>AZBU02000006.1:1651867-2955620 GCA_000757645.3 Steinernema carpocapsae
AAGCGAGTCACGGATCTTAGTGCGGAACAGTTCCATCCATTCTTCTTCGGTAACGTCGCGAGGAAGTTGGAAAACAGTGGAAGTAGAAGAAGTAGTAGAAGAAGAATTCTTCGACAAACGACGTTTGCGTGGAGAAGAGTTTGGATGGAGGGATCTGGTGAGGCCACACTGAACAGAAATGTCGGTGACTTCAGCGGCTACAGAACCGAATGGAGGAACAACGGGAAAATCAGGAAATCCGGTATCCTTCAGAGGTGCGTTCTTCTCCAACCAAGCGACAATTCTGGTAGCTGCGTTGTCATGTTTGATGACAGATTCGAATCCAAACATGTTGCACGTATCTGGGCGCTCACGGATTCGCTGATTCCACAGCGTCAGCAACGAATCCATATGGGTTACTTGATCCTTGTTCCGTACTTGAGCACCCATACGTTGGATGTGGTTGTCTCCGAATGCAACGGAAATCTTCAGAAACATATCATACCGATGAAGACTAAACGAACACATTGTTCGATATCAATGTTTTGCAACAAAAGAAACTTACGGGAACTTCGTGGGCAAAATTTCATTACCGAGAAAGTCGTGAAAGTTTCTGCACGCACTATAGATTTCTTCTTGCATCATATGAAACAGGGGTTGTAATTGTTTCTTCATACGGTCAAGGGAGAAGTGACGAATACCACAGGTCATAGCTTTCTTGAACTGTTCTTTCTTTTCGAATTTCGAAATGGCTTCTTCTTTTTGGGAAGCTTTCATAGAGATAGGAAGTAGCTGGGTGAGAACTATCATTCGGTCGATGAGGCCGACAGGAAGATGGAAAGCACGTTCATGATCTTCGCAGATCTCCAGTGCAGAAATCTGTAAGGGAAAGTGACGGGAAAAGTGAGGACTAAGAACATACCTCATAAATACTAAGAGTGTCGAATACGCGACACTTAATGAGATGATCAGCCTTCATCTGGTGAAGCGCAGTAATGCGATGATTGCCCTGGAAGACAGCCAGCTTCGGACAATAAGAGGCGACCGATGTGAAATCATTGTTCACAATCGCGGCCTTTACAAGTTCTTGTTTCGTGGAATTTTCCATGCGCGGTATCATCACAGAAAGTGTCATAGAGGGAATGGATGGAAGAGAGTTGTAGTAATCCATGATGTTGTCGACTTGTTTCTGTGTGATTGGACGAATGAAACAGCCAGGATAAAGGAGATTGCAGTGAAGGAGAATATTCTCATTTAAGGGCGTTATTTTTGTAACGCTATCATGGAGCTGAAATGAAGAATAAAACGTTCCTCAAAACGGAACAATAAAACGTACCTCTTTCTCCAGTGAAAAGGAAGCTTTCTTCATTGAAAGTTCTGGCGTAGCCGAAGAGATAGTTCCACTCTTCAAGTGAACCACCTTAATACGCTTATCTGACATGACTTCAGTCTGAAAATAGCGTAATGTTAATAAATGTTATTAACAAAAAATTCGGAAAAACTATATAAGAAACTGAAATGGGAAACTCGGCAGTATCTGCCGAGTTGCTTACTTATTGTAAAGCACGACATTAGGAAAAGTACGTTGTAATGCTCAGCCAAACAAAATAACTCATACCGAACTCGGCAGCAGCTGCCGAGTTTGGTATGAGTTTAGTTACGGTAGAAAGAAAAGAGAGAAAAGTCCGCAGCAACTGTCGACATTATAATAACCGTCACTCGGCTTTTTGGGGACCTGCGGACATAGAGCACTAAATAGAAAGCAGAAAGCAGTTCCCTGTTTTCCTGAAAATTTAAATAATTCCGTTTAGAACCGAAATCTCGGCAGTTGCTGCCGAGTTCTGGTCAAACTCGGCTTTAATTGTTGAGGAACATAAAGCACTCGGAAGCATTTGCCTACATTAACAAGTGAGGAGAAAATGATTGATCGAGCGAGGATAGAGAACAACATATTCCAAAGCTGTTGCAAGAAATTATAATGCTACAGGATCAATCAGTCATCTTATGGAAAATTGTCACAGGCATTATTAGTATTGGGCAGCACCTGCCCAGCTTGCCAAAATGAGCATCATCCGACCGTTTCGAATACTGCGTAAGTAATGAATTGAATAGCAAAACTTTAGGATAACTGTTGGTTCCCTGAAATTTTGAAAATTCCATCTGAAACCAGCAAAAAAATGAACATTTATATAAATAACTGGGCAGTATCTGCCGAGATTAAAGTCAATGTAAGTTTGCTCATAGAAAAATGGAATGTTCAGTAACCTGAAAGCTCATTAAATAAAAGTACTAAGCTTAATTTTTTTCAAAGAATTAAAGTTAGCTGTTACTTAGTTGGCATATGAAAAGTAGTGACGCATTATGTATTACAATTTTTAAAAAGAAAGACACAAAAGGTTTAAGCAAAATATTTTTGTGTTTTTAGAAACAATACAGTTATCTCAGAATCTGATTATAAACAATATTGTGAAGACGATTATGAAGTTCTGGCCTTGTCGGGTGGTGCATATTGTAGTGGAATACTGCGATGTCAGCTTGACGATGAGCTCGGCTCAAAGCGACGTAAAGCTGCCCATGAGCAAAACAGGGACTTCTCAAAACGATTCCGACCTTATCCAAAGACTGTCCTTGGGCCTTGTTGATAGTTAAGCAGTAGGACAGTCGAACGGGAAACTGGTGACGGATAAACATAAGCTCTTTTTCTGGACGCTCTGTACTTGTCATCGGTGTTCGGTGAATGCACACGCTCTCGGGCATTCTTCGTGTTCTCTTGACGGGCTTACAAATGAGTAACTAAAATTACAACGGTAAGTAAGTTATATAATACAAGAAATACTACGTTATCGGTCATGGCCGTAATGATCAGCCGTGTTCCGTTGCAGAGACCCAGTCTCACGTTCAGGTTCCGCAAAAGCATTACTTCCGCTCTAACTTTGAGTTGTAGTTGCTGTGGTGGAAGTCCGGAAGGAGTGATGCTGTTGTAGGTTTCCGGATCGATTGCGATGAACGACTTCTCAACGTAAGGTTTGTCAACTCCAATGTACGTGATGGCTTCGCCATCAAGTCTGTCAAGGATCTAATTTGTTCTATATGACTCAAATATGTTGTTCATAATGTGGAATACCTTGTTAGCGAGTTCAAGACTGACTTCATTGGTTGGAGTGAGAATAGACCTGTTACTCCAAGATGAGCCGTCGTTCGGAAAAACAAAGTTAAGAACCTAAATTTTAACTTAATAGTTTTTTAACGATTGAAACTTACTTCGTTTTCGTTAGGATACAGAATTGTTCTCGGAACAGCGACTCGGTCTTGATCATCACAGCCTTCACCACTACCGACTTGTAGAATAAAGTCCGCATAATCAGAATCTGTTATAGCTCTCATGTTGGTTTTTAATGAAAAATGCTTGAAATGAGGCCACAGAGTTGACTGCTTCAGCGTATAGTCGAGAACTCCCTGGCCTCGGGCCTAAGTGATGGTTAAAATTTGTATTGATAACTTAAAAATACCTCAGGAACGATTGGCAGCGTTTGTTTCCAGTCCCCTCCTGCTATGATCATGACTCCTCCAAAAGCTTCCTCGTCTGCTTCGTCGTGCAGTGCTCGCAGTAATCGATCTACACAATTGTAAACTCGTCGGTCACTCATTGTAGACTCATCCCATAATACGACGTCTACTTGCTTAAGTTCCTCAGCTGAAAAAAGCAAATAGTAAAAAGTTGAAATGAAGCGTGGTACGAACTCGGCAGTTGCTGCCGAGTCCGTTACATGACGTTACCTCTGTGGGACGCAAGGTCAATGTGGCTTTGCATGTCCTCTTCGGTGGTCAATGGAATTCCAAAAGCACGATGGACAGTAGAACCGTTTGGCAGAAGAGTTGCTGCTACACCGGTGTGAGCTACAGAAAGAACTTTGTGACCTTGTGCGCGAAGTCCGTAGTAAAGCGATTCGTAGAGAAAAGTCTTTCCACATCCTCCAGAACCTTCAATAAAAAATAGGCGACGCCCATTAATATCGTTGCGTTCTTGCATAACTTCGCGGTAAACGGATTCCTGCTCAGTGTTAAGATCCTATAAGAAAAAGCACTTATTCGTGAAATAATATAAAAACTACTTGGAGCAAGGAAGCGGCCCTGGATTGAATTTCTGCGTATGAGGCATACATCTCTGAGCCATCGTCAACCAATTCTCTATCATGTCCCAACAGACTTTTGTTGACATCTTAAATTAATTAATAATGAAGCTGAATTGAACCAAATTTAACCTGGAAGATAGAAATCATTCAATTCGAAGTTATGGTGTCGTAAAATTGAACGAATGTGGAATAGAGCTCGGGCCTCTTTCTGCTCGTCTGACGCTCCTTTACGGTCATACATTTCCGTCGAAAGATTACAATATCAGTGTCGCAACGTTAAAACTATTTACCTTGTACATATCCCATAAAAGTCGAGGATCTGCAGGAGCGCAAAAAACTAAGATTGACGCAAACAAACGTCGGATGTTAATAGGCATCTCGGTTTGAATTGCATCTTCCATAGTGAGATGCCATTCTCTTTCATTGGTCATCAAACCCATTTTCTATAGGTTCTTCATCAAATTAAATGAGTTTATGCGTAGCTTACTGTGGCGGCATCGGCGAATGTGGGACAAAGTTCTCCGTCAACCGTCTTCAACTCCTCAAAATTCCTGATAAACTTCTTGTTCATAGCTAACAATCTTATTGCAAACTTTTCGAGATATCGAGGATGGACGCCTAAATTAACTTTGCTTAGACAAAGACAGCGTAAGCATCAACATACTTTCAACTCGACAAACAATACGATCCTCGTTTGTGCGTTGTTTGAATATCCATTTGGGCTTTTTGTACGTGAAGTACTTTGGCATGTCGCGGAACGTTAGTTCTTGCAGTAACGTTCTGATACGCTCGTTTGGAGGATGAGAGTTGATATGAAACCACGCTTTCAACATTGATGGTATCTCGTTGTGGTCCTCTCTCAGTCGATGTAGAACTTCTTCCTCTTGATGTTTTGGAATGATCAAAGTTTCCCCATTCGGTTCGTGAATATAGCAGGTAGCAACAATATGACTGCTTCCATTCATTGGATAGGCACTTGTTTCCCAAGCGGCTTCACAGGACGTTACGGCACGCAGATCTTCAACCATGTGAACTTCATCGTAGACTAATAAGTTTTGCCCATTGTCATCCGTTCTATAGAAACGTAAACATGAAAATCAATGAAAAACAACAATCACTTACGTTCCACCAGTAGAATTAGTCAACAGTATCTTGGCTTGTTTGTCTCGTTCAAGCAAAACTCCTTTAGGAAGATTGAGTCCTTTTGGATAAAGGATATTGTTTGTCGCTGTCATTGCCCCAACGTCCCCTGGGGAGTGCCGTTGTCGACAGCAGTGCGCTCAATCGTTTCCAAAAGTGCTCGGTTGAAACCTAACAATAGTTATATATATATCAATGTTATAGTTGGAAAAAGTAACCTTTGAACAGGTACTTGTAAAGATACTTTAAGACGCGAAGATTTGATATGATTTCTACGTTGATATGCGATTGATACTTATGAAGAAGCAGTTTGTTGTAGGCAACAACATGCTGGTTTGTTGCATAGGAATTCAAACTAAAATAACGATATTGTAAACAATAAGAACTAAAATACCTGGAGCATTCGCCATTATTTGGTCTACGAAGAACTGCGTAGTCATCGTCGATGAGTCGCGAAAAGTTTTCAAACGATTTTGGAAAATGTTTTCTGCACATTTTCCAATGCGGCTTCATATTCTTCCGGCAGTAGGCGTTAGAATTCTGTTCACACGGAGTATGGATCATTAGCAGTTCAACAAGTTCACGAAGCTTTTTTTGTCTAAAGTTTTATAATGTAAGTAGCATGCCCAGTTAAATGAAGTTAAATGAAGGCTAAAAACTCTGCAGAATCTGCCGAGGTTTAATGTTAGAAATTCGGAATAAAATTAATACTCGGCAGAAGCTGCCGAGTTTTGAGAAATGAAAATGGAACTTACTTGCTGTAGTTCGGATCGGTGACATCTTCAGGCACAATTGGTAACTCTGCTTGGCAGATTTTGTCTATGTCCTCGGGAGTTCTGGGCTTGTAAGGATCAGCAAGACTTATGACAATATGTGCGTGAGGCAAACCGCGTTGTTGGAATTCGATGGAGTACACGTACCAAGAGACTTCGCCAAATATTCCTTAAACACAAATCGAACAGTTGATACAAATGGAATGTCAACTGTAACTCACCTTTTTTCAAAGTCCGGTTTTTATGTTCGGTTTTACGCTTCTTTCTTGTTGCAGCGTTTTCTGTCGGTCTTGTTCCACAGATGTCTTTTAATAACTGTTTCAGTTTTTTCATGAAGACCTCGGCAACCAGAAAAGGATGGTCGGCAAAAGTCTCGCCTTTTGGAATATTTTCCTGACACAGTTCAGTGTAGTTGGATGTGAAACGATAAGTCCTACCTTGAATTCCTTCCACTTTGCGGAAGCAGTGAACGTTATGAAAAGATCAGGATGTCCAAGCTTGTTAGACAAAGCAACAGCGTTCTTGAACTTTTGACGGAGGTATCGAGGAGAACCTGGAACATGCTGTGGAATATACGTTAGCGCACCAATGCGTCTGTTTCTGCGGGACGCCAACTGATTCATGTAGAGAAGAAAATTTTTTCTAAAGTATGAATACAAAAGAATGTTTTATAACATAAGCGAACTTGGTGGTGGTAGTCGTTTGAGTGAAATTCTTTCGAATTCCGTCTCCTCTTTGCCTGATGATGCGCATAAACGTGTCGATGAGCCAGAACTGACCCAACTTGCGAGAGGCAGTGAACCGATTTTTCCATCCTTTACGACGCTGACACTTGAAAAGAAGATGTTGTCGAAGAGAGACGTTTTGATGGTGCTGAAAGAAAACTATTAAAGTATTACTAACGCACTGAACACTCACATGTCCTTCTGTTGACAAATTTTCAACTTCAAAGGTCTGAGCCGCAAGTTCTTCTTCATCACTTGGTAAATCGTAGTCATGTACCAGATTAGCAGAGATCAAATGCTCGTCACTATCAGAATCGATATCTGTGTATTTTGAGGCAAATAAGAGCTATCGTAAACAGACAAACACTGTTCTGCGTTTCTCGAAGTTGAGGGCAAATCTGCCGGGACATGCTCTGGAAGTGCCACAGCCTCAAAGTCCTGGAATGAACGTTTTATCGATGTATGAATCTCGCAGCCTTACTACTTCATCATCGCTGTCCTCGAAATCGTCACCAAGAAACGATCTTGAACTTCACTTGTTTCAACAACCACTCTTTGCGGATAGAGCTCGCCATTTCGTTCCACAATTGCGACGTGTTCGGTAGTGTTAAAAGAATCTTCAATAACGTCGTCTTCCAAAACAAATTCATTAGATTCGTCGCTATCTTCGTCGTCCTCTAAATGGAGACAAGTCCTTTCTTCTTTATCATTAGACGAGTCTTCGTAGAATTGTCTCCAAATCTCTTCCATTTGAACTTGCGCCCCTGGCGGAATCTCTTCTCGATTGTGTTCTTCTTCGTTCCAATCGATTTCAATTCCTTTAGAAGCCAAATCGGATTTGGTTTCCACCATTCGCTGAAAGTACGGTTTCTTCTCTTCTTGATATGGAATTCCTTAATTTCAAAAATGAGGAATTAAGTGAATGATAGGTTTACCCGTTTTGTGAGATTCCTCTCCATATCCGTTTAAAAGAGGAAAACAGAATGCGTCAATGAGTGGCAAGAAATAGCGCATTTCAAATGGAATATGTTTGTCCTTTTTTGGGTAGACAATATATCCTTTCTGCGGAACGTTCATCTCTTGACCGCAAGTGAAGTAAACGGAAATCATGTCACCGCATCGAGGGGCTTCATACACTCCTGGATGGGCAACAAGATCTTGCGGATCAACTCCTCTCGCGTCAATCAGCTTCATTCGCATAGCCCACGGCTAAAGTGAAGAAAAAATATAATAAAGTACTAAGTGTTAAATCGTACTGAAATTCCATGTTCCTGTTGCTCCTTAATAAGCTCGTCCATGTGACGGTAGGCTTTTGCGAATACGTTGTTTTGGGCAACTTTTTCCCCGAGAGTCTTCAATAGATCTTCTTTAACGTATCGGGAAACCATTTCATTCATTCTATAGTCAGTCGCTCGTTCTGGATCGTAGACGTAAATGTTGCCGTATCGTGGTCGTCCTGGATTGTTGGGGTAAAGGGCAGAGGGCATATGGTGTACGGGACCACGAACCTTAAATAATAATTGAGAATAGCGTGATTACAATGAAGCATACCTTGACCGATTGAACCCCATATGGATTCTGGAGAACTCTGTCGTGGGTAGACGACGCCATGGACAACAATGTGTTGTAGGAAAGAATGTTCTCAAGAAATTGAGAACGGCCTGGGTGACTGTGGTTGAAGTAGAGACTTTGGAGCGGTTCCCAGAGTTTCCGCATTGGAGGAATGAACACTTTGCCGTGTTCACAGCAGCTTTGAGTACCAGCAAAATGGTACGCACCGCAGAAATAACAAATGTTATCCATCGGTCCGAGGTACAAGAGGCTATCATCAAACGAATGTTGCTGACGACTTCGATCACGATATTCTCTATTGCGTTGCGCACCACTTTTTGGAAACGAACGAGGAGTTGATGGGAGCGAAGCCAATGGAGGCAAATAGTTCGACATACTGAAATCTGCAATTGCAATGAAATTAGTGAATGCTGCTAAAAGGGAATAAAGTAACAACACTCGAAAACTTAAGAACAACAAAATTGTATCTTTCCTGTAAAAACAGTGTCTGCAAAACTTGGAAGCATCTGCCAAGTTCTGGTCTTTGTTTTATTTAATTGAGGCGCGTCTAAGTACCAGGAAGAATTAATATAGACTGATTGAAAAAAATAAAAAATCTGAGCAGCTGCTGCCGAGTTTAGCGATAGTTAAGTAAATTAAAGATAGTAAGGAAAAAGAAAAAAGTCAACAATAACTGCCGACCTTAAAAGTAAAATTTGTTGGCTCAGCAACATTAGTCGTTAAACGTTATTCCGGTTTAATTGAGTTTAGGCGCACCAAATAACGTTTACACAGGAAGAACAACATTTGACTAATTATGTGAAACCGAAAATATCGGCAGCTGCTGCCGAGTGTACCATGAATTAAGGTATTAGAAACGTAATGTTATTGTTTTTTTTGTTGTAAGACTGTAACAGTTACACAAAGAACTAAATTAGACTAATCCTGATAAAATCAAAAATCTGGATAGGTGCTGCCAAGTTCAGCATAAGGTAGTGGTAGTGGGTGTAGTTTAAGACCCGTGTTTCAGTGGCTGTAGGATTTAAGCCTGTTGTTTAACCGAGTATGGTCATTCGGCAAATCTGGGTAGCTGCTGTTGAGTTCAGCATGAGCTCAGGTAGCTTGAAACCCGTTTTTCAGTAAGACAGAATAGATGTGAGTCTGAGTGTTGGCTTAAAAGCATCCGATTCCGTTTCCTCAAACGCAGTCTAGTTGTGCTTGGTATAATAGGTCTGGGTTTAGGCTTAAGACCCGGCTTTGAGTGTCTGAGTGTAGACCCATTTTAATAAAATCAAAAATCTGGGCAACGGCTGCCGAGTTCAGCATAAGCTTAGGTAGTACAAAGTAAAGAAAGGGCGATAAGTCAGCAGCAACTGCCGACATTATCATATTTGTCACCTGACTGTTTGAGGAACTGCGCAAGTACAGAACGGAATAGAAGGCAATAGCAGAAGTTAAAGTTGCTCCGTGATTATTAAAAAAATTTATGTAAAATTGAAAAAGTCAGCAGCAACTGCCGACAATAGCAGGCACAGAGAACACAATAGATCGTATAAAAAAGAGACACAAAAGAAATTCGCTGCGGGACTAATCAAATAGTAACCGTAATACAAAATGTCGCAAGCTCTCCTATAGCATTGGGCAGTAACTGCTTAGCTGACAAAGCAACCGACTGTCCAAGGTAAGTTGAAGGGGGAGACTGAATTGTTGAGCGATACAGAAAGTGTTTAGGTAGCTTTTGGGGTACGGTAGATTTTGAAATTTCCTTGTAAGACCTTATTTTTGCATGAAGCACTCGGCAGCATCTGCCGAGGTATGGTTTTTTGCGAAAATTTGAATTCCCGCCTCTTTGTGAGACCACTTGTAAACTTAGTAACTTGTCGTCACGAAAAGTCCGCTAAGGTATTTATTATAACCCGTTGGTGCTGATTTGTTTAAAAGCTTAAAAAGTGCTTTTTAAATTGAAATTGCAACAATCGAAAAGGCCTTTTCTGCTTCTGTCTTCTCTTCATGTCTTTATCCCAACCATCTGGAGTCAGCTGTGTAACTAGAGTTTCCGAGACTAATCACCCCCTAACAATATGAACACATGTCAAAGTTGCCCAACACAATACTATCGCCCCTCCAGCCAAGGTGTCAAATTTCCCGACTAGCGTAATCCAGTAAAACAGCATTAATCTTTTCAAAGCGGCGATTTCCGAAAGCGACTTTGCTTTGACCGCCGCGTGCACCGCCGGTGACCAGCTGACGCGTGCCACACATCGATCGCCGCCGTTTATCGCTTTTGCCCAAATCTTCCCCTCTTCGAACTTCTTCATTTCGTGCCAGAGAGCGAACGGAAATAAACAAATGGCCTCGTGTTCTTAGCCGAATGCGTTCCGCCAATATGATCTCGTCTTCGTCCTTCTCGGCTTCTCCCAAATGCTGCCACTACATGCCTTTGTTGGTCAGTTCAGAAATTTCCGTTTTTGTGGAGCTGTAAACGTTTAGACTTGTTTAAAGGTATTGTCGGCGTTTCTAGCCATTTCTTATGCGGTGCTATCGATTGGCGCGAGCTATCTGGCCCTGAATCAGGCGGTTTACGCGATCGCCTCGCTGGTGTTTTTGGTGCACTCGATCTTCACGATAATGTACTTCTCTGGATTAAAGGATCAGAATGAGTGGATTATGATTCCGGCGCTTGTTGTCGAGGTAAGCGGAACTGGAAAGCGGAAAAAATTGTAGGTAAATCCAAAAAAACAAAAAATTTACTGATCTCGGGCGGGCTCGAACCGCCGGCCTTCTGTGTGTTAGACAGATGTGATAACCACTACACCACGAGATCGCTGATCTGTCTTCTGAGAGAGAGTGACATGTTTACAGCCATCGCGCTGGGGTTGAGAGACTTCCCAGCGCTCTGCTCGTCTGATGTCTCTCATACCGCTCCTCTCAAGCGCGCCAAATTGTGATCGTTTAATAAAAGCGCAAAACGACCACGAACATTCGCTCTGGTCCGGAGTCGGCGGGTTACCTTGACACTGATTGACAAACCCACCCCGCTGGCACGCCTTGACCGAAGCTTTTTCGAATTTTCAGCGCAGAAATTTCTGATCAGTTTTGTTGAATGTTTGTAGCTCTGACTTTCTAGATCCTCCTGCGCATCGTTATGGGATTCGTCCTCTTAGCAATGTGGTTCGCTTACGTCCTTTTTCTTTTTGACATAATCGACTTTGCAAGCCCTATAGGTGAGTGATTTGTGGCTCGGCAAAACTTTAAACTGACTTTTTAGACTCGATAAAACCAGTGAATTTTCTTCTTGTCGCATGTCTCCTCAGCACAATAATCTATGCAATGCTGATCAGAATCCTGTTTCCCTACTACGATGGCTACAGACACATAAAGAAGCTAAATGACCGCGAAAGGATGTATGGATCGAGTGTGATGCAGGCGAGTTGTTCTTCAAGACCTACTGCTGTTTGAAATGTTAACTATTGAACCGGTTAAACTTGCTGATAAACGCTACCAGCCAAAACCTTAAGTGGGCCGACATGGAAGACTGTTGTTTAAAACCGCAATGTCATTAGTTGCGTAACAGATTAATAAATTCAATGGCTGAAAAATTGAATTCTATCGATCGAAACAAAGCGAAGCGAGTGTTAAAAACTAAAAGCAAAAAACTGATGCATAATTGGAATAAGAAACGATAAGAAACGAATCAAGACGATAACTCTTTATTTTAGTTTGGCCAGTGCAACAGGTAAATATAGCAATTTAGAACTTTTCGATCACTCATCTCCTCGTCTCCCACTGGAAGCTGAGAGAAATGCGGAGGATTAATGAAGTCATAATCAAAGTAGTGTAGTCCGCGTCCCAATACGATTTCGTACACACCACTAGGGAATTCAGCGCTTGATAATAAAAATAAAATACAAGTGCAAATACTTAGTAACTTACATAATGCTACGGTCATGCATGTACCTGTCGATTTTCCAATGAAATGAGTTCATTCCATGACGTACAATGTCCTTTAACGCAGTTTCGTATGTCTTGTTTGGATGCAGAGTTCGGATCTTTCTGTTGTGAGCCCCACATTTGCTCCAAAGTTCACCCTCGGTCGTGCTCTTGTCGCAGTATGAAAGCAATGCACCTGTCATTTCAAAGACGTCTTGGAGATTGCGTAGAGTCCGCTGAAAACATGTTTAATTAATACGTTCTCTTTTTCGTTTTTAGTTTTGAAAAATAGCGGAAAGGTCTTGATTGTTACAAATAATAGTGAGTTCTGTTTTCTTATTGTTAATTGAAAGTAAACACAAACCTCATCGCCCTCATTTTGCTACTCGATGAAAGTTTCGTAAATTGTTAGCTTCTTCATTTTTTCATTTGTAGGAAACGCCTTTCTTAGAATGGCTTCATAAGAAACATCCTCATAGGAAGAAAAAGCTCTTGTTAACGTAATTTTCTCTTTCAAGCTGAAATTGGATTTCAAATGAAGATAGGCAAAAAATGTCGAAAAATGGTTTGTCGAACTTTCGCGTACGGCGCGCGACGCGATGCTTGGAATGAGTGCAGCAGCGCATCCGCGGGAATTGAGAAGTGGTTCCGGAAAAGTTTTTGAAGACATGAGAGCGCTGACAGCGGGAGTGTTTTATTATCATTTGTTTACACACAGGCATATCACAAGCCTTTCAATCAAAAGGAATACGATAAATTAGAAACAAAGAAGATGTGTAAGGGGGGGACGGGTAAGACATGGTTCCCTAAAAAGGAGGATTAACCTATCAGCAGTCTGAGCAACGGACAATAACATCTACCAAACAGGACACCAAGAAACAAAACATGAAACACATCACAAGGAATTGAGCTAGTTTCAGTTTCCCTTGAAAGGCTTTTACGGATTTTGCTACAACGATTCTTTCCGGAAGGCTGTTCCAGAAAGGAATGACTGTGTTTGAAAAGAACTCCTTAAACCGATCGGTTCTACGGGTGGTAGAGTGGATACGGAATATTGCCCTCGACCTAAGCCGTGGGTTGGGAGGGGATTTATCAATCAAGTTCTCGGGAAGACAGATTACTTTACGGCGAAAAACATTGTACGCAAAAGTAAGACTTGCGATGAGATGAAACAGAGATGAGAGACCAAGCCTTTGAAGAGCACAACTGTAACCAGGAGAAAATCCACAACAGCGCATGAAAACAAACTTGACAAACTTCTTTTGAATCGCTTCGATGAGATCAAAATGTTTGGCCGTTTGAGGGGACCAGACCGCGCTTCCACATTTGAGAATAGGTCGCACGTAGCACGCTTTCAAACGCCAGAGAGTTTTTGGATTGCGACATTGGAAAACTCTGAAGATAAGTTTGCATGCAGTTTGTTGTTTGCATGGTCGCTTTAGAGGCACACAACTTAATATGAGGTTCAAAGGATCATGTGTCGGTGCAGGTAACTCCCAAATCCTTGACTTCAGACACTTTAGCAATAGGCGAACCGTTAAGGACGTAGTCACTTCGCAGATTGTTTCGACCGATGTGCATAATAAATGTCTTTTGGACTGAGATAGGGAGATGCCAAAGGGAAGACCAAGATTCTAGAGCTTTTAGAGCATTCTCAAAGGCGTGGAAGTTTGAAATGGCATATACTTAAGATCATCGGCGCACATTGTGCAAAAGACGTCTTCAGGAAAGGTAGAGGGTAGATCATTCACAAATATTGCAAAGAGCAGAGGGCCTAAGCAAGAGCCTTGAGGAACTCCGGTCTTTACAGGAACGGGCTACGAAAGATCCATTTACATTAACGGAGAAGGTACGCTCAGATAGAAAGTTTTCAACCATTTTAATAATGATTCACAAACACCATAGAAAGCAAGCTTATGGGGAAGTAGATCGTGCCGGACAATATCGAACATTTTACTTAAATCTACAAACACGTAGTCAACAATCTTGCGAGATTCAAGTCCTGACAAGGTCTTCTGAAAACAGGGTAAAAGGGGTTTTTTAAGCCGAGAAATTGCTCAAACGATAGCTGTAGGAAAAATTTGGCCAATTGTTTGCAACAAATATGGTCAAAAAGTTGTTATGTAAGAAAAGTTCGAATTTCATGACTTTACTACTTACCAAAATTGTTTGTCATTGATTTACCAACTAATTGTGTGTAAAGTGTGTTTTCTAAATTTTATATTTTATTAACAGAGCCGCGCGCGCTATTGCGCGACAGTATTTATCAAAATAGCATTTTTCAAAACGTTTTGTTACGTTCACAAATGTACAAAAAACAAGTATTTGAAAAAGTGCGCTATTTATGTGTCCGCGCCAACTTGGACATGGACGAACGTACGACTTTCCTTCCGGTAGAAAACTCAGTGCGGCGGATTCCGCAAACAATCCTATTTTGTTCTGCGAGAGTTGCACAATCTATATGTGCTTTTCAAACGTCTAATCGGTTTGTTTTTCGATGTTTTCTGAGCAAAATGAGATTTTGAAACCAAGTGGGCTATTATACGGCCGTACTTTGTTTTTTAAAATGTAATTTTCACTTTAACTTTTTTTTCTTTCAGATTTCTTTTATAAAATTCTATTAAAAACAATTTTTCAAAATCGCAATGCATTCATTTCACGGTCCTGAAATCCTGTTTTTGAAAGCGTCTTCCGTCTATCGTTTCACAGCTTTCAAATCTTACTATCCCCCGTGTCTTTTTAAACCAAACGTTTTTATTGAAATTGTCATATTTTAAAGGACTGCTGCTACAAAATTTGTTATCAGATCCCCTCTATAATAACGGAGAGCTGTCTATTTTCTTTCCGCCGAAATATTCGACCGGGCAGAAAGAGCAGACAAAACGTTGAACACTTACGAGACTCAAACTCGTAAATTTCCGCGCGGTAGTCTGTTAGACTAAGCACCACACCATACGGTCATTGTAAGCAACACTGCTTAAGATAGCTAAATATACCACGACTGATTTAAAATTTTTGACGCTCATTTGCACCGAAAATCCATTACAAAATGCAGCATGCATCCAAGCAACAAGCTGAAGTCACATTATTTTAAAAAGTAAGCTTGCGCAGACGCGCGAGAGCGTTAATTTAAATAACGAAAACCCAATTTTCAGCAGCAAAAAAAACTGACCAGTAGCTTACATATACGAATTCAGGCTTGCTAACATACCGAACAACTGATCAAAGACCAGTCCAAATCCACTCACAATCCACTCACTGTCAGTTGCTGACCAACTGAGTGCAAGCGGCCGCCAGCTTTCACTTGTTCATTATTGATTGGCCACAGCGCGTCTTCTCCTCACCTCTCCTAATGTATTTCTGTTTAGACTTGCCGTCGTGGGTCTTCTGGCCCTGTTACTTCTCTTCCTGGTATCGTCATCCGCCAACTTTATTTTACACCACATAGCACAAACAGCAAAAACATTAAATAGAAGCACAAACATTCTGCCAGCGTTTTCAAAGGTTCAGCACTCAAAGGAAAGATCGGGTCAAGATGTCGATGGTACAGTCCCTCACAAGCCGGTCCTTTGTGGGCAATGCTTTCCATTTTGAGGGCGTGCTGGTGTCGGGCACACACATTGTTTCAAAATAGGCTAAGCCACGGCCAAGGACAAAATGCACTTCAAATTTCTTGAATGTGGCTCTGTAACATAAACATCGCGTATTATAGCAACAACCTCAAAATTTCTTACACAATCCGTCGATCGTGTTGGTCCTTGTTAATAGTCCAGCTAAAGTTGCTCTTTTTGTTTTAAAGACGTTTTCCAGTTGTGCCTTTGTAGCTGTGTTGGCTTCAGTTATGCCGTTAATTTGGACACCAAATTTAGAAAACAAATGAATTTGCGTGTTCGCATCACAGGAGGGAAGGTCTGCGATCAGACCTAAGAATTCTTCACAGTTCTCAATGTTGCATAACTCATTCTGTATATTCTGGAAGCAGATTTTGTTGAATACTAATACAACAAGAAAGAAGTTCATAGTTTTCGATAGAGGGATAAATCCATATGCACATCTATTTTCGTCTATATATATAGCCAAATCAATTTACCTGTGAATTTTTTTTCTTGGTTGAGAAATCCTCATTGATGTACGTTTCGTAGACCGATAGGAGTTGAAGATGATCATCCTGAGGAAAATAGGAAAGAAAAATCTTTTTGTAGCAATACTTGTCGTAATCAAGTTTCTGGTATGGAGAACGCTTTATAGTTATTTCCTCTCGCCAACTACAAAAAATCAATATATTTTTAGTAGTTCAATTCTTACCATCCCCGGCTTTTAACTTTGGTTTCTAGCGCTTTTGGACAATTATTCTGGCAGTGTTCCTTGACGGCTTGACTAAAAATACTTTAACACTATTAAAACGTATAGTTTGCTTACAGTGTAGCAGAGCTGGTCATTGTTGGATAGAGACGTTCAATTTGACTTGCCTGAAATGTAGCGGAAAATATGAGCCAAACTATCGTTAAATGACAGCGACTCGAGCAATCGAGCAACTGAGCAAATGATAGTGTCGCTCGTCTTGGAAAGATGAGGCACCCCTAATACTGCTTATCAATATTACGGGGCGTACACTTTGTACTTGCTTATCATTCGCTCTTAATAGGCGATTAAATGACGTTACCGTTGAATGGTTTGCCGCCGTATTGGCTTTGAACAAAAAAATTGGGTTTCTAAAACCTTCGAGATAGTAGACTGCTGCCGGGTGCTTTTTGCGTTAAGAGTGAAATTGCCGCTTTAAGCCTATGCAGCTCCGCTGTCTGTGGATCTGTCGTCCGCGGTCTATTTTGAAAGAGGTTGCGAACCTACTATCTCCGCCTCCAGGCATCTTTGGCGCAGAAACCACATTGAAAAAAGTTTATGCGTAAACTCAAGACTGTCTGAACACCATTATTTTTAGCGGCATCACTCAAGCAATTCTATCTATACCTTAAACCAAAGTTGGTTTTGAAAGCTGCTTAAAATCCTTTAATAAATAAAGGAGAACGATCCAGACGTGTCCGTCCGTCCGTCCGTGTGTCACGAAATTTCCAGACGCGAGTTGCCTGATTGAGCGACTGCGGGTTACGGTAGCGGAGCTATTTGCGTTTGCGCGTGTTTCGTTGTCGCCGTGAACCGGTCGGTTTCGCAACCGCGTCAGCGCCTAAATTAGTGCCGCAAACGCCAAATTGGCCACAGTTGCGGGTGTTTTTGGGCTCAATCGAATATGCGCAAAATTTAGAACCGAATAATATATAATTTGCAGTATTTCGAAAAGATTTATGAAACTGCGAAATCGGTGCGCTCACGTCTCTTAGGAGGCGCGAAGCGCCGACTCAGAACCTATTTTGAAACTGAAACCTCGCGCAATAGCGCGCGCGGCCCCGTTGATAAAAAATAAAACAGCAGTCAAAAGTCAAAGGAGCTGTGGAGGCTGAAATTGTCCAGGGGCTTATATTGTCCGAATCTAACATCGTCCGAAGCTTATATTTTCAGGAACTTAGATTGTTCCTTTGAACCAAAGATTTTCACAAAAAAGACTTAATTTAGACAACTAATAATTTAAAACAGGAACGTTCTTCATGTGGAGCTTGTAACGGCTGTATTTGGTGTTTGAGACGGAAGTAATGCAAAAGTGTTATAGATATAAAAAGGACAAGAAAAACTACAAAATAAGGTCAACGAAAATGTCACAAAGGAAAGTAGTAGTGCAGCAAAAAAGCAAAAGGGATCATCCTCAAACTTTCATCAGTGAAACTTTTTTTGGGTTAGTCGCTATTTTCTTCTGAATCATCTGGCTTCCTTCTCTCGCTCCTCTCGGATGACGGCAGATATATGTTTGTGCATAATGTCATTGGTGGGAAATTTCTGAAAATAAGCAAATGAATTGTTGTCAAAAAATTTGACAACTTTCCCCAAACGTCTCTTCAAATGCAATGTGAATCACACGGTCGCATTCATCCTCTTCAAGTTCCTTAAGCTTCTGAAAATGCAAGATGTAGCTTTAAAAACTAGGAACATGTACTAACCGTTCCGCATTCGAATGCAGACTCAGCCCGCTTTTGTTCATATCTCAACTGTTCTTCGAATGCTTCTTCGTATTTAGCGGCATAACTTTGAGAAATACTGAGCTGTTTGTTTAGCTCGGTCAAAAGGCTTCCGCTTCAACGCGGTTCTAAAAGTTTCTTGCGAATCACTCCTAATAATTTGTCGATACCTTTGCGATTTCAAAAACGAGAAACTTGAACAGAACAACTTTTTGTTTGTCTGCCAGCGAGACAGTGTGTGGCATCGTTGACCTGCGGAACGCGCCCGAAATACGAGCAACGTGTTCCGCAGCAACAGGATCTTCGTGTCCAGTTAAGTAAAACATTAGTGCTTCTTTAGTGAAGAAAGTAACTCTGTTTCTGTCAAGCAAAGTGAAAATAGCGTGCTTGACCCAACTTGCAATCTAAACAATGATTGAAAAAAACTGCAAAAAAGAGGACTTACATGACGATTTGTTTCAACTTGACTTTCGTTCTCCGCTTTCTTGTCCATTTGTTCGACAACCTTGCCTTGAAATCGCTCAATGTTCTTAATTGTGTCTTGAATGAGGCCAAGTTCCGTTTCCATAGTTTTCAAGCGGTTTTCGAACTCAATGTTTCGGAGAAGGAGTTGAGCCAATGCGTTCTTTGGTTCTTTCAGCAAATCTTTTTTGCTTTTCAGAATCCAAGAAGAAAACTCTGAATCCCCTTGAATCAACATTTCCTGATCTTCTTCGGAGGTGTTGTTGAGTGCTAAATTTTCTCAAATTCAGGTTAAAAAGTTGTACAGTGTACCCGTCAAAATCGAGCAATAGTCGTCAGTTGAACTGTGCAAAAGACATTTGTAAGTAGTCTGGCTTTCTTCATTATCGTGAGTGCGTTTGCGGTTTTCTTTTTTGAAAGACAACGTGAAGGACTCACCACCTAAATAACTTTCAACAAAAAATTGGAATTAAAAAATACTTACCAGGCTTGATCTCATAACTCACTTCAAGTTTTTTAACTGTAGTTTTCAGATGGACCAACGTCGGCGCAAAGATCGAATAGGATTCGGGGTCAGTCTGCATGCTACTTGTAAAAACAACAATTGGCACGTTACTAAAACTGTTAATTGTATGACCAGTAGAAAAAAATTAATTGAAAGCACGCTAATTTTGAACTTATGGCATTCTTAATAATAACAGTTCACGCCACGTCGAGGAGAAGAGAGCGAACGGCAAACACGAATAGGGATGGTCCGTGAGTAGTCGATGCGCGTTATCAACACTGCCATTGATCCTTGATTTCTCTAAATATTTCTCAATCCCTTACAAAAGGGAATGCTTGTTGGTTTTCTAACCCGCCGAAAGTTTTCGGCGAACAGAACCAGAACACAAAACAAAGGCCCGCAATGGGACTTGCACCCTTGAACCTCCACTAACCACTTCATTTTGTGAGAAAACCCCCCTCAAGTTGGCTTTAACATTTACGATAATTTACTATCACATTATTATTCTCACCATTCGAAAAAGCTTGTACTTATTACGGATCAATTGCGCAAAGTTTCTGTTTTCAAAAATGTTTTAAGTCGGCCCTTTGCGCCTCCAAGGAGCGTGGTCAAACTCGATACTTAGTCTTCATGAACACAGACGCCGTTTTTGCAGTTTCTCGAAATAGTTCCAAGCACATATTATTCGGTTCGGAATTTTGCGCAGAGCTGATTGAGACCAAAAACACCCACAACTGCTACCGATTCGGCGTTTGCGGCACCAATTTAGGCACCGTCGCGGTTGCAAAACCGACGGGTCAGCGGCGACAACAAAACGCGTGCAAACGCAAATGGCACCGCTACCGTAACCCGCGCTCGCTCAGGACGAACACATTCACCCACACTTCTAGATCGTTCTATTTTATTTTATGAAGGATCAGTGCCATAGGATAATTAGTAGCACTATGTATCAGAACTGTGGACGCGTGCAGTCATAGGCGGTACGAAATCTGATAATGGGAGGTGGGCTCACAGGAAGTACATTGCTTGTGCTTATGATACATATGCAAGTAAGTGAAGTGAGTCATGAGAGCGGCTTTCTATACAAGCATCATAAGTATACACGGCGCGCCAGGGAATTCATTTGTGCGCACCGAACTCTGCGATTCCTCACTCAAGCATGGAAATAAATTTTCGATATGAAGCGATCGCGACTCGCTATCGATTATTTGACTTAACAGCTTGTGTTAGTGTGATTGTAGACAGACTTTGAGCCATCACTCGTGATCGCTCGTACGTAATTCTTATCAAGTCAAACATGGAATAGCGAGTGGCTTTGAGCAGAACGAAGGAAACGATAACGCCATCTCTAAGGGGGTTGACAAAAACCAATTTTAGTCGGTAAATTATGCTATGCATTAACACGGGCAACAACCATTAAAAGTTCAAATTGTTGTAATATTACATGCCTCAAAGTTTTACTGTAGCATCAATTTAATTGTCTTGATCAATGGCAAAAACAATGCTGCATGTAAGCTTATTTTGCTGGTCTAACAAGGGAATGACACGATGTACCTCCACCGATCGGGCTGAAATTTGGCACACGTGTGGGCCTATATGAGACTAGAAAATCCCAAAATATTAGCTGCCTTAACGCAAACAGTGCAAAGTTATGGCCGTTTAAACAATTTTTACCAATCAACAACGATACAGAAAAACATTCTCAGCCTCAGGGCATCGAACACGCAACCTTCGGATTAGTAGCCCAAACCGCTACACGCTGCGCCAGACAATCACGTCTGAAAAAAGTTCAAAGTTGGCTATACTCTCGTTTTTCTCAGATTCACGATTTTAAACGGCTTTAACTTTGCACTGTTTGCGTTAGGGCAGCTAATATTTTGGAGTTTTTCTAGTTTCATATAGGTCTACACAGGTCCCAAATTTCAGCCCGATCGAAAGGAGCACTTCGCGTCGTTTAAGATCCCACTTCTCTAATCTAAATGATCTGATCTAAAAAAGCCCAAAAATTCGTTTTTTTGGAAGTGGTGTGCACAAATAAATACTGTATTCGGTTTCTCACAATGGTGTTTAAACAGATGTCTGCTAGAGTACAACGTAGAACGGGATGTTTGATCAGTTATGTTCACTACTTCAAGATCCTACTTGGTTTAGAAGTTTGCGGCGCCCGATAACACTTATCCTGCTATAGTTCCCACGTTTTCCATTTGCTTTATTTGCCAACCAGGAAATCTGTGTGGAATTCTCCTTCCCGGGATGATAGTTGTCATATCAAAATTGGATGTTTGGTGTTCTTAGAGTTCTCGCAGATGTTCGCAGCTCAAATGATTATTACAGGCAGCAGAGGAGTTTGCCATAAGAACAAGAAGGCAATACTGAACTTTGAAATAATTACTTTTGAATATTAGGTTCGAACGAATGGATTTCACACAGAGATCAGAAGTCAAACCAATGTCATTTGAAAGCTTGTAATTTGATTAAGCATGATGATAAAGTCTCTAACGTATTTCGACATCTCGCGCAACATTGCATGATATGTAAGGCGCCTCAACCCTCGTACGATTCCTTCTTCCATGTTTAACTTCCTAGACGTAAGTACTGTTTGCTCAAAATCTGCACTTTTCATCGACGTCACAATACGGCGCCAGATTTTAACTGCACGGAGCGGGTCATAAAATGTTTGCGGACTTTAAGAATCTCCAGGCTTTCTCTTTTTGTAGAATTAAGCTGTGGTGTGGTTGAACTATGTTTAAAGTATTTCGCCTCATTTTATCTGAAGGGTACGGAAGGTGTGCTTTTGTAAAGCATGTAAACCGCATGACTGAAGTTGTTTGTCATATTTTGCTTTAACAGTCATTCAGTTTCGAAATGGTGCCGCTTTAGCATTCGTGAGTCATCCAAGTCACTTGCCAGATGCTTAATCGACATCTGAGATCAGTTCAATGTAGGATCGCCAAAAAAGCCCAAAGATGTTTTTTAAGTCTCACACAGTTTACTTCTACTTGAATAAAGCCTTGTTGCTCAACGTGAATTTATGAGCCTGTCTTTAATTGCAGTTCCGCGTTCCTTTCGCACTCCAGAAGCACCACAGGAGTCCTCTCGTCCTCAGGACGCTTCCACGTGCTGAGCACACGTCCACTTATCCCATTCATCCTCGGTTCATATCGGCGGTCGCTGTGGTCCTTTGGAATTGATTGATCACTTTGGCGTCTTTTGAGCGGCAGAGAATCCCGTCTTTTAAGAATTGGTCTTTTTTCTATTAATACTCTTTGTCTTGTCTTCCTGTGGGCTTGTCAGGGTTCCCTTCTGGTCAACCTAGTGTTTCTCATGTCCATTTCACTTTATCAAGCGTCATTATTGTCCTGAGCTTTTGAAATACGTATTAAGCTAAATTTGTTAGAAACTCCAAAGCACAGACTACTCTTCTCTTCCTGCCACTTTAGCTTCGCCTGTCAGCGCCAACCTTGACTCCAGTCCAAACTCTAACGGGTTCACTTGCGCTCGCCTCTGTCGCGCAGTCGCCCGCACTCGCACCCGTTTCAAACTGTGACGACACAAGACCACTTCTGACCGAATTTAGGCGCCCGCGACGAGTTGGTCGTTCTTCGTAGTTTGCGTCGTCGCGCTGAAACCGACAACCACGGTGAAGAAGCCGAAAGACGACGAGTTCGAAGCACAAATGCTAAAGCGGCAATGAGCGAATAGCTGAAGAGAATTAGGGAAACTGGGGCGACCTTAATTTGAACGCCGAAAGGACGAGATCTGTTTTGGAGAGGTGCGGTTGGACCGAATGGTCGAAAAGACCGCCTTCGAATGGGCTTGGGCTAATCTGCAAAGAGATATAAATAGATAAGGAAAAGTTGATTTGGGGAGACAGAAGCAGTGACAACAGTTCAATGTGAAACCGGTAGCATAATTAAGGGAATGGGGGTGGCTACGTCTGGATTGCAGTTAAGGGAATAAAGAGAAATTGACCGGTCAATTTATAAAAAGAAGACGCTCCTTTAAAATTCCAAAAAATCAAAAATACACAAAATTCTAGCATTTTAAGCAATTAGATTTTAAGCTTTAATTGGCTGAAACCTCGGTAAAAAATACTTGTACGAAAAACCTGTTTGTTGGTTTCGTGGTCTGAGACCTTTTTAGTTCAGTCACATGCCCCATTCTGAGCTTGCCTCGACCTTCCAAACAAAGAACTAACAACTCATATTTACCAAACTGTTCAACTGTTCTTCTACTGTTTACCACCTTTTACTGAATCACCTGAGATCCATCTCCATAACCATTCTGACCAAACACCACCTGACCAACAACCTTCGACCCATGAAGCCTCTGCTGTCAGCTCATAAAATTAATGAACCCTATCGTCAGCGTACTGCCACACCGCACTGTAAACAGTGTACACAAAACACTCACAAAATCTAACTCTATCCATAATTTTCGAACGAAGCCTATTAATGGCACATTTTCTACAGCAAGGGCGTTTTTTCTTTCACAGCGGTTGGTCGATGGTCGCCAGTCAGCTGCAGAGGGACTTTCAAAGCGCTGTCATTGAAATGGGGAGAACCTGATTGAGAAGAAGGTTTCGTTGACAGTTTCCATGTTAGAGATAATGTTGTGCAAATTTATGGCAAACAAAGGAAGCAGAATTAATGAGCGGAAGTCGTCAATCAAAAATGTTTGAAGCAGTTCTGTTGCTTAATGAAGCCTGAAGCTTCTATGTTATCGTTCAGTCATATTTGCTGCCTTTGTAACGTCTTGCTTTCGACTACGTTTGGTGAGTATCGGTGGTCCTACAGCGATAAGCGGACTTCGAAAATTCGGAACGTCGGAAATATCAGTTATTCCGCATTTCTAATTTTTAAGATTCGAGAAAGCTGCCAAATCTTGTGGCAATGTGCGTTCATGTGATCAGCCAATTATTTGGATGTACCGTTTAGCTTAAAGTCGAGTTTAAAAAGGTTAATTCGTATTTTCTGTTTTATGTAAGGGTTCCTTGGTTCAATCAGTGGAGATTCTTTTAGACGGACTAACTAACTCGCTGTTCTGATAGGCTAAAATTATAGCAGTCGGCTTCCGATCGGGCTGTGTTTGCCACAACTATTTGGCAGCTTTCCTTTAGTTTGCAACGCTGAACCGTCGACTGTAGAGTTGTCCTTTTTGTTATTCGCCTCTACCAGCATTCCATCTAACGCTGCAGCCGTCTTGCCCCGTGATTCGAACCATCTGCGCCGTATGCAAATGCACTTTAGCGATGTACAGACGTCCCGTGACCCTCCTTCGCACCTCCGACTCTTCCGATTTCCTCGTAAAACGACGCTAGCTGTTTTCAAATATACCAGTGTTGTTCTAACCCCAGCAGGGAACGATGGATCGATTGTTCTCACTGTCGTAAAAAATACATTGGCCGTTTCACTACCTTGAAACAGACAGTGCCTGCTGCTTAGGCTTCTTATATTTGAAGCAATGCTATCTTCTGGCATGGTGCCTTCTTGTATTCTGCTGAATCTTCTTAAACTGAAAGCATTACTTATGTTGTAAAATCGCGTTTTCGTGTTTTCGCGTCGCTTTTCCCAATCTGCGATTTCATATAAGCCCACCATTCTTTAAGTAATCCAAACCCAATCATCATGGACGCCCAATCTGAAGAGAAGTCGAGCAGCATGATCTACATCTGCGGCGAGTGCCACAGCGAGAACCAGATTCGCCCAAAGGACCCCATCCGTTGCCGCGAGTGTGGATACCGTATCCTGTACAAGAAGCGTTGCCGCAAGCTTATGGTCTACGATGCCCGCTAAGCACCTTTATAACGAGCCGATCTCCGACTTTCCCATGGCCTTCACGATCTTCTACATTTACTGTTTTCCTGCTTTGACTATTTTTACGTGTTCATTTGTTATTTGTTCGTGTTAATCTGAAATACATGTATTTTGACAATTCAGAAGTTTACCAGGACATTCTAAACACTATTCAATTTATGGGAGAATTCAGGAATTCAGAGCCTCTAACAGGATTCTGACGCCTTTCACAATCGATGAAGTTAATTTTTTGAAACCAAGTTTTAGGCAAGCGTGAAACGTCCTGAAGAAATCGTTTTTGTGTGCTTCAGCTTAGCTAAGCTTCTGCTTGTACATAGTCTATCTTTCTTTGTAGTCTTTGCATACTTTAGGGCGTTTCCAAAGACTCTTCTTGTGCCTAGCAAATTTGTTAACATGTCGCATACGCATACTTCAATTAAAGCACAACACAAGATTCACCGCTCCTTGAACGTTTAATGCTTCTAGTTTATAGAAGGTTATGATTCACTTTTAAATTTGCAGCTGCACCCTAGCGGTACAGGGTGGTGTGATCGGAGTCTATTTTAAGTACCTAAGAACCTGGTTCTTCCGGCGTCAAAGGTATCAAATACCTTAAAAGTGTTGTCAACAAGCCTTTTAAAAACATAAACAACTTTTAAGACGATCATAAATTACTCCTGACTACGGTAAATGGTGATTGCAGCAGACACCGTAGTTCATCTGCTGGAATCCTGTTGTTTTAAGCTTAAGAACCTAGAATTGCCTAAAAAGACCTAAAACGATAGCAATGTGTCTTTAAAATTAAGATGACAAGTTAAGCTACAATTGATTGGCAAAAGATTACGGTAGCTTTGCAGTGTAAAATTGAAGCATTTTGTTATTGGGCAAAGCAGAAGCAGCTGATTTTTTGCAAACTCGTTCTTCTCATTAAAAGTCGCTCATCAGACGTTTCCATCAACCGAAGATGACAGCGGCCAAACTTATCGTTTTTGATCTTTTGCCTCATTATTTGGTCGGTTATTACACTAACTGGTTCTACCGTAATTTGCAAGAGAGATGGTGTTTGGAAGCGTATATCAAATAATACTTTTTAACGTTTTCCGTGTACCGTTTTGATCAATAAACTGGTGCGTACAAGAGTTGACTTGCTCATTTGTGACCAGGGCTGTGCAAGTTTTGAGTTTTGAGGTTTTAAGGCTCTTTTGAGGTTCTCAGTTTCGAGTTTTGACCTTTTGGCAAAACTCAATTCAAAACTCGGTTCTCATCTTACGTTCAAAATCGTGTACTGTAGACATATGCAATAAAGAATTCTGCACGTTTCTTCGTTCATTCGGTGGTTTTCACTTGTTGCTTTCAATCGTCCGAGGAAACCGCAACAGGGCCGTGCAAGTTTCGAGTTCTGAGTTTTCGCAAAAAAGCCTTTGCCCGGCCCTGTTTGTGACCTAGAAATGGCTGAAAAAGACACAATAAACCGCTTTCAAACCTTGCTTCAGAGTTCAAAACCGTTCCACATCTGTTTCTTCTTTTGTTCTTGTAGTCTCATTTCCGCTTCGCTCACAAACAGCGCGATAACAATGAATCGAAAATGAAGAAAGCGAGCAAAAAGTGATCCATCACCCAGCTTTTCTTGCAAAGTGTTAGCTAGTAGGAAACCAGTTTAGTAATCTCTTGCAGCTTTGGAGCGTTATAAGCAAAACATTAGGTTGAAAAAGTTTGAAAAAACAAAACTATTTAAAGAAAAGCAAAAGGAAGGCAACGACCTTGACGGAAAGGTTACAAACTCGGAGTTTTCGGGGTACACCGTAGGCGGCGTTGGGTTGGAAAAGCGTTGAATCGATGTTCGGAGATTACAAACGTAAGAATGACAGAGTGGGAGCAAAGTACTTCGAGGTGTAGGGTTTGCAAAGCTGCAGAGATGCTCAGAGTTCAAAACCACTTAAAGTCAAGGAGACAACAAAAGAAATTGCTTTCAAAGCTACAATCCTAAAACCCTTCTCTTTTTTAGCCTGTTATCTGCTTTGGTTTTTCTAAGATTCTGAGTGTTCATTTTAGTTAAAGGCTTTCACATGTGACTAAAATTCTATCTTTACCTATGGAATTATTTCGTCAGCTGAGTTTTTGACCATAACAGTCCTCACCAAAATCTTGCTTTAAGCTCATTTTGTTATTGAGACGTTAGGTTACCAACTACACTGTCCTACTTGCTCCGTCTGATCACTAAGACGGAACTCTGTAATTCACCCAAAATAACAACCTCTTAATTTGACGTCAACCCAAAGCGACAGGTCCCATTGGCCGATAAGGAAAATATTATTGCTTCAATTATCGTCATCCAAAAACAGCTTTTTGAGCACTTAATTTATCATAACCGATGACGGATGGCTGCCAGCGGCTTCCCCAACGGCCGCGTCGAAGACGCGCGCGCGTAGGAAATCTTTAATGAAATGATTGATGGCTCGTCTGATCGTAAGCGATCCATTTTCCGACGCCCGAGCGCGCGCTTTGTACGCAATTTTTGAAGATTCTGGTCCGGGTCATCGCCCATCATCATTAAAAGTCGCCTGCCGTTTTTCTTCACACCTCCTCCCAGCGTCGACGGACGGTGAAACCCGGGAGAACCAGTAGCGGGTAGAAGAAATTTGTACTTCACACTTGTACTTTTCAGTCTTAGACAAGATACACTTGGAGGATTCGACAAGATGCACTTTGGGGTACGGTAGTTTAAGACAAAAGGGTAGGAAATTGAATTTAAGAGAGTCGAGATTGTGTCGTGGAAATGGAGAAGAGTAACAGGTGGACGAAGAGTGGAACGAAGCGGGAGAAGGGAAACTGCTGGTTTGGGGAAGACGGTTGAGGCTGATATTTGAACCTTGAGTTTGAGCTAAGCGAAGTATGACAAAACAAATTTTTGAAGGTTAAAATTTAGTTTGGTTGTTGAGACTGCTCCAACACTTAACTTCCCGAGCAAGGCATGCATTTTGAGTGACGCTTACAGTGACGCTAACGCTGTTAGTTAAACTGAAATTTTGAAACTTGAAAACGACCAAAAAAGCCTCACCGTTTCCTTGCCTAAGTAGCTTATTGAACGGAAACAATAAGGTTTAAAAAACCCGCTTTTTGAAGGCCACAAATTCAATCAAATAAATTGAGCTGAAGTCAATGAGGAGTGCTGTGATGTAAACGCCTGGATTGAAATTTGAGGTTTTTCCATCTTGAAATGTCTTTTACTTCCTTGTCGCACTCTTAAACTATATTAATAGCTTCTCACTGTCACCCTAAACGTGACCTTAACTATCAAAATGATAAATGTGTTTCCTATCAAGTTTTGCCTCCGGTCACACCAAGGACGTCCTTCGGGAATTCGTCGAACCGCTCTTCAAGAGCAACTGACCTCACCCTGCACTCATTCTAAATAGCCCCAGTCTTCTAGAGGTTACCTGTACCAATGCCCTTCAAGCTTCGTAGTTTATCTTAATTTTTGTTTCAACAGTCCTAAACTGGTTTCGCTCTACCTTACAACACGCAGCCTTGCCCATCGCTTGCTTTCTACGTTGTTTTTGCATTCCAGTGGATACGGTAGCATTTTAAAGGTCGCCTGCTACCGTATGATAAATGAGATGTAGTTTTGCAGGAAAGCGACCTTAGAACTTTGTGTGTCCCACAGAAATTGAAGCCTTTTTTACGTCTTCCTGCAAGCGTTGGATGCGAGTGTTTCAACCAGAGAGCGCTCAGAACTTTTTAAGGAATGGGGAGAACTGGAAGTCGGACGTGATTTTCGAAGACAACGTGTCTTATCGCTGCTTACCGGCAACTGGAAAAATGTGGCAGCATTTTCAGGGAACATTTAAATTTATTGGAGATGGTGAAGTTTTAGTGCAACTTGCAGACAACGAAAAAACGGAGTTTTGCACGTTTTGAGGCTGGTATACAATTTAACACGCAGGGCCATAATAGTAAGCCTCAACCTTTTAATATGTATGAATGAACGCGTTTTTAACGCGTTAACTCAAAGCCTTAACGCGTTTAAAAAGTTTAAACTTTTGATAAGCTTAAATTTTAATCTAACCAAGCTTCATAGTCCTCTCAAAGCTCCTTGTCCTTCTTCTTTTGACCCATGTCTTCTGTTCCTCTATTTCATGCGCAATCTCTAATGTGTGCTTTTCCTTTCTTAAACCAAACCACCCCCTCATTCAAATGTAGCGCACTTCTTACTCCCGCCAAACCGATTTCGTCGTTTTTTCCTTTGCGCGAATCTTTAAGAATCGTGCTCGTGATATTCTTGGTCGAAGGGTCCGCCTGATACCGGTTCAACGTCTCTCCCTTCCACCGCCAAAAAATGTTCGCCGAGATTGAGTGCTCCTTTTGCAGAGCGCACGAGTGGCGCGTCCGAAAAGTTACACAATTGGTACCCGCGAGAGTGTGGAACGCGGACAGAGAAAGACACGCGCGAGCCAGATGCGGACAATCTTTTGAGATCAGCGTGTGTACGTTGTTCGTCTGTCGTGGGTGCTTTTTGGGCGATTGATCTTGGTCAGCTGACTCGGAATGACACCCGAACGGATCGGAGAGGGCAGAGAACAACAAAAGGAGTGCGATTTTTGGATAAATCTGTCTGCAAACCACGTTTTCTGAGCGGATAGATCTTGCAGACGTATCGATCGGAGGAAATCCTATTTTTAGTTCAGTTTATGAAGCACTTCAGTTTTAAAGCGTCCTTTGGAATTTCCAAAGAGCTTTTACCTAGCTGATTTAGGTCAAGCGAACGGTACTGTAACCTTTAAAGGCCCAATCAGTTCGAAGACAGTAAGAAATCAATCCTAAAAACGGGTCTCGGCAACGCTGTAAACAATTCTCAAAGGTCATTGTCTGTAAAAGAAAAGGCAGCAGAATTGCTGTCACCGATTTATGATGTTTGACGCTAATTAAATTGAGAGGAATGCGTTTGTGCCTGTCTGCCGCGGAGACGGGTTCACGAAGGTGGGTTTTAAACTTCAGAGCACAGATTTTAACCCTGATATAAAACTGACTCGAGAGAGACAGGTTACTACCAAGCAATGCTTAGCAGTCGAACCCAAAGCTGATGCAATGCTAGCAGCATCGCTTTTCAAGCCACACATCTCTATTTAAGACCTAAAAACCTCCTAATATCAACTCAACTTGAAGTCAAGGAACACGGATAACCTCGCTTTCAACTTCATTGACACTGTCACCAAGCTGCTTTCTCAAAAGGACATGGAAGAAATGGCCACTCTGGACGCCTCCCTATGGTCCCAAATCGGTGAATGCCATAAGGGACAACGGATCTACAACGGGTCTTTTGACCTAGCCACTGTCGAGAGTCAGCTACACAAAAACCGATGGCTGCAAAAGATGGACCTCCACCTTGCCTCAATCGACCAGCTTCAGCAGCTGATAGAACTCTTTAAAAACAAATTCTGGCTGACTAGGAATTTGGACTTCACCGCGGAGTGCAGCTTTACCTTCGCTGATCTTGAAGCTTTTCACTTTTAGTTAACTCGCCATACTATAGAAAACAACGCACAATGACCGAAGCTGCCCTTTGCCCCTTCATCCCTTGCATTTTTGATTTTCCTCATAATTAGTGCGCCAAACCTTCGAAGAACGCATCCAATTTGATTTGCTCAATTTTTTGCCTTTTCCCCGCTCTCGGCGCGTGATCGGTCACACGACGGCGTACAGCCGCACCGCGCTTCACATTAGAAAGCACATGATCGCCGGCTTCTAACGGCCTTGGTGCTTTTCAACTCATGCTACCGTAGCTCCGAGACGTTCGGAAACCAAAAATGAACTTGGTCGGGGTGCGAAAAAGTGGTTTCAAAGTTTGATCGTAAGGAGAGTAGAAAAGCGGAGATGTTATCGGGCATTTTGGGTTCATGGCGACCTTCCAGTACTGAAAGACCGAAAAGGGCAATTTTGGGTAACGCAAACAAAGCGTATCGTGCGAAAAGGGCTATTTTTGCACATCAAGGCTAGAGATAACAAACTTAGCGCGAGGTCTGGAATAACGTGAAAAAACCTTCGAAAAATTTCGAAGGAAATGAAGTAAGAGCAGAAGTAAGAGTCAGACCTCAGCTGATTTCAGTTACAGTTGAAAATCGCTTAGGCCAATATTCTTATCTAAAAGCAATGTTCGAAAAACGGAATTTTAAGGCTAAAAGAACCAAAAACCGTTATCTCACCCATCAGTCTCCCTTCACCTACAGTCCCCTCTGCAATCTTCGTTAATTTATCAAAAACGCCAAACGGGTTTACAGACCCTTTTGTGTCTATTTTTAAAATTGCGTTTGGTCCGCTGTCAGATCGCCGTTTACCGATTTGTTGCGATTGCATGGCGCCACATTACGGTCTCCATCGATCATTCTTCCATTTAGGTTCCACGAATGTAACAACATTTTTCTTAAAACCCTTTTTCGCTTCCTTGCTTAGAGAGGTTATAAATAGGCATAAACGACCTGTACACAAGTCTAGACATCTCTATCATATGACCTTCAAGATTGCCAACATAATCCATCTACCCAAATAGGACAAAAGACACTCTGGAACCTGTAAGACCGTCGGACGACTACGTCACGGAAGCTGACTTTCGAAGATCTTCGGCATTAGGAGCGAATTCTAAAGTGTGAAAACAATCAGTCAAACTATGATTTATGCTGTCGGTCATCGAACGCTGTTTGCTAGCCGTCGCGATTTATGGTTGCTTTTATGGTATATTTTGACGGGCGACTGAATCTTTAATGACTCGATGGAACACCGATTGGCGTCGTGGTTGAGAACAGGGATAGCAGATTTATGGTGTTAGTAAAACAGAGTTTTAAGCCGCTTAAGAATTTAAAAAGTTGCTCAAAATTTTAAAATGGACAAAAAATTGAATTTTTGCAATTTTAGGCTTTACGACAATGAAAAAGGTAATTAGTGACCCGTTTCGATCACAAAGGTCTCATTAATTAAACCAGTGTCAGATTTGGCGTTGCTACATATCTTCATCCATCACCCTGACATTTAATTGAGGCTCTTTCTCTCCTCTAAAAATCGTGTTTCCGCTTTCTTATAAACTTCTACATTTTTAGGTCTTGCTTTATATCGTCATTAGCTAATTAACTCATCTAAGAATCGTTTTTCCTGTTTCACATAAATTCGCAAAAGAAGCCAAAAAACGTCTCTCAATCCATTTCGTAAAATCACACTTTCCAGGTCTGAATCATGTCTTTTTGTGCCTCTCCTGTGTCGATCCACAATTTTACGATTGTAGTACTGTTTTCGCTGTCGTCATTGAAGCATGAGAGATCAAGCTTCCTCATAGCTTTTGAATAAGTTGCGTCTCCAGACCCAAACATCCATCTGATTCACCTTCTGCGTTAGGATTTTTTGGAATAGCTTCGAATAGACGTCCATTCACGTTCACGACGTTTCTTCTTGTTTGCTCTTTGTCCATGAAGCCCTGTTGAGGTCTCAAAAAATGGTTTCATTTACACAAGAACGCCATTGTGTAACATCGATAAGGCTATTTGAGGATTGTTGAATAGGGACCAGAAATGGTTTGTGTCAAGACAGCAACAAAAACAGCTTTTGACACGTTTAGACTTCTGAATAGACAATCTTTAAAAGCAGGTTTTGACATAAAATTCGACTTTGTCCTTAACCTCAGATTTCAAACTCTGTCTTTACCATAGGGTTGTAGTCCTCTCGCTAGGAACTTCATTAATCATTTCACTCCGTGTCCTTTCCTTGAAACGACCTTCAAAAATCTAGTAAATTTGTGTTCCAACCGGAAAGAGAGATCAAAGTCAAGTCAGTCGTCTCGTCTCAACCAACTCTTCCCAAATCAATTTTCCTGGCACCTCCACAATTAGGCCTGCACCTGTCACAAAACAGTAAAATGATGCATCGCTGTCCTCTTTTCGCAACCAGTTATCTCTGGCTACCCCGTTCCGAGGCAAAACCCAAAGTTTCAAAGCCCAAGCTGAGAAAACCGGTCACGTGCGTGAGATCTGAGACAAGGTTAATGAGTTTGCATTCCCTTGTAAGACCAGATTTGGCAGTTTTTAGGTGTCGATAATCTGGTTCCGCCAAGCTAGTTTGACCCGCCTGCGTAAAAAAAATAAAATCACGCGCCGGTTGCACTTTGGCTATCATAACAATGAAGCCGTTTTTGGGACACGATTGATCAAATTCGCGCAGTTGGACTTGGACGTCGACGATTTGGGGTGAAAATGATGGAACGGTCACAGAGGAACACGAGAAAGACACAGAATTCGTCAGCGGAATCAACCCACGTCATCAATGAGAGAAGCGGGTTTAAACTACGTTTAGCGGTTGTTACAATGGATGATCTTAGATTATAAGTTATGCATCATATGCAAAAGCGTTCGGCGTATAGCTAAAGTAGAAAATGATAGATTGGGTGAGAAGTACCAATGAGAGGCTGATGGTTGATCTATAATTCACGGACATTGGACTGAACAAAGGATCTATAATCTTGAGTCACAGAGAGACACTTTTACTGATCAATGGATACAATGGACACAATCAAAAACGGCTGATATTAATTTGTCAAAGACGAAAACGTTCCTATCAGGTTGAAATACAGGATAACTACAAGCTTCATTCGTTTTAAGGTCTTTTCAGCAAGATTCCATGAAGTTTTAAAACTCACTCAAACAAAGACAAGCTTCAATCCGTTCTTATTCTTAATTTTCTTCGTTTAAGCTGACAGGGAGTGGCTCAATGGTGGCTCACGTTTCAGAAGTTAAGTTTGTTTTCAACTTTTGAAAATTGAGAAACATTTTTATGTTGATAGATCATTGAGTTACCGTACCCTTTACAACGCGGAACACTTAAGTGAGACCGATGATCGCTTAATGGGATCAATGATTGGTCATTTTAAAAGACATGTTGACTTGATTAAGTTTGGGAGCCCCCACGTGAGTGTCTCTTAGGTGTAATATAGGTGCTCCGAAATTAGATTTTTTTCATCTCGATCACTATCAGATTGTGAGTCTTTAACATTAGGACGTTCAGCGTTAAGTGCAACAATCACTACAACTCATTTAGCGTCAAAGGAGCACATCATTAACTTTACTGAAGGATTTTCAAACTTCAGATTTTCTGCCACTACATTTCCTCCACATTTCCAAACTTTAGCCATGATCAAGATTGAAAACGTCTGTGATAATCTTAGTGGCGTGAAAGACGGGTTCAACAGATGGCAAAAACGTTCGATACAGGAATCAAACATATGAAAAAGCCTCACAAACAACTCGTCAAGGTCAATTACACTGCTCAAAATATAAAAGGTTGGGCTCGTTTGAAACAATTTCTAAAACAGGTCATATTCACTCAATTTGAATTCCACATGAAATTAGGTCCGGCATTTTTGACGTTAGAGACCGTATAGGTTTTGAGCATAACCATATCTCACATAAAACCAGCTTCAATGTAATTCCCCACTTCCGGCGTCCACCCGTGTACAGCTACGCAACATGATCAACACCAGCACGTGTCGTCGATCATATGGGTTTATTTTGGGAGCAGTTGGACCATTCCTTCGCCTAAAAATAACCCCCGCGATTTCCGGCGATCGCCTTCCCTTCTTCGTAGGTGCTCTGCGTCCTCCAAAAAGTCCCCCGCCAAACGCTGCTGCCGACTGAATTTGATCATCGATGCGTACGCGCGAACTGTAAAATTCGGCTCCTCCGTCCGCGTGCGCTTGTTGAGATTTCCAAAAATGGAATTTTCGTGTTCGTTTCGAGGACGGTTTGTGCTGTTTGCTGTGGCTCGAGGAGCACGATTCACGCGTGCAGGCAAAGGCATTGAGAGTGGGCAAACAAGAGCGCAAAAAGAAGAAATCATGGAAGAATGGGAAGCCATAAGCAGAGCAAATCGCGGAATTTTTAGAAAACAGCTGAGGACACGTCATGGGATAGCAGGAGAGCTGAAAGTGAGTCATGGTTGAAGAGATCACGTTTGGCAGAGAAGCTAAGAGGCTGATGGATTTTTTTGGTGATCTGGGTGAGTCGAAGCGTGGAGAACTGGTCGAAGGAAACAAGTTGATTCTTATGACCAAAAAATGGGTTTAAACAAAATGACGTGCAGGCTCAGATAAACATTCAAAAGGCTATCAATCCAGCTTCTATTTTAAAAGCTTTCAGAGGTTTTAAGGACTAAATTGAGCGAAACTTTCCGGTTAAAACGTTTTCAGCTTACTGAGGCAACCATAAAAATTTGCATCTTTTCAACTCTTAAGAAGTTTAAAACATGTAACCCTTAATTACGTCACAGGCCATAGCTTACGGTAGCCTAAACCATCGATCTCACTGTTCAATATGCATCATTGAAGGGCAACCTCTTAATCACGTTATGTTTGTAGTCTCTTCTGCTTTGTCAAAACATGGACTGTTTTTGATTTATAGGACAATTCGATAAACAAAAATGCTGTAAAAAATGTCCAGTTTTGATGGCTGTTTCGATGCCTTTTTGTGTAGTCAGTTCGGCCATGACCAAGACGAAAACCCGAAAATTCAACAAGGGATCTTCCGCTTTTCAGTAACATGAAGTCCTGTAGGCTGAAATTGCTTTTTTTGCAAACAGATATGAGAATAAACCACGCCCTACAAAAATTGCGTCTTTTGTGTGCCGAAGTCGTATTTGGAACGATAATGACGTTATGTGCAAATAGCCGACAGAAAGCAACGATTTCGCAAAAGCCAAAATAGAGCCAACACCCCGATTTGCAAATAGAAGCCGGCCTCTGATATATGACACCAATGAATCCACCCGTAACTGCTAAGAAGACAAATCACGTAAGCTTCTCCGCAACATGTCAACATTGCCCACGATTGGTCAGTTCTGTTATTGTAGAAACAGGTCGTTTAATCACATCCGATCTTATCAAAAGCCATTTAGCATTATATGGTTAGATGAGTCAGGAATTCTGCAACCTCGTGATCGGCAAGTTCAGCTATTTTCCGGTTCGGTTCAACATTTTTTCGGAACGCGGTAATGTAGATAATAAATTCAGCGCCGAGCTCGTTAAATGTCATGTCAAAAGTGGCTCCGAGAGAAGTGGACCAGTTTCGAAGTGCAAATAGAGATCTTTGTCAGTTGCATTTCACGTGGGTGAGGCTTTTTCAGAGCGCCAAAATTTTGGTCTTTTTGGGCTATTTCAAGACGGTCTGCACCCTACTGTCCGAACCAAACGCTCTTCGAACGATCTCAGAACGTCAGTGGGCGTCAGCCACCAAACAGCAGCTGAATGAAGATCGCAAGTTCAGTGCGCACCTTTAGAGAATCGCGCTCCGGTCATAAAGGAGAATCACGTGTGGTGTTGTGTACAATTGCTTCCGAACCAAAGGCGAACCTGTTGTTCCCGCTGTTTGGCGGTTCGGAAGGGTCGGAAGGGGAAGGTACGGTAAATACAAAACAGTTACTGTTTGGAGGTCGAACACAGAGGAAAGCGGTCAAAAAACGCGAAAAACGGAATTTTTTAAGAGTGTACAATTTTAAACTCCACGACAATGACAAGGAAAAGTCAAGGATAAGTTAATTAGTGACCAGTTTCGGTCACAAAGGTCTCATTAATTAAACCAGTGACAGATTTGGTGTTGCTACATATCTTCATCCATCACCCTGACATTTAATTGAGGCTCTTTCTCTCCTCTAAAAATCGTGTTTCCGCTTTCTTATAAACTTCTACATTTTTAGGTCTTGCTTTATATCGTCATTAGCTAATTAACCCATCTAAGAATCGTTTTTTCCTGTTTCACATAAATTCGCAAAAGAAGCCAAAAAACGTCTCTCAATCCATTTCGTAAAATGACACTTTCCAGGTCTGAATCATGTCTTTTTGTGCCTCTCCTGTGTCGATCCACAATTTTACGATTGTAGTACTGTTTTCGCTGTCGTCATTGAAGCTTGAGAGATCAGGCTTCCTCATAGCTTTTGAATAAGTTGCGTCTCCAGACCCAAAAATCCATCTGATTCACCTTCTGCGTCAGGATTTTTTGGAATAGCTTCGAATAGACGTCCATTCACGTTCACGACGTTTCTTCTTGTTTGCTCTTTGTCCATGAAGCCCTGTTGAGGTCTCAAAAAATGGTTTCATTTACACAAGAACGCCATTGTGTAACAGCTATTGAGGCTGTGTGAAGATAGATCTCCAATAGAGAGCCAAACATGGTTTCTATCATGAAAACAACGAAAACAGATTTCGAGAGATTAGACCTTAAGCAAAAATTTGGAAACCCAACAAAGAGCAAAATTCAAAGTGCAGAATCTTAAAAAGCGGAGCTTCTCCTAAATTTGTACTTTAAAAGTCGTCCAACTGGTCGAAGAAGCTAAAATAGGACAGAACTCTGATTTTCAAAAGTTCATTTTGGTCATGAGCCTACACGCCAAGACTACACGCCAATACGGTTGCCTTAAACGTAATTTTCAGATGGCGGATGACTGATTGACACGTGATGATAAACAGCGGGAAGGGGGAGTTAAAGGGTGATTGATCTTAGGATTAGAGAGGTTCTTGACGGTTCTTGAAAAAGTTAAAATCAGTTGGTCTATATCAAGTCTTTGGGAAAGGAGAACAAGCTAGTTGAAGAGACGGATAACAAAAACACCTCAAGACAAAATGGGTCATAAAGACGGTTACACAAATACATATTTCACAGTTCTAAGGTATGATACTCAGAAGAACTTCAGAACAGAAGTTTAACCATCGGTTTCAAAGCGAATTCCTGGTTTAATTATCACTTTAAGCTTCACAATCAGGACGACCTAAAGATTTAAAGACGTTCAAAATGAGCCCTAAACAAAAACCACAAATTTGTGATTCAGGTCTTATTCTCTACGGTTAACAGCAATACCATTCAAATCGTACCTTAGTCTAAAGTGCAGTTAAGGCGAAATCGGTTCTATATGCTTACATTGGACAGTTTTTCTTAACAGATCCATACCCCTGTGTCTCTTTGTGTTCTTATCCCTTTAAATTGGAATACCGTAGCCTTCTCACACTTTATCTCCACGTTAACAAAAACCCTTCACGCTTCTTCCACATCTCGCTGACCTGATTTCCCCTCCGTCTTGAAACTTTCATGATCATCTCTCCGATCTTCACCTGTGATCTTTTTAATTTCCCAAGATTCAGTTCACCTATCTTTATATGACTTCTTCCGGTAGATCTTAAAGTAAGAACTCGGGTCCAGAGTCCAGTGTCCAGACGTCCTAAGCACAGGCTACGCTCGCTACACGTCGATGGACCCTCTTGGGTGTTACGCAAGTTCACGAGAACACAGTCGCCGCGTCACTGGGACGGTCGCGGCGCTCCGGTCGCATCAATCAACCTTTCTTCCTTTTCTCGCTGCCCGCTCCATCTTCGGCGTATTTTCGAAAAGTCGGCGCGAATACGCACAAAAATCTTTAATCGTTGGTGACGGCGCCAAAATAGCATTGGGGAAAATGCGCGCTCGGTCCGCCTCCGCCGGGAACGCCCCGGGGGCGACGGCTGAAAGCTGCGGGAGCCAATTGTGGACGGGCGGGGGCGGGACTCCCAAGGCGAGAGCAGGCATAAAAGTTGAAAGAGTCGGCTTATAAAACCAGTCGAGTTCAGCCTGTTGGCAAGGAATGCAAAAAAGCCTTCCAGCGGCTATTCAACTTTACGTTAATCGACAATGATCCACTCTCTCTTATTCGTCGCGTTCGTCGCAAGCACTTCGATTCTTCTTCTCGATGGTGAGTTTACCTTTACGGTTACTGTAGAGCTACTTTACTGTTACCTTGGACACTCCTTGTCCTTTTCTCAAAATTTGCCTTTTTGGTTTTGAAGCTTGGGCTCTAAATTCTGATTTCGGGTATAATGAATTTGTGAATTAGCAGCAGAGTAGAGCTGAGCCGTAGGAACCCGTTTCAACGAAAATGCGGTCGAGCGAGCGGCGCCAGAAAAAAGCGTTCGTTTCTTCCTTCTCAAACCAAAAACCAAAATCAAACCGATCAATCAGCCCTGCGGCGCGCGTCTTTCGCCAACAACCAAAATCAAACCGATCAATCAGCCCTGCGGCGCGCGTCTTTCGCCAACGACGACGCGTTGTAATCCGCGAATCCCGAATTCGGGGGACCTTCAAAAACGACTTTTTGACCTCTTCGAGCAATTTCGTCGAGCTTCAATTCATATGTTTGAATAATAGAAACCATTTCAGCTGCTCCCATGAACAAACTGATGTCCGTGGCGTGCGAACGCAACCCCTCGCTTGAAATGTGCGGTGGGCACGGAGCCAGCTTCCGGGCTAGGGACGCTCCCGAGGACGAGGATACTCGCTCGATGCGCTCTTTCCCCAAGGTCTCTTACGACGACCTGACTGTCGAACGCTACTGCAACCGTCACATGGACCACTTCCAACACTACTGTAACAACAAGGCCGACTACAACGGCAAGCTCCAAGGAAAGCTGGCCAAGTTCTGCCCCAGCTTCCAGAAGTTCTGCCCGGACATGGCCGGCAAAGGCTCGAGCTCGGACGGCAACTTCCGCGAAGCCGCCATCCCGCTCGTGATCCCGCCCCCTCTCCCCGGAAAACGCTTGAACCCGACGATGACTTCTCCGATGGCGTTCGATCTGCCTCTTCCCGCTGACAACAAGGACGAGGTCGCACCCCAGAAGCCGCAAGGACCCCAGCAGCTCACTCCCGAGGTGATCCGCACCTGCACCGCCGACTGCACCGCGCCTCACTGCACCACCGAGTGCAAGTGCGCCAACACACATCCCACCGTCCACGCGATGTGCAACCCTCCGGCCAACGCGGAACTCGCCACCACGTGCCAGCGCTGGTACTCCAAGTGCCCATGTTCAAGCCGGTCCAGTACTAAGCAGCCCGCCACAAGCTTCACTTCGTCGTCCTCTGGCGACCACTCCAACTCGAACCACCTAGCTCCGTAGTTCGTCATGTACCATAATCTTCCCTTCTTCCTGCACCACTACTCAGCACCCCGATTCGCGGCTGATCTCAAAAAGAAAATCCAGCTGGTCGCGACGCACCATGCACCCTCTCTCTCTATTTAAGTCTTAGACGCGGAAGCCGAGTTTTTGATGCGCCCAGGATTTGATCATCCAACGGTGCTTCCTCCTAGTCCCCCGAAAGATCCTTGCGATGTGTGTTGTTGGCCTCCTCTCTCCAAGCGTGCCAAAAATCCGCACTTCCAACGTTTTGTCCCCCTGCCTCCTCCTCTCCCTCTCCCTCCCCCTCCACGCACTCTTTAAACTTTATACGGTTAACTCTTCTTCTTTTGCATCATCTGATTTCGCCGTATCGGCCCCAACAACCCACGACAAGGAGGAAAATCTGTTTTCCGCTCTGTATGTACTTTATTATATGTAATCTCACACTCACCCCTCACTCACTCATAAATGCTCACTTTAGTTGTTGTGTTGAACTCGCTGCAACGAACGACCACCTAGAAATGCGCATTCTGTGAATGCCTCGGATGTGCATATGAATGTATATTTGTCTCTGCAAAAAGAAAGAAATAAAGAAACGAATATTAGCGAACGAATTTGGAGGTGAACTTGGGGACAGGGTAGCGCACTAGGGCTTGAAAGCCGAAAAAACAAGGATCCGTTGGTTACGGTAGCTTTTTTGGAAGGGCTTGAATCCTTTGAAAACTTAAAAGAGAAAATTAGGAAGAGCCAAGAGTTAGGCTACGGTAGCTGGTTTGAAGGATCCAAAGGGATTGAGATCCTAACGGAGGAATTTATGGAAAACGTTGCTTGAGAAGGAAATCAGGAGTAGAAGGGTTACTGTAGGAATACCCTAAGGAACCTCGGCATATAGGAGGCGTTAATCCTAAACCAGGACTAACTGAAGCCTAAGAGCCTGAAAAACTTAAAAGCAATACTTTTGGCTACGGTAGCTGACGTTCGGGAAAGAGAGTGCTGGAAGGTTCTAATCTCAAAAGCCGATGACTGTATATCCAATCACCATTAGCCACACTCCAGCCACCACCAAAACCCATCCAAGCTCCAACTTCCCTGGCGCCCTCTTCATCATCGATCGGAATCCATGCAGCGACGTATCCCCGACGATTCTCTCCTTCGTCCCGAAATTGGCGGTCTTGTTTTCATGCTTCAGCTGCTTCTTTGATTGCGGGAACGCGTCGCAGAGCTTCTCGTAGTACATGTTCTGGTCCTTGCGGCATCCGAACACTTCCGAGAACTCTGGCATCTGCATGATCGTGGCGATGGTCCGGATTGTAGGCCTTGGGTGGGGGTCTTCTAAGTATTCGGCGAACATCTCTCTGTCGGTCTTCAGGCGGCAGTTCATCATCCCCATCGTAACGAAGAACCACTGAAGCTCGTTGTAGCCGGCTTCGCTTTGGATCTGGGACACATCGACGAGGAATCTTCGTTGCCTCTTGAGCTCCTTCTTCAAAAGGGAAAAGACGATCCTCGCGCCTTCGACGTCAGCGAAGCCTTCATCTCGCTTATAAGCTCCGTTAGGACACTAAAAATAGGCCTCTATCTTCAAAAATAGGCAACTGGCTCACCTTAACAGGCTTGTCTAGAGTGCACATGGATCCATAATACTCTCCGTAGCACTCCTTCGCGGCCTCATATCCTTCCGTATCCTGAAGATCGGCCAGGTGCATCCTCGGGTTGTTCAATCCAAGGCCGTGGAAGAGCTCGTGGGCCATCGTGTGCGCGAGGGTGCCGTATTTAATCCCTAGGGACATGGGCTCCTCAAAGGGATGGATGTAGGCAGGGAGGAAGTACTGAAATTAAGGGTTTAGCAGCCTAAAATGACTTGAAAATGGCTCACCGTGCCAGCGCCGTTGTAGTACGAATTGTGCTCGTGGATAGAATTCTCGAAATTCATCCTAATCGCCAAATCGTTGATTCTCGAGCCATTATTCTCTAGGATGAGCTGATTCCGGACGAGATGAATCTCTCTGGCAAGCTTCTCAAGGCAGCAAGATCCGTGTGTGGAGAACGTCTTCAGGTGGTCCTGATACCGGCGGATGTGGCGTTCCACGTCCGCTTGATCCTGAAAACCGCGAGGCACTCCAACGTGGGTCGTGAGCCTGTTCAGGTACCTGTTGATGCTCTCTCGGGAGTATTCGTTCACGATTACGGAATTCTGAAATTCTACGCGTCTGTTAACCACGTTATCCCTTAACACTTACGTTAATCTTGACTCTGATCGCCTCCTTCACGTCGTTGTAGAGCTTGACGAGTTCTCCCTGACGTTTCCTGGACAAATAAACGCCTTTTTCGTTGAGAAGCCGCGAGTAAACGAGGTTGAAATACGGCGCGAATGAGTCGCTTACGAGGAGCTCTTCATGCAGGTCTTTCTGAAACGAGAAGAAGGTCAAAAGGGTTGAAAAATGGCCCTAAAACGTACCTTGAACCCTTCAACACCATATTGCAGAGCAGCGAACCTTTTGGTCATGTTGAGGATTTTCAGCTTCTTTGGCTCCTCCACATCCGTCGGATAACTGACCAGAGGGTCGATGGACCTGTAGAGGCCATTCTTGTCCACGATTTCCAAGAATTCCATCACCATCATCTTCACAAAGGAGTTCGACACCTCGCTGAGTTTCTCCGTAATGCGGATGTCATTCTTCTTGCTATCTGAAGACCCAAATTAGGTCAAAAACTCGAGAAGTGAAGCTTACATCGCACTATAAAGTTGCACACCCAGTCTGCGCATTCCACAGCGAAATTACTGATCTTCCCGTAGGCCAATCCTTTTCCCACAGAGTTCAAACCCCAAAAGCAGGATTCGACGTCCTTGTGGCCGTTCCTCTTCACGATGTCCACGATAAGGTTCACGATCGGGTCTTCCAGGTTCTCGACGATCTCAAGCGCCTCGTCAGCGAGCTTCTTCTCAAACGCGGTTTTCACGGAAATCGCGAAATCTTCTGGTTTCGCTTTACGGCACACGTGCAGGTAGAAGTCGTCGCAGGGGTTGATGGAGAGATCCAATTCCTGGGAGAGGAATGACGCGTGAGCGTTGATTAGTAAGGTCAGTAGCTAGAATTGGGAATTTGAAGCAAACAAGAGTGGATTGAGAAACTTACGAAAACGACCGACCGCACCATGATGTCCGATCAGCTGAAATGAGCGATTAGCAGATGACAAAAGAGTCTAGACTCTGCAAAACATACAGAGTGGCCCAAAAAAATCACCCCCTTGGCCAGACAGATCAGGCAGAGCGCTGACCAGACAGAATGAAGCCATTTCCAGTTCACTCACCAGGAACGACCGGTCGGTTTCGCTAACAAATGACGTGAAACCGACCGGTCTTCAGCCCAGCGTTTGACAGAAATGAAGCGATTCTATCTGTGTGTGGCCTGTGGCCAGGGGGAGGGTGATTTTTTTGGCCACACTACCTGAAATTCATTTTAGGACAGGGATAAACAGGGGAGCGGTGAGTTACGGCACATTTATGAGAGCATCAGCCACGAACCCATCGCTACCACAGGCAAATATGCGGAATTCAAGGTGGCTTGGTCAGGCTCTTTAAAGATGTTGGTAACCGCCGTCTTCCCAGCGATCCTGTCGGCCGGTCGAAACTTGGCGGTCTTCTTAGGGTACTCCTTCCGCTGCTTCGACTCCGGGAACACCTCACAGAGCTTCTCGTAGTACATATTCTGGTCCTTTCTGCAGTTGAAGGCATCCGTGAACTCCCACATCTGCATGATCGTGGCGATCGTCCGGATCGTGGGCCTTGGGTGGGGGTCGTCCTTGTATTCCTTGAACCAGTGACGGTCGCTCTCAATCTGGCAGTTCTGCATTCCCATTCCGACGAAGAACCACTGCAGTTCATTGTAGCCGGACTTGCGCTGCACCTCGGACACGTCCACAAGGCCTTTTAGCTGATTCGAGTTGGACTGAAACTCGCTCTTGAGGAGCTCGTAAGTGATCCGGGCGCCTTCGATGTCGCAAAATCCTTCGTCGTCTTTCAAACCATCCGTCGGGCACTGAAATCGGATTCTGAAACTCGATCAGATACTCTTGATGTACCTTAACAGCTCGATCATCCAAAGTACACATGGACTTGTAGTACTCTCTATAGCAAATCTTCGTGTCCGCATAGTGTCGGGTCTTCTGCAACTCTTTTAGATCATCCATAGGCTGCAAACCGAGACCGTGGAAGAGCTCGTGCGCCATCGTGTGCACCAGTATGCCATACGTCAGCCCCAGGGATATCGGCTCCTTGAAGGGGTAGATATACGCCGGCAGGAAGAACTGAAACAAGCTAATTAGCCACAGAAGAAGCTCGAAATCTTACCACATCACCGTTGAAATAAGCGTTATGCTCGTGGATGGTCTCCTCAAAATTTTCGACGCTCAGCGGGTTCAGGCGATTGCCATCGGCCTCGAAGATGATCTGGTTTCTGACGAGGTTGATCTCTCTTGCGAGAAACTCGAGGCTGCATTTCTCCTTGGTGTTGAAGCGCTTCAAATGCTTCCGGTAGCGCTGAATGTGGCGGTCGACTTCGGTTCGATTTAGGAATCCGTTGGGCACTCCCATGTGCAACTCAGCGGCGTTCATCTTTTTGACGACTTCTTCCTTCGCTTTATTCGAGAGAACTGGAGAATTCTGCAACAAAGAAGCGTAAAAAACAAGATTGAAAGGAAAATACCTTAAATATAGGCCTAACAACGGTCCAAATTGACCCCCTTGCAAGGAAAAATGAGATCAAATTGAGCCACCGAAAAGGGCACGAAAATGGTCGGCAAGAAGCCTAAACTTACGTTAGCTTTCGCCTTAATCGCTTCTTTCGTTTTCTGGAAAAGGCGGACGAGCTCCTGCTTCTTCGCTTCCGGCAAATAGCCTCCTTTGTCGATCAGAAATCTTGAATAAACCAGGTTGAAATAAGGAGAGAACACTTCGCTCTTGAAGAGAATTTCGTGGAGGTCTTCCTAAATCAGAAACACTCAAATTCAAACAAAAAATTCCCACAAACTACCTTAAAATCCTTATCATGGTAGTCCAAGTCCTCCCATGCGTCTTTCATGTTGATTATCTCCCATTCTTCAGGTTCAGCCGCATCAGCCGGATACGTCACCAAAGGGTCCGCGAGGCGTTCGTTCGGGTCGACGTACTGAAGGTAATCCGTGATGGTTTTCTTCACGAACGCGTTCGAAACCTCGCTCCATCTCTCTTCTTTCGGCCCGTCATCTTCTCGCTTCCGATGCTTCTGGCGCCTCAATCGCTTCCTTAAGGCGTACGAGAATTTCTCACTATCGTCCTCGAGTTCGCATTCACCCTTGGCGCAGGTGACGGTGAAATCCTTGATCTTTCCAAGGGCCAATGCATGGCCGATGGAGGTCAAACCAGCTTCGTAGCAGTCCTCGAGGTCCTCGTTGCCGCGATTCTTCACAATGTCCCCGATGAGGTCCAAAATCGGGTCCTTCAGGTGAATGACGATCTCCAGCGCTTCGTCCGAAAACTTCTCCTCCATGGTGGTCTTCAAGTCGCGGCCGAAATTCTTTTTGTTCGCATTTCGGCACACGTGAAGGTGGAATTCGTCGCAGGGGTCGACGTCGTAATCCAGTTCGTGGGAGAAATATGAAGCATGAGCGTTGGCCAGTAAGATTAGTAGCTGAAATTAGGGAAATTGAGGTAAGAAGGATGGAAAACGAGGGCGATTACGAGAATCCACGACCGCAGCATGGCGATCGCTTCACAAGAATGAATTTTGGAAAAAGGAGGGAGAAGCCCGAAAAGCAGTCTAGACTTGAGCGCATACGTCTGCTTTAAAGGGCTACATGCGGGTTGATGATGATAGACATAAGGAAGGAACAACGGAAACAGGAATGGGGCTAAGAGGCTAAGGAAAAAAGCCAACTGAAAAATGGCTAGAAGCAACCTAAAACACTTATTGTCGAAACGCAATCACCTTGACAAATTTTTCGAAAATTCGAAAAAGCGATGCTAACGCCGCCGACGCCCGATTTAGTATGGAGAATCACGTTTTGAGGCGATTGTGGCGCTGTTTCCACGGTTTTCGGCCTGTTTTTGGGAGAAGGTTGCTTCGGGACGTTCGACGGATTGTAGCGGTCAAATATCAGCCACGGATACCTATTCTTCGCGTACTATAAGAGTTATTCAATGTTTATTCTTCGCTAAAAAGCACTAAACACACGAAAATTGTACACCCTTCAGAGCGGGTGAGCTGAAAAGCTTGATGAATGGAGCTGTATGAACTCCTCCTCGATCCGCGATACGTGCGCATAGTAGTTCGGTATATGTTCCAGCGGAAGAGCAGAAAATGAAGCGGCAACCACACACCAAGCACCGCCACCAACGGCATCAGTCCAAATCAAGGCCAAATTTGGTCCTCCTGGCAAGGAACAATGAGCTCAAAATTTAGCGCTTAAAGCCACCAAAAATGCACAAAAATGGGCTAAAAATAGGCCTGAACTCACATTAGCTTTGGCCTTAATCGCTTCAACCACCTTGTAAAAAAGACGGCAGAGTTCGTCCTTCTTCGCATCAGACAAATATCTTCCTTTTTCGATTAACAGCCTTAACTGAATGCGGTTGAAATACGGCCTAAACTGGTGGCTCAAGGTGAGAGCAGCATCTGAATTTAGGAAAATTGAGGTTAGAAAGAGGAATATTACGAAAAAATTGGAGATGAATGCTCACATTGCGCACGTAACTTTGGAAGCACGACCTGTTTCACCGTAAAGGTCAGAGGGAAATGAGGCAAGACAAGTAAATGCACTGACAAATATTTATGCACTTCCTGGAATTCCATGGGCTGCCTAAAGATGGATCGTTTGGACGGATCTCGTGTAGATACGACGACGTATCCAAAGTGATTACGTCGTAGATCTCCTCCCATGTGCCGGGAAGAAATTCTTCAATTTTTAGTTTCTTTAAGCAAGAAACGATAATGAATACCGAGGAGAACGGATCGAAGAAGCTCAGGGAGGCTGCTCTAGACAACCTTGAAGGGAGGCGTGTTTGGAGTGTTATCAATAACCCTCTCCTGGAAACGAGAAACTATCTTCTCAGAGTAGAGATAATGAGCCAAGACGGTTAAAACCGAGATAATCCAGAGTAGAGAGCGCTTCATCGTGAACGACGTCTTCAGCTGGGTCGTGCTGGGACTCAATGACAAGGTGATAAAAGCTAAGTGAAGAAAATGGAATGTTTTGGCTAAGATTCTTTTGTGACACAAGCACTTTGACGTCTTTTCGATGAGCCATCTTGCAAATTTCCCACAACCACTCATGATTCCTATCAACCTTGTCTTTCCTAATTCAATTTAACGATTTGAAGCGTCGAGAAATACGATATCTTAAATCTTAAAGATGTTGAAATGCAGAGCATACTCGATTTTGGAGGAATTGCAGTCTATAAGCCAATCCTTGTAAAGTGCCTGGCAACTTTCAGATCTCCTTAACGGCTTAGTTCAGATTTTCAATGTGTCTTTTATCAACTTCATTTCTTAGATTAACTTAACTCTTACTGGCTCTTTTTCCTTTTGTTCATCAGCGTTGCTTGTCAATGTTACCACTCCACTGATCAGGCTATCATAGTTGTCAATCATAGTACTTTCAAAATTTGTTCACATTGTCATGTAAAGATTCAATGCCCATCTTGAAAACATCTCATCAAGAATCCAAGTAGATCTTCAAGCGCCATACAGGCCAACAAATTCAGGCTGAGGGAATCTTGAAGCCAGTCTCCTTCTTGCGCCGAGAGGAGTCTTCGGGAGAGTGAGTGAGGAGCAGTCCTGACAAGAATCCGACGTGGTGAGTTCAAGAACATAGAAACTAGAAGTGAATGAGAGGCAGTAGAACCCGGTGCTGAAAACAGAAACTGACGAAGCGAATCATTTTTGCGCTACAAACAACCTCGCAACGCTTGTTTAAACGTTTCACGCGCCAGAGTCAAATCGATCGGAATCCGCGCTATCGCAACAGAACGGCATGGACGCCGCCACATGCGATCGGCTACGATTGTCAGCGGCGCTGTTAAGAAACAGGTGAACTGAGAGGCTCAGGATTTCCCGAGCGCGGAACTCTTATCGCCGTCGTTGCACCCGCTGATTTTTAAGCAACAGTCAACCAAACTTTGTGGGTATTCTCGAACGCACTGCGCCACGTGACTGCGGCCGATCTCTCCAGCGCTGTTGCCGTGTGGAGACCGAGTAACCGCCGCTGTAACACCGCTGTTCCACAACGATTAGAGGTGGAGCTTTCTGACTCTGCAGCAGTTGATCATCTGATCGGATAGATTCTACATCTATTTATTCCAGCCGTTTACTATTTTGATTCACAGTGCAACAAGATCAACAAAAACGACGATCAAAAAGGGCTTGTTTACCGCCAGCTGGAGAAGGACGTCGATCCCCTAAACGAATTCCTCCTTAGAATGACTCAGATCGGCCAGCAAACTTACTGGCTGCTGCCTCCGAAGGTCATTCCGCCGCTTCCGAAGCTCGACGTTCCGCTGCCTCCGAAGGTGGATTGTTGACCACCTCCGAAAGAAGATTGCGTGCTTCCTCCGCCGAAAATTGATCCCGTGTTTCCGCCTCCGAAGGTCGAAGTGGCGCCGCCTCCAAAGGTCGATCCTCCTGCGTTAGCGGCAGCTCCGAATCCCGTGTTTCCGCCGCCGAAGGTCGAAGTGGCGCCGCCTCCAAAGGTCGATCCTCCTGCGTTAGCGGCAGCTCCGAATCCCGTGTTTCCGCCGCCGAAGGTCGAAGTAGCGCCGCCTCCAAAGGTCGATCCTCCTGCGCTAGCGGCAGCTCCGAATCCCGTGTTTCCTTGTTGAGCGAATTTTGCGAAACCGCTACCGCCACCGGCTCCAAATCTTAAGTAAAACTACGATAAGACAGAAAAATATTGAGGCTTACGATGAAAAGCCGCCTTGAGCTGTACCCGTTGTGGCGCTGCCGAAAGCGGGTTTAGAGCCTCCGAAGGAAGCTTTTCCAAAAGCGGATCCTCCCGAGAAAGAAGAAGCAGATCCTCCAAATGAAGCTTTGCCTAGAACGTTATTATGAGCTAATATGTAACACTTTGTGCTGTTAGTACCAAAGACAGAGGTTTCTCCAGCAGGACTTGAAGGATTCCGGAAGGAAAAGGTGGAGGGCGACTGGGTCGCCGTTTGCGTTTGAGTCGCAGGAACCACAGAGGCCACACTCGCTTTCGGGGTGAAAAGCGGCTGGCTACTGCCCCCAAAGGTCGATCCTCCTCCGCTACTGGCAGCCCCGAATCCCGTGTTTCCTTGTTGAGCGAATTTTGCGAAACCGCTACCGCCACCGGCTCCAAATCTTAAGTAAAACTACGATAAGACAGAAAAATATTGAGGCTTACGATGAAAAGCCGCCTTGAGCTGTACCCGTTGTGGCGCTGCCGAAAGCGGGTTTAGAGCCTCCGAAGGAAGCTTTTCCAAAAGCGGATCCTCCCGAGAAAGAAGAAGCAGATCCTCCAAATGAAGCTTTGCCTAGAACGTTATTATGAGCTAATATGTAACGCTTTGTGCTGTTAGTACCAAAGGCAGAGGTTTCTCCAGCGGGACTTGAAGGACTCCGGAAGGAAAAGGTGGAGAGCGACTGGGTCACCGTTTGCGTTTGAGTCGTAGGAACCACAGAGGCCACACTCGGTTTCGGGGTGAAAAATGAAGTATCGGACGTTGTTGCGGGCTTTACTTCCGCCGAGGCGGTTTCCGGTTTGACGGCAGCAGTGGTAGGCGCTTGGGATGGAGCTGAATCCGTCGTCGTCGTTGAGTTTACGGAAAAGGAGTATTCGGGCACCGGTTCGGGAACCTTGGCCTTGACAGCAGCGACTGGAGCTGTGCCGGACGTTGTTGCGTTTACTTCAGCCGGGGCGATTTCCGGTTTGACGGCAGCAGTGGTAGGCACTTGGGTTGGAGCTGAATCCGTCGTCGTCGTTGAGTTTACGGAAAAGGAGTATTCGGGCACCGGTTCGGGAACCTTGGCCTTGACAGCAGCGATTGGAGCTGTGCCGGACGTTGTTGCGGCCTTTACTTCAGCCGGGGCGGCTTCCGGTTTGACCGCAGCAGTGGTAGGCACTTGGGTTGGAGCTGAATCCGTCGTCGTTGTTGAGTTTACGGAGAAGGAGTACTCAGGCACCGGTTCGGGAACCTTGGCCTTGACAGCAGCGACTGGAGCTGTGCCGGACGTTGTTGCGTTTACTTCAGCCGGGGCGATTTCCGGTTTGACGGCAGCAGTGGTAGGCACTTGGGTTGGAGCTGAATCCGTCGTCGTTGTTGAGTTTACGGAGAAGGAGTACTCAGGCACCGGTTCGGGAACCTTGGCCTTGACAGCAGCGATTGGAGTTGAGATTCCCTTCGGAGCAAAAGTCATCGTCGAAAACCGCCTGGAGTAAATGTTATCTGAAGACACAAGTTTATGAATGTGACCAGATGGATTCTGGGTACCTCTGCTCGGAGAATCCAGCATGGACAATCCACCAAAATTGGGCGATTGCGTGCCCACCGTGATTCCCTTTCGTTTGGGCGTTGCAGCATCCTTCAGCTGACGCTCCAACTCTTCGGTCGTGAGGCTCTTCTGCGCATTCTTGGCATCACTTCCTTTACTCTGGTTCAAGAGTTCAGCCTCCTCTTGCGATGACAACGCGAACTCGCCCAAAGTCGACGTGTGCACCTCAACCGGCTGTTCAACGTTTTGCTAAACAAGTAGACTGTAAAAAAGCCGAGCCAAATACTTCCAATTACCGCAAAGAAATCCCTAAGGTTTCCTCGCTGCAGCTTGATTTCCTCCCTTTGCTGCTTCACATCGCCATTCAGTTTGCTGTTCAAGATGAGTGATCCAGGCGCCGCAACCTTGGTGGCCTCTTTGCCTAACGCCTCCACTTTTCCCAGCGGAGAAACGCTCGGCTCAACCTTCTTCTGGATTGAAGGGTCCAGAGCTGATTGCTCCAGTCTTCGGAATTGATCCTCGAAGACGTTCAGCTTCTTGTAATAGCTGGCAATCCTCATCGAGATTTTCTTCGACTCCGCAGCGATTACCTTCTTCTCGCAGTCGTTCCCTGCGCTCAAGCTAAATCAAAACTGCTAAGGATGTCTTAGAGCACAAAGACATACCTAATCTGGTTCAATTCGCCAATCAACTTCTCAAAATCGACTTTCTCCGTTGGGTTCTTATCGAAAAATTCGGAATTCTTCATGGCTTTCAACAGATTCTTCTCGACTTCGGCCATCTTCCTTGTAATTCGATCCATCTTTTGTGCCTAAAAGCTTACAACAGATTACAACAGATGCGTATATGGACATGTTTACATCGTCAAAGTTGAGTTCGTCGTGGGTTGAGGTGATCTTCGAGAGTGTTTTAACGTGGTTCAGCGTAGCGCGAAGCTGCTCCACTTCTACGTGCTCCTTCTGCAGATTTTCGAGGGTTTCGTTCAAGTAGGAAGACAGTTCTTCCTTGTAGAACTCTAGTTCCTTCGCGTGTTTCAGAGCGGTGTGGAGGGCTGCAAAATAGAGATAATCGTTCCGTCCACAATCACGTCAACCTACAGGAATCGTAGTTGTCCAACAGTTCAGAAAGCTTGTCTCGAGCGTTCTGACATTCTGCCACCGACTTCCGAACCTTATCAAGCTGAGGGAGATTCCCGGCAATCGACTGCTTCAAATCGTTGAATTCCTCCAAGACCTTTTTCCTTTCCGCCTCCAGAACGGCCCTCTTTTCGGCTTCGGCTTTTACGGCAGCGGCTTTCTGGGCAGCAGCTCTCGCCGCAACCGCCCTTTCAGCTACAGCACGATCTGCTTCAGCCTTAGCTGCTACAGCAATCTCCGCTGCAGCTTTATCAGCTGCGGCTTTCTCGGCGGCCGCTTTTTCCGCCACAATCTTGTCGCCTGACGGAGAAGAAACAACCGGCGTGAACGCACGGCCCAGATTCTGACGAAGCGAATCTGCTTGAGCCTTCTCTGTGGCCGACTTGCCAATCGTGGCGACTGAAGAAGTGCTCGTCAGCAGCGAGTGGGTGTTTTCTGGAACGACAAAGAATTACGTGAAGATGGCTCTGAGGAATCTTACTCGGAGTGCCAAAGAGTGATGTAGTGGGAGTGGTCACAGAAGGAACAGCTGGAGCAGGAGTGGCCTGTTCTGGTGCGGGGGGCTGGTATCCAGAAGGCGCCTGGCCGTTGAACAGTTGCCCTCCGGCTGATAAATGCTTGCAAGCCCTAAAATAGATCGGTTATATCATAGAAAGTTAGCGATAAAGCATACGTATTGAAAGGCTTCAATTCTGGGTTCTGGGTCGATGCCCAACACGAGATGAGGGTACCATCAGTGGTGAGTACAAGGATTAACGGAGCTGGAGGCATGGCGGGCAGAGGACCTCCAACCACGGGAACGACGCTGTTTGTGTGTGAGTGATCCATTGCGATGCCGATGCCGCAGTTGGGATTTCGGTTCAACGCAGTCGGGACGTCGAAGCGGTTCTCCAGCGACCAGGATTTCCAGGCGTTGGTTCCGGGGACTTTTCCTATAACCACGACTTCTCCAGAGCATGTCGATGTGCACAGGACCTAAAAGAATTCACGTCAATACTATTCTCCACTTTGCAGGATTTACAATTTGCCAGTTGTGGATGGGGAACATACTGACGGAGAGCTGGAAAGGCGAATTGAAGTCCCCGTAGGTGACGTCTTCCATGTGGATCCATTTGGGCGGCTGATCTTTCTTGACGGTGAGCAAACTGAAGTTCACCTGTTTTGATTGCTGCAGCGACGCGTAGGCGATCAACCACTCGGTGGTGGAAACCCAGCAGAGGGCTACGCACTTCACAGCCACGTTTCCTAAACGATAGATCTCTTGAAACCATGCACATTTAACCATTCTTACCAAACTGGGGTATATCCGTAGGCGTGTCCACTTGTCGAACAAGGGCCAGCTCAGGCTTGAACTGGGACATTTTACCCGAAAAATGGCCCGTGACAAGCTGTTTTCCCTTTGGACTCCAGCTGATACAGCTCACGCAATCGTTGAGCTTCTGCTTGCCGATCACGCTGAAGTTGCCGGGCTGGTTGACGTCCATCTGGTAAACCACGAGCGTGTTATCCATGCAAGCGGCGGCGAACATTCCTCCGATCGCCGGATTCCACTCGAAGCTCGTGACGGACGAGCGAGGATTGTCGGACAGCCTAATCGACCTGACAGGGAATGGCTGGAATTCAAGGCGTGAATAAAAGCATGAAAATAGGACAAAATCCTTACCGCTTCTTTGAAATCAAGCGCGAAAACGCGAAAATCGTAAATATGGACGAAACATCCGTTAGGGGAACTCGCTACCACAGCGAGAAATCGGCCGTCGCAATCTGAGCTAAGGATAGAGATCTCACTCTAAATCAGATATTGTATCAATGCTGACACATGAATTTAATACCGTTTGGTCGTGGAAATGGGCAGTTTTCGACGGCGCGTCGTTGACTTCTTGGGAGAAACTTGTGGTGGAGGGAACCAGCGAGTGGAGGACGCTCGTCTTGTAAGCAACGAAACGCCCCTTGGGGGCTCCACAAACGGTGATCCCGAACGTGGACGAGCTGGCGATCCATCGGGAGGTCGACGACTTCGACGCGTCGAAGGTTCCGCTGGGGAAGACGCGCACCTTGCGCAGCGCGAAGAAGCTGAAGTCCTGAAAACACGAAAAATGAATGTAGGAGTTAGAACAGGATTCCTACCGTGACTTCAATCGATTCTGCTGCCATCGCTTGAGAACGATTTGGATCCTGGAAAATGGACAAACTACAGAAATTGCAAACACGTGAAAAGTGGAAAAATCAGCGCGGAAATGCCAAAAAGCGAAATGCGAAAAGACGAATTTTCGAAAACGAATGTGCACCCGCTCACAACGTGTCCTCTCTCGACGTTCCTGCAATTATGCAGAGGCTATACGGTAGCTGCGAGAATCCGCGAATTTCAGGTGTAGCTCGTTTCCGCGGCGGAGGCGCTGCGCGAACCGTGATCTGAGCGGGCGTTCGGGTCTTCGAAAGGGTTTGGGCGCGTTTTCGGGGTGCTCGGGGCACGTGCTCGCGATTCGCTTGCATGAAAGGCGTCAAATTAAGCTTTTGGGGTTGCCCTGAAACCCTATTCTTGCTTTTGTTGGCGCCATTATGTTCAAAATTGCTTTCGGAGCAAACGCGGAGCAGAGTGGAGCTGCGCACTTCGATTGAATTATCGGCGACGGGTTTCGGTGTTCCGAACGCGATTTCTAGCCAAATCTCGTGAATTTATGCGCGTTAATGACATTGCGATGGCGCTTGTTTTCTGCACAATATGAGTGTATTTTTTGTGCATTTCAGAAACGAATTCAGGCGAGAAATGGCTTCCAAAGCGATGCAAACCTTTGAGAGATTAATGGAGGCTCGTTCTCACTCGGCCATTGGATAAACTCATCCGTTCGCTTAACAATTGTTGCGAGAACCCGAGTAAGGAAACGGGAGACCGTGGACTGGGACACCTTCATAAGAGCGGCATGCGATTGAAATGTATTCCCTGAAACACAAATGTGCGTTGAAGTTAGAAAAAGCACGCACAAATCAACAAAACAAAAGAGATTTCGGTCAAAAGCGGTCGAAAACGGTCAAAAATGGATAAATTGCAACTGGGAAGGCTGCTTCTCAGTCGATTGAGGCTGGGAGGACTGCGAGGGTTTTGGGAAGAAACTGGGAAGCGACTGGAAAGACATCCCAGTTTCGTGGATTGCGCTTCCTAGTGGGAATTCTGGCGGGAACCAAGTGGGAAGCTGGGAAGCGCTTCCCAGTCTTTGTGGATACGGCCACTGGAGTCCGTTACATAAGGCTTATAATTGGAACTGTCGTCTTTTTGTCCTGTTTTACTTCCCTCTCTCCAAATCTTTCCCGACTTTCTGCTCTTTTGAGGTTCTTTTACTCTAAAGTGCTACAATCCCCTTTCAGTTCCTCCCATCGATTATCCATTACGTCTTCCTTTTCCTACTACTTTCCTTTTGCTTTCTAGTGGATTTCCACTTGTTTTCCTCTGGAATAGCGCATAATAAGGATTGTTCCAGGTCTTCCGAATTCACGCGTAATTTGTGTATTTGGACTGATGGGTTTCGAAGTTGTTTTGCTACGATCTTTTGTGACCATTTCGGTCTATTTTTGGATCTATTGCTAACAGAACACTTTGATTGTGTGTTATGCCCAGTTCGCATGTATCACAGATAAGTTGGGGAGTTGTTGCCGCTGGGTGTTATAAGTGGGTGCTTCCGTTCGCGTCGACCGTAAGCTCCGCGATGACCGAATTCGAAATCGGAATCGATGTCCTCCTCGCCGCTGGCCAAGTGGATATCTCCGGTTTCTTCGTCTTTTTCGATCATCGAAATCTCTTATTTCGCTAAGCAGAGAAACTTTCGATTGAAAAGGGACCTTTTTTAGGCAGGACGTCGTCGCAAACCTCGTCGCTATCGCAAGCACCGGTGCTGTAAGTCAACTGGAAGCCGTTATCCACAGCACTGCTGTTATTGGCCGGGACATGCGAGAAGGAGCTCAAGGCCGGCGTTTTGCAACTTTGCTGGCCACTCTGCGGATGAAAGACCGACTTCTTAAATTTGCCTTGCATTTGCGAAAAAACGGTCAAGGAGTGCCAACGGGAGGGGTTCGGAATGGTAACCCGCTGACTTCGGACCGCATTGAGATGTGCAAGCGCGACGCTTTGTTTAACGTTGACAGAACCGAGCGCACAAGAGCAGCGGTGTGTGAGAGCATAGAAATGTGATTGACTTCGGACCGCATTGAGATGTGCAAGCGTGCCATAAGTGGGTGCTTCCGTAATATTCACAACTGAACGCAATTCCTCGCGTTTAAAAGGAATTTGAAACATCCTAGCAACAGTGCGTAAAGTGCATTGTCAAGGAAACCTTTCGCCTACTTTTGGTTGTCCTCTGAAGGCAAAAAGGCTTCAGTTGCACTTTTGTCTTTTCTAAAGCCTGGCTGCTTCATTCTTGCTTTCCATAATTACGTTTTTCAGATACGCATGGATCTTCCCTTCGACTTCTGTGAACAAATCTCTGGCCTTCTTCCGAAAGATGACCTTCAAGTTCTCTCCACTGTTCCAAACCTTTTTGGCTACGTCGCTAAAATCCACATAGAGAAGCGAATCTACCTTCAACTTTTAATAAAAACCGGAGCTAAGCCCAACACGTGGCAATACATCTTCTGCTACAAAGTTGGATCAAAACCTGTCGGCCACTACGATGAGCTAAAATACGTCCTGGAACTGGATCTCAAATACATAAGAACCGTTTCCATCTCTTTCTATACCTCCAGCTACGCTTATTCGATGTTTCCTTGGATTCTCTGGTCAGAAGACCATGACTCTACCTACATCATCTCTCATATTTTGTCCCTTGCCATGCTTAACGTCTCTCCTTCGGTAGCCACATTCTTCATGCACCAAACCGGCTTTGAACCCTTGTTTGACTACGTGGTCACTTTTAAAACCCTCTTTAAGCAGCTGACCTTATTTCATCTTGGGTCCGCAACCGAAAATTACCTAGATCGTCATCTAGAAAACGCCCCAACTGAGACTAACATGGTTAAGCTCATCGGAGACTGGCCTAAGACTTACCAAACTGTCCTCAAAGACCATATTTTGTCCCAAAACTGTAAGCGCTTTTTTTGTAGCATTGACGGAGCCACTCAGTTTGATGAAACCGACTTTGAGTTTTTGGAGGCCATTTTTGGAAAGATTCAAAAAGTGGAGTCTTTCGACCTGCATTTCAAAGCTCGTCTAAGCGAAAATTGGGGAAAAGCGGAAACGTTCAGGATGGATGAGCAGGTCAGACCTAACCAAGAGGATGAGATTGAGTGGGTTGTTAATAAACATAACATTTGTGTTAATCTGAGTTTAGGAAGGGTTAGTGTGGACTCGATTTTAAGACTTTAAGACAAAGGCCAGGTGCTTCCAGGATTAAAAAATTCTTCCATTGAATGTGACGTAGATTTGTACAGCTATTAAACCTGCTGACGACAATTTTTTGGGTTTTCGTGTGTATCTTATTGTCTACTTGGTTTTGAATAACATAGATTTATATCTTCATCCACTTTCAGGCACAGGTACAGGATAAGCATATGTAGAACAAACTCTTATAGCATGGAGACGAGAAAGACCCACTAGAACTTTACGATCGTTGACAATCCAAGCAAACTCATAATTGTCATTTACAATTTCAGTGCGATCATGAGGTCTGAAATTCTCTAATTGCTGTTTAGAAATATCAAGGCGGCAAGCTACATATAGAACCATATTTTTGCTTTGCTTCACTTTTTCTACAATCCGCTCAAAAAACTCAAAATTAAAGCAGATCTCGCTTTTGGAATCTGTGGAAAAATGAAAAGTGAGGCACTCAGGAGAGAGCAGATAGGATTCTAGGCGGGGTTGGACAGTTTTAGGCCATTTGTCCATAAGTCGAACTTCATTGACCTTCTTTTTGATCAAATTTTGGATTAAGAAACGCTCTGAAAGCTGACCAAAGTAGCTCAGGGTCAGTTTTTCATGGGAGAAATTTGCAGAATTCAGTTTTTCGAAGAGAGACAAACAGTCCTTAGACCTCATGTGGATCGAGGTTTCCCCATCGGCCATGTGGGACATTACAAAGAGGAACATTCGATCGATGTTGACAATGGAAAACCATTTCCGACCTCCGGAGAGATGTTCGGGCACAAAAGAAAGCTTGACAATGCGGATATACCGAGCGTCAATCTGAGCAAGGTCCTGAAGGCTAAGGTAGTCGTTGCGTGTAGAGGCGTCAGGATGAAAACAGTACTCCCAGCCTGCACCAGGAGCTCCAAGCTTCAAATGAAAAGCAAAATCCTGGCGTTTTTGAGCGTGAGTGGAGATGACGTCATGAGGAAAGACTGTAGATAGGGTTTTTAGGTTGGGAGTCGATGATAGTTGAGATAAGCGAGAATAAAACAAGGCCGGGAGTTGATCCATTGGAGAGAGAGGAGAGTGGACAGTGGGCAGCCGGCAGAGGATGAGGAAGTAGGATGAATGCGGGCCTCGGGTCCGCAGAATGCTTTTGCAAATGTTTGTGTAAAGTGCGGCTTGCGCATTGGTATTGTGAGAGGGGATATCGGGGGTCAAGTGACCTGTCCACAACATTGAGAAGGGTGGTCGGACGACTCGCGAGAGGAGGTTTAGGTGCTTTAGGCTGTTTGGAATGACTCAATCTTATTGGAGGAGGAGGTTGTCGTAAACAAATTGTTACACTTAAACCAACAAAATAGGATTCCATCTTAATCTTAATTTGAAATTTGCGACCTGGAAGTGTAAATAGAATTATAAATTCCAGGACACTTTTGTATGAGTTTTTTCAGTGTCCCAACAGTCGTGGGAAAACGAGCCGACGATGATTGGATCATTGGTTATAATCGCGCACAGCAAGACGCCGACATGTGCGACCGGCGGACGTCTTTGCGTCGGCGCACTTCCGAGTCGACCTGCTCACTTGCTAATCGGATGAAAGTAATTAAGACGGATTAGGACAGGTTTTGAGGTCTTAAAGGCTATGATAGTGTCTTGGGCTTAAATACACCAGAAAATCTAAAATTAAAAGATGAATTTTTTATGTGATTGGGTTTTGCTAAAAGTCTGAACTCCATTGAATCCAAGCCGTATAAAGGTACTTTGACAATCTACAAAAGCGCAGTTGGCAACAGTCACTGCTACTTCTGACATATCCCAAACACCCAAAGCAAAACATGAGAAATCGGCAGAGCAGATTACGTGGAAATACAGCAACACGTAGCTCCAGGACGTCTGTGCATATCTGGAAGGAAAACGTGCAGATGAAGATAGCATTGCAATTGAGATGACCGATCGTTCGAAGCAAGAAAAATGACGCGAAAAGCTTGTAGCTAGCAATACAGGGCTATATGCACAGGTCAAAGAGATGTGCGAAGCCGAAAGGGACGCGTTCCCATGACTCTTTCCCGGTGGCATCCGTTTTCCTCACTTAGTTTTCTTCGCACTTTTTGAATTTTTCAGCGCTTGGGCTTTGCTAAAAAGTCTGAATTCCATGTAATCTGAGCCGTGGTCATATAAAGATACCTTGACACTTACCATATTGCAGGTGCCAAACCGAAGGCAATAAAAGCCTTAAATCACTCAGAATCTCTTTGGACTGTGCGACCCCATTTACGACTGTCTAAGGACTCAAAGAGACTCAAATTTCAAAGTGAGTCTAGCCCTGTTGTCCCTGTAATTGACCAAAGACGACGGAGATTCCCAGGCCGTTAGGCACTTGCGCAATATGTCGTCCGGCGGTTGTTAGGCAGAGAACGAAGAAGTGACCCCGTGGGGTGAAAAATGGGGATGTTAATCGTGGAAATTCAATCAAAACAGTTGTTCCCTGCAACAAAGAGTTTCCCTTCCGATCGCTGTGGGACACGCGGAGCGGAGAGCTCAAAGATGATCGGATCTCTTGAAGCCACTTGAGTTAAACGCTCTTGATTTCCTTATGGCGGAGCTGATGGCCACCCACGGTGCTTTGTTTAGGTAATTGGTTGATTAAGCGAGCAAGGTTATGTCAATAGTCGCTGTGGGTGGTTTCATTGAACCTAATTAAGACAACGACAATCTTTTATTTGGTAAATCTCTCTGAAAAGACCACAATGACCTAAGCGGTATAAATAGCGGTGGGAACCGGAAAGGATACCGACTTTCTCAGATGTCGGCACGACATAAAACTAGATTAGAGTAGATAATCGCACCGTAAATAGATATCCATTTCCCACGTCCGGTAAACGGTCATGTCTTTATCCGAAAATGACAAAAGTGCTAAGTTAATAAATATCAAAATTAGGTGTTCTAGAAATTTGAGTCTCGCTTGGTCGTTAGACAGTCATAAATAGGACCACACAGTCCACAGTAATTCCAAGTCATTTTAGACTTTTGATTCTTTGGATTCTGCACCCGCAACATGCCAAGAGCCAAAATAGCTTTTAACCCTGGGCTTTTCTAGTTTGACCCACAGAAGCACACTCATAAAAGTGTTAATGCAAAAATCTCCAATTCCCACAGGCCAGTGTGACCATCTCCAGCGTCAATTTACACCGATTTAACACCCGCACCGGCCTCCAACTGTTAAGCAATAATTGGCTATCGAATAAATTGACCCGAGTTCTCCATTCGCACTTTTTACGAATCGCACCTGAACCACATCGTCCACATCTCACAACGGGTCATTTGTTGCAAATTTGTCATTCCTAATTGCCTTGTCTCTTCCTCGTGTTGTTACCGTAATTACGGTAAAGCCGCAAAGCTGTGCCGACTGTCCTTGTTGGGTTATTCGTTGCGTCACTTCCGCGGCTTCTTTCAACTTAAGAGATCGGATTTCCGTGAGGTTAGCGTGGGTGTTTATGCTAATTGGCTTACGATAGGTTTGATACTTTCCGGTTGGATGAGGAAGGCTTCGCGCCATTTTGGCTTACGGTAGTACGTCCAAAAATAATATTTTGTAAAATTGAGAGCCCACTTGTCTTAAGTTGTCACTTTGTGACCATCTGGACATCGCGATTACATAAAAACAACAAATCAACAGCGTTTTCCCAGACAGTTAGGAACAACCTGCGCAATATGTCGTCCGGCGGTGAATGGAGTGACCCCGTGGGGTGAAAAATGGGTTGTAAATTTCGGGTTGAACAAAGAGTTGTGTCTTCTGATCGTTGTGGGACAAGCGGGAATCTCAAAGTTGGTAGGATCTCACGAAGCCACTTGAGTTAAGCGTTCTTGGTTTCCTTATGGTGGAGTTGATGACCACCCATGGCGCTTTGTTTAGGTAATTGGCTGATTAAGTGAGCGAGGTTATGTCAATAGTCGCTGTGGGTGCCATTATTGATACTCAATTTTAGTTTAACAGGCCAAATTTTAAGCTGCATAACTTAAGCCTTCAGCTATCAGCTACTTGACAAAGTTTTGCTGTTCTTTTAACGTTGATTCCGATCGGCTTTTTATGATTTCTGATTTCTTCTTGAAATTTAGAATTTTATTACGAATTCTTAGCAATGCGAAACCGGGAAAATCCCATTTTCCGAGGTGCGAACTTCCTTCATTGTCTCTTAGCTCTTCCGCGTCGCTTTGTCGCTTCCGATTTTTGGCGGTATTTCTAAGCCTTCTCCACATCCGCCTTGTGCCAAAACCAGATTTATGAGAGGTGCGAACTGACGATTTTTAAACTTCCATAAATCTTTTTACCAGTTTATAGTAACACCGGATTATCTATAAATGTTTTTTGTGTGTGTGGGAAAGTCGAGGAGCTCATTAGGGAGAGATTGATGACCTGTTTACGACCTAATAATTGACACCGTTGGATCGGGCTTTTACAGACGTTGCAACCCTGGTTAACTGGCTAAAAATTAAACGACTAAAATTTTCTTTCAAGTTACTTTGACCTTGTAATAAAATCCCGTAAGGCCTAAAAGGCCCTTATAGAGCTAAAGTACCCAATCACTTTTAAACTGCCCAATCACCATTACCCAAAAATGCGTCATCCCCTTAAACACTTCTTCGCTTCCCTCTTTGGATCATCGAATCCATTTTTTACCTAATTCTCCTACCCACAAAAACCCAAAAAAACGATTCGACGGCCGCCTCACTAACGACCGACTCCTCCAAGTCGGTTTCACGTGTTCAAAGTTTCATTGCGCCGTTTTTTTAAGTCGCGCGTGCGCGTGGTTCGTTGACGAGCGCTGTTTCGTTGCGCTGCCATAAATCAGCGCAAAAAACGATCGTGTGAAGAAGACGGAGGAGCGACCGTCAGCAAACATCGACAGCGGAAAAAAGCGTCGTCGACGATTGAGATGTCGCGCAGGTCGGCAGGCAGGCTGACAATCATCGTCACACGGGCAGATTTAATCTACAAAAGGCCCGCGATGTTCTATGCTTGTAAACTGCACGTTTATTGGACAGTGCGGAGTGTGGGAAAGTTTTCGTTTACAGCTGTTTGGGAACAGTCCCGGGATCGGGCTAATCTGATCGGATCTAATCATAAAACAAGCTTATTGCGAAACTGTAAAAACACCAAAATCTAAATTTTCACAGTTAGCCACCTGATTGTCCCACGTTTAAAACAATTATTGCACTCAGTTGGTCCGCAACTGAATGGATTTGGATTGGTCTTGGGTTATAGCTTAGTTCTGTGTTTCCAGCTAAAATCAGGTGTTAAATAAATCGAAAATTTGAGAAATTTTATCCAATTTAATTCATTTCCAATGCTTTTAATTGGCTAACAGTCGTAATTAAGTTTACTTTAGCTTGATTAAGAATAAAGCTCACAAAAACCACCGACAGCGACTATTGACATAACCTTGCTCGCTTAATCAACCAATTACCTAAACAAAGCACCGTGGGTGGCCATCAGCTTTGCCATAAGGAAATCAAGAGCGTTTAACTCAAGTGGCTTCAAGAGATCCGATCATCTTTGAGCTCTCCGCTCCGCGTGTCCCACAGCGATCGGAAGGGAAAACTCTTTGTTGCAGGGAACAACTGTTTTGATTGAATTTCCACGATTAACATCCCCATTTTTCACCCCACGGGGTCACTTCTTCGTTCTCTGCCTAACAACCGCCGGACGACATATTGCGCAAGTGCCTAACGGCCTGGGAATCTCCGTCGTCTTTGGTCAATTACAGGGACAACAGGGCTAGACTCACTTTGAAATTTGAGTCTCTTTGAGTCCTTAGACAGTCGTAAATGGGGTCGCACAGTCCAAAGAGATTCTGAGTGATTTAAGGCTTTTATGGCCTTCGGTTTGGCACCTGCAATATGGTAAGTGTCAAGGTATCTTTATATGACCACGGCTCAGATTACATGGAATTCAGTCTTTTTAGCAAAGCCCAAGCGCTGAAAAATTCAGAAAGTGCGAAGAAAACTAAGTGAGGAAAACGGATGCCACCGGGAAAGAGTCATGGGAACGCGTCCCTTTCGGCTTCGCACATCTCTTTGACCTGTGCATATAGCCCTGTATTGCTAGCTACAAGCTTTTCGCGTCATTTTTCTTGCTTCGAACGATCGGTCATCTCAATTGCAATGCTATCTTCATCTGCACGTTTTCCTTCCAGATATGCACAGACGTTCTGGAGCTACGTGTTGCTGTATTTCCACGTAATCTGCTCTGCCGATTTCTCATGTTTTGCTTTGGGTGTTTGGGATATGTCAGAAGCAGCAGTGACTGTTGCCAACTGCGCTTTTGTAGATTGTAAAGTCTGCTGACGTCATAGTTAGAATTTAGTGCAGGGATAGAGGAGCGGAAAGCGACAGTGAGCTACGTGAATGTTAAATTTTTTAAAGATTGAAAAATAGTTATTGATTTTAACGCTTTTCAAAAATTTTAAAAGCTTTGCAATGCTGTGTTAAGCTCAATGAGGCTTCAAAATTTTCGACCTAGTCAAAATTCGCAATTTTTAACTGCGAAAATCGAGATTTTGAAAACGTTTGTATTGACCTATTTTTCGTTTTTGCCGTTTTTAGTTTCTATAGCTGTTTTAGTGTTCTGTTCCTTGTCCCTGAGAAATTGTGAGAACTTTTCAACGCTCCCCTTATGTTTTGTGTTCACCTGCATTTGACCCTTTTTAAATTTTGAGCGTCGGTTCGACTTTAAAAATTCTAACCTTGAAAAGCCAATTTTTTTACTTTTCAAACAAGCTTTTTTGGCGTTCTTAAAGTATTTCTTATTCTCCCTGTTAACGTATTTTTGACCCACTTCCGTAATTCCAAATTTCACGACTTTTTAATAGTCGTTCCGCCTCCTTTTCCGTTTTCTTTTTTGCACTTTCCATGCGTCTCAAAGACTCTCCTCACCCTTAAGAAGCCAGTCCCTTTGCCTTTGCCTACAGTACCCCTTTCCCACAATTGACAGACCCCTGCGTCCCCACTGTAATTTCCTAATTCGCGTCGCGTGCCCAAAAAGGGGCTTTCCCAACGAACTCCTAATCATCGCAGATCGCGTGTTCACCGGTGTTCTTTTTCTCCTTCATGTCCACCTTCGCCCGTCCGTCCACCGTTCCCTCCCTGCAGCGGCAACGGCTACAGCAGCATCAGCATAGGAGAGGCCAGAGTGGGCGGCGCGCGCTCTCGCTCTCCTCTCCGTTGTAGCTTCCCCATTCGCATTCTTGCACCGCGGCCGCGGCGGACCGTCACGCGGACGCCTCGTTTTGTGGTCTTCGTCGCCGAAGGCAACGGCGGCGGCGGTCCGTAAGGGGCGCAACAAAACGGCGACATGTTTTGTCTTCTTCTGATATCTCGCGAATTCAAACCGTTACATCTTCTTCGGCATCCAAGTTTATCTTGTCTTTCAGAACTACGCGTAAGAAATTCCGCTCAGCGCAGTTTCGCCACCGAACGTAAGAAGTCGGGTGAAGCTGAGAGCTGAGATGGAGCTGAGGAGCTGCTTCTCGATGAGAGGATTTGTTTGGATTCTGTGCCTTTGGAGTGGTGTCGTCGCTGGTGGCTCTTTAGCTGCTTACAAGGATCAGAGTGAGTTCTTACATTTGCATCTCTTAGTTACACCCTTCGATGAAATTGTGGATGTTTTGACTAGGTTTAAAAAAACAATGCATGGTCATTTTTTGAAGCTTGAATGTGAGTGCCTCTTTCAGTCTTATTTTGGTTTTTCGGTTAGCTGGCCTGTAACCTAAAAGAAATAAATGTAAAGTCTTCACACCAAAACTAAAATCTAAAAAACTCGTCTTCAAAAATTTATTTTCGTGGTTTAGCCAGGTTAAGGCAACGGTGGATTCAGGTAGTTTCAGTAAGGTTGACATGTTTGAACTTTGTTTTCACCAATTTTTAAAGATTTTGTCAGATTCGACTTTATTGTGAACAATCTTAAGATCATCTTTAAGCTATCGTTTTATTTTGAATTTTTCGAAGTTCTGTTTTTAAGCAGATTTTTGAAAATCGCTTTTGAAAAACTCGAAATTTCAAGATCTTGGTCTTAGACTAACGTCTGAATTTTTCGCGTCACCTTTAGCATAAACCGTATGCTTTCAAAAAGCCTAATTTTTTATCTTTTATTCACAATTTTTCAGTTTTCAGAAATTCGCGAAATTCACGTTTTAAAGAAAAATCGAATTTTTAAATTTTTGAGTTTGCTTCTGTGAATCGAACTGTCCTTAAACTACACCCCATTCATGTCCTAACCAACCACCTGCTCATCTCCTCTTTTCAGGCGTGTGCTCGCCCAACTTCTCCTGCCAAAACAATGGAACCTGCTTGACGATCGACGCCGGCTACCGCTGCGAGTGAGTAATGTGCCCGCAAATCCTAATCATATGCAAATCGGGCGACGCTCGCCCAAGTGTCATGCACCACAAACAACCTGTCTGGCGCCTAATCGCGACTGCATCTTAATTAGTTCTAATTGGCTCGGCGCTGGTCTTTTTCACGCTCTCGCGCACTTGGCACTCTTCCTTCTTTGGACCACCCTGGTCTTCTCGAGATCGACCCAAGCGATTGATAAGACACGCGCAGCCTGCACACGAGCCCTGAAAGGTCATGGGAAAGTGGTGCGCAGCCACTGAGGAACGGCGCTAGGCAAAGTTTATGACCGCTCGATGGGCCATGTTTGTTGTGACCGAGGAAGAAGAGATAATCCGCTAAATCGGCCCAAACTTGTCTTCTGTTTCATGCCTGCTTTTGCCCGCCTGCACGACAAGTCACCCCTAAACTTTTTGTTTGCATTACAACTTTGACCTTTGCATGACGATTAGGATTTGGATTAGGCAGGCAAGGTTTAGCCATGCAGATCGATAGAAAAAACGTAGCTTCTTTCGGCTTCTTATCACTTCAATCAGTTCAGGCCAACACGAACGTCGTCAGGAGAGAGAAGCACAGTGGTGAAACGTGAAACATTAATCATTGCGAGTAGCGATAACGCAAATTCAAATTTCTAGAACCCAAAAATTGCAGAAGCTTTGACATGACTTGGCTGACCACTTGATCACCGCAATCAACTTTTTGTCATAAACGCCAATCGTCGATCTGTCATCAAACCTCAAAAAACCCATTACCGCCCGTCGACACACCCAAATACCCTTGAAATTTTGCCGCCAAAGTCGCTCGCGACAGCGTTTTCCAGAATTGCCCAATTAGACTCACGCATTTTTGCGCATTTCCCAGTGACGGTGTTCTCCTCTCCTCTGCCCAGGTAACTAAAGCCATCTGTCAGCTGCAGCACGCAATCGCGCCCCCGTGGTCGCCAGAGGACGCCTGCTTGAAGAACAAAGAAGAAACATCGTGTTGCGATGTGCAAGCGACGCGCGAGGGATGACACCGACACCGTGCAGGCAGAGATGATTAATATGGGAACGGGGGTGTGAAGAAGCCGAAACTGTTCGGCGATTTGGCAAAAACCGACACCGCGCGAAGAGCGCTAATTTGTCATTTTCAAGGAAGGTTCACAGAGAGCAAGTTTTTCAGGTGTCCGAGGCCGTGGACCGGAGTGCATTGTGAGATCGTCACCCTGCACGAGTGCCCGTCGGAGCCGTGCTTCAATGGAGGGAGCTGTAGGAAGCTGTTTGGAAGGTCGAAGCAGTTTGAGTGTTTGTGTCCGATTGGTGAGTTTTGTGGGATTTTCAAGAATTCGAAATTTGGAGGGAAAAGCACACCAAAAAGCCAAGTTTGAAAACGTTAGAAATTTAGGGTTTTCGGAGGGACATTAATTGAAGGAAGATGTGAAAGGACACCTAAACTTAGAAGCCGAAACCCAATAAGATTCAAAAAGTGGGGTTTTTGTCTTTTTAAGGATCAATCAGAACGTTCGAGTTTCGAAGCATCTAAAAATTTGAGTTTAAAGGCCAATACAAGAAAGTCAAGTTTTAACTGGGCTGTTGATAAAATGATCAACAAGTCGGTTTTTGATGAAATTCGGGTTGTTAGCTATTTGTGGAAGGATCAGGATTTTCGACTAATTCAAGCTGAGTTTCATTTTTTCGCTCAAAACTGCCTGATCACTTTTATGTCCCTTTATCGTTTAAAGTCATGTTTTAAGACGTTTAAAATTTAGTGTTTTTTGATTGAGATTTATAGATAGAAGGCGCAAAAGGCCATCTGAACTTAGGAGCCAAAACCCATGAGAATAGGATTTTTTTTCACTCTTCTGGCTCTTGGCTACCTGACCACTTTTATGTCCCTCCCTCAGCCCTCTCTCCCTCAGCTACAGTACCCCTCCCAAGTCAACTGACTCCTTATTGCGCGAGCGGTCCTCTTCCACTCCTCACAAACTGGAATTAGGCGAAAAAGAACGTCGGAGGGACGTCGTCCTTGAAGTAGATGAAAAATAACGGCTTCGTGAAAGACTTTCCCATAACCTTTGAGATAACCGAAACCGCATTTCGACGTCGTCGACGACGCGTTGTTCGTCGCTGCCCCGCGATTATGAATCAAATTACGCGCACGGGAGATGAATTGAGAGAGTAGCGCGCCGCTGACGACCTACTCACCTTTTGGGTTACGGTAGTCATTTAGAGGACAGAGGAGTTTTTGGATTAAAAATGAAGACTTTGAGGCACTAAAGTTTGTTGTGCGAAATCGGTCGTAATTCGATAGCCACAAATCTTCGGGAACAGGTGCATCTTTAGCTTTGCGTCGCAAAGGCAAAGTTGGGTGCGGAAAAAATTTAATTCGATTCAAATGCGTCCGGCAAGCTCGTAAATTATGCTATTCGGGCGAGCGGGAGGCCCGCCGCCGCGGCTGATGACCGGACGCGCGTTTTTGAGATGTTGAGGGAAACCGGAAGGAGATTGATCGCTTACAAGGGGTGCAGGGAGCCTGTAAGATGGCTACAGGTGCGGCTCCCATAACAGGAAGCGGGATTTCGACACCTTATTGTTAAATTATCCATTTTAGGCTACCAAGGCGCTCTTTGCGAAGAACAGAAGTACTCGATCTGCACCCAAGAATCGACTCCATGCGGCTCCCACGGCTCCTGCAAGTTGACCTCAGCCGTTGACCCGTCAGCTTACGAGTGCGTCTGTCAACCCGGATATTTCGGTAAACTTTCAAACTTCAACTTTTCATCTCGCCGCCACTTTCCCACCATTCACCGCCGCCACGGACATCTGTTTGCCCTTTGTGGGTCTTCTGCAAGCAGCAGCCTCGAGGCACCCGCCGTGCGCGGGGCTGACACGCTATGGGAAAAGTCAACAAAAGTCGCGGTTGTTTAGGTGATTGGCGATTAGCGATTTGATGGAAGACATTAATTGAAAAAAGGACATCTGAACTTGATAGCGTAGGCGTTTACTTAGAGGGGCCAACCGCTTCCTTTTTACGATTGTCCTCTCGCTAACGCAACAATACGCTGTTTCCTTTGCTCAATCGCGCGGAAGCGATGGCGCAACAATCGATTTCGCTCAAAACGAGAGGCGAAATCGAAGGCTTACAATGTCCCGCTCTGCACAAGAGGCCGCTTTTGTCCCCTTGCATAAATTACCATTTGACACCTTGAAGCCGCCGCCGACCTTTTCTCCCATTAAAGTTCAACCTCTCTCTGCTTTCAGGCCCGAACTGCACCGAAATCGACCACTGCGACAACAACCCTTGCCACTATGGAACATGTCAGAACCGTCCTGACAAGGCAGATGGAAGCAGATTTGAATGTGAATGCCCCGCTGGACGCAGAGGAAAGTTGTGCGAACAGGACGTGAACGAGTGCCACGAGCAGCCTAGACTCTGTGGGGCGCAGGGAGGAGGACGATGCGTCAATACGGTAAGAGGGCAAACAAAAGAGACGAAGAAGGAGAGCGGGTGCGTAAACAGCGAGAGGGACTTGTAGTTTTTATGGTTTTTGAGGTTCGAAATCTGTCGGAAGAAGTCGTAAATTTTGAGGATCCGACGGTTGCCAAAGTGGACGAAATGGGAACGAAACCGAAGAAACAGGGATTTGCGGGAAATTTCATGAAAATTCGCGCAATTTCGCGTTTCGCGAATTTCGGAATTTGGCGATTTTGAGTTTGGGAGAGTCGCTCGAAAGGGGCGGTTTTGAAGCTGGATTTTGAGGGTGAATTCTGAGCTCGGATGAATTCTAAGAATCCGAGGTTTTTTTTGAAATTTCGTGTTTAGCGAATTTAGAAAAGCGACGAATTTGCATTTCGGTGGGGAACGGGCGATTTTGAAGTTGGGTTTTGAGGGTGTTTTGAGGGTGTTTTGGACCGTTTTGTCGTCGATTCGTTGAGCGTTCGGTTGTTTCGTGGGTTGAGTTGCGGCGCTTTTCTTGTCGGTTTTAGCTACGAAAATTACCTCAATTTGCCATCAATTTCGATGAAATTATGGACTTTTTGGAACTTTGTCCTGCGTGGATTTTGAGGCCAATTTGTTCACTTTGAAGCAGGAAAAAAGGCTGGTTTTTTACGTTTTTTGTCAAATCTTGGTCACAATTTTCAGTTCTGATTTCGCGTTTTCTTACTCTTAAACCGCTTACATAACCACGATTTTGACCTTTTCCCCTGTTCTAGCTCGGCTCCTACTACTGCTCGTGTCCCTCCGGCTTCACCGGCGACGGATGCACCACTCCCTACGTCGGTTGCGACCCCAACCCGTGCCAGAATGAAGCCCACTGCGTCACCTACGGCCCCAACAACGATAAGCACAGCTGCGAATGCAAGCCAGGTATGTATCTCTCCCATTTTAACCTCTTATAAAGCCCGATTTCCAGGATTTACGGGCCGAAACTGCGAAGTGAATATCAACGAATGCGCCTACCACCCCCATGCCTGCAACAACGGAACCTGCGTCGATGGAATCAACTCGTTCTCGTGCCGATGCCCTCCAGGAACCACAGGAGATTTCTGCGAAGTCGACGTGGACGAATGTGCAACCGGAGAAGCGATGTGTCTCAACGGAGGCACCTGCATGAACGAAGCCGGCGGCTACAAGTGTGTGTGCATCTTCGGCTGGGAAGGCGAACACTGTAACGTGAACATCGACGATTGCGTCGGTAATATGTGCCACTCGGGGTCCAAATGTATCGACCGCGTGGCCAAGTACGAGTGCGAATGCGAGCCAGGACGGATGGGCGTTTATTGCCACCTGGAAGACCCCTGCTTCAATGAACCCTGCGGCAAGGACGCGATGTGCCTCAAGGACGTCATCTTCGGCAATTACTCCTGTGTTTGCCCTCCAGGACTCACCGGACCGCAGTGCACCGAGGACATCAACGAGTGCCTCGACCCGGAAATCAGCCGCTGGTGCACCCCGGAAGCCGGCGTTTGCGTAAACACCTTCGGAGGATTCCACTGCGAGTGCAAGCCCGGCTTCACGGATCCATGGTGTGGAACCGTGATCGACTCCTGCGAGGCCGATCCTTGCCTCAACGGCGCCACGTGCTTCAACCAAATCGGCGGCTTCCAGTGTATCTGTTTGCCTGGCTTCACCGGAAACAACTGCGAAACACCCATCTGCTCCTCGGAAACGTGCTTCAACGGAGGCGTGTGCCAGGCCAACGGCACCTGTGCCTGCCCTAAGGGTTTCAACGGATACAACTGCGATGTGAACGACGCGGATTACGCGGTTTGTGCCAACAACAACTGCGAGAACAATGGAATTTGTGTGCCCGATGGCTCCAAATCTGGGTAAGCTTTAGATCATCGTTGAACGCTTCTAATTTTGACATTTCAGAGGTTACAAGTGCACCTGTTTGAACGGATATTTGGGCCAATACTGCTCGTTCCCTCCCAACGAATGCTCGGCCAATCCTTGCCAGCATGGGGGCTCCTGCCTCAACATGGACTTCAGCTACGAATGCCTCTGCACCAGTGGCTACACTGGCAAGAATTGCCACGTCAACATCGACGATTGCGCCTCAAAACCGTGCGAAAACGGCGGAATTTGCATCGACGGCGTGGATTCCTTTGTGTGCCACTGCGATGCTCCATTTACTGGCGAACGGTGCCAGCAGAAGATCGATCCGTGTCACGGGAACAAGTGCGTGAATGGCGCTATGTGCCTTCCGACTTCGGATTATAAGAATTACACCTGTCAGTGCAATTCTGGATTCGACGGCCGGTATTGCGAGGAGGATATCAACGAGTGTGCCTCGATCAAGCCTTGCCAGAACGATGGAACGTGTACGAATGGATATGGAAGCTATAAGTGCTCGTGTCCGCCTGGATTCACTGGACCTAACTGCGAGGTTAGGAACATCCTTCTCAGAGCCGTTCTAAGATGGCTATTTTTAGGTCGACATCGACGACTGCGCCAGGAACCCGTGTATGAACTACGGCCTCTGCATCGACCAAGTCAACGGCTTCAAATGTGAATGCGAAACCGGCTTCACCGGCCTCCGATGTGAAACAAACATCAACGACTGCGCTCAAAACGAGTGCCAGAACGGGGCCACTTGCGTGGACAAGATCAACGGCTATGAATGCGCCTGTAAACGAGGCTTCAGCGGGCGATTCTGCGAGGTCAACGACAACGACTGCGTCCCTGGCCTCTGCCTAAATGGAGGATCCTGTATCGACGGAATCAACAGCTACAGATGCGCCTGCGATTCGTCATTTACTGGCCGAAACTGCCAACAAAAGGTGGATCTAGGCTACTTCAACAGGACTGACAAGCACGAATACGAGCTCTGTGAGAAGCACAAGTGCGCGAAGAAGGCCCATGATGGGAAGTGCGACCCCGAATGCAACTTTTACATCTGCGATTTCGATGGAGGCGATTGTTCCGCTGGTTTGAAGCCTTTCGAGAAGTGCGAGAGAGCCAGCTACTGCGCTCGAGTCTTCAGAGATGGGAAATGCGACCCCGCTTGTGACAATGAAGCCTGCTTATTTGATGGATTCGATTGTGGGTCGACCATGGAGAAGGTAAGGAGATACGGGTTATGGTAGATCCCAACTTGGCCGTTTTAGGTCTGCAAGAACTACGATTACTGTAAGCGGAGGTTTGCCGATGGCCACTGCGATGAGGACTGCGATATGGCGGCTTGTGGGTTCGATGGAGGCGATTGCCAGGACAAGAAACATGCTAGCCAAGCAACGTTGCCAGGCAGCATCGAGATCATCTTTGAAACCTCCCCGAAACACTTCTTCGGGAGCGTGAATCAGCTACTGATGTACATGAACAAGCAGTTCCGAGCCGTGGTGAAGATTCTGAGCAACGAGAACGGCACTCCGATGATCTACGATTGGGACAGCGCCAAGGGGCGTGGACAACTTCTTGAGGCTCCCAGGAAGGACTTCATCAAGCAGGTGGCCAAGAGAGAAGCCATCCGTCATGGCGTCCTCGTGGTTTTCTCGGTCAACGTGGAGATCTGCCGCTCCGTGGACCCTCTACAATGCTTCAGCGACATGGAATCCATCGCTTCGATCGCCGGAGCCGCGAGTTCACAAAAGGACTTCGACCAGATGGGCATGCCGATATACTCGGCCGTGGTGCAGAAGCCGACCGAACCGAGCGAATCAAATGTGAACTACTTCTGGATCTCCATGGGGCTCATGTTCGGATTCGCCTTTATCGTTATCGGCGTGCTTCAAGCACGTGACAGGAAGAGGAAGACGATCCACGCTCCCATTTGGGGAATTCCGATGGAGAACAACTCTGTGAAGGGCTTCCACTGCAGCATGAACAATCTCAGCTATCCGTACGACTTTTTGGGACCGCCGAACGCGAAGATGCCGAAACTTCAGAGCGCGGATGAGTCGAATTCCACGACGACGTCGATTTCTCCTTCCAGCTCTCTTGGAAGCGACACCACGCCTCTTCACGAAGCTCTAGAGTCCGACAAGCCTTTGACTCACGTCGCGCATCCGAGATTGCTGGGAAGCAAGGACGATCAAGGCCAAACGCCGCTCATGGTCGCGATCCTGAACAACAAAAAGGAAGAGCACGTAGTTCTCGACGAGGTGAAGCTTCTTCTAAGGGCGGGCTCGGCTTCGACCAATTTCATCGATGAACAAGACAACGACGGAAGAACGTGCCTTATCCACGCCATCAACATGTCCCGAGAAGCTGTCCTCGACGTGCTTTTGAAGGATGGCGGCGCTGATCCGAAGATCGGCGATAACGAGGGCAAGACTCCCCTACACTACGCATGTTCCTTGGACTCGATTTCGATTGTCAAGAAGCTCCTCGCATCGGACAAGATGGGCACGGATATAGATTTCACGGATTCGCAGAATCGAACTCCGTTCATGATGTACGCGATGCACGGATCCGATCGCGAGATGGGCGAGATTCTCATGGCTGCTGGGGCTGATAAGAATTGCGCTGGCTACAAGGAATCCATGAGCTACACGGGCGTTACTCCTCTCCATCTGGCCGCCCAGAATAACAACCGATTCTGCGTGGAACTCCTCTTGGAACACGATGCCACTAGAGACGCCCAGGATGAGAAAGAAGCGACGCCTCTGATGCACGCGGCCGAAAATGGCCACGTGGAAATCGTGACGATGCTCCTGAAGGCCGGAGCTAGCAGAGATATGATCAACCAGCTCGGATTCAGCGCTATCGACCTGGCGAAGAGGAACCACCATCACGATGTGCTTCAAATCTTCCAGGAGTTCCCGGACATGTATGTCCGCATGCCTCAGAACAGGATGGGAACAGCCCTGGCTGCGAATCAACCGAAACGCGCTTCTCAGAAGAGCGCAGCAGCCAAGAAGATCCAGAGCATGAGGAACAAGAAGAACTCGAATTCCACGTCGTCTCCAGTTTACTCTGTGCCTCACAACCCCTTACCCCACCTCTCTCCGACGGATCTACATATTCTACGACTCCCTCGCCTCCCTACAACAACCACATGAGAAGCGGCGTCTTCCCTGGAGCCACGATGCTTTCTGACCAGCAGCTCCACGGGTCTTCGCTTGTCATGAGTCCGTTCAGCCCTCCCAACGTAAGAATTCAGCCTTGAACACCAGAAAATAAGAATCTTATTTTCAGATGCAAACTCCGATCAACCAACACTGGCAAACGCCGTCGCCTCCCTACGACGATTTCCACCAAACTCAACAGCAACACGCATACCACTTCAACGGAGGATACGCCTATTATCCGGCGTGAAAGGGGAAAACGAAGATGCCTTTGAACAAATTAGTAGACGGGTTGACGGGACAGTGATCCTCATATGTTCTATGTATATCGAAATGTTTATATTTATCGACGATCTTGTACATAAATTTAGTATTCAATTCGTGGGTTCAAACACACAACAAAAGCATTAAGGTATCTCGAAAACACAAGATGACAACATTCGTTCTGTTGGGTTTTAGCATTCACCAATCTCCTTAGTGTTTACCTCACTTAGAAATTTCGAAGGTTGAGGACGCTTCAGTGCTCCTTAAAGTTATGTACTTTGGCTTTGTTCGAAAATCTGAATTTTTCGTTTAATGAAACCTTAAAATGATCAGGGTTTTTTTCCCTTTAGGACCCTCTCTTCTAAGCCCTTTTAGGGACCATAAATTTAGTATCCGATTATCGGTCTTAAACTTGCAAAAAGGCATGGAAGTACCCCAAAAACGTAAATTTAAACTTATGTAAAATTCGCTTCATTGAAATTTAAAATTGTTAGGGTTCTATAGCCCAACAACGCCTCAGCGACTTCATTCTCCCTTTCCCTCTTCTCCGACAACTGCTTTCCACACCAGCGTGTCATGTGTGATCTGTTTAAACGTATCGCCCTGCCTGCAATTGTCTCATGAAAACAAAACTATTTGTTTATCGCTCCAATCGATCGCCGCTCTCTGCCGTGTGCAGGCATGAGATGGTCGTCGACGCCGAAGACCCAAGCGACGAGTTTGCGTTTGCCGTCTGCAGTCGGTCGCCGCCAACAGCAGTGCATCGTCGGGGCGCCCGACGCGATGGTCTCTTCTTCCGACAAAGGCGGAAAAAGAAACGTTCTCGTTTTTCGCTTTTGCGTGCAACGTGTTTGTCAAGCTCTCTTTTTAGTAGGTCCATTTAAAGCAGGAAGAAGATGGGTTTGAAAAATAGGTTTTTAGAAGCAAAGACAGTAACTTGAAGAGACCACAAACAACACAATCAGTTCTTGAAAAGTCATTTTGGTTTTTCTGTAGCAGTAAAAATAGGATTTTTGTTCACTAATCGCACTAGATCTACGAGTCATTCTGTACGCCAGAGGAGCCCTATTTATTGTCGTCGTCCGCTTTTATCCGCGCTGTTTTTCCTGTTGATTTCTGCCATTTTTTGAAGTTTAAAAAAAAGTTTTATAGTTGTTAAGTGTGCTTCTTTAACCCAAACTTGATCGCTGCGATTGTTAAAAGTGGACTTTTAAATTTGGGAGCTTTTAAAACGTTAAAAACGTAACTAACAGCTACAGTACCCCTTAATCGGATTTTCGGATATATTTGCGGTGTTTTGAAACACACGTTAATCTAGGAATAGCGACCGTTCTTCGGCTTCTCGAGCGGCTTTCCCGGTCATCCTCGGCGGCCTTTCCACCTTGGCCTTTCTATAAACAAAGACGTCGCTTGTTTATTCGATCAAAAACCGCTTGTTTGCCGTGTTTACTACATTTTATATGTTAATCCTTGTTTTCCAAAGTCAAATTTCTACATACCATACATTCGTATATTTAGCTACTTTATGTACAGTACCAAATACCAGCTTATCTCGGCTTATCCTCGCCATCAAAGAACATAATTCTAACTCCCTTATTGACATTTCCCTGGAAAACATCATGTTTTCGTGAGCGAGACGCACTGTGGTCACTGAATTAACTACACCGGACATACCTCACTTGAGACGCCGGTTGGTTTAAACCCACGCGTGGGAGAGACGTTAATAGAAATCCACGTTGTTCCCAGAAGCACCTTTTCATTCAACATAGAACATTCAACGAACGAGCGCTTCCTGTTTTCTGAACCTTTCAAGGTGTAGATTACGTGAAAACAAGGATTAAGCGGCGCCTTTTTTGCGCCAGTGACGAGAGATGCGTTTTTTAGATTCGGAAGAAACGAAACTGTTTTTAAAGGATTAGGCACGGATTAGGATTGAAGGTTCGAAGACCTTACGTGGGTGAGATAGGCTTATGTGGGGGAAGCGGAAGTAAGCAAAACGGAGGCTCTATTTAGAGCGGATGATGTGGGAGAGAAAGATAGGGTGTTTTGAGTAAACAGGCGGTTTGAGGACAGCGACGACAATGTTTTACGTAAGTTGTTTTTGATGACATTTATCGGATTTATCAAATTACAAACGTCGTTGAAAGATTTTACAACATTGACGAGTGATCGAAATAACAAAGTGTGCCTAATGCAGCGTTTTTAAACGTACATACCCTTCGCATTTCACGAGTGCAAACCTTAAAATGAGTCTGTGATCGCTTCCCCACCCCAAAAGTGATCTCTCATCTTTCGCCTCCACTGTCTTCCGATACCCGTTTTGTTTTTAATGGATAAGGGCAAATCGCAGATAAGACCACGTCATTCCCCCTCTTTTATAGGCTTTTCTGTTTCGAATCAAATGTTCAAACCAAACCCTAGTGGATTTGTGTTTAGGACATAATCTGAAAGTCTTGCCACTTGAAAAACAGATAATTTACTCATATCATTTTACTCAAATGCTTAACCGAGCAGCGCTTAAATGCGTTGATTTTTGATTTTTGATAAAGAGCATATTCTGAAAATTGGCTCTGCTCAGAAACGCCATGTTAGTGCACTTGACAGACTTCTTCCGCATTTAAAGTCACACGTTCAATTCAAAGATGACCGTAAAGGACATAAGTAAGCGTTTTAGCGTTTTTAGCGTGTCTTACTCGGAAATCACATTTTTGATCCAAACGCTTACACCAAAGACACTCTGCCTTGCTGACATATTGATGACAATGGAATTTTCACAGTCAAGCTGAAATGTTAGTGCTTCACTGAGCCAATTTTTCGAGATGAGTCGAAATAGGAAAGCTGTCAGTTTACCTAACAAGAGTCAAATTTGCTTATCGTTTAAGATTAGGTAACACACTCATACCAAACGCGCACGTTATAGGCTTTGATCCTTTGCCATTTTTTGTCCAATTTGACAAAACCTAGGATTCTAAGAATTCCTAGCTATCTTTAGGCATCAAAAGCCACGCTGACTCACCCTTATCTTACCAACCTTACCTCAATCAAATCTCTAGTTTTTGCACGTTTGTATTTTTCCTTAACTATGAATTTGCAAATTGCTGACATGTCCATGACGCAGACCACAAAAGGCGAGCCATAACCTTAACTCAGTTAAGCTAGCAACGCTTTGATCTATAATCACTAAAAACTTCTCTCAGCGTTTCTCGTAAAATTAACTTTTTACACCGAATTATGATGAATCGGGTCCTTTCCGCCCCGGCGGCTCGGACACAACAACTGTTCCCGGAATGAAATCTGCCGAAGTGATGACGTTTTCAGTTAACCGAGAATTCAATGAGGAGCTCTGTGCAAAAACTGAGGTGTACTATTTGTGTTGCTGTCGCCAGACTCGATCAAAGACGGTTTTTTGAGATAATTGATCGTGGAAGGATAGCTATAAATCATGGGTTAGTGTAAAAAGTAAGTAAAGTAGACCAACGAGAAAGGTACGGAGGTCACAAGATTGGGATCAGCGGGAGAAGCAAAAAATTGTCTTTGAAGGTTTGGTGATCTTTAGTCGGAGAGGATTGTAAAAGTTAACGTCAAAATTCAGTCGGAAACGCTAGCTAAAATTTTTTTGAACGTTTTGTGGTCTTTCAGAATGAAGGCTTTGAGAGAAACAAAGAGTGCACATGATTAGAATCAGCGGAAAAAGCGAAAAATCGTTTCTGAAAATGCAGACGTCTTGAAAAATTCCATTTTTGACTGTTATGGTTCAACCTTAATTCGAAACCTCTTCTCGTTAGTTGCATTTTCATAGAGCATCCTTCAATTTTTGATGACTTACAAGGGAACATTCCCAAGTGTGAAATTCAAATCGAGCTGAAAATTGGTGAGTAGATAGATCTCGACGCGCTGATTCCGGAAAAAATAGGTCTTACCTGCGAATGCGAGGTCTAAAGTGCCTAAAAGTGCATGTCTAAAACGGGAAAACCGACCGCTCAGCAGCCGTTCACCAGGTTCAAATGGCTCCCACCTGAGACTGAAATGGCTCCTGTCTGGTCCTGCAAAATGCGTCTCGTCTGCAGTTCGCCTCATTTCGGCTGAAAGTCGGTTGTTTTGCGTGAAACATGGCCATTAACCCGTCAAATGTCCGGTAAATGGTCGTTGTTTGTCGGACTTTCCGGAATTTGCTCTTAATTGTGCCGAATTTGTGCTTGCGCACAAACCAGTTTTCGACGATTTGGGACATCTGCTTGCGGTTATAACCGTGGAACCGTTCTAACGAAGTGCCGTCCTCATCGTCAGAAACTTCGGCGTCGTCGTCATCCTCAGAAAATGCTTTGACAAGTTGATCTCCGCGATCTTCCATAATATCTTCAAGATAATCTACAAAAATGTGCAATTTACGCCGGAAAACGCTTCAAATCTCACCGAATAACCCGTTAGCAATTTCTTCTTCAAAGTTCGAGTAGTTCTCCGTGCTCTGATGTCCAGGAAATCGCATGACAAGGAGCTTCAGGACATTTGACGGGTTAATGGCCATGTTTCACGCAAAACAACCGACTTTCAGCCGAAATGAGGCGAACTGCAGACGAGACGCATTTTGCAGGACCAGACAGGAGCCATTTCAGTCTCAGGCGGGAGCCATTTGAACCTGGTGAACGGCTGCTGAGCGGTCGGTTTTCCCGTTTTAGACATGCACTTTTAGGCACTTTAGACCTCGCATTCGCAGGTAAGACCTATTTTTTCCGGAATCAGCGCGTCGAGATCTATCTACTCACCAATTTTCAGCTCGATTTGAATTTCACACTTGGGAATGTTCCCTTGTTAGACAATTTGTAAGAAACGTTTTTTTTAGTTATAGTTTTAAACCTTCATTGATCCTTCCCAGAGAACTCTCTCCTCAGCCAGACACATCTCTCCTGTCTGGTTCCGCAGAGAGTATTTTTCGCTCTGTAGTTTAGTCTTTTTAGGATTTCAACCTTTCTGGTTTTAAAAACTGCCTATCAAATTAATTTCTTTTGAATTGGCTTATTTGGTGTAATAGTCTTAAGGTTGTAACATTTTGAGAGTGTATGACTTTTGATTGTTCTGACATGTCCATTAACGTTATTACCCTCCAATGCGAGACCTACAGGGTGGCCCAAAAAAGGACTGGCCAGACACCCTCGACCGACCGAACCGCTGGCCAGACTGAAGAGCTCCATTCCGGTGATATCCGGGTCAGACGACCGGTCGGACTCACGTTATTTGTTAGCGAAACCGACCGGCCGTTCTTTGCGAATGAGCTTGAAATGACTCCGCTTTGTCTGGCCAGTGAACGGCGAGTCGGAGCTGTCTAGCCAGTCCTTTTTTGGGCCACCCTGTGAAGGGCTTAAAAAGGCATGTATAGATTGGAATAAACGACTGGTAAGCAGGCAGTAAGCTCGAATGACCGAGCGTGTCTTAAGAAAACAGGTCATTTGAGATTGGACATTCGAGCTGACCGGTCGGTTTGACATTTTGGATGGCAGTTTTTCAATTTATACATGCCCTTTTAGGCACTTTAGGTCTTGCATCGGTAGGCAAGACCTATAAATTTCGAAATTAGCGCATTAAGATCTATCTGCTCACCAATTTTCAGCCAGACCTGTGATTTACACTTGGCAATGTTCCCTTGTCAGATCAATTTCCTTGTCCCGTTTGCAACCCATCAACTCCTTCCCCCACCCTCTATCCTTCCCCTCTTCTCGTTCCTCTCAACTTCTCCAGATTGCGGCGACCACAAGCAGTACCCGTCCGTCACTGACGTCAATTCCTCTGCTTCTGCGCAGAATGTGCAGGCCTGAACTCGGTTTGTGCCAGCGTTGTCGTAGTTCTCTCCCTTCTGCTATCCTCTCCCCGCTTCTCTGCTGACACACGCCTGCGCTTCGCTCCCCGCTTGGCAACACACACAGCAAAGAGTAAAGAACGTCTCTCGCTGGCTGCGGCGACCGAGGCGCTTGGGGGACGCGGAGAGGAAGAGGAGGAGTCACTTTGTTCTCGGGCTTCACCTCCTCGTTGCGACGGCTGCGGCGGCGGCGGCAACCCTCAGTAGCGGCGTGCACTTGCACTACTGATCAGAAGTTTGTTCCGCCTATGTTGGATTTGTAAGATCACTCTAATCCCCTTAGGCCCCTCCCAGAAGGCCTATAAAGCTTCGATCTTCTCCAAGCTTAGCCATATTTTGAAACTCCTCAAGGTTCTCCTTTTCAAGGATAACTTGAAGCCCTTGAGTTCTACGCTTCTGAATCCCTAAGCCTAGGACCCTTTATTAAAAACTGAAAATGCGACCTTTAGCCAAAGTGGACGCTCGGTTACATATCATCTACTCTCCAGACGTAAGTCACTATTTCTATAGTCTGTTCTCCGAACCCAAAAATCAATCTATTACACAGATTCTGTTGTGCATGAGCTCTTTGCCTCAGTCTGGCCTATTTATAGTTTGCGCGCAGGCGTTTTTCTTTTGTTCAGAAGACCGTTTGCGGATGCGATTGTTAAGCACAGAATCCGCGTTGGCTTCGGATGTACTTTGATCAGCAGTGATGTGAGCGTTTTTTGCACTGGGTTATCGATCGGCTAGGGCGCAGTTTAGTGACGCTGTTGCAATTCTGTTTGTCTTGCGTCTGGGCGGTGCGTGGTGGAAAGGGCCTTTGTCTGGTGCTTTTTGCTGTTTAAAGAAATTCCAAGCTGACGATATTTTGATGATGCAGGTAGGAATGCTCAGAATCAAGAAAAAGAGAGTAATTAACATTTTTCGCTAAAAATGGATGGAAGCGTTAGTGCCAAAAAAGCGATTTCCACGTTTTGAGCAAAGCGTAGGATAATCCTAAACGTACGCTGTTTAACATATGGGTTATGTAATATCACCTGTTATTGTAGCTGTAGACCGTATAAAAGTACAGGTTTTCCTATCTGATCCAAGCCCTTCTTTCCACCTGATTTGCCATTTTGAGAACTGTTGTTCAAAAGTGCAATCCTAGATCGAAAACCACTCGATAAAACAGTCCATTCTTGTTCGGCACTCGTTTATCAGTAGCTTCCCTCCTGTACACTTTCAACCCTCTCGACCCTCGAGCAAAGGTCATCTGCATGTCCTGCCTTTCTCTTCTGCAGACTGTAAACAGCGCCTTGTTCCTCATTCGCTCTTCCTTCATTTCCCTTCTTCAAATTCTTTTTTTCATTTTATTTCCTTCACCCAAATGCGGCATGTACTACAAACATGCCTCTGCTGTCCAACTTGAGGCCACATTCTCTATTCTCGGAAGTCTTATAAGTGCATCTTCTTCACATCCACAGCTCAAAACGGCGACGGACTGAAAAGGATTTGGGCCCAAGTGATGGGCGTTTTCTAAATGCGTCCTAAGAAAATTGACGTCTGCTTTTCAAGTTGTGGATTTAGAAAACTGAAATGTACTTTCGCACTAGAAACAACGTCATTTAAGATACACGATGACTTTTGAAACGGTAAACAAAAACGGCTTTAGAGAAAAAGAGTTCCATTTACGCTTTAGAATTTGAGCCATTGTGGTGAAAAAGAGGTAAACAGAAATTGCTCAAAGAAGCCCCATGTTTCTTAACGGTCATGCCCAGTCATCGCTTCCTCTAAACCTATTTTTAGGCGAATTCCTGGTTTTATTTACACTTAAGGCATTTGAATGTAGCCTTCGCGAAGTCTTAATTAAGTCAACACGCCATAAATTGTTATTTTCCTCGTGTCCAAACTGGTTTAACGGCCTTACTCGCAAAGGTCATTTTTTGTGCCGAAATCAGAGTTCACTCATCCATTCTCCCAAACCCCGAATTTCCTGTTTTTGCATTTTTCCCAGGTTCGCTTGTCACATGTAGTGTCTTTCAACGACCACCGGAAAATTGGCGCCACCAGTGTTGCTTAGTGCAATCGATTGTGCGTGAGTTCTCGCAATTTGGTTAAACCTATCCCTTTTTATAGTTTAGGGTATCGGTTCTGGCTAGTCAAAGCACCTTTCTCCACACGTTTATGGCTCACCCGAACCCTAAATTTACTTAAGTGCAAGTCGAGACAAAATTCTAAAATCTTGGGCACTTTTTTGCCTTTGGGAAAGTGTTTATTGATTTTAGCCAGATAAACTCCATTTTAAAGCGGACTAATTGCTAGCCTAACGGGTTTCTCGCGCCTGCCCTTCGTGTGCCGATTACGCCGCATAGAAAATGAGTCAAGGATAATCCTTTTTCAAGCCAGGTGTAAACATAATTGTTTGCCTGGCTACGTAACTTTCAACGAGTCAGTTAGTGTGGAGGCACATATGTTTGTTCTCTTCTTGTATATCATATTGCAAGTTTTTGTTTTAATGAGGTGACGACAGCTGAGAGGAAAAAATCCATTTTATGGTGCTGTGCAGTTGCAGCCTGCAGTGGAAGTTTTTTTGCGCTTAGTTCATTTGCGCTGAGCGACGCGGCATAGCTAAAAGAAGCGGTTTCAAGTGTAAAACTGTAAAATAGGGATTTTGCAAAGCGATTAATTAGGTGCCATAGGCTTAGAAAATTGACAATAACTTGGTTTTTTAAGTTGGGAAGTTTAAGGATGAAAGCTGCCATTGGGTACCTGTTCCTCGTACATTCAATCTATTTGGTCTCCGCTTAGGTGATATTTAGATCACAATCTGTAATCTGATATATTGGTTGCAAACCACTTTTCGTGTTGCCCACTAGGATTTCGATAGTTTAGGTTTTTTGTGCTTTTTGCCTTCTCTATTTGAAGCTTTAAAAATAAGGTTTCTGTGGTTTTGGCTAAGAATCGAATTCACACATTTTCCATATTTTTCATGTTTTTGAGAACTGCCGCCATCTGACGCCGAGTTTTCTGTTTTGCCCTGTTCAAAGTTGTGCAGAAACCCCAAAACCGAAGACCACCGATCTGCACTCTTTCCTATTTGTTTCAAAAACCTGTTTTCCTCATCGACCGCCCGATCAATTAAAAATCAATGTTCTCCTTTCAGGACGAGTGCTACACTAACGGCAGCGAAATGGCTTCACGCGACTGCATTGCTGAGGATGCGTGCCATCTTATTGGCAACACGCCAATGGTCTACCTTAGAAAGGTGGTTGGAGACACTAAGGGACGTGTTGGTAGGTAGATCTGAGCTTTTCTGGGACAAATAAGAATGTTACAGCTGTGAAATGCGAGTACATGAACCCGGCGTGTTCGGTTAAAGATCGAATTGGATACTCGATGATTATGGAAGCTGAGGGGGAGCGGAAAATCTTTCCTGGGATCACGACTCTCATTGAGCCAACTTCTGGGAATACAGGAATCGCTCTGGCGTTTGTGGCTGCGGTTCGAGGCTACCGGCTTGTTCTCACCATGCCGGCTTCGATGAGCGTAGAACGTCGGACGCTTTTAAAGGCTTATGGGGCCGAAGTGGTCCTAACGGAGCCTAGCCAGGGTATGAAAGGTGCCATAGAGCGAGCTCAAGAGCTGGCTAACAACATTCCTAACTCGTACATCTTGCAGCAGGTAGAATTTCTTTTTTGTGTTGAATTTAATAGGGTGTCTTTAGTTCGAGAACCCAAATAACCCTAAAATCCACTACAACACGACTGGACCTGAGATCTGGATGCAGACGGGAGGAAAGGTCGACGCTGTCGTCTTTGGAATTGGCACTGGAGGGACGATTACGGGAGCTGGAACTTATCTTAAGGAGAAGAATCCTAACATTCGGGTAAGCTTTGGCCTTTCGCTGTCCAAATGAGCAATTTCGCGTTCAGATTTTTGCTTGCGAGCCGGAAGAGTCGGCAATCCTAAGCGGAATGCCACCAGGACCCCACAAAATCCAAGGCATCGGAGCTGGCTTCGTTCCTGGAGTCCTAAACACTCAACTCTACGAAAACGTGATCCGAGTCCACTCCGATGAAGCCATCGTGATGGCCAAGCGCCTCGCTCTTGAAGAAGGTCTCCTCTGCGGAATCTCCAGCGGAGCGAACGCGGTCGCGGCAATCCGCATCGCGAATTTGCCCGAAATGGAGGGAAAACTTGTGGTAACGGTACTCCCAAGCTTTGGCGAACGCTACCTGTCGTCGGCGCTCTACAACGATGTCCGTGATGACGCGAGCAGCATGGCGGTCAGCTCGCTGGAACAGAACCTCGAAAGTCTGAACATTCAAAGCGAATTCAAAATCATGGACTAATGTAACAAAGCTCTTCGGTTGTTCCTCAGTGTACATATTTGTACAGAAATCCCCAATCAGTTTCTCTTTGATTCTAAAAATACGTTAATCTAATCTATCGGTTATTTGTAGATTCTAACCCACAATTCGTTTCTGTGATTTCTTCTTTCTTTCTTGGTCAAAATAAATTATTGATTCTGTCACACTAAGCCTCAAAAAGCACACAAGAACGGTTGATTTTGCTTTAACGACCAAAATTAGGTCTACAAATGTTCACCCAAAAATTCAGGGCTGAAAACCGAAGCTGTTCTGTACTCAGCGCATATTGGATCTTGTCTTTGTTGATTCTTATCTGTGATTAGCTATTTAGACACATTCTGGCTTAGACACCCATTGTTGGCTCAAAGTCACAATCTATCGGTTTCTCGTTCATTCTAAACACGCTAATCTATTCGATTTCGATCTAACCATAACTTTTGAAAGTTGTCCTCTCCTTGGCGCAGATCTAATCTTTCCTTCGTTTATGTGTCGTTCTGATGGTTATCTGTAATCAGCTATTTTTACACATGTTGGGTACTCAAGGTCGAGTATGGATTAAATTAACGACATCAGTGAGTTTTAAAGCCGTTTTCGACAGTTATTGACAGGTTTGTAAATTCGTATGTTTTGAGAGTTGCAGCTTTTTTTATTCAGTGGGATTTATATTGTTAAACAGTGCCCACCAGCAAGCCCAGGAAGACAGTAAGAATCACCGAAGCCATCGTTTGCGTAGCCGCCCTCTTCAACGACTTTGTCTGCCTCCGAAAAGCTAAAACTCTGTCTTTATGCCATGCAGAGTAGTCGGCTGGTGCCAGCCATTGCTGACAGGTCGAAGGGATCCGGTCGACGAGTTGAGAGGAGTTCAGGAGAGCCACCAAGGCACTGAAACAGGATTGTGAATAGATCAGTAAATGAGGCTTACTGTGAAGAACGCTCATTGAGTTGAAGTAAGAATTCCCACGCCTTTTCGCCACAAAATTGATCATTTTGCCAAATGTAGCACTTGTCGTAAATGGTTATCGTACGGCAGAGGTCCGAGAGATTATCCTCGATCGAGTGAATTCCGTTTTGAAGAAGATCGACGACGCTGTTCTGGACCATTTGAGCGTGAATGTGACATTTGTTCGAGATTTCGTCGCCGTGTTCTGACCAGCAGGGAAGGATTGTTGAGGTGAAATCTGAGAAATTTATGAATTATAGGGTGAAATGTCAAATTGAGGCAAACCCGGATCATTGCCATAAGCGTTGCAAATTGTGGTCCACGACTTTTGACCAATGAAAAGAGCGTTCCGGGCGGGCGACTCGTGACATTGGCCCAAACAAGTGAGGTAGACGCGGTTGGTCTGACAGATGTCGCCGACTTTGGCTACTACATCATCCGAGTTTTCTCGGCGGACGCCGTTTTTGGCGCCGGCGTTTTTTGATGTCGCTCGTAGGACGCTTTGAAGTGGAGTGACCAGCTCGATTGACCACTCTCCCGACGTGTCATGGACGATTGTTTGCATCTCGTTCATCTAAAAGGGAAGTCATCTTGATCAAGTCACACACAACACTTTTATAAATAAGAACCCGAAAAAACTGTTTTTTAGACTTTGGCCAGGTTTTCACAAATTGCCATTTTAGAAGTTCATAAATACACTCTTGCCCTCCTCTACTCTTCCATGTTTCCAGCAGTTTTTTTAACTCTGCGGTCACCCTACATGTCCTTTGTTTACGTTGAATTCAAAAAGTTTTGCAAAGCTGCAGAAAACTTTGTTTGTTATCACAAGTAAACCGTAAAGTGTCAAAAACAGATATCTCCAGCAGGCTGACTTTTGGACAAAATTGGTCCCAGCTAAAAATTGAAGCACCTAAAAGATCTATTGACAAGAAAATAACTGAAAACATTGAAATTTTGTTTGGATATTAGGTTTGTGGCCTTCTATAGTTTGAGTTAGTTTAAGTTTGAGTTCCAAGCCTTTTTTGAGAAGTCACTTTTTACGCATGGCTTTCTAAGAGTACCGTAACTATGCCCTACTTAGAATGACGAAAGCTAGGCTTCAAGTCTTCAAATGCCAAAAGTCAAAACACAGACCACTCACATAATTGTCTTTGCATTTCAGCAGGCACGGGTCCGGCGGCGTAGTAGCGGAAACAAGGCACCATAAAACGTTCAAAACGGCAGCAATCTTAAAATTGAGCTGCATCCTTCGGCGGCTGCGACCTTGAGCTGGCGGCGACCTCGGAGCGGACTGGCCCAGGGCACTCAAACAGAAGAACAGTGAGAGAACGCCTTCAGATTTGATATCCACACAAATCCGTACGAATTAAAACCATCTATCTTGGGTGCACGGAGTCCCTGAGGGGTTATCGTCGAGCTCGCGGCGACAACAAACGATTCTTTGCCGCGGCGGCTTCTGAAAATTATTCAATTTTGGGTCTTGGGGTCAAGAGGCGTGCAGGCGGCCGAGAGGATAAACGCTGAGGGTTGCAACTCACTCATTCAGTTCTGGGTTAGGCTCGCGCAACTAACTGACAGGATGAATTTATTAGCGTCCAGCGCCCCTTTGGAGCACCCTAAAGAAGAAACAATCCGCCGCTATTTGCATAAACATGTGCATGTGTAGGAGCATATTGTCGCCCTGGAATTGAATTAGCGCAAACAGGCCACCGCTCTAGAATTAAGACGCACATCGCGATAAGCAAAAAGGAGCGCTTAATCTCTGTCAACGTGTGGGAACGGAAGACATGTATTTTGGGAGTCAGAGAAATCAATTAAAAGCGGCGGTCAATTGGATGAGTAGCCCACTTGGGGCCAAAAAGTTGGCTTAAGGTTATTTGTCATGCCAGGGACGCCTTTGCTGAAATTGTTAAAAACAGGAGGCAAAAGTTTCTTTTAGATTTATTCCTGAAGGCTGAAAAGTGGAGAAGACAATACGAAATTGCCAGAGCATAGTTACATGTGCTCAAAGAACTTCATCGGCTAACAATCCGAGATTTACTCTCAACGCGTCAGTGACAATTCAAAAAGTCTCAGTCCTATAAAACTGCCGTCAACTCCATTCCAGTGTTCTGTGACGTGAATATCAAACTTTCTGTGTTCCTCTCGGCCCGTATATAAAGCTCGCATAGCCGTGTTTCCAGTCGACTTCGGCAAATTAGGAAATGCCTTCTGTATGCTTCGATCAAATTTTGGCCGTCCATTGAAGTTACGCAATGCCCTAATAATTTATTTTTTGGAGCTTGTTAAAACAAGTAGGTTGTAAGTCCGTACTTGGCAGATCGGCAAAACCATTGAATAAGCATATGTTCAATTTTGTCCTGCTTGAAAGAGGCCAAAGCAGATTCGGAATGTTCACATATGTCATTATTGATGTCCAGAACTGTAATTTTGTGTCGATGTTGACGACCCACCGTCAACATTCGCTCAATAAATGCTCAATAAAAATTAAAAAATCGTTGAGGTGTTCTGGATATTGCTCCCTGCTTTCAATGGGGTCCTGTTGCTCTGGCTTAACAAGTTGGCAAAGCTCTTGTAGCGTAAAGGAAATTTTGTGACTTTAGGTCTTTTCGCAGGCGGTTCTTCTCTTGTAGATGGCACTCGTTTCAACTTACAAACTCAATTTTTGTCAGAACGTTTTCTGTGTTTCCAAGAACGTAGATTCGAAGAACGTAGAACGAAGATTCCGAGCGACGATATAAAGCCTACATTTGACCAAGTGTTTTTTCGAAATGAACCGATAAGCGTACATACTACCAGTCTTAACAAAGCTAGCACCTTGAGCTTGAGAGCTTGCGACCGTTCAAATGTAACGATCGGGGAACGTTAAATGTTCGATGCAAAACGCATCGATGAACATCACCCGTCCCATCCAACAACTCCAAGATATGAAGAAAATTGATGTGTATTGCTGTGACTGGTACAATTCTAGTGGTTCAAGTATTCACGGTAGCAAATCGGGCCACGAACCAACTTTTCTGCATGGCGCCAAAGTTGAGATTTTGCTCGAAACGATTTGTGAGAACATGTTCCAACATAAACATGGCTCTCAAAGGATGGTGTCATAAGTTGGAGTTGAAATCAATACCGCGAACCTAAACAAACTTGTTTAAGGACAGATTGAAGGCATTTACCAACTTATACAAGAAGAAAATTCGGGTTATTACGCTGGTGTTATTTATAACCCCTGTAGTCTTCATCGTAACTACGCCCAAGCAAATAATTCATACGTGGTTAACTTCCAACTTGCCTGGAAATATACAGAAGTCAATGAACTGTCTAAGTTGAGTTCGTTTCTAATAATGTGTCTTCCGCCTGCCTTACATTGCTTTTGCACAGGTTTGGACGTTGTCAGAAAAAGTACAAAAATGAGCGCGGCGGAAATCAAACTTTTGATAAGCTTAACTTTTCCTACGAAATGTGCCAATTAGGGTATTCTTTTACTTGTTGCCTAATTTTGAGCAATTTGTAATGGGTCATGCGTTAAGCATGATTTTTTGGATATCCGTGTTGTGTTTTAATGGTATCATGCTCCTCTGGTTGAACAAGTTTGCTTAAAATGGACAGTTTCTTAATGTGTTTTGGTTTTAGGCCATTCGGAAAACGTTTTTTTTCTTGCCGGTGGCGCTCGTTTGAGCTCAGCAACATTGTTTTTGTTGAAGCGTTTGTGCAATCTGTCCTAAATAAATGAAATGAGAATTGGCTTGCATTTGCACAGGTTTGGACGTTTTAAAGAAAAGAAGAGCGTTTTGCTCTTTTTGTTGAAGAACATCGAGTGTTGTTCAGTGCCTTTTTCGTAAAGCTAAAGCAGTCTTGAGCAGACGTTTACCTTTGAGTATGTATACGCATGGTTATACGCTACACTTTTAGCTAACACCTGCAAGAGAAACGAGAATGCTGTACTTACTTTTGTTGAAGAACTTCGAGTGTTTTTTTCTGTGAGCTATAAACAACGTCAAGTGTTGATCAACCCTTGTTTTTTAGGATTCTTTAGTATTAACGAGGCCGTGCGCGCTATTGCGCGACAGTACTTTTGTTAAATCAGCATTGTTCGGCATTTTGCGCCCACAGATTCATATTTTGCAACCGCCTTGGCGCTACGCTCTTTGTTTGCCACGCTTCAAATTCTAACAAGAGCGCGCTTGAGACCGTGTTTCGACATTAGCGCAAAACCCGTTAGCGCAAAACCCGTTAGCGCAAATTATGATACTGTTCTATAGCCGCTCCAATTAGACAGCACATTTTTTCTACATTGAGGTAAGCGTTATAGGGCGACACCTGCTGTAGGCTTACGTTGGGAAATGTTTATTATGGGGTTCGCGCCGAAGGCGCCTGGAGGTGGGTGTGTGTGTAAGCTGCTTGTTTCAAACAGCGGGGGCTGGTCACCTGGAGCATCTTAGGCGTGGAAATTTTTACTCATGGTTTCTTGAAAGCGCCGAAGGCGCGATAGTTGCTGTTACCAACTTTTCGGACAGGCTTCGCACTGCTGTCAGGCTTAACCTTGTAACATTGGGCCACAACCTTAGATATTGCTGAACAAAAATTTGGCAAGATGAACCAAATACAATCCAATGCGATGCTTCTGTTTGGTTTGTTTCTGAAGTAATGAGATTTCATAATCTCGTTACTTTAGAAACAAACAAAACAGGACAAACTAGAGACGTGGAAGTAATGAGATTATGAAGTCCCATTTCTGTCAGCTAACTCCATCTCATTAGCTTAGCTAATTTCATTACTGTCAGCTCCTCATTTCTGGCAGTAAATATCAGCGAACAACTGCTTGAATGGATCGACGTAATGTCATCCTGTTTGGATTTTTGCAAAGCGGTGCTGCAATGGTTTCCTTTTTGTCTTCAATGAGAATCTTTTGGGTAAATTCAACTTCTCAACCGTTTGTATTTATATCGTTTCAGGTAATTCTAGGCAGCAAAGACTTAAGAGTGCTGAGTTCATATCAGGTCATGGCTAACATTGCTTTGGTAGAATGCTGTCAAATGAGTGGGTGTTTCATGGGTGGAATCATGTTGATTGCTGGCAGTAATTTTAATGATCAGCTAGAATATGTAAGCAAATTATGGTTTAAACGGTTTAAATTGAAGTTTAGATGTTTGGAAAAATCATAGTCGTAGCGTGGCTTATGGCTATTTTTCTCCGCTTCGTCCTCGCCCTGAATCGCTTTATTGTCATAACTGATTTGCAAGTTCTATTAGCCATCAAGAAAAACGTGCTCCACAAGATTCTCATGACCATAACATTTTTGACGCTAGTTGCCTTTATCGTGGTTGCCTGCTTGGCTAAGAACACCTACGTAGTCAGCTTCGAAAAAGCCAGTTGGACATACAAAGAGCCGAACGAGCTGTTAAAGATCGACGGTGTTCTAGGTCCAGGCATCACGCCTGTCACTTTTTCACTCTATATTTGTACTGGTTTGTATGTGATCCGGCGTAGAAATAAGGTACGCGCATCGGAGATCCGACTTCTGATAAGCTGCGCTATTGGCTTTCTCTACGAAATGTGCGAAATCGTGTTGTTCCATTATGTCTTACTCAACGTTGACCAAAAGTTTGCGGACTCGGTGGGCTGGATTTTAATGATATCGTGGATATCTGTGCCTGCTTTTAATGGAGCTGTATTGCTGTGGTTAAATAAGTATTTTTACTGAACCAAACAAAACTGATTGAAGAATTTAGGTCTGTTCAAAATCGCTTTTTCTCTTATCGGTGGCACTCGTTTGAACTCACTAATGCTGTTTTTACTAGAACGTCATCAGTCTCTCCAAGAACGTGATGAAAGCGCACTTGAGAACTTCCTTGGTAAATAATATTTTGCCACATGAATCCAATTTTTGTGTTTATGTGTATGTTTTTAGCAGTCAGAGCCAAGCGGTTCTGTCCTTCCGCTTGGTTGTATCCGTTTTTATTGTTCTAAGCATAAACGTATTTGCCATAATTTGGACGCATTGGATTCTAAGAATTCACATTTTGTCACCTGGTTGTTTCTGTGATAAAGTAGCCTCGTTTGCTTTCTTTCCTTTTCTTTTTCAGTAGTTCCATAAATCAGACAACCAGAGCTTCCTTGTCAAATCCAGATAGGTGAGTTATGCCAAGGTTAAAACAACACAACCGGTCATTTTTGAAATCAGAAAAACACCATTAAAACAAGTTTAAGTACAGTCAGAACTAAACAGAGCATTGACGAAACCAAATGGAATCCCCCATACTTGGATACGCCGCACGTTCGTCTCCGACTGACGCGCGCGTCGGCGGCGGAAAACAGATTTAGTCAATTTTGGTAAACTTGGGCTTGAAACGTAGAGGAGAAGCGTCTCTACCTTTTTCTGCGTTCAATTTGCGATTAAATCCAAGTAGGAGGATTCAATTTTGCTTTGACGATTTATGTTTAGTTTTGGTGTAAGCCTCCTGGAATAAGTCAAAAATGAAGCTCGAGTTGAGCATATTTAGAATGAACACCTGCTTAAAAATTGGACTTTTTGGTATTGGAGTTATAAACGGGGCTGTGCGCCCTATCACGCTATCACAAATCATTCGGTTCCAAATTTTATGCATAACCCATCGAGCCGATTGCCAATTCAGTGTTTGCGGCACCAGTTTCGGCGCTGTCGTTACAGACAATAAAGCGTGAAGAACATGTCTGAATCGTGCTTTCAAATTCAACAGGTACTGAGTTCCAACAATTTTGTGTTCAATTTGGACCCATTTGATTCAAAGAATTGCAATTCTCTTCCTCATATTATGCCGCCTGACTGCTTTCTTGCTTAACTAACCTCGTTTGCTTTGTTTCCTTTACTTTTTCTTATTATGGCAGCAAATAACAGAAGCAGGTTCTCAGAGCTGTTGAAAAGTCCACTTGGTTTGTTATGCCAAGGGCACAAGTAGAATTTGGCGCGGACGTCCGGTGAAATCGGCGCGGACGCTGACGCGGGCGAGGTAGAAACAGGCAAACGGGTTTAAATTATGACCAAGTGGACGGTTCAAGGGCCGGCGAGCGTCGGGCCGGAAGTTCGATTCCCCTTGGACGGGGATCAAACGGGTTCAAAACATGAACAAGCTTTCTGGAACTCAGTATAATCAAATACCAGAAAAGTCCAATTTTTAAGGAGGTCTTTATCCTAAATATGCTGAAACACGCGGAAGGTGGAATTAGAAGAAATTCTATTGGAAGCGGGACATTCGCGGCCAATTTTTTTCAAAAGCGATAGAGCGCGTGGGTCTGCAAAACAATTACCGCCGAACATCAAACACTTTATTTTAAGGCCCTGCGGTTAGCTTTTTAGGAAGTAACTACAAAAACAAGGGGGTTAGCATGTTAGGATGCCAGATTCAAATGAGTTTCGGCTTGGGATCTCTCTTTTTGCAGCGAAGCCGCTTGTTAGCGGAGTGTGTAGGCTCGAAGTTGCCTTTTTCAAACAGCAAGGATAGTAGGCTGAAGCTAGCCTCCTGGAGCTTCTTAGGCTTAGACAGTTTTATTCCTGGTTTATTGGAAGCGCCGAAGGTGCGACAGTTGGCGACACTAACTTTACAAACAGGCTTCGCATTTCTGACACTTTGACATTTTTCAATGTGGTTTTCGCTCCGAAGGAACTTGGCGGAGGGGTGGTTAGACCGGTAGCGACAATTTGGAAACTGAGAGCGACAAAGCAAATCACTTTTTCGCTTTTCAAATTAACCGCTTTTTCAAAAACGGGCCGCAATTATTCCGGGCCGCGAATGTCCCGCTTCCGAAAGAATACCTGAAGACGCAGAAATAGAGCCACTAAATATATCTAAATGTACATCGCTGAATTTTCTCCAGAAAACTTTGGAACTGTCTGGACTGCGTCGGCGTCCGTAAAGCCTTTTCTCGCATACGTCCTTCAAGTCGGACGCATGCGGGAAAACGGCCAAAGACGCAAGACGCATGCGTCTCGAACTATGGGTAAGCCTTAAGACGTCCACGTCCGCGCCTGAATCTGCCGGGCGTCCGCGCTTGCGTCAGCGGTAAATTCTGTGGGGTAATGGCTGGTCACAAAATCTGGTGACTTTTAAAGTTTGCGTACTCAAGAACCTTCTAATCGCAAATTTTACTGCTTCGTACTTTATCCAACGAAACACAAATTGTTACATAACCCGGATCCGCGTAAGCAAAAAATGTCTTTTAAAAATGTTCGACATGTTTAATGCTTATTTTTAATAGGCTGGTTGCTCGAAAATATCTACAAAGCTTCATGTGGCGCATTGGAAAACACTATTCGTTTTGCTTGAGGACAAGTACAAAAACGCCTGTTTTTACACGCGCGTAATTGTGGTTTCGAGTGCAAGTTTAACGTTGTTTTCAGTTTGTATTGCTTCAGGTTTCAAGACCGAGACTTTATTCGATTCCAGCTTTGAACCTTTTCAAAATGGATCGAAACAGCGTAGTTGTTTTTGGATGCTTGGAGTGTGGTGTGGCCATGTTCTCATTTCTGTTTTCTTTAAGGATCTTTTGGGTGAGGTCGACATTTTCAGATCTCGTTTAACGTTGTTTCCAGTTGATTTTGAGAAGCGAAAACTTTAGAGTGCTCAACTCATACCAGATTATGGCAAGTATTGCTTTACTGGAGTGTTGTCAAATGAGCGGATGCTTTATGGGTGGAATCAATTGCCGACCGCACCTTCAATGAACAGCTGAAATATGTAAGCCGAACTGAATCTTAAAGCTTAGCTCAATTTTTAGATCTTTGGAAAAATCACTGTAGTTGGATGGCTGATGACAGTGGCTCTTCGTTTTATCGTAGCCTTGACTCGCTTCGTTGTCATAACCGACATCGAATTCTTCTCTTGTTAAAAAGCGAAGATATTCCACAAGACAGTTTTTGTCGTTACCTTAACTGCCTTAATCGTCATTGTCGTCATTGCCAAATTTTATTTTGCGGCGAAGGCGCCTGGCAGCGGGTGTGTGCAAGCTTGAGGCTGCCTGTTTCAAACAGCGGGGATAGTAGGCTGGGTCTGGTCACCTGGAGCATCTTAGGCTTAGAAATTTTAAATGATGGTTTTTCGGAAGCGCCGGAGGCGCAACATTCAGAGAGAATTCCCACTGCTGACAGGCTTAGGCTTGCTCCTCATATATCTTGTCTACAGATCTTTTAAACGTCAATTCCGTGCTCCAAGAAGTTACGAATTTGGACGAAAAGAAACATTTCTTTGATAGCGCCTTTGATGCCTAACACATTTCACTGTTGATCTTCCACCGCCGCTCGACACGGCGTGCGAAACCGCGAAAATAAACGCGACGGCAAAACACAATCGCCACCGGTAACGTCACCCGCTGTTACTCAGTTATGGACACTGCGTCTGGAAATTTCGTGACACGTCTGGATCAATTTCCTTTACTAAAGGATGTAGTAGGTGTAGGCGCCAATTCTGCGTTCAACTGTATAAGCGAAATTTTTTGGTAGATTCTGCCGTGCACTTGAAATTACAACGTCTGTTATTGTTTTCCTTTTTGATTCTCGTAAACAACAAATTGACAATATGCATGAAATGCTAAGCTGCTACGTTTGTCTTACTGTATTCATATGTATTCGATTAGGTGAATTCCAGTTTTTGTTACCACAGTTGTTGTTGGAATCAACCAAAGATTAGCTTCCTTGTCTTGTATAGGACCAGAATGGCCATTTTGATGAGTTGTCCAGCCTTAAAGTCTTTTTTATCTATTTTGCAAAAAATTCAGTTTAGAAAACATCTTGTCAAACCCGTTGATAGTCAACGTGAGAAATGTGCTAATGACCATGCCTCACTACCTATTTAACCGTTAATAGAACAGAATTAGTCTACGCATTCCAAACCCATTGTTAGCTTGTTTTCCTGACCATTTTTAGCATTTCTCACTTTTTTGCAGGTATAAGCTTAACCAGCTTGCCATGGAACGACAGAACGTGGTCATATTTGGCACCCTTGAAAGTCTTGCTGCGGTAGTTTCATTCTTGTCATCTTTTAGAATCTTTTGGGTAGGCTTGAAGTTCATTCTTGCCTTATACAATCTTGGTTTTAGGTGATCGTGGGCAGCAAAGATCTGAGAGCATTGAGCTCTTATCAAATCATGGCTGGAATCGCTTTTATTGAATGTTGCCAGCTGACAGGGAATTTTATGGGAGGCGTCATGCTTATCGCTAACACCATGTTTGTAGATGAGCTAGCCTATGTAGGTCTTATTTTAGCGATTTAAAGATAATAGATTTTTAGGCTTTTGGAAACGTGATTCTAGTTTCCTGGATGGTAATCATATTCCTACGGTTCTCCCTGGCTCTTAACCGGTTTATAGTGATCACTGATTATCGAATCTTGGCTATTCTTAAGTTGAAAATTGTCCACATTGTAACTCGATTAGTGTTTTGGATTTTAAACATAAGACTTTTAGGTCTTCCTGGTGACCACAGCGGTTCTGCTCTTAGGCCTCATAATTCTAGCCATTTTGCTGAAGGACACCTACGTGATCAGCTTTGACAACGCAACTTGGAACTACCGTAGAATCAACGAAATTGCACAGCTTGAGACAATTTTCGCCACAGGGTTTACACCCGTATCCTTTGTAATCTATATCTGCACAGGGGTACATGTGTTTATGGTAAGAGTAAACCTTAAAACGTGTAAAAAGTGTAACTGTAGATAAGGAGCAAAGTAAGCGCAAGTGGACTAACAGAAATTCGTCTTTTGATAAGTTGTGCCAGCGGTTTCTTCTATGAGATGTGTGAGGTGATTCTATTCCACTACGTGTTGCCCAACATTGAAAGACAGGCAACAGATTATGCGATCTGTGTGGTGTTCTGGATACTTCTCCCTGCTTTTAATGGGGTCATGCTGTTGTGGCTCAATCAGTAAGTGGACTTTCAGAATAATTTAATGATGAGAATCTTGTAATTTAGGTCATTCCGGAAGCGTTTCTTCTCTCGTCGATGGCACTCGTTCGAGCTGACTAGTGCTGTTTTTGTGAGGACGTCTTCAGTTTCTCCAAGATCGTGATTAACTTGCGCTTGAGAACTTCCTTGGCAAATAATATTTGGTAACATAAATCCAATTTTTGTGTTTATCTGTGCGTTTTAGCAGTTCTGCCCTTTCGCTTGGTTGCATACGTTTTTAGAACTTCAAGCGAAGAAAAATTTGTTATGATTGGATTCTAAGAATTGTAATTGTAACCAAATTGTAGTTTTCTCCCTCGTATTTTGTTCCCTGACTGGTTTTGTGATGGCCACCTCGTTTGCTTGGTTTACCGTTTTTTCTTGATAGGCCCACAAAGTACACAAAAACGTTTCCACGTTTTCTTACGTCAGCTTTTACAAAGTCAGGCAGGTTAACGATGCCAAGGTTCATCAAAAGTAAAAAACCAGGCTCAGTCCGTTTGGTGTCCCTCGAGTACAGTCAGTACATGCCTACTTTTGGTAAGGATAAACACCTGCTTGAAAATTGAACGTTTTTGGATTTGGCGTTGTACTGGTTCCAAGAATCTTGGTATTTTGTCGCTTGACTGTTCTTAGGACAAAGTAACTGCGTTTGCTTTGTTCACTTTCTTTTTTTCTTAGTAAGGCTAAAAATAACAGAAGCAGAGCTTCCTTGTCAGAGCCTTTGAGAAGTAAGATAGGTTAGTTATGCCAAGATTCAAGGTTCATCAAAAGCAAAAAAAGACGGCCAGTCGGTGCCTTCTTTATAATCAGAACAACATCATTGAAACAAGTTCAAGTACAGTCAAACTAGAAACAGTTGATTTACTTCGGTCTCCTTGGATTAGTCGAAAACAAGTGTTGTGAAGTAAACGAATGCAGTGACATGAGAAGAGAGAGACGAGATTTATTGAGAGCTGGACGGGGCCCGAACTGAGCAACCACTCGCGCCGAAGGCGCGCCTTAAATAGTCATCGTCAGATGGCGGCCGGTTTCCCAGACAGAGCGCGCGTCTGGAAGCCACAAGAGTGTAGTCTGGGAACGCCTCGAGCACGTAATTCTGGAATTCGCCAGGTATCGCGAAGTGGTCCTTACCGACACAACATACACAGGATAACCACCTGTTTTCATCAACAGTTCGAGGAGATTTTCGAAGAGCAAAATTTAATGCAATTTCTGCAGCATTTTGCAGCACAACAAGCTGTAAACATATCCCAGCCGTTTTTGCTTCGTTCAGCTGCTAAAGAGCTATTCTGCTTCGTTCAGCTGCCAATCCAACATACTTGAATCTACTGTTATAGATTTTAACTTCCGATCCATCTTAGGTGATCTCATATTTCTCAGTTTCCTGTTTTTATCCAACTAAACACAATTTATTACACAACTCGGATCCACGTGAGCACGAAATCCAATCGGCTTCCCTGTCCGTTGACGTTTCTATGATGCGCTTAATGATTCACGAGCAGACATGTGTTGCGAGCGGATGGCACCTTGCAGTTAGGTCCACTCGGACGTTTAGACCTCTTTCAATTACTGTGGAGTGTACTCGGACCACCCCATGACTCCTATTTTTGGGGTTAATGAAAAGAGACGGACGGAAGTGGTCAGGAAATCAAAGTTGACCACCCTCCGCCGTTCCAGTCGCGGCCATAATGAGATCTTGGAACGCTCTGCTTAGGTCTTCAGTCGCGATTTTAGATTTTTAAGCGGGGTTTTTGACTTTCTAAGGGTTCTTTGTGTTTTAGATGGGTCTGTGAAAGGACAAGCCAGTCATAGTTAATACCCGTCAACTGAACAAACTCTTTTGTTATGACGTGTTTCCGGTTCAGTTGAAGGCGGCCATAAATTGTGACTTTGATATGTCCTCCCAAAAGCGATGAAAAAACAATGGACTCAAACCGCTTGTTAGGGTATAAAGACTCTGGGGACATCGGTTTTAACGCTATTGTTTGATCTTTCCATCCTGTGAAATTAGAAATTTCGGCAGGTTTTTCCAACGTTCCATTTTGTTAATCGGACCCATTTCCAATCTAATAAACTGCACAATTTGTTGCAACGCGCTCAGGCAGACTAACACAATCGAATTTCCGGGGTCGCCGTGTACTCTCTGCTCTTCTAATTGAACCCATTTCCGCCTTTTTTGTCGTTGGAGCTCTGTCCTAAGCGTTCCATTACAACTTTTTTTCGGAAGGCTAAGGAAAGTAGCATATTGTTTGCCCGACACATCCAAGACATGGTTGATAGATTGTGTTGTTGTTGCCACCAGGGAACTTTTGGTTTTGGGCGAAGAAGCGTTGGTAGACACACGATTAGCAATCGTGGTCATAAGCGCTTTTTGCAAGTGTTGGTTTTTTTGGGTTTTGGTTGTCTGTCGGATGAGTGAAAGCTATTTATAGATCAAAACGCTGATCTAAACGGTGCTGGTTTACTGAATCTGTAGCCAATTAAGGGTCAAATGTCGCAAGCAAGGCTTAAAGACCAACATTTACGCTAACCTTTTTAGCGCTTAGCGTTCCCTCAATAAAAAACCGCACTTCGTCCGGAAAAAAGCTTCAGTTCAACTGGCATAATTTGATGTTTTGGTTTGTTCTAACGCGTAAGATAGTGCTGGCTTAGGGGGTACTTAGAATCCTGAATAATCAACAAACTCAAATTTTGCAATTTTGAAAGACTTTTTAAATGTTTTAAGTTGTGATTTTGGGTCAAATCCTTGTGCAACATCCTCTTCACCCGTTGTTGTTTACGCTAAACTTTGAAAGTTCAACAAACAACATCTCCTCTCGGACCTCCTGCATCACAATCCAAAAGCGCGGACAGCTTAAGATGATTGATGGGCGGAAAGGGTGCAAATTTATGATCGAGTGACGCGGCAAGTGGCGATGCGCGCCGTTGCGACTTTTGGGATTTGACCCACCCGTTCGCCGTTGTTCCGTGCTGTTCCTATTCGCGTCAGATTGCGTCGTCGGGTGTTCCTCCTCATGTGTGCTACTGATTCCTCCGAAAAGGAAAATGGGTCCGAGAAGTTGCTTCAGCCACCTGTTATCTAGTCTTAGGTTGATGTAACCATTAATAGAGTGACTTTCAGATGCCGTTCCGAACTTCAATTGTCGATGGAAAGGAGGCTCCCGGGAAGAAGAAATACCTTTCCGTGGAGTTTGCCAAGAAACCGCTGCTAAGGAGAAACAGCAGTTCTATGTCTTTTAGCCAGTTTAAGAAGGTAGGCGAAGTTTTGGGGTTTCGGGGTTGGGGAATAAGGGGAGAGCATGGATTCAAAAAATTTGTAGTGCCAAGAAGCTCAGAATAATTTGTTTGTCTTAAGCCTCAAATAAACATTTAAAATTTAAAATTTTGGAAGCCGCAAAACCGACTTTTCATCAATCAAAAAAGCTTAGCATAAAAATAGTATGTTCAGAACTCTTTTTGTTGGTTCAAGTAACGTTACTGAAATGCCTTTTAGCGTTGAAACGCTGTCTACGCGTTATATGTTTGCATTTTAGAAATTGAAGCGTCAAAATTTTGCTAATTTTCACACCACTCAAAGACCTATAAAAACCCATTTTTCGTTTTACTCCAATGACGACAGAGCTTTTCGACACGTCAGCAAGATCTCGAAACAAGACATGAATCGGCAATGATTGACCTTTAGCCTCTTGGGCATTTATTACAATTTTATGCAATCTCTACGCTGATGAATCGGCGTTTGTAAGTGCAGGCGAACTTAGATCTTGACTGTTGAGACCGACAAATCTGAAACTAAGAAACTGCTTGACAAATTATCTTGAATCAATGCTCTTCCCTCCTTTCAGAACACCTTCTCTCGGCAGGTGAGTTGACCCTTTCCACTTCCCCAAACACGTCTGTTTTCAAAATGCCTTGTTTGCTATGCATTAAAGGTGACGATATCCAAGATTAGCCTTCTTTTTGCAACCTTCGCTCCCAGCTGAAAGCCTGCACGACTTCAAACTCTGGCCCGTGACAGCCGCCGCACCTCGTAGATCATCAAAGTACACGCGGCGGCGCTATGAGGCGGCGGTCAATTGCCTCAAGCCGCGGGTCTCGAGAGAGTTGGCACTAGATGAAAGTTGGAAGTTTGCTTTTCATCGCGCTTATAAATCACCGCAAGTTATTATCCTGCACGCATGCGGAGGGCAAAGAGGTGGTTCTTGAGACTTTTCAATGGGTGCAAGAGGAGTAGAGCACTGACGGCTAGGGACTTGGGAGGAGGAGGCTTAGTATGTTCCTTTGGTCAATAGTCAAGTCCAGAAAATGGCAGAATTGAAGCTTAGAGTACCAGACACCCCTTCACCTTCTTAAGACGGTTCCCCATCCCCAATCAATTTTTCAACCCAAACTCAATTAATCAAAGTCTCACCTACCCGCTGTAAATCTCTACACCTTAAAGACAAGCCGGAAGTCTCCTAGCCAAATTGTAACATTACGGCTCAAATCTACACAAATGATCAGCTAAAAATATCGAACTGGAAATGCTCTGAATCAGATTAAAGGCGATTTCCTTGTCCCGCAGTTTTAACAGAGTGCATTCAATCACTATGCTAAATTTATAGCATGTCCCGCGTGTTCCTTATTTCAAGAGACCGAAGAGAAGCATGCTCTTAAACGATCCGAGACAATTTCGTAAGCTCTAGCACGATCACAAGCAACAGCAGAATTATTTTAAATTTTGTTGAAACTCTAATTTTTAAAGTTTTGGAACTTAAAGCTGACCCTGGATTGCTAAAAGGCAAACCTCAACCATGCTCTACCCTCTTCTCCTTTGTCTCTCGCAATCTCAGCCATTTTTTGCTTGTTCTCCTGCATCGCGGGCGGAGTTTTGCGGTGATCGGCGGAGCATTTGTCTTCTGCGGCAAGCGACAGATCCCTAACGGACACCTGTCCACCCGAGATTAGCGGCCTCCTCGCTGCCCGCTTGGGTCTTGTAGTAAAGGCCGCGCCGGCGGCTATTTTGTCGGTAATCCAACTCGACAGGAGACAAAATGCATATGTTGTTGGTCAATTTGATTGATTGGGTGTCGCTTTATGTCGTTTATGTGTACTTTTCGCGGGTCGTTCATTGAAAATTGGTCTCGAGGAACTTACGAAAATTCTAATTTTGGAAACGTCTTTGAATTTCTATAAGCTAAGGGGAGGGTCAATCCTAAGCATGTTTTGCAAGTAACCAGTTTCAGCAGTTAATTTGAAAGTAGGTCTATTTGAAATTGTCGAAAACATGTTTTGTTTGTCCAGAGCGTGTGGTCAAGGTATGCGCTAATTTTTGGTTTCCTTTCCTAGTTCAGTTTTAAGCCAAAAAATGCCTCCGGCCTCCAAGAATATCCAGCTCTCTGGCGGCAAGCTTAATTTGATTGATTCACTGGCGCTATTCGACGGCCTTTAACGACTGGTGTTAACCTTCGTTCCTTAGATTTCGCATATCTCTTGACACCAGGAAATGGACGTATTGACACTTGTTCTCCTGTTGCTGTTTTCGTCTCTTTTTTCACCCCTGTTTATTGCCCTTTGAAAACTAGTGGTTGCACTTGAGTCTCAAAATCGTTTCCGTCCACGATTTTTGCAATAAAATCTAATGTGGTTCTAAAATTGCGCTTGTGCAAGATATGTAATTGGCTTTTTTAGGGTTAAAAGAGCCTTAGCCAAAGTTAAAACAGTTCTTTCAAGAAGTGCTAAGATGGGTTTAAGGGAAAAAAACGACAGAGCTTGTCTGTCAACATGTCGCTCACTTAGGGGAAGTGATGGCACGACCTCCCTAGAATTTTTTAATCTTGCAAAAATGGATTGTTAAACAGGGTTTTTAAGAAGGTTAGAGTTCGTTTAGAGTCAGAGTTGGTTAGGAGTGCTTTACTATAGCTGTCGTTTGGGAGTGCACGTTCTCTGGCCCGAATAAATCAGTTCCTGGTTTTGAAGCTTTTGGATTTTCGGCAATGTTTTCTTTAGCCTGAACCTTGTCATGCACTCCGAGGATCACTTTTGAGAGGATGCAAACGGCTACCTAAAAGAAATTGAGGCGATCGTTCGGACGAAGCTGTTTTGTGTAATTAACGTTTGCCGTCGTCTGAACGACGAGCTGATCACCCGTCGTTAGCACCTGAAATTAGGTCGAAAAACGACCTGAGTCATTTGTTCCTTTTGCCTAAGGCGGCAGTTTTGACTAATAGGCTTTATTCTATTGATCCATTCAGTCAGTTGTGGTCCTTTCTTAAATTTCTGACCTTAACGTGACAGACCACAATCCATAACCTTAAAAACGTATTTAACTTACTAAATTATGTATCAAATTCTGGTGCCAGGTACACCGCTAATTAGACCCTCTCGACTGGTTTTTGACCTCGCCTCCTTAATGGCGTCATCACGTTCGTTTTAGCAATAAAACGCTAATTGAAGGATCACCCTGTGACCTTCCAAAGCTTGAGCAAGAATTTAAAAAATGCGGAAGTCACTTTCTAATTACCACTTGAACGTTTACGTAAAAACAGCCCAAGAGACTAGAGCCAAGTTTCTCCTTAGTTTTCAGCGTTTCACCATTTTGCCGGTGCAGGCTATTCTTGATGATCGCTGTATATTGAATTCCCGTGAAACCTCATAAAACCAGAGGAGCAGACCAGTCTAAATTTACTGTTTACATTGTCTCAAAGCTGTAACAAGATAAACGACGGCTTCCCTGCCGGTCTGCTAATCTAAGCGTGGGTAAATAAAAATGTATATTTTAAAGTGAGTTAGGGGAACTGGTCGGCGGCGACAGCTCTTTGAGTGGTCGAAGTGGTCAGTGAGAAGAGCGTTGTAAACAAAGGCTTCTTTCCGGTGTGCGCGAGTGAGTCTTTCGTGCTAATCAGTGAATTGGTCAAAAATTTCAGACTGCTTCCTGTCGCGGTTAGTCTGAGGTATTCGATTTTTCGCTTCATTGGGGATTAGGCCTGTTATGTAAGACTCGACAAAGCCATGAACACAAATTTGGTCAAGTCCTCTGTCAGTCATTCAGTGGGTGTAGATTTTCAAAAGTCGAAAAAGCTTTATTTACGTTGGTTTCCCGGTTCGAGAATTAAGCTTGTCTCTCATTCGATCTCTTGTCGGTCGTGTGTGCTTTGAGGAACTAGACCATTTCAAAATAGGACTGAAACAAATCTATTTTAAGCTGTTCACCAATTATTTTCTAACGTTGGAAAACACCCCAAGTTTAGATGAGGGTGTAATTGGTTTTGCTGGAATTGCCTTCCAGAGATCCTGTTCTTATTTAGTCCTGTGCCTTTGGGCTAGGATGACCACGTTTTGGCTTTTTTAGTCTAGGCAGGGTCAATGGTAATAGTGTTTGCTTAACTCCTTTGTTTTCTCTCCTGCTCTTAAATCAAATTTGCCTCGTTTGTTTTTTAACAAACGGAATTTTCGCATTTTTCTGTTTTTTCGGCTTTTAAAAGTGAGGAATTCTTGAAAACACAAGTGATGCCAGTCCTGTAACTGTTGTATGATCCTTTCTGGCTGTTTTTGCTGATAAGTGCAAAATTCTACGCAAACACATGCCCTTCTGAGTGGTGTTTAAAAGAGAGAAATCTTTTTGACGTGCTTTATTTACGCTTAATTTCAAATTCTGCGCAGGCTGTTGTTCTTAGCGTAAATAGTCCCGTGTACCCGTCCGTAAATTGGTACTTTTAAAAATTGTTGCTGGTCACAAAACATATCAACAATATTGGTGTCAACAGGACCTCTAACCTTGAAAGTATTAATATCGTCATCCTCTAAAGCGCCTCAATCTAGACAATCGAATTTAAAAATTAGTTCAAACCGGATATCTGGGTCCCGGGAAATCTGGGTCTTGTGGAAATCTGTGTCCTAAGGAATCTGAGTCTACGAAAATATAAGTCCCCTAGGGGAATCTGGAGTCCGTTAAAAATTATGAGCAACTCCGATTTTAAGACCCGATTTAGGACGTTTTGTCGTTGTGTAAATGCTCACTTAATGGATTCCTTGCTTGATGTAAGTCAGGAGATTTAATGCAGGTGTTAACTGTAGCAATAGCAGACATGGCCGCTGTTGTAGCGGAGGCACTAAATTTGAACGTAAGCTTTCAAATTTTCGTATATCGAGTTTACTTTTGATTTTTAGCTGGACCTAGAATTTCCGGTACCTATGTATATCCCCCGATTGAAGATCCACATTCCCCACGAGGCCCACATTTACGGTTTGGACCGGAAATCTGAAATTCTAAAATTTTATTGACGGATTTTTTGAATTCTTAGGTTTCTCATTTTCCATGTGGTGTGGATAACTCTGTTTTAAGCATATCACATGTGATACATTTCTGGCAATTCAACCGACCTCTGACCTATGGCCTAACTTCGATGTTCAATTCTCCTTTTTTGCCTCCACATAAAGCCCTCATGCCTCCCCAAACACATAATTAACCCTAAAAACTATTCATTAATCCTTCCTAAACGTTTCTTCGCGCGGGCGTATCACTTCCCAATTACCTCCTCGAGTTTATTGGCCTTTTCTTCGCCTCCAAATTTGTCCCGTTTGTAATTTTAGAGAACAAATGCCGACCCCAAGAGGCGATCCGCCGCGGCGGCTGATTGCAGACCTAGATTCTCCTCCTCTCTCGCCTCGCACCCCGCTCGAGGACAAGTTGACCGCGGCAGTAGCCCAAAACGTGGGCCACACCCCTCTTTCCGAATGTGGCTGTTCCACGAGTAGCGACTCGAACGGTAGTTCTTCCTCCCAGGACCACCTCCCCTTCTCCTCCCCACCGCCGCCTTTTGTGGCCGTAATCGGGCCTTCTCCCTCTCCCCCCATACGTCGCAAAGTCACAATTCGGAAACCGTGCGTTGACAATCTGGGCTCCTCGTACGAGGCAGCGCCACGGGTTTTCTCCACTGCCGAGAGTCGGAAGTCTGTCGTTTCCCTTGGGCTACTGGGACCTCCGGAGTCCAAGTCGACTAGTCGGAGGTCGTCGATTTTGGAGATCGGATCTAAAGTTCTCGACGTTTCTAAGGATTTCGGGAAGACAATGAAGTCGGCTGCAGATGGCGAGTTCAGGAATGAGCTGAGAAGGTTTGGAGGATCGACGACTGCCCATGGAATTCCTATGGTGAGTTCAGTTTTAATTTTTTCAGCTAATGTATGCTAGTTGCACTCCCAGCTATCAGCACCTAAACAAAGCCTCTAACTCGGTTTGCATGGGAGACGAGACAAAAACAAAACGGATCAATTGCAAATTTTAGAGAACAAAACGGTGTGCCAAAGTGCCTTTGAAATTGGCCCAACGTGTTTTTAAAGTGACCACAGTCTTAGACGTGGTCTCAGTTGACCTCTAAACCCTGCCAAATACTTTCTGCGTACTCAATTTTCACTCTATACCACCCGGTTTCAATCAAATTAAGAGTGCTGGAAGTGACTTGTTGTGCCAAGAGAGCCTCAATTTGGAGGTGGCTATAAATGGAAAAGCTGAGACCCAGAGTGGACAGCGGAAGTGGTTGGCAATAACAAAGGTTGTTTTGGGAGTGGTCAAGACACTGTCAAAGAATCGAAGGTGAGGAAATTGGGGATAAACAAATTATGGAAAATGTAGGGGATTTAAGAAGGGAAATTTGGAAAAGGAGGTCAGATGCAGTCATGGCCTATCCACCGGTATGTTAACATTTTTAAATCTTGCTGAAAATCAGATTTTCGGAGTTAAGATGACCTGTTTCAGATCCTCGGCTCCCGAAACAAATTCGTCCAAATCTTTTGGCTCATTCTCAGCTTTCTCTCCATAGGATTGTTCATCTACAATTGCAAAGAAGTCGGAGAGAAATACCAGCGCAAGGATAAAATCGTCAACGTGGAGGTCAGTTGAACTTTAGGATTTCGTTTCAATTATTGGTTTTCTCGTGTTCCCTCCTGGCCCAAGCTTACCTCGATAATACAATTTGCACCCTAGGAAAACAGATGTGACGTGTTGCGGTTCTGGTTTTTAGAAGGTCGCGCGGGCAAAAAACCGCTTTGTCATTTTGTGGCTGAGGTAAAGCTAAGCCTGGGCTACTTAATAATAGAAAGGAATGAATGATAGAGACATGAGACTAAGTTCAACGTGGCTACGAAGCATTTTTAGTTTGTCAAAAATTGATTACTTTCCAAAGACCCAAGAGATATGCACACTGGTTTACTTCCCTATTCCGCAGACCAAAACACAGTTTAATTAGGCTGGAAGAGGCCGCTTCTCTTTTTGTTTTTTGCTTTTTGTCTCTTGCAAGTGGCAAACAAAAAACGATTGCACAAGAATCATTGTTTTGCAGAGAATTGTGTGATTGACGGAGATGGCCATACACTGCCAGGTGTCAAAATAATTAAGTGTACGGCTGGAAAAACAATATGCTGTGGGACACCGGCCACGAGGGAAAAAGGCTCAGACCTACAGCAGCCAGAAAGCTATTTTTTCGCTGATTCTTGCAGGCTAACAAAGTTTAAGGGCAGACGTCGAAAAACCAGCGTTTGGATAGATTTCGATTCTTATCAATCGGACAACTTTGACGCCGATTCCATCACACACAAAATTACAACAACGTGATTTTTTAAACTCAGTCTTAAGAAATTTTCAGCTACATTTAGCTACTTTTACAACCTTTGATAACACCGCGTTTTCCTATCCTGCACCACTCTATGACAAATGCCAAAAAACCCCTCCAGGGATCCAGTGATCACTTCCCCAAATTGAATGTCTTCACGCTAGGCGCTTTGTTGTAGTTTTTGTGCACCACAAGGGTCAGTCAAGTTGTGGCGACGCGCTTCCTCTCTTTGTCCTACTGATGCGCAAGGCGCATCACCAGACGATGGCACATTAATCGGGTTTGCTGGGGCGAATAATTGGTGTGGTCGCCGACGGATTAGGACGTGAGTCAATCCAATTTAGAGGCTAAAATTGAAGCGAAAATTGATGCATAAGTTTGACCGTTTTTAATAAGGACGGGCGTGTTGTACTTTCGGGACAAAACGGGGCTGACATTTTCAGGAGTCTTTATTGGGTTTGCAATTTAGGTTTTCGACTTGTCGGATCTCTGAAATTGATCTTGAGCGTCTCTCTGATAAATAAATTATGCCACAACTTGTTCTGGATTTAATTCGCCTGGAATCTATAATTTATGATGAAAAAACTGATATGTCACCGATCCCAAAGGAGTTGGGAGCTATTCTATGCAAAGATGCACATAGATAATATCCAAAACGTTTCAGCTCCAATTCGAAAACGCTCCATTCCCTGCAATCACAATATGCAACCTGAATCCGTTTAAGCGACATTTGGCAAGGACTGTTCCTGAGATTAGTGAAACCGTAAGACTTTTTCGAGAGGTTAAAAGTAAAGTAGGGTGTTTTAGCTTGACGCGTTCCACCAAGCCGTAGCTTACAGCAAAGGCTCAGCTGAAAACTACGAAAGGTCTTCAAGGAACCGTAGAGATTCGAGATCTTCTCCGGGAGGCTTCAGATACGTCCAATACGAGCCTGTGATGTCAGACTGCGACTGTTCTAAGGACACAGAAAACGGCGAGTGTGTTCAGATGGACACTGTACCTAAGAGCAACAACTCTTTTTGTATTTGCAATTTTGATCGTCAAGATCATGCAGCATGGCCTTGTTTTAACGCCAGTTCTTGGACTGAGAAGATCTGTCCTGAGTGTAACGATATTGGGTACTGTAACCTGCCAGAGACGAATGGAACTCATAGTCTGCCTTGTTTGTGCCAGAAGGTTGGTCTTCGATTTTAGAATTCCATAGAAAATTAGTGCTTTAGGACGTGAACTACTGTCTCCTCCGTCCTGACCGTCTTAAGCGTCTTTGGGAGATCCGCGGAAAGGACGTTCCTGACGAGAGCTCTCCGTTTAGGGCAGATTTCCTGGATCAACTTAAGAAATTGGGTTATGAGAATATGACTGATGAGGTGGCTATCACGACTAAGACTAAGGAAAAGTGAGTTGTAGTTTTAAAACAAACTTTGGAAAATTTTTTTAGGCTTGTTCTGACCATGGCCGGCCTCCCTGTACACCGCCGAATCGCGCTCTCCTATGGCAAAGCGGAATTTATTAGAATGTGTTCCTTTAACGGTCAGCAATGTGACATCATAAATGATTTCAAACTACACGTGGATCCGGCTTTTGGCAATTGTTACACGTTTAATGCCAACAGGGACAATCCGCTTGTTAGTCACAGGGCTGGGCCTTCTTATGGTAAGCGGATAAATCCTGTTCATAGCTGAAAACCTATTTTAGGTCTACGTCTTATGGTGTACATAAACTCATCTGATTACCTGCCAACAACTGAAGCCACAGGCGTTAGAATCGCCATTCATGACCAAGATGAAATCCCGTTTCCGGACACATTTGGGTATAGTGCTCCTACGGGTGCTGTTTCTAGCTTTGGACTGTCCATGAAAAAAGTGAACCGTTTATCCCAACCCTACGGAGACTGTGTAGGATCTAATGATCCGTTGCCTGAAGGATACATCTACCAGAAGTATAAGTACGAGCCTGAGGTGAGGCTTAGATTTTAAGGGCTTCATGCATTTTATAAAGCATGCTTAGGGCTGCTACAAGAGCTGCTACCAAAACACGATCGTCGAACATTGTGGCTGCTCTGACCCTCGATATCCAACATTCAAGAATACAACGAAGCCCTGTGACAGCTTAGATGAGCTGGCCAGAACTTGCCTAATCGTAGAAGGAATCAAGTTCACCAGAAACCACACATGCAAATGCAAGCATCCCTGTCAGCAGGACGTGTACACGACTACGTATTCGGCGGCTAAATGGCCTTCAGGGTCTTTTAGGGTTGGAGACTGCACCCAAGGGATTGAGAAGTGTATTGAGCACTATAGGTACGTTCATAATAAAATTATCCCGAAACTTAGAGGGTGTCGTTTTAGTCAGCACGCAGCAATGCTTGAGATCTACTACGAGCAGATGAGTTACGAAGTCTTGACCGAGTCGGAATCCTACTTGTTTGTTAACTTGATTTCGGATATTGGAGGACAGGCTGGTCTCTGGATAGGTAAGATTTGTATTTAGAACGTTATTGACAATGAGGATTCTAGGTGCGAGTGTCCTAACCCTAATCGAAATTCTCGTCCTCGCCTTCCGCCTTCTCACTCTCTATTGCCGACGGCGCTGGCACGGCGGAGGCCCCTGTCGAACCGAGGCCAGCGAAGCGACTCCTTCCACCGACAAAACGTCTAGAAGCGACAAATCTATAGTCCCGAAAATCTACTCCGATGACATGGATTCCGAGAAAAAGTCGCCGCCTTCGATAGAGGACGAGGATGAGGAGAGATACGCGCCGAGTCCTCGCTACATTATTCCGCCGCCCCCGACAGCGGTCAGCGCAGATCCGGCGGCGCTGGACAACTACATTAATGAGCAGAAGGCGATGCCGTCGAATGTGTGGTAAAGACGAGAGAAGCCGAGTTTACTGTTATGATCTTGTTGGGTATGTACAGAAATGAGAAGTGAAGCTTGAGATTTGATTGAGTGTAAATAGGAGTTGTGATTGTGACGTTCATTTATTCAAGTAAATGGTACGGAATACGTGGGCACGAAACAAATGGCTACAAATTGCAATTAGACCGAGTTACAGATAAAGGTGTAATTGAAGGGTTGATAAACTTATATCGGTTTCCTCAGTTTCTAACGTCTGACATAATAGCACACGTGCAATACGGTTTCCATCTTTTGTTGAACATCAATCGTGCGTTTTTAACGTTTCTAACAAAGTTGCTAAACAAAGCTAACGTGTTCCTTTATCTTTTGACTGGAGTTGCTGCATATCGCCAAATTCAGCCAACTACATCGCTCATTGGGGTTGTGCTAGCAAAGTTCAGCAAATTTCTGCTCAGTTTGCCAGGTTAAAGTTGCGAATTAACTTAACTTGACGTTGACTACCGTATCAGATACGGTTACATCCGTTTTGCAACGCTCGTGAGTCTACAGCTCAAACAGTTGAGTTTCTTTGTAAGAGTTCTTCACCGAACCGCTGACCTTTATCAAGATTTCCCTAAAAAACTGCGCGTAGTTCTTGCGGGATAACTTGCCTTGACTTCCGTGGTTTTTTGAATTGTAGCCTTCTTGTCTGCGGCCACCGTTCTTTTTCAATCAACTACAAATCGGCAATGTCGTCCAACGTCAAAGTTTAAAGAACTGAGATTTGAGTTTCATCAAGCTCGGTCCGCTTTTTTTCAAACTCGTCACTTTTTAAATCTGACAAGTCTAACTGATCAATGTGACTTACAGTGTGACTTACCAAAAATTGAACGGAACGCTCTGCTCGATCGATGTTAGCGTCTCGTACTATCTTATTAATGCTAACGTGTCCATACAGTCAGAACTGATTGATCACGCCAAGAGCTGATAAGACGTTTATTGACTCGCTCTCGAGGACACGTCTTCCTCAATTGGAAGGCATCTGCGTGAAAACTATTTTATTAATGCTGGATTTTGCTGCTTTAAGCTTGTGAACCTGGCCATTTTCTGCAAAACTACATGCAGTCCTGTTAAGTGACATTCAGCTGCCTTAGTATTCCAGTTACCCATTTGAACTTCGTCCAGCTGCATTTGCTTATTACGTAGCTGCTGTCACTACATGATTTACCAAACATGCTACTCGTCGTAGCGGTCGAATACTTTATCATAGCTATCTTAAGTTTAATGGACATTGTAATTTTCGCTTTAGCTATCAAGCTAAAAACGTTTACTGAGCTTTGCAAGATGCCTCAGCTCCGTGCCCTTCTCATTTCTGAAATAATTGCTGCTTTTGTCCACGTTTTCATCTGTATTGAATGGATCTGTTTCAATCTTGGAATTACGGCTAACGTGGTCTCCAACACCGCTCATCTGCACTTGATTAGTGCTTCAGGAGCACTAGTGAAGATCTTTTACGACTCTTCGACTGTTGTCATATTTCTACAGAGGATCTACTTCTTGTGTCGCCCTGTTCTGAATGCTAGAACATCAAATAAAGCACTTTTAGTATTAAATTGTGTTTTAAGCTTATCTGTAGGATTGATGTACGTAGGGTTTACTGTCGTTGTAGCTGATTTTTGCGTTGTTCCAGTTGGTCCAGTTAAGAAAAATGTGAAGAACCCAAAAAGCACTTTATATCCATTTTAGGCAATAACGTGGCTGCCTTTTTAAGCTCCTCATATTTATTTTGTCATTTCAGGTTGTTTCTCCTTCAACTGCATGTCACACTGTTTTCCTGGGTTCTCTAGTAAACTACATCATTTTGTCGTTTTCTGTCACAATCATCTTGTCCGGAACGGTCATGGTTATTCTTATCAAACGGTTTTGGACTAGCGTCAGCAGCCATACGGAGAGAACAGTAAGATTCAAATCACTTTTGGTAAAATTAGAGTCACTTTTAGATCAACAAGTTTGTTAGCAGCTTCTTCTACCTAAGGATTTTGTGTGAATTCATTCCTTTCATCATCGGCGCACTCATGAGAGCGACGGTAAGCTGTGAGAATGGATATGTACGGCGTGATGTTTTTTAGATTGGAAGAAGCCTAGGAACATATGTGGGTGCTTTCGGAGCTTTAGGAGTGGCTTTAGATACATTTGTGCAATCTGTGGTCTTCTCCTACATGTTAAGAAAAAGCAAGCAGAATGTAAATCAGACCCATTCAACATTTTAATCACGAAGCAAGTCAACTTGGCTATCTTGGCTGATTATTAGAATGCGTTGTGTCGCTTTTGTAGTCTTAAGTTCTGAAATTAGCTATTAAGTTACCAAAATTAAAGCTGTCAATCGTACCTTCAACAAGTAACCCACATAAGCAATAAAGCCACTTGTCACAAACCCTACAGATGCAAAAACAAGGAGACCAAATGTCTTGGGATCAGGCAAAATGATCACAGCGATGTCCTTTAGAACGCAGAAGAACTGGCACATGGCAGTCTGGACTCCAAAAACAATGCCTCTCTCCGTTTCTGGGATCCTCTCTTGCATGATCTGAGTAATGGAGAGATCAGCAATCCAGAGACCGAAACGTGAGAATGTGATTCCACAGAGAAGAACGAAGACGCTGCTTATGGAGTGACCGTTGGATGTAAACGAGGGCCAGTCGATTCCACTGTTTGGAATCTGGATTAAAAGTTCCGAGTTCGTGGTGGAGTTAGTCATTGGTGAGGCTACGGTAAAAGCGTTTCGAAACGAAGCCCACCAGACCTGACACAACAAATTTAACTGAAATTGAACCAGGCATCACCTCAAAAGTGAGCTGAGAAAAATATTCGCTTGGGCCATAGGGACTTCCAGGGAGGAAGACGGAGATAAGGCACACAACTAAGAAGATTTCTAAGCTCTAAAACAATACACATCAAGAAGTGGCTAAGAATGCTCTCACCATCATTCCCACCAATCCGGTCTTCTTCAGACCTATGCGCCTTTCAAAAAAAGCATAGAAAAAGGCTCCGGTGAAACCCAGAACGGCTGAACCTGCGTTGAAAATTCCCAGGACGTTTTCAGCTATACCTTGAGAGCGACCGTAGCTTACAGCTATCTGAAACCGAGTTAGCTAAAAAACATCAATGAAACATGGACGTACGCCTCCTATGAATAAGACGGTCATATAAAGCAGAGCTAAACCCAAGGCAGCTAATAGAATTTCTTGGTTCCAATAGTAACTCCACATTTGACAAAAGTTAACCGTGTTTTTGCGGTCATTCAGGTCACCTAAAATGACCTTGCGCCGCCATCGTAAAACCCTATTTTTCCTACTTGATACTTGCTGTCTTACACCAAGTTCTTCCACAGAACTATAAACCAAACAAAGAAGATAAGCTTCAGCAATCCACGTTATCAAGTTCCAGGCCATGAAAATGAAGCAAGCCGTTGTGTGGTCAAATATTACTATTAGGTATCCAACGATGAGGGACGCTAGAACAGCAGCACACTGATCTATGGTTCTCATTGTGGCGTTTCTGACTGCCATAAAACGTCAGTAGTAGATCTTTATTAGTGGGTACTCACCTGAAAGGCAGTCTTTAGTTTCCCGTTTTGCCATGACCACAATCCAGTCCTTGGTAAATGCCAATGCCTCACCATCTGAGGCGCATCTGGATAAAGCCGAGAATAGAATTGATGCAATCAACAGCCAAGTGTATAATACGGATGAAAAATCAATGGTCATGCAAAGGGCTAGTAGACCAGCAGAAATGGCTACGCTTAGATTGTTGGCGGCAACCACTGTCAACGCACCTAAAACACAAAAATACGGTTTTATTAGGATAAGACAAAGTTTACCTGTCTTCCTGTCATGTCTATCAAGCCAGTTTCCAACATAACCACTTAAGAGCATTGAAGTGACACCTTCCACAAGTTGATTTATGCCAACAAGTCGAATTCCCCCAAGATATTCCAGCAAGAAAATGACTGCAAATGACCACAATCGGTCCCCAGCAGTTGAGATTCCGTATGCCAAGTAGAGCTGAGAAAAATACGTAGATGTTCTGAAGCGAAAAAAGAGGTTCAGCCTACTATAACACTTACACACCCTGTCATTGCTAAGGATTATAGAACGTAACAGATAGCATGTTATGTAAGAGTTCAACAGCTTCGCACTGAATCCAAAAAATGGTGCGGAAATTTATGTTAAATTTGTCGTAAAGCGCCAGAACTGTCAGCGGATTAAACGTCATGCGGTAGTGGAACGTGCATATTGATAGCAGGATTTCATGCAACACGACTATTGATTGCGAATTGTCAAACATAGTTGCCAAATGGGCTGAAGATCCCCTATACCAGCATAAATTTTATCGAAATCGCGTTTTCTGCCTTAAAATTTTTTTCTGTGCTTTTCTACAGTCATCGTCGCGTGCCGCACGCGAAAGTGCGTCAAACCAATAATTCCAAAGCTACAGTATGCCGTGCATCATGATGTCGTTTTCGTGACAGATGGACACGTCTGGATCGTTCTCTTTTATTTACTGAAGTATAGATTTTTTGGTTGAAATTTACAAATCAGTGCACTTTTTATGCGCCATAGAAAGCACAAAGCTCATCAGAAATTTAAGCGGGGCTCCTCAATTTTATTACCTGCTTTTATCGTCTTTTGGCCACTTTGTTGCCATGACCTTTTAAATTGCTTTCCAGCCAAACTTGACAATCAGTATTGGTTTATTGTTCCTGCCAGGAGTCATGCGAGTGGCACCCTCGTTATTCACTTCGATCGTCGTTGTAATCAAGGTGAGAAGACTGCTGCTAACTGCTGCTAGCAATAGAGGTTTTAGCTTATGGCTCCTCATGTTGGTGAAGGAAAGGAACACAAAAATGCTCTAAACGTAGATTACTGTGCTCACTACGCATACAGGGCCAACGCTGTCACATTTGAGTTTAATCCCACACCTTCCAAGTGTCTTCTTTTCACAGCAATTAACTCCCTCTTAAACTCTAATCAGAATCGCTATTTTATGGCTGACATGCGTAAGGGCAGTCTGGAAACCTGCAGTTTTGAAAACGCGACACGTAAGAACTTCTGTTTCCGGTTTTTCAGAACACTGTGCATTTAGTTTTGAGTGTTGTAAGTGACATTACTCGATGTGATATCAACAAAGTGATTTGTAGTGAACTGCACAAGCTAGTGAGTTTATCTAATTAACTGAGTTGTTAACGTTCTTTGTTTCAGAACAGATACTGTTTGGATTCTATGAATCTATGCCGAGGTATGTGCACAGTCCCATTTTAGACCATTTGAATACTATTCGTTTTAAACAGAGTGTGCTGCTTTGTACACATACAATGCAGTCTTTAACAAGTGCTTAAAAAGCATAACAATACATGACCAAAAAGTCTTCTCTCCTTCAACGGTCGACCCTGTCGAGTGGTGCACTTGAGAAGGCGCTGTCGTGGTTTCAATCGAAAATGCAAGACAAAATGCAGAGCTCGGTAAATTCCACAGTTCAACCATAAACTTCAATCATTCACCATTATTTAGTAAACATCGTTAATTTTCAAGCCGACTCTATTGATGGTGTAGTAATTGGTCTTGGCACTCTGACCAACCAATTTGGTACTATACCAGCAAGCCCCAAGCAGAATTGACCGTTAGAAAAAAAATGCGTAAAATAAAAGTTGAAAATCAATCTGACTTTGTACTTTCAGTCGCCGAGTCTGTGACCGCTTCCGTACAAAACGGCCAAACTTCGAAACGGCCAAACGCAAAACAGCCAAGAAATTTGAGATAATCACTTATCAAATGGTTTGATGTTTGTGCGGCATCTTTTCAAACAGCGGGGAAAGTACTTTAGGCTGCCAGGTTCAGACAAGCTCAGGCTCTGGATCGAACACGTTTCAATATGGTGTTCGCGGCGAAGCCGCCTGGCAACGGAAATAGTTGGCTCAAAACTGCTTCTTTTAAACAGTGGGGATAGTCGACTGGAGCTGGCCTTCTGGAGCATCTTAGGCTGAGGCTTGGACATTTTTCAATGTGGTTCCCGCGCCGAAGGCGAGTAGAAGCGGGGATAGTAGACTGGGGTCGATAGTTCCAAAGACGGCGGTGCCTGTAGGTTGGAGCTTTTTTGGCTGTTTTGGTTTTGGCTCTTCTGTCCGGAAATCGTCACTGACGTCCCTTGACATCTTTTATACTTTGATGTTTATTTACATGACTCTTGCCATCAAAAACAATAAAACTTTTCCAGACACTTTTTGTAATTTCGCACATTTAACCGGCTTTTTTGTGAGCAATAACAAGTGAGGCAATCAGACTTCTTCTGACGAGGGTTTGAGAGGTTCAAGTTCTACTGCTGAGGCTTCTACTACTTTGTCCTTGGGTCGGCGGTCCTAAAAATTTAAATCCATGGTCAATTCTAAATGCACTTTTCTTACCTTAATGACATAAACCACATAAGACACAAATCCACTGGTCACAAATCCAATTGAAATCAGTATCAGAAGACCAAAGGTCTTTGGGTCAGGCAAGATAATTACAGTTATATCCTTCAAGACACTGAAGAGCTGGCACATGGCCGTCTGGACTCCAAAAACTGTTCCTCTCTCCGCTTCTGGGATGTTCTCTTGCATGATCTGAGTGATGGATAGATCAGCCATCCAGAGTCCAAAACGAGCAAAGGTAATTCCACAGAGGAAGACGAAGACGCTCTGGATAGGTTGGCCTTGAACTGTAAAGGTGGACCAGTCGATTCCTACGTAGGGGGCTGGTGTCGAGGTGATAAGTTCAAGACTGGAATTTGCCAGAGGAGCCATGGTTTGAGGGGAGGTAACGGTAAAGGCGCTCTGAAACGTCGTCCACCAGCTCTGAAAAAAGACCGTAAAAATTGAAAATAGCAAAATTTGGGTTACCTCAAAAGTTAGGTGAGAAAAGTACTCTCCAGGGTTAAAAGGGCTTCCAGCCAGGAAGACAGAAATAACGCAGAGGTACAGGAACAGCTGCTGAGCCACAAGACCCAGTAATCCAGTCTTTTTCAGCCCCATAGCTCTCTCAAAGAACGCATAGCAGAAGGCACCTGAGAGGCCAAAAACAGACCCAACAGCTCTGAACATTCCAAGGCAGTCTTCTGACAATCCTTGGGATTTTCCGTATCCCACAGCGAGCCCATCAAATCCAAGAACCGTCATATACAGCAGAGCCAATCCAAAAGCAGCTGGGAAGACACTCTGGTTCCAATAAGACGAGACCATCTTGCCTGCCTGTTTTGCCACAGAGCATTTGTGTTTTTTCTTGGTTTCTGGAATTTCGGTAATTTCTGGGTGCTTCTTGTGGCCATCTAAAGAATTTAGGCATAAGAGGGTCAAAAGAATGAGACCTACTCTGTTTCTTTTCTCTAACGCTGAGCTCTTTAACATTGTTATACACCATGCTAAGCAGATAAGCTTCAGCCAGCCACGAGATAAGGTTCCATCCCACAAAGAGCAAACAAGCAGTTCTGTGATCGAACCAGATCATGATGTAGCCAGTGAGGAGCGGAGCGATGACAGAGGAGCACTGGTCGATTGTGGTCATCATGGCGTTCCGGACTAAAATCACTTTTAGTCTAAAAATGTTTAGGAGAGCTGTAAGCTTACCTGACAAGGTGTTACCACCCTCTCTCTGAGCCATAACCACAATCCAATCTTTAGTAAAAGCCAGCTTCTCCCCATCTGAGGCACATTTTGACAAGGCACAAAACACGATTGAAAGAGTCAGGAAACACCCGTAGACCGCGGACATAGAGTGAAGCGTTAGGCAAATAGCTAAGAGGCCTGCGGAGACCGCTACGCTAAGGTTGTTGATTGCAAGGACTGTGAGAGCTCCTAAATTCAACTGTGAGATTCAAAAAAGTTAGAATTTTGAGCACTTACCCCGTTTCCTGTCATGCCTATCCAGCCAATTCCCGACATAAGTACTCAGAAACATAGAACTGACGCTCTCCACAAGCTGATTAATTCCGACCAGCCGAATGCCTCCAAGATACTCCAACACAAAGATAATCGCAAAAGTCCATAACCGGTCGCCGATCGTAGAGATCCCATACGCCAAGTAGAGAAAGGGAAAATACGTGGGTTGACTGAAACACGGCGTCATAAAGATGAGTACCACTTTTGGAGAGTTGATCGTTCAAAGTTGAGAGTCAAAGAGTGGGTTTATCGAATTAATCCATTCAAAAATTTGCGGCGCGGTGCTTAGGAGCACGCAAGACGAGCACAGGGAGACGTGATAAGGAGCGGAAAAAAGCTGATGTTTGCTAACGACGATTAGTTTATGGGGCCCAAGGTGGGCAAAAGTTAACAAAACGGTGCACTAGTTTATAGCCCTCCAGCAGGATAAATTCTCTTATCTAGCAAAACACGAAAAATTAGACCGCTTTTCAGAAGCTGATTAATCCCGACCAGCCGAATGCCTCCAAGATACTCCAACACAAAGATAATCGCTAAGTCCATAACCGGTCGCCCATCGTGGAGATCATTCGATCAATCAATTAAGCCTCAAAACTTGAAATTCAAATTTAAAAATGAGATTCAATATTTTAAACTTCAACAAACTTCGAGGCCAAACCAGATCAAATCAAATCAGATCAACCACAAAATTGAGTAACCTTAAATTTCGTAAATTTAAAGTACATTTTTTGAGAAATTCGCTGCTTAAAAAGCATTGAATTCGTTTTATCGAAACGTTCACTTACTGCCTACTGACAGAAATACACTCAAAACAGTTCAAACTGTTTAGTAGGCCGTATACAACATAAAATCGATTTAAGGTCAGTCGTCAGTCAGTCGAACTGTATTCAAATTTTTGGGCGGTAAGCCAAACCGTTCTTCGCTATCTGACATCTGTTTCAAAAAAACTTCAAATCGGTTAATGAGAATTAGCGCCTCAAATCGACCTTTGGTCCCGAACATAGTCATTCTTTAACTCCCCTCCAAAAACAAGAACCCACCGTGTCATCTTCCAAAACGTCCACTCCTTAAACACGTTTTTCTTCACTGTTGCGTAAAACTCACGCGTGTTGTAAACGCACAGTCGACCTCTCCTCGTCCGCAAACGATCCCCCTAAACAAGAAGAATAAATCAATTTGGCGACAACCTCTAACACGTCATTAATCATAACGAGAAGACCCGAGATCGACAAAACGAGCAGTCGAGCAGACGCGAAACAAAACGAAGCCAACGTCGTTGCTGCTTCTGGATCGGGTGATAAGCAAACAGGAGCAGCGGGGCCAAAGGGAAGAAACGCCAGATAAAGCGGAGAAGAGGGTTACTTTGACCGCGGGAGGTGGTGTCGTAGGAAGGAGTCAGTTTGGAGATGACAGGTATTTTTTATGTAGGTGGTCGTTTAGTAACTCAAATGCCTATTAAGAGTCAATTTAGTCTGTCTTAATTTACCCGTTCAAAGCTGTTTCCATTTTTGAAGCTTTCCATTTATGTTTTTCGGCATAGATACAAAATTTTTTGAGATCGATTCTAAGCAAAAAGGTCGTTTTAGCGACTCTGTTCGAAGTCTGCGTTAAAAGTGCAAATTATGACCAAAGGTCACGAAATTAGACCCCCATTAATCAACGAGCCGACATTCAATTTTACTTTTCACCCTGCCAAAACAGTCAAAACAGGAAAAAACACTCCACGTCGGTCAGTCGATAGATCAAAGCGCCGCCTCACACCCATCTCCCCTGCACTGACCGCTATTGACAGACAGGTAGTCATCCTCGGCGGCGCTGATCGCCGAGTAGCCGCGACTCGCCACACGCAAAGCTGCCGATGACACCGCGAGGATGACAAAATTGCGCTTTCGAACTCGGGTTTTGTTTACGCGGCAATGAGATCGGCGGCGGCGTCAACGGGGTTGATGACAGATCCGAGCGAAGAGAAGCACGCGACTTCTGCAACGCCACTATTTACCGAGCAGCCGAAGCACGACGATTCTTGGACTATTTTTACGCGCCAGCAAAAGGGATCACTTCGGTCGCTAGGAGAAGAAAACAGATGTTCGTAAGGAGAAGAGCGACTGGAAGGAGTCGGGCTATTGATCGGAAAGTGCAACTTTGTGGAGTGTCCTAACGAGTCGGGAGCGGCGTTGTTTCATGCTTAGATGGGCTTAAAACAAAGCGCGCACTTATTAAAATCCAAAAATAGGAAGATTGAAAATGTGAAATTACTAGATAGATCCTAAAATGAGTTTCTAAGGTGAATTCAAAGAGGCTTAAATAGACTTGGAACAAATAAGCGAGCACTGATCGAAATACAAAAAGTGGCCCTTAATTGCTAGAGACAAAATTACTAAATAGATCTGTACAGCTAACAAAACACGATATGTGCCAGGTGTGTGTTTGCTTAGCTTTTCGTTATCCTACTCCGAACAATTGAAATTATCGTTTCAACATAAACACATTTGGAGTTTAAGATTTATAGCGTCATGTCTCTCGTGGTTTGGAAGGTCACGGTTTGAAAGGTAGTTTCGATTAAGCTTGGTTCTTGTAACCAGAGTTTGGATTGGCACCACAGTCGTAAAGAAAGAGTTCAAAGAAATGGATCACCCTTAAATAACAAAATGTTTAACTTGTTACTAACAGAATTTGCAGTGTTCGAGTCTTCTTCTCTTTTCAATCGCAAGTTAAGCAAACAGCAGTGGAGAAAGATCGCGTAATTCTTGCGAAACCGATCTTCAAACCAAACAGCTGATTAAGAAATCTTAACAAAGTCGGCACGTGAAAATAAGATAAATCAAATGAGTTTTGTTGGTCATCAGACCTGAAATAAACATCAACAACACTGGCTATTGACCGGTATCTAAAAAGACCATTAACAATCGAGGATGTCGGCAAAGTGACTCTTGCAGAACTGCACAGGTCGGAGTCGTCAGGCATGAGTGATCAATGACTGAATAGACTGGAAGAGACCGGAGTGAATCAATTATGGAATTCTGGGATACAGGGGCTGTTTTGCACAATATCACTGGCATCTACGTGCATTAATGCACGCGATTCTAAAAACATTCAGGCTAGAGATACCTTCTGAAATGTCGTAAATTATACGATCGACTCACATAAGAATTATTTATCTCAGTTAGCTCGTATTTTTCACTATTTTTCACTTCCCTTACGCGCGATTTTATTGCAGATGCACTTTAAGTTTTTGGCTCACCTCGCATTTCTTGTCTTTTTGCATTTGTGTCCTCAAAGTTCACTTTTCGCAACAGCACACATCCCCAAATATCCTCTTCAGCCTCTCCTCGCTCAACTCTGTTTGCTTTTTCCATTTTTTCTGTGTCGGCGGACGGTTTTTTCAAGCTTCAACGACCAGTTCTGACCGCCAGAGGAAAAAGGTCATTAGACAATAGGAGCTAATCTCGTCTCGGTGACATATCACGAAACGGTAATTGAGCCGCATAAAAGTGGTCAGCACGGGGTGGTTCTGCTTGCAGTCTCGGTGCAGGATTATGCTTGCATTCTTGGTTCTGTTGGCTTTGCTGCCTTTAGGTAAGCTAACATTGGAATTTAGAACTGTGAAGGTCCTATTTTAGGTATTGCTCTCACCGATCAACCCCCTTGCTGCAAGGATATGTTAGGGTCAACGACGTGTCAGAGGCTGCTTAGAAACAATGAGAACCACTTTGCACAGAGATGTAACACGGATGCTGAGTTCAGGTGAGCGAAAAAATTGAATGTCTAAGATCAGTGGCTTTCAATGCTTAGGATTAGCTGGGTTTTTATATGTCTCTTTTTAGGTTAATCCAATGCTGCAGCGCCTGCAACAAGCACAAAGACGCCATGGCCTACGACCTAATCGCCCGATCCCTAGTCAGCGAACAATGTTTCGACCGCTACGGATCCAAATTCTGCAACAACTACGTAAATTCCACTGACGTTTGGTCTCCAATGCACTGGAGCTGCAATGGCCAGAGCCCCCACATCGCATTCCGCTCCTGCAGAAAATCTTGCGGCTTCTGTGACTTTGCGACTGTCCTCTACTCACTGGACAACGCTCTCAAAGCCTGTGAATGGGACAGAAAAGCGTGGAAAGAGAGAAACAAGAAACCTGAAGGAGGACCTTATCCTTTGTGGGGAAGCAATTTGAGACAAGTTGATTGAGTTATTTCGGAATAATAGAAGTGTTCAAAATGGTTAATGAGCGCGGTGGAATGGTCGTCCTTGGGGAAGCGAACCTTGAAATAAAACGTTTTTTAGGTGGAAAGTGCAATTCGGGCGTCAGTTGTTGGCATTTTGGATTTTCCATGAAAGCGTAGTTGGATGTAGCCTTTGCAGATTTGTACTTTTTCGTACTTTTTGATTCTAGGAATTCAATTTTACTCAGCAGAAGAATGTTAAAAATGAATTTTGAAAAGGACTTGCTGAAAAAAGGCTTCTAGATATGCACTAAGACCATTTCCCGATTAGAAGCAACACTCTAGCAAGGCACCTGTCCGATTTAACCATCGTTTTTCAGCCCGAGCGATACATCATTCGAACGCTCCTGATCTGTAGTTTCTTCCTGCCAATCCCTCTTTGCCCTGACTCAGTCTACGGCAAGAAAAACGCGTTTAGCCGGTTTTTCAACCAACCGGTTTTTGTCTCAAGCGGACGCCAAAATGAACGTTTTGAGCCTAATTAGCCCGTTTTAAGGCAAAATTGATGATTTTTTTACGTTCGCGTTCGTTTTAGACAACAACCGGTTGATTTTCGCGTTCTAGGCATTCGGTTTTTCTTGCCGTAGACTGTTAGGGCAAAAACGGCCGGGCAAGAAGAATTTCCAGATTGGGAGCTTTCGAATAGCTTGTGCTAAAACGCCATGGTCAAATCAAGCAAGTCCCTTGTAAATAAAAAAATTAACTTAAAAAACAAAAAAATAATAAAAATTTTAGAAAAAAAATTGGAGGTACGGGGATTTGAACCCCGGACTTCTCGCATGCGAAGCGAGCGCTCTACCCCTGAGCTATACCCCCACAAATAAGTTACGTTATAAAGTTCGTTAGAGCTATCACACAGTCTTCTCTCAACTAATTTCAGTTAAATTTTCTGTTAGTTTTACTAAACCTGAAAACTCAAATTTGTCCTTCAACCTTAAAAAGCTGAAAGAAGACTGCAATCAAAATTTGCTTGCTAGATTCACGCTTCTTTTTTTGTTGTTTACGGTCTTGCCCTCGTCTCCTTCCTATCCCCCGCCACCGTAAAAGTGCAAACTTCCATCATTGCATTCGGTCAAAATGCACTCTGTGACCGAAGAACGGAGAAATGTTATTTATGGCGTGAGTCATTGTAAAGCTTCTCGGAAACACCTAAGCCGCTTAGAGGAAGCTAAATCATCTTGCACTCTTTCTGAATGGAAGCCACACACAAACATCTGTCTTAAGATTAAAAAATGTCTTGTAGTGATTAACAACCACCGGTCGCCTCTGCAAACATTCTCGGTCAGGTGACCAGTGATAAGCCCTAAACAAATACAGGTTTATGTTAATTACAAACGGTTATTACATAAACAGTGAGCATTTACAAGCGAAAATTAAGGAAACCGCTAAAATGGAAGTAAAGAGCTAGGAAGACCATTAAGCGCGTTTAAATTCGCACTGGCAACAATAGAAATATGGCAATTGAGAGAATAGATTAGGAGACCAAATTATGACCAGCACATCCACATTGATGATCATCAAATGACAAGAAAATTGGACAGAATTAATAGATGGCTTTAGAGAGTTATGAGACAATGATGACCATAAGGTTCAGGCAGTGGTCTCCAACATAATCAACTCATCGACAGCAGACCTCACACTCTGGATTCCCGTCTTCAAACTGCCGTCAGGCCTGAGAGAAACTGTGAAATGACTTACTTCCTCGCTGTGGTCCTTGCGCTCTTCGATCTTAAAGCGCAACCGATTAAAACTCCTACCTGCACCATTTTTATTACCTGAACTTTATAGAACTGACCGACTTCTTCCAGCGTCGCAAGATCTTTTGCCAAATTTGGAAGACTGATCTCAGCGCAAATCTGCGCGGATACCGTATCCTCAGGCCCAAAGTTGTCCATGAAAAGGTGGACCAACTTTTCGAAGTTGTTTTCGCGGATGACGACGGAAGTTTGGCAATTTGGGTGGTCGGCAAGGATGAGGAAATTCTTGGCCTTGAAGATTTCGAAATCCTGCACATTAAATCCGAGCTTCTTTTCGTATTTGGCCTTCTTCTCCTCAGGTATCTTTTCCAAATTCTCAGAGCAGATAAACTTCGATCCGGCCATTTCTACAGTAATCCGGATTGAATGAACATACTTGACAGGTTCAGACTGCTTCGGAACTTCAAAGGCCTTCGAAGGCGACCCGAAAAAGAAGAAGGCAGCCATTGAAACGTCGGTCTTGGGTGACCTTTGAGAAAGCGGCGGATTTGAATAAATTCTGAGGATCTTTCAAAACAGAGGGAGGCTAGGGTCGATCGGCGGACCGAGGCGGTGTGAATGGCGATTCGCCCCTCGCGACTCAAGGCGGCGCCGATCTGTCAAAGACGGATTTTTTATGCACAATTGAGAATGTTTGTCAGCGTGGACGCCGCGGATGGAATTGGGGAGGAGCGAATCGAGGAGGAGATCTCGCGTGACTTTTCATAAAGCGTTATTATGCAGAAAGGAAAGGGAGCACAGTTGCGCTTTGGAATGGGGAGGACGCGGAATTTGGAATACCAATTTGACGTTTTAGGCGGGAGATCCTGAAAAAGCGGATATAGAGGAGTTTTGAGCAAAAATGAACAGAATTTATAGGATTAAACTCGAATTTCGTCCAACAATTGATGCTCTTTTCGGAACCGTTAAAAAACAAATAAGTTTAGGTGAAAACGAGTATCGAAAAGGAGCAGTTGTGCGTCTTCGTATGCATAAATTACACGTTAAAGAATCTGCAGGGTAAAGTGAATATCGAAAAGATAGTACAAAATCCTAGAATTCTATGTAGGCGTACGTCCAAAATATTGATTGGTTGAAAACAGTAAAAATGGCACTTTTCAAAGATTTTAAAAGCAAAGCATTGAATATTAAACGCTACTTCGCGCTCAAACTGCGCTGAAGTTTATAGTCAAAGAGTTGAATTCGAATTGAGACGTTTTGACGAAATTTCCGACCGCTTCGCATTTTTTGAAAAGTTGAAAATGACGTTTCTGTCTGGAAGGGAGAAACTGTTTATGAGAAACGTGAGAAATGAGAAACGGGAACGACCGGTCGTTCCCGGCGAATGAGCTTGAAATGACTCCGCTCCGCGATTTCCAGGCATGCCTTCGTCCCCCTGCCTGGACAGGGCTTTTTTCGGGCCAGACATCTGACTGCATTTTGATCAAAAGCGAAGCGGTGAACCGGTGGGTTTAACCTCAACGTTGATCGGTTAAAACACAGAAGGTGCGCAAAAGCACACACGCACACGCCAACATTCGATTTTATCGTATGAGTAGATTTTAGGACAAAAAGTTTCATTTTTGTTCTGAAATGAAGCTTTTTTGTCGCAAGTTGCGAGTCGTTGTTTTTGGCATTAGATTTTGAGATCGCCTTTGCAATCGTATTTTGATGCTGTTTGCTATTATGTTTTGTGGTTTGACACATGTGAGCTATTGTTTTCGCTACCAGATTTTGAAATCGGCGTGCATCCATTAGATCGATTACGAAAGAGCAACCCTGTTCTGAAAACACTTTTCACAGAACGACTAAGACGTTGGCGTAATTCAAAAACGGCAAATTTTCAGGTAGATCGATTTAGCGCTTACATTTTCAAACAGTCATTTTCACTTAGTCCTTGCAATCATGTTTTCGTTCGCGAGAACAAATCATAATTTGTATTTTTTTGTCAGGTTGGTTGGACATTTCATCAGTCATCGTTCGGTTTTCTAGAATTTTGCACTCTTCTGGGCATCACTCAAAATTGCAAATTCAGCAAATTTGATCTTTATGAGAGATCAGATGAGCAACTAAAACTGTCAAAACTGACGTTTTTTTTCAAAAACAAGGCTAAGGCCTGAAAACTACAAAACGTATCCTAAACCGTCGTCAGTTTTTTGATTATGCGAGAAAACTCTTTGTTTTCGCACCCCACAACTCCCTCGAAGATTCTTTTCTTTCCATCCTCTCGGCCCCTCCTTTTAGGACACCATTTCCGCCACCTTCACTCGTCACTTTCAGCCACAAAGCAAATTCTCCCGTTGTCACCAGCGCGTCGGTCGGTCATCAAATGTTTGTTTTGGTCGCAGTTGTGGGAAGTGCTTGCTGCGCAGCGCAACAACGGCGCTCATGGAAATTGTAATATGTTCGGCAAACATCTCCAAGATCTGGCTGGTTTCTGGTTTCTTTGTTACCAAGAAATGTTTTTATTGTTTAGGTGAATTTGTTAGATTAACAGGAGCATGAGTCTTGCTTCTCTTGGGGTCCGTTGCGGCCGCTCATGTTTGAAGGGTTCGTGAGACGGCGGACGTTTCCGTCGCGTTGGTAGAGCGGAATCTCGTATTGGCCGTCGCGTTCTGTGGCTACCACCTAAATCATACAATTTCAAACGTCAAGTTGAGTCTTTAAATAGAACTCTCGAACCCTTGCCAAACACTCACCTGATCGGTTAAAAACTGAAAGGCCTCATCGATGCCAATGTTGTCCTTGGCCGACACGTCCATCCCCTTCAGGAATCCATTTTCCTCCGCCAACTTCTCTACAGATTTCGCCGACACCAAAGAGTCCAAGTCGCACTAAAAAATTCTCCTTTCCGTTATTTGTTCTAATCTGCTCCCTTCTCTCGGTGACCTCCTCCTCGCACCGATTAACGCCTTCTCCCGGTTCGCCACCCTAAATTCCCAAGACAAACGCACCTTATTCGAGAGAAGAACGGCAGGCACGGGCTTTCCGCTGGCGAGAAGCACCTTATTGTCCAGATCCGCCTTCCACCGTAACGCGCCTTCGAAAGTCGCTTCGCGGGTCGAGTCGTAGACGATCAGAGCCGCGTGTGCGTCTTTGTAATAGACGCGCGTCATGTTCCCGAACCGGTCTTGGCCTGCAAATAGGAAAGTGGATTAGGATTAGTTCCAAATGGATCGCTGCTTCGATTTGATAGTTTTTATAGGCATATGGGAAATGGGATTCTAACGCGGTTTAAAAGCCGATCTGTTCCGGTGCTGGGCGCGTTGTTCGTCTCTCTGTGACAGCTTTGGTCAGGTTTTAAAGTTTACATCTGCTCTGTCGATGTTCTTTACATCTTTTAAAGTTTTTGTTAGCTCTTGCAGCTTCACTAAACAAAAAATGTCGCCTTCCACGTTTCAACTTACTTAAACACATTTGGCCTGTAAGTTCTCGTTAAGCTGTATTTTCCTAGTTTTGGCCAATGTTGACTTTAGCTATTTTTACCTTTTCTAACCTGTGCCGTCTTGTGCTTGCACAAAGACCATTTTTCCCCTCAATTTCGAAGCTACTGTGTACAAAACGAATTCCCTGTTTACAACCATCTCCAAATCTGTTTTCACTATAACCCCAAGCACCTCTAAATCTGCCCTATCAATGGCAGGATTACCGCCCTAACAACATGGAGATAAGCTCAGATGGTTTACGAGAGAGAAGTGTGGAAATCTGGTTATGATGAGAACGCGAGGAAGAGGTTTGAGAGCGGCGGATAATCGCTTTCATCAGGCAAACATTACCGGATTCTTGCTTCTTCCAGGTCGTTTGTTTACGCGCTCGGTTCCTGTGCTCTTGTCTCATGTTTGCTGCTCTGGTAGAGAGATCGGTGGGATCAATTTTTTACGGTTTCTGTGCGCTAGGCAGATTACCAAACCCAAAAGAAACGAAACATAAGATTTTGATTTTTCGCAGGTTTCTGGTTGATGGAGAGCTCACCTTTTTTAAAAGTAACTCTAGGTAAATTTTAAAGCTTACAGTAGGAACGACCCAAACAATTGGCCATCATTGACGTTGAGGTATTCTTGGCATGGAAACAATTTTTTAATTTGAATTTTTGGCGCTTTAAATATAATTAGGTCATTTTCGACAGCCTACACCTCCTATATACAGCTACCAGCTACCACAACAGGACAGTTTCAACAAAAGTCGGGCCCTCCTTTGATCCTAACTGAATCCAGTTTCCCTAACCCACTTGTCTCATGTCCCCTCGAGCCATGGATCCACTCAAACATTCCCTTCTAATCGTCTGCCCTTCTCCGCTCAAGAGAATTAGTTTCCCAGCCACAACCTGAAGTTGATCTCCCTCCTCCTTCAACTAATCACCGCGCTTTTAATCGACAAACACGAAATGAAAAGAACAAACAAAGTTTGTCTTCCCGAAGAAGAACAGCCGATCTGTCACTCGCTGATCACTTGTTGCCCTCTCCTTCAGGTCTCAAATTTGAGTCTAAAAAATTGGTGGAGACAAAGTTTTTGCTGTCGGGAGAAGGTGACCGGGCGACGGCCGCGTTAATCCATTGTTCTCGGCTGGTGATCCGCAGTGACAACAGGGTGACGATGCAGGCTAGGGTGTCTGGCCTGCACGATTTGTTTTGCACGAGGCGCGAAACGTCCAAACGATGTCAAATTTCTCGCTTTGCGCCGCTATGTGTGAGAATCGTGGTTCTGGTCAGTGGTCTTGAGGTTTTAGGATTATTGATTTTCGCTTTAATGAAAATTGTCCAAAATTGAAAAAATGCAGTTGAAATCAGTTTTTAATATGCGCATCCATTTTTCTGGTTGCGTCAGTGTTTCAAAACGTCCGAGTTAGAAGTCGATCCGCAAACCGGTTCTTAAGTCATAAAACGGTCGTTCTCGATATGACACGCTTGCTTTCTAGAACCGAGAGCGTTCTTTGCTGCGTTCTGATAATTGCGCTTTTGGTTTTTTTGTGGGTAAAGGGGCGACGCTACCATTTCACTAATTATGACCGAACGCCTCTAAAGACGGCTGTCTGAGAAAACGCATGCGTCCGAACCCGAAGACGTATGCGTAAAACGCACCAGAGGGGTGCCATAGTTCGCTGCGTCTAAAAATTATTTTGGGGGAAAACGCGTTACTTCATTGTAAATTCTACTTCGCGACTCTCAAAAACGAATTCGCGGCATAATTCTAGCCCAGGACCGACAAAAACGCACACCGCAATCCCGATACGACGCTCCTTCCGACCAGCTGCACGAATTTTGTCCGCATGTGTCTGAGGCCACACGCAGACGAAGACGCATGCAAGACGCACGCTTCCCGCAAGACGCACACCCGACAATGGGCGCGTATTGCAACTATGGTGGCACCTACGTTTCGCTGCGTGTGGCTGAAGACGCATGCGTCTGAAATTCGTCGAATTAGTATGGCATAAGGTTGGTAAGACGCATACGTCTTGAACTATGGGAGACCTTAAGTCTTCATCTAATTTTTGCAAAGTTAAATTTAAAATCTGCAATTTAAGGCTTGTTTTTCTTTTGTTGCGTTAGAGCATCTACTTCGGGAGCTTAGAAATTAAACGTTTTGAAGTTAAAGCTAATCTATCAATCTTCAGCGTCACGACTCCTTTTTTGCATTGTTGCTTGCGGTACATTAGGCCTAAAAGTTATATGAGACAAAAATTTTGAAATCTCTAAGGCGACCATGGCGATGAGCGTGAGTTACGTGGCGTTACTTTTTTCAGTGTGCGAAATCCAATAATTTCATGATGCCTTTACTTCATGAAGCCCTGCTCAAAGTGCTAAAAGTTAGATTTATCAAAGTCGATATTGGAGACTTTACACCCGTTACAAAAACGTTAAACGCATAATTTCTAAGCATCTGTCAATCTTTTTTGAACACGTGAGTGCTTAGAATCGGTTTAAAAGCCTTTTAATAGCTTTTTTATTAAGCGCAAAGCGTCCTTTCTCTCTTTGCACTCAAAGAGTCAACCACACATTGACCTCTGAGCACCCCCTTTTTGCAAAATGTTTGCCCTTTTTCCATTTCTTTCCTCCTACACCTTCTCCTTGCCATTGTCCTTTGCACCCAGCCTCCCTCCGTCCCCGAACCTATCAATATACATTTATGCATATGTTTATTTTCATGACTCACCTCGGAACACCGCCACTCCGCGAAATCGTTCCCAAATTGCGCCGCGTCGCCCTCTCGCCGCCGCGCGTTCGCGTGTGAAAGCTAGTGCCACTACCAGAGGGCGCAGGGGCTCATTCCATTTGAGTACAGACTATCTCTTCAATACATTGTTGTTCTACAGATCATCACAGGCAGCCGTCGGTGGCGCATCGCAGTCATCCTTGTCACAGGAGCAACAGCAACAGGTTCACCTCCTCCTCCCCGATCAACCGCAGCAGTCGCGAGTTAATCCGACGCTTATTTTTGGAGGGCGACAATCGCACTCGCTTACTTGCGTTGCCAGCGACAAAACTATTTTATTGTTCGCGGGGAATCAAAGCCCTAGTGTCAATTGAGCGTGATTTGAATTCATGCCACTGTAAGAGAGCTAAGCTGCGTGTGGCTTGAGTGATGAGCTCCCGATCTGGCTATAACTGCCTGATACAGGTATGTTTTTAGACTCATTTTTACCTTGAAAACCCTAAGAATCATTTTAGGGATGCAACGTGTTCCTAGTAATCTTGGGCCTGGCCGCCGTAGGCCTTGCCGGAAGCCAGTTCTCCATAATCGGCTTGGACAACTACCGCGACATTGATCTCAGAATTCTCAATTGGGTGCATATTTTAACCGGATGCGTAGGGATCTACTCTGTGTGGAGGAATCACGGGAGTATTGTGACGAAGACTCTCTACGCAGTTTCGTTAGTGGTCAGCATTGCCACGGCTATTTTTTACGGATTTACGACTTATAGGGTGAGTCATTTTATGAGTGGTTTCGATCTAAATATGCGATTCTTCAAATCAACGTCTTCAAAATGTAAATTTACGTCTAACAAGGGAACTGTCCAATATGCCCATGGCGTTTTTATACGAGTCATATGCCATTCAAACGCTCCCGATCTGGTGATTCTTCCTGTAAAACCGTTTTTTCCTAAATCCAGTCTACAACAAGAAAAACGCATGTCTACAACGCTAGTCAGCTTTAGCATAGGCTCTGCGGTATTTCATTAAGCTTCCTGTAAGCTTAAATATTCAAATTCCTAAACAACGCACTTAATGTTTGATTTAAGATAAGAGATGAAGCCTTAGATTTGTTAATCAAAAGTTAGCTTTCGAAGACAAAAAATGCTTAGTTTTGGTTTATTTTCGAATCAAGAGAGTAATGCCTCGGCCAGATAAGGTGCGGCGTGCGGCAGCGGCCTGCGTTGCGGCTTGTGGCCACAAGAGTATCAGTGTCTCAATACCGAACACAAAAAATTCGGAACCCGTTTTAAAAACCTATGCGTTAAGGCTAAACGCCTCAACTAAGGACCAAACGTTGAGTTAGGGCTAAGCGCTATTTCTACGCTGTTTTTGTAATCTATTTTTAAGCTGTTACGTTATCTTTTGATTTCTTAAGCTTAGGCAAAAGATTCAAAATAGAAGTTTTTAATCATTAGGAATAGATTTTTGTGTTTAAAGAACTTTTTTTTACCTTGTTGCCTCATTTAGATAGTCCAAACCTACAACGACCTCCTTCGCCTCAAAGACACCCAAGGCTTCGAGCAAGAATATGGCCAAGTAGCCGAAAACTACGTCGGCAAAATCGTCATCAGCAGCGTCATGATCGGCATTGGCTTTGTAACAGCCCTAACTGCCCTCGTCGCTGTCACGGTCTTGGAAAGACTTGTCGTTGTGTCCAACGCTGGGTGGCTCACCCTAAGCGTAGGCTGCATCCTTTTACGCTAGTGAACCGAAACTGATTTTAGAAGGGCCAAAACCACGCGATTCGTTACAGCAAGCTGCACCTGACATCCATGGCAGTGGTGAAGCTATGTCTTGGAGTGGGAACTGTAGGCCTGGCAGCGTTTTTGGAATACAACCATGAGCTGGAAGGCGGCATGGAGAATTATATCAAAATTGCCTTGGATCATATCGCAGCTATGTTTGTGGTCTGTAGCGCTGTTGTAGATCTGTATGCAATCTTTGGAAAAGAGCAGAGGATCCTTAATCTGAAGGCAGGTCAACCACAGATTGCTTAAATTGAAAATTATGATTTTCAGGTCAGCATAGCCCTTTCAGTGGTCGCGGCAGTCTGGTGTCTAAAATCCGTAGACAACGGAATGGTGCCATTCTACAGAACCGACCTAAGACACTACTACGCCTTAGAATCAGTCCCCACAGCTTCAACCGCCTCGTCCCCTAAATACATCATCGTGATTGTCCACGGCGTCCTTTTGGGAGTCTTCTGCCTTCTTTTTGGCTTATGTGCTATTACAGCTGTGCTCGCTGGGTCATGTATTTATGGAGATTACGTGTCCATGAACCAGAAAATTGACCGGGGACTCGTTATCCAGACTAGGTAAGCCTTACCTTTGCTCACAAACCTTAAAAGACGTTTTCAGGTGTCTCGGCTTCTTGCACATAATCTGGTCTTGCTGCCTTATCGCATTGGTTCTTCTAGGCCTAGTAAAGCTACCCTGGAACGGCTTTTATCTAGGCGGAGATCTCCTCTGGCAAGCAATGCTCTATTTCATGACAGGAGTCTTAGGATCGTCTTACTACAAGTAAGCTTTTTTGGATTTTTGGGTCTAAATAATGAGTTTAGCACCATGACCACAACTCGTTTTGTCATGAACATCTGCAGCTTCTCAGTCGCCTTAGAAAAAACTTGCGCTACGGCTAATCTTATCTACCAGTCCTCAGCTTTTCCCACTTTTGTGAATGGAGACCCGGACGTTTTTATAGGCCAGATAGTGCTTCATTCTTGTCAGGCTGCAATCTTAGGCTTAGAATGTGTTACAGCGTTGGTTTGCGCCTGTGTGTATGGCAGAGCTATTACCAAACAGCCTTCAATGACCACTTCTGGCTCTAATCGTAAGCTCGTAGCTTTGGAAAAAGTGATTTTAGAAATGCGGTTTAGTGGTACATATCATCTTCTCTTCTGGAACGCTGTTCTACGGGGTGGTTATGACCGGTTGCTACGTCGTCTTAGAACTGTTTTACTGGAGAGACCAAAACGCGGTGCCCTTGGATGTGCCCTTCTTTAGACTAGGAAATGGACCCCTCGCTGTGGTCACCTTTATCCTACAGGTGGGTTCTTAAGACCAAAATAAGGTGGCTAAAAATTAGTTCTAGGCCTGCTCCGTTGTCTCAACCCGTCTCCTCCTTGCAACCACGATTCTCCAAACGATCGTCGCTTCACTCGCTTTCTTTGTCATATCATCGACTATGACTAACACTTTCTATTTGGTAAGACAAGTCAAAAAATGGTCTATCTTAGCCTTAATTTAAGCAAAAACTCCTAGGAATGGACGACGTGCTAAGAGCCACCCAAACCGATCAAGGCTTCGTAATTGTCGCTTTGATCCTAGCCGCAAGCGCCACGATCGCCTGCGCTTTGGCCACGTTCTGCGGCACTGTTTGTGCTTTAAGGTCCTCTTACCTGCTTCATCACAGGACATCAAGCATCGATTCTACGATGACGACGCCAATTGATGAGCCTTATGGGACTGTGAGGACTACGATTCCTGTTAGCGCTCTTAGCAATGTAGGACCATTTCTAAAGCTTTTTAAAACTGATTTTCGCCTTTAAGAGAACAGCAGTGCAGCCCATGGAGGAGCAAACGGTTTATTGGTCAGCTGACGAGAATCCCTATTTCTATCATTCATCTAGGAGGTTCTTTAACCAGCCTTATATGATCGACTCTGGGTGAGTCCGTAAGCAATTTTGAAACTATCTAAAATTTCATAGGTTTTTTCGTTTTCGAATTGACAATTTTCTGCTTTTGTAGGTTCTACGGCTACACAGGCGGCAGTCAATTCTCCCCAGCCTCTCAAGACCAACAACGCTTGCCTCACCAACACTACCACCAGCAAACCAGCCCCAACCGCCAAGTTCAAATCCAGCCGCATCCGCAACACTCCACAGGAACTCAAACCCGCGTTTCGCACGTCTTCCGCGAACATAATCCCACGATGACCATCAATCGATAACAACTTCAGCAGAATCTTAGCCCTAGTCTTTCCTAAACTCTCTCTCTCCAGCCCAAAACACTGCTCACACATTGTATATGATAATGCCAAAAAAGTAAAATATTACTGACCTGAGATGTCCCAGATTTGCAGCCGGATGAGCGTGTCCACGTCCCAGAGCAGGATTTTTAGCGCGAAATCCACGCCGATCTAAAAAAACGTTACTTACAGGAACAACATAAACTAGCTTACGGTGGCCTTGTAATGTTGGTTGAAGAGATTGTGGACATAGCGACGGATAATCGAGGATTTTCCTGTTCCCACGTCGCCGATTACGAGGATCTTGAAGAGGAATTCCTTTCGAGAGTTCTCGGATGCTCCGATGCTTGTGGGCTAAAAATTAACCCTGCCAACACTCTCTCCTTAACTGTACACAACCCCAAATTATCAACAGAACAGTCCTAATCGCATCTGCTCATAGAACACCATAAACCCATATTTCTAAGCTTCAAATTTGTTTAAATAGGGTAAACTTACATGGGAAACACTCGTGCGCAGCGCCATTTTCGTAGAATTCCAAAACGAGCTGAAATTTCCTCACATAAACCACACAAACGACCTAAACAGGACCACGAACGCAACGCGGACGAGCGATTAGCAGAGGAGAGGGGAACAAAGGTTGCGTCTTATCATGTAAGAGCGCGGGATGGTGACGACACTAGTGGCTACTCCTAAGAACGCGAGGTGTACGAAAATGAGCAAAAAACGTTTTGACAGAATAACAAAAACCAAACCTATAAAGATGAGCAATGTTTGCATAGGAGAGTCATATATATGGAGCGTTGGAAGCTTTGAACAAATATAAGAGGAACGACTCCTAGATGATGTTTACACCCAGGCTCCTTAGTCATGGCTAAGAGGGAGGCATCGACGCATAGGTAAGGATCGATGGGCGCTTGTGTATACCACACAGTGGCGCCAAAACAAATAAGGGGTTGTCGGAGAACATGGATGGCTGATAAGAGACAAGATGTGGGTTTTTGAACTTTCGTGTGCGGTTTCTGCAAAATGAAGGTAATAAGTGTTTATTGAAATCTTTATGAAACAGTTAAATTTAGGGTTCAAGCGTTATCGACCTCCATTCCATTGCTGACGCTATTGTCCTTTGGTTGATTTTCGGCTTCGGCAACCTCCAGTACCTTAGTCTTTATCGCTTCGAGCTCGACCAGCAATGTCTTGGCTCTCATCTCCATGAGGTCGATATCAAAGAATGGCTTCTTTGCTTGCACCTCCTTCTTGGGTTCTGTCTCCTTAGCTGGCTCCTCTGAATCCTTAGCAGCTTTTGACTTGGTCAGATAAGCAGCCAGCTCTTGATCTAGGTCCTCAGAGCTGACATGACGCTTGCAATAATTCTTCCTCTCAAAAGGCTTCTTTGAGATCGCTCCTGAAGTGGGCTTCTTTGACCATTGCATCTTCGAAGCCGCCTTCCTCATCCTGTCTTCCATCGACGGTTTCTTCCCGAGAATAATCTTCAGCTCGCGACCGTCCAAAGCGAGTCCCTGAAGCTCGAAACACAGTTTGGAAGAGTCTCCAGGGCTTAGGAACACGTCCGCTGAGAGAATTGATCCATTCTGGCCAAAGTGGGTAAAAAGCCTGGTCGGGTGGTAGGGCGCGAAGAGTTCCTTGAGGTCCGCTCTGGTCACCGAAGAGGCCAGGTTGTTGACAACGAGTTTGACACCGTTGGAGGGATTCTGGAATTTCTGGAAATGCCTACGTTGGGGATTTCCGAGTCCTCGACGGTGGGCGAATTTTCCTTCAGTACCGCAGGTCTTCTTTGTAGTTTCGTCGAGAGAGGAGAAAGTGCACATCTTGAGGGTTGGGGTAGTTTGAGTGTCAAACAGTTGGTGCGAAAAATTAGCCTTTAAGGTCTTATATGCATAAAAAGCGATGCCTAGAATGCTTCAGAGAAGGATTGGAAAGCATCAGTTTTACGGCGTTCGAGAGACACCGAAAAAACGTGAAGAAGCGCAAAACAACAAAAAAGATCAGCAAAATAAGTCACCGAAATTACGGCAAAAACGGTTGGTATTGCATCCAAAAAATAGCCAAAAATTGAGCTCTGTTAATTCTGTGACGCTCTTCATCAAAATCATCAAAACTATGCCCTCGTGATATAATTTTGGCTCAAATTTCGGCATATTTTGGCTTCACTTCCACAATTTTAAAATCGCTTCAGGAGGTCAGAAAACAGGCAAAATCAAGCCACCCAAAGCATGCGTACAATACCCCGAATTTCGGTCATTTGTCGCTCGATCTTCGCTCCGAATTCTGACCATTTTTCGTCCTTTTTAGGTGGTTCTTCCACTCCGTAAATCGGTCTTTCACTCCGCTGGTTTCTTCTCTTTCGGCTTCTTTTCGTCCTTCTGAATATCAAAAATTTAAACCTACGAAGTACCCCAAAAATCCTCATTTGAATCAAAGTCGGAACTCCGGACAAGTTCGAATTTCCGGGCGTCGATGCTCGAGGAGCCGCAGCCGGAGTCGTCGAAGTGAGCGGCGGAGGCGGCCACGGAGATGGGGAAGTCCATCGGACGTTCGATTCGACTAGGCTTCCGGAGATCACAAGAGGTTCAAGACGTCTTCGGAAGACGTCCGAGGAGCGTTTAAAAATGTTTGCGCTGAATACAAGCGTCACACCTTCTGCACTTCCATGACGAAGGGCGCGTCTCCGGAAAATCAACAAATTATTGTTGAGCGAAATTCGGGTTTGCGGCCTTCTTGGATCCAAAGTTCTGAGGCTGCTTGGAGATCGCGCTGGGACCTATTCACGGGGATATAAGATTTCTTCATTCCAACCAAACTCTCCCAACAATCGTACGTTGCTCAGCTTGGGACCAACGTGCTTGAGCGATTTTCCACCTCAGTCGAGCCCAAACTTCTTGAATATCTCAAGTATCTCTATTTCAAAATTCCTTCTAATACACACGTCTGCTCCTCCACTCAAATCAATCGCCAGCTAAAGCCATTTGCTGTCGGTCGGTCAGAACTCGCGTCCTTCCGCTGCCTTTTCTTCATCAACGACTTATCTACCCCGGTTCCTTGTTCTCCTGGTCCAGAAACGAACACACTTCTTAATGGTGGTGTAATGTATTCTATAAATGGCTGTCACAATCTTTTATTCGACCAAGTTGTTCCTGACGAGTTTAAAGTATCTAGGCACATTGGCTTGTTTCCCTTTCGAAATGAGTGCCGCGATTTGCAACCCTTTTGTAGGATTGAAGACAACGCTAATTGTGTCGTCCGAAGACAATACTGCGCATCGAAACTTTTCTCCGGTCAGTTTTTCCTGCAGATTTTGCGAGAGTCGGAGCTTTGTTTTTTCGTTGCACACTGTGGTTCAAATGTGTCCGTTCGAGGAGTGCGCTTGACCGAATGACATGCCCATGTCCTTTTGAAGCTCGGCAAAGTTCATTCGATTCACCTGTTTGCGAAGTGAGGTCGTCTGACCTAAGCGCATCTTCGTCAGTCGAACTCTACCTCCTCCTCTTTGTTTTCCTATCTTCTCGATCGGTTTGGAATTTCAAACCCTGTTCTACCCACCATAAACTTTGCTTTGAGGTTTTGGGGTTTTGATATGCTCCCATAGCTTTTCCATCCTGTGTCGAATTTTCTCTTACAGCTCCCTTCCTAGACGACCATCCTTAACCTCGTTTACAGAGTACCACTCTGCATGCCAGTGCGCTTTTTGAAGTCAAAAAACGAACAACTTTGAGGCGAACACACCGACTGGACGACGGAATGAGTGGAAACAGGGGCTTTTTGGGACACCCATGGCAGGAAGAATATCAGCAGGCAGTCCTGACATAGGTCCTAATCCTCCTGCCTTACACATCAGCGTCGCACTATTTCGGCTCCAGCACTAAGATTAGGCGCCAGAAGTCTGATATTCCTTTCCACGAGATTCTTCATATTCGCACGCTTTTCTTGAAGCTCTTCTGCCATCACATAGCCTTCGATCACGCCATCTGACGATAAATCGGTCAGCTGATTGCTTTTTAAAGTCGAAGCGATCAATAAGATCAACCACTCAACCACTCCACTATCATATATTGTAGCGGGTCGGTGACGAGTGTGGCCAGGACAAAGAAAAACCAAAAATGACGCGAATCTTTTCCAAAGTCCCCGCGATATGTACCTTCAATCCTCCTTCGGTGGAGGCGATTCCTTGGGCGCCAGAAGCTTGAAGATCGCGTCAAATTCCGGCCGAGTCGCCGAATCCTGGGTGAAGCAGAGCATCATGCAGGCGCTGACGACGCTCGGAGTTCCTGGAGGGGCTGACATTGGTGAATTCCCGGACATGATCTGGAAATTACCACTTATGGATGAGAACGTGCTTCGAAAGCGCTCACCTTGGCCTTCGCTTGAGCGTTCGTTTCGCCTGGGAAAGGGTCCGTCTTGCAGTGGGAGAAGATCTCCAAATCATCACTCCAAACGACCACACATCCGATTTGGTCGAGAATTCGCCCTTTTTGAGGGTCTCCGGAGCAAGCCACTTGATCGGCATGTTCTTGAGCTTGTCGAGCCTCAGGAGGTCCGTGTTAGCCACCGACAAACCGAAATCGCTAATCTTGATTTCTTCATTTCGGCCCATCAGGCAGTTCCTTGCCGCAATGTCTCTGTGGATCACCTGAAAGTCAACTTCGTTTGGTAAAACTTCCAAGATCAAAGCCACACCTTGTGTCCCGAGAGGTAGCACATGCCACGGCACGCGTCCTTCGTGAAGCAAGTGAGCTTATCTACGGGAGCATCGGGATGGTTCTTCAAATACGATCTCATCGACCCTCCAGGGGCAAGTTCCAAGACGATCATAATGGGTTCTTCCTGAGGCGCGATTCCTATCAACCGGACGATGTTCTTGTGGACGAAATTCCGCGTCATCCTGGCTTCTTTGATAAACTCCGACCTCTGTTTCTTCAGCATTTGGCCTTTCAGCTTCTTGACAGCGACGTCGGTGACCTCGTCGCATCGTTTGAGGATTCCCGGTGAACGTCGCCGAAAGCGCCTCCTGAAATACGTCAAAAATGGTCAAAAGGCCGTGAATTATTGTCAGCTCACCTCCTAGTTTCTCCTTGACCTCAATATGATCATGCAGAATGTAGTACTCTGGCCTTGGGACGGGTTTCGTGCAAACAGTCCCATCGGATTGCACCGGCGTCTTCGTATTCATGTAGAATTCGACGAGTTCTATTATCGAGTTCATCTTTTGCTGAAAACGAAGGAATCAAAATGTAAGATATATTCGCAATGACTGACATCTCTGAGGCACCATTTGCTATTGGTATACGAGAAGAGAATGTGCCGGACGCGTCCCTTGTTCCTAACGGAAATCGTGTATTTAATTTCGCTTTTGACGTCCGTTTTCCGGACGAGAAACTCGTCGTCTTCCTTCAGCATCTCTTCAATTTCCTCTCGAGGCATTAGCCCGTGATACCAGGAGTGTTCGGACAGGGCGCGGCCCATTTCCTGTAATCAGAATGCTCATTTTAGGCAAAAATCAGGTCAAATTTACCCTATCCATCTTCGTGGTAATGACAATTCCCGAGGCATTGCTGCTTCCGATGCTCTTCTGGGTCATGCAGCTCTTCTGCGTGTCGCCTGATCCACGATCAACGACTTCTTCGCCGTTTTATCTGCTTTTGTCAACGCATCCTTGTGAGCTAGGGGCTTCCGTGACCTGAAATTTGAGGGAAGGGGAGGAAAATGTCTAAGGAAAGAGATAAGGGTACATCTCGAAAACTGGTATACAGAAGAGCCGTCGAGGTAACGACCGGCCGGGTCGAAAAGAGCGACTGAAGTGAGGCGAGCGAGGGAAGAAGAGTCCGGTCTGAAATGTGTCTGAAATCAGATTGACAGACGGCTGGTTAGGGAGTGCCACCACTTGTGCAACGTGACAAACGCGAGTGTCTTTGGACCGTCTGACAGTTCCGCATTTGCGGAAAGCATGGTAAACGAGGCATCCCTTTGGGCACTAGTTCCGTTTATGTGCGTGAACCAAACCAGACCGGTCCGTTGCTCCAGCACACACGAAATGATTCACCCTGCCTAGAGCATGCTCCGGAGCACCAAGCACACTACAAGAGCGGTTGTGCTTGAAACACAACCCTACCGTTCCCTACCGTTCATTTGTCCCGTTTCTCATGGAGCTGCTCGGTCGTACCAGTTCCCGCTGGGTCCAAGCGAAGACGTCCCTTCCCAATGAAGAATTCCCCGACTTTTTGAAAGATATAGGACTGCTACGTAAACGCAATTTCGCGTACTTTTGCCCCAGATGCTCCAACCAGCTTTTTCGCCACGAACCAAAGGGAAGAGCAGCTCAATACGCCTGCAAGGCTGGGGACAGCCTCTTTCAAACAGCGGGGATAGTAGGCTGGGGCTGGCCACCTGGAGCATCTTAGGCTTAGGCTTGGACATTTTTCATTATGGTTTTTGCTCCGGAGGCGCCTGGCAGCGGGGATAGTAGGCTGGGGGCGACAGTATCACGGACAGCGGCAACTTCACATTGTTCACACCGACCGGTTCACACAATTCGCGGCACGAAAAATGAGAATTCGATCGGTTGCAGACTTCAAAGGTGAGTGTCTGATAACGCAGACCCGTTTGTGCACTTTTATATGGTGGAAATGAGAGTTCAGACGGAGCAGACCTTATGTCTAGTCCTAAAAGGTCAGCGTCTAGGAAGCTCTATATAAAGCCAGTTCTCTCAACCACTCGAGCGGTCGGTCGATCGCATGCGGTCGGTCGGCCGCCGCAGAGCGGCGCCATCGGATCGAGGAGGAGCGACGCCACCAGGGCGAGGAGCAGCGGCACCATTCTGCCATGATTCGTGGCAACCGCTTCGGCGCTGCTCCAGCCAAAAAAAACGAAAAGTGGTCACTTTGCAGCACCAAGTGGTACAAATATGGCTAAAATGTGTTTATATGGGAACCAAAAATGACGCAAATCTTTTCCAGAGTCCCCGCGATATGTACCTTCAATCCTCCTTTGGCGGAGGCGATTCCTTGGGCGCCAGAAGCTTGAAGATCGCGTCAAATTCCGGCCGCGCCACTGAATCCTGAGTGAAGCAGAGCATCATGCTGGCGCTGACGACGCTCGGAGTTCCTGGAGGGGCTGACATTGGTGAATTCCCGGACATGATCTGGAAATTACCACTTATGGATGAGAACGTGCTTCGAAAGCGCTCACCTTGGCCTTCGCTTGAGCGTTCGTTTCGCCTGGGAAAGGGTCCGTCTTGCAGTGGGAGAAGATCTCCCAAATCATCACTCCAAACGACCACACATCCGATTTGGTCGAGAATTCGCCCTTTTTGAGGGTCTCCGGAGCAAGCCACTTGATCGGCATGTTCTTGAGCTTGTCGAGCCTCAGGAGGTCCGTGTTAGCCACCGACAAACCGAAATCGCTAATCTTGATTTCTTCATTTCGGCCCATCAGGCAGTTCCTTGCCGCAATGTCTCTGTGGATCACCTGAAAGTCAACTTCGCTTGGTAAAACTTCCAAGATCAAAGCCATGCCTTGCGTCCTGAGAGATAACACATGCCGCGACAAGCGTCCTTTGTAAAATTTGTCAGCTTCTCCGCCGTGAGATCCGGATGCTTCTTCAAGTGCGACTTCAGCGATCCTCCAGGCGCGAGTTCTAGAACGATCATGATGGGTTCCTCTTGTGGTGCGATTCCTATCAACCGGACGATGTTCTTGTGGACGAATTTCCGCGTCATCCTCGCTTCTTTGATGAATTCGCACCTCTGTTTCTTCAGCATTTGGCCTTTGAGCTTCTTGACAGCGACTTCGGTGACCTCGTCGCATCGTTTGAGGATTCCCCGGTGAACGTCGCCGAAAGCGCCTCCTGAAATACGTCAAAAATGGTCAAAAGGCCAAGAATTATTGTCAGCTCACCTCCTAACTTCTCCTTGACCTCAATATGGTCATGCAGAATGTAGTACTCTGGCCTTGGGACGGGTTTCGTGCAAACGGTTCCATCGGATTGCACCGGCATCTTCGTGTTCATGTAAAATTCCACGAGTTGTATGATCGAGTTCATCTTTTGCTAAAACACGGATTCACAAATGAAGATATCGACAATGAAGTACATCTCTGAGGCACCATTTGCTATTGGTATACGAGAAGAGAATGTGCCGGACGCGTCCCTTGTTCCTAACGGAAATCGTGTATTTAATTTCGCTTTTGACGTCCGTTTTCCGGACGAGAAACTCGTCGTCTTCCTTCAGCATCTCTTCAATTTCCTCTCGAGGCATTAGCCCGTGATACCAGGAGTGTTCGGACAGGGCGCGACCCATTTCCTTTAATCAAAACGGTCATTTGAGGCAAAATTAGACTCATATTACCTTATCCATCTTCGTGGTAATGACGATTCCTGGTGCATTGCTGGATCCGATGCTCTTCTGGCTCATGCAGCTCTTCTGCGTGTCGGCTGATCCCACGATCAACGACTTCTTCGCCGTTTTCTCCGATTTCGTCAACGTATCCTTGTGAGCTGGGGGCTTTCGCGACCTGAAATTTAGGGAATTGGTGAGGAAAATGGCTAAGGTGAGGGAGGGATAAGGATACATTTCGAAAACTGGTATACGGAAGAGCCGTCGAGATAACGACCGGCCAGGTCGAAAAGAGCGACTGAAGTGAGGCGAGCGAGGGGAGAATAGTCTAGTCTGAAATGTCTGAAATGAGATTGACAGACGGCTAATTAGGAGTGCCACCGCTTGTGCAACGTGACAAACGTAAGCGAACGTGTAACATGTACAGTAAGATTTGAATTACATAGAATTTCGTGCCGAGACCACGCGGCAGCGCGCAAGTGTTTAGGCCATCCGCATCGCCGCTTGATGATTTTCGAGAAGCGTTTATTCGTCCGTCGCTCGAAGCATTTTGAATTTCGAGAGCTGTTTTCTGAGAGCGCCGCTTAACGAAATTCTCTCGTTACAGGTCGAAATGAGTTCTTCTTCGGGCTACAACAACCGCGGTGGAGGCGGTGGCTACGGCAGACGTCCCGCAAACAACTCCGGCTACGGAGGAGGTGGCTATAACGGAAATTCGGCTGGCGGCGGCTACACCGGCTGTCCCCCGCGCCAATACGTTGGAGGCCCGCCCGGTGCCTACAGCAACCAGGGCAGCATCCCGGGCCCGAATCCCTATAACGTCCTCCCAGAGATCCTGAGCGGCGCTTGCAAGCGCTACAATAAGAAGCCCTCAGAGATGATGGCTATCTTCAACAAGCCCTTCCCTCGCACGGACATCTCCAATCTGGCCGAGTTGAATAAAGACGTGCCCAAGGCGTACGTTACTCCTGCTGAGTCAGTCACTCTTGCTTTTAATGCTTTTCAAGCCTCATGTTTAGGCCTTGCTGGGACAGGATCGTTGCAATCAGGGAGATATTTAAGGAAAAGCTTACGTACAAGTGCACTGCGAAGTACATGACCAGGGAGGAGCTGATCGCGTTCAACGAGGCGATGCGCTTCGAGGACATGGACGTGAGTTCGTTCTTTGGATTCTGTGGCTGAAATACCTGTTTCAGCAATATCTGGTCGAGCCCCAGTCTTGTTCTCCCACTCCCTATGACCCTAACTGGCGCCAGAGGCGCTTCCAGTACCAGGGAAATCGTCCCGGCCAGAACTTCCAGAACCAGGGACACAACGTGCAGAACCGCGGCGGACAGGGAAACGTCTTCAACAACAATAACTCGGCGCCGAACACCTTCCGGAAGTTCTGAAGACGCCAATGCAGAGAAGAAAATTAGTTGTTTTGTCATGCTGTTCACTTTGAATAAATGAGTTGAGTTTGAATTTGGGAGATTGGCTGTTGGTGCTCTGGCGCTCTCACGAGCGAGAGGTTCGGAGGGGCGACCAACCTCTACAGGGTCGACGCTTGAAAATGACGCTGGCAAAAGCAGACAAGTTTTGTCTGTGAGACAGTTGCAGACTCTTCCGGAAGCTCCGCCGCCAGTCATTCGCAAATTTCAAAAAGTACTGCATCTGCCATTTATTGGCTGTTTCATGAACCCAGGGATGAGGAAACATTGTATGATAAGAAGAGAAGAATTGGTATGGCAAGATTTATTTAACGACTCTTCAAATTCTACTTAACGTTACGACTACAAAAGGTTTAGAAATCAGCCCGCTTCGTTCATGATACGTTCTCTTTATCGACAGGCTTCACAGGATAAGGCGTCTTCCTGGATCCTAGGCAGTCATTCTTTCTCTTCTCCAGTCGGAAAATTCCTGAAACTCGATTTTTCCGTGTTAGGAGAACGTCTTCCTTCAACGGACTGTTCAACCTTACGCGGCGGCTGCTCTCTATTGTCTTTAGCAACAGAAATTATGCTCTGAACGGGAACCCTTTGCTCCATGGGACCAGTACTCCTATTCTGAACAGGCGGATGGTTGACAATAACCATCTTCATCTCACAGTAATCCAAGGCAGTTTCATAGTCAGCCATTAGCGCTTCCGCAGCTTCGCTTCTAAGAAGAACGTCCGCAGTTCCAAGCGCTATGCTGACAGAATGAGCCAGATTGCTGACGTAGATGTGAGAAATCGGACTCGTAGGGTGTTTTGAGAGCCTCTCTGGTTACGGGTAGCTGAAGGCTTCAGAGAAGGTCCGGCGGGTTTCTTGGGCTTTGCTGAGGTGAGGCTGAAGCTCGCTAGGTCCTAAACGGAAGCCACGGCGCTGTGGACGATGAGCTTGGTTAGGCCTGCTTCCATCCTGGGAGCGGACCTCAGATTCGAGTTGGTCGGCGTACATGATGAAATGATATCTAATGTTGGTTGAAGAGAAGTGGAGCCTTGTACACTTGAATTTCCCCTAAAAGATGGTGCCTTATGATGAAAACAATGATGCAACAAGAAGCGATGTTAAGGAATGCATCCTAAGACCCTGTTTAACTTGTTTTGCAGCAGCAGACTGCAAATAAGTCCAAAGTTTGTTAAGCGCGACGTAAACAAGGAAATTACAAAAACGAATTGAGCACGTATATAATTGTTACACCAGCTAAATAGGAGCGAACAGCGGAGAGTAGATTTTAACCCAAACTGATTGAAGCAAAAAAGTTTCACACCTAAGCAATGCAAAAAGCCAATAATGCATCGCTTTTAGTTCATATCTAAGAGCATATAAAGCTTCCGTTTCCTCTAATTATCATCACCAATATCCTCTCATTATGTACGCCGACCAAATCCACTCGGAGGTCCGCTCTGAGAATGGAAACAGGCCGAACCAAGCTCATCGTCCCCAGCGCCGTGGACCCCGATGCGGACCTCGTGGGCTTCAGCCTCGTTTCGATCAAGCCAAGGAAACCCTCCGTACCTTCTCTAAGGACTCCGAAGTCTCCAGCCGAGCTCTCCGCACCCAGAAAAACTTTCAAACCGCCTCTCCGACCAGTGTGGCTCACATCTACGTCAGCAATCTGGCTTATTCTGTCAGCACGGCAGATCTGAAAGAGCTCTTCGAACGCTTTCATCCCTCCAAAGTCCAAGTCCACTTCAACGAGCACGGAAACTCGCTTGGAACTGCGGACGTTCTTCTTAGGAGCGGAGCTGCGGAAGCGCTAATGGCTGAATTCTATGAAGTTGCCTTGGATAACCGTGAAATTAAGATGGTTCTTGTCAACCATCCGCCAGTTCAGAATAGGATTCCTGGTCCCACGGAGCAAAGGGTTCCCATTCAGAACAGAATTTCGAATGTTAAAGATCATAAAGAGCAGCCACTGCGTCGTAAGGTCGAACAGTGCGTAGAAGGAAGACGTTCTCCTAACGCGGAAAATCAAGTTTCAGGAATTTTCGGATTGGAGAAGAAAAATAATGACCGCCGAGGATCCAGGAAGACGCCTTCTCCTGTAAAGCCTGTCGAAAAGGAGAACGTGAGTCCTACGACCAAGGAACAGGAGACGCAGGCTAAAGATAAGAAGCCCAAACCTAACCCGAGGCGCGAAAGGAAACCTAAGAAGACCAACGAAGAGCTGGATCGAGATATCGAAACTTTCAGAAAGGGATCTCCTAACTCTGCTTTTAAGGAAACTGTCCAGGAGCCTGAGCAGGTCGTTCCTGAAGCGCCTCGTTCTCCTGAAGTTACTAAAGAGGCTTCTTATCCCGTGGATCCCAGTTTCTTCAATGAAATCACACATACGGGAGACTGGGCTGATATCATGAATGAGGCTGATTGATTTTGGCCTTTTGTGGTCATAAAGTTAAGTAGTAGTCGAATAAATTTTGCCATGTTAATTCTCCTTGTCTTAGCTTGCAATATTTCATCATCCTCAGTTTCCCAATGCACCTAACCACAAACATTGTGCACTCATGACTATTTACAATTTGATTGCACCAAGTTCATCTCTTCGATCAACTGATCACGAGGTATTTCCTCTATCCCAATGTCGCACTGGGGAATCCCGTTGCGCATGTCAGCGGCAAGCTCGTCGATCTCCCAATTTACGATCAGGGGTATCCGGTCGTAAAGTTGCCACTGACACATGGTACCAAAGAGGATAGCTTGAGTAACTTCCCTGATATTGAAAAGTCCAAGGTCACCAATCATTTTAGCGAAATTAGCTTCGAATCGGCGTCACATCACACCACAAAAAACCCAGCCCTTCTTCAACAAATTGATGACCGCACTTAAATTCCCGCAATCCACTTTAATCGACCAACTCTTCGCGGTCGACGGTCATCTGATCTTTAAATCAAGTCTTACACGACTCCACGCGATCAATCATCTCCGTTGCCGGGGAATCCCACTGCTCGCTTCTCTTTCAACGACAAACGCGCACTTCTCACGTGAGGCTTACTGTTTACAGTCCTTAGAATGTTCCAGTTTTGTATGATGTTTTAATGTTTTCTCGGGTAATAAAAAAACGCAATTTGAATTCCTAAGGACGCCTAAACTGAAGGGACGAAATTCGAATTTTCAGGACGCAAAATATTTATAAGGACGAAAATCGCTCCTATGGGACGCCTAAACTTTTTAAGGACGGGGTTCTGTATAAAGACGCCTAAACTGGAATTGAGCCAAATGTAGTTTAGTTCTTGGGACTTGCTACATAAAAATGGAGCAAAAAAGTGAAAAAATTTAGAATTAAATGAATTTCGGGTTACAAAAACTTATTTCAGACTGATGAAGTGTGTAATTCTAGACGTCTTGATCAGTTTAAGACATAAGCAACCCTCATGTCTTATTTTTGTTTTGTCTATTTACAAAAAAACGTTTATTCTGAGTTTGCACAATTTTAACGTTGACGTGCTTGTGCCAAGTCTCCTAAAGACAAGCTTGTCATTTTTGTCTGAAATGCATTTCAGACGTCTTCGCCAAGGTCTGTCTCAAAAACGGTTATTTTGGACATGATAGACACTAACGACCAGTCGGTTTCTTTTGAGAAATTTTGAGAAAAACATTTTTTATTTGTCTTGTCATTTCATTATTAACGGGACCGCGCGCGCTATTGCGCGACAGTACTTTCTTTAAATCGCGCCTCACAGATTTATATTTTGCAAGTCTTGGCGCTACGCGACTCGTTTGAACGATTCCTCGGCTAAGGGCTACCTTGGCACTTCGAATTCCACCAAAAGCGCTTGAAGCCTCAAAATTTTCACCGTTGCTCTTCCCCCGGACCGCGAAAAGCAAATGCAAGCGCCGCCGCTAGCGTAACCCGCACTTGTTCAGTCAGGAATACTGCGTCTGGAAATTTCGTGTCGCACACACGAACGGACACGTTTGGATCGTTCCCCTTTATTTAATAAAGAGGTGGTCATCATTATGGTCAAAACCGACCGGTCGTCTGATTGCTCTCTGAAAATGTTTCCTTTTGCTAATTTTCAGACGTCGTTTTCAAATTCGCCTGAATTATGCATTTCAGACTCTGTCTGAGACTCAGTTTCTGTCTGAAAACGGTCATTTTGAACTGTCTTCGCATCAGCTACCGGTCGGTTTTCCTACCGTTGAAAAATGCTTAATTTTGTGTCCGTTTTCAGACTCTTGCCTGAGATAGTGTCTCAAATTTGCCATGGCTCTCTTGACCCTCACCCACACGCTCTGAGAAATGTCTTTCATCGCTGCCTTTTGTTTTCAAATTGGTCATTTTATTCGTCACCCTGATTCTGTCAGTTCCCGTGCTCCCTTTCAATCCACAACCATTTTTATTCATCCCCTTCCGCGTCCATTTCTGCCCTTTTCTTCATGTTCTCCTAATGTTCGATCCCTTATCATCGCCTTCTAAAACTGTCAAACTATTTTCAGGCCATTTGTCCTGTCCCTTGCGGTAAACAATTACCGACATGTTCTGCTGCTATTTTGAAGTCGAAACCCTTGCCTGACGGAATCGTTGGACGCCGTTTAATCAACTTCTCCTCCGCCACGTGCAGGTCGCGTCGTCGCTTGCACGCGCGCGGCGCCACGTAGGGGCGGAGCCGCGGCCAGACTTAAAGAGCAATTCAGACTCAGACAACGCAAGGACTTCTTCATTTTAATATTCGAACTGGAAGTGAACCGGTCGGACCTAAGGAGAATATGAGATTGTCGTTCGCCGCCCTCACTCGTCAGCTGAATATCATCGGATTGGCCAACGGAAATGGAGGAAGGTGAGTGTATTTAGGTTGATTTTAAGATGTAGAAGGGCAATTTTTCAGGCATCTGGGATGTGAAGCCGCTGTCAAGGTTCTCCAGAAGTCAGACATCTTCAAGTCGTGCAAGGTTCCGTATCACTGGCATTCGGTGATTGAGGAAACCGTTTCGGGACGTCACCTGGAAGCCCTCAATGGAATTATTGCTGTAAGTTGGGTTATTTAGGGTTTTGAGGATCTTAATGTTCGCTTTTGGAAGCTAAGTCGGACCGGATTTGAGGCATTTGACGACCATGGGATTACGGTCCTCTTTTTGACCCTAAATTATGGCTTTATAGGCCCGTTTTGAGGCTTAGATTGGTCTATTCCTGCTCACTTTATTTATTCAGGAATCTCGGGCGTTCCTTGCCTCGTTTACAGCTCATGCTGCCTGGAAATCCGGCTCACTATGACTCAATAACCTCATCGAAGGCCATTTTCAAGGCCGCTGTTTTCATGGATTTTTTGACCACGTTTTGAAGCCCGTTTTGCGTAACAAGAAACCTCCAATTTGCCGAGTTTGGTGCATTTAACGGTTAGGGTATTTTGGACCTTTTTTGACTCTAAATTATGGTTTTAGAGCCTCGTTTTGTTCTGTTTTAAGGCTCAGATTGGTCTATCCCAGCGCTGTTTGTTAACCCTTATATCCCAAGCGTTTTTGCTCTATTTCTTCGTCTCATTTACAGCTTACGTTGCCTAGAAACCCTTCGCGAGAGCCATTTTCAGGAGCGCTCTTTTCATGGATTTTTTGATCACGTTGTGAAGCCCGTTTTGCGCCACAGGAAGCTCCGTTCTAAGGTTTCAATTCTCGTTTCCTTTCGCGCTTTATTCCTTCGTCGTTTCTCACCTCGTTGGCAGCTTATGCTGCCTAGAAACCCAACAAAAAAACCATCGAGAGAGCATTTTCAGGAACGCACTTTTCAAGGATGTCTCGATCACGTTTCAAAGCCCGTTTTTGCCAGATCCGCCATCCTACGAGCACTTTGTTTACCCTCGGATCTCAAGCGTTCCTTCCTTATTTCCTCTCCTCGCTGCCAGCTTATGTTGCCTAGAAACCCGCTCGATAATCCCGCGAATCCATAATTTATAGAACACGTGAGCTATGATCGCTTACGGTCACAAAACCTCCCCTTTCGCGCCAATTAATTGACGTTCTCAAACATCGTCATCATCTAAGGATCCCGAAAACTGCGTTTTATCAGCGCAAATGTCTGCAGCCGGGTTAAAGTGTGGGTAAAAACGGTGCAGTGAGCGCTGCGAAGTCAGTCTTTGACTTTGAAATTAGGTGATAAGGAGAGATGAAAGTGCAGCTGGAGAATTTCGGAGTTTTGGAAAGCGGAACTGGAAAACCAGGGTTCTAAAGTGTTGTGTTTTGATTTCAGAACAGCCGGAACCTCGCTAAGGCCACATCGAATGTGGTTAGCAGCAACGAAGACCTTCTGGTCATCGGTGGTGATCACAGCTGTGCCATAGGAACCTGGAGCGGCGTCGCCTCGACCCTCCGACCCCAAGGCGACCTCGGACTCATTTGGGTGGATGCCCACATGGTAAGTTCGGAGAATATATCGATTTCCGCGTGTGTCAACGAAACGCTTTTTGCGGAAGCTCTATTCTTACACTTTCTCGCGGCTGCGCATCGATCATTTGAAAAGATCAAAAGTTTAACCTTGACTTGTTCCAGGACATGCACACTCCCGACTCGAGCGACAGCGGAAACATCCACGGAATGCCGTTGGCGCATCTTCTAGGCCATGGAAACAAGATCCTGAGGCAGGTCGGAGACGAAAAGCCGAAGATCAAGGGCGAGAACCTCGCCTTGGTGGGAATCAGAAGCTTCGAAGAGCCTGAGAGGGTAATGTAGAGATCTTAAAATAAGAAATTCTTATTTGGGTGTTTAGAAACTAGCGGAGAAACTCGGTGTCCGCGTCTTCTACGACGAGGAAGTGGCCAAACGAGGCCTCCAAGCCTGCATGGAAGAAGCCGTCCAGATCACCTCCAGGAACACCTACGGCTTCGGAATGAGCATCGACATCGACGGATTCCGCGTCCAGGACGCCCCGGCTGTCGGAACCCCCGCTGAAGGAGGAATCGTCGCCGATGAATTCCTGAATTTCGTCCGCTCCCACCCCTCAACGACCTCGTCGCCGTGGAACTCGTCGAATTCTTACCCAGGCTCGATTGTGACAAAAAGAAGAGGTTCGTTCTTAATGCTTAACTCGTTTCTAAATCCATTTTCCTTTCAGCGAACGCCTGATGCTGGATCTCGTGGAGGCGATCTTCATGAAGCGCTTCCAGGAGAAGACGCCAACCGCCGAACCTCAACGCCAACGGGTCTAAATACAGTATATACGGCGTCATATTTATAATATCGTCATAATAAACAATCTATGCCATCTCGCGGAGAGCTCGAACAAACAGTTCAAAAATCGGCTCAGCGAGCACACGTGCACCGAGTGGCGAAATCTCGGCGTTGGCACGTGCGTTCCCTTCCAGGCGGCGAGTTGGTTAGCTGGCGATAAATGATGCGAGGGAAGGAGTGGACGCGCGAAATGGAGTGCGGAGGACGAGGGAGGAGGTTGTATGGGTTGGGTGGGAACAACGAGAGGCACCTTGAATAAAGGGAAATTGCTGAAATTAGCTAGCTGACCTCAGCTTCTAGACAAAGACCATCTCCTCTTCAACGTCCAAAATGGTTTGTAAAATGGGTTAGTCCTATAGGTCATTTGCTAAACATGTACATGAATCAAATTTATTATCAGGTATCACAAAAGCTAGTGAAGCAATAAAGGGAAGATCAAATATGGCTCTATAGAGACGTCACTGTTCCATTAAACGTAATTTCCATAAACTTACATCAAGTTTTCGCCACTGAGGTCGATATTGCTGTTTTGACCGAGACGTGTGCAGTGCATTATTTTTTTCTTGCCGCGCGAAATTTCCAAAAGTACCGTTCAAACTGCTCAAATCCCTACGTTGCATGCCGTTTTCGCTTTGGTTCACGATGTCGCTGACAACCTCTGGGGAGCGTGGACAGAACTGATCCTTCTTGCAGAGGAAAGCGACAAAGGAGATACACGGACCAATTCAGGTACTCAAGAATCAAGAAGCCAAAGAAAGCTTCGAAGCCGAAATTCGCGCAGGAACAACTCGTCCATTCTCCAGTGACGCGCCCGATTCGCGGAGGAGACCGCGTACAGCGCTACCATTCTCACACGCTCTTCTCTTAAGCGCTTCTTCCGAAGACTTCTTGAAGTTTTTTTCATCTACGGAAGCCTAGTCGAATCGAACGCCCGATGGATTTCCCAATTCCCGTAGTCATGTGGCCTCTCCTGCTCGTGAACGTTGCCCCGATCGCCGTGGCCCTCGTGAGTTGTGGCAAGAAGAAGCCCCAGCTGAAAGGAGATGCGATCGAGAAGAGCACCTTTTCACTTGCTTTCCACATGGAATTTATCCGATTTTGACCGTTCAAAATACCGCTCTTGACCGCCGGTGCTCCAGGCGCCCGCCGCGGCGCCCTTCGCGCTGGCCGCCTCCGCCGCCCCCTCCACGACGCACACTTTGACGACTCCGGCTGAGGCTCCCGGAGCAGCGCCGCCCGGAAATTCCGACTTTGTCCCAAGTGTCGGATAACGTGAGGATTTATCAAAAAATGACCGGTATTCGGGATATTATGCGCCTGTTTTGGGTAGATTAATTTTGCTTATTTTCAGACCTTCTGAAGCATTTGGAAATTATGGAAGTCAAGCCAAAATATGCCAAAAATTCAGAGCGAAATTATGACAAGAATTTTGGACATCTGAACTTGGCTAATTTTTAGTTCCCCAGTCCAACTGCTTTCGTTGGTTGGTGAACGGCCGCTGTTTCTTCTTATTTGCCACCTGCGCGCCGTCGTTTTCTGTGTTGTCCAAAATCTCCAATTCACGTGTTTAAATGATCCGATTGCCAAATTGATGCTTCCCTATGCCTTGGAAACACTCCTTTTAAGCATCGCTTTTTATGCATATAAGACCTTAAGAGCTAATTTTTCGCACCAACTGTTTGACACTCAAACTACCCCAACCCTCAAGATGTGCACTTTCTCCTCTCTCGACGAAACTACAAAGAAGACCTGCGGTACTGAAGGAAAATTCGCCCACCGTCGAGGACTCGGAAATCCCCAACGTAGGCATTTCCAGAAATTCCAGAATCCCTCCAACGGTGTCAAACTCGTTGTCAACAACCTGGCCTCTTCGGTGACCAGAGCGGACCTCAAGGAACTCTTCGCGCCCTACCACCCGAGCAGGCTTTTTACCCACTTTGGCCAGAATGGATCAATTCTCTCAGCGGACGTGTTCCTAAGCCCTGGAGACTCTTCCAAACTGTGTTTCGAGCTTCAGGGACTCGCTTTGGACGGTCGCGAGCTGAAGATCATTCTCGGGAAGAAACCGTCGATGGAAGACAGGATGAGGAAGGCGGCTTCGAAGATGCAATGGTCAAAGAGGCCCACTTCAGGAGCGATCTCAAAGAAGCCTTTTGAGAGGAAGACTTATGAAAAGCCTAAGGTCATCTCCCAGGAGCTAGATCAAGAGCTGGCTGCTTATCTGACCAAGTCAAAAGCTGCTAAGGATTCAGAGGAGCCAGCTAAGGAGACAGAACCCAAGAAGGAGGTGCAGGCAAAGAAGCCATTCTTTGATATCGACCTCATGGAGATGAGGGCCAAGACATTGCTGGTCGAGCTCGAAGCGATAAAGACTAAGGTACTGGAGGTTGCCGAAGCCGAAAATCAACCAAAGGACAATAACGCTAGCAATGGAATGGAGGTCGATAACGCTTGAACCCTAAATTTAACTCTTTTGCTTTCAATAAAGTTGATTACCTAACCGTATTCTAGCAGCTTCCTAAATCCAAACAAAGCCACTTCACATTATTCAAAATCCATTTCTGTCCATAATCCAGCTCCAAAAGAGGGTGATACTTTTTGCCTTAATGGAATCCCGATTCAATTAATCCGGAAGGAAGGGTAAACAAAATCCGCGTTCCGTTTTAAAATCTCACATTTCTGATGCAACAATATTCATGGAACCTCGATTTTAGGGATTGCAAGCCGAATTCTTATATTAGTTCTGATCTCGTGTGTAATTTCGTCGCTCTGATGTCCTTGACTAATTACCCACAGCTGCATGCACGAAGATGCTCCTTTCAGTTTAGTATTCAAGCGAAAAGATGACATAATTTCATTATCTTATCCAATTTCGGAGCACAAAAAGAGGCTGATTAGATCTAACCACATTACGCTCACGCACCTACCGTAACCAGCTCTTAAGGTCCCTTATTAGATCTTCAAATTCGAAAAAAGAACATATTATTTTGGCTTAAGTAAACTAATGATGCGGGCGCTGTCGTTATTGGTTAACGAAATGGTCTTTAATTGGACGCCGGAGGGCCACTTCGAGGCGCATCCGGAGGAGAACGGGGTGGAGTGACTTGCTAGGGGAGAGCAGAGAGGCGCCCCAGCCACGTCGAGTCCATCTCTCGCGCCTCGTTCGGGCACACATGATGCTTATTGATTTTATTTTCCTGTCCCGTTTCGCGGTTTGTTGCTCTGTTGTCACACTCGCTCCCTCGCACAGGCATCGAACGCTCCGTTCTGGGGTGGCTGGGCATGTGACTCCCTTAGGGTTTACCCAGGCATCTCTGCTCAGGTGTTGGTGTCCTCCTCTGTTAGGTGGTGCTATTGTGCACAACACAGACAGTTAGACGGATGCTGTACACAGAGGAAGCGATCGTGGTGGGAGCTCTTAGGGGCGCTTGCACACGTCGAAGGGTTGTTGGACTGTCTTTGACCCCCTCTTGCTGCCGTTGACAGCTCGCTTTCGTGACGTGGATTTTTCGATTTTTGGACTTTTCTAAGGTTGAGCCAGCTTTAAGTTGCATTTCGTGACTTAAAACGCTTATCATCGTGGCTATTTTGAGCCTTAGTCACTGTTTCCATGATCCTGACAGGTTTTAATGCATTTGAACGATTATTATAGATCCCATAACGCTTTAATGGACGTGAAACTGAAGCCTAGGAATCATAAAAGGCTTTCGCTATATTTATTACTTTTAGCCTCTTCTGATAAACATCACGCGCCCGCGCTGTTTTCCCTAATCGTCCTTCACACGCCGCTAGATTTAGATCCGCTCGCCGCAGTTCCACGTTGTTCTCTCGTCAACGGCTTGTTGTCATCGCCTCGTTCTACAGTTTATGACGTGTGGATGATTCACGCTTGCCCTGAGCGTGTTCGAGGGACTGAGAAGTCGTTTTTTGCTCGAATTTTGAAACAGCGCGAGCGAGAGGTGGAAGGGCGAGCGAGAGGCCGCGCGACGCTTGCAGTGTGCAAACGCTGCAAACGAAATTCCGAATTCCGCCAGCGTTGATCGTCAGGTCTGCGCTGTCACCCGCCGATTTGTCTGCTTTCGCCTCGTATTTGCTCGTGGCAGAGGCGAAACGTCATTTTCAGGTGTGCGAAATGCGTTGGTTTTGCTTCCGTTCTTGACAAGACACTCGCTGCTGTCTCATTTTTTTGGATTTCGTGCCTGAAATACCGCGAGGCAATCGCTGTTGTGCCATTTTTGGGCCGCTTCGATGGAATTTCGCGTCTGAATAGCCGCCTGTGTGCGCTGCCAGCGCATTTCAGACACCATCGGTCTCTTGCTGACGATCGAACCGCTTCGATCAGTCGGCTTCGAAATCGTCTCGTTTCATTTCCGCTAGCGAGTCTGAAATCATCTGACGCCTTTGCTGCTTATTCTACCAAAAATTGTCTCGTTGTTTCGTTCGTCTAAACAGCCTTGCTTTCCGTGCTCGTGATCGCGTCATAGACTCCTCGAATATGACCATGCTGATCCACATCCTTGATCAGATGCACAAGCTGCCGTTTTCAGACACGAAACCACGTCGCCTCTTTCGCAAGCGTCTCGCTGCGAGACTTTTCGCTACGTGCCTAAGGAAATGTTCCAATTTCGATCAACAAGTTGTGATCAATCGCCGCGTATTTTTCACCGCTTTCGACCTTGGCGACGTGCGCCATTCCACTGGTTCGCCTGCTTCTCTGCTCTCCTTTTCGCGTGTTTTTAGGCCCTTCCAATCGCTTTTTCGAATATTCAACAACCCGATCTGCTCGCAATCGTTAAATGCCGCTCTTTACGGCCATTTTATCGTTTCAATTAAGCGCAGAAACAGCGTTGTTTTGGTATCCCACCGGAAGCGTTTTCCCAGCGTGCGGTTAAACGCGTAATTGGGCTTCCCGCATCATTGATGAAGCGTATGTTGCAGTGTTTAGGCACTCCTCAGGGGCAATTGGCGTCCTGGGGCAGCTGCGGAGACGATGAGCGAATGTCAAAAGTGGAGCGATTTGCCCATCTCCGCCATTGCGTGTTTTCCTGCCCTCCGCCATCGTTTATCGTTTTTGCCATGCTGTCAAACCCCAACGAAGTCGATTTCGAATCGATATATTTGCTTTACTCCTTCTGTGCGGGTCATAACTCTTCATTCGGCAGTTTAATTAGATTTTTTCTGCAATTTTCCCGTCGCAGTTGTGTTATAAACACGCGCAGCGCCGTTTGCAAAAAGTAATGCGCCCTCAGGGACAAGTTGAATCCGCGTTTCCGTCCTTATCAAACGTAAAATCTGTTGTTCGCGCTGCGTGTTGCCTATAGGCTCGTGCATTGATTGATATGTGAACGTTTATTACAAAGACTTTGTATTTCAGACGTTAACAACTGCCCCACGCGACAGTATCGACAAAGATGGCTACTCCGGGTGTTGAAAGTATGTTGATCATTTTTGGATACGTGATTTTAGGGGGGAAATAACGCGAAACCGACCGATCGTTCCGCGATTTCCAGACATGCCCCCGTTCCCCTGTCTGGCCGGTCCTTTTTTCGAAACACCCTGTACATGGACATGTCTAGCAGGGATATGTCAAGATCGTCATTTTGATGGTGGGATCAAGCATCGACCGGTCGGACGTCGAAAAGTTTCGCGAGTCGCGACACTTAATTTGTCTGACATCAGGAAGCAGGGACTGGTTGGTCAACATGTCCAGTCTCGGTCAGCACTGTCTGTCTACAAATGCGACATTCGGTCTTGCATTTGTCTAGTTTGAGAGAGCAGGGACAGGTCAATCTGAAATTCCGACAATATTGTCTCGAATGTTCATTTTTCTGACATCAAGGAGGAGTGACCAGCCGGTCAGCACGTGTCTGTCCACTGATGAAACGTCCGGCTTCTCATTTGTTTGGCATAAGGGTCGGTCATTATGTCTGGTCTCGAAATGTCACATGACGCTCATTTTGATGGTACCATGAAAAACGGACTGGTCGGTCCGAAATTCAGGGCCACTCTGTAATACATTCCTTTGACGCATGCTAGGGCTCAGGGGCCGGTCGAAATGTCTGAAAACCTCATTTTACTCATGTCAGGAGGCACGGACCGGTCATATCCAGACTCATAATGCCTATTTTAGCACGTAGGAACCTGTATGACATCTCTACTTTCAGTTTCCGAGGAATTCAAGGCCGACGACCTTCCGCAAACCGAGGAGGAGAAGGAAGCCCTCCGCGAGGAGCTGAAGAAAACCGAAGACGAGATTGTCACGCTGCGTCAGGTGCTCGTCGCCCGCCAGAAGCACGCGCAGGACCTCAAGCGCAAACTGGGCCTGAACCCCTTCAGCGAGCTCGCCCAGGAGGTCAACCAGGGACTCGACGCTGTTAAGAAGACCCAAGCGTATGCATCCATGTTTCTTTGATTGATCTTATTGACCTATTTGGCCTTGCAGTTATCAGAAGACAAGCGAGGTGGTCTCGAGCACTGCAGAGACGGTGACCACAAAGCTGGGCGACATCCGCAACTCGTCGCTGTTCAAGTCGTTCGAGAACAAGTTGGGAACTGCTTACAACAGCGTAAGTCGCGTGTCTGGTGATGTGCTGTTTTCGGTGTACGAACGTGTAGAAAGGGTGGGTGTTCTTCTTCTGTTATTCGTCTCCTTTTCCACCCCAGCTTCTTTTTATATGCTTCTGTGGCTTGCTTTGTGGTCTTCTCGCTTTGTCTATCGCTTCCTCTTTGATCACCATGACACCTTGTTTATGTTGCAGGCGAAGATGGCCGCATCAACAAGCATCGATCACTTGGCCGCGCACACCGGACGAGGAGGAAACAACGGCGAATCCGCGAATGCCTCCGCCGCCACCACTCCGGCCGAGAAGCCTGCTTCGCCCCTCTCCTGAATTCGAACTTCGCGCATCCACGATTTACAGCTTTTTCCTTTATTCGTGATGTCCGCTTCGTGTATATTGTACTACATATTTATTTTGTGGCAAATGTTAAATCCACAATTGGTTAAGAGTGATTAATTTGATGATAAAGCCGTGATTTTGTTGGGTGTGGACGTGTCTGGGGAGGTATCTCGTTTCTTGTCTGGTTCAGGATACGGGGTCGATTGTGTTGGAGTCCATGGAGCAGCTTGATTGTCCAGTTTGATAGACAAGGGACCGGTTGGCCTGAAATGTAGGCAAATGCTCTGTTCACTTGTCTGACACCACATAACAGGGACCGGTCGGTCAGCACGTGTTTGTCCACAGATAAGGCATTCCGCTGTTCATACAGGGTGGTCCGAAAAAAAGGAGCTAGACCAGACAGTTCCGGAGCGGAGTCATGACTCCGCTCCGTCTGGCCAGTGAGCCGGAGGTGTCTGGACAGGACTTTTTTTGGGCCGCCCTGTAGTCTCGAAACGTCACGTACCTCGGGACGTTCATTTTGATGACGCCATGAAGCCCGGACCGGTCGGAAAGCACTTCTGTACACAAATCTGATATTTGGTCCTTCATTTGTTTAGGTTGAGGGAGCAGGGACCGATCGGTCTTAAATTTAGACAAATGCAGTCTCGAAGTTTCTAGAAATGGGTTCGGACGTGACATGCATTGTCTGTTTACCCGTTCTCTTGATGGCTAGCTTCTTTCGTCTAAATTTTGTCGTAGACCACCTGGGGTTTTGACGTATCGGAATTCAGCACGTCTGATCTGAATCGTCTGTCTGATCTAACATAGTCTGAAAACGCAATTTCTATTGATGCAATATTTATCACCTGTCTGTAAATGATCTTGTATAGATCATCATTTTGTCTGGATTTTCGACATACACTGTCTGGCAGTCTCCTCTAGACAAGCTTAAAATTTGAAATGTCTGGAATCAGCTAATCTGTCCTGACTCTCAAGTCTATATGTAAGCGCTGTCTGGATAAAGAGGCCGTTTGAAGGCAATTCTGTCTCAAAGCCTCTTCATTAGACGCCCATTTACCTTTCAATTTATAACTCATTTTGGCACGCACGTTTCGTCCGAAGGCCTGTCTAGACGCGATTTATCTTAATTTTAAACTCCGATCTATACGTATCAAACGACATTCTAAAAATGATCTTAATTTACCTCAATTTACCGCGCTTTTAGCATCTCCAGTGTTGTTCTACCGTTTACGACCACCTACGACGCGCTGTTCTCGTTTTTTACTCTCCGGAAGATTTATGACCCTGGCAGTCGTTCTTCGTGTGTAGCCTAATCGCCAGTAGCCGGAGTGGACCTACGTGAGTGTCCACGTTGTACGGGAGAGCGCTTGGATCACGGCAGCGGCTAAAATTTCTCCGTGGCCAGGCGGTGAGGTGGGACCGCCCGGTTGCGCTTGAAAGAAAACAGGACGCCTGAAGCACTCATAAATTTAGTGCCGCCGGGCAGCTCATCAGCCACAAGCTGTTCTCTTGATTGACAAGCGGCCGACCGGCGTCCCCAATTATATATTCGTTAGATCATCTCCGCACCTTGCGCTTCTTCACTTGTAGCCAGCCTCGGGAGGAGAAGCAAACGCTGCTTGGCCAACGACTTAGCTCTTCTTGTCCTCATCTCGATTTTCAGCATCGCTTTACTGCCCCTCCGGGCAGCTGCTGGCTGTTGTCTCCCCTTCTTGATCTCCCGCTGCCCAGTACCGCGTTTAAGCGACCCCCTCGGACTAAAGAAGTGCCCAAGCAAGCCACGTCGTAGAGAAACGTGGCCTGACCCTCTGAAAGGTGCTCTTCAATTAAATTTGTTGTTTCGAAAATTTAATTTAACCCAGAGATGAGCTAGCGTGATATGGCTATTGTTACGCGCGCTGTTTCTTGTTTTCCCCGAAATCAGCAGCCGTTTTTTCACGGTTGAGTCACTTCTGGGTTTATTTAGGCGCAGTCTCCGGAATTCGGCCTGTTTTGAAACAAGGCGGAGGAGACGAAGATGAAGGTTTTGGCGCTGTTTGCAGCGGTGGTATTGATACAGGCTGGACAAGCGGAGTATGGAGATCCCACGCCTCAAGGTGAGCCTATTTGAGAGAAGTTAGAAGATACAAAATTCAGAGGATATGTTCCCTGAAGGTCTGAAACGTTCCACTTACTTGCCACGTTTAATTTTGTCGTCATTCTGATCAACCGATTTTCCAACAAATCGTTCGTAACTTGGGTGCCTGCGTGTTTGTCTACTTGTACCCATTTCACTCTCTAAAGTTAGCCTTTAGTGATCGCTCTTTGAACCCTCAAAGCATTCGCTAACCATAGGTTAGATCAAAGGTTCATCAACACTCTCAAACGCCCCCATTTGACGGAGCATCCCGCCCTACCATCCTCTCAAAAATATCCCAATTTTTGATTTACGACCAAGACAAGACGGATGGCAGTGAAATTTGATACGCGGCCCAGCCGTCATTAATTGAGGTTTTTCGCTTCCAGACCCACTTTGATTGAGTCCTACACGTGTCTCCTAAGTGCATCGGGCTCTAGTGGTCTTAAAAAATTGGTCATTTAAGCGGCGAACAAAAAATGCAGATGTAAAGAGCTCCGATCAGAGCTGAAGCTTGTTTACAAATCGCGGCTGATAAATGACAAGTTTTTATTGAGAGTGGCAGATGGGAAAAGAGGTCATTTTTCAAGTAGATATGTCACGATTAAGAGGAGTCATAATTTAGGTTCATTGGCACACCGTTTCCTCGATTGCAGGAGCTCTTTTTGTCTTGTTTTTTTAGAACTAGCTCTCTTGGACTGGGCGAGCGGATTAAGAATAGCCTACTGCCGAGAAGCGCCCATTACAGAGCTGATCGAACCCTTCAAGCGTCAGATGGGTGCCACGATCAACCGATACTGTAGGAATTACACCGCTTGTGGATTGAAGCGAACGTAAGGTATCATTTAAGCGCTTATATGGCTATAGAGGCGTTTTTTAGGATCACGTTTGATGCGTCGCATGTTGTGCTGTTGGATGGATTTCCGAGAAGAGATTTTGGAGCCGTTCAGTTTAGGTTTGTGGTGGTGTTGCCTCATGGGGCGTTGACGGCAGAGAAACAGCAGAAACCGCTTTTGTCAAAGGCTACACTGTCAGGTAAGGCGACGCTAAGGCTTTCTAGGATACTCTAACGGCCTTTGTAGGAATTTGAAGAGGCTGGTTTAGAGTTTCAAACAGGAATCAAGTCAAACCGTAACCTCAAGCCATATGTAGATCATTCTCAGGCCCTTTTTAAACCTTTTTTAAAGTGCTTTTAGGTCGTTTTGAAGGCACACTGAAAATCCTAAACTAGCGTATTGATATAAGCTTTTTGATACTTTCCTCAGGATTGTTTTAGAGCCTGTAAGAAGCCTTTTAAGACATCCTAAGCTCACTTACCGTAATATTCAGCTGAAGATTGTTCTTAATTCATTTTAAGCCAAGCTTAGGTCACCCATGATACTTTATCGTTTCGAGCCTATATAGCAAGTTTAAAAAGCTGTTTTAGAGCCTTGCAAAAGGTATTTTAAGCACGTACCACAACATCAAACTCTAGTTTGTTCTTAAGCCATTTTTAGCCTTTTAGGAAGGTTTTTTGGTACTTTAGGATTAGTTTAATTAAATTTGTTTGAAGCGTTTAGGATTTTTTAAAGTTCACGCGAAGGGTTTTTTCAGATACATGTGTACGTTGTGCACGTATTATGTTACGGCTACGACCAAATGCGGCAGCGTCTTCGTGGGTGGTTCCCGGCTACGAGTACAGGGTGGCCACAAAAAAAACCTAGACCAGACAGTGGGCAGAGGCATGTCTGGAAATCGCAAAGCGGAGTCATTTCAAGCTCGCTCGTCGCGAACGACCAATCGGTTTCGCTAACTCCGCTCCGCGATTTCCAGACATGCCTCCGCCCCCTGTCTGGTCTAGGTTTTTTTTGGGCCACCCTGCGGCGACGTCTGCGGCGCTATCTGCGGCGGCTGCGGCGAGGGGCCACGAGTGTCTGCGGCTGCGGCGTGCGGCGTGATTTGTTAAGGAAAAGAAAACGCCAATCGGATGGCGTTTTTGCTGCGTCTACGTGGGTGGGCTTGCTGAGAATAGACATTTTGACCGGAATTTCGGGGTTTCCTGCTGAAATAGGCTATTTGGCGTGGAGAACGACGTCTCCTTACCTGTTTTTGTAAATTGAACATATTTTTTTATATTATTTTCATTATTTTTAGCCTTTTTGTGCTTACGAATTTCGTGCTTACGCAGTTTTCGAAGAATTGAAATTGTTTTATTGCAGCAAATTAAACACCAAAAACCAAAAATTTTTGCAACCTTTGACATGTAGGACGACTTCGAGCATCAGTGGCAACTTCGAGCATTCGTTTAAAATCTTCATGAGTGCTTCTAAGATAAATTTGCAATTATTCAAAGGCTTAGAAGGCTACTGCATCATTTTGGGCCGTTCTGGTATGCTTTGCCTTTAAGAAGCTACCCAAGATTTACTATAACCCCTATTGGTCGTTCTTAAGACATTTCAAGTTTTTCTTGGATGCCTATAACGCAGTTTTGGAGCTACGATGAGGTTAAAAAGAGAAGCGTTTTTCAAACACTCTTAAGCTTTTTTAGAGCCTTGAAGAAGTATTTCAAGACTCTTTTTTGTCATTTTTCGTTTCCCCTAGCTTTAGATAGTCCTCAAGCCGTTTTGTAGCTTTTTTAAAGCTTTTCGATCTAATTGGATAATTATGAGACCTTATGAGTACTCTTTAGGAATGTTCCACAAACACGTTCGCGATTTCGACCGCTCCGTAGGCTGGCAAGTGGTCAGTTTTGAGAAATACCCACGCTTCGACCCGATTACGACCTTCATGAACACCGCCATCCTCCCGATCGGCATCACCGCCGGGGTCGCTTGCGTTTTCCTAGCGTGTTGGTCGACGTCCTTAAGGTATTCCCTCCTCACCCCGTTCTTCCAGATCTGACTACTACATTTAGTACGTCCTACGCGAGCGAAGGATGGCTGGTGAGCGGCTCAAAGGGAGGAAAGAACGCGGCGCTTAGAAGAACGCTGGAGATCATCGAAGAGCAGAAGCTGCAGATGGCGCATCAGCTGGAGGAGAAGAGGGTGCAGTTGGCGATTGCCAGAGCGCATTTTGCGGATGGGGCGAAAAGCGAAGACCAGGCGACAACTTCTGGGTAGGTGCGGATAGGGTTGAAGGATTGGCTAAGGTATTTCAGGCTATCGACAACGATAGATGAGATGGAAGAAGGCGGCAGTTTGGAGCGCCTGCCGGAGGTTGTGGTCGTGAACACGAGAGGATGGAAGAGGAGACCGTCCAGGGATACGCTGGAGAGTTCGGGAAGGAGGATGTCCATGGGAAGGTGAGTACGGTAGTTTCCTAAAGGTCGAATGGTCCTTGAGGTCGAATGAGTAAAAATGAAGCCCCAAATGAAATTTTCGCAAGTCTGTTTCTTGCCCGTCATTGGCCCCTTTGAGACGACTCTCGTCTGTGTCTACATCTGTGTCTACGTCTGTGTCTGTGTACAACCCCCTCACCCCTCACTTCACTGATTCCCCAACCCTCCGAGCGGTCGGTCGCCCCTCGCACGTCTTCTGAAGACTTCTTGAAGCTCTTGTGATCTCCGAAAGCCTTGCCGAATCGAACGTCTGATGGATGTCCTGATTCCTGTGGTCACATGGCCTCTTCTGCTCCTGAACGCGGCCCCAATCGCCGTGGCCCTCGTGGGATGTGGTAAGAAGAAACCGGAGCCGAAAGGAGGTTCGACCGAGAAGACCGCCGCCACGGTGCCCCCGGCGCCGGTGCTCCCGGCGCCAGCCGCCCCCTCCACGGCCCAGGCTTCAACGACTCCGGCTGCGGCTCCCGGAGCAGCGCCGACCGGAAATTCGGCCTCGTCGTGCGCTCCGACTTCGTCCCAAGTGTCGGATAAGGTGAGGATTTATAAAGGGATTTTATGGAGGACTTAATTTTTGATATTTAGAAGGATGAAAAGAAGCCGGAAGAGAAGAATCCAGCCGAGGATGAGAAGTCGAAGCCAACGGATCCGAAGGTCAGTTTTGGTCGAATGTCGTGGCCGATTTATGGGCAGGAAGAGCCACTTAAAATGGACGAAAAATGGTCGGGATTTGGTGTGAAAAATGAAGCGGCGAATAGCAGAAATTTGGAACATTTTACGCTTGTTTTCAGTGACCTAATTGACTCCAATTTTGGTACTTTTGAGAACTGAATTTCATCTTTTCATTTGCAATTTTAGCATTTTTGAGCTCCTTTGGGTTGTGTAATTTTGCCTTTTTTCAGACCTCCTAAAGCAAGTGAAAATTATGGAATTGAAGCCAATTTATGCTGGAATCAGAGTCGAAAAGGAAGCGAAATACGCCCGAAATTCGGCGCCAAATTATAGCAAGAGTGCGTCGCGAAATTGACGCTTTAGTTTCGGCTATTTTTAGAATTTAACATCAACCGCTTTCGTAGTAATTTTGATGGATTTTGGGTAACTTTTTGTGATTTTGATTTCACCGATTTGCAGATGTCTTCAAGCAAGCGAAACTGGTTGAATTGAGGCCGAATCAATCCGCTTTTCGGGACAAAAATGAAACGAAAAATAGCTGAAATTGGTGATCAAATTGTGACCTGAAAGGTCCGTTTTGGTAATCATCGAGAGCATCCAGAAGTTGTGAAATTGCTGCCTAAATGTGGCTATTTTCGAACCGGATTCTGGCTATTTTTCATGCGATCGAGAGTTGGGCGTCAGGATTGACCTACTGGGCTCCAAAATGAAGGCTATACACATATAAGGGGCAAATGGAGCCGAAAATATGGGAATTTGGATCCAAATATCGAGCCGATTTGCTGATCCTAAGAGTTCACAAACTGACCATTTAAAGCCTTCTGGACAAAGATGAAAATTTTGTCATTTGAAGACCGATTTCCCGTCCAAATTTCGCGCGGAAATGAGCGCTTACATGTCACTTACGGTAACCTCTTCAATTCCAGAAGCCGGAAGACAATAAGGAAGAGGAGAAGCCCTCAGCGAAGTCTGAGAAAAAGAAGGAAGAGAAGAAAGAAGAAAAGAAGTCGGAATTTAAGTCGAACAAGTCGACGAAGACGAAGAAGGACGCCGGTGCGGATAAGAAGGACGGTGACGAAGATGGCGACGGCTACGAAGCCTGTCCTGAGATGACGCCAGAACAGCTGGCAAAGATCGCGGAAGAAGCCGGGAATTAAATCGGATTTCCTCTCCTCTCATGTATCCTCTCTTCTCCTTATCCTCAAATCATGCCCATCCTTCCTCTTCGTTTCCCGCTTCAGCAGCATTTCGAGTTCTAACTATGGTTCAATTTCAGCAGCACCCGACGGCACTCCCGACGTCTGAGTTCGATCGACGAATTTCGAATAGAAGCGAGGAAAATGCGCAAGAACCGCGGAAGCGTGTTCACCTCGAGCGCCTCAAGGAACCGACGACAGCAGGAGAAGCGGTGGAAGGCGGGAAGCTTGATGTTCTCCGGATTCGGAGCGAACAGAGCTTAGGAAATACGTTTATTTTCACTTTGTACATTACTGTAGAAATCCATGTGTGTTCATATCTTGGAGAGCGTGGTCGTGATGTGCGTCGAGACTTGGGCGAAAATCTCGTCGACGATGCCTTTCGCGTCGATCTGGAACAGCCTCATAAGTTAAAATCCGTGAAAATGGCAATTCTTACCTTGACGAGCTTTCCCTTGCCTTGGTAGTGGGTGATCACGGGCGCCGTGGTTCCGTGGAAGACGCCCAGGCGCTTTTTAATGGTTTCCAGGTTGTCGTCGGCGCGTTTGCTGATTTCGGCGCGTTTCAGGAGGCGCTTGATGAGGACATCGTCGGGGACGTCGAAGTAGATGACCAGGTTGCTGGGCATGATTTCAGCTTCGAATTGGTCGCCTTGTTTAACTTCTCGAGGGTAGCCGTCAATGAGGAAGCCTTTACTGCCCTTCTTGGTCGCTTCCAGCATCGTTTCCTTGATAAGGTCCAGGATGAACTCCTAAAATGGTCAAAACGGGTCAAAGCTTCAAGGGGTTTAGAATGAAGGAAAAAGGAGAATGAACGGCTTACCAGAGGCGCGAGCTGTCCAGCTTCCATGATCTTGGCCATTTCCTTTCCTCTCGACGATCCGGACTTCACTTCGGCCCTGAGAAGGTCGCCGGAGCTGATGTGGGTGAAGCCAAACTTGGCGACGATTTTTTCGCATTGCGTTCCCTTGCCGGATCCCGGGCCGCCGACGATGAAGAAGATCGGGAGCTTCTTCGCCTTGACGGGCGTCAGGTCGATTTTGCGGCGGGTTTCTGAAGGCATCTGGAAGGAGTTAGTGGGAAGGAGGAGGAGGAGCACGAGAGCGTAGACGACCGCACGCCGCGCGAGAGAGTCAGTGGAATGAGGCGGCATGCGGGTGGTCAGGTATTTTTTAAGACGGAGACTGTCTGGAAGCGGCTTTTGCAGGGTTTCAGACGGGGAAAGGGCAAAAATGAAACGATTTCAAACACGCGGTCATTTGGACGTACGCCGTCGTCTTCTGTACAGTTTTTGACAATTTTCAGACAGAACTAGTCTCGAAATAAGGCGTCAGACAGCAGCTAGATGTCATTTTGGGTTAGATCGAAAGGATACGAGCGGTCGAACCACAGGTAAAAGGCTTATTAGCTAAAATAAGGACAAAGACTCTGAAAAGCGGATTTTGCAGGGTTTTAGACAGGCAGATGACAGTGGGACAGTTGTCAGACGTCTTCAGGCGCTGGCTGTGATAGGATCATTTGCTGGACGTCAAAAAAAGTCGAGCGGTCGGTCCTGGAAAGCCGCCGTCTTAAACAGGGTGATTAAAAGAAAACCTAGACCAGACAGGGGGATGGAGGCTGGAAATCGCACAATTCGATTCGATTACGAATGAGTTCTCCAGACGCAAGGTGCGATTTCCAGACATGCCTCCATCTCACTGTCTGGTCTAGGTTTTTTTAAATCACCCTGTATAAAACGACCACACTGTAGACGCTTTTTAGCCCTTTTTAGACAAAATAGTCTCGAAAGAAGGATTCAAACAGCAGTTAGATGTCATTTTGGGTTTTGGATAGAAAAAAGTCGAGCGGCCGTTCTATAGCTAAAAGGCTTTTTTGGCAGATGACGCCTAGAAGCGCTTCTTAAACGATTAAAAATAAGAAATAATAAAAGAAGGCTAGTTGCGTCGCGTAGGTAGCTCACATGAGAGCAGCAGACTCAAGGCAGAGAAAATTATGCTAGAAAACGTGAGAGAAACGCGCTGCAATAACAAAATGAAAACGAGCGCGGGAGAAGTTGTACATTGTAGTTTTGTGCTGATTGGAAATCGATATTTGGCGTGAAGGAGCGCAATCCGGAATGTGACATGCGGCTAAAGTGGAAGCTCCGGTAGTGTGTGTTCGCTAACGTCGTATCTGGAGTAGATCACAACGGCCACGCGGTTAACAGAACAACACGTCAACAACACGAACAAGTTTAGTAGGAGTTAACAAACACAAAGTCGCCGAGCGCAGTACTAATGAAAAAATTGATGAAAATGCAAGCAGGAAAAGCAATGCGGCCATGTGTGGTCTGGATTCCGGTCTCGCCACGATCGCCGCACGGTAGAGACGGTTCAAATCCCTTCTTCGCCGTGCTTGGCGACGTCCAACCATTTTCGTCGGTGTCTCCAACGATAGCGGCAGCATCTTTAAAAACTCCAAATGCCTGTGTTACCATTTATTACCTTGAAACTTCACAATTTGGCTTAAAAACACGATTTTCTTATTTTCCAGCGACGGCCTTGTCGAGGTGAGAAGTGACCACGGCGAAGATCTCATCCACGCTTCCTTCGGCCTTGATCTAAACAGACAGATCTAATTTCTGGATGAACTAGGCATAAACGTACCCTAGCAAGCTTTCCCTTCTTCTCATAGTGCAACACAACTGGAGCAGTGGCGTTGTTGAAGGTGTGCAGGCGCTTCTTGATGGTCTCCATGTTGTCGTCAGCGCGTCCGCTGGTCTTCGCGCGGTGCAGGAGACGCTTCACGAGGGTTTCTTCGCTGACGTCGAAGTACACGACGAGCTTGCTGGGTTGGATTTCAGCCTCGAATTGTTCGCCTTGCTTGACTTCTCGGGGGTAGCCGTCGATGAGGAAGCCTTTGCTGCCTTTTTTGATCGCTTCGAGCATGGCTTCTTTGATCAGGTCCAGGACGACCTCCTAAAACGGAAAATTGAAGTAAGACAATGCAGGGTTTAAGCTGTGTTATAGGCTTACCAGCGGGACGAGCTCTCCAGCCTCCATAATTTTAGTCAGCTGAGTTCCACGAGGCGATCCCGACTTGACCTCAGCTCGGAGGAGATCTCCAGAGCTCAAGTGGGTGAGGCCATACTTGGCGACGATCTTCTCGCACTGCGTTCCCTTGCCTGATCCAGGGCCTCCGACGATAAAGAAAATGGGCACGTTGGCGGCTTTGAGGGGACCGAGATCGATGTTCTTGCGTTCGACGACAGGTACGGGCGGCATGGTGAATCAAAGGCTCTGGAAAGTACAGTATCGTTTATCTGTACAAGGTTGCAGTGCCAAAATGGACACCAGGAAATGCGCGATTACGACAGAATTATGGGAAGAGCAAAACTTGCCATAAGTGGATAGGCAAACAAGGCAAAAGGGCGCCTCTTTCAGATCTTGTTGACGTTTTAAGCAAAAATGATTCTGTTACCGTACACCGCCGTTTACCATATACGCCACTTACCAATCAGGAAGCGACATGATTTCGTGACGGACGGGCATGTCTTGATTGTTCTCCTCTATTTAATAAAGGGGATTTAAGTCAAAACGTTTTGTTTACGTTTGGAGCAAATATTCTAAGCATCATGAAAAAATCTCAAGAACACGTTTTGAAATGACCTCAAAGAACTTCACTTTCAATGCCTGAAACCGATTTTAAAGCCGCAAAAATTGAAGGTCGAAACTTGTGAAATCTAATTTAACATATTAAGAGCTGTCAGAAGTAGTTCTAATAGAAGAAACTGTCCCAGTGGCTAATAGAAGCTCAAATTACCAAATGTCGCTTTCACGGTTCGCCTCGTTTTAACCGAAAATTATCACCGTTCAAGAAAAACTTTAAAAAGGTTATCTAAAAATAGCAAAATAAGGTAAAGTGGCTTCAAAGCTAAACGCCCTAAACCAATTTTTAAACGTTAGATTCAAGTTGAAACTCGTAAAATCACATTAAACATTTCAAAAGCTGCTAAAAGTAGTCTTAGCGAGAGAAGATTCTTTCAAACTAATAGAACCTTGAATGAGATCCGAGCGATGGAACTGCAGAAGAGGAGGGACAAACAAAAGCCAAAAGCTCACGTAACGCTGGAGTGGAGGTGCGGCATGAATGAATAAAAAGAACCTCTCCTCCTTTTCTCAGCCGCCTCTCCGACTATTACAACAAGTGGCTGCGGCGGAGAGTCGGAAAACATCTGCTATTCTCGCAGGATTACGGATAACGGCACTTTCTCCCTCTGCAAGTGATCAACAATGACCTTGCGGAGGAATTAGCGGGTCTGGTTTTAGGAGGAGAGCGGCACGTATGCTTGAGTTAACTCGATTCGGAACTCGTTTAGAGTAGAAAATTGAGTGGTAGGGATTGAGTGGATGGTGGGACAGGTGATTAATTTGCAGCTGTGGGAAAATTAAGGAAATGCGGCCTTAGATCAAATAAGAACTATGACATAGAGAGCTTGGAAAAAGCATAAGAGGATTATTGAGGTTTCAAGGACTGAAACTAGCGGTGAGCATTTGTTGAATAGTTAGAAGAACTTAACGAATTGTTGTAAGTTGGAATTTGGACATTGGAGTTCGGTAAGGATCAATGAGTAAGTGCACATAATTGTCACCTGTGGAAAACGAGATTTTCAAGAATTAGGAAGTTACCAAATGCTCAGGTGGTAAATGATCGCTTTCTGAATGTGGGTCTTGTGGTAAAAACACAAAATAAAGAATATTGAGCTGAGATTGCTCCATCAGCTGTCAATAACCATTAAAATGACAAGACAGCAATATACACATCTCTCTCGCCTGCACGCTAGAATACATAATACAAGAATAGCCAAACTACTTTTCACTAATTTGGGCTAGGTCTCATAAAAGTTAAGGTCCTCTTAATTTGAAAGTTTTACATTTTACAAGGGATTTCGGGTTTTAGGATGGTTCGTATGAAGAAAAGCATTCTAAATTTCTGCCTTAGAAGACCTATGAAACTTCAAAAAGGATCTGGATGCCTTTACTTACATGCATAATGTACATGTATAATCAAACGGTGATAGATCAGATTCAAAGCATTCTACCAGACACAATTTGTGCGCGATAGAATACAATTTCATGTCATTTAAATCCAACTATCAGCTGTCGAACCCCATCAAATCACGGCACAACACCACACACATCCTTCGTTCTCGCCCGCACGTATCCACAATCGCAAAAACGGCCGAAATCAAAAGTCAGCTGTCGCTCCCAAACTCGCCATGCCACGCATAAATGCATTCCCAACTACTCCGATCTCCACTGAGGCTAAAACGGAGTCACACTCCCGGGACGCATTAACAACACACGTAAAAAGTGGGACATTAAGAGCGACGCCTGGAGAGCGACGGAAATACGTGTGTTAGGAAAGCGAGATTGTGACGTCGGAGACCAAAAAGCGCCCAGCTACGCAACGGCGATGAGCTGTTACGGCGGACGGCTTCCCTCATCGATTCCCAGTTTGCAGTTGGAGACGAATGGGTGACAGAATATGGGAGTGTGTGTTCCCTAGGAGAGCAAGGCGTAAAATAAGGCGGTGGGAAAGAGGCTTGGAAGCGATGTGGGTGTTCTTTGATGTGAGAAGAGGATAAAACAAATGACCTGAAAGGAAAAAAAGCAAAACGGAAAGCTCGTAAAACACATATGTTAAAAACCTAAAGTGCCTGAAGGTCGGAATTCAGTTTGTAAGACAAATGTAACGCTTAAAAATTCAAAATAGGCAGCGACAATTAAAAATAGTCACAAAACCGTAACTCGTAAGGTGTTCCTTGATGTGAGGTGAGGATAAACAAGAATGGAAAACAGCCCTCGCCATGACATAAAATTTTCGTTATTTCAGAAAGTGGCGCTTAAGGTTGAGAACAAAAGCAATGTCCTAAAACCACCATTTATCATTTCTTGCCTTTAGGCAAAACTGCATATAAGGCCTTGCAGAATTCATTAAAAATATGCTGTCAACAAGACTTTTCTTCAATTTCAAGTAAGTCGATAAATGTTTCAAGTGTTCATTTGTAATTCTTCTGCCTTCAGATTAAATTTGAGTGCATGTACAAGAAAGAGCATGTACGTTTGTGGACATCTTTGGACACAACAATGACATTGCCAGTCTCGAATTGAATCGCAAGTACTCCGCGAAGTTTAGAAGCAAGTGGTATAAGCTAACAACATGGAGTACGCACGTATTCAAGTACGTGTGACGTGTCTCCGTTTCCCGAAATTTGTACTCTAGTGTTCCCGGATGTAGTCGGGCCCCTCTAAGATTGTAAAACAGCCTTTTTTACGGCGCTGTTTTCTATGATCCCATGTGTACGTAGTCTTCTTTAATTTGCCACAATTGTTTCTATTTAACGGAACGACCCGTGATAACAGGGACACGGTGCTGACTGAGAATTCAGTGCTTTTCCTTACGTAATGAAAGATACATAAAATTAACCTTTTTCTCCTGCTTCAGAAACAACACGAAGCCCAAGCCAACAGATGTACCACGAAGGGATCATGTCAGGCCGCCGAGGCGACCGGCTGCCCCAGAGCAACAACAGCACAATCAGTAGTCAGATCCCAGCAGCCAGGCGCCCTCCGAGCTGCTCACAATGCTTTGTTTTTCTCCACGACTTTGGCTCCTCGATTTTCTCAAGTCCATATCCGGTCGGGTGGAGCCAAAGATCAGGCTTCGGCTCGATACGACACAACACGTTGAATCTGTTACTATAATTGTTATGATAATTATTCCGGGTGCTGCAGCCAGTTTTCCTGGTAAATCGATCGCCTACGTTGAAAGGACCCAAGTCATGAACGTCATTTCACCATTTAATCAAACACGAATGGCAGAGTTCCGTTGCAGGCCACCGGCATCAAGTTACTCATAAACATTTAAAACAATTTATGTCATTCTAAGATGCAGAAAACCCATATTACGGTGAGGCAGGTGTCCTCCGAATGGTGAGCGTCGACCGGCCATCCTGTTCACCACGCTGCCATCGATCCGTTCGAACTTCTTGCCCACTTTTCGACCGCCGATCCTAACAACAGGAGCGTTTTTTCCGGGTTTCCAAGCGTTTTTTCCGGGTTTCCATGTTGTCCTTAGTAGCAAGGCGTCCTTCCAACCCTTTGCAACAGTCCTTCGCGCCTCTCCAGGTCTTCTGTTCATCAATTGTTTGGACAGCGAAATGGCCTGAGTATCTTGTCTTTTGGCGTCACGTCGACACATGACAAAAAACGTTGTGTTGCAGGTTGTTGTTTTAATAGTGTTAGATGGTGAAAAAAAAGAAAAGCAACGGTTCTCATTTTCATCATATTGGCTCAAATTGGTGTCCATCCAAAAGATCACAAGCTTTGAGTGAAAAATCTTAGCTAAAATATGTAAATTCAAACTTATACTGCAGCCTAATTTCTTACCATTTTGAGTCCAGACAGCTGCTTCGACCATCTCTTCATAATTAGTTATCAACGTAGCACTTTGGCTGTCACATCGTCTCTCCGCATTGTAATAATTCATTGCTACTCCACGCTGCACCGCATGACAAAAGTTTTTGTTGGCACTGGGATGGAAGCCTTTAGGACAAATAGCTCGGGTGCCCAGAGAAGGTGAAATTTTGAGAAAGAGTAGAATAAGAAGGTACAGTAACATTTTCGAGGCAAGTACCTCAAGATCTGAAAGTCATAGATGTTTCAGAAAAATTGGAGTAAGACGATAGAACGCGAATTGTCAAAAACTGACACGTGGAAGAGCACTCTGGAATTCGTTTCACTGAAAAGACGTTTTTTGAACTAATCAATCTCTGTTAAGTGTGTTACACCCTCCGCCTGTTGCATTCTCTGTAATTTCAGCGCTCTCAACATGTTCGTTTTGCTAGACATACCTAACCTAATCAGGGACGCTCAGAACGTTCCCGTTAGGATTGAAGCCCGGTTAGAAAAAAATCAATAAAAACTGAAGCGAAATTTAATACCTGCGAATTGACAAATCAAGGAACTTGTGCCAAGAAGTCTGGCCGTAATGTAAGTTAAAAAGCCAATTCTCTAAAAGCTTAAAAAAGTCTAAATAAGGTTACCAAAGAAAAAATTGGACTAGAGACGACTTCAAAAGTTTCATGAAGCTCGTAATTTTGTCGTAATAACGACCACTCAAATCAAAGAATAACACGGAACAGGAGAGCTCAAACTTGGGTAATTAAACCTTTATGTGCAAAATATAAACGCAAGACACAAAACGTGACCGCCGCGGTCACCTTCTGCGGCTTCCGTTGTTGGCGACTGACGGCTCCTCTTCGCTTGTCGCTCGCTTGGCCTCTTCGACCTCATTGAATTTCGGTTTGTCGTTGACAAGGTTGTCTCCTTGCCGTAGCGCACTCGCCGTCACATCGTCTGCTGAAATTTGCATAACACTGTTTGGTGCTGCTTACCGTAAGCCACCTGTCTTGCTGTTTGCAACACCGTCCATTTTTAAAATTTTTGTTGTGTTTTGTCGATCATACGTTTGCTACATTTGTCCGTTGCAACAAGCATTTTGCTGCAGTGCTGGAAACATCTTTGATCGCTGTCCAGATAACTTCCTTCTCAATGACAGTGAGCTTTCATGTTACACCTATAATACCTCGCCATCATCAATAGTGCCATGGTGGAATCAGAAACATTCCCAATATGGGTTGGAGGTTGAAACGTGGATGCAAATTTCAATGGCTCGTCGGAACAAAACCAACGAGACGAGCGAATATTGGCAGGCGGGAGCTGATCTGAGTCTCACTGAAACTTGTCTTGCTGTAGGATACGTTTTTGAGTAATTCAACAAAAATGTGATTATAGGTGTTAATGGGAAAGCTGACACCCATGGCGTGTGAAGGAGTCCTTCCATTTATCTGTCAGAAATTGTTCGACTGACAGCTGTTTCCTTTTAATTTGTTTCCTGCAGGCTTCTAATCAAATTAGTCGAATCGGACTAATCAATGTGCCAGCTGCTCACTTGCAAATAAAGAACAAGCTAAATTGTTTGTTATTCAAGTCGAATTTATTGAAATTACAGTTCAGCAAAATGACTGCAGCTAAACACTTAATCAAACCACTTTTCGCAGATGAAGGGAAGAGTGCCATTGCATGCCATCGGTGTGAGCTTTCCTTGAGACATCTAAATTCTGTTATATAGCCTTGACTCCAAAAAGAACCATCTTACTGCCAAACAGATGTCAGGAATGGTCGGATCAACGTCTTTTTGCCAGTCCTCGCTGGCCTTATTAATCTTGTTTCCATCGATCCACTGGAACTCGCCGTCCACTCTTCGACCACCGACCCAATTTGCCAACTTTTCTGAGCTGATTTTCGGACTTTTCACGTTGTCACCAATGACAAGGCTTCCTCCCGACTCGGTGCAGTGGTTATTGGCTTCATTCCAAGTCTTTCCTTCTTTATGCACTTGGAATCCATAGCCTGACAGGCGATCCCATAGATCTTGTTTAGCCTCGACACGACAGAGAATCATAGCTCGGTTATCACAGTCACTGGCTCTAAAAGTCGCATCTCTACCTCTGAAGAAGATGCAAGATTCGTCATTCTCTCGGTATTCGAACAAGAGAGTATGAACCCAGTAAGCCGCGTTTTCATTACTGCTGTTTTTATCTGAAATTCGCATTTACACAAGGTGAATCAGATTTAGAAGCTGAAACAAATCACTGACTTATAAATAATTGATGAGCTTGGACGACTTCGTTTTTCATACCGACCAAGGAAGCATTGATGTGGCTACAAACTCTCTCAGCAGCATAATAATCGATCTGACGAGTGTTTAGACCAAAACAGACGGTCTTGTCAGGGCTTAGGAAGAAGTCTTTGGGACAGATTTCTTGAATACTGGGAGATAAGAAAAAGAACAGTACGATTAGCAGGCAGAACATGGGCTAAAAGCTAAATGTGACATATTTAAGACACGATATAAGACAAAAGTTGTGAGCGCAAGAGATCAATAAGTTCTTCTGGGAACGCGTCAGCTGCAGAGTGTAACAAAAGCGGGAAAAGCTGAATGATTAATTGCATGGAATGCAGTTTCTCTGTTTTTGCACGTTAGTCTTGGAAGTCTTAAAACTGATCTACTGTTTAAAAGTTTGAAGAGATCGCAACCAAAAAGGAAAAGACCACATGTAAAAGCTTTTAGCCAACAATGTAGAAAAGGGTATAAGGGCCATAAGCACAACAGAATTATGCAGATAGAATTACGCAAATCGCCAAATTCTTGAAGGAAGAAAAAAACGAGAAAAGCCAGAAAAATCGAAAAACGAAGTAGTTTTATGACATTTCGTGGCCAATTACTGACTGAAAAATTAGTTTAGAAGACTGACGCGTAAAAAAGTATACGCGTCAGTCTTCTAAATCTTACAAATCACTTTTTTGGGAAGTTGCATAACGGTTAACACTATTTCAGAATTAACATCCAGTTGCCGTTTTGCAAGACACAAAAACATTCGGAGCATTTTCACTGTTTAGTTGATTGTAAGATGACTGAGGCACTCAAGAAGCATAAGCAGAGAACAACGAGAATAAAGATAATAATTAATGGCTCAGCTGAGAGACTGATCCGATAGTAAATAGAGGAAAGCGATCCAGATGTCCATCCGTTCGTCCGTTTGTCCGTCGCGGAATTATGTCGCTCCCTGATTGGTGAGAGGCGGTGTACGGTAGTTTTCCGATTGTTGTTTGTCGCACTGTTAGTCGCAAGCGACGACCCGGTGTTTTGAGCGCCAGTGAATGAGCAACGCAGAGAATTTTCCGAACCTGTGTGCGTCTGAACTTTGCGGATCCAAGGTTCCGAGCGGATTTTTCCGTCGCGCGACGGTGGATTTTAAATCGTTCGCCTGGATCCGAAATCACTCGCTTGGGTCCAAGGAGGATGAGCTTTGCGGATCCATCATTTGACAAACGTGGACGCACCGTGGAAAGCAGTCCAAATCCACCCGGTTGGGGGAGGGGGACAACTCGGTGCAAGTATTTAGCCAAACCACTTTTCGCAGACAAAACGAAGAGTTCCGTTGTAGGTCATCGGCATCAGTTTCCCCATAAAAACCGTTTAAAAATTCTATATTTTACAGTCAGGCAAGTGTCAGAGTGGACCAGATCAGGGCCGCCTTGCCAATCCTCGCCGGTCTCGTTTATGACAGTTCTGTGGATCCACTGGAATTCGTCGTCCACTTTTCTCAGCCATCTCGGAAACGCTCCTAAGATTATCTTGGGAGTGATAATATCCAGCAGGGTGAATCCAAGAGTCTGATTTTGTTCTGTGTAGATTCGGCACATGACAAGCAATCTCTTCTTTAACAGCCATCAGTGTCGCTCCTCGCTCTTCGCAATTCATACCTTTCCGCATAATCACACTTCCCCACCCAAACTTTCCAACGCAAAAAAAACGAAAATTCTTATTTGAGCTGGAAAGAATTCCTTTGGAACATCTTTGAAGCTTATAAACAGTAATAGCGTGAGAAGTATGATTACGATATAAAATAATTTTGGGACCAAGTATGTCAAGTATCTGAAATAGCAGTTATTGCAATGGAATTAGAGGAAAGCAACAGTGTGCAAAACGCTAAAAACGGGAGATTCTCAGTCTAAAATTGTAGAGCGTGATACAGAGCAGCGCTGTGGCTTTGAGAAAGAACAGTGCAACAAGTTTACAGCATTCCACTGGTCAGATCTCAGGGCGGAATAATAAAAAACGAGGCGGCTGTCGTCCCTCAAAAGCCAATCTCACTGTCAGTTGTTGGCGACGCAGCGTTCCCGATTTTCTAATTTTGTTCGAATTCTGTGTTTCATATCTTTGCTCTGCGTCCCAGCCCATACGATTACTGGAAAATTCATTAGCACCATTCTGAATACATCGCACAATCGAATACTAGCAGTGAAGTGAAAGGAGGGAGAGGATTAAGCCACTTGAGCTGAGAAAAAAGATACCGCGTCATTGAATTGGGGAAAAGGCTTAAAAGTGAGAATTTAAGGTCTAGACATCGGCGACGTGACTCGTCGTGTAGATGTTCTCCATGGGGTTCCGTTCGACCAAGGCTCCGATGGGAAGCGTTCCGTCGTCGTAGCTGTGGAGGTCTTCCGAAGGAGGTGCCGAGGACTCGGGCTGCTTTCGCGGGGTTCCGACGGTCAATTTTCCGGTGTCAGGTTCCTCGATGCCTGGGTAGATGCTGTTGGGGCCGTAGGTGGAGGGTTGGTAGCCGGGGTGCGCGTTTTTGAGGTTTTGGGTGTAGTTCATCTTGGAGGGACGCTTGCCTGCACGGACCGATTCCGGTGAGTATTCGTCGGCTAGGTACATGTCGTTTTTCTGAAATAGGCAGGGTTAGTTTGAAGTATTTATACTCCTGCCTCAACCTTAAACAGGTTTTTATGATGTTCATCTTACGTTTAATCTTTAACCTTTCTTCTATGTAGCTAAACCTCACTTTCAAGCCTCTAGGCTGCTTTCCTCAAGCTTTATTGTATGTCTCTGGGTTCATTTTTCTAGAATAAGGGTGCATTAAATTGAGCTAACTTGAATCTTTTCTGCCGCTAAACAAAACCTGAAACTGAAGCTTTTATGCTGTTCAACACGGCCAAAGCCTTAAGCTTTTAGGTTGCCAAATTAGACCTTAATCTGAAGCCTATAGGCTTGTAGTCTTAAGGTCTATCTTAAGCTTATGTGTTGCTATCTAACCTCAAGCTTAACCTGAAGTTCATACGCTGCTAGCTTCAAGCCTACGCTGCTAACCAATGCTGTTATATTATCCTTAAGCCTCTACGTTGTCAAATTTGACCTCCATCGAAATTCTTTAACAAGCCTTGTAAGCTGCTATTTTCGATCTCAGTCTGAAGCCTATGTGCTGCTAAGCTCAATCTCAACATTAAGCTTCTGAACTGCTAACCTCACCCATGAGCTTCTCTGCTGCTAATCTTGACCTCAAACTCAAGCCTCTCTGCTGCTGAACTCCTAAGCAAACTCATATCTTGAACGTGGCATCAGGACCTTTCCTTCCACCACTACTTTATTTCCAATCTCTCGCATCAACTTCCTCTCCCTCTCCTCTCAGACCTCAAGCGTCTTGTCAAAATCGTTCCCATTAATGTCACTCATCTCCTGGCTCCTCACCTTCTGCATATGAAGCCGGAACAGTTCTCCAAGCAATTCCCGAGTTACGCGTCCTCCCACATTCTGACGGATGAACTGAAGCAGAAGCACTCCATCGGCCTTCAGGTACTTCTTGACAAATCCCTCGGCGTCCCGCTTGCCATTTCCGTACTTCACGAGGTCTTCTTTGGACATGTTGGCTTGCACGACGGCACGCATCATCATGGGAAGCGAAAAGAGGGCGACGTTGTAAAGGAAGTTGACGAAGGTGACAATTCCGACGAAGATGAACCAGACGTAGAGGAAGAGGTAGAGCTTCTCGTTGATCATGTTCATCATGATGACGCATTGGACCGTGTGGCGTTGCCGGTTTGCCAGACGACGCACTTCGAAGTCACACATGATGACGCGCGGGAAGATGGGAGATTCGACCCATTCCTTGCCGAAATAGATGTCCTTGAGGGTCTCCCAGCCCCAGTTCATGTAGTCGCCGCCGAGGAAGTGGTTGATCAGGTAGAATTGGACAATGATGTTCATGACAAAGAAGAGCTTTGTGGCCAAGTAGAGGATGGTCGCGTTACTGCCGGAGCGGACGATGGTCTAAAAAAGGAAGACGGTTAATTGAGGTTTCAGGAAGCTTGAAAACGTCTTTTTTAATTCAAAGTTTTGGTTTTAGTCAAGTCAAATATAGGCTTAAAAGCCAAATACTCACCCCGCGCTCCTCGAACACTTCTATGGTCTCATGAATGTAGGTAGCGACGTTCTTAACCTCCTTAGCACGATCATCTCCATGGAGATCCTTGCACTTGAGCGTTTCTCCTACAACCGACCTAGGGTTCACGGCAGTCTGCTTGTGAAGCATGTTCCAAATCCAGTTGGGCATGAAGAAGCACACGGCTTGAAGCGCGAGGACGATCGGAACCCATCGGTAGTAGCTGATCTGGTCGTGACGTTCTTCATGTTGGCCAGGAATTTCCTCTTCCCAGGGAACGTGGTAGCTGTTGGCGATGAAGCAGTAGTCCTCCGCGTACTTTTCCCAACCACCGCGGAATTCGTTAGGCACCCAGCATTGGATTGGAGACCCGAAATACTGTTTAGCAGAGATGGCGAGGGAGAAGAATGCAAGGAGAAGCGAAGTGACATAGTAGTTGAGCCAGTCGACAGAGTCAGCGACGGTCTGCTCTTTGACCACTCGTTGGATGTACTGGTTGATAAAGGGTATCCCGAGCATGGCTGCAGGTAATACCTAAAATGGCAAAAATTAGAAAAAGAGGTTAGGATACGTGCGAGAGGCGAAAACGCGTGGGCCAAGAGTGACCTTCGCGAGGGAGACGCGATTGTGTGAGCGCGCGAGTGACCCATAACGGTATGCGCGAGTAAACAAGAGATAAAGAAGGGCTTGGCCCATCTTGGGTCATCCTTAGACAGTAGGTCGCGGTGGGAGGCAAAGGAGCGGAAAACAGTTTGTGATCGATAGATTAATGTTTATATGGGAGAGCGGAGGTGACACATGGAAGGAACTGATGCGAGAATTCCTGGATGCATAGGTGAGAGTAAAAGTGAGCTTAGGTAAGGAAGAACTTTCTCAGAAGTTCGAAGTGCAGTGAAGTTATCTAATTTGTTACCTAAGGCTTGATTTAAGCTTCTTATTTGCGTGCTAAGCAAGGTTAAGAGAAGGCATTGGCTTTAGGAACTTTCGGTTAGCTAAGCATCACTTTGACAGGCCTCAAGGCAAAGGGAAACACTCTTGGAATAGTTGACAGGCTTAGCAAAAAGTAATGCTCACGATTACTGTATCCAGCTTTGGATGCATGCCTAAAGGGACTAAGAAGAGCTGAGGGACAATTTAAAGCAAACCGAGGAAAGAAGAACTTACTTAGTTGTGAAGAGCTAGTGAAGTCCACCTGAGTGATACCTAAGACTGAATTTGAACTGCTTATATGCGTTCTAAGCGATGCTAAGAAGAGGCATCGGTTATAGTAGTTTTGGTTGGAAAAGCATCACTTTTAAGGGTTTCGAAGGAAAACACGACTAAATCCAAGACAGCATTTGAGCCAGGACATTTCACACAAATAGCCATATCCTGAAGCTCCCACCTTCCCATCGCCCTTTTTTACACACTATCACCACTTAGGAAGCTCGGAAGCTCGGAGGAGACGAGCAGGAGTCGATTGCTCATCTCCGCCGTGCCGCTTTTCGTCATCACTCGGCAGAAGACAAAACATTGCCTCGTTTCTGTACATACACGCAGCAGCAGCGAAAGCGAAAACGGGAATAGGAATACAGTAGCGGATAGTGTGGATCCTAGTAAACTATCACGAGATAGAGCAGCTGTGTTAACAGAGTAAACGACCTTTGGAAAACATAGATGTTGGTCTGCGTTCTACTGGGAAAGAGTGTTCTGAGTTGAATTCTAAGCATCTCAAGATGGAATTTCATGTTTTGCAAAGCCACGATTTTTAAATTCAATCGGCGGCAGGCGATCGCTGAATCACCATTTGCAAAATTGCACTAATGCACTTTCCCACGTCTCTCAAAGGCGTTTTACAATATAAAATCGATTATACAGAGGCTACAGAAAAGGAGCCTTCAAAGCCCCACCGCCCCGCAATCAGCTGCTTTGTCGGAGCGGCTAATCCTATCGCAGGCCGTAGGATCGCCTCTCGGGTCACATACAATTGGCCGACGTGCGGCTAGGAGCGATACAGGGAGGAGACTAGGTCTAAAATTGGAATACAGACAAAAGAGCAATCTAGAATCCTTTTTAAGCTTTACAAGGGAACCTTTCCAAGTGTGAATTTCAAATCGAGCTGAAAATTGGTGAGCAGATAGATCTCAATGCGCTGATTCCGAAAATATGGGTTTTGCCTGCCAACGCGAGATCTAAAGTGCCTAAACGGGCATGTCTAGAATGGGAAAACCGACCGCTCAACAGCCGTCCACCAGATTGAAATAGCTTCCGTTTGAGACTGAAATGGCTTCTGTCTGGCGCTGTAAGTTGCGCCTTGTTTGCTGCTCGCTCATTTAACCTTATTTCGGCTGATAGAGGCGGTTTTTTTGCGTGAAGCATAGCCATCAACCCGTCACATGTACATACTAAAGCTCCTGAGCCTTAGGTCTGCGTAGATCAGCGTCAAAGGTAACGTAAAAATTTGAAGAAACGGATTTTATTCACTGTTTAAAATTAAGCATTACGCTGGATTTTGAGCTTTTCAAAAGTGAAAACAAATTAAAACTTTTAAAGCAAAAAATAAGCTTAAAACAGGCGATTGATAGAGTTGCTAAAAAGTGGTCCTAAGCATGCGATCCCCTCTATACATAATAACGGAGAACTGTCTGTTTGTTTCCCGTCCGCCAAAATTTTCGAACGAACGGAAAGGAAACAGCACACAAAACAAAGGACGCCACTGGGACTCGAACCCGTGACCCTCGGCGGGGTGGTCCGCGGCACTATCTACTACACCATACAGTCGTTAAAAAAGTTTTTATAGTTGGCTATCCTAATACTGTAAACCGATTTTTGGCACCAGTTAGCATAAGTTCTGTCACACAATGCAGCGTGCGTTTCAGCAACAAGCGATTGTCACATCACCTCGAGCACAAAGTACAGTAAAAACAATTGAAAATTCAAGCGACAAAATTTTAAATACAAGCAGAAATTTTGAAGCCAAGATAGATGTGCCTAAGTCATCGTTACAGGTAAGGCCAACATCTGAAAAAACGATTTTTGAACCTTTTTCTTTTAATTTAACGTTTCGAAATCGTCACAAAGTGCAAAACAGAAACAACGCCTCTTCCCCCGCCATCGATCCTTCGACCTTTGGTCAACCGTCTCCCGCTCTCGCGCGCTTTTCGCCGACGTTCTCCTGTGCGCGTTAAGCCTGCACCATCTCGTCTTGTCCCGCCTGCTGCTGCAACCGTTCGGTCGCAAACGACCGCGGCAGCGTCGAAGACAATCTGATGTTGTACACGAGAGATACGTGCTGTATGCAAATGAGGTGTGGGTGGGAGGTGGCTAAGGAGAGGAGAGGTGAGGAAGAGACAAAAGAGGTCTGGGGAAGGGGCTAAGGAGGTAATGATGCAACACGGTTTTGTCGTCGTTTTGGGAGAAGTGATGAAAGGTTTGTTCGGAGACCATATGGAACAGAATGCGATGATTTATGGGATGACTCTGATGGGATTAGGGGAGTAGAAGAAGGGTGAGTCAGAGAACGTGAGGCATCCCTCGAAAGACTAAATTTCAGCAGCCAAGATTGATCGATGTAGCTTACGTTTTTCGAACTTTTCGGGTCGTATTTGACCAAAAGCAGATGACCGCTCTGAGCAAACAAATCCAACTGATTTTGACGATTTTGGGTAGAGATCAAAGCTCGAATTAGCAAGTCAAATCGTTTAATTGGTCCACACCTACCCAAGCCCAAACACGAAATGACGCAATAAATCTGTCCAATTGCGCAGAGAGAAAAATGGTAATTACTGTCATCAGGACTGTGCAAGCGGTCATACTGGCTTGGGTCGGTTTATGACGTTCTAGGCAAAAGGATAGAGTCATGTAACCATATGTGAACGGACTGGGGTGAGTTTTCAGGACGACACTTTTGAGCGCCTCAAAATAACAAGAGGAAGTGACCACTTTTAGAATGATTCAAAGCGGTCTGGTCAAAAGGCCTTTCTCCGGCCGCAGAAAACGCAAATCGAAAGCATTGAGGACGTCAATATTGATTCCATGACTCTTACGGAATCTCAGAACGTATACCGATGCTGCGGACATTTGTACTGCATGAGTCAAAGCACATGGCCGCGACCCCAAGCAGACAAATTTTATGGCGTTTTGGTGTTGGGGGAGACGTGGGTAAGAGTGCGAGGAACAAAGAGTGCAACTTTTAGAAGTGCAGGGAAAGGTAAGGATGGAGAGGGAAGTGCAAGGATGGCATTACAATTCAAAAGTCAAATTTAAAATCGGACCTCGGCGAGATGATTTTTAGAACTTCTTAAGGCATTCTTGTTTTGAAGCACATTTAAAATGCACCCAGTTAAGCGCCATTTTTGCAGGTTGTCTGCACCAGACGCTAATAAATCAATCGCACATTTTATCGACCACCTTAACCTCACTGAACATGCAGGACAGTTTTCTTAAGTTACCCTATTTTTCACTTACAAGGGAACCTTCCAAAGTGATACCTGCAGAATTTGATGAAATTTGGCACACTAGGAGAGTTTTTGACGCTGATTCGAATGATATGCATAAATTTCATCGGCTGCTTTTACGAAAATCACTTTTAGAGGGCACTTTTAATATCATACACATACATATCCTCTCCGAAAAGCTAGGTCAGACATGCGTTGTTGAAGCAGTGCCAGTGCTTTGGAAGGTTCCTTTGTTAGTGTTGGAGTCAAGTGCGTAAATTAAGGGAGGACCAAAAAAAGGGTTTGGAACGAGCGGCTGCCGGGTGCCTGGAGCGACTCATTCGGAGCACCGGTCAGCGAACCGGTCACAATTCCGTCCGGATTTGGGCGGAAACCGGAGGAAAATCCACAACCAGGCTCATTTCTTCCGCCTTTCGCACAAGTTCGCTCATTTTTGGCAATTTTTATGTCCGCTTTTGCTCCAATTCCACACATTTTAGACGCAAAATTGGTTGATGGAGGAATTTGGAAAAAAAGCGCTGAGTTTTGCACGATTTTCCTCTGCTTTCCACCCGAACCCGTATGGAATTCGGACCAGTTCTTGTGTACTCCAAATGAGTCGCTCCAGACACTCCGGCACCCGCTCATTCCAGACCCTTTTTTTCTGGGCCATCCTGTAAAGTCGGGTGGCCCAGAAAAAAAGGGTCTGGAACGAGCGGCTGCCGGAGTGTCTGGAGCGACTCATTTTCTGGGCCACCCTGTAAAACCTCTTTTTTGACCCATTCTGTAGTTGTCTTTGAAACGCTTACAAAAATTTGCAATTAAAGTTGTAAAATTATCAAAGTTTGTCACACCCCAAACTGTAATCTACAGAGTTCTAGTAAATAAGACAAAAACCTAAAATTTTTTGTAAGATTGCTCTGAAGATGCGCTCAATTCTAAGCGCCATTTTGCGGGTTGCCTGCACCAGACGGTCATAAATCAACTTCGCGTTTCGTCGACCACTTTAACCTCATTAAACATGCACGACCGTTCTGTTAACTCAACCTGTACATTGTTTTTGGTTAGGCTAAAATACGTAGCTAAGATCCCTTGAAAACGCTTCCAAAAAGTTCAAAATTTTTTCTAAAATTCAATTTAAACAGCAAATTCAAATTTAAGACCTGAAGATCATTATGAGATGGCAACAATCCAATGTCAACACTTCACCATTCAAACCTGAAAAGGGAAAAAAGTGAAGCCTAAAGCCAAAATTAGAAGTTTCGTTTGATGTGAAAAATTAACAATTACGCCATCAATTAACGAAACAGCAATTGAAGCATTCACCATGTCAAAGTCTTGAAATCCTATTTTAGGGTGTCAAAAGCCATTTTGCAACTAATAAAATCTAGCAGTTTCCAGTTACGATTTCAGACAAAAGCCAAAATTAGAACCGCTTTATGCAACGTGCAAAGAATCGCCTCATTCCATATTTACCCTTCCCTTCCCAAAGCCATAAAAACCGGCTTCAACGCCGAGTTGCAGCCACCCCACACCATCCTTACAGCTCACTTCACCCTCTTCACACGCGCGCAAAACGATAAATTCCAAGAGCAAACACCGCATCACCGGCAATGTCAGAAATCCTCGATTTCTTCTGTATTTGAGGACCAACCCTCGTCGATTAAACAAATCGATTGATCGCATTAATTGCGCAGCGGATCGTTACAATCTCCGTTAATTAAACATAGAATCGAGGGTATATTTATCTTATTGCGCGGGCGCCTCTTCAAGCGATCCGTTCTTTGATGACGAGAGGCTCTTGCCGCTTCCGTTATCTGCAAATAGAGCATTTTAGAGTTTCAGGCTGCAATTAAGAACTTCACCTTCAATGAAAACAGCATTGTCAATAGCAGAAATCACTTCCTTAAAAATGGTTTCCTCGTCCCTGTCTCCGTCGATCTAAACAGCTCAGAATTAAGCTTAAAAAGGCTATAAAACCTAGGAAAGGATAAAAGTACAAGTGACAGGAAAACACAGACAGAACTGCCATCTAAGACATGTCCACGATGCGGTGAGGTTTCAAGCGATCTACCGTGATCTCAGCTGCTCTACTCTGCTCGTGAACATGTCAAACCTCGATTCCGTAGCGTACCACACGCAGTTTGTTCTTGTCATCTATAGTTTTAAGCATGGGAAGCGCGTTTTGCTTAAAAAGCGCCATTCGAGTCTTGACAACGTCGTCGTTGTCGTCAGGTCGAGCGTCGATGTTTTCCTTCGATTCTTGGACGCGTTTTTTGATGTTGTCGATGCAGAATTGCTCTGTGCAGTCAATTAGCAAGGCTACGTCTAGCCTTTCGACCTAAAAATTCTTAATTTTAGAATTTTAATTAAAGGTTTAAGCACTGGAAATAACGCAAAAAGGCTTAGGATAAGCTTACCTGACTCTCGAAATCGGTCAATTGAGCCTGAGTCCTCGGATATCCTTCCACCACGTAGCCCCAACTCTTATTCCCCATATCGTGAATTGCCTGATACAGTAACTCCCTACAGATCTTCATAGGTACCACGTCGCCCACGGCCATCTTCTTCCCTATCCGCTGCCATAATTCGTCGTCAGGATTCTGTTGGACCTTTCTCCTAAGGATCTCTCCCATTGATAGATAAACGAAGCCTTCGTATTTCTTGGCTATTTTTTGGGCGAAGGTGACCTTGTTTGAGCCAGGGGCGCCTATGATAACGATTACTGGAGCGTTGTTGGGAAGACCTTTTTGGAACGTGTGGCCAGAAGAATCTACATTAGGAGAAAACGGGGTTGGGACGGTGGTTTGAGGGGTCTGAGGCACAGAAGCTGTAGGAGTTTTAGGAGAGGGAGTCTTAGGAGGAGTTGGGGTCTTTAGAGGGGGAGATGGAGTCTTGAGACCAGGTGGAGGAGTTGGATTCTTAGCTAAGGGAGGTGAAGGAGTCTTAGATGCTACATGAGGTGTAGCCACAGCCACAGGAGAGGCGACAGGAGGCGTTGCAGCTACAGGAACGTTGTGAATAGCGGCTACAGCGTCCTCAACAATCTCATTGGTCTGGGCTGGAGGTGTAGGAGCCTTAGGAGTGGAAGCGATAGGAGGACTAGCAGCCTTGGAAGCCGCAGGAGACGCTTTTCGAGCTACAGCGGATCGAGCGGTGGAGACGCGAGAATTTCGACCCGAATCGTGGTCGGGATGTGGAGTAGTAGCGGCTGAGTTTATGACAGGAGAGTCGCTGTCCATCGCTCGTTCTACGAGGGATTTCATGCGCTCGTAGACTTCTTGGTCGCCCTTTTCGCCAGGAATCAAATGAAGCAATTTTTGGTCGTCGAAGTACTTCGCACTCGGTAAGGTCTTTTGCTTGAATTCCTTGATTCTCTGGTCGATTATGTCCACCGTAAGGCCCCTCTTCTCCATATGATGCCTAAGCGTTTGCTCATCGTAGTCCAGAATCAGCGCCATGTTCACGTTTTTGACCTGAATTCCGTATTTAATAACTCCTTAGGATTATCCCAACCTGTCGCTCGAAATCTTCCACCTGCCTAGCCTCTCTTGGGAAGCCTTCCAAGAAAAAAGCCCTCGCATTAGGATGTCTCCCCATCTCAGCTTTCACAAGAGCCAAAGCGAGGTTGTTAGGAATGAGTTCTCCCCTCTCATACCGCTCTGCCGCCTCCTTCCACTCCGGAAATCGGTCCTTATACTTGGAAATCGCGGATCTAATCATATCCGGCATACAGATGTGCACGAGGCCCTTTTCTTCCAGGGCATCGCGGACGCGAGCCGCGTGGCGCGTTTTTCCGCCTCCCGGGCCTCCCATAAACAGGATAATGGGTACGTCTGCGATTCGGGCCACCTCTGCAGCTTTCATCACGGAAGAGGTACGTTGGTTCGAGCCGCGAGAGGTCACTGAAACTCGGCCGTTGGTGGTTCGCGAGTGAGAGCGGTCGTGGGCAGTTGGGCTCGAACGGTCGCCTGAGTCTAAACAAGAGCAAAATAAGGAAAGGAAAATCCAAGCTATCTGAAAGCTAGGTTTAGCTACTTTGAAAGGATTCATTCCACTCTTGAAGTACGTTTCATGCAGTTTACAGCTGTTAAGAAACGTTTCTTGAACCGTTGTTGCGACATGTCGGTTTTATAAAGAGCTTTGAAAGGTTTCCCGGACCGTAGGTACGCCATTTCACTTTTTGAACAGCTGTGAGACGTTTCTGAAACCGTCGCAACAAATCAGAAATGGCGTCTGAAACGTTTCTTGAACCGTAGATGCGCTATTTTGCTTTATTTAATAGCTGCGAATCGTTTCTTAAACAGTAGCATCAAAAAGCACAATAGCGTTTAGCGGTGTGAAACGTTTCTTAAACCATACCATTAGACGCGAAATGGCAGCAAACGATACTAAGAAACGTTTCTCGAACCGTAGATCAAAAAGCGAAATGGCGTGGAAAACGTTTTCCAGTCGTAGATACGCCATTTTAAAACAGTTAAGAAACGTTTCGCAAGCCGTCATTTCGCTATTTTGAACAGCTCTGAAACGATTCTTAAACCGTAGGTACCTAAGAGTGAAATGATTATCAAAAATTCAAAAAATAATTAAGTTTTTCTTTAAAAACGTTAATTACGTGAATGATTCCCATAACGCAGCTTAGGCACTGCCAGCCTTTCAAAAGTAGACATAGTCGTCATAACTGCAAGACGAGTTTCCGGCTAACGAAGAATACCAGAGAACCAACCACCTCCAAACCTACACACGCTACAATGCCGTGATATGCCCCCAAAAAGAGGGAGAAAACAAGTAGACGCGTCGGGCGGCGGAAGTTTCGCTCGCAAGGTTGGTTCTTTTAAGCGGAATTTTCGAATTTGTGGCGGAAGCGGTTGAGGATGATGGGCTTACGGAGGGAGAGCGGTGGTTAGAAAAGCGAAAACAGCGAAAGTGCGCTGTGGTCCTTGTTTTGGGAGCGGTGGGGTTGTTTTTCGAGTTCTGGTTGGATAGGATATATCAGAAGAGAGGTTTAGAAGAAACGTTGCTCAGCTGCTTAGTAAAACGAAAAGGTGTAACTACGGTTCTAGAAACGCTTCTCAGCGTTTGCTGCCATTTCGCTTTTTGGTGCTACGGTTCGAGAAACGTTTGGCAGCGGCTTTGAAAAGCTAAATGGCGTAACTACGGTTCTAGAAACGTTTCTGAAGCATCCATAAAAGCAAAAATGGCTATTGAAAAACTGCTCATCATGTGAAACGTTACCCATCCGGAATAACCCAAATTTATTGACATTTTAGGTCAAATGCAAACAAAACTCACATCTTCTTTCATAACGATGATGACTCTCATACGCATCATCTCTCCAATAAGGCCTCAGCACAAAATAAGGCATTGCAGAGGATTAGCCTCCCAACCGCCTCCGCTCGTATTCGCAACAGAAAGCAATGTTGTTGGAAGAAAGAAAAGGGCGGAAAGGTTAAATTACCCCCGAAAATTGCCGGAAGTCATTTTGACGTCTTTCTGACTTTAGCCTAGTGTCTCCTAGAGTGGCACCTATTGACCCACCTTTACGAGAGCCGGTCCGTGGAGGCGTCTGCTCTTGGAGCACTTCTTCCACAGGTGGAGGTTTTTCTGACTCAGGAACTGGTGCAGGAAGTGGTGGCGTAGGTGGCTTTGCCTTGGATTCTTGGCTTTCCTTAGCTGTTTTCGGTTTCTCGGATGTCTTAGGCTTGTCAGAAGTTTTGGGTTTTAAAGTTTTGGGCTTTTCCGGGTGAAGAGTAGCGGTTCCGTTGGTCGCAGCTTTGGCTTGGTTGGGGTCAATGAACATGTCCCATTTTATGGGTTCGGCGGGGTTGAGTTTCACTTTGTGGAGTGCAGTTTCGAGGAATTCAATCGGATTCTCTGGTTTGTTGTAGATCAAACCGGTCATCAAACCCTGGAAAAAGGACATTTAAAATCAATCTATTCAGACCCCTGAAATATGAATATTTACGGTCAAGTTAATGACCTATAAATATGTTATCGGTCACTTAAGACTCCTGAAATAGCATGTTTTCAAAAGCTGGCTTTCAAAACAAGCGTGACGCATTGCGAGGTGTCATGCTTACTTGATAAATGAGTTACGCTTAGGATTTACAGCATTTTTATGAAACGGCATGTTGCCATAGTACAGTCAAAATTGAAACTACGGGGTTGATTGACGAGTGGCAATTTAGGTAAGCATACCTCTTTAGATTTATCGATTTTTGACCAAAAGTTGGATTTTTGTACTTCCGTTAAAAGCTGTCAAAGACTTCACAGCGCCGTTAATCCGTTTCAGGAAAATCGATTTGGCAATCCTAATCTAACAGGGATTAAACGTTTCACAACTCTTTGCGAAGCCTTAATTTCACTAGATAACATTTAGAAGATTTTGAGAGAACCTGTTGCTCCTAATCTAAGCTTTCAAACGGATTTACAATTGGTCAAAAAACTGAAATGTGCAATGAAAAATTGTCACATAAAGCTTCAAGCTTAATCGTAATTGGCCTCGTAAAAAGTATGGGAAAAAACGCTTTTATAGGTATACGTTAATTGTTTACATTACGCAAATTCGCTTTCTCGCATTCAAAGTGGCCTTCTCATCTCAAAGTACAAACTTTAGCTGGCAAAATCACATTTGAAACTGCAAGAATTTTCATGCCTTTGCCGGCTACTGTTAACCCAAAACAACAAAATCCCGAATTACAATTGAATCCTGGAAGCAAATGGCAGTGCGCTTTTAGAAGGTTTTCAGGATTACGGCAATCACCGCCTATTTTTGTTGTTTCTACACAACAACTCGAAAACATTCTCTAAGCGGAACTAAAGCTTCTCTGAATACGAGCGTACTTCCATTGATACGCGAATTTCCTTCGTTCCTTAAAAGAACATGATCTACTCTAAAGCCGAACTTCGGCTTTTTCATCTAACCGAACGTTGGAAGATAGCATTGAGCGAGATCCGGAAGCTTCTTTTAGCCATTTTCAACAATTCCAATTCAAAAACCTTCCAAAACTACCAAAAAGCCTGCTCCAACCTACATTAGTTCCTCAAAAGTACATCCTAGCAGCACATCGTTCTCGACGGACTCCAAAAGCCCTCAAATAGCGTCATTGTTCCCAGGGCCAATCTCTTATATCCCGAAACTCTACGGACACAATTACAGGGCGGGCGGTGGCAATTTGGACCTTTTTGCAGGAAGCCACAAACTAAATTGAAGCTTACCTCGAAAAGCTGCGGGATCGAATGATCCTGAAGATAGCGTTTAGCCTCGGAGCCCATTTCCTTATAGTTACTTATCGTTGCATCGTAAAATCTGCAAAAACGCACTTTTAGGAAGATTCTAAGCAAAAGCGAATCTTGGTTTATAACGCGCTCCGCTCGTTCGCTCATCAAGTGGTTCGATGTCGGATGCAGAGGAAAACAGAGCGCGTGGCGGCGTTTCCATGGCAATTTATGGATTCCTTGAGAGCCCCTTGGGACGCCGGGGAGGAGACCAGTCCCAAGAGGGGAAGGAAACGAGTCGGGCGTAATGACGCGCATCTAATGTCAGGTGTTAGCGGCGACGTCCATGCGGACGCTCTCTTAATCTGCGGGGTCATTTAGAAAGCTATCCTCTTTCTCCTATGGCCGCTGATGACACAATTTTAGATCGGCGAGAGACAAGCTAGATACGATTCCGGAAACGCTCAGGATGCACATAAATATCCTTCTTAGGAGAGTCATAACGTGTGTGCGACTGACTTATTTCGATGAGACGCTTCGATTGGCACATTTAAGAAGCAAAGTGTACTTTTAGAGGAAGCGGAACTCAAGGGCTATCCGAGGAAGTGGTCAAAAACTGGTGGACTAATGGATAAGGATTAGATTTCGGTGTTAATCAAGCGAATGATGCTTAAAACTTCCGTGTTCTTAACTCCCATAGCCAAACATCGTTATTCTAGGGCTGATTTATGCTCTTTACATGTCACCATCGTTTGCCTAGCGATGAACCTAAAACATCCCGAATTGCTGTTTGATCAGACCACATCCGCAACCTCCGGTATCCGAGGACGTGGCCACGTCGCAAACGCTTAAAATGTCTTCATCTTGATGTTCAGCCTGCTTCTGAGGTCTCTGACCCGTCGACTTCTCGCGCGTCAACAACGTTTGCGTGAAGAACGGCTCCCCGTGCGTGGATCTGGCGCCTGCCGACTGCCAGAGGAGCTAAGCGAACTGCAACGACTCCCTCTGGTTCGACGTGATGACCAAACAGTGCGCGAAGACCTCGGGTAGGTGCGGTCCGAACCCGGAACCAAAGTGCAAGAACGCGATCAGTGACCAGAAGTGCAAGGAGAAGGCGTATTTGTGCGAGAATTCGCTCTATTTCAGCTGATGACCAAGCAGAGTGCTAAGACTTGCAAACGGTCTTAAGCGATAAATTCTGAAAATCTTAAATGGTCTGAAACGGGGGTTTGAAAAAAACAAACAGCTGATAGGCCTGCCTCTTCGTAGCCTTGCAAATTCACGCAAGACATCGTGGCGTTGAAGGATCCAAGCGTTTGCACAAAGATTTCGTCTTCAATGGAGGCGAGCAGTCGAGCTCCGGCCAACTTCAAGGTCGCGGTTCTGTTCTCTCCGGAGGCTTCATCTTTGATCTAAATAAGGCATAAAATGTCCTAAATTGAGCTATCCTCACATATTCCGTGCACATCTCCTTTTGGCAGCAGAAAACTATCCTTTTGAGTCGTTCGGAAGAATTGTCCGGCGTGATTAGGATCGGCCGCAGGTAGAATTCCCTCTTGGAACACTTGGTTCCGGCTTCGCTGTCTCTGACAATTTTATCCGTTTCGTTGGAAGGAATTTCGACCGCCACAGAGTCGTTCAGCCTGCCGATGAGATAGATCTGGTACTCCGAAGGCCCTGAAATGGTCAAAATAGATCGAAAATGGGTTTGAATATTTTACCTGGATCGCTGGTGGAATTTCCTCTCGTGGTCTTGGACTTCCTTGAGAGGCTAGTTGAGAGAAACGCCGTCAGAAGGAAGAGTAGCGGAATAACTCGCATTGCTGGAGAGTGGTCGAAGGAGCGCAGAAGCGACCGACCGGTTCTGAAAGGTTGAAAAGCAGCTAATGAGGCTAATTGGCCAGAGCCGATTAGCCAGACCCATTAGCCAGACGTCTCCAGCTTGCAGCCAGGCTCGGTGTCTAGAATCATTCATTCTTAATCATTTGCAGAGTGAGAACCGGTCGGGACTTGGCAGTTGTTCACTTGTTTCCCAAGTCTGTGGAACGATTTTATTCTTGCGTCTTCACGTACCTCGCATAATCACAACAAACCTTATAATATTCTGGAACGCCTTCTTCTAACCTCTGCACCAGGTAGCATGTTTCTTTCATCTGTTTGGTCGTCTTGATGCACGTTTGCACGTGGAAGAGATCCTTATTTGAAGCGACACTGCTTATGCATCCTTTCTAAAATGAGCCACGTTTTCCTCGATCTTTTTGAAGCCGTCTTACCTTGACGCTCGACTGATCCTTGAGGTTAAAGACCTCGTAGCATCCTTCGTTGCTGCCACACGCTTCCTGGCCACATTTCTGCTGATGTATGTCTTGAGGATGTATGTTGTTCATGTGGTAGATGGGGAGCATCATCTCGGCCAGGAATTCTAATGAAATCCGTCATAATAGCCTTAGAATAGAAGGCTCACCCTTGGTATTGCACATGCTTTCCAAAGTACAAATCAAAACCACCATCTCCATGTTTGAATCATAAGAATAGGCGATTCCTTGCACGCTTTTGTGGGATACGAAGTGTTCGTGATAGAATTCCAGCAAACTCTCGTCAGCGTCGACGGTGTATGAAGCCAGGACGTACTCGTCTTCGTCGCGATAAAGGAGGATTCCACAGGCTGGAATCGCTGTATCGACAATCTGAAATAAATGAATTTAGGGCACGTTCCTAAACAAATGATTCACGGATTCGTCATCCCATACGCGTGTCCTAAAGTCGGCAAATCGCATATCACCTTCAGCGCATCGGAACGGGTTCATCTCAATGGTCTCCTCGAACATCTTCTCCAGGTCTTCAGCTGTCGGCGATGTTGAATTGATCGCTGCGTTGTATCCGCAAGTGACAACGTCCCGAAGAGGTGAATCCGTAGAATCGAAGATATCTATGCCTTCAGGGCATCGGGACATGCAAGATCGGGTCAAAACCTTCGTTGTACGAGAGCATTGATAGGCGCCATCCTTTGACTTGAATTCGTGCTTCCATCTAACGGCCTTGTTGCCTTCTTCGACATTTTCGGCTTGTTCGCCCAAAAAGATCCTCTTCTTGTGCTCGATGTCGTAGTGGAATTGGCACAACTCTGCGTCCGGTCTATCTATAAAGTTCCTGAAGATTTCGACAGTGAATTCGCATTCCTTAGCCCTGAAAGGCAGCGTAAGAAAATGAAGGAAGAGTGAATCTTACCAATTCAGGTTCAATCCGATGGTGTCGTTTAAAGTGATATTCAAGTCTTCCGCTAACATTTTGTGGTAGGTGTCTATCGGTATATGCCCTTTGTTGGCAAAGTGGTTACAGGCGTCTCCAGAGCTGCATGTCTTGTACATGATCACTCGCTCGCCAGGAGGGATCCTCGCGGAGCAGTTGGGTTCCAGGATCGCCCAGTCGTTGGTTGCTTCGCGGAGTTCGCTGTCAGAGCCCATTTCGATGGATATGCTAGAACGGATCGATTATAGATCAAACCAGTCCAAATCCACTCAGTTGGGGGTGGGGGCGGGGGCAAATGGGCGCAAGGTAGAAAGCAAGTTTAAAACTCACTTGTAATAATAAGGTCCTTTTTCGGGCACAGGCGCGAATATGACCTTTATGCTGCACATGGACTTGGGTTCGCGGTCCTCTGCTCGCTCAAACAGACGCTTAATGTTAAGGCCTTCAAACAGCGGACGTCCTTTGCGCATAGCGTTGAAGAGTCCGAACTTGCTCTCAGTTATATGTCCGTAGGCGCAGTGGAATTTTCGCGTGCCTTCTTCAGCTAAAACATGCATTCTAAATACGGTTCATTGGGAACACATGCTTTACATCGATGGTAAAAGCCAAGAGCTGTCAAGTCTTTTATCGATTCCTTCTCGGCCAGGAACCTCTCGTGGAATTTCGCGGCAGAAGCGTGGAATTTTTTCGAGTAGGCACAACTCCCGCTGGCTGTGGCGCAGTAGCACGTGAGCCTGTAATCCTCCATTGTGAGCTCTTCTTCGCAGATGTCGTACGAGGTCTTCGTCATCAATGGCAATCGGAGCGGAGGAGCCGAAATCGTGCTGCCGGAGTAAAGTTTCCACCGGCTGACGTGGAATAAGCATCCTCCTGATCGGCGGGACTGAAAAGGGGTGAAACTTGGATGAAACGAGCGATTAAAAAGCGAACAAACCTCTGCGTATCCTTGCAGATTCTCGCAGGACTGCGAGGCGTTGAAGTATCCAAGAGTTTGGACGGCGTTGTCGTCTTCGAGGGAGGCGAAGAGGCGGGCTCCGGCCAACAGCAGAGTGGAGGTTTTGGACTCTCCGGAGGTTTCATCTAGGATCTGAAATGAGCCAGAATTTAACAGAGCGCAACCACTTCGCTTCATGAAGGCAGGAAACATCGGAAAATCGAAAATTCAAAAACGCGTTGCAGAATGCGACGTTTACTAGTGGTCTTAGTTATTCGAAGAGGCTGCGATCAGCAATCTCACGCCTTGAAATCTCTATCCGTGGCCTCCAAAAACAGAAAAACTCACGTATTTCTGGCACTGCTTGCAGCAAAACACAATCATATGCTTGTCGTCCGATATCGAAAGCGGCCTTAGGTAGAATTCCCTCATGGAGCATTTGTCTCCAATTTCGCTCGGCCTGATCAGACCATTTTCGATTTCCGTGGCGATTCGGACCTTGAGGGAGTCGTAGCCCCTGCTGATGAGGTATAGCTGATACTCAGAAATCGGAAGAAAGGTCAGAAGATTAGTTGGAGAGGCTCACCAGGACTGCCGCCACCTACACCGTCGTCGGAATCTAGGAAGCGTCGAGTCGCCGAGTCCATTTCATATCCCGGATTTCCTGAAATAAAGCGAATAACAATAAAATGGGCTCTAAAAGCTCACTGTGACCGCCGAGGGTAGTGCTGCCTTCACCGTCGTTAGAATCCTGGGAGAGGCCAGTTGAGAGGAACGCCGTCAGGAAGAAGAGTAGTGGAATCACTCGCATCGCCGGAGGACGGTCGAAGGAGCGCGGGGGCGACCGACCGTTCTTAAAGGTCGAAAGGCTGCAAATGACGCCTGCAGCAAATCCCAGACAGCTTTCCTCTGAAGTCACGTACATGAAGCACTTTTTTTCGTCTACAGACACCTTTCCAGACAGCCTCGCTCCGCTCGCGCCTCACTTGGCCCGTAGTTTCCCTCGCAGAGCGGTCGCGCCTCGGCTCCTCCTCTCCTAAGCGCGTCTTCCGAAGACTTCTCGAAGCTCTTGTGATCTCCGGACACCGTGAATGGACCACAGAATGGACGCGTCGGTGTTCACCAACTTCTCACTGCTGCTCCACGTGATTTTCCTTGTCTTCGCCTTCTTAGGATGCGCCGGGAAGAAGCCGGCGAATCAAAACGCGATTGACAAGACGGAGACCACGAAAACTGTCCCACCCGTCCCGGCCGTTTCTTCGGTGTCTTCGACAGCGGCGACGCCAGGAAAATCTGCCGGATCTCAAACTGCTAAGGTCAGTTTTCGCTCTTTTTCTTCATGGAATTTAATCAATTTTCTGTTTAGTCCGAAGAGAAGAAGGACAGCGCGGAAAAATCGAAAGAACCTGAGAAATCGAAGCTTCAGGAGCCTAAGGTGAGTGGAATTGACCTCTAAATTACCTTAATGTGCTCCTTTTTTAGAAAGACTCAAAATCGGAGGAGAAGAAAGAAGAAGAGAAGCCGAAATCGAAGCAGGACGAAAAGAAGGACGAGAAGCCGAAGGAGGAGAATAAAGAAGAAAAGAAGGAAGAGAAGAAGTCGGAGAGGAAGTCGAAGTCGGTGAAATCCGTGAAGACGAAGAAGGGCGACGTTAAGGAAGGCGATGAAGAGGGCGACGGATACGAAGCTTGTCCCGAGATGACGCCAGAGCAGCTGGCGAAGATCGCCGAAGAAGCAGGGAAATAGGATCGCTTTTGTGAGGATTGTAAGTGGATTTGTGGAATTAATTTTGAGGTTTTTGGATGAGTTTATAAGCGTGAAGCAGAAATTTATTTGTTCGCCTATTTGAACGAAGCAATAATGGCTTTAACCCTATCAGTGGGCCTGCAAGGGAGGCCAGAAAATAGGAATTTGCTGGTTTTTTCGGAAATTATTTGGTCGACGCGGCCCAGAAGGAATTTGAGGGCTGAAATGCTGTCCAGCTCCACCGCTTTGTGGACGGCTGCCTTGAGGACCTCAAGAGCTTTTCGGGATCCCTCGTCTGCTTCGAGGGCTTCTTTGGTAGGAGGAACTGTAGGATAGAAGACAGAAGGGTTGCCAGAAAGCCTGATATCAAAGCAGAGAGTGCTCACGCAATAATTTAGGAAATTGTCCCCAGTTTTGCGCAGAATATCCGCAGCTTTTTTCAGCGCAATCCAACGATTCTGGAAGTTAAGCTCCCTGTGGAGTTCTTCGATATCTACGTCGATTCCAGTGAGGATTGCGAGGATGAAAAAGTTGTATTTAGAAATCGAATTCTTGGCGTTGTTTAGGGTCACTTCGAGGTTGATGGTTCCGTTATCGTAGAGGCGGATGGCGTTTTGAGGAACGCTGATACCAACAGCAATGAAGTTGAATTTGAGCTTGAGGTAGGAGGTGTTGAAGTTGTCGCAGAGAATCCTAAAACGAGTTCCTTTGGGGAGGAGCTTCTCGTAGTGAAGGTTAGATTCGGCGACCGTCTTGATAATGGCGAGTTCTTGGAGAGAGCGAGGTGAAGACATCTTGAAATGGAGTAGTCGGAGGACTTGAGTGCCTAGAAGCAGGAAAATGATTCTTATATGCAGTAGAGTGATGACAAAAGTGATGCCAGAACCGATGCTTAGGTTAGCATCGGTTCAGTTGGGTTAGCATCGGTCTTCATAAGTCCTACGCAACCCAACTGAAACCGGAATCCAACGCTCTCAAACAGCGCAAAAATGGTTCCATACCGTACAAGGAGTTTGCCGGACGCCTCTTCGGATGTTGTGCTGCCGAAATGTCGGAGAACTGGACCTTCACTGGGTTCTTCGGGTCGCAAAAGGGGTCGCCTTGGAGAAGTTCATCTAAATCCACACATTATCACAAGAACACCGAGATTTCACGACCAGCCGGACCCCGAGGAGAAAATGAAAGAGAGATGTAGACATGGGTGTAGACATGATGCCCACGTTTATGTCGCTGAATAGGTTTCCGACCACCACAAGGCACGCGAGGATGACGACACCGCTGCCGACCGTGTTGATGCCCACAAGCATATTCGTTCCGCTGGTAATCTGGAGTACGGTCGCCTGTTCACCTTTGAACCCAAAGACCGCGTTACCTTCGAGAGATCCACCGAAGATTGATGTTCTGCGCTGACCCTCGATATTTCAATGGCCCCGAGAACGTCGGGGAAACCAGCTTCGAAGGCTTTTTGTGTCCATCACGGCAACTTTCGCGTTCCACATAACGGTCCACTTCAAGGCCATTACTGTAACATTCGGAGCTAATGAACGTAAGGCACAATGGAAGAAAATTTATCAGCTAGGAGATTTTCAAATGCCAATAATTTCTATTCGAAATTCTCTTGCAAGATGGCCTTATATTCCGTGAGCGACATCGTCCTTCCTTCGAGGTCCGTGGGAGCTGGAGGACGACGGCCGTTGGAAAGAGACAATATCTGCAAAGGGAGACGGTGAAAATGAGTCTAGACAGGCGAGTTGGAGGAGCAGCTAAGGCTTGGAAGCGTCTGATGGCGAGACCCTGTAGGAGACCCACGATTTGAGATACCTATGTGACGTCTCATCAGCTCATCGTCTATTTGGTCTAATCGCCTGCAGAGATGACCACAAACCTATTCGGCTTGCCTGGCTAGGTCTGAACGTCTATCTTCATTAGACGATTGAAAACGTCGACCAGTTAGTTCAGTCCAGGCATCTGCCCTCTGTCGGGAGATGCCTATTAGACGTCTGTCAGTTGAGTCTAAACAGCATACAGAATGGCCAAAAAAACCTTTGGTCAGACACCTCCGGCCTCTGCTCACTGGCCAGACAAAGCGGAGTCATTTCTAGCCCACAAAGGAACATTCCCAAGTGTCAATCTCAAATCAAGCTGAAAATTGGTAGATCTCGACGCGCTGATTCCGAAAAATATCGGCACTTGAAGCAAATTTACCGGTTTGTTTGTCTTTTCATAATTTTGTAGACTCTTTGAGTTTTAGGATGGAGGAGCGCAATCTCCTCTTCCAGATTCAAATAGTCCTCCGTGCTCTGATGTACAGGGAATTGCATGGCAAGAAGCTTCAGCACATTTGAGGCGAAGTGAGCGAAGTGCAGACGAGACGCAACTTGCAGCGCCAGACAGAATCCATTTCAGTCTCAATCGGGAGCCATTTCAACCTGGACTGCTGAGCGGTCGGTTTTGCCGTTCTAGACATGCCCTTTTAGGCACTTTAGATATTTAGATACACTTTAGATAGAACCCATATTTTTCGGAATCAGCGCGTCGAGATCTAACTGCAAAGATCTGCAAACATCTGATCTGCAAAGATCTGCAAACAAATAACGTGAAACCGACCGGTTGCTCTCCGCGCCACCGCACAAATGATCCGTTTCAGACAATGGATCGGGCGCCGGCGTGGGTGTCTGCCCAAAAGATTTTTTAGGGCCACCCTGTAATTCATTTGATCTACGCTTATAATTGATGTATAGGCACGTTCTTTTATGCCTAAACATATATTAGACGTTTCTCAGTCTTGTCCAAACAGACCCCCATAGATTAGGTTCAGAAGTCTCTCTGTCTAGACAAAAATCCGAATGTCTAGACACCTTTCAGACGTTAGTCTTGTTGAAACAGATCACCATCGACTCGCCTTGACGTCTAACGGAGATGACTGTCCACACCAAATAGACGTCTGCTCCGTCCGTCTAGACAACTCACCATCGATTTGGTCTAGTTATCTCATTTTCTGTCTAAAGGCAAGAGTCCAAATGTCTAAACAGCTAATAGACGTCAGCCGTCAACTATGTAGACATTGATTCAATCTGGTCGTTCTGTCTAGACACAAACTTACATGTCTAAACGCCTATTAAACGTCTACCAGTCTTGTCTAAAGAGATCATCGACTAAGCGGTCTAGACGTCTTATGGGAATGCATGTCTAGACACCTACTAGACGCCAGTGAGTCTTGTCTAAACAGTTGATAGATTTGGACTAGACGTCTAATTTCCTGTCTAGACAGTGGTGCAAATGTCTAGACAGATAATATACGTCTGCCTGTTCTGTCTAGACTGATACCGCTTCTTAAAACTTCCCATGCCCGAACGCTCTACAACCATCAACCTAGACACCCATCATCACCTCCACCACCTCTGTACTTACCCGTCCTCCGTCGTCCGAATCGGTCGCCAGCGTGACCAAATTCTGCTTCCGTGTAGATCCTTTCATTGTCGAGAACGGTTTCCTTTCGCGGTCCTCGAACGACTGTCTTCTGCAGAACACCTTCGGCGATCCTTCGGGCTGCAATGACGCCGCTCTCTCCAAATCCGGCGGAGGAACGTCCTTCTCAGCGATGCTGGACGAGACGATGTCGCTCTTCGTCTCGTCTGCCTCCGTCTCGGCGCTTCCGTCTACTTCCACTTCCAATCCTTCCGTCAGAGACGAGCTTGAAGGCGTCGAGACAGGTTTTCGCTTCACGACAGATGGTTCCGTCTCGTAGATGTCTCCTTCGAGCCATTTAGGCGCCTTGCGAGACCGGACCGGCCGGGTTTCAGACTCGGGCGACGAGGTGTGGCCGCGTTTCTTGCCAGGAGACGCTTCAGGCGTAGAAGAAGACGTGATTCTGTCGCTCTGCTCTGACGACGAATTGCTCTTCTTCTTCTCCTCCTGAAGCATCTTCTCGAGCGTCGCAGATTTGTAATCGTGGTCGCGTTTGAGGTGAGCGAGGAGCTTCAGGTGAGAGTCGAATTTCTGCATACAAACGACGCAGAGATGATCGCCATCTGGGAGAGGAGTTGAGTGCTCGTGGAGGTGGCAAACGACGGCTTGGAGCGTAGGAAACGAACGCATGCAAGCGGCGTTCGTGCACGTAAGAGTGCCAATGTCGACGAATCGGCCGTAGATGAGGTTCGCCTTCTCCATGAGAGAGATCTGAAAATGGCAAATTAGCTAAAAGTAACTCAAGGATTATAGGTTTACCATTTTGTTATCGTACAATCGAGGCTTCTCGACGTCATCTCCAGGTATTCGTCGGTTTCTAAGCGTCATATCGCCACTCTTGCTGGTGGTGATCGAAGGAAAGACGACCAAACTGCGTCCTCCAGAAGGTTCGTCCTCCTTTCGAATCACTTCTTGCGATCCTTCGATGAAAAAGGTGTTAGGAGTATCTCTGACAAGGTTAGGAAGCGTGGGAATTTCCAGATTCTTCTAAAAACACTTTTTGAGCTACAAACTTCATTTCTTAATTACCGCCAATCTGACCATTTCAACTCGCTTGTTCACCATCGATACAATATTGGCACGTTTGCCCGATATTGCACGTTTCTTGTAGGGTTTATAAGCTTCTGAAAATTTTAGGAATTCGATAAGAATGCCATAATGATGAATTGATCTTACCTTCGAAAAGCGTTCTGATGCCTTCCATGACTTCCTTGCATTTTTCCGCCGTGAAGGTCGAACTGTCGTGGTATCTGCGACAAATCGTCCTTTTGTGTGTGATCAGGGAATGCATAGAGCGGAAGAGACTTCGACAGCATCTGAAATTTGGAGATTTAAGCATCTAGGCCATCAGAATCCCCCAGAATCGCTCGATGCCATTGAGCTCTGAGTCCCCACGACGATTTTCCCAATTTTCAATCACCGTCTTCTTCAAAATCGTGCCAAAACAGCCGTTTCACCAAGCCAGCTGTGCCTCCCAGAATTAAGCGACGCTTCGCCCAAGAATCGCCGCTTAGAAGCCCGGTTTCGCTCGATTCAGCAGGAACTGACTTTCCCGGACCTGAAACCATTTTCCCGCTTCCTCCCTTCCCCGAAACTGACCTGCATTCGAAAATGACGCTGACTTCGGCCTCCAAGATGTGCTTCACTTCATCCGTGGCGTCCTTGTACATCTTCTCGATTGTCGGAAACGACGCGAAGGGCATCTCGGTGGCCTGGAGGAGCCCCGGATCTTCCTGATATCGTAGCGTCATCTTTTCGGAGTAATGACCCTGAAAACAACTTCAAATAAGCCACGGCGAAAGGGGATGAAGCACGTCCCGCGGAGATTCGAGCAAAGAGCTTGCCGGAGCCGCCTGCCACAGCAGCGGAGAACCAAACGGATGCTATCGCGAGTACCGTAGATGCTGAGATCTCGTTCGCGTGCAATATAATGTTCGCGAGGGTCCCGCAACGAAGAAATTGCACAATCGACGAAGTGGATACGGTGGATGCGAGCTTGAAAGCGGGTGATGAAAAAGGATTCGAGACATCTGGCGACGGTCTGGCGCTTGTCTGGGCTGGAGGGATGGCCGATTTTGGTCTGAAGCGTGTGTTTGAGGCTTGATGGGCTTGGACGGGTGTCTAATTCACGGTTTGGCTTTGTCTGCAATGGAGCGAAACTGTCTGCATTCGCCATTCGGTGTCTGGAGGCTGAAAATGTGGGCCTGACACAGTTATCTAGACGTCTTTAGGCTTTTTGGAAAATTTGTCGGTCCAGACGTCTGGAATCTGTCCTGTCTAGAGCGTTAAATCGTTTTAGTTGACGGTCTAGACAGCCAAAGGCCGTCTGCGAAACGGAATTTAGATCTAAACGGCATCTACGAAAAGCTTCTAGAACATGTTCTAGACATCTGGCTCATGTCTAGTAGACACTCTGTAAAGTGTCTAGCGAGCACGAGTTCAGCCCCTTTCAAAAATGTTGTGTGAAGCTGTCTAGAGATTGCATGACTGATGTCCACTCATGTCTCGTCTAAAATAACTTCAGACATCTTTTACGAAACAAATTGTCTCGAAGACCCCTAAAATTGTGTAGATCAGCTTCAGACGCTTATTATGCCTGTCTGGGCATGTGTTGTCTAATCCTCCAAATGGTAATTTTGGACTTTCTAGTCATCAGGGATCGGTCGGTTTTCAAGTCGAAATCGGGTCAATTTCTGTCTGGAATGGCTTCATCTCCTAAGAGACATTTCCTTGTCTGAAATTACGTTATTTCTCGTGTTACGTTGTCTGATTTTTCAAGTCTTCAACGACGTCTAATGCGTATCTCTCTTTTCAGAATCATGATAAGAAGTCTAGCCGGGCCCTCAGCCGCGTGCATCCCAGGAACATCGCTGAAGACGCGCCAAGTGGAGACCTCAACGGGCTGCTCTGCCCTGGACCACCTCCTCGGAGGCTCCTTGCCGAACACCGGAATCGTCGCCGTCGACGAACCTGCGAGCCGCGCGTTCTCCTTTGCCCTCCAGCGCTATTTCGTCGCCGAAGGAGTCACCTTCAACCACCACATCTTCATCAGCTCGCCTTCGAAGAAGTTTCCAGAAGAACTGATGTCTAAGATCCCGCGCAGAAACGAAGAATCGACAGAGAAGAAGAGCGACTTTATGCGGCAGAATGACCCGGATTTAAAGATCGCCTGGAGGTACTCGACCGTGCCACAGATCAATTCAGGGATCGGGAAGAGCTGCCGATACGACCTGGGCAAGATTCTGGGCGCCGAAGACGTGGCCAAGGTTCCCAAGACCGTCAGCGCCGGCTTCTCTTCGTATCAAGACTGCTGGAATACCCTCCACGAGCTGATCACCGGAGATCAGTTCACCCTGGAAGGCAAAAACAAGAATCTCCTAAGAATCGTCATCGACGGGGTCGGCTCGCCACTCTGGACCGACCCAGAACAGCTCCACAGATTCCTCGTCCACCTACGAGCGTTCCTGAGGAAATCCTACGCGGTGGCGCTGCTCACCTTCGACTCTTCTGCGATGTCCGAAGCCGAAATCGCGGCGGTGAAGCGCATCTCCGACGCTGTTTTCCGCCTCCAATCGTGCGACGAAGGCGAAACGATCCCGGGAAATGAACGCGCGAACGGAAGATTCTACGTGGAGAAGTTGCCGACGGTGAACTCAATCGCCACGAACTCTCTCGAATGCTGCGATTTCGTATACGAACTGCATAGGAAGAGCTTCGACGTGAAGATTATGCATCTGCCCCCAGCGTTCCTAGATGAAGCCCCCGCGACTGAGAAGGCGAAGCCCTCGTGTTCGCGATTCCAAGATTTCTGAGCGCGATTTGTTGATTGTTTTTGTTGATTTTTGGATAAAATTTCAGATGATCCGCTTGAGTGTCCGCAGGCTCTCTGCGGCGCTTCTGCAATGCCGCGAATCATTCGATGTGCCGACCGCTTTCGACTACCGCACGTGGTTCCCGATGCACATGGGCGTCCAGATGAAGAAAATGGAGGGAAAATTGAGGACTGTGGATTTGATCGTCGAGGTGAGTGGAGAGGTCTTTGTTTCCTTTGCTTATGTGGGTTTCGTTAGTAGGTCCACGACGCGAGGATTCCCATCAGCGGCCGGAATCCCGATTTCTACCAGAAGCTCTACGCGGTCAGGCCGCATATTTTGGTCATGAACAAGATGGATCTAGTCGATATGAAGAAGTACAAGTAAGCAAGTTTTAGCGGTTATCCCAACAAGGGGCGAAACCGACCGGTCGATGCAATTAGGGAGAGTGCGATGTGTCTGAATTCGTTAAAAGGAATGCAACTACAGGGTGGCCCAAAAAAACCTTTTTTTCCAGACACCGCGCCGGATGAACTGTCTGAAATCGACCATTTGCAGCGATTGCGCGGCGATGACCGGTCGGATTTTGTTTCCAAAAAGCCGCTGAAACAACAGAAATTTATGCAAATTCAACTTGATACATGCGCGTGCTCAAGGCACAACAATGCCTACAAATTCTGTTGAATTTGCTTGTTGAATCTGTATAAAATTCCGCTGTTTAAGCGGCTGTTTTTGAAACGAAATCCGACCGGTCGTCGCCGCGCAATCGCTGCAAATGACTGATTTCAGACAGAAAATGTGGCGCGCGTGTCTGGCCGGCGCGGTGTCTGGAAAAAAGGGTTTTTTTTGGCCACCGTATTCTAAAAGTTCAGACAGATCGTTTCGAGACAGATTCCGACCGCTTTCGCAAGTCCATGTCAGTGAAAATGAAGCTTGCGTGTTAATGCAGACTATTGAAACGTCTATAGGCTAATTAGGCTGTGTTTTAACGTGATGTTATCGTTGCAGGGAGCCAGTAGAAGAGTACTACAGGGCGAGAGGCGTCAACCACATACTATGGACGAACTGCAAAAGGAGATTAGCCAAGTCGCTGAAAGATGTGCAGGCCCTAATGCTGGAATGCCTGAGATCTGACCACCGCTTCAACCGCGCTGTCAAGACGGAATATCAGGTATTGAGAAGCTTATTTTTAATATTTCTTACCTGGTTTAATGTTAAGGTGATGGTGGTAGGAATCCCGAACGTGGGCAAATCTTCCCTGATCAACTCGCTGCGATCGACAAATCTCGGCCACAAACACAGCGCGGTCGTGGAAGGATCTCGTCCTGGAGTGACCACAAGAGTCCAAAACCGCGTTAGGATTCTCGACCGCCCACCAGTTTACATCCTCGATACTCCGGGAGTCCTCAACCCTTATGCGAGAAGTGTGGAGGAGACGATGAAATTGGCCCTCTGCGATTTGATCCTTGAATCGGCAACAAATCCTTATTACGTTGCCGATTATCTCCTCTACTGGCTTAATAGGTATCCGACCAACTCTCCTAAAACACTTTTAAGAACGTGAACGTTTAAGGAACGGCGACACATCCTACGTGGATGTGTTGATGATTGCCGGAGGTCCCACCGACGACATAAAAAAGGTCCTTCTAGAGATCTGCAAAGCGCAGGATCTGAGGATCAAGACAATGATGTCTGGCACCGGATATGCTGAGCGCTGGGACTTCGACAAAGCCACGAAAATCTTTATTTCGATGTTCCGAAGCGGAAAGCTTAGGGACAACATGTTGGACAAACGGGAATTGTTGTACCATTTGTAGGAAAGAATAAATTGTTATCTGTCTGGATTTGGTAATGTGATGTATTGTGGTTGTGTCTCATTCTTACCTTAATTGATGCTCAGACATTTCCGATCGGCTGTCATTTCGGATTGAACTGAAAATTAGTTCTCCATGTCTAACTTGCGTAATTTCATTTTCAGACCTCAAAATTTAAGTGAGTGGTCGGTCATGGCTATATCTAGACGCGTTTCAGGCACCAAAGCTAAGTAATGACCCCATTTCAGACATGCTCAGAAACGTCTTAAAGACAGGAGCGTCAGCTCTGACCCGAGGCAGGGCCCTCAACAGCCAGCGCCTATACCAGAAAATGCCCCCGCTAGACCAGCCTCTCCCTGGATTACAAGAGCTACAGTATACCGACCACAAGGAGATCATCCCGTTCAACAGTAAAATGACGACCTTGGAAAACGGGCTAAGAATCGCCTCGGAGCCGCATTTTGGAGAGTTTTGCACAATTGCTGGTGGGTTAGAGAGAAGCTTTTCGTAGGTTCAAATATGTTTTTCAGTGGCGATCGACAGCGGATCAAGATACGAGATCGAATATCCGCAGGGAACGTGCCACTACATTGAGAAATTGGCCTATGCGGTGAGCTTATAATCTGTTATATGCGTTCTAAAATCTATTTTAGACGTCCGAAAACTTTCGCTCCGAAGAACAGCGCCACCAGCTGCTGGAGAAGCACGGAGCGATTATCGACTGCCAATCCACGAAGGATACCTTTATCTACGCCGCTTCCTGCCACATCAACGGCGTCGATGATATCATGTCGATGATCTCGGATACCGTAATTCGACCTTCGATCCTCCCTGATGAGTTCGAGCTCGCCTCCGCAGTGGTTCGAGCGGAAAATGAAGAATTGAACCGGAAGCCGGACTGCGAGCTGCTGTTGACCGATTGGATCCATACAGTAGGTTACGGTAGCTTCTTAGATTAAGAAATGAGTTCAATTTCCAGGCTGCGTTCCGCGGAAACACGCTCGGTCTCTCAAAGTACTGCAAACAGGACGGAGAGGTCAAAAACAGCCGAAAATGGCTGTTTTCCTACCTGAAACAGCACCACGCTCCTGAGAGGATGGTCGTGGCCGGCGTCGGAGTCGACCACGACGTCCTCGTGGCGGCCACCCAGAAGCACCTGGAAATGTCCACGGCCACCTGGGTCAAGGATCCGACCGTCCTTCGCCCGAACATCCCCAAGATCGACCATTCGCTGGCTCAGTACACCGGAGGAGAGGTACGCGTGGAACGTGACCTGAGCGAAAAGGGTCTCGGCCCCTCCGCGTACCCAAATCTGGCCCACGTCGTCCTAGGATTCGAAAGCTGTGGCTATAAGGACTCCGATTTCGTCCCCTTCTGCGTGCTCCAGTCGCTCATGGGCGGAGGAAATAGTTTCAGCGCAGGAGGACCCGGCAAGGGAATGTACACGCGCCTCTACGTTGACGTGCTAAACCAGTGGGTGGAGCTTAAACCAAGGGTGATGAAATAAATCTCTCCTCTCTAGGTATCACTTCATGTTTAATGCGACGTCGTACAACCACTCCTACGCTGATGCTGGCGTCTTCTGCATTCATGCTAGCAGCGATCCTAAGCTGGTAATCTGCCATTTCCCCTCTTTTTCTTATAAATTGGTTTCAGATCCGCGAAACGTCGCAAATCGTCGCCCACGAATTCTTCCGTTTGGCCCAAGGAGTCCAAGACGATGAGTTGAAGAGGGCGAAGATCCAGCTGAAGTCGCAGCTGATGATGAACCTTGAAGTCCGGCCTGTCATGGTGGAGGACCTCGCGAGGCAGATTATAGGCCACGGATACAGGAGGAAGCCTCAGGACTATTTGGATCTGATCGGTAAGTTAGTTTTAATTAGCTCAAGGGTTAGGAAGCCAGACAGATGAATGGTCGTGTCTAGGACAGGATGTTCATTTGAGGTAGTTTCTCTCCACCCGACCGGTCGGAATCGAAGCCAAAATACAGGCTTTGCAGATGTTTCCGACCGGCCTTTATTTTGAATTGACCTGAAAATGAGTCTTACGTGCGCATCTTGATGTCTATAACGTCATTTGATTTTGAAGCTTGCAGTTGAAGTGAGCGGTCGGTCATCACTATGTTTAGACGCGGTGCAGACAATTCTGATCGGTTTTTTTTCTGAAAATAGGTCTGAAAATGAGTCTAGTTTCGGTGCTTTCATTTTCAGACCTCAAATTTTAAGCGAGCGGTTGTCATGAGTGTCTGGAACAGGATGTTCGTTTGAGACAGTTTCCCACCGGTTGATCGGTCAGAATCGAAACCAAAATGAAAATTTTCAGACCGGTCCTCTGTCCCGAGACTGTCTATGTGATAGAATGAATACCTTGACAGGCTTAAGGTCTGCTAGACTAATTTTGAGCCCAAAGTGAGACATTACCGCACTCTCATCTACACTTTAGTTTAAATGAAGCCTATATGATAAAACACCACGTAATAACCACCATTTTTCAGACAGCGTCACAGCCGAAGACCTGAAGCGCGTCTCCGAACGGATGCTCGCCTCGAAACCGTCGGTCGTGGGCTACGGCGACCTCTCCAACTTCCCCACCTTCGCCCAATTCGACCGCGCCGTGGCGACCCGCAACTTCCATGAAATGGCGAAGCAGTCGATGTTCAGCAGGATCATCTCATAGACTCTTGTAATTTGTAGATTTTGTTATTTCGTTGTTGAATTTGAGAAGCCAAAAAGAACCACAGAAAGTTGAGTAAATCTTCCCACCTCTGCAAAGTCGGCAAAACAGACGACCGAACTGTCGGCGTTTCCGGCATTTCTCGCCGAGACCCAGAAAATTATCGTGTGTGACGTGTTGGAACGGTTGGCGAGCGTCCAAGTCTACGTCTGGTGACGTTTAAAGGCACCTCTTCGCTTGCGTCCTGTTTCGTGCTTATCTTTTTTGGTTCGAGGATTCACTTCGCCAATTCGTTTCAGGTCGTTAAATTGGAGATATGCGGAGCCCGTATCTTCGATGGACATGGCTCCTTTGCTCTATAGGATGCTATGGTAAGTAAACATTTTGTTCGGTTAAATTTGGGTTTCAGGCGACTTGGAGCTAATAACGACTGGTCGCTTTTGATGCTTTGAGATCCGACCGTTCGAGCTTGCTGCTTCACCGAAAATGAAAGCGACGTGCAAAACTCCATGTCTGTCCATGTGAACATTTATTTTAGCAGTGATTCGCTTCTCTAACGGTCGTTTTTTGCTAATTTTGCGTGCCTAGTCCTGTTTAACACAATTTTTGGAAGTTTGTCAGCTGTGGGACTGGCCGTGGGCCTATTATAAGCGCTCAAAATTCCAATTTCGATTCTGATTCCGCTGCTTTTCAGTATGGGCAAGTAAGGCCGAGATCGAGAGGCATTTGGAAATGGGAAAACAATTCCTAGCCAAAGGCCAATTCTCCGACGCCTTGACCCACTACCACGCTGCCATCGAACTCGACCCCACAAACTATCAAACCTACTACCGCCGTGCCACCGTCCTACTCGCCACCGGAAAGTCGAAGGCCGCCCTCGCGGACCTCGACAAAGTCGTCGAGCTTAAGCCCGACTTCACCGCAGCCCTCATCCAACGCGGATCCGTTTTTATGAAGCTCGGAGAGTTGAAGAAGGCCAGCACCGATTTCTGGGCTGCGGTAAGTGGATCGACCTTCGGACGAAGAGATAAGGTTGTTTGTTTAGGCCAAAGCTGACCCTGCGAATGCCGAGATCGACGAGAAGCTGAGGCAAGTGAAGGTCGCGGAAGACTACAAACACAGCGCCGAAGCCTTCTACAACGCCCACGACTGCGAGGCTGCCGAAGATCAGCTTACCAGGGCTATCGAGGTTATCCTTATCTCTCCTATGCTCAAATATATCAACGTTTAGTTCGCCCAATGGGACTCGGACCTCTACAGGAAACGCGCCAAGTGCTACGAGCAGATGGGCGACATCCAGAAGGCGATCAGCGACATTCGGACCATCACGAAACTCGTCCCTGACAGCACGCACGCCTTCTTCCACATGGCCGAACTGCACTACGGCGTTGGGGACGTCGAGAGCTCCTTGGCTCAAGTCCGCGAATGCCTGAAATTGGACCCCGAGGACAAGCAGTGCTTCCCCCACTACAAGAAGGTGAAGAAGCTCGCGAAGATGCGCGAATCTCTGGCCAAATTCGCCTCGAAGGAGCAGTGGATGGAGTGCCTCGAGAAGGGTCAGCAGATCCTAAAGGCCGAGGTCCACAATGACCATATTCAGCTCGAGGTCTTCCGCCACACCTGCAAGTGTAACGCTAATGTAAGCCTCAGTTCTTACCCTCAAAATGCTTATCTGGACATTTCTAGCTTGGGCATCTCACAGAAGCCATCTTCGAGTGCAGCGAAGTCCTCAACAAGGTCGACGAGAACGATTTGGACATGCTCAGCGAACGCGCCGAAGCCTACATTCTCAACGAACAGTTCGAAGACGCCGTAAGGGATTACGAGAAGGCCGTTCAAGCCCACGAAGAGTCGAGAAGAGCCAAAGAAGGACTTCAGAAGGCTCAGCGGCTTCTCAAACAATCGAAGAAGAAGGATTACTACAAGATCCTCGGAGTCAAGAGGTAGAATAGTCTCTAATAGCTTAAACAGGCCTCTAACCCTCTCTTCGATTCCAGGAATGCGAACAAGCGCGAAATCATGAAGGCTTACCGGAAACTGGCCCAGAAATGGCATCCGGACAACTTCTCGGACGAAATCGAAAAGAAGAAGGCCGAGGAAAAGTTCATCAACATCGCCTCCGCGAAGGAAGTTCTTACCGATCCGGAAAAGCGCGAAAAATTCGACCGCGGCGAGGATCCGTTGGACCACGAGGGGCAGCAAGGCGGCGGCCATCCGTTCCATGGGCACCCCTTCCACGGCTTCAACCCATTCGGCAACGACGGCGGGTATTCCTTCAAGTTTAACTTCGGATAAGCGGCGCTTGGGCACGCGCTTCTAGTCAAGAACGCTTCTACTGCGGGTGTATATTAATTGTTTTTCTTATCGTTGTTATATGAGGCCTCTGGATCATGCGCGATCCACGCCTTCTATTATTTATTGCTCTTACCCATTTTCCCCCACCCTCAATATGGTTATGCATTTGGACCGCGGCCTCTCCCAGCTGTGATTCATCCCCCGACACCATGTTCGTTTGTGCCTCATAAGTCATAACTGCGGTTTGTGTATAGATATTCAAATAATAAACAATTTAATAATTGTGGATTCATCTCGCATCAAATTGTGCTTAAACTTTGTTCGCATGAGGACTTCGCACCAACGTTCTACCGCGCCAAATTTTCCACACTTCAAAATGGATCCGGAAAATCTGCTTGAGAAATGCTTCGCCTATTTGCCTGCAGCAATCGTCGCTGGTCTAATCGGACAAATGCGTGGAAACGATTGGCAGGAACATGGTATTCTATAAATGCTGGGTTTCATCTTTAACTAAAGACGAGCTGGTTCCTAATTTGTGGTTAAATGCCAGGTACATACAGAAACGAAACAGACTGCTTGGAAGAAAATTTCCAAAGCGAACTACATTTTATAACTGGTTCGGACAGCTTCACTCTAGCTATGATAATGACACAGCAACGTTCTACCGCGCTTCAGATACGTTCTGCTTACAAGGGGATGATGCGAAGTGCCCCCTCGGATCGAGCTGAAATTTGGCGACCTATATGAGATTAGACAAACCCCAAAATGTCAGCTGTCCTAACGCGAATAGTGCAAAGTTGCGGGCATCCAAATTTGTGGATTTTAGAGCATTCAGGGCATTAGTTACTTTTGAACACCACACAGATATTTCTGTTTGGCGGAGTCGGTATGAGTGCCGTCCGTCGATTTTGACCTCGCGTGTTCGATCTCCGCCAAAGCCAATATTTTTTAAAGGCGTTTTTTAATCGTTTTCGCTGGTTTTTTTCAACGTGTTTCAACACATAAAAACGCTCAAAATTGGACAAACATCGGTAAAAGGCACTCATAGGCACTGGATGGCACTCATACCGACTGCGCCAAACAGTAATGTCTGCGTAGTGTTCAAAAGTAGCTATGCTCAACTATGCTTTGAATACCCTAAAATCCACAACTTTGAATGGCCGTAACTTTGCAGTGTTCGCGTTAGAGCAGCTAATATTTTGGGGTTCTTCCTAGTCTTATATAGGTCTACATTTGTGCCAAATGTCAGCTCGATCGGAGGGGGCACTTCGCACCATTCCCTTGTTAGTTTCAATGGCAGCAAACCAATTCCGGAGTTTTATCTTGACTTCCCTAAGCGTATGTTAAAATCTCCCATCTTGAATGGATGCTCTGTGCAAAAACAATGCCCAGAACTTTCCTTTGTAACTAGCGGTTCAGGCCTGAAAGCCGATCTTCTTTCTTTCATGGCTTCGGGAAATTTAGAGTTTTACCGTGCTGCCTTCTACCTGAACCACTCTTGCCCATTAGACGTCAAACCCGGATTTGTGCACTTTATGGTTGTTGACCTGAAATCGGCTAAGAAACTGGTGGACAAGAAGAAGATGCGCAAGATGAACCAAAAAATATGTTTCCACGACTCTCTGAGTGTAAAGCGTTGGAACCGAGTTCAAACGTTTGTATGCCTGCGATGAGCGTGGAAATGCTGTTGGTCTACAGCGAAGACCCTAGGAGCAACATGAGATGTGCAGGGTGTTAATCACCTTAAAAGAGTTCGAGCAGGAAATCTTGCAAGGTTGCTTTTATCCTGCGCTCGTGTGTGGAGTTTCAGGTTATGCGTTTCGAACAGAAGGTGACAAGTATTGTTGCTTCTTTTTGACTGACAAGGCTGACAAGACTGGCTTTGTGGAATAAAGGTTAGAAGCCTACTTATCAACGCTAAGGGAATCGAGTTGGGAAAGGAGGCTTAAGGTTTAAGCGTGCATACCGAGTCACCAAACTGATAGGGGAGTTGGTCCATTGTGATGGACCTGAATAGCATGGTTTACCGTTCAAATAATCTTACACACATGCAAATGCGCTGAAAGTGTGAAACACTCACTCTATCCGGCTGAGGCTAGGTTTAAGTCGATTTCAGGCTCAATTTTAAGTTTAGTGTTAAAGAGAAGCTTAGGCTTAGGTCAAAGCTTATCGCTCCCATTCCTAGAACAGTTGTCCTCGTGAACGCCGACTCTCCTAATCCTAAAAACGGGTGAAACAAACATGTTTTCTAGCAGTGCTCCGTGGACTCCCGCTCGCATTCGGAATATTCATTTCGCTATTCATGAGTTCTGCGATTAGTCTTCCGCCTCTTGGTCGCCGCGGTCGCCACAGACGGCGCACGTCAGCTGGCAAGGAGGTCGCAATAACGACGACACAGCCAACCAGTCGCCAGCCCAGAGTCGGGCTCCCCAAACTCCTTTTTCCCAAGTAGCGAGTTAATGTTTCCGCTCTGTTGCCCTCTCTGAGCTCTTCATTTCAATGTGCGTGTGTCCCTCTTCCTAACAGGCCTCTCTTTTGGGACTCTAAACGCTGTCTTATGTTTTTGCCATTGACCTTACCTATGTTTTTGAAGCTTAAATCCCACTTCTCTTGTCCCAAATTCCCTCAACTCCTCTCGCTGGTCAAAATAAGGTTGAGTCACTGTGCAAATAGGCATAAACGTATTACTCCTCGCGCGTGTTCTCCCCTTGGGTCCTGTTCTTGTCCCTTATCGCGCGCCTAGATCGCAACGAAGATGACGGCTGTTTTGTATTTACTCGCGTGCCTTGAGATGACGACGAGTTAATAGCATTTGTGCGATAGGTGCCACCCCTACAAGTCCTTCGCAGGAGTGAAACGTCGTCGTCTTTTGTGGTTTTGGGGAGAAAGTTGGGTGTGAGGCGAGGAGGGGAGGAGGATACCTTGTTTTGAGTTGAGAGGACAGAAGAGAGCCTAAGTGGGCTGATCGATCGCGTTTTTAAGTGTTCTCACCTGGCTCAAAAATCAGCCTATTTTAGTGTTTCTGGCTTAAGAGGTCAGTGACTTTAACGTCTAAATGGATTATTGTTCTAAAGGTTACTGTAGCCCATAAATGCCTTCATAAAATGAGTCACGAACCCATCAATCTTACTTAACCCTTATCTTTCCCTTTTGCACTTTTAGAAACTGGTTTTTTGGCTTTTATCTCAAGACCTCCCAGCTCTTGTTCATTAGATCAAAATTGACTATGTAAAGGAATTCTAAGCTTCTAGATTTGGCCTATTAAAGCTTGTTTTTAAGAGTTTTCAAGGTACGCCATGTCCAAAACACTCCTATTTTCCTTCCCAACTTGGCGAATCAATATTGAGCAGCGCGGCACTATCTATGTGTCTTAATTAATCTCCATGGCAATGTGAAGACTTCACTCCCGTTTCCAATGTTTTCCACTTTTCACTTTCGCGCATTCATCAACAACTTGTGAGTGTTTTGGCTTTTTCCCTTTTTGGCTTCAACAAGTTGACTTCCGTGCGAAACTAATTGGATTCGGCCCTATTACAAGCGGCGTTTTGTCGCCAGTCGGCGGTTAAAATTGGGGACTTAATCGATTGCTTGAAGTTGCGTTTGTGTTTTTCTGCTTTGGGTCACGCTAGGAGATAAATTCTAGCAAACTCCTTTAAAGGACAGAGACATGTTTTGAGATATGGAGTTCAATAAATTTTCATTTAAAATTTCGAAATCGTGTCATCGTGTTTTGCTGGCCATGTGTTCCTAACGCTTTCATCCCTCACAAATCAATCAAACATTTAAAAAATCGATTGCCTTTGCCGTTTTCTTAGCGTTTACTTCTTTAGCGTTTTTGGCTTTTTTGCAATCTCTTGGCACCTTGCAATGAAAGATGAAAAAAGCGCAGCTGCAAACCCAGCACAAACGCGCCAAGATTGTCACAACGGAGATTTAAAGTGCAACGTCGATATGTACTTTTGCGACTCTGCAATGCTTCTGTAACACCCCCTAAAGCATAAGGCCTCACACGACAACGATAGGCAGGCACTCAAACGAGCTGAAAGGATTTCAAGGTGTTAAAGGTCCTTTTTGCAATTTTCAAGATTTTACAATTCCTGTTCGTAACGCATTTCGAACTGCTCACAAATTATGCTTGATGCTCTTATCGTAAACAATCACCTCTTTTGAATACCCTATTAGAAATTTTCCTGACTCGACCTTTTCTGACAAATTAGGTAAGTTTTAGGGTAGAGCGAAAATTCTTAGCGGTGTTTTTGGTGATTTCCATAATTTGGCAATTTCATATTGACCATTAGGTACTATTTAGCCCCACTTTGAGCGTTTTCCTAAGATTTTAGAGAATTTCTTGGTCACAATCCTCAAGCGACCGTCTTCAGCTCGTTTTTGGTAGTTCTTTAGTCCATTTTCAACGTTTTCTTATAAATAACAACTAGTACATCCCAAACCCAACCTTATCCGTGCTTTTTCACCCGTTTTCTTCTTTTTTTGTATGCCGAAATTCAAAATTCCGGAGGCGGAAAGCTCGGAATCGCGTGCGGGAACGGTGCTCCCAGATTCGGTCAATCATCGGCTCCTTTTCTACCATTTCAATCTTGGAAATAGGCGGCCTTAATTCGACTTAATCTGTTCTTTGTGGATTTTCTGGCTTGAGTCCAAAATACTGAAGCCTTATCCTTGTTTTTGTAGTTCCAAGATTTTGCAACCGTGTCACTAACGCGTTTCCAGCTTGTCACAAATCAAACTCCGCTTGATCTTCTCCTCCTCGTAAACAAATGCCTACTCGTGTTGACACCTCTCCCTATCCCAATCTCTTCTTTTTCCTTTCTTCCAGGCATCCCCATACGGTGTGACCAACCAACATCTAAACATTCCACCTCGTGATGGCGGACCATCCTTCGATCGAAGACAAAAACCGCTACTTGAAGCTGATGTACTTTGCATCGGCAGCTGTTTATGTGGTCCTGTGCACGCTGGCTTTCAGAATCGATTGGTCCATCGGGGTGCTTCCTGTGTGTTATGGGATCTGCTATTATTTCCTGCTGGCCGTCACGAACAGCACTTTGTCAATTGGGGCTTTTGCGGTCTTTAAAGTGACCATTGCCATCTATGCGTCCATTTTTGGGATTCTCTACATGTTTCTACACTTTGACAGCAAGACTGGATGGACCAAAGGTGAATCGCATTTTAAGCGTTTAGCGAAAACTCTTATAATGACCCTTTAGGTGGTGACAACACCTTTACCGTAATCGCAGCCGTATTCGCCTCCTTCTTCGCCGTCGTAGCTTCTGTTTACTTCCACCATTTTGTCCAAATCGACAATCTAGAGCGAAGAAACCGGGTTCGAAGCGTCAGGTAAGCTTATCTTCGAGGGTTTGAAAATCTGTAGTATTAAATTCAGCTCTCCTAACCCCTTTGAACGTATCGTAATCAAGGAACGCCCGATCAAGATCTTCGACTATGCAAAATGGGTCTTTCTGGTCACGTTTATCGCCTACGTCCTTATGAGCCTCGCTAGCATCTACTTCGTCGGATGGTATTCCCTCGTTTCTGTGATCTGTGGCTCTATCCACTACGCTCTTATGGCCATTTCTCTCTTCTTTGAACCCTACAGGCTCTGCTTCATAGGCGCTTTTGTCGTCTTCAAAGGGGTCATCTCGTTTTTGCTTGTTTTATGCAGTTTTACCCTGATGGCTCTGCTCCATAAAGGTCAGAAGAGCGTTTTTTAGACCCTAAAAACTTCTAATTTCAGAAATGGCCCTGATGATAACCGGCGCCGTCATCGCCTGGCTCTTGATCGTCTTCTTCCTCTTCTCGTCCGCCTACTTCTACCGCTGCTACCTCTTCATCGAATTTGAAGAAAAAGGCCTCGTCGGTCCTCATTCCCACAACGAGTATGTCACACTCCCTAAGCTCTGCACAAACTCATCCTAGCCATCATAAGGCCGCCTATTTTCAGGATTGAAATGGCGGAGAAGGAGCCGATGATTGAGGAAGCCGATCCGAATTTGGGAGCACCGTTTCCGCACGTAATTCCAAGCGCTCCCCCTCCAGAATTCTGAATTTTGGTATATCGAAAAGAAGAAGAAAACGGGTGAAAAAGCACCTCGAATTCCAGAAAGAGAATATCTCAGTTTGATTTGGTGATCTCGGATGATGTTGTGTTTGTGATATATGTACAGGGTGGCTCAAAAAACATCCTTTCGCCAGAAACCTCCGGCTCGCCGCTCACTGGCCAGACGGAGCGGAGTCATTTCAAGCGCACTCGTCGCGGTCGGTTTCGCTAACAAATAACGTGAAACCGAGCGGCGAGCCGGAGGTGTTTGGCGAAAGGAGATTTTTTTTTTGAGCAACCCTGTACTAGTTGTGATAAATAAGGAAATGTCAAAACTGGACTAAAGAACCCAAACCCGCGACACGAAAAAGCAAAAAAGAGCTGAAAAAAATTGCTTGAGAATTCTGATTTAAAAAATTATCAAAAAGCCCTGAAAAGCTTGAGGGCTAAAAAATGGAGCTAAATAAGGCCTAAAAGATGGGTTGGGAGAGGTTCAAACGACCGACCGCATGGTCCAAGAGCTAAAGCAACTAATGACGACAGCCAGACAGCTGGCATGACCTTGAGAGTCTAGACACCCTTGGAGCACCCTCTCTCCTTCATTTTCACTCCGACTGACCTTCCGGTGCGGTCGGCCTTCTGTAATGCTCCCAGCGAACCTCTTCAACAGGGTCCTCGCCTCCTCCATCCGTGGATCGTTCCAGAAACCAATCGCGTCAAGCGTGCTCCGGCAGCAGGTGAGGCTTTCGAACGTTTGTCGAGACTCTTTAAGCGCGATTTCTGATTGCCAAGGCTCCTTTTTGACAATTTTCGTTTTTTTAGGTCCGCAGAACTCACGACGTCCAGAAGCCTATCCAAGGTTTCTGTGCTGGCTGCGGAGGTGCGTGAAATCTCGGTGTTCTTGTGATAATGTGTGGATTTAGATGAACTTCTCCAAGGCGACCCCTTTTGCGACCCGAAGAACCCAGTGAAGGTCCAGTTCTCCGACATTTCGGCAGCACAGCATCCGAAGAGGCGTCCGGCAAACTCCTTGTACGGTATGGAACCATTTTTGCGCTGTTTGAGAGCGTTGGATTCCGGTTTCAGTTGGGTTGCGTAGGACTTATGAAGACCGATGCTAACCCAACTGAACCTATGCTAACCTAAGCATCGGTTCTGGCATCACTTTTGTCATCACTCTACTGCATATAAGAATCATTTTCCTACTTCTAGGCACTCAAGTCCTCCGACTACTCCATTTCAAGATGTCTTCACCTCGCTCTCTCCAAGAACTCGCCATTATCAAGACGGTCGCCGAATCTAACCTTCACTACGAGAAGCTCCTCCCCAAAGGAACTCGTTTTAGGATTCTCTGCGACAACTTCAACACCTCCTACCTCAAGCTCAAATTCAACTTCATCGCTGTTGGTATCAGCGTTCCTCAAAACGCCATCCGCCTCTACGATAACGGAACCATCAACCTCGAAGTGACCCTAAACAACGCCAAGAATTCGATTTCTAAATACAACTTTTTCATCCTCGCAATCCTCACTGGAATCGACGTAGATATCGAAGAACTCCACAGGGAGCTTAACTTCCAGAATCGTTGGATTGCGCTGAAAAAAGCTGCGGATATTCTGCGCAAAACTGGGGACAATTTCCTAAATTATTGCGTGAGCACTCTCTGCTTTGATATCAGGCTTTCTGGCAACCCTTCTGTCTTCTATCCTACAGTCCCTCCTACCAAAGAAGCCCTCGAAGCAGACGAGGGAGCCCGAAAAGCTCTTGAGGTCCTCAAGGCAGCCGTCCACAAAGCGGTGGAGCTGGACAGCATTTCAGCCCTCAAATTCCTTCTGGGCCGCGTCGACCAAATCATTTCCGAAAAAACCAGCGAATTCCTATTTTCTGGCCTCCCTTGCAGGCCCACTGATAGGGTTAAAGCCATTATTGCTTCGTTCAAATAGTCGAACAAATAAATTTCTGCTTCACGCTTATTCATCCAAACTCATCCTAAACCCTCAAAATTCATTCCACAAATCCACTTACAATCCTCACAAAAGCGATCCTATTTCCCTGCTTCTTCGGCGATCTTCGCCAGCTGCTCTGGCGTCATCTCGGGACAAGCTTCGTATCCGTCGCCTTCTTCATCGCCTTCCTTAACGTCGCCCTTCTTCGTTTTCACGGATTTCACCGACTTCGACTTCCTCTCCGACTTCTTCTCTTCCTTCTTTTCTTCTTTATTCTCCTCCTTCGGCTTCTCGCCCTTCTTTTCGTCCTGCTTCGATTTAGGCTTCTCTTCTTCTTTCTTCTCCTCCGATTTTGAGTCTTTCTAAAAAAGGAGCACATTAAGGTAATTTAGAGGTCAATTCCACTCACCTTAGGCTCCTGAAGCTTCGATTTCTCGGGTTCTTTCGATTTTTCCGCGCTGTCCTTCTTCTCTTCGGACTAAACAGAAAATTGATTGAATTCCATGAAGAAAAGGAGCGAAAACTGACCTTAGCAGTTTGAGATCCGGCAGATTTTCCTGGCGTCGCCGCTGTCGAAGACACCGAAGAAACGGCCGGGACAGGCGGGACAGTTTTCGTGGTCTCCGTCTTGTCAATCGCGTTTTGATTCGCGGGCTTCTTCCCGGCGCATCCTAAGAAGGCGAAGACAAAGAGAATCACGTGGAGCAGCAGTGAGAAGTTGGTGAACACCGACGCGTCCATTCTGGGGGCGATTCACGGTGTCCGGAGATCACAAGAGCTTCGAGAAGTCTTCGGAAGACGCGCTTAGGAGAGGAGGAGCCGAGGCGCGACCGCTCTGCGAGGGAAACTACGGGCCAAGTGAGGCGCAAGCGGAGCGAGGCTGTCTGGAAAGGTGTCTGTAGACGAAAAAAAGTGCTTCATGTACGTGACTTCAGAGGAAAGCTGTCTGGGATTTGCTGCAGGCGTCATTTGCAGCCTTTCGACCTTTAAGAGCGGTCGGTCGCCTCCGCGCTCCTTCGACCGTCCTCCGGCGATGCGAGTGATTCCACTACTCTTCTTCCTGAAAGCGTTCCTCTCAACTGGCCTCTCCCAGGATTCTAACGACGGTGAAGGCAGCACTACCCTCGGCGGTCACAGTGAGCTTTTAGAGCCCATTTTATTGTTATTCGCTTTATTTCAGGAAATCCGGGATATGAAATGGACTCGGCGACTCGACGCTTCCTAGATTCCGACGACGGTGTAGGTGGCGGCAGTCCTGGTGAGCCTCTCCAACTAATCTTCTGACCTTTCTTCCGATTTCAGAGTATCAGCTATACCTCATCAGCAGGGGCTACGACTCCCTCAAGGTCCGAATCGCCACGGAAATCGAAAATGGTCTGATCAGGCCGAGCGAAATTGGAGACAAATGCTCCATGAGGGAATTCTACCTAAGGCCGCTTTCGATATCGGACGACAAGCATATGATTGTGTTTTGCTGCAAGCAGTGCCAGAAATACGTGAGTTTTTCTGTTTTTGGAGACCACGGAAAGGGATTTCGAGGCGCGAGATTGCTGATCGCAGCCTCTTCGAATAACCCTAAGACCATTAGTAAACGTCGCATTCTGCAACGCGTTTTTGAATTTTGATTTTCCGATGTTTCCTGCCTTCTTCATGAAGCGAAGTGGTTGCGCTCTGTTAAATTCTGGCTCATTTCAGATCCTAGATGAAACCTCCGGAGAGTCCAAAACCTCCACTCTGCTGTTGGCCGGAGCCCGCCTCTTCGCCTCCCTCGAAGACGACAACGCCGTCCAAACTCTTGGATACTTCAACGCCTCGCAGTCCTGCGAGAATCTGCAAGGATACGCAGAGGTTTGTTCGCTTTTTAATCGCTCGGTTCATCCAAGTTTCACCACTTTTCAGTCCCGCCGATCAGGAGGATGCTTTTTCCACGTCAGCCGGTGGAAACTTTATTCCGGCAGCACGATTTCGGCTCCTCCGCTCCGATTGCCGTTGATGACGAAGACCTCGTACGACATCTGCGAAGAAGAGCTCACAATGGAGGATTACAGGCTCACGTGCTACTGCGCCACAGCCAGCGGGAGTTGTGCCTACTCGAAAAAATTCCACGCTTCTGCCGCGAAATTCCACGAGAGGTTCCTGGCCGAGAAGGAATCGATAAAGGACTTGACAGCTCTTGGCTTTTACCATCGATGTAAAGCATGTGTTCCCAATGAACCGTATTTAGAATGCATGTTTTAGCTGAAGAAGGCACGCGAAAATTCCACTGCGCCTACGGACATATGACTGAGAGCAAGTTCGGACTCTTCAACGCTATGCGCAAAGGACGTCCGCTGTTTGAAGGCCTTAACATTAAGCGTCTGTTTGAGCGAGCAGAGGACCGCGAACCCAAGTCCATGTGCAGCATAAAGGTCATATTCGCGCCTGTGCCCGAAAAAGGACCTTATTATTACAAGTGAGTTTTAAACTTGCTTTCTACCTTGCGCCCATTTGCCCCCGCCCCCAACTGAGTGGATTTGGACTGGTTTGATCTATAATCGATCCGTTCTAGCATATCCATCGAAATGGGCTCTGACAGCGAACTCCGCGAAGCAACCAACGACTGGGCGATCCTGGAACCCAACTGCTCCGCGAGGATCCCTCCTGGCGAGCGAGTGATCATGTACAAGACATGCAGCTCTGGAGACGCCTGTAACCACTTTGCCAACAAAGGACATATACCGATAGACACCTACCACAAAATGTTAGCGGAAGACTTAAATATCACTTTAAACGATACCATTGGATTGAACCTGAATTGGTAAGATTCACTCTTCCTTCATTTTCTTACGCTGCCTTTCAGGGCTAAGGAATGTGAATTCACTATCGAAATCTTCAGGAACTTTATAGATAGACCGGACGCAGAGTTGTGCCAATTCCACTACGACATCGAGCACAAGAAGAGGATCTTTTTGGGCGAACAAGCCGAAAATGTCGAAGAAGGCAACAAGGCCGTTAGATGGAAGCACGAATTCAAGTCAAAGGATGGCGCCTACCAATGCTCTCGTACAACGATGGTTTTGACCCGATCTTGCATGTCCCGATGCCCTGAAGGCATAGATATCTTCGATTCTACGGATTCACCTCTTCGGGACGTTGTCACTTGCGGATACAACGCAGCGATCAATTCAACATCGCCGACAGCTGAAGACCTGGAGAAGATGTTCGAGGAGACCATTGAGATGAACCCGTTCCGATGCGCTGAAGGTGATATGCGATTTGCCGACTTTAGGACACGCGTATGGGATGACGAATCCGTGAATAATTTGTTTAGGAACGTGCCCTAAATTCATTTATTTCAGATTGTCGATACAGCGATTCCAGCCTGTGGAATCCTCCTTTATCGCGACGAAGACGAGTACGTCCTGGCTTCATACACCGTCGACGCTGACGAGAGTTTGCTGGAATTCTATCACGAACACTTCGTATCCCACAAAAGCGTGCAAGGAATCGCCTATTCTTATGATTCAAACATGGAGATGGTGGTTTTGATTTGTACTTCGGAAAGCATGTGCAATACCAAGGGTGAGCCTTCTATTCTAAGGCTATTATGACGGATTTTATTAGAATTCCTCGCCGAGATGATGCTCCCCATCTACCACATGAACAACATACATCCTCAAGACATACATCAGCAGAAATGTGGCCAGGAAGCGTGTGGCAGCAACGAAGGATGCTACGAGGTCTTTAACCTCAAGGATCAGTCGAGCGTCAAGGTAAGACGGCTTCAAAAAGATCGAGGAAAACGTGGCTCATTTTAGAAAGGATGCATAAGCAGTGTCGCTTCAAATAAGGATCTCTTCCACGTGCAAACGTGCATCAAGACGACCAAACAGATGAAAGAAACATGCTACCTGGTGCAGAGGTTAGAAGAAGGCGTTCCAGAATTTTATAAGGTTTGTTGTGATTATGCGAGGTACGTGAAGATGCAAGAATAAAATCGTTCCACAAAGTTGGGAAACAAGTGAACAACTGCCAAGTCCCGACCGGTTCTCACTCTGCAAATGATTGAGAATGAATGATTCTAGACACCGAGCCTGGCTGCAAGCTGGAGACATCTGGGTCTGGCTAATCGGCGCTGGCCAATTAGCCTCATTAGCTACTTTTCAACCTTTCAGAACCGGTCGGTCGCTTCTGCACTCCTTCGACCACTCTCCAGCGATGCAAGTGATTCCGCTACTCTTCCTTCTGACGGCGTTTCTCTTAACTAGCCTCTCAAGGAAGTCCAAGACCACGAGAGGAAATTCCACCAGCGATCCAGGTAAAATATTCAAACCCATTTTCGATCTATTTTGACCATTTCAGGGCCTTCGGAGTACCAGATCTATCTCATCGGCAGGCTGAACGACTCTGTGGCGGTCGAAATTCCTTCCAACGAAACGGATAAAATTGTCAGAGACAGCGAAGCCGGAACCAAGTGTTCCAAGAGGGAATTCTACCTGCGGCCGATCCTAATCACGCCGGACAATTCTTCCGAACGACTCAAAAGGATAGTTTTCTGCTGCCAAAAGGAGATGTGCACGGAATATGTGAGGATAGCTCAATTTAGGACATTTTATGCCTTATTTAGATCAAAGATGAAGCCTCCGGAGAGAACAGAACCGCGACCTTGAAGTTGGCCGGAGCTCGACTGCTCGCCTCCATTGAAGACGAAATCTTTGTGCAAACGCTTGGATCCTTCAACGCCACGATGTCTTGCGTGAATTTGCAAGGCTACGAAGAGGCAGGCCTATCAGCTGTTTGTTTTTTTCAAACCCCCGTTTCAGTACCGCAAATCGGGCGGCTGCTTGTTACACGTGGACAGCAAGCAACTCTACTCCGGCAGCACTTTATCCGCCCCAGATCTACCATTTCCGATCAGGAAAACCAAAGAAGACATTTGCGAAGAAGAGCTCACAATGGAGGATTACAGGCTCACGTGCTACTGCACCGGGGCAAACGGAAATTGCTCCTACTCGAAGAGCTTCACCGCGTTGGCCAAAAAGTTCAACAAGCGATTCCTAGCCCAGAAGAAGTCGACAAACTTAACGGCCCTGGAATTCTTTCACCGATGTAAGACTTGAACACTTGATTGTTTTGTTAAGGATTCTTACTTGAAGCCAGAGAAGGAAAACGTCAGATCCGCTGCGCCTACGGAACCATCACAGAGAACAAAATTGGACTTTTCACAGCGATGCGTGATGGTCTTCCTTTCTTCAACGGCCTCTATCAGCAGCGTCGATTCAATCCAGAAAAGGAGGACCGCGAACCCAAATCGATATGCAGCATAAAGGCCATCTTCGTGCCTATGCCTGACAAAGAACCTTATTCTTATAAGTAAGCTTTTGGATTCAAGATTTCACCTTGCTTCAAGATTTCAGTCGGTGCTTTTAGCGTATCCTTTGAAATGGGCTCCGGTGATGGACTCTCCGAAGTCGATGGCAAGAATTGGGCGATCCTGGAACCCAATTGCTCTGCGAAGATTTCACCAAGCGACAAGGTGGTCATGTACAAGACTTGCAGAAATGGAGACGCCTGCAACCACTTTGACAAGCATCTACCAATAGGCAATTACAAGGAGATGGAAGCCCTTAACTCGACCATTTACGACGAGTTTGGAGTGAGTCTTTCTTGGTGAGATTTGATTCTAATGACTCCGTTAATGATGGCTGCATTTTAGGGCTAAAAACTGCGAATTCACGATCGAAATCTTCAGGCAATTTTTGAAGAATCCCCGCCAGCTGGTGTGCAAATTCTACTACGACATCGAGTACAAAAAGAGGATTTCGTTTGTGGGCGAACAAGCCGAAGATGGTGGCCATAATAGATGGAAGCGCGACTTCAAGTCAAAGGATGGCGCCTACCGATGCTTGCGTAAAACCAAGGTTTTGACCCGATCTTCAATGTCCAGATGTCCAGAAGGCGTGGATATCTTCGAAGACACGGATTCACCGCTACGGGACATCGTCACGTGCGATTATTATCCGAAGGCATCCAAGACGCCGCTGACGAAGGAACTCTTGGACGAGATCTTCCACAATACCGTCGAGCTGAACCCATTTCGATGCGCTAACGCTTATCTTCGATTTGGCGACTTTAGGAGTCACATGTGGAGCAACGAATCCGTGAGCCATTCGAATAGAAACGTGTCTGAAAGGCGTTTTTAGGTCGTCGATACAGCTATTCCAGCCTGCGGACTGATCCTTTATCGCGATGAAAACGACTACATCCTGGCACCATCCAGCGTTGAAGTCGATGAGGGTTTGTTGGAATTCTACTACGAACACTTCGTATCCCATAAGCGCGTGCAAGGAATCGCCTATTCCTACGATTCGAACATGGATATGGTGGTTTTGATTTGTACTTCGGAAAGCATGTGCAATACCAAGGGTGAGCCTTCTATTCTAAGGCTATTATGACGGATTTCTTTAGAATCCCTGGCCGAGATGATGCTTCCCATCTACCACATGAACAACGTGCCTCTACAGCACACGCAGCAGCGGAGATGTGGCGATGAAGTGTGTGCCAGCAACGAAGGTTGCTACGAGGTAGTAAATCTTAAGGATATGTCGAGCGTCAAGGTAATAAGCCTTCAAAAGTATTGAGGAATACGTCGTGCATTTTCAGAAAGGATGCATCAGCAGTGTCGCCTCAAATAAGGATCTCTCCCACGCGCAAACGTGCTTAAAGGAAACCGATAGGACGAAAGAAAAATGCTTCCAGGTTGAGAGGATTGAAGAAGGCTTTCCGGAGTATTACAAGGTTTGTTGTGATTACAAGAGGTACATAAAGGCGCAGGAATAAAACGCCTTCAAGCACGCTCAAAGACCATTTAAAATTTTCAGAATTTATCGCTTAAGACCGTTTGCAAATCTTAGCACTCTGCTTGGTCATCAGCTGGAAATAGAGCGAATTATCGCACAAATACGCTTTCTCCTTGCACTTCTGGTCACTGATCGCGTTCTTGCATTTCGGATCCGAGTTTGGACCGCACCTCCCCGAGGTCTTCGCGCTCTGTTTGGTCATCACGTCGGACCATAGGAGTTGTTGCAAACACGTTTTTTCAATTTTTAAACACGTTTATTGCTATCGATAGTCCCATAACCAAAACGTCCAAGGTAAATGTGTCTCTCGAATGTCGAGCACAATTGGGACGGTTGTGCCATGTACATCAAAGCGTACATTATGGCATGAATGCCACTATGTCTGTCCGGTTGTCGAGAGCAGAAGTTGTAAACGTCACTAACGCGGTAAGGCTTAGTGTTCCCAGGAAGCTGAGTGCCCTAAGCAGATCTCCGGCTTCAAGCAGGCCGTCCCGAAAATGGTGTGTAAATCTACAACGTAAAAACTGCATTTTTACAACTGAAAGATAGCAATACCGGAGTTGAATTAAACACAATTAATTGATGCAAGAATCAAATGCAGGTTAGAAACGTTGATGGGGACAACAATTCGTTGCGAAGTGTTTGTGTCAAGCTGAGTGCCTCCGAAATGGTTCGACTTATCACTAAAAATTGCTGTTCAAAGGTAATTTAAAATAACCATTTTACTTAAAGGATTTTAAAGCTTAAAACTTACAATTGGTCTTCAATTGTAGATCGCGCCTATACTATAACTCCTTTTTTATCGAAGTGCGCACTGGGTCTACAGCATAGTGGTGCGACACTTTAGTCACGGGACACTTTAGTCACACGCGTTGACGCCGGCTGACGCAGGCCGACGCAGGCTGACGCGGGGCGATTTCGAAGTGCGACACTTTAGTCACAGCCACATTTAAACGTTTCTGAAGTTATGTAATGCAACAAAATAGCAAGTCTTAGTCTAAATAGCAAAAACAGTTTATTTTATCTTGAAAATACATAATAATGGAAAAAAGACAACCACAAAAATACAACCGTAAACCCTTGTTCATATACGAAACTCGTTTTCCTCAAAACGTTGTTCATGTGTTTTATTATCCCGCTCCGCGGCCTCGTAAACCTGCAGCGCCTCCTGAATGTAATGAGTCTCAAAGAGATTCACTACAATTTGCGCCGCCTCCATTTCGCCCTGGTTATCTCGGATGAGGCGCAGCGTAGTCCGTGAGTCCGTCGACAGCCTGTCTTTTAGCAGCTGGTTCCGCCAGTTCCATTCCTTGCGGTGCTCAAACCCGTAAGAGACTTTCTGAAGTCATAATTTTAAGAAATGTGCAACAAATAGAATTGCTACCGCAAGGTCGTGCAACATCGTGCAACTGGAGCAGGGAGTAACTATCCAGAGCCAGTAAAGAAGATCCAATCCAATGAAGAGGACCGAAAAAGCGTAGACAAATGCTGAGGCAATTGAAACAAACAATTCCTTAAATGATTTGTCTGACTAACCATTTCAAAAAATCTGTTGAAGGTGAGTACACACCGCACAATTCTGGGAAATCGATTCTCATTTCCAAGCGTTCGCGAAGAACAGCGCAGTACGCCACTGTACTGAAAAACCCCGATGTGGTCCGCTCAATGCCGTTTATCTTGTCGCTAACGATGTCGGCAAACCACAGGGGCCGGAATCTGAAGCCCTCAAAGACGGCAATCGAGTAGCATGCGGATATTGAACCTAACAAGTTTCCTGCCTTGTAAAACAAGTAGAAGACCGTGGATCGATATCCCTTTCTGGCTGATGTAAAGTCAGCGACAATTCTGCGGTAGCTCATCTCTGAAAACGCGAATGGTGTGACGTGGATGGATGACTCACCCTCAGCCTCCCTGAGCTTCATTTACATAGAACTCAACGTGTCCAAGCATGGTAAGTTTTGAGAATACATTGCTAAGTCGCTTAAAACTTTTAAAATTATTAGACAACAACGGTTTTCGCTCACTTAAATTAATCGGTGAGCCACAGTTCTACGTAATTAGCACAAGTGTTCTGCAGGCATTGATTCTTCGAACATATATGCAGGTGGATTGATTCCTAGAATCGTTATATTTCAAAGTGTACGCAGTGATCAACAGTCTTTTTTTCGATGTGGAGTACGAAGCGTTTTGCGGTTATTTTCCACGCGATGTGGCCGCCAGATACATGTTCGGCTTCGCAGAACGTCTTCAGCACAACGAGCAACCTTATTTCACTCGCAAAACGCTAAAACGCTGAAAAATGGGCTCACTCGGTGTCACCGCGAAAACCCTGCTCGAGCATCCCGGTCAGCCGCGCGTACTGTCGTACTTCACATCGAAAAAAAAGCAGACTGTAGCCCAGACAGATCCTACTTGGTGCTGGTGCTGGTCTGGAAGTGTTCTGTGGAAGTAGAGTGGTCATTCTTTTTCTTCACCCCTCCTTCCAGCACAGATTCCTGACAATGAGTGCCAGTGCGTTCTCCCAAATCGTACTCTGATGAAGCACACAAGGATTTCTCCGTAGTACTGAGAAATACGTTATAAAGCTCTAAAATGTACTCGGCGCGTTGAACAACGTGGTATAGGCCACTTGCGTGCATTTTGACCAAAAATGTCCTAAAAACGCGTTTAAAAGTTCCAAAAATTGGCCCGCGGTGATGTATTTACAATCAGACAAATGGAAAGATAAGCTTGTTTGGCGCGGCTGGTATGCGTCCGGACTATAAATTTTGGGGTCGTGGGCTCGAACTCCGAATCTGCCGAAGCAAATCTTGTTGTTTCTCTTTTTTATTGCGTCGAAACGATACCCCAAAGGTCGGACGCTCTTACCCATTCGATTACTGTGATGCCTGTCACCTCCGCTCTGGAAGTCCTGCAACTCCCCGTCCTCGTGTGCTTCAGAGAACCGCAGCCACCCGCCGTCTTTCACGCGCAGCTTGCCCGTTTTCCTAACATTTACGCAAGCTACTCAAATTCGGGACTTATGACCAGCGCAATCACGGAGCACTGGCTAGAACAAGTATTCCTCCCCAACGCCCAGAGAAGCCCCACTCTCATAAGGAACTTTAAAAGTGATAAACACAGAAAAATCTTAAATTTTAAAAAATTTTGAGTTATGAAAATTAAATAGTCAAACATAAAACAACTTACTTTACGGGGCAGACAATTCTTATAGTTTGTTGACAATGGAAGCAATAATCAATGTTAAAGTTACCTGGAAAAAGTCAATTAACTCATATGTGTGCACTTGAAAACGTGAATGCAAAGTAAACGAGAAAAATCGATGCAATTCGATAGCGGCAGGAGAGTTTAATAGCGGCGGGTTGTTGCGAAATTCAAAAAACACCGCAGCCGACAGAGTGGCGAGCAAAGCCGCGGCGGTGGATGCGACTGCGATTGGGAGGAAAAGGGCAGCGGCGGTCAAAAACGTATCGATCGACAAAATTGTCCAAAATCGATGCAATTCAGCAAGCCATTGAACAGAATCAGTTGCTTGGCCATGGCCGAATTTCGCGAGGGGTAGGGACAGTGAGACTCACCCAGTCGGTGAAGCTCCCACAACCCTGACTCAATAAATGTTTTATGACCAACATGTTTTATGTGTGCTTCAGAAATTTGTATGGCGTTAGCTTGCGTCTGTCGCATGCGTCTCGAACTATGGGGAGGCCTTTAGATAAACTAAAGTATTTAAATAAACTTTTTACCATCAACTTCCTGGATTCTATTGCCGACCTGCGCATGACTACACCCAACCAATCTTCTCCTCTACATCATGCTTAAGCTTAATTTATTCAATAAACAAAAGTTCAATGAACGCGCAAACACGTAACCTTAAACAAGTTCAAAACTTACCGGAAACAGGTCCAAAATTTGAAAGCACCTCAAATCCAGTCCATTTCTGCAATTCCTGAGATTTTGGCATTGCGTTCAGGACAATTTTGGTGTTATCGTTCACCTCATCCTTCAACGAACTTTTGAAGGGTGTGTCCAAACACAAATCTTGCCCGTGCAATTTACCGGAATCGGTCCAAAATCTTGTGAATCCCAAGACATAAGCATCTGGAACCTTCTCCCAAATTTGCTTCTTGTCTTTAAAGACTTTATCTCCAGCCACTATTCGTTTATTCGTTTCTTGACGTCTTTTGAAAATCCGACCACATCTCTCCCTAAAAGCTTCTTATGATCAGCCTCTGTAATTATCTCACAGAACGCTACATCTTCCAATTCGGGATAAGCTGGCAGCATAGGCGTACCCGCGCAGAAAAACACATTTTCTCTCTTGGGCAACTGATTAAAAACAGTATTTTCAGGCTTTTTGCAAAAAATGACTGCTTTTGCTTAAATGGAACGTGTTAATCTTAGAATGGAGTTTTAATCATGTCAAAACTGGCTAAAAAACTTTAAAGAGAAGAACCCGTGCATTGACATTTGAACTATTTCGTTTTGAAAGTTGTCTTGTAGTTTCGTACTGGCGTCGAAGGTGGCGTTGGCGGAATCGGCGGGATTGGCGTTGTTATTGTCGTTAGCATTGTTTGAGGATCCGCCTGTCACCACTATTGTTGGCAAATCTGCTGGTGGCACCGTTTCCCTTATTGTGTGGATTCTTCCGTCGCTTTTGAACAAAGCTTTCATATGCGAATCTAAAGTAAAGTAAAACTACACTATGAGTTGCTCACATAAAAACGTACGGTAGCCCTTTTCTGTCTCGCTTGAAACAGTGAAACATAGAAAAGACTGATGCTTGGCGCCAGAAGCTGTTGGATCGCCTTCTCACATGTTTCGCATGTCGCTATCGAACGTCTTCCCAGCTCCGAACTGAACGCTGGTCGTGTGGCTCCGGTCTTATTATGGCTCCGGTTTTAGCACCCCACAAGATCTTATTCTTTGGAGTCATAACAGCCGATTGGAAGTTCTTGTTTTCCATAATCTCCTAAAAATTATACATTTTAAAAGAAAAGTTGTAAAGCAAAGTCAACGTGTTCTTAAACCATTTTCAAAAGCAGCGAAAAAGTAACTAAACGCCGAGATGCACCGCGCTGGTCAACATAAAACTACTTACATTACTGTGAAAAACAAGCTCATTGTTTGTCGACAATAACAAATAGTGAAATTACCTGAAAAAGAAAAATGCATTTAATCATCAATTGAAAAATGAACACGCGCGGCACCCTTGCGTCCGCTTTGAAACGTCCGACCATTTTTTTAAAGCTGATAATGACTTTTTTGTATAAAAGTGTGGCCAGCCGATTCTCGCGCGTTTTGCCGCATTTTCAAAGCGTTTTGAGCAAATCACTCGGGAAAATGTAAGACTAAATGGACCGTTAACAAATACGTTTGGCTTACAAAGATATTTCTGAAGAGTCATGAGGTGAGTAATGAACAACATCAGACAGAGACCCAGAAAAGGCCGTGACAAGAGATTTGATAGATTTGTCATTTTCGACGCACTTAGAACGCCGTTCGTGAGCGAGCAGCGATTGAGATGGGTTCGCGAGTCTTTGCGCCTCTTTCAAGCGCCTCTTTCATAGAGCCGAAGGCGCCCACGGACTGAGCATGGATTCGAGAGACGGCGAAGAGGGTCGAGGTAGTGAAGCTACCGATTGGAGCGCGTGCTCCTGGGTCGCCCGAAAATCAGCCAAATCCAGGTCGCTTATTTCCCGACCACCGCATTTGAACTTCTGCTACTGCACGCATCTCGAAAGCTGCTTTCCCTCGCTGCTCAGCTTGTGCTGGACGTAGCCGAACCCCTCCAGGACAATCAGCGGCTTGCCTTGCGACGAGCGCATCTTTTCGGCCATTTTGAATATGAAATCAGCGAATTAATCCAGCGTTTGTGGTGAAAAAACGGAGATAATTGGGCTGGATTAATTGCTAATTTCAGATTCGTTCCCAAAGGCCACACGCAACCTTCCACGCCATCATTCGAGACGCACATGCTGGTTTGTGTCTGGGACGGTGTCTGAGACACAAATGTCTGGTTTCGCGGGACGAGAATGTCCGGGACGCAAAAAAAACCTTTTTCCAGACACCGCGCCGGCCAGACTTCCGGTCTGAAATGGGTCATTCTGGTCGAATCTGTGTGTGAGATAGAGATGTTCGGGTTCGGGTTTTCGGGTTCGGGCCGACAAGTTTCGGGTTCGGGCCGGGTCCCACCACGAGGGTGCGCCAAAAAAGGGTCTGGGACGAGCAGGTGTCGGGTGTCATTCGAAGCACACGCACTGCAAGCGAACCGGTCGGAATTCCGTCCGAATTTGATCAGAAAACGGAGGAAAATCACGTGAAATTCAGCGCGTTGTTCCTGATGTTCCTGGGATGCACGCGGCTGAGGGTCCGGCTACGCTTCTGATCATGATTCTGGAAAGAGAGATACGCATTAGACGTCGTTGAAGACTTGAAAAATCAGACAACGTAACACGGGAAATAACGTAATTTCAGACAAGGAAATGTCTCTTAGGAGATGAAGCCATTCCAGACAGAAATTGACCCGATTTCGACTTGAAAACCGACCGATCCCTGATGACTAGAAAGTCCAAAATTACCATTTGGAGGATTAGACAACACATGCCCAGACAGGCATAATAAGCGTCTGAAGCTGATCTATACAATTTTAGGGGTCTTCGAGACAATTTGTCTCGTAAAAGATGTCTGAAGTTATTTTAGACGAGACATGAGTGGACATCAGTCATGCAATCTCTAGACAGCTTCACACAACATTTTTGAAAGGGGCTGAACTCGTGCTCGCTAGACACTTTACAGAGTGTCTACTAGACATGAGCCAGACGTCTAGAACATGTTCTAGAAGCTTTTCGTAGATGCCGTTTAGATCTAAATTCCGTTTCGCAGACGGCCTTTGGCTGTCTAGACCGTTAACTAAAACGATTTAACGCTCTAGACAGGACAGATTCCAGACGTCTGGACCGACAAATTTTCCAAAAAGCCTTAAGACGTCTAGATAACTGTGTCAGGCCCACATTTTCAGCCTCCAGACACCGAATGGCGAATTCAGACAGTTTCGCTCCATTGCAGACAAAGCCAAACCGTGAATTAGACACCCGTCCAAGCCCATCACGCCTCAAACACACGCTTCAGACCAAAATCGGCCATCCCTCTAGCCCAGACAAGCGCCAGACCGTCGCCAGATGTCTCGAATCCTTTTTCATCACCCGCTTTCAAGCTCGCATCCACCGTATTCACTTCGTCGATTGTGCAATTTCTTCGTTGCGGGACCCTCGCGAACATTATATTGCACGCGAACGAGATCTCAGCATCTACGGTACTCGCGATAGCATCCGTTTGGTTCTCCGCTGCTGTGGCAGGCGGCTCCGGCAAGCTCTTTGCTCGAATCTCCGCGGGACGTGCTTCATCCCCATTCACCGTGGCTTATTTGAAGTTGTTTTCAGGGTCGTCACTCCGAAAAGATGACGCTACGATATCAGGAGGATCCGGGGCTCCTCCAGGCCACCGAGATGCCCTTCGCCTCGTTTCCGACGATCGAGAAAATGTACAAGGACGCCACGGATGAAGTGAAGCACATCTTGGAGGCCGAAGTCAGCGTCATTTTCGAATGCAGGTCAGTTTCGGGGAAGGGAGGAAGCGGGAAAATGGTTTCAGGTCCGGGAAAGTCAGTTCCTGCTGAATCGAGCGAAACCGGGCTTCTAAGCGGCGATTCTTGGGCGAAGCGTCGCTTAATTCTGGGAGGCACAGCTGGCTTGGTGAAACGGCTGTTTTGGCACGATTTTGAAGAAGACGGTGATCGAAAATTGGGAAATTCGTCGTGGTGACTTCTAAGCGGCGATTCTTGATCGAATCGTCGCCCGAATCTTTAAATGGATTGCGACACCCGAATCACCTTGCGGCACCCCGACCAACTTCTAAGCGATTGAGTCTGAATTACCCATCATTCAGCCTATGGAATAAGCGCCAAAAACTGGACTTCTGTTTAACCTGAATTTGAAATTTATGGAATTCTTGAAAATTAGGAATCTCATTCGAAATTGGACAAATTTGCTCCCAGTGTCTGCTAAGCATGCGTTTTGGAAACATTTGGTTTTGTCGATTTCGTTTTTATTAGCGCTTTCAAATCTCTGTTTTCAAGTCTTCGTCGCTTCAAAAATGACCTAGATGCGTAAATCTCCAAATTTCAGATGCTGTCGCAGTCTCTTCCGCTCTATGCATTCCCTGATCACACACAAAAGGACGATTTGTCGCAGATACCACGACAGTTCGACCTTCACGGCGGAAAAATGCAAGGAAGTCATGGAAGGCATCAGAACGCTTTTCGAAGGTAAGATCAATTCATCATTATGGCATTCTTATCGAATTCATAAACTTTTCAGAAGCTTATAAACCCTACAAGAAACGTGCAATATCGGGCAAACGTGCCAATATTGTATCGATGGTGAACAAGCGAGTTGAAATGGTCAGATTGGCGGTAATTAAGAAATGAAGTTTGTAGCTCAAAAAGTGTTTTTAGAAGAATCTGGAAATTCCCACGCTTCCTAACCTTGTCAGAGATACTCCTAACACCTTTTTCATCGAAGGATCGCAAGAAGTGATTCGAAAGGAGGACGAACCTTCTGGGGGACGCAGTTTGGTCGTCTTTCCTTCGATCACCACCAGCAAGAGTGGCGATATGACGCTTAGAAACCGACGAATACCTGGAGATGACGTCGAGAAGCCTCGATTGTACGATAACAAAATGGTAAACCTATAATCCTTGAGTTACTTTTAGCTAATTTTCCATTTTCAGATCTCTCTCATGGAGAAGGCGAACCTCATCTACGGCCGGTTCGTCGACATTGGCACTCTTACGTGCACGAACGCCGCTTGCATGCGTTCGTTTCCTACGCTCCAAGCCGTCGTTTGCCACCTCCACGAGCACTCGACTCCTCTCCCAGATGGCGATCATCTCTGCGTCGTTTGTATGCAGAAATTCGACTCTCACCTGAAGCTCCTCGCTCACCTCAAACGCGACCACGATTACAAATCTGCGACGCTCGAGAAGATGCTTCAGGAGGAGAAGAAGAAGAGCAATTCGTCGTCAGAGCAGAGCGACAGAACCACGTCTTCTTCTACGCCTGAAGCGTCTCCTGGCAAGAAACGCGGCCACACCTCGTCGCCCGAGTCTGAAACCCGGCCGGTCCGGTCTCGCAAGGCGCCTAAATGGCTCGAAGGAGACATCTACGAGACGGAACCATCTGTCGTAAAGCGAAAACCTGTCTCGACGCCTTCAAGCTCGTCTGCGACGGAAGGATTGGAAGTGGAAGTAGACGAAAGCGCCGAGACGGAGGCAGACGAGACGAAGAGCGACATCGTCTCGTCCAGCGTCGCTGAGAAGGATGTTCCTCCGCCGGATTTGGAGAGAGCGGCGTCATTGCAGCCCGAAGGATCGGCGAAGGTGTTCTGCAGAAGACAGTCGTTCGAGGACCGTGAAAGGAAGCCGTTCTCCACAATGAAAGGATCCAGACGGAAGCAGAATTTGGCCACGTTGGCGACCGATTCGGACGATGAAGGACGGGTAAGTACAGATGGTGGTGGAGGTGATGTTGGGTGTCTAGGTTGAAAGTTGTAGAGCGTGTGCGAAGATTTAAGAAGCGGTATCAGTCTAGACAGAACAGGCAGACGTATATTATCTGTCTAGACATTTGCACCACTGTCTAGACAGGGAATTAGACGTCTAGTCCAAATCTATGAACTGTTTAGATAAGACTTACCGGCGTCTAATAGGTGTCCAGACATGCATCTCCATAAGACGTCTGGACTGCCGAGTCGATGGTGATCTGTTCAGACAAGACTGCTAGACGTCTAATAGGCATCTAGACATTTAAGTCTGTGTCTAGACAGAACGACTACATTGAATCGATGTCTACATAGCATCCGCTGACGTCTATTGGCTGTTTAGTAGACATTCGGACTCTTGTTTAGACAGAAAAAGAGATTTCTAGACCAATTCGATGGTGAGTTGTTGGGACGGACCCGGCAGACGACGTCTAGCAGGTTTCTACATATTTGAACTTCTATCCAGACAGAAAATGTGACGTCTAGACCAAATATGTGATCTGTCCAAACGGACCAAGCAGACATCCATTTGGTCTAGACAGCCATCTCCGTTGGACGTCTAGGCGAGTCGATGGTGATCTGTTTAAACAAAACTCGTCTAAAAGGTGTGTAGACATTCGGATTTTTGTCCAGACAGAGAGACGTCTAAACCTAATCTATGGGAATCTGCTTAGACAAAACTGAGAAACGTATTAGATTCCTAGGCATGAAATGACGTCCCTAGACAGTATTTTATACGTATAGATCAAGTGAATTATGAGCTGTTCAGACATAATTGACAGACGCCTAAAAGGTGTCTGCCGACTGAGGACAGATGCCTAGACTGAACTGGTCGACGTCTACTAAGGTGTGCCGACATTTGAAATAGCGTCTAGGAAGTCTAGGAAGGTAGACGTCCAGACCTAGCCAGGCAAGCCGAATAGGTTCTGGGTGATCTCTGCAGGCGATTAGACCAAATCGACGATGAGCTGATGAGACGTCACATGGGTGCCTCTAATCATGAGTCTCTTACAGAGTCTTCTCACCATAAGATATTTCCAGACCTTAGCTTCTCCTCCACCCCTGAGCTCGCCTGTCTAAACTCACTTTCACCGACTCCCTTTGCAGATATTGGCTTTACCCAACGGCCGTCGCCCTCCAGCGCCCACGGACCTCGAAGGAATCGGCGTTTTCCTCACCGGAGAGCAGCGGGATCTCCTCTTCGCGGGCCTCAAAGCCAAGGACCCCATGAACCCGTCTTCAGAATTCCAATGTGACGTCTGCGAGGCCGTTTTCCCGAACCTGGAAGCCGGACGTCCCCACATCATCGGCCACATTCGTGCGATCCGCTTCAAGTGTAAACAATGCGGAGTCGGATCGTTCTTCCTTAACGCGCTAAGGAACCATCTCATGATCGGTGCCTGCGCGATGAACAAGCCTTCGAACAAGCCTCAACAAGCCGACAGCGACCTGTTTATGTCGGAGAGAGAAGCGGATTTCAAGATCGAAGTGGTCGATCCTCGGATGCCTGGAATCGTGAAGTTTGTGACCGGAAAGGTGAGGATACGGTAGCCTGGATTTGTTATGTGAAATTGCTTTAGATAGTGAGTGACGAGTCACCAACGCCATACAAGCCTAGCGAAATAATGGAGCGGATAGCGCTCAGGAATCGCGATATCTGGCTCCTCGGGACGATGTCGTTCGCGGAATATAAGGCCGCCTTGCAAGAGAATTTCGAATAGAAATTATTGGCATTTGAAAATCTCCTAGCTGATAAATTTTCTTCCATTTTGTGTCTCACATTCATTAGCTCCGAATGTTGCAGTAATGGCCTTGACGTGGACCGTTATGTGGAACACGAAAGTTGCCGTGATGGACACAAAAAGCCTTCGAAACTGGTTTTCCCTTTTTTAGATTTTTTTTTTGATTTTTCGAAGGTAACGCGGTCTTTGGGTTCAAAGGTGAACGGACGACCGTACTCCAGATTACCAGCGGGACGAATATGCTTGTGGGCATCACCACGACCGGCAGCGGTGTCGTCATCCTCGCGTGCCTTGTGGTGGTCGGAAACCTATTCAGCGACATAAACGTGGGCATCATGTCTACACCCATGTCTACATCTCTCTTTCATTTTCACACCGACTGACTTCTCCGTGCGGTCGGTCCTCCGCGATGCTCCCAGCGAAGCTCTCCAACGGGGTCCTCGCCTCCTCCATCCGTGGATCGTTCCAGAAACTGATCGCGTCAAGCGTGCTCCGGCAGCAGGTGAGGCTTTAGAACTTCGCGATTTCTGCTTGCCAATGCTCCGTTTTGACCATTATCGCCCTTTTTAAGGTCCGCAGAACTCACGACGTCGAGAAGCCCATTGATGGTTCCTGTGTTGGCTGTGGAAGTGCGTCAAATCACGGTGTTCGAGTGATAATTCGTGATTTTAGATGAACTTCTCCAAGACGACCCCTTCTGCAATCCGAAGAACCCAGTGAAGGTACAGTTCTCCGACATTTCGGCAGCCGCGTACAACATTCGAGGAGGCGTTCGGAGAACTCCTTGTACGGTATGGATTTTGAAGCTTTTCGGACCATGTTTGATGTTTTAGAGCGTCGGATATCCCGCTTTTAGCCTAGTATGGCAATATCGTGGCTCGCAATTTTATGTGTGCCGGACTTGATCGATTTTGGTTTTAGTTATCGGCCTTTTTCGAGGACGAGAGAAATGAAATTAGGGCAGCTTTGTGCTCACCCGGTGAAGTTCTAGTTTTGTCCGGTTTTGAACCTTTTCGGTAGAGATCAATGCTGCTCTAAAGTATCATTTTGCGAGCTAAACTTGGCTCATTTTTGCTTCCACTTGACTTCATCGTATGGTCTCATTTTGACCCATTTTGGTCGATCACCCTCCCCTTTTGATCGTAAATTCTACCCCTAAAATGATTTACATTTCCAGAGATCCAACCAGCTCTCCAAACTCCTCGGGATCGACCTCTTCCTGAAGAAAGAATACCTCCAAGCCACGGGAAGCTTCAAAGAACGCGGCGCTCGCTACGCGATGCTCCGAATCCCAGAATTCGAGCGTCCGAAAGGCGTCATCGCCGCCAGCGCGGGAAACCACGCACTCGCGCTCTGCCACCACGGACAGCAGCTGGGAATCCCGGTGACCGTGGTAATGCCGGTCTTCGCCCCGCTCATGAAGATCTCCTGCTGTCGAGCCTACGGCGCGAACGTCATCGTCAAAGGAAGAAATATCCAGGAATCGAAAGGACACGCCCTGCAGCTCGGAGCCGAGCAAGGGATGCGTTACATCAATGGATACGACCACCCTGACGTCGTCGCTGGCCAAGGGACGATCGGCTTGGAGATTCTGGACCAAGTCAACGACCTCGATGCCGCTGTGATCCCAATTGGAGGAGGTGGGCTGATAGCTGGAATGGCGCTTGCTTTGAAGACTTTGAGACCGGAAATTAAGATTATCGTGAGTCTTTTTTAGTCCTTAAAAATAATCATTTTGTCGATTCCAGGGAGTAGAAGCCGAGACGTGTCCTTCATTCCAGAACGCTCTGACCAAGGGCCACTTGGTGCCCACCAGCTGTGGATCGGGAAGCCTGGCCGACGGTCTCGCGGTGCCTACCGTAGGCTGCAACGCGTTGGAAACTGTCAAGGGACTCATCGACCAGATGGTCACCGTGGACGAGCAGAGCATCGCGTTGGCGATTCTTCGGTTGATCGAGATGGAAAAGGCCATCGTTGAGGGCGCTGGGGCCGTGGGATTGGCGGCTTTGATGTCAGGAAAGCTGCCTGAGCTGCAGAACAAGAGGTGAGTCATCGATCTCTAATTGAGTAGACCGAAATGTTGATTGCCAGGGTGATCAACATCCTATCCGGAGGCAACATCGACACGACAGTCCTGGGACGAATCATTGAGCGAGGCCTCGCTATAGACGGTCGCCTCATCCGTTTCGACGTCCTCGTTTCGGATCGACCTGGAGGAGTCGCGCAGTTGACGACCGTAATCGCCGAACTCGGAGCCAGTATCAAGTACATTTTCAACGAGCGCGCCTGGGTCACCACGGACATGTTCTCTGTTCGCTGCAAGATCGTCGCCGAGGCCCGGGACGCCGAGCACGTCAAGGAGATCGAGGCAGGCCTGAGGAAGCGCTACAATCAAGTAAGACCTCTTATCTCTCCAGGAAATGCCTAAATCTGTCATTTTAGGTCAACTTCAAGTTTATCTAATAAAGGCATTGCTTGATTTTTGGAATTGACGCTGATGTGTGAAGTTCGCCTCAAAGCAAACACTTTTTTGTTTGTCTTTCACCCGAAATCCATAATTTATGCAACTTTGGGTTCGGCAACGTTTGAGCATCTGCTTCCGCACGCTTTTGTATTAATTAAGCGATTCCTATATAAAACCTGTGGACTTAGATTCACCATAAGCGCCATGTTTTCCCAGCTTTTCATCCACGCCTTCCTAGCTGCGGTCGGCCTTGGTGCCAACTCGCAACGTAAGCTTTTAGGGTCTAAAATTTCAAGTCTGATATCTGCTTTTAGGATGTATCTTGGGTCAATGTCCCGTAGCAGGTCAAATCTGCGTTAACGACTTCTGTCAAGTTTCAGGCGGAGGCTCTGGCTCCGCCGTGTGCCTCAATGGCGAATGCCCCAGCGGATTCTACTGCGACGCCCAGAATATCTGCATGAAACAAGCTTCTCCACCCAACAACTGCGTAGACATCAACTACGACTGCGTCAACAAGGCCTACATGTGCAATGTCCCGACCTACCACACCTGGATGACCCAACAATGTCCTAAGACGTGTGGGCGCTGCAACGCAGGATACGGCACCGACAGCTGTTACGACCAGAACCCGGCTGATTGCGCTGCCAAGGCGTATTTGTGCAATAACCCTCAGTATAACGATCCACGGAAAAATGTAATGAAACAGCAGTGCCCGAAGACGTGTGGATATTGTCGTTGATATGGGGGAACTTGTGAATTCTGTGTAAAAAAGTGAATTTTGGAAATAAATTCAGAGCAACGTGAGCCTTGAATCCCACTCGTTGTTTGCTCAAACTCCCGCTTTGCAGGTGCGCAAAAAGCCAGAAAATTAGGGTTTTTATTAGCTCATCTGTAAAAAGTGTTTCGATCCTGAAACCGTGTTGCTATAAAAGGGAAATTTCAGATTTCAGGCATTGTACAGCCATGCAATTCCAGCTCCTCTCCTTCGTTCTCTTCGCTGCATTCGTTTCTCTGGTCTCCTCCTCCAATGGTAAGTCCTGAAAACGCTTTAAATATCTTGATTTTTTATGTTTAGTCTGCATCGGAGGTCTCTGCCCAGGTGGCTTTACGTGCGTCAGAAGCGTTTGCGTGAAGAACGGCGGACCCGGAAATTCCGAAAATTGCCGCGATAAGAACCCAACCGAGTGCGCTAACAAGGCGTATCTGTGTAAGAATGCCCAGTATAACGACAACTCCCAATTTAACGTGATGAAGGATCAGTGCCCGAAGACTTGTGGATATTGTCGTTGAAATAAGAAGATAAATTTATTTCAAGCTTGGTGAGGAGCAGGAAGAGCTTCAGGAGCTTTGCCCAGCGATGATTTAAGCCTAAAACACCCCAAATCACTGTTTGATCAGACCACATCCGCAACCTCCGGGATCCGAGGATGTGGCCACGTCGTCAAAAACGGCCATCTTCGGTGTTCTTTGTTTGCCCATCTGCCGGATGATGTGCGTTGGTTCGGGATCGTTTTGGATACAAAAAGGGACGTTCGGGATGCGGGCCGTGTACACTCTTCGTCATGCAATTCCAGCTTCTTATTTTCGTTATATTCGTCTTCGTTCCCCTCGCCTACTCTTTTAGTAAGTCCTAAAGTCCAGAAATTAGAAATTCCTTTTTTCAGCCTGCATCCTAGGCGAGTGCCCCGTCAACTTCCGGTGCATCAACAACTTTTGCGTGAACAGCAGCCCTCCGTGTGTGGATGTGGCGCCTGCCGACTGCCAGAGGAGCAAAGCAAACTGCAACGACTCCCTCTGGTTCGACGTGATGACGAAGCAGTGCGCGAAGACCTGCGGGAGGTGCGGCGGACCTGACGTTCCCGGAATCCCTGGAGATTGCCGCGATAAGAACTCAACCGAGTGCGCTAACAAAGCGTATCTGTGTAAGAACGCCCAGTATAACGACAACTCCCAATTTAACGTGATGAAGGATCAGTGCCCGAAGACTTGTGGATATTGTCGTTGAAATAAGAAGATAAATTTGTTTCAAGCTTCAGTGGAAACGAGAAAAGCTCTGAAAGTGATCCAAGAGAGATATTAAGGGCTTAAGAACAACAATAACAACGAGAACATTTAGTTAGAACCGAAATAATACTCCTTGACTTGGGGATGCTTCTCTTTGATGTATTCTTCCGTGACCTGGCTCGCTTGAGCTCCAGAATCGCTCGCCGTCTTCGGTCCAAAGATGGACATGGATTTGTAAGCGACGAGTCCACGTCAAACGACGTTTTCACGAGCCCAGATCCTCGAGCGACCCAGTGAGCTTACCGTCCATTACATCCTTTCTGAGCGTGAGGTTTCCGATGATTCCGCTAAGCTTCGAAGCGAGTTTTGGAGCGCCGATGAACTTTAACCGTTCCTCAACGCGGTTGTCGAAAGATCGTCTTGAATCTCTCGCGGACATCAAACGGCTTCCCATCAGATGATGCCAAAGTGCGATTGATGAACTACTCTACAGAAGACGACTTTTCCACTGAAAAGAAACCCTTAGAATCGCAGATCGCAATCACAGGTGATACACTTACAGCCACTTCGAAATCCATTCTTCGTAATGCTGACAATAGCTTCATCGGTGTCTTTCCCACGTTCAAGTGATAGATCGTTGAGCCGCTCCTCAGAAGCTACGAAAAGATTACTGAAGCACCCCATAGAAAACGACGTTTTCACTGAAATGAAACCAATCAGATTGATATTTAAAGTCATCGAATTCGCGCGTTTTTGGAGGCCACCGATGGGAATTCGAGACGCTGAGGACGACCGGTTCGAGGATCGCCGGTCGGTCAAAATGACCTTCGAAAAAGGTAGACAGCGCAAGACATGTCTTGTCTGCTCGCAGCTCTCACACCTCTAAAACTGCTAGTAAACGTCGCACTCTGCAACGGACTTTTGGATTACTAGAGAATTCAAAGAGCTAATTTGGAAATCCGACCGTCCATCAATTTCACGGAAATGAAAATGAATTTTTGTCTGTTTTAGAGCACGTCTGGGTTAGACTACAACCATGCGTCTGGCTTCATCTACCTCATTTCAATCTTACACAGCCGGTCGGTCGTCTCTGCGATCCTTCGACCGTCCTCCGGCGATGCGAGTGACTCCGCTACTCTTCTTGCTGACGGCGTTCCTCTCAACTGGCCGCTCGCAGGATCCCCACGACCGTGAGCCTTCGCAACCCATTTTCTGACCTTTTCTGTCCATTTCAGGCAGTTCGAAGTACAAAATATACCTAATCAGCAACCAAAACGGCTCTCTGGAAGTCGGCGTTCCTCCCGACGACGCGGTCAAGAACATCGCACGCAGCGATTCAGGGAACCAGTGTTCCAAGAGTGAATTCTACCTGCGGCCGATTTCAATCGCTCTGGACGACCAGTCGCCCAAGAAGAAGATGTTCATCTTTTGCTGCAAGGAGTGCCGGAGATATGTGAGTCATTTCGCGCATTTTCGCCTCGAATTTCGGGATTTTGCGGCGTTGAGTACGACCGGTTTCCGAGTAACTTGTGGAGCAAAAAAAGGCCTGAAAAAACCAGACGAGACGTTCTGTTGAAGCAGACAAAATGAGATTTTCGGTCTGTAAAGCGCTGCTTTCAGGTTGTCGCGGGACCACTTGTGAATCTCTGTTTGATAGCATATTTCGTTTTGACGACTCCTCGTTTCAGATCGACGATGACGGCAACGGAGAGAAGAGAACTCTGACCTTGCACGCAGCCCGACTCCTCGCCTCCCTCGAAGACGAAAATGCGGTCCAATCGCTGGGATCCTTTGACTCCACGAAATCGTGTGTGAATCTGCAAGGATACGAAGAGGTAAGCACATTTCTTACATGCTTATCTCACCCATTTTTAGTCCCATGAATCAGGGCGATGCTTATTCCACGTGGACAGAGATCAACTCTACTCTGGAAACACCTTGACAGCCCCGAAGCTCGCATTTCCGTTGAGGAAGAACGATGAAGACCTCTGCGAAGAGGAGCTCACGTGGGACAACTATAGACTTACGTGCTACTGCTCGACGTCAAATAGAAATTGCGCCTACTCAAAGAAGTTTCACGCCTCTGCCAAGAAGTTCAACAAGAGGTTCTTGGCCCAGAAGAAGTCGGCTCTGGAATTCTTTCACCGATGTGAGTCATATCGTCCTCATTCAGTGTTCTAAAAGTGCATTTCGAGTCATTTTGTCCTAATTTTATGCTTTGAGAGTGCATTTTTAGCTAAACAAGGCCAGAAGAAGTACCATTGCGCCTACGGAACCGTCGCAGAGAACAAGCTCGGAGTTATCCAGGCTGCGATCCAGAATCTTCCCCACTTTGACGGTCTTAATGAGCCACGTTGGCTCAAGCGAGGAGACGACAGAGAACCGAAGCCCGTCTGCATCATAAAGGCAATTTTCGCGCCTATGCCTGACAGCGGTCTTTATATGTACAAGTGAGCCCTAGATTTTGAGATTTAGACGTTTTTAAGGGGCTAACTTTCAGTGTCTCCTTCGAAATGGGCTCACAAAACGGGTTACGTGAAGCCGACAACGACTGGATGCTCCTGGAACCCGAGTGCCCTGCGAATATTCCTCTAGGCAAGAAGGTGGTGCTGTACAAGACTTGCAGCTCTGGGAACGCCTGTAACCACTTTTCAAAGCATCTACCAGTAGATGTGTACGAAGTAATGGGCGCTCATGTGAGGAGTAACCCTAACAGCACGTACAACAAGAATTTTGGGTTGAATCTAACATGGTGAGGGTATCCTTGGGTTCAAAGGGGCTTTTAATAAGTGCAGTTTTGATAATTTCAGGGCAGAGCGCTGCGACTTTACGATCGAATTCTTCAGGAACGCTCTAATGCATTATGACAAGAAGTGCTACTTTCACTATGACGTGGAGCTCAAGAAGAAGATCCCATTTTTGGGCCAAAATGCTCAGTCTGCTGTCGAAGTGGAGAAGGTAGATTATGGAGATTATGAAGACTTTGACGATGAAGAAGATGATGCAGAAGAGGACGAAGAAGAAGAAGCTTGCGACTGCTTCCGTGAAACGAAGGTTTTGACCAGATCTCGAATGTCCGGGTGTCCTGAAGGCGTGGATATCTTCGAAGACACGGATTCTCCAGTTCGGGACGTCATCACATGCGTTTATAATTTGAGGGTTTCCACAGCTTCGCCGCCGACGGAGAAACGCCTGGACAAAATCTTTAAAAAGACCCTTAAGGACTACGGATTCCGATGTGCTAATGGCTCATTGCGATTTGGCGATCTTAGAACGCACGTTTGGGATAACGGATTCGTGAGTCATACGCTCAGGAATGTGCCCTTAAAGGCAGTTTTTTAGATTGTCGATACAGCGATTCCAGCATGTGGAATCATCCTTTACCGCAGCAAGGACGACTACATCCTGAATTTACACAGCGTTGAAGATGACGAGGATTTGCGGGAGTTCTACTACGACCACTTTGTGGCGCATAAGCGCGTGAAAGGAATCGCCTATTCCTACGACTCGGATATGGATATGGTGGTGATGATCTGTGCGGCAGTTCTATGTAATGCGAAGGGTTAGAATACCATTTGTGGCCTATTTTGACGGCGTTGTTTAGAATCGTTAGCGGAGATGATGCTGCCGATCTACCACATGAACAACCTCGAATCCCAAGACACGCAGCTGCAGAGATGTGGCGAAGAAGCGTGCGCCAGCCACGAAGGATGCTACGAGGTCTTCAATCTCAAGGATGAGTCGAACGTCACGGTAAGAAGGTTTCAAAGGATCGAGGAGTATGTGTTTCATGTTTAGAAAGGATGCATCAGCAATGTCGCCTCTGAACCTGATCTCTCCCACGTCCAAGCGTGTCTAAAGGGAACCGACAGGACGAATATATGCTTCCAGGTTGAAAGGATCGAAGAAGGCTTCCCGGAGTATTATAAGGTTTGCTGTGATTACGCGAGGTACGTGAAGGCGAAAGAATAAAACGCCATCACGCACTTTTAATTGACCCTTGAAGATTTTAAGGTTTTCAGATTTTATCGCTTAACACCGCTTGCAAGTCTTAGCACATTGCTTGGTCATCAGCTTGAAATAGAACGAGTCCTGGCACAAATACGCCTTCTCTTTGCACTCCTGGTCGCTGATCGCGTTTCTGCACTCCGGATCCGGGTTCTGGCCGCACCTCCCGCAGGTCTTCGCGCACTGCTTCGTCATCACGTCGAACCAGAGTGAGTCGTTGCAGTTTGCTTTGCTCCTCTGACAGTCGGCAGGCGCCAGATCCACGCACGGGGCGCCGTTCTTCACGCAAACGTTGTTGACGCACGAGAAGTCGGCGGGACAGAGGCCTCCGATGCAGACTAAACATAAGAAAATTTAGGTATTTTAAGCATTTCCAGGACTTACCTGCAGAGGATGCAAGGCCAATGAAGGCAGCAAAGAGAACGAAGGAGAGGAGCTGGAATTGCATGACGAAGAGTGTACACGGCCCGCATCCCGAACGTCCCTTTTTGTATCCAAAACGATCCCGAACCAACGCACATCATCCGGCAGATGGGCAAACAAAGAACATCGAAGATGGCCGTTTTTGGCGACGTGGCCACGTCCTCGGATTCCGGAGGTTGCGGATGTGGTCTGATCAAACAGTGATTTGGGGTGTTTTAGGCTCAAATCATTGCTACGCAAACGATGATGTACAGAGCATAGATCAGGCGGAGAATAACGATGTTTGGCTATGGGAGTAAAGAACACGGAAGCTTAAGCTTCAAAATGACCAAAATCTGGCTCTCCGTCGAACGTAAACAAGTACAGCAAGAGAGTCTCCAGATCTCCTAACGACACCCACATTTCTGTGCCCAAATGTGTTCTTCACTGTTCTCAAATGTGCTCTTCACCTAACCCAAGGTCGTAAGTCACACATTTTCAAAACCCGTTTTCGGCGCACTAAAATAAACTCTTCTTCTTCTTCGCCTCTCTCCTCTTCTCCACTACCCGCGATCCCCTGAGGTGTCATTAAGATTGTCCACACTCGCGCGCTCGCTCGTTTGCGCTCACTTAAATGTGATATAATTCCTCCACCGATACCGAGTGTGTTTATGTAAATTCATGCGAGGATTCATTTGGCAGCAGGAATCCTTCTCTCGCGGGAAATTAATTCTCTTAATCTCGAAAGCGTCTAACGCTTTGGGGGAGCCGCGAGAAAGAAGGCCTTTTTCTTTGTTAGGAAGGAGATGGAAATCTGTCTTCCGATTAAAGCAACATTCTCTATTTTTACGCGTTTTTAGTGGAGAGTTGGAAATTTGCGTTATAATCAAAAAGGCCCCTAGGTGAAAAGATCCCCGACCTAAAAATGGAGTTTTCGAGCAAATCCGCATGACGTTGCACTGCTTTTTGAGAGGTCTAAAAATTGTATCCTAAAAAATTGATTTCTCTGCTGTGCTTGCGTGCTTTTTGGCAAAGTCGGACTCTTAAGGATCATGCAGGATAAGGATCATTTGCCAATTTCTCATCAGGGTCGAAGGCCCAGTTATCGGACACTTAAAAAGTCAAGTTTCAAACAACGAGGTGTGCCATTTAGGCTGCCTTCTTGGAGCAGCTTAGAATTAGACTTGGACATTTTTCAATGTGGTTTTTGCGGCGATACAACTGGCAGTGGGGATAGTAGGCTCGAGACTGCTTCTTTCAAACAGTGGAGATAGTAGGCTGGGGCTGACCTCCTGGGGCATCTTAGACTTTGGCTTGGACATTTTCATTATGGTTTTTTGGGAGCGCCGAAGGCGCGACATACAGCGGCACCCATTTGGCAGACAGGTTTAGTACCTACCGCTTATGGGCGTAGGATTCAGCTTCAGACTGCAGTTTACATTTTCTGTCTGATCTTTTCGCTTGGGATCTTTTCACATAATCGGAAATTTCGGAATTTGGTTTAAAACTCAGGTTTTTGGAAACGTTAGTTGTGCTATTTTAGAGTTATGAACAGCTTTGAAAGGTTTCCCGAACCGCAGATCAACAAGCGAAAAGGCATCTTAAACGTTTCGCGAACCGCGAGCCATTTCGCTTTTTGGAACAGCTGTAAAACATGTCAACAACAAAAGCGAAATGACATCAAAAACGTTTCACAGCTGCTCAAAAAAGCGACATGGCGCAACTACAGTTTGAGAAACGTACTCAGTTTTTAAAGTCAAAGCCGAAAAGCTTTATTTACTATCGCTTTTGCTAAGAAACGTTTCACCACCCTTACATATTAGGTCATTTTTTCTTTAACCTAAGTAGTCAATTTAAGACTTTTTTGCTCAGCGGTGTAAATTAAGTTAATTTTGCTTGGAATGTGCACTTTTTGAGCATTTTATAAGCACCCAAAAGCCCTAAAAACGCCAAAAATCAAAAATCCCCTAATCTTATTTTTGGTTCTTTTTCCCCAGAGTGACGCGGCCTTGTAATTGTGAAAGCTGTCGTTTGACTTCCCCTAACAGCACGCCCTCGTACGTTCATTGACTTAATTTAGCTGTTTTCATAAGGCTGACGTGTCGCGTGTTCTGTGGACTCTGGTGTTTCGATTCCTGGAACGGATAAGCGTTTGCATGAGAGCTGTGATTCGATACTTTCGCTAGGAAGGTCTTATTTCATGTGATCGTCGGTTTGTGGCTTTAGTCATAGAACGTGTATTAGGGATGCTCCCGAAGCTCTCCCACAGTGAAAATTATAATCTTAGAATGCTGCTCCAGATAAGGATTACTCTCACTCGTGTCCTTCAACCTCCACGCCATCATCCCTTTCGCTTTCTGATTCTTATTTAGCTTCTTAAGCGCCTTCTTTTGGATCTTAACCATGGCTTGAAGCTTGCTATCTTGAGGTTTCTTATCCCATTTGTTGATAAGGTCTTCAAAGAAGTCCCAATCGAAAGAAAGGTTCGAGTATCCAGCGTCCAAAAATCGACATTTTCCTTGCAAGATCGCTTTTTTAAGGTAGTCAGTGACGCAAGGAGGCCAGCCGTCTTCGTAAAGCGTTATTTCCTCTAAATTCAGGTTTGGGTCAATAAGGAGATTCTCAGCCTTAAGAAAATAGGCCACGTTGAGCTCTTTGACGCAGGTGTTAAGGCTTAAATAGGGTGCCAAAGGTCCAACAAACTTAAGATCCAGTCTGGTCGCTTTTGTGAAGATAGCTTGAAAGCTAGGATTGGTTAGAAAGCTAGGATCCAACAATTTCTCGTCACCCTCATCTAAATCTTCTTTATACCTGACAGTTAGATGAGCACAGCTTAGGTGCTTAGTATCTGTCTTAAGAATCCTATTCGTATCCTTAGGAATCACTTGAAGCACGTTATGGGCGTTAACTCCTATCTGGCAGGTTGGTAAGACCACCCTAGCTTTGGAGTGATCTAAGGCAAATTCAGACCATATGCCTGAGTGCCTAAAATTGCTAAAATTGGTGATTAGAGGCATCACATCGTCGATAAAGTTATAAGGCACAAATTCCATTTTTGTGAGGATTTTATGGATATGTAGGGCTTAAATAGAGATAAAGCATCGCAACGATTTATTGGGAAACGTTTCACAGAGTTAGCATCGATTTGGTTTTAGATGGAGAGGTTTGAGAAACGTTTCAGGGCACTTTTGAAAATCGAAATGATAGAATTGCGGTTCGAGAAACGTTTCTTACCGTCTTCTTTCATTTCGCTTTTGATACTACGGTTCCAGAAACGTTTCAAAGCGTTTTTAAAAATCAAAATGACGCAACTACGGTTTGAGAAACGTTTCTTAACGCAAAATCAAGCTGGAAGAATGCATCAAGAACGCAACCCTGATTGACGACCTTGAAAAATATCAAAAATTCATCTATTCATAAGGTCACGTTAGTCTTTTCAACGATCAAAGCCCAACTTCTTTTATATTCCTACGCCCTTACTCAAAAGCTGCATTTTCTGCCCTTTTTTATAAGTGCTCGACTGTGTTTATCGAAGAAACCTTGCCGAAAACTTTATTTACGCGCGCGAGCCTCTCGAAAAAGGGTCTGAATTTGATTTAGTTCCACGCCTCTCACGACGTGTTTTGTGTATTCTTTTGTTTCTTTTTGGAGGAGAGTAGTCGATAAGGATAAGGCTACATGAAATGGTAAATGGTGCATTAAATGGAGGGTTTTATGGGTTCGGGGAGTTTGAGAGTTTTGGTTTTTGTGGGAGAAGAAAAGGCGATTTTTTAAAGTTGTTTTCGGGTATCGGAGGCTCACGATTAATCACAAGCCATGTAATGGCGATCCGTGAAACGTTTCTTAACCGGTTTAAAAAGCTAAATTGTGCAACTACGGTTCGAGAAACGTTTCAGAGCTGCTCGAAATAGTAAAATGACGGTTCTAGAAACGTTTCTTGACCGTTTTTCGAAGGCGAAATGGTGTAGCTACGGTTTGTGAAACGTTTCAAAGCCCCTTTTCTCCTCTTCTGTTTTTGCTTATTTACCTGCTTTAGCTGCATTCTTTTCAAACTAGCCTCACGGAACACAAAACACCTATTCTCTCCACCAAAACCCAACCCATTTTCCCCATTCTTCCGGACGATTTCACCCAAAGGAAAATTCTCTTTCCCAGTCACTCAATTCGTTATTTTTCTCCTGTCTGCTCGGCTCCCCGCTGAGCCACACCTAAATTCGCGTGTAGGTCTTCTGTTGCAAGACCTATTAGCAATTGTGATAGATTGTCTGTCGTCAATCACTCTGGAACGATCTTCTAAGCACTCAAATTAGTCGTCGCTCGATCGCGGATTAGATCGCGTGTCGGAAGTGGGCGGAAATGGCCCAAGTGGTTTTAAGAAGCTTTGTAAGGAAACTTCGATTGTGTTTGAGTTCTATAAGTGCAGTTTTGGATGTTAATTGTTGATAAGAATCTTAGATTTCATTTTTAGATAAGATTTAGAGTGTCAGTAAGTGTCAGATTTACGGATATTGGGATAGGAGAGTGACTCTAGGGTCTTCGAGTATTATTTAGCGTTAGGAGTGTTGCGAGAAGGCCAGAAAGTGAAACATGACCGTTGAAACCTTGCGCAAGAGTGCATTCATGGGTACGTCTAACTCCTTTGTCGTTTAGGAATCTATTTTAAATCAAATTTGTTATTTTTGAAGCCTATAATTTATTCATCCTTAAAGTTACTTCTGGGTCCTTGAGTGCTTCCATCTTGAGTAAACAACCCCAGACGAATTCTAAGTGTGCCGGCTGAAAAATATGGGCTGAAATCTTTCTTACTCGGGTTCACAAGACAAAACAAACTTTATTTGAGGCTCAGGAATGTGGACATACGGGCTTAAGAAACGTTTCTTGGCTTTTCAAAAAAGCGAAAAACGGTTTGAGAAACGTTTCTTAGCATTTGCTGCTATTTCGCTTTTTGGTGCCTACGGTTCGAGGAACGTTCAAGACGCCATTCCGCATTTGTTGCTACTGTTTGTGAAACGTTTCAGAGCTTGGTTTGAAAGCAAAATGACGCATCTTCGGTTCAAAAAACGTTTCAGAGTTTTTCAAAAACGTAGTTTCTGGGTTACTACAGATCAAATTCTTGACTGTTGCAAATTTTAAAGCTATTTTTGCGTTTTACAGCTTTTTGTTATTCTTGGTTGTCCTCATGTGACCCCAACAAATAGTTGGCTGTTTTGTCACAACTCACGTGAAACTTTCATCGAACTTCGAGCGTTACAACCTTGGCCATTCCCTTGTTAGGAACCACAACAATCTCTTCTGTAGCGTAACACTCTCAAAACATAAGCACATTTGACGTAACACAGCTCAAAAGTAACGTGCACTTTGCGTCGATAACATCGGCGACATCTTTAGCGCGTATGTGACACGTGAATCTTGACGCATGTAGTCACATTTTCCAGATTTCTTGGTTTGATTAGAAATTCTGGTCATTTTTCAACCCTTTCGGGTGACGTTGTGTATTCAGATGTATCTTTGCAATCCCAGAAATAGTCGCTTTCTCATATTTTATAAATAGCGTGACCTTGTAAATAATTAGTGCCCGTACAACCGCTGAGAAATGACGACTCGAGAGAATTGATGCGCGCGTTGGCAGCGCCGAGAAACTAATTTTAATAATTATGTTTTCTTCCGCTTCGTTGATTGCAGAGGCCTAAACGAACTAAAAGGGCAGAATTGAGTTAGTCTAGAAAATTATTAGTTTTGGCTCTGGAGAGGAACGCTGCGAGTTCTTAGAGCGAAAATAGGGGAAAATTTGACTTAAAAATGGTTTGGTTTTGATTGTTTGAGAGTTGCGAAACGTTTCATAGCTGCTTGCAATAGGGTGATGGCAAAACAAAGGTTCAAGAAACGTTTCAGACGCCATTTCGCTTTTAATTTCACGGTTTGACAAACGTTTCCGAGCGATTCGGTAAAGCAAAATGGCGTATCTACGGTTCGGGAAACGTTTCAGACGCCATTTTGCTTTTCGATTAACGGTTCTTTGCGTTTGCTGTCATTTTACTTTTGATTTTAAGGCTTAGGAAACGTTTCAGGCCTGCTTACAGAAGCGAAATGACGCAACTACGGTTCGAGAACTGTTTCCCAAGACCACATATTTAGCAGAATCGTTCAATTTTGAAATAAACGATTCAACCATCCAACCCACGTTTTAACCCTCATTCCAACATCTCCTTGACCCTTCCTCTTCATCCTCCGAATTCCAATTTGCTTGTCACAGCCGCTCTGTTGCATCTCAGTAGCACTTAATCGCCTTTTTCGTCGCTCTAAGTTCTTATCTCCATCGCCGTGGGAGCGGCGCATCCTTTCTCGTCTTCCTCTACGTGCCGTCGGTTCGTTTCTCACCAAATTAATTTCTCTCGCGCCAAATCCAAAATCCATAATTTCTGGCAAAATACAATATTCGCGAGAACAACGCCGAGAGCACCTTTTGGAGCCAAGTCCCTTTTTTTCATCTTTGAGACCTCCTTGAATGAACTAGTTTTCGTAATTCCTTCACAGGAACACCTTCCAAATTAGCCAAAAACCGCATTCCTCCATTTATCACGTTTTCCCCAATTGCGTGACTCTTCTAAGGTTCCATTTTCCCAGAGTTCCGACTGGTGTATTCCTGATATTAGAAGAAAAACGTGGGTTTCACACGGCATTCACACGAGTCAGCGACCGTATGTGTAAAAACAATATTCGTTAAGCGCACGAAAATCGAATTAGATCCGCATGGGCGCCAGAAGAGCCACTTTTCGTAATTAATTACGCGAAGTTGTAGTCGGATGATCAAGGATGGGAGGAGGTGTAGCGGCAAACCGTGCATAAAAACAGGGAGGATTGGGTTAGTCTGGGTGATGGCGGCGGTAGGGTACCGTAGTGTGGCTCGGTTGCAACGCCTGAACAGCCCAAATTTCTTTGGAAAACTTACAGCTTGAAAACTAGTTTTTAGGATTGTTTAAAAGCTGTCCCGAAGCACTTCCTTTCCATTTCAACCCATTGCAACTTGTGGATGTCGAAATTCCGAAAAACGTCTTAAAAAGACGATAAACGAGCGCGTAATTTATGAGACCATTGGAGCTTAGAATGCTTTTGTTTCATTTCTAGGGAATTTCGATTCTTACCACATTCTACTGCAACCCTGAACAGCCTAAAAACCCTGTTTTGCAAATGTGTTTTACGTGGGAGTCGTTATGGGTTTTGGCGGGTCCCAATACACTCTAATCCATTAAGACCTCGTGCGTGCAAGCTTACGCTTAATTGAACCACGACCTTTTGTGTCGTATTACCAAAAAGTAGTTCTTGTTGTAGGATACGTTTATGCAGCTCAAAGAACCACTGATTGCAGCATAGATCCAGGGCAATTATGGTTCTTACGGGTGCATCTTAGGACTCGTTTTCCGCGTTTAGCAGCTGCACTTAGGCAAACCCAGACGTTAGCTGCAATCAAAGTAGTTGTTGGGGTCATTTTTATGTGACTTGGGAGTCCAAGTTGAAACAGTGGGTAAGACACGTCGTTTAGCTCACTTTGGTCAAATCTGAATATGCATTATAACCTTTATTTCCTTGTTTACCAGATGTCACTCCACAATTCCTAGATCCTTGATTAATACCTTATGGACTACCATTGTTGCCAGAGCAACGCGGCAATCTCCTCCCTTCTCCGGCCATCTTACAATGTCGAAAAGCGGATTTAACGAGCTTCGTCGCCAGATGGCGACTTCAAGATGCCCCGCGAGAGTAATTAATCCGCGATATGTGTTTTTTGATGGACACAAAAACTAAGCTTTCATTGATATTCTCGGAAAGCGCGTTGGGGGTTCCATAGTGGCCACCTCTTATTAGCTAATTATTCTTAGAATTTTTGGCGGACGCTAAATGTTTCAAGCAAAAAATAAGGATTACGTGTCTAATCCTAAAAGATAAAAGTTACAACCACTTTTTTCCTTCAGCGCTGAATTATTACCTTCCGCGGAGACTCTTCCAGCTAAGAAATCAGTTCCGCGTTCCGTATTTCTCGGCTCCTGGCCGTTCTTATTCTAAAATCTGGGTCTTTTAAACGTCCCTAAGGTATTTTTTCTCTTAACTTTGAACTTGAGCCTATCGCCACGACAGCTTAGGACAATCCCGGAGACCAATTCCACATAAATACTACAAAATCAGATCTATTTTTTCGTCATAAAATGTCACATTACGTTTAATGAAATGATCCTGTATTTAAACGGAAAGGACTGACGCATCGGAAGCTCAAATAGTTCTGCTCTTCTTTGAGAGAGTTGTAGTTGCCCTAAGCTTAGGCCAAATCACAGTCCTTGCCCTTATTCTTTTTCTCTTGGCCGTTGACCTTTTCGCTAATCTCTTAATTCTTCTAAGCGTGAACAGAAATGTCTTTTGATGTCCTCATAACGACAGAATTCTTGTTTTTGCCATCCATGGGAGACACGTGATATTGCTATGGCTATTATTCCGAGGCGGTCTTTGGATTGCCACGTGGGTTGCCTAGGAGAGGAAGACAGAATGCTTTTAGGATTGTTTAAAAGCTGTCCCGAAGCACTTCCTTTCCATTTCAATCCATTGCAACTTGTGGATGTCGAAATTCCGAAAAACGTTCTAAAAAGACGATAAACGAGCGCGTAATTTATGTGACAATTGGAGCTTAGAATGCTTTCCTCGCAATCCTAGAGAGTTTCGATTCTTCACAAAGCCTCCTGCAACCCTTGAACAGCCTAAAACCCTGACTTGCAGATGTAGCATGACGTGGGAGTCGTTATGGGTTTCGGAGGGTCCTAATACACTCTAATGCATTAGGACCTCGTGCGTGCAGGCTTACGCTTAATTTAACAACGGCTTTTTGTGTCGTATACCAAAAAGTAGTTTTTGTTGTGGGATACGTTTATGCGTCTCAAAGAACCGCTTGTTGCAACGGCTCTAAATAGATTCAGGGCAATTATGGTTCTTACGGGTGCATCTTAGGACTCGTTTTCCGCGTTTAGCAGCTGCACTTAGGCAAACCCAGACGTTAGCTGCAATCAAAGTGGTCGTTGGGGTCACTTTTATGTGATGTCGGAGTCCAAGTTGAAAGTGGATGAGACACGTCGTACAAGAGCCATTTTGGTCAAATCTGGACCTACGTCATAAAACCAGTCTTCTACCTAAGCAGATCTCTGAACGCTTACTCACCTTCTCCTCCACTTCCCTATTTCCCAATCACTCCTTGAAATCACGAAACTCCTTACGTCACTTCCACTTGTCTATCCCAAATTCAAAATGTCAATTCCTGACGTCGTCTGCTCCTAAACTCGCCCCTTAATCGTCGACAGTTCTCCCTTCGAATCAATTAAACTCGTTCGTTCGGCCGCGATCGGTGGCCGCTCTCTTGTCGTCTTTGCGCGATCCCATCGCCTTAGGGGGTCTCTTCCTCCTCTTGTCTCCGTTAGGTTGTTGTCATCGACGTTGCGGCGTGCGCGAACGAACTTTGCGCCGGAAATGAAAATATTCGTAACCGTTTTCAATTTCGTCCTTATTGCGTACAAGTTTTGGTGATCTTCAGAGAGGGAAATTCTATTTGACATCACTTCCTCTAAGCGTTCAACGTTTAACGCAAGCCCTTTCCAATCAAAAACAAGCTTTTTGACATTAAAAATTAATAGATTCTTCAGAAATGACATCGGTTATGCCTTAACCGAGAGCAAGGTGGAATAGATCGAGGCGCCGCCTCTTAGGATGGAGTCGGCGGCGGCGCCTTATTTGATACGTGTACGTGCGAATTAGGGTTTTTCGTGAAATTGTGGTTTGTGAAACGTTTCTTGGCTTAAAATGCCATTTTGCTTTTGCTGATAGGTTTAAGAAACGTTTCTTATCTGTTCACAAAAGCGAAATAGCGTATCTACGGTACGAGAAACGTTTCAGACGTCATTTCACATTTGGTTATACGGTTTGAAAGACGTTTCAAAGCCGTTAATTAGTTAATTTTTAAGCGCCTTCGGTTTGTAAAACGATTCTTATTCTCTTTTAAGCAGTTCTACAACATTGTGAACCCTTCTTAAGATATACATTTTATCTTTTTGCCTTGTTTCTTGAGGTTACCTTATCCCGCCTGTTCCTCAATCCCTAAGCTACAAGCCTTCTTCACGCTAATCCTTTCCTAATCTTCTTTTAATGAAATTTCTCCCTTCCATCGCAGATCTTCTAATCACGCGACTCAACGATTACGTCACAAATCCGTGTTCCACGTTCCATTATTTATTGCCAAATTCTTATTTTTGTAGCCTCGTGCGAATCAACGCATTCCTGTAGCCCGCGATGGGCAAAAACCACAGCAAGAGCAAAGACGTCGACAAGGAAAAGCCGAAGAAGGCGAGCAAGAAACTTTCGCCGGAGGACCTCGAGGAGCTCGAGCAGAAGACTTACTGTAAGTTTTGTTTTTGTGTTGTCTGGGTTGCGGTTGGGAAAGTCGGGTTTATGGGAACACAAACAAGTTTTCTGGGTACATGGGGATGAGTTGCGGGTGTCTGGGAACTGTTTTGGCTGAGAATCGTTTGTTGTTAGAATTCATGTGACAATCTATGCATAAAAACGCTTTTCTATGTGTCATAAATCTTAGGCTTAGGATAGAGAACGGCATGAATATTAGAGTGGATCTGGCGGTTGTTGATCGCAACACAATTTGAAGTTTTGGGAATGATTGGCAGCTTAGAAGCAAGGCTGAAATCCTGCAAAAGCAGAGTGGCTCCGAACGACTAAATTGGTCATCCATATTCATATGGTGGCGAACGGCTTTTAGCGTTGATTGGCTTATCATATTTGGTTCCGTGTAAACAAGATTTGCAATTTTGGAGCTGTTGACAGCGGAAGAAGATGGTCAAAAAGCAAAAAGAAAGCTTAACCTGTGGTTCAAGACATGGATAGGTAGGCTCTGCATCCAAGTTACCAAAGTGATTTGAGAGGCCTGACTCGCCCACTGTTTCAACTTGGACTCCGACATCACATAAAAATGACCCCAACGACCACTTTGATTGCAGCTAACGTCTGGGTTTGCCTAAGTGCAGCTGCTAAACGCGGAAAACGAGTCCTAAGATGCACCCGTAAGAACCATAATTGCCCTGGATCTATGCTGCAATCAGTGGTTCTTTGAGCTGCATAAACGTATCCTACAACAAGAACTACTTTTTGGTAATACGACACAGAAGGCCGTTGTTAAATTAAGCGTAAGCCTGCACGCACGAGGTCCTAATGCATTAGAGTGTATTAGGACCCTCCGAAACCCATAACGACTCCCACGTCATGCTACATCTGCAAGTCAGGGTTTTAGGCTGTTCAAGGGTTGCAGGAGGCTTTGTGAAGAATCGAAACTCTCTAGGATTGCGACGAAAGCATTCTAAGCTCCAATTGTCACATAAATTACGCGCTCGTTTATCGTCTTTTTAGAACGTTTTTCGGAATTTCGACATCCACAAGTTGCAATGGGTTGAAATGGAAAGGAAGTGCTTCGGGACAGCTTTTAAACAATCCTAAAAGCATTCTGTCTTCCTCTCCTAGGCAACCCACGTGGCAATCCAAAGATCACCTTGGAATAATAGCCATAGCAATATCACGTGTCTCCCATGGATGGCAAAAACAAGAATTCTGTCGTTATGAGGACATCAAAAGACATTTCTGTTCACGCTTAGAAGAATTAAGAGATTAGCGAAAAGGTCAACGGCCAAGAGAAAAAGAATAAGGGCAAGGACTCAGCGATTTAAGCTTAATATGCGTCAGTCCTTGGTGTTATAACATACGCTCATCCCATTAACCGTAATGTGAAATTTACAATTTCAGTCAGCAGAAAAGAACTCCGGAAATGGTACAAAGACTTTGTCCGCGACTGTCCGACCGGCGAACTGAAACTGGACGAATTCCAGAACATCTACAAGCAGTTCTTCCCAACCGGAGACCCCTCAAAGTTTGCCTCATTTGTTTTTAACGTCTTTGATGACAACAGGGTTAGCTGCTATCTTCCATATACTTCTTAAAATGCTGTTTCAGGATGGCCACATATCGTTCCGCGAGTTTATCGCTGCTTTGTCCATCACTTCTCGTGGAACTCTGGATGAGAAACTGGACTGTAAGGCTACAAATCTACTTTAAAATTAAATTGAACTTTTAGGGGCCTTCTCGCTGTACGACGTAGACAAAGACGGATATATAACCAAGGACGAAATGGCAAATATCGTTGAGGCCATTTACTCAATGATAGGATCGATGTTAGATCTACCTACGGACGAGGACACTCCTCAGAAGAGGGTCGAAAAGATTTTCTCGAACATGGATATTGTAAGCGATCCTATCCACCTAAAAACGTGTTTATGCCAATGTTTAGAACTACGACGGCAAGTTGACAAGAGACGAATTCAAGGAAGGCTCTAAAAACGACCCGTGGATAGTCCAAGCCCTGACCATGGACATGAGTGCGGCGGATGAAGGTCGGAACTGAGCCAACGAAGCCTCGAATCTCGATTTTAAAAATTTACTTGACGCGTTTCAGCTGTGTGAATATATATTTTGTTGTATTTAAGTGGAACTTGTGACTGGTCTAAAATAAAGGAATCCCCAGATACAGTTCAGAATTGTTTAATAGGTAGGTCACTAGACAGACGACGTCATTCCATCCCGATCGGTCCGAGGGTTGCGAATGGCAGAAATTAGGAAAAGCAGACAGGAACGTTACTTGTCTGGTTAGTAGAGGGCCCTTTTGTCTGGTTTTGGCAAGGGACAACGTCGACGTGACTGGCTTGGAAAGTCGAGGGTCTAAACAAAGACATTAAGGAAGCCTAGACAGAAGGTCCAGACGAGCCCGTCTGAAGCGTCAACTACATCACATCGATTGTCTACGTCTGTCTAGACACGACCTGTCTAGTCGTGGGGAATTCTGTCTAGACACGTGTGTCGATCCAACAATTCAATTCCAGACACAGATGTGGCCTACTCAGACTGCGTTTCAGACAGGCCAAATCCAGGCATCCGCTTTTCCGAGACAGACAGCTCCCGATCTTAGTCTGCTTAGAAACCTTTGCGTACTACTTGATGTCTAGACTGTCTACACGTGCTGACGTGAAGACACATGTAGACGCGCTCTTGTCTCTAATCTCCTGTTTCCCCCTGAAAACACAATAGATAAATATTTTCATACATACAAAAAATTATGCACAACCGCTGCACATATTCTTCGTGTTGGGCTTCTACTTCTGGAGAATTTGGATCGCCTTGTAGAGATTGTCGACGGCACTCTTCGCGTCCTCGTAGTTCAGGGCGCTCATCGCGTATTTACAGAACTTCTGCGCCTCAAGAAAGTCGTCCATCGTGGGTTGCGCGCCTGAAATGGTTCTTATAAGGCTCAATCTAAGAATCATAGAGCAACTTATGGCTGTACAACAGCCGAGCAGACTGGAAAACCAACCGCTCGACAGAAGGTAAAAGCGTCAAATGAGGTGTCCATACATAGAGGGTGGGCCAAAAAAACCCTTTTTCCAGACACCGCGCCGGCCAGACACCGTCCAGGCAAAGCGGTGTCATTTCAAGCTCATTCGTCGCGAAGGACCGGTCGGTTTCGCTAACAAATGACGTGAAACCGACCAGTCGTTCCGCGAATTCCAGACGTGGCCACGCACCAGCGAAGATTTGCGAGCTTGGAGGCAATGGAAGCTGGAATTACAGATCTAGACCGCAGTTCGACGACTTCACCTCAACGAAGGAATCGTTGAACGTAAGAAGGGATCCGGATGTCCGAAGACTGCTGTGAACGCCGTCAATGGCCCGCGTGTCGAAGCTCTCCTTGTCAGCCCACAAGAAAGTCCCAGAACCCACAGAAGCGCAAGGGAAACGGCACAGAGATTGGATATTTCAAGAGCTGCTGTCCGGCGAAATGCGGAAGCCCAAGGCCTACAAGCGTTCAAAAAGCTACCCGTCCACGCTCTGCGCTGCACGAATCAAGTCAAAAGAAGGGAGCGCTGCGAGCAGATGCTGGAGAAGTGCGCGAACCAGATCGATCGAATCGTCTTCACCGACGCAAAAATGTTTGAGATGGCTCACGCGGAAAGCTCCCAGAACAGCCGCGTTTACGGGAAAAGATTGAAGGCTGAAATCGAAGTGAAGAGGTAAATTTTGCGTGCTTACGGCTACAATTTTGAGTGTTTTTAGGCTTGTTCTCCCTCGTCACAATTACAGCAAGAAAATAATGGTCTCGGCGGCCATTTCTGTTCGTGGGAAAATCGGCCTCTTCTTCATTTCTCATCGCATTGACGCAGAGGCTTATCAAGGCCTCCTACGCGAAAATCTGCTTCCAGCCTGCCGCCGCGTGCATCCAGATGGCTTGAAGCAGAGGATTCGCGCAGCACGGAACGAGCTCCCCAACGACGTTGTCGCCGAATGGATTCGTGAAATTCTGCCCCTGTGTCCGCGCCGTCATCGACCAAGAAGGGCGACAAATTCAACAACAATAAATCTGGCGCGCGTGTCTGGCCGGCGCGGTGTCTGGAAAAAGGGTTTTTTTTTGCCCACCCTGTAGAAATTGCAAAGCTGTCTGTCAAATGCGCCTGAAAGAGGCATTCCCTGCCTGGCAGCCGAGCTCCAACTGGTCGGTTTTCCGATGCTGTCTAGAAATGAAGACCGACCGCTCACCGAAAGGTGAAGCTTCCAGACAGGAAACTTTTAAACGCTGCCTGAATTAACTTCCGACCGGTTCGCGGTTGCATCTGATGCCAAAATGATGTTAACGTGAGCCAAATTTCGTCTGATACAACTCAAAGATCGACAATGACAGTTCTAGACGGCGACCTAATAGGCCCATTTCAAACTTACCGCTTCTAGAAACCGCTGGGACGGCTGCAGGTGCGCTGGTGGTTCCCATCGGCTGCGGCGGCATCATCGGAGCTTGAGGCCGCTGGGGAGCCTCCGGAGCAGGAAACGAGGGCTGCGGATGGAATCCGCTCGTTCCCATGGTGTTGTTCGGCTCCATATTCAGCTCCCTCAGCTGCCGGTCGAGGTCATCCTCTTCTTCTTCAGTCTTCTGAGCTTCTTGGCCGCCTTCTATGCCTCCAGGCGGTCCGGCAACGGGCGTTTCTCCGTTCTTCAGGCAATTGTGGATGTAGGTCGCTTTCCACTTGGCGTACTTTCTCGCCTGGGCGATCTGCTCGTCCAGCTCGCCGAAGAGCGTCAGGACGTCCATCAGATGCCCGGAAGTGTAGAACATCTTGACGATGTTCTTGTTAAAGATGCCCTCGCGGTCGCTCTTGTCTGCGTAGTTGAAGAGCTTCAGGGCGTGGTTCTCGAGGTGCGATTGGGCGACGACATCCGACGTGATCGCTTCGTTTCCGGCAAGTTGCTTCTTGACCTAGAAGAAGTGGTCGTAGAATCGTTTTCAAACATAATAATGGATTTTTTAACCCTAGGATTATGTCTAGCTTAAGCGGTTTTAAAACCGACCGCTAAATGAAAGGCTAAGGTTCAAAATAAAGCTTTCAAACAGCTGAATTAGGAAGCTGTCTGGAATGAGCCATTTCCTGTCTGCCAGTCGAACTCCTACCGGTCCGTTTTCCGCTGCTGTCTAGAAATGAAGACCGACCGCTCATCAGTGAGTAAAAGCGTAAATAAAGCTTCCAGACAAACGGCTTTATCTAACGCTGTTTGAATTCATCTCCCACCGGTCAGCGCTCGCATCGAATGCCAAAATGACGCTGTTTAGACGGTCAGCAAGTTAGTTCCGTATAATAGACAGCTCCAGCTAGACACATCGCTTGTGTACATTGATTGTACATTGTACGCTTATGTACACTTGTATACATGTGTATGTTGATCCCAAATCTCGTTCCCAACTTCAAAATCCATACCTGTTCCAAGATCGAAAGCAGCGACGTCAGGTACTGCATGGCCTGGGGCGATGACTTGTCGAGGCCCATCGCTGTCTGGACAGCATAATACAAGCCTAAAACGATATATTCAACTCCAGCAAAAGAAGTCTAGACTTACACCAATAGTAGACCACTGGGTCTCTATTCGCATTCTCATTAGCGATCTTCACGTAGTGCGCGATTGGGCGCAGAGAAGTAGGAAGATCCGCCATTTCCAGACCTGAAATGAATGACCGCACGTTAGGAAATTGTTGGAAGCAGGGGGTGAAAGTGAGTCATCGATTGCACGCACGATGTTAGGAAATAAGGTCGTGCGAGGCAAACATGACACGAGAGCTACGCTACACACGACCGGTCGGTTCATGAAATACGCATAAATAAAGTTTTCGAGACAGAAACTTTCTCGCTTCACAATAATCAATGTCTGCAGCTGCAGAACCGACCGGTCAATGGGACGCTAGAGGGGAGAAATTAAGATTTGAGACAGGACTTCTCCAGATTTTCAATTCCAGACAGAAGAACTTCATTTAGGGGAGAGCAGCCATCAGACAGCGGTTGGTATCTGAAAACAGTCACAGCATGTCTGAAACAAACAAGAGAGCTTCATTCCGTTAAGCACGGTGGTCGTGGAGCGGTCGGTTCATCGGCGATTTCAGACGTGATCTTCCAGACGTGTCTAGACGTGTGGAAACAGTGGCCGAGACAACATGAAACTGGAACATGCGGTGATTCATTCGTCTTGAAGACTCCAAGGGGCACCGGTCGTGTTTACAGCACTTCTTCCGGTTGACCCGCGTCGTCAGATTTCAAAACACGATCGACCGCCGACGAGGCCTTCCAGCGCACGTCGATCGTGGCGGGACCTGCTGCAAGAAATTCGAAATTGTCATCGCGTTTGCAACCACCTCTCGCACGCGCTTTTGAATTTCTGAATCCGAGCGTCGCCCGCTGCTGCTTCTGTGGTCATTTTGCCGTTGCCACTGCTGGATTCATGTGCAATTTGAAGCTGAAAAGATGCCGCTTCGCTCCAACCGCTTCTCGCTTACCACCGCCGCTCAAAATGAAGCTTCGCAACGCGCTGTCGCGTGTCTAAACCGAAGAATCGCTTTCAGACACGACCGCTCCTCGGATTTGTTTTGTGCCCGAAATGAAGGTCGCCGCTGTCGTTTTTGGATTTCAGACGCGTGTCTAGACAGCGATGTCTAGACTAGACACCTACCGCTCCTTACAATGAAGTTTTGCTTCGCGCCGTCGCGTGTTCAGGCCAAAGCTTTCTTCCAGACACGATCGCTTTTCTTGTTTGTTTTGTGTCCGGAAATAAAGATCGCTTCCGTTTTCAGCCACGAATTTTAGACAAACGGGGTTATGTAGACAGCAATACCGGCCGCTCCTTGTTGACGTCCTCAAAATCTTCGCTCAAAATGAAAATTCGCGTCTGTAGCTTGTCTCGTTTGAAGCACCGCTTCCGCTCCTCATGTTTTCGTGCCCAAAAGTTACAGGGTGGGCCAAAAACAAATCCTTTCGCTAGACACCACGCCGCGCGCCTGATCCACTGTCTGAAACTGGTCATTTGGGACGATCCCGCGGCGAACGATCGGTCGGTTTTACGTCATTTGTTAGCGAAACCGGCCGGTCGTTCACGACGAGTTAGCTAAAAATGACTCCGCTCCGTCTGGCCTGTGAGCGGCGAGCCGGGGGTGTCTGGCGGAAGGATTTTTTTTTGGCACACCCTGTATGCATCGTTTTGCCTGCCTCGAATTTCAAACGCGATTCCCTTGCGGCCGTCACCTTGCGGCTGTCTGGACAGCTCTGCGTCATGTCCCTTATTCCTCCTGATTTAATCTTTTGCGCTGTGCGGTCGTGGCGTGCTCGCGCTTTCCTGTGATATCATGCGTGTCATCATGTACCCTCTCCTCACACCATCATCTAATTTCAGAACCAACCATGGACATGATGAAGGAAGAGAAGCGCGAAGCGATCCCGGCGATTGGCTTCTACCCACGCGAGCCGATCTCAACGGGAACGACGCTCATCGCAATGGAATACGAAGGCGGCGTTGTCGTGGGTACGGACTCTCGCACCAGCGCCGGATCCTTTATCTCCAGCCGTGCCACGGACAAGATCACGCCGATCAACGAGCAGCTTGTCGTGTGCCGCTCCGGATCCGCAGCCGACACCCAGTGCGTCGCCGACGTGGTCAAGTACGTCCTCGAAGTGTACTCCATGATGGAAGCCGAACCCGTGTCAATCTACCGCTCGGCGCAGATCTTCCGCCGCTACCTCTACGACTACCGCGAGCAGATGTCCGCCAGCGTTCTGGTCGCCGGCTTCGACGAGAAGCAAGGCGGACAACTCTACGCCATTCCGCTCGGAGGATTCGTCACCCGCCAGCGCTGCACTGCCAGTGGAAGTGGCAGCACCTTCGTCCAGGGATTCCTGGACAGCCAGTGGAAGGAGGGCATGACCGAGGCCGAGTGCGTCGAGGTCGTCAAGAAGGCCGTCAGCCTCGCCACGTTCCGCGACGGCTCCTCTGGTGGTGTCATCCGCATCGCCGTCATCGACTCCAGCGGAACCCGTCGTCAGCTCCTGCGTCCGGATCGTCTCGAAGGACCCCAGTTCCCCAAGGTCGTCCTGCCGCCTGCGTACCCGGTCTTCCCTCCCCACGTCATCCAGAATTGAGTGCGTTTTTTTCCTAATTGTACGAAAGTTGTATCATGTGTGATTTTAATTTATTCGCGAGTTCTGTCGTGATTGACGTGTCCTGATAAATCGCTTTGAGGGTTTTTGTGTTCTCTGTTTCGACATTTCAGCATTTTTTTAGCGAGTTTAGGGTGAATTTTGTTTGCGACGATGTTAGGATGCAGTGCTCGACGTTCATTGCTTCGTAGCTGCGTATAAACTGCGCTCTGCTAAAGAAGGACATACCAAAACAATGGAAACCGTCTCTTTTCTCTTTGTCAACGCGGTTGCTCATCTTCTCAGCAGCAAACCACTCGAAGGTCTCCAAAGCCCCAAGAGCAGCACTTGGGCCTCAGTCAATGAAAAACACGACGCGAAGCGTGAGAACACCACTGTTAGGCTCGACACCGACTCGGAGATTTTAGCGACTTTCGAGTCCTCCCGATTTCGACGTGATCTTTCTTTTGTTGACTTCTTCAAAAATCGTGCTCCTTTCCAACATGTCACAAGTGTGCACAAAAGCGGTAGTGTCGAACGTGCAGAGGAAGTAGTTCCATTAGAAGCCGCCTTGAAAGGAAACCATCTACGCACGTTAATTCAAGCTTACCAGCCGGTTCTGGAGCACCTAACGATCATGGGCAATTTCTCCGGGTCTTCTAATCCTTCAGTTTAGTCTTTGAAACACCTTTTGCAGGTCACTGCCGAAGAAGTGGTTTTTGTCACAGGGGTGAATTGTTGGTCCTCTGTTCAATACCATCTAGAGAAAAATCAGCGATTAGCGGAAATTCATGTCAATTTGGAAAATTGACTCGATTAAGAATTACTTCAAGTCTTTTAAGAACTCCAAGTGGGCATCGAAAAAACTGTCGGGCCAATTGCTCTGTTGACGAGCTCGGAAATCTGGGATTCGAGAGTGAGGCCGGAAACCGGGAGAGAGGATTGATGATGGTTTGCCTGAAAAGCGAGAAATCTAAAGCGCGTTTTAAAGGACTCGCTCAAAGCAACAAGTACAGGGTGCGTAATAAGTTCTGTGACATGAAAAAACGGTCATATCTCGAGCCCCACAAAACCAAATTCCACGTTTTTATGCTTAAAATACTCGTACAATCATATTACAAAATTGTTCAAAATTCCCTCCTTCCGCGTTGATGCAGGTCTGAAGATCGGGAACTGGTCGACGATGCGGATGGTCAATTCCGGACTTATTTCCTTCCAAGCTTTTTGCAGGGCGCACTTCAGGGATTCGACGGTTTCGAATCTTGTTCCTGAGATCTTTTGCTCCAGGATTGACCAAACCGAGAAGTCCAGAGGATTGAGGTCAGGCGAATGCGGTGGAAAAAACACAAAGACGAAAAATGTCACAGAACTTATTACGCACCCTGCATTGTTCTGGGACCACGCCAAGCGGTTGCTGTGGCTTTTGGTTTGACGTTGATGAAAAATAAATGGCTATTTTCTCTGTAATGCTTAAGATTCGCATATAAGCTGGACACTAAGCCGCCTACAAACGCTCGGTTGCCTTTCCGCTCTGAATGAAGCCTCATAAGGTCTCGTAAGAGCTACAAGACCCTATAAATCCAAATAATGGACAGATATATCCAAATAAAGCCGTTCATCCTCATAGGCTAACAGCCTTAAGCTTAAGCCAAGATACACTTAGGCATTCAACCTTGCAGCCTTGCAAGCTACAGCCTTAAGCTTTGTCAAACGCACAATGTTTACCTCGTTGTTTCAAACGCTTAAATGGCTCCCACACCGATAATCCTGAAATCCCGCCGTTGCTTTCTTTCCTAATACAGCTGTTTTCGTTCACTCCGCTTTTCAGCGATTTCCAGGCTCTGTGCCCTAACTTCAATTTCCAGCGGCCGCTCAGTGGGCAAAGAACCTTCAATTTCCAGGTGCATTTTCTCGCTTGATTTCCGATTTGTTCTCTCCTTAAGACGCGCATAAGTTTCCCTCCTATTTCCTTGATTTCCAGGCATTTTTTCGCGCATAATTCTAGCCCGACTCTCAGATTCCTCCCTTCGTTCCTTTGGCTTAAGCGCGCTTGCCTTCGTGTTGCTTTGTCGCCTTACTTCTACCAATTTCTCGCGTTCCAGATGACACGCCACGGCAAAAACTGCACCGCCTCGTCGGTCTACAGCTACGCGGAGAGGCGAAAGGACGCGAAAACGTCCGGCTACGGAACGCTCAGGGAGCGCCTCGGCGCAGATTCCGTCAAGGAATTCGACTGCTGCTCCCTCACACTCCAACCTTGCAGGTATAAACATACATTTCTAAAATATTTACTCACGTATACGTTATACAGGGACCCTGTGATAACCCCGAACGGGTTCATTTTCGATAAGGAGGCGGTCATCGAGTACATGGTGCAGCAGAAGAAAGAAATCGCCAGGAAACTGAAGGAATGGGAGAAGCAGTGCAAGCTCGAGGGTGAGAAGGCCGTAGCGGTTAGTTGCTCTTCGTTCTTCGGGCCTGGAATAAGGATTTTGTGTTACAGAAAGAGGAAGAAATCAACGAAGAGCTGCGTCAGAAGTTCGCGCAGCAAGAAGGCTGCCTTCCGGGGACCAGCGAAGGCCGAAAACGGAAGGCCACGCCGGAAGAGGGTGCCTACGTTGCGGGTGCTGGGCCGAGCAGCTCCAAGGACTTCAAGAGCGTCTCCAACATGTCCGCGGAGAACAAGGACAAGAACGGCAGCTTCTGGATTCCCGCGTTGCAGAAGACCGCCGAGGCGTCGAAGCTCGAGAAGCCCTCCAGCAAGGTTCTTTGCCCATTGAGCGGCCGCCCGCTCAAGATGAAGGAGCTCCTGCCGGTCAAGTTCACACCCATCGACAAGAACGACGAGGGCAAGCGCGTCTTCCACAAAAAGAACCGCTACATGTGCCCGGTGACACACGACGTGCTCACCAATACCACGCCTTGTGCGTACCTCAAAACTTCGTAAGTTTTCGGTCCTCGAATCCGTTTTCTCATCCTTAAATCCCAGGCAATCGGTGGTAACGATGGAGTGCGTCCAGAAGCTCATCAAAAAGGACATGCTGGACCCCATCAGCGGCGACCGGATGCAAGAATCCGACATCATCGAGCTGCAGCGCGGAGGCACCGGCTTCTCCGCCACGAATAAGGTGGAAGCGAAGCTCGTCCGACCGCAGCTGGAACTGACTTAATGCGTCTAAACTTCTGCCTGCGAGTTGTGAAAGGTTAAGAATAAATATTTTCTTGGTCTTACAAAACGAATTTATTACAATGTCAAGGGCTATGTTTCATGGTAGGCAGATACAGGAGCTTCGTATAAGTTTGGCTGAGCTTCGCTTTCTCGTCGCAGCACATCGCGAACATAAGATCCCGATCGCCGACGCGGATCGCGGGAGCTGCTCGCTGACGCCCGGATCTCTGCGAAATTAAGAAACGTTAGGAAAGCAAAACTACACCAGAGCTTACCTGTAGGTTCGCAGAGGACAAAGACGAGGTGGAGCGCCCAAGCGCAGCCAGCGCGGCTTCGTTGGTTTCACGCTTCTGCCGCTCGATCGCCTTCTTCGCCGCCAGCTCCTCTTTGTCATTTGGGTTGTCCTCCTTCCACTTCTCTTCTTGCTTCTGCTGGGCCATTTGCACAAACTTCAAGTCGCTCTTTGGGTCGCTCACACGCTTATAGCTCCCGTTCTTGTCGAAGGCGCGCGTGCGATGCTTCGCGAAGACGATCGCGTTGCACACCAGCTCTGAGGCGACCTTCTGCGCAGCTTGCTTAAGAAGAGGATCGACCTCTCTCGGAACTTCGTAGAAGACGCCGTCCTTCTCGAAGGCGTCCCCGCGCTTCATGCTGGAGATCACGAGCTCCGGTTTCATCCGCTTCGGGTGTCGTAGAGCGGATAGCTGGCCGAGATTGGACGCAGGACCGGAGTTGACCCGTGCTGGAACGCTCTGGAACTCGAACTGTGGACAGATGGCGAGCTGGAGTCCGTCGAGGGGTATGAAGCATGGCCCGAAAAGCAAGGAAGCCGGGTGCGCATTCCGTCCTGGCCAAAATTGTGGTTCGGCGTCAGGGGCAGGAATTCGGGCTGCAGAGGCCTCCACATCGGATTCGGAGATGGAGGCGTCTGCTCGAGTCTGCCAGACGGCGTCCACTGTCTGAGATGCGCTTCAGACGTCTTGAAGTTGGAGGACGCCGGGTGGAGGCGCGTCATCATTCTTGAGTGCTGCGGAGCGGGGAGCGGTTGCATCGGGGCGCGGGACGTCGACGGACCCGTTGTCGCTCCTCCGCTGTCTCTCCACGGTGTACTCTGCGACGTGGCTTCTGCGAACGTCGGTCCTCCGCTGCTCCTCGGGAAATCGTTTGTGGGAGCGCCACCACTGAACGGAATCCTCTGCGGCGTGGCTTCTTGAGGCTTGAAGTCCTGGCCAGACGTCGGAAGACTCAGCTGCGACATCGACAAGTCCGGGCGCATCCGCTCCTGCATCGACGGGTCCAAGGCTTCTTCGGTTCCCTTGTAGTCCGACTGCTCGCATGGCGCTGGCTCCACTCCCGCCTTGAGACATCCGAACAGGTAGCTGGCCTTCCACTTGGCGTAGTTCCGCAGCCGCACCTTCGCATCTTCGATGGGTCCGAACGTCGTTAGCACGTCGCAGAGAAGTCCGGCGGTGAAGTAGTTGCCCACGAGGTTGTTGTCGTAGAGCTTTTGACGGTCGCACTGCGTGCAGTCCCTGATAAGGCTGTTGATGTAGGCGGAGATGTGTTCTTGGGCCGCTGAGTCGTGTTGCACTCCTGGGATCTTCGCATACTTATATTTCAACTAAACATTTGTTCACATTGCAGGTTTTAAATCGGTAATTCTTACATATTTTAGCACGGCCAACATGGTGTCCAGGTATTCCTTCGTGGTTTCGTCGTCGGCTACGAGTTCGTTCGCCCTTTGGATGGTGTAGTACAAGCCTGTAAGAGATCAGAGGTGAGAATTTAAAGGACTCAAGGATGAGAAAACTTACACCAGTAGTGGATAATAGGATCCCGGCCAACGTACTGGTTGGCGACCCTCAGATGGTTCGCAATGGGCCGGAACGTGTTCGGCAGCACGCGGACGTTCAGGGGATCGGGGGCTCCTCGGCAGTAAATCGGCGGCGCGTGAGCTTTCCCTCGCCGCTGGCAGCTGGCTTCATTTGCGTGGCTACGGGCTGCTTCTTCGGCGTTTTCTTCCTCGGCGTCGATGTCTTCGGCTTCTTTTCTGGAATCTTGTCTTTTGGTGGAGGCATCGCTGAAAGTACATAGTCGTAAATTTAAATCTTGAAAATTAGGAATCGCGAAATAAGCGCGTAAAAATTAGAACAGGCAACGCCGCGTCGCTATGCCGATTTTCGAAGCTTCAAACCCTCAGAATTGTTCCGGCGACGCGTCAATTTCGGCGAAGGCGGAAGCTGCCCCAATGCGAATTTCGGAGCAAAGACACCGTTAAATTTTAGTCTAATTTCGACCCGAGCTTCTTTGGTTATCACCTGGAAGTTTTAAAAGAAATTTGAGCCGCGTACATTCTCAAACACGGAACGCGACGTCGCTGGACCGATCCCCGAAGATACAAACCCTCAAAAACGCTCCGGTGACGCGGCGATTTCGGCGAAACGCAAAATCGCCTTTTGCGAAGGTGGAAGCTGCGCGAAATGGTGAATTTCGAGGCACAACCTGCGCTAAATTGAACCTAAACGTTAGGAATGAGGAGCAGACATCCCAAGGCCAATTTCCAATCGTTGGGTGGCAGATACCCTCTCAAAACCGACGGAATCCCGACTTCGCACGAGACGCGACACGACGTTCCGCGATCCGCCGTGCATGGCGATCGTGGCGGGACCCGAATTCTTCGTGTTTAGGCGAAGTCAGCAGTTTTGAAGACTTATCCTTGAACACTTCTTAACAGCACATTTGATAATTCTTGTGTCCGCCGCTGATTTAGGAGCGCTTTTAGTCAGTTTTGGGTTATTTAATAATTTCGTACCTTATTCCCTCCAAATCATCTGAAGCTTCAACAGAGGACACGACCGTTCAGCACGATTGAAGACGCTTAAATGTCTCCGATCTGAAAGAACGTTGAAGAATGTCTGGAAAAGGCGAAATTCTGGCATTTTTCACTGTTTCAGACTGAAAATTAGACCTTCTACGTAGAACGTTCTTTCGGGGTTGAAGGGCCTCATTTGTGTGTCTAAAACTATATTGAGCGGTCGGGCCATAGCTGTGCTGTTTAAGAATCCCTCTAATATAAGGCGTTTTTCGAACGATTTCGCGCCTCAGTTACGTGAGGGTTCGAATTCCACCCTTCCTCCCAAGACAGATTAAGGCGTTTTTGCTTCTCTTCACTGATAACCTACCTGCAGATAATGGTGCTGCTGTGTGTCATTCCTATTGATTTCAACTCATGGCGCCATTTCTCCTCCTTCTCGCCCTCTTCCTCACGGGCTCCTCGGAAGTGGATGCGCTTCAATTCAACCTCAAAAGGAACCATCGACCTCTTGGATAAGATTAGAGCTAAGACGTTTGAAGTTGATTAAACGTGATTTTAGGATCCTGAAGCACTACCACCACAACCCCTACGAATATGGAGCCATCGCCACGGACGCTTACATCGGCACGCCAGCGCAATACGCGTGGCTGATCGTGGACACTGTGGATAGCGACGTCAGCATTACTTTGTGTCCCTCACCAGACTACCAGCCTGCGGACGACATGTGCTTCATCTACCAGGACTCGTCCACCTTCAAGAGACTATCTGACCACACTGCGTCAGATCTGATTCAGGTATTGACCCTCTAGCTAAGGATTTTGACACACAGATCCGATTTCAGCCCCTATTTGACACGGAAGCCTTTTCAAGCTTCACTTTTGCCACCCGGAAGGCGCCTACATGCTTCTTGGGAACGATTGGACTCGCCCAAGGCAGCAAGGCGCGATATCCAGGAGAAACAGTCCCATATGAGCGTTGGATCGGAGGAAAACCTATAAACGCTTTCTCGCTCTACTACGCCAACTGTGGAGGGAGTATCGGTTTTGGGACAAATTACGCCTGCGACGTGAACAATGACACGCTCTACCTGAACACCACCAGCGAAAAATATTGGCAGTTCGAGATGGACGGAGTGGAGCTGGAAGACGTCAAGATAGCCGTAAAATCGCAAGCTGTCATCAACACCGTTAAGGACTACATCGGGATGCCCAAGAAGTTCCTCAAGGAGTTCACTTCCAAGTACAGTATCCCCTGGGACGGACTCTACGGCGCCTACACCGTCCCTTGCAACGCCACTTCTTATCTCCCGGACCTCAATTTCAAGGCTCAGAACGGGATTCTGACCATCAAGGCTACTCACTACGTGTACACAGAAGAACCTCTCCCTAACGGAAAATGCGTCCTGGATTTTGAAGATTCTCAGGCTTTTGGGTTTGGTCCTGAGTGGTACTTTGGGCTTCAGATTATCCAGGACTACTGTGTGGGCTTCAGTTGGCCTTCTTATAGTTTAAAGGGGTGGCCTCCTGTCCCCCTTCCAGGAGTGATTTCGTTCACCAAGAATTCCAAAATGGGCTTGTGCTAAAATAAAGCTTGTCTCTGAACGTCAGTTAAAAAAGATTAATCTGCCTTTGAAGGACATTTGGAATCCGAAGCCTGGAGATGGTCACTTGATTGAAGCGGAAGAACCCCTTATAACGGTTCTAAAGCCCATCTGATGTCCATAGTGCTACCGCACTTAGCAAAATCGATGCTTAGAACACTTCCGAAGTGCTTCAAAAAGTTGATGCCGTTTATGCCTGAAACTGATGCTAAGAAACCAATGCTTAGCACTGCATATAAGGCATTCCTCTCCCTTCTCAATACCATAACCAACCCTTCCAACCCAACAATCAAACCTGACAATGGCTCTCGAAACCATCGACAACCTCACCTGCCTCGGCGAAACCTTCAAAAAGACGAAACTTCTCGGAACTGGAACCTTCGGCAAAGTCTTCCTCATGACAAGCCCAAGTGGACAGACGATTGCCGCCAAGACCATCTTAATCCAGGACAAAACAAAGGCTGGCGAGGTGGAAAAGGAGACCCAAGTCATGGCCAAGCTCCACCACCCCCACATCGTCCAATTCCTGGGTGCAAAAAGCTTCAGCGAAGGAAGCTTTACGATCTTGATGGAATGCGTGGGCGGCGACCTCCAAATGGCCTTGGATTTCATGGACGACGACGAGAAGCGCATTGTCTTCGAACAGCTCCTCTTAGCCGTAGGATACATGCACGCCCAGGGCTTCGCTCACTGCGATCTAAAGCCCGAAAACGTGCTTGTGAAAAACACGGCAAACGTGAAAATCTGCGATTTTGGAGGCGCTACGGAGATCCAATTGGACGCTTCTGGATGCGAACTTCCTCAAGCCGCAATTGTGGGCAGCCGCAGCTACGATTCGCCTCTCAAGATCCTCCGCCAGCCCAGCAAGGCTTCAAAGGACGACATTTGGAGCCTTGGCTTGATCCTCTTCTGGCTCTTCGTCGAAGATCTGCCTTGGAGAGTGGCAATCCAGGAGGAGGACGAGCATTTCCACCTCTGGACGAAAGGCGTCGAGCCACCTGCTTTTGAGTGCCTCGAAAACGAGGTCGTCGAGGTGCTCTACTGGACCCTCTGTATCGATGAAAACGTCCGCCCGACCGCTAAGGACCTGAAGGAGCTCGCTTACTGCAAGTCGAGGGTGGTTCTTCCACCTCCTCCCGGCCTCGCTTCCTCTCCTATGGCTCCTCCCCCCGGCTTCGAGCAGTTGAACCCTAAAAATCTTTTCTAAACTCTGTTCATGTAAAACTGAAATAAATAACAAACCAAAACCGTCCTAACTTTACTCCTAAGCCTCAAACAAAAACATGACAGTAAGGTTAATGATATAATTCGCTATTTGTCTTCTTTCTTCTAAGCATTGACGCGCTTGTCAGCCAGGACTTGCGACGCCATATAGGGAAGATCCTTCTCTAAATCCTTGACGTCCACGGTATCGCCCAGTTTCCTGGAATGAGGTTCAAGAAGCTTATACATGCTTAGAACGCCTACCTCTTCGCTTTTATCAGCGTCAATCCGCGATCCGCGTACTCCCCAGCGATGTACAGCGGACTGGGGAGGTTTGTAGGGTTGTCCACGATTTGATGCCCGTAGCTGAGAGCGTAGGTGACCCGCTCGAGGTACTCGATCTGGTGCGCGCTGTCGTCCACGATGATCGTGTATTTCGGCGTCTTCGCGGTTCCGTGGAGCACTTGATGAGAGTTCAAGTAGAACTCGGCGAAGCGAGGGTGGGTGATCTTGGTATCCACGACGGTTCCCGGCTTGATGTTCTGCTCGATTGCTCGAGATCCTGGCATGATCTAAGAGGTTCAAATGTCAGAAAAGAGGATACGAAGAGAGCCTTACCACAGAGGGCATCAAACGAACGCTGTGCTGTTTGTTGACCATCAGGAGCGTCAGCTTCGCTTCGTCAGCTTCAGCGTTCTGGAGCGCATTCCTAAGCGCCGGGACCTCATCTCGGAGGATCTGGCCGAACTGTCCTTCCGAGCTTCCAGAGCGGTAGATGACGACCTCGCTGGGCGCGTGGCCGTGGACGTTCTTATAGCGGAGAACGTATTTGAGGGTCGCCTTGGCCATTGCGGTGTTCATGTCCACGTCGTTCTTCTCCTGGAAGAACATGTCGCCTACGAAGGCCGCCGACGTTTGGGTCACGTTTGCGGAAGAGCCGATGACTGTTGGATCCTCGGCGTCGGCCGGATTCGCGCTGAAGCTCGCGTGGAAGCCTATGTAGAGCTTGCCGCGCTTGAACAAGTCCGGGATACTCGGTCCTACGAGTCCGTAGTTCGTGCCTCCGACCTTCACGTTCAGCTTCTGAAATTGGATTTTTAAGGAAAACTGAAAACGCTAATATAGGCCTATGATACGACCTGCTCGGACCCCAGCTCAAGTTTTCATGGCTGAGTTTTCCGCTAAGCCCGCTAGAATAGACTTACCGCAATGAGGCTATCCAACGCGTGGTATTTGCCTTCTTCTGTGACAGCTTTGGCGGTTTCCATGTTCAAGTCTTGGGAGATGATTTCGTACTTGCGTTCGTAGTATTTCATCTCCTCTGAAAAGACAGATTTTAGGTTAAAACTGGATATTACAGGCTACTATGGAGGCAGATCTTGGTGTCCTGAATGAAGAATAGGAACTCCAGCTGGTGCGCCTTGGCCCTGTCGAAGATCTTCTTCATGTACTCCGGACTCGCCTTGACAGTGGCCAGGAACTTCGCCTGGGCGATCTGCATCCCTCTGGCCTGGAACTCGTCCTCCATTTTCGCGAGGAGGTTCTTTCCCAGCTCTTCTTCGGCTTGGGAGGGCGCCTGAGAGAGGACATACATCGCCCAGCGCTCGATCTTCCCTCCGACCAGGTATTGAGGTTTTCCTCTGCGACTTGATGAGCGCCATCTGCCACTGACCGCGTCCACCTGGACCTGCTGCGCCCTGTATTCGATGTGCGGAGGGACGAGCGATCTTCCTTCGACCGTCAGCGGCGCGTTTCCGACTTCGATCTTTGCCTTCTTGAAGCAACCCTGGACCGAAGCGCCGTTGATGCGCAGTTTTGAAGCGCTGTTGACGACTTCTTTGAGGCGGTTTTCAGGGAGAATTGTGCTGGCCTGAAGGAGAAACGTAAATCTGGGTTAAGATGAAAATTCCAGGGATACCTTCTTGATGGCAAAAGCCTCTTTTGCGGTCTGCTGGTTGAAGAGAACGCGTTGGTTTGGGCAAACGAAGAGCAGCTCCATGGGGAAGTAGAGGAGCTGCAAACTCTCGGGGTTCTTCTTCAGCGGTGTAGACACGACGAGAGGCGCGTGTGGATGCTTCAGGATGACGTTGTACTCGTCTTTAAAGTGTTCTTCCACGGAGGTCATGTCGCCGTTTTTGTTGAACCTGGAAAGAAGCCTTTTAATCCTTAAAATCATGATTCAAACGTACCTGCTGGTCCTAGCGGTGTCCAGTACAACATCGTGGACGGCGAATCGAATTGGCTTCTTTCCATAGCGCGTTTCCACGTAGAGATTCTTCAGCTTTTTGGCGAGTTCCGGGATCGTTTCCCTTAGCACGGTTCCGGATCCTCGGTCCAAGAATCCCATCTCCACGGTCTTGTCGATGACGGTAATGTTGGACTTGTGGAAAACGGCCTTCTTGGGATCGACGACGACGGCCATTTCTCCGCGCTTCGTGCCGTCGATGAGCTTCACGACCTTGTGCACGCCGTCCAGGAGTTCCTTGGCAGCGGGAAACACTTGTACGGGCTCTGCTGTGGTCGGCTTGAAGTAGGAAACCCCGCTTGGATAGGTGACCATCTTTGACCTGAACATAAGGCTTATGATAAGGATAAATAGAAAGAAACATACGGAGTCAGAAACGCGTACTGCGATGTGGCGACCTCCAAGAACTGTGTCAACTCCCGGGAGACGCTTTCTTGCATCTTGGCCCTTGTCGCCATCATCTCTCCCAGGATCATCGTCGGGCGATTCTCCCTCGTTGGCTCCACCTCCACGCGAAGGTATTCGACGCCCAGATTCTTGAATTCGGGGGCTCTTCCCGCTTCTTCTCCGGGAATTCCGATCTCTTCGCGAACGATCAGGTCGTGGCCAAGCTGAAAACGCTTAAAATCAACGCTAACCTAAGAGAAAACCCGCTTACCACGTCCTTGAGCTTGTGGTCCGAGTACAGCTGCCCTTGAAGATCGTAGAAGAGGCCCTTCGGATCCCCAAAAGTGGCCGGCGAGCTTCGGACCGCGAATCGGAAGGCCGCACGGCACTTGTCCTTGTGGTCGATGTGCATGTAGCTGCAAAATAAAGCAAACAACTCACAAATGAAGAGGTAAACTCACTCGTCGGTGTGCCGCTTCACAAGGTTGATCTCGTGGGCCCCAATCTTCATGTGGATCTGCACGTGGTACATGAAGATCGGCACGTCGGCCTTCATCTCGAGCGGGAACAGGTTCGAAGCGATCGGCACCGGACGCTCGTAGATGTCCCGGGGCCCGACGATCTTCGGCGCCATGTTCTCTGGCAGTGAAGGCGTCGGCGGTGGCTGAGAGCTGGGTTCCATCTGTTCTGGAAGGAAAAAGGGGTTTAGAGCATGCTATGCATCACTATGAATTTCACAAGCGCGTCGCACGGAACGGTTTAGGATACGCCAAAAAATGATACGGAACATTAAGCGCGTCATACGTGACCGAATAGCCCTCAGATAAACGCCCACTAACCCGCTAACTGCTGGCCTCTCTTGGCCACAAATCAATCGCTGCTGGGTACCGAAAGCTGTAGAGCAGAGCGACGATGACGAATGAGGATTTTAGGCGAATTACGGTTTTTCGAGCGCTTCGGGACCAAGGCGAACTTTGAAATTTCGAAAATCGCGGTTTCGGAAGTTTGTTTGCAGGGCAAAGCGACGCGTGGAAAAGTTTTTCGATTTCTTGAGGCGTTTGAGATACCTGGACAATCCCAACGTCCGTCAGGCCCTGAACGTCCCTTTCAACCAGAAGCCATCTGTAACGATACGATCAACCGCACTTACGTCAAGACGCCGACGTCCCGGTGCTCCTCTTCTACGACGACACAGACATGCCCTGCAACTTCCTGATGGGCCAGAAGTTCTCTGCGGAGCTCAGATATCCCATGCTCCAAAGCACATGGCGCCTCAGTGGCGCGCACCGCAGATGTTCCATGTGGTAAAGCAGTTTCTCAGGGCTCGGCCTATCTAAAGATTTGGGTTTATGAGGTGTTGGGTAGTTGAAAGTGTCCTCTTAAATAATGTGTTGTGAAGGTGAATAAATTTGACTTTATATTGAGAGCGATCCAAGCAAAAAGCATTTCAAGCTTCACTTCATTCCAGGCAAAACTCTTTCAAATCGCTGGAAATCGCTTCCAAACCTGGTAAGCATGTCCTAGAAAGGCGTCCAGCCAGTCAGTGCGGTTTTAAACACAATTTTCACAATTGCGAGTTAGCGAAATCGTACTGGAACCTGGTGGAAACGTAGGCCAAAGCAACCATTATTAAACTTGCTTGCAGCTTTTGGGTTCTTTTTCATCTCAAATTGGCGATTTTCGGCAGATTATTTTGATTTCAAGCTCAACTTTGATTTCAGCAAGAAGTTAGGACTCAGCCTAAATAGCATTTTTCAGGTTTTTGAACAACATCGGCCTCACCTGAAGCTCTGCGATCAGAAGAGATGAGCCTAGTCGGGGTTGCGGGAAGAATCACGAAGAAACGCGCTGAATTTCGCAGGATTTTCCTTCAATTTTCGCCCGAATCCGGACGGGGTTCCCACCGGGAGTTGCAGGCCATGTCTGTGTCGCGTAGAAGAGGAGACCGGGACGTCGGCGTCGACGATTTGCCTGACAAAGGGTTTCATGTCCGTGTACTGCTTGACGTAAGTGTGGTTAATCGGATCGTTACAGATCGTCCCATGGCTTTTGGTTGAAAGGAACGTTTAGGGCCTGGCGGACGTTGGGATTGTTCAGGTAAGTGGCCACGTGGGAGTCGTCCAAGCAAGGCGCTCCTCTGAACAGCTTCGCCCTCTTAGGGTACGGTAGAATCTGGGCAGAGTGGAGTTGGGAAGTGGCGCCCTCGAGCGTAGCCTGAAGTTTGAAACTGTTGACTCGGGGAGTCGGGTCGCAGTCGCGGTAGATGTCGTAAACGTTGAGGGTACCACTCCAGAGGAATTCGAAGATTCCGTCTGTAATTTGGGAGCAGTTGGGAGCGAGATGGCTCAGATCACACTTTTCGATGTTGCCATCACAGCATTCCGAGTCCAACGTGTTCCAAACGTCTTCAGCCACGAGTCCATGACCATAGGCAAACCTGACTACCGTATCTAAATTCATATCCGCGTTCCATTTCCTAGCGCCATTCCCTTCAGGTTGAACGGAAACTCCTTGTGGCCCCAATAACCCACCCCGCGAGCTGATGGAACCTTCTTTGAAACGCCTTTCTAGACAGCCTCTGCTTCCACGTCATCTGAAAACGAGACATATGTTCCAGAACCTTCCAAACGTCCTTATAAGCAACCGTCTGCTACCGACCAGTCGCACTCTCGCAAGTGACCCTCAGCGACTCGACCCACCGAAGCAACGAAGAATGACGACGGAAATCGGCCTTCCCACCTCTGGTCCCGTCCAGGAGGAGCCGGCGTTCGAATTCGAGCCGAAGTACCAGCTCGTGAATGGAATCCCAAATATGAAGGAAGGCGAAATATGGGCCGACAAGTTTAAGGTGAGGTTTTTGACGAGTTTGAGCTTGGAAATGGACCAGGATGGCTTGCGAAATTGCAGAATTATGAATCTTGATTTAACGTTTATGTCGTCGAAATTTATGACCGCAATTTTGTGCCCAATCCATGTGATTTTCGAGCTAATCTGGAAATCATTTTTGCTCTAAAGACGCAAAAATATGTTATTTCTGACGAATTTTGACCTGGAATTTATTTGCTTTCTTCGATCGACTTTGGACCCTAATTTCATGCTTCCTTCGTTCATGTTTTACCTTAAATTTATGTGTTTTTTTTTTCAATTTTCGACGTTTCCTTAATTCTCTGGATTTTGACGCGTTTGAACTTTAAAATGGACAAAATAGTGTGCAAAATTGCAGAATCGCGAATCCCCTTATTTCACAATTGTTTCGTCAAAATTTTTACCCAATTTCACTCCTAAAAAGACCCTGGTTTTTAACGAGTTTAAGCTTGAAACTGGGGCAGGATGGTGTGCAAAATTTAATTATCGTGGCTCCTGATTTCCAGTTTATTTCGTCGAAATTTTGATCACAACGCTTGGATGGATCGTGAGTTTAGTTTTCCCCAGATCCGAACATTAAGTCAAGCTCCCGCCAAGAATGGCGTGCAACTTGGGATTACGGTAACAAGCTCGTGCCATTGCTTGCCGCGCTTTTTCGTTGTACGTTGACCCCGATTTCTTGCCCCTTTGGTTAAATTTCCGGCCTTATGTTCGTGCATCATTTTTTGACCACATTTCCCTCCCTCAAAGACGACTTCTAATTTCTCCCAATTCCAGGTAGTGGAACGCTTCGGCTGGGGCGACAAATACGGCGCCTCGTATTTCGTCACGGAGCTGGGCAAGGATGAAGTGGAACTCGTTCTCCGCGTCGATAAGAATGAGCGAGGAAACACCCTCAACGCAGAAGCGATGGCCCTGAAGAAGACCGAAGCCATCGGGAAGCGCTTCTTCTTCGGGCAGATGCACAGCACCGGAATCGAAGGCGAATTCTGCTACGTCGTCTCCTACTTCCGCGGTGGACCCAGACTCAAGGACTGTGTGGACTTTGTCAAGGAGCACAAGTTCACTTATGGAACCGTGGGACGCTTTGCTCATGATCTCTTCCAGGTATTTCACTTTTTTTGGCCTCATTTACCCACGATTTTGCAGATCGTGGAAACGCTCCACTCGCTCGGCTTCGCAATAACCTGCTTCAACACGGACATGATCACCATGGACGCCTCTAGCCGCAACCTGTTCCTCTCCGACATGAGCCAGCTGAAGATCTACAACCCGACTCAAGGCTGGTGGTTCGGCGGCCCGCAGTACGCGCCCCTCAAGTGGCACGCGGACGAACGCGCCAACATGACGCTCGCAGATCAGCTCATGGTCGTGTTCTTCATGGTCGTTGAGTTGACCGTCGGCGAGCTGCCTTGGACCGGAGTCTCCTTCGCCAAGATCGAGGACCTCAAAAAGGAGTTCGTGACCAAGCAGACGCTCCTGAAGAGTCTGCCTGTCCAGTAAGATCTTTTTCCTAAGCTTTTGTTTATGGCTTCATTTGTAGGTACATCAAGATGTTCAACCTTATCAACGAGTACGCCGAGAAGAGCGAATTTGACGAGAAGATCTACGAGCAGCTGAAGGGCGTCTGCAAGGAGATTTACGAGCAGCTGGGAGGAGTCAAGGACCTCGACGACAACTTCGACTTTGAGAGGGAGCCGACCGAAGAGGAGCTTCCGCGTTTCGTCCTTGAGAAGCGTCCGATCGAAAACGAAGAGGAAACCCAGACGGACGTGGCTGAAGCTGAAGTCCCTCAAGCCCAGGAAGCCAAGTCCGTCGAAGTGGTCGAATGAGAATCGCGTTATTTGTTTATTAATTGCAGCTAATAGAGTCAGAATCTGATTTCAGCCACGCTTAAGATTCGTCGTTTGTTTCCTCGGTCCTTGAGCATGAAGAACCCGTAGCAGAGCTCAGCGACGATAAGCGAAGCCGAGGAAACGAGGATCATCAACGGAAACGTGGAATTTCCTGGTATGAAGGTGATTAGAAGGTTCTTGACGACGACGAAGAGCTGACAAGACGCGTTTTGGACTCCGAAAACAGCGCTTCTGTGGGATTCCTGGACCGTTTCTTGCATGATCTGGGTGATGGCTAGATGGGCGATCCAGAAGCCAGTCCGACCTAGACAGACGCCTCCCAGGTAGACGAAGACGGCAGTGTGGGACGCTGTATGGGAAAAGAGGCCGCCCGGGAGGAAGAGGGAGACGATGCAGGGCGAGACGGCTAAGAAATAGCACTAAAATCTTGTTTTTATAAGAATAAGAAATGAGATTAAAGCCTACCGTAACCCCAACAAGTCCAGCTCGCTTTGTAGAGATGTGGTTTTGAAGGAACGAGTATAGGAAAGAACCTAAAAGGCCGAAAACGGCGCTGACGCTTCCAAAGGTTCCGACGATGTTGGCAGTGAGGCCGCGGGATTCGACGTAGCCAATTACGAGCTGAAATTAGTGTTACGGTAGTCTAGACATAGGAGACATACCGCATCGTATTCGAAGACGGTGATGTAAAGGAGAGCGAGACCAAAAGCGGCTGGGAAGACAGTATGGGAGACGTATTCGAGGAGAGGAGATCGCTTGGAAGCAGGCTTAGACTTGTCTGAGGAAGCGTCAACGACAGACACTAAAAACGACCTGTAATTGACGATAGTCGAACCCAAAATGATCCACTCACCTTTGTAGACGTCTCTTTCTGCAAGCAAAGGGACGGTGAAGTAGACGAGTCGCAAAAGCACCGCTTTCGTAGCCAGCGAGACGAGACTCCAGACTGCGAAGAAGACGCACGCGGCGGAGATTCCGACGGAGCTGACGACGAAGCCGCCGAAGACGGGCGAAACGATTGACGAGACTTGGTAGATTGTAGACATTGTCGTGTTACGGGCTAAAATGCTAATAAATGGACCGTTTGAGAAGAGACAGGGCTTGTTTGGCTGTATCGTTCCTTGTACGTGTCATTGAGTGTTCTTTAGTTACAAACAAAAATGATCCAATTTCAGATTGACGGAGACGGATTACCATTTGCATAGTTTTCAATGAACACTCCACGACGTGTAGTTTTAAAAGTGACCGTTAGGAAAACCTGTTTTAGGGTTCGTTTTAGGCCTTCCTAGGTTGAACTCACCAGCCAGGTTCCCCTTCTTCCCCTCGCTTTCCACCATAACCACGACCCAATCCTTGTTCATCACGATCTGCTCCCCATCAGAAGCGGCTTTTCCAATTGCTGCCAGAGCAACAGAAACGCTTATCGCGAGTTTGAAGTAGTGACCTTCGAGATCCAGAAGTCTGCACGTTAATAAGGCTGCTGAAGCTAAGGCCATGCTAACGTTATTTGCGATAATTGCGATTAGCGCTCCTAAAAATCACTTTTTAGACTCTAAATAGCAGATAAGAAGTTCACCTCGCAGCCTATCATGTCTATCAAGCTGATTGCCGACTTGAGAGCTGAATAAGGTTGAAGCGCCACTTAGGACTAGTTGGCTTAAAGCAACAAGCTTGAGGCCTCCAAGATGTTCTAAGGAAAATGCTAGAACGTAGATCCATAGCCGGTCGGTCTAAAAGGGAATACTGTAGATAGATAAAGGGAGAGGTTCTTACAATACAGTAGACCCCGTAAGCAATAAAGTGGAATAGATAAGACGAGTTTGAGGAATAATACATTTTCTGGTAACGGTTCATTTCTGAAAGTATCCTTAGGGTCAAATAATGTCCCTAACGCTATACTAAACGCAAAAGTGCACAGGGTACAAGTGTACAAGTAGTGACGCCCCTCTTCGTCTTAAGAAGTGGAGCTGAGAAGTGCAAGAAGTGGAGCGTTATGCCGATCAGAAACAAAAACGACGCACAGACGTATTTGAAAGGGAAAATGGAAGATCAGTCGGCAAACAGAATGAAAATCTGATGGGAAATTTCCCTTAAACCAAGAAACTTTGTTTCCTAAACGAAGAGTTTGGATTATATTCCCTCACCTACAGTAAACCGAGCAAATTTACATATTAGTTCAGTTGCGGACCTGTTGGGAAACCCAAGATTTGCATGTCAAACAAGGTGCAACATTTCGAAAACGAAATATTCAAATGTGGACAAAATTGCAAACGAACATGTGTTTTGCAAAGTGGAGAGACCAGAACACAGCTTTTACGACCTCACAGGGCAACCAGAACTTTAAGAATTTCATGCAGGTTCACGTCTCTGAAACAGAAAATCAATTCTAATCAGAACCACCTCCAAAGTTAGTTTTTTGACGCGTCAGAGTAAAGCAACCAACGGCACATTAAAGTGCACTCAACAAAATAATTCCAGTCATGCAGTTTGGGCGTGCGGAGGCAAGCAACAAGGAAGGAGAACCTATTGTAGAGGTTTAGAATCTCCGCAAAGCCGCAAGTCAAAACTGAATCCAGGGGTTTCCTGTAAGGTGTCAGTTAGGCACTTTCTAGCGATAACGAAGACCAGAAAGGAAAAACGTTGTGTACAGAGATCTCTCAGAGAGCTAAGGCGGAACACAATTTCAGCTCTTCTTATCAAATTCCTGAAATTGGAATCTGACAAGGCCCTTATACAGAACACTCTACCCTTAAATAACAGCTTCACAATGTCCACATCAACCCGATTAACACCCAAATCTCCCAAAAATTATATGCAAACACTGTTTTTCGGAATTCTATGTGCCATGCAGGCGGTGACTAACGTGCATTTACAGAATTCCACTGTTTATTTATAAAGGAACTTGTTCGTATGCATTTGAAATTTAGATTTATGGTAAAGAGGATGACAGTGGACCTGAACCATTATGTTCTTAGAACGATACAGATGGCTATGACTTCAGTTGTTAGCAAGTAGTAAGCAAAATCGTTGAACTTAAGAAGCTTAAAGTATATTGAAAACTACTAAAACAACTTTTGGACTGAAAAGTACAATTTTTCCCTTGGATTTGGGTGTTAATTTGGGTGTTAATCGGGTGCTTTGCGCTTTTATAACTCTGTTTTTGATTGTTTACAAGACGATGCTTGACTTGGAAATCGACCTGGAAATTAAGGTCAGTAAGATAAGAGGTCGCGTTGCAGGGAATGGTGTAGGCGCCGTAGAGTCCGTTCCAGGGGATACTGTAGTTGGAGGTTGAAGTTGTTGAGGAACTTCTTGGGCATTCCGATGTAGTCCTTTGTTGTAGCAAACGGCGACTGACGCTCTCATTCAAAAGAATCATCGTCCTCTTGAGTGACCGTCAGTCTCTGTTTCATGCTCAAAATAACCATTTTAGGCACCTGACGCGCTACCAGTCCCAAAGATTATGGGATGTTGGCTGTGGTCAGAGATGTGTGAAGCTCATGGCAATTGTCTTATCTCGTGGTGGATACGACTTCTTCTGACATCACATTGAATATCGCTCTGGAAATAAGACGACGCGGAGCTGTTTTGAATATGAAGCATCTACAACCTACGAGAGTGTATCTGAGAAAACGGCTAAAGATACTTTTCGTGAGTTATAAGGTTACTTACCTGAGTTTCAAGACTTATAGGGTTTGGAGCGAAGGGTTATAGGGTTTTTTCTTACAGGGTTTTTAGCGGATGTGGGTGAGATTAGAGAGCAATCCGGCACAGTGCAGTCTAACTTCTAGCCATCTTAGCCTCCAAATCACTGGTTACGAAAGCCACATCCACAAAAACAGTTTATGCCAATAACAACAAAAACAACAAGAATTCTACAATTTGTACATCATCGAAAAAGGCGCATCGACCAAAATCCGATTCCAACGAAAACGGCGACGGCGGCAGCTCCGTAGATGAGCGTCTTCTGCGCGCCCCAGAAGCGCTCTTCGTTGTCGTCAGCGGCCTTCTGACGACGGATGATCCCCTTCGCGAGCTTCACGAATCCGTCCTGAAAGAAGGCGCGTCAATTCGTGGAATGAAGAGAAGGAGACTTACCCAAGAACGGTGGAGGACGGGCCACTGCTTTCGAATGCCGCGCTCGATGTAGCGGGCGGTGTACACGGCGATGTCCGAGATCGTTTGCTGGAGGTTCTCCTTGGCCAAACGGAGGGCGACAAGACCGGCGAAGGCGGTGATGGCGACGAGACGGCCGTAGGGCATCTGCACGTCCTCCTCGTTATCGTTTTTGTGCATGTGGTCCAGCACCTGAAAGAGTAGATAAGAATCATAAGAAACGTGACCAAGACTCTTACATCGATGTAGGAGTTGAAGGTGATGGAGGAATGCTTGTCGGCGAGGAGCATCTGGACGAGGTTCTTGAGGTTATCGGCGTTGCGGCGTTCGAAGATGCGGCACACTTCGTAGAGCATTTGGTGGGCGACCTCGGGTTCGTAGGCGCGGTCCGGACAGAGCCACCAGTGGAGTCCTTCGTCCGAAACGCGGCGGTTGATGTAGTCCGAGATGAAGCTTTGGGGCGAGTATTCTTCCTGCAGGTAGTCAGGCATTCCGGTGAGAGCGCCTGCAAGGAAATCAATCACCGAATTTCGCACAAAATCATGGACACATCCTAGCGTTTCATCTGCTCACGATAGAGCAAAATCCAGTAAACTTACAGTAGGCGACGTCCATTGTTTCAGCGAGATTTCGTGGCCAATATCTGGAATGAAAGAGGGAAATTAGCAAACAAGAACGTGTAAGGAATAATGCGAAAGTGGGAAACACAAGACGCAAAATTTGCGTGCCGCTTTCGAGCAAACGCAACCACTTTTGCACCGAACAATAAGAATTTCGCCTCAAACAAGCGAAAACACAATGAGGCAGCAAGTGACCCAGCCAAATGTCCAAATAGGAAAGGGCAAAATAGGTAAAAACGAAAGCAATCCTAATCCCTAGCATTTTACGATAAGGTTCCGCGACCAAGTTTACTTTTTGAGCCGCAGGCTTCTTTGCGCGGAAATCCACGAAATCAAACAAAAGCGACGAGCGATGCGAAAAAAAAAAACCCAAATTCGCCTTAATAAAGGTGGCGAGCGAGAGGCCGCGGCGCGCTGAAATCCGAAGCTACAATTTAAGCCTGAACTCGACCTAAGCCTAAGCTTCAGTTTGATCTTAAACATGTTGATCTTAAAGCCGAGCTTCGGTATCAACTGCCCCCAATGGCTTAAATACAGCAGGTCAAACAAGTCAAAAACCGTTTCGAAGGGCGATCATCAGACAACCCGCGCGATGACCATCTGAATCCACGGCATTTCGTGATAAGGGTCAGCGATAAAGCTTACTTTTTCGGCCTTTTTGAGACCTCCTTCCGTGATCAACAACGAAATTTCCAAAGAGCATCAAGCGATTCGAACAGAAAACCGAAGTTCGCCTCAAAAAGGTGGCGAGCGAGAGGCTGCGATGATATGGAAACCTCGGAAGTGCGAATAGCTTTGCAGCCCTCACCCATGGGCCTCTTCCAAGCGTTGAAAACGCCTTCGACCGTTCCTATTGCAACATCCTAAGGCTTCCAGAGCCACATCAACAAAAAAATCGACATAAGAGGAACAATTTACGATTAAAACTATCTCGCAACTTCTTATCCAAACTATCAAACAATCAATTAATTAACGCCTCTTGTGGCCGGCGTCGCAGGACTTGAGATAATCTTCGTCGGCAATATTGAGCATGAGGCCGTCGGCAGGCAAATAGACTTTGTTGGTCGAGTCGGAGATGGTCTTCGCGATATGCTGCGCCGCGCGGATCTTGCGGAGCTTCAGGAATCCCTGGTCGTGCTTCATCGACTCTCCGAGCTGGAAATCGAGGCCGGATTATTCCAAAATAAGTCGCTCATCGCTCTTACCAATTTCGCGGCCTGCGCTTCTCCCTCTGCTTGGACAATCTTCTCCTGACGCTGCTGGATGGCCTTTTCAACGTAGAAGCTCGCTCGCTGAGCCTCCTGTGCAGCGACCTGCTTGGCTTCGACCGCGGCGGAGTACTGCGGCGAGAAAGCGAGTTCCGTGATGGCGACGTCATCGAGGATGATGTTGAAGTCCAGCGCGCGCTCGACGAGCCCCTTGCGCACGAGGAGAGAAACTTGCTGACGCTGGGTGATCAGCTGGGACGCATTGAATTTGGCAACAACGCTTTTAAGAACCTGAAAAGCTCGAAATAACCCCGGAAACAGAATTAAAACCACTCACCTCATTGCAGATCGATGGGAGCACGCGCTCCTCCCAGTTCTGTCCCAGCGTGCGGTAAATCTTGGGCAGATTGTTGGGATCGGGACGGGAGAGCACACGGAGGCCAATGTTGACCATCTGGAGATCCTTGCTCCCGGAGGGCGAACGGATCTGGTTTGGACGCGCGCGGATGTCGTAGATGATCGGGTACTGGAACCAGGGCATGCGGAAATGAAGCCCTTCCTTGCTGATTTCGTCGGAAATGCCACCGACACGCTTGAACATGATCGCGCGGTGGCCGGCATCCACTGAAAACTCGCGCAATTAGGCAAGAACGAGCGGAAATGAGGAATTACCAGTGTAAATCGAATTCAGGACTGCGTATCCAACAGCACCGGCGGCGGCAACCAAGCCGAGGCCAACTCCGGCGCCCTTCGTGTTCTTCGAAAGCCTTTCGGCCATTTTTGGGTTGCCTGCAACGAAAGAACACTCATGAATACTGAAAATAGGGTGCGTGGAGGACAGCAAAAAAGAAGTCAGTCGAAAATTACGTCAACCGAGAACTCGCGAGCGAACGCGAAATCAGAGAAGTTCTTTTGCAGATTGTGGCTCAGGGAAATCGTGCTGGGACCCAATTCATCAGTCAGGTGATTCTCGCTTATTTGAGACCAAAATGCCTTACTGAATTCAAGTGCTTTTGGGATGCAAGCGCGGAGGGAAACTTGTATAAGCGTCTCTTCAATAGGTTTTAGACGTAGGCAAACCCTATTTGTTGCAAAAACAAGATTTGAAGACGTTTATTTAAATTCTAATCTAACGCTTGAAGAATAATAAGATCAATGGCACGCCGGAGCAGGTTCAGTATTAAAAGTAAAGCTCATCAGCTTCTTATCGAAGTCAAATGTCACGCAGTAATCCTGGATGATTTGGAGACCAAAGTACCACTCAGGACCGAATCCGTAAGCCTTAGAGTTTTCGAAGTCGAGGACGCATCTGCCGTTAGGAAGAGGATGCTCTATGTAAACGTAAACCATCACCTGGATGGTGAGAGTGCCGCCGTTGACCTAAAAATTGAGGTCAGGTTACATGGTTGCTCTAACCATTGGAAAAGTGTGAAAAATGCTTGACGAAGAACTTGCAAAGGCTGAAGACTAGTTAACCGGATAGCTGTTTGGTATATTTACCATAGCTTCTTTCTGTTTTGTCCTTATCTGAGACTTGAATGCTCTTATGGAAACATCAATAAAAGACCGAGCAGCCGCCTCAATCCGTGCACTGGGTTCCAGTAGGGACATGCCGCTTCATGGCAAAACGAGATTTCCTGGTCTTCGCCTTAGCATGCCATTCCTCACGCCGTAATTTGGATTTTAGCCACAGAAATCGGGTTCGGAACGTGCCTGGTTTGCTTTTCATGTCCACAAGTCACAGAAGAGAGCGACTAACCTTTCCACTGACCTCAAACTGGACAAGGCGCTCATCAAATTAGAAATTCCATGCGTGAACTGAAGAGAAGAGGGTTCCTTTGCTTATGCCTTGTAGCATCTCTGCAAGCTTTGAGAGCGATTTGAGAACGATTTTTGAGTCCAAAGAAGGGCGAATTAAAGGTCGAAATCTACCCAGCAAGATTGGTTTCTTCACTGACAGCCGTAAGCCAAAGTTCGACCTTTGCTGTCAATTTTAGAGGTTTTTGGACCACATAACAGCTTTAAAACATGTTCAAATGGATAACTTGCAGATGCACCCAGCTCATGAACTTTACAAAAGTCATTAAACGTTCCTTAGCAAAATTTATTTAGCTCCGTGTAGACGTAAACAGAAGCCCGGATGGTGAGAGTTCTGCTGTTGTCCTGGAAATTGTGGTCTGGAAGGGTTGCAGTAGCGCCGCAGTCGACGATGTAGGCACCGTAGAATTATAATTCCTGCCATCTGACCTCTACACTAAACTCTCATGCAGTTTGTGATCTTTTTGTAAAGGCATACAGGACTCATGGACTTTTTCAAAGAGTGCTATCTGTTTTTTGAGTGTTGATGAGTAGATCGAGCTCCTAACTTTCTGTAATCAGGCGTCATTTTCAAAATCTTGAATTTCTAAAAGTCCTCTTTCAAGCTTAGCTCGCCAAGACCAAAACCGAGATAAAAGTGAATTCAATAGCTGCTTGTGGCAGCTCTGAACAATTGTATCCTTAATTTGAGTTTTGAAAGCTTGGATGGAAACGTTTATAAACGTCTTTTCCACATAAAACTGAAATCGAATGGAGAATGGCATGGTCACATGGTCATTTATTTCGCTAAACGCTTAAGCATTTATACAAAACTTGATAAGATAAGACCTTAGCACTTTCCAACCGGACCACCCGGCACAGTGTTGTCAGTGAAGCCCATCAGCTTCTTATCGAAATCGAAGGAGACGCAGTAGTCCTGGATGATTTGGAGACCAAAGTACCACTCAGGGCCGAATCCATAGGCTTTAGAATCTTCAAAGTCCAGGACGCATTTGCCGTTAGGAAGAGGATGCTCCGTGTAGACGTAAACAGGAGCCCGGATGGTGAGAGTGCCGCCGTTGACCTGGAAATTGAGGTCTGGAAGGGTCGCAGTAGCGCCGCAGTCGACGGTGTAGGCGCCGTAGAGTCCGTCCCAGGGGATACTGTACTTGGAGGTGAATTCCTTGAGGAACTTCTTGGGCATCCCAATGTAGTCCTTGACCGTGCTGATGACCACCTGCGAAGGAGAAGCTTTCACGCCTCCCAGCTCGGCTCCTAGGACATCAAATTGCCAATAGTTCTTGGACGTCGTGGGGAGAGAGATGGTCTTTTGACCGGGCATCTTTCTCTTGCAAAGATCTGCACCTCCCATCTCCACTTGAGCTTGGCATTCCTCCTTTCCTACCCACACCGCAAACACATTTTTAGCAGCCTTTTTAAACCACCAGTCCTGTGTCTTGGTCACTCCCGGATATGAAGCAGTGTCACTAGGAGAAAGACCCAAGGTTCCACCATTTACCGCGCTTGGATCAATCTTCGTGTTGAACGTCACTTCCGTATTGACGCCCATTGCACTCTGAACATGTTAATCAGATAAATTCGCTAAGAGCGCATACCTGAACAATGTCCTTAGCCGTGTTGTTAGAGAGCTGCTTGTAGCTTGTTGAAGCTTGATAGGCAAAGCAGTTACGGTTGGTATTAGTGCCAGGGCAGATATTTAGACTCATGTCCGAGGACGTTGTGTCAAGGACTACAATAGACACCTGATTGGCAGATCCCACTTGCGTGACCTCGGAAACTATTCCATAGTCAACCTTAGGGTGATGGTAGTGGTTGACGAGCCTGAAAGGGTAATGTAAAGCCTTAGACATTAATTGGAGAGTGGCTCTTACTTGACAGGTCGAGGGTTCCTAGGGAGCTGGCCAGGAGGAATGCTAAAGGCGGCCGATATGGCGACGGAGAGGAAGAGGAGAAGCAACTTCATGGCTGAAACTGATAAGAAAGGAGGTTGCAGGACAGTTTTATGCAGGCAGTACCAGCTGATAGAGATTATAATTGCAGAATTGCAGCCATTAAACCCCGATAATGCTGATCAGTGGACATCACAGTCAGCCTGTCATCCTCATGTAAGGCGTTGTCATTTGACTTCTCTAGTAAAACAGCGCACTATTCTAGAATGGGCGTCTGTTCCACGTTAGTCTGGAGAGCTTAGCTGGAGAGCTTACTATCTCCTCTGTTTGAAAGAAGCCGCCTGTAAGAAAGTCAGAGTGGTAAAGAGCGACTGAGAGGAAGATGAGAAGCAGTTTAATGACCGGAAACTGATAAGAGCACGGACTGCAACGAAGTTTCATGTCGAGGTCAGATGACAGGGATTATAAATGCAGAAGCACAGCCATTAAGAGGCGAAGGACTACTGCGTGACGTTCGACATCGATAAGAAGGTTTCGAGTTTCACTAAGAACATTATACCTGGTAAGCAGTGCTTACATTGATTAGCTTGTGCACGTTAAATCACTATTTAAATAAATTTCCAAGTGACCCCAATCTAAATTCTTTTTCTGAGCTTCTCAGTACATCTATACACAAAGAAGCCTCTCCCGAATGGAAAATGTATCTTGGACTTCGAATCTTCGAAAGCGTTTCGGTTTTTGTTAGTTGTGCTTCAGATCATCAATCTTTTGACTTTGAGCATATGGGTTTCACTAAGAACAATGTGCCTGGTGAAGGAGGTCCTAAGCATTGATCTTATCATACATTTCTTCTGTAGAACTGTTTAACGCAACAATTTATGATCTGATGATTCGATGCTCTGACAATCAATGAAAGGTCTTAAACTTCTTAACGGAGTAGCAATTCGGGTGAACGAAAATGTTGAAGCTTGAAATCTGACTGACAAGTTAACATGGTTGTGGATGACGGCGTGACCAAGTGGGCAGGTGGACAAGGAAAAGGTTGGAAATGACAAAGTAGGAAAAGTCGTTGACTTTTAAAGAAACGAAAATAAGGTTTGGTTTGAGATCTGCACGCGATAAAGGAAATGCAAGGGACATGAGAATTTGCGTCACGATACATAAACATACGAATATTGAGGGTCAGAGTAAGAATATGTAATGCGGAATAGAGACTGCGTTTTGACTCATCGTTTGTGACTATCTGAAGAAGATCTGACGGATTTAGAGTGCTTTGAGGATTGAAATATTGAGGAGGATATGTGATAAGATATGATTGCGGATACAAAGAGCTCCAAAAGCTGTTTAGAAGCCTAGATGATATGTGCTCGTAGGCGAGTTGCTGTGCGACTCTTCTCCTCCCAAAAACGACGGCGTCTCAATGCGAGCTTCATCCATGATAACCATGCTTTGATTGTCATCCTCGTCTTCATTTCCAGCAGGCTGTCCTGGATCTTGATAAGCTGCAGCATTGTCAGCAGCAGCTTGGTTAGAAGGAGCCGGGTCCTGAACGTGGTGTTGGAACCAAACTTGATAGGCTGGTCCGTAAGCTGCCTGCACTTGAGGTCCGTAGACCATGTGGAGATAGGCTGGGTCGTTGCTGTGGTACTGTAAAATACAGGTTGAAAATGGTCTCAGGATAAGAGGCTTACCTGGGCGATATGAGCTTGATGAGCTTGACAGAAGCTGCACATGGCTTGGTAGGGGAAGTGGGTCTTGATGTGGTTCTGCAATACCGTAATCTTAGAATTTCGAGGCCAAAATTTGACCCTTACCGTATCAGGCCAATGCTGAGAGATGTAGGCCAGCTGACTCTGCACGACGCGGACAAAATCTTGGACACTAAAATCAGTTAAACTTAGATAATGCTTATAAGACCATCAAGAATCCTACCGCTGAATTTCGTGACGATTAGCGGTAACCTCGGTAGCAATATGACGCATTTCAGCCATCATGTATTCCTGCCTGAAATCGGAGCTTTACTAATCCTAAGGTAAGCAAGCTAAATCCCTTGTTTACGCGTTCAAAAAGTTATATTTTTGCATCCTAGACGTAAACAAGCCGTTCTCGATCCGCTTAAGGTTGTTTTGCCAACTTTATCCTAAGAATTTCTTGGCCTTCGTTTCAAAGATCGAAACTCTAGAGTGATCGTCTTACCTAAGACTCTCAGCAGTGTTCCACGTTGTGAGCCTTGTCGTAAACTCACGAATAACGCGTTCTATCTGTCGGATTCCTTCCGCCCATCCAACCGTTCCAGGATCCATCGGCTGAGGTTCCGGTCGCCCTCCGTCTTGAGGCAGATCTGGGACGAAATTCTCTTGGTGGTAGTCTTGGATCGCCATTTTGAGCACTCTAAAACGAGAGGCTCCGTTAGAAAATGTCACAGGCGAGGCGAAGGAAAAAGGGGCAAGTGGCGCGGTGCAGGGAGCGCGGTTGTTATGGGAACTCAGGGTCGCTGTGGTCAGCTAGAGAGGAGGGTGTCTTTGGGGTGAAATGCTAGAGGGGAGAAATACTCACGCGAAGGATTATGACGGCGCTAGGTTGAGGGGAGACGTGTCCATGCGGCAGTGGAGTCTTTAGTTTGAGTTTAAGGTAGGAAGCGCTATTTAATGATTATAAGAATCTTATTAGATATCAGAAGGCTAGTTCGATGGAACGCCAAATGCACGCTAATTACACCGAAAGTTTCAAAGTGCAATTTTAAAGTAAATTAGGTTTTGAAAAGTGTCAGCAGTGCCCTATAGGTCACTATAACTCTCTAGACGTGCTAACTGTAGCCCTTGAAGACCTGAAAACTGCCAAAATTTTGAACACCTTAGCACATCAGGGGGTCCTAATTTTGACCCTAATTTAAACGCTTCAAAATTCTCTATATTCGATTTAATGGTCTTTAAGCTTTACTAAGTTATTGAGTCTAAACATTTTCATGTTTCAAGCTATGAAAAAAGCCTTTAAAGCGCTAGATTTCCAACTTTTATCCAACCTCTGTAAGCTCACTCTTAAGGTTCTAATCTCACTCAAGCGTCTTAAACTTTAAACCCGATTTTCACAACCTTACAACCGCAACAACCCTAAGCGCCTTGTAACTACACATTTACACCTCTCGCGCTTTAGGAGAAAGGCGGCCGTTAGCCAACTCCTAAGGCCGTAAGCCAACTCCTAGCCGTCAGCCGACAGGTGTATTCACATTCACGCCTTCGGATTAAGTTGGCGTGACTGAAGAGGTAATTGCGCCGAGGACAGCTGCCACTAAGAGTGGCGAGAGCGCGTGAGAGGCGAGGAAAGAGGTCCAGCGAACCGGAACGGAATTGTGTTCTCTGAGTTCAATATAAGCGCCGGATTTGGACGACGACGCGATGGCGTGCGGCAATCACGCCAGACGAAAAGAAGAAGAAGGCTATTTGAGGAAATGCTGGAAATAGGTCTGCTTTCCTTAGATTTAAGACTCGAAAAACGCGTGACACAAGTCCATAGAAGCTTAGCTTAAGCCCCGCAACCCTGAAATGTGAAAACGGCACTCTTAATCTTCTTAAAGACCCACCCATGATCTCCTGCACCTCCAAATTTGTCGCCAGTCCATGAATAATTCACCACTCTCATGCCTGCACGCTACAAACTTCCCTAGCTCCTAACACACTCGACTCCGCGTGGCGTTGCATAAAATTCCAAGATTGTTTACTACCCAACGCGAGATGGCGTCAACCGCAAAGCGAAATCCATTAGGTCATGCATCCTACGTGGGCCGAGGCGAATCTAATTAAGGTAATTTCGCGCGCTTTGCATGTGATCTTGCTTATGCCGGCGCTGGGAGCATGGCGCAGCTGCATTCGCAGGTCCCAAGAATGAAATGTAATTAATGCGAGGAGAGAGGAGAACAGAGGCGAGGAGGAAGGAGGGAAAGACCCACTTAGGGGCGCCCACTAGTGCAGAAGGACACGTGTGGATAGGAATGGGGGCTTAAGAGAGAGCAAAGCAGATGAGGGTGAGGTCGGGAGAGGAAATTGGCGAGGCAAATTAAGAGATTCAAGAATTTGTTTGTTTGACTTGTAAACGAAGCGATAGGGTCTCGGATCCTCTTGGAAGCCTTGCGAGAAGGAGCACCTTAAGAGCGCCACACGGCACTGTAAGTCAAGAAGAGTTCACGTAGCTTTTGACTCCTTGACAGCGTAATTTACAGAGTCTGATGATTGATTCCAATGATTCCAATGCTAATGATTCCAATCCGCAGCCCGATATTCCAGTAATGCAATAACTCAACTTCCATTAAAACCTCTCTGTTCTCTACGTGAAGTTTATTATAGTCCTCTGTGATTTCATCATATAACTCTTCTGGGAAATCCACCCTGGAAGAGTTATATCATTGATTTCCTTGAGGGTCAATTTTACATCGACGCTGCCGTTCTTGCAGATATGAGTAGCGCTGAGAGGAAGATCGTAACCATTCAGGGCAAGAATGATCTTGAGGTTGCGATAGGAGGCTTTAAAGTTGTCACAGAGTATTCGGAATCGAGTTCCTTTGGGAAGACCTTCTTGTAGCGGATGTTGGATTCTCTCACAGTCTTGATGATGGCGAGTTCTTGGAGAGAACAAGGTGAAGACATCTTCGGGTGGAGTCAGAGGACTTGCCTGGAGTCAGTGCCTGAAAGTAGAGAAAATGACCCTTCTGAAAAAAATGAGTTTAAGCGATGCTAACTTGAGCTTGGTTCTGGCACAAAACCAATGCCTGAACCAATGTTTAGGTTAGCATCGCTTCAACTCTAGTATATAAGCCCTTCTCGACCCTACTGAAGCACACGAGTTTCTCTCCTCAAACCTCCCGACACCTTCCCTGCGATGTCCATCCACTCCTCCGCCAAGAACCCCCTCGGCGCCGGCCACAAATTCATCAAAAACGCTCCCAAACGCCCCGCCGGCTGCGCGTCCTTCGCCAAGGGCTCCAAATCGTTCTCCGCCGTTCGCGTTTCCAACCTCCGCATCTCCAACTCCGCTCTCCTCCAGCGGATCTCTGTCGCCCCGGGTCCGAAGACCTCCGGCGCGATCTCCAAGAAGCCTCAGAATTGCGGATCCAAGAAGGCCGCGAAGCCGAAGAAGGCGAAGAAGCCGAAATTCGCCCAAAAACCGAAGAAATCCACGGAAGAACTCGACCGCGAGCTCGACGAGTATATGAGCCACGGAAAGGTCGTCAAGATCTCCGAGCTGCTCTCTTCTTTAGGCCTTAACTGAAATTTCTTGTCATTTCAAGCATTAAAATCGTGTTTCCATTTGGTTCCACCTTTTCGATTCATTCTAACCTTGAAAAATCGCAAAATTCCTTAAAGCATCTTGTCGAAGTCGCGTTTCCAATTCGCCCATTCGTGATCTACAGGGTGTTTCAGAAAAAATAATGGCCGGCCAGACAGGGGGAACGGCGGCATGTCTGGAAATGGCGGGACGACCGGTCGGTTTCGCTAACAAATAACGCGAAACCGACCGGTCGTCCCGCGATTTCCAGACATGCCCCCGTTCCCCCTGTCTGGCCGGTCCTTTTTTCCTGAAACACCCTGTAAAAGTCATCAATCCCCATTTCACAATTCAACCGAGTTCCCTCATCTCTTCGGTCCTCCTGATCACCCTCTTCACGGGTTTGTGCTGGTCGAGGGAGTCTTCAAACAGGCAGCTTCGCGGACGATCGGGGAGGACACGTTTCGTGAAAAAGAGCTCTCGACCGCTCGACCGAACTCTGCGAAGCTCGAATAACAACGGTTGCAGACTGGTCTCGACACGAATTTCCTGACTAAAGCTTTCCGCGAATCGGTTGATTTTCAAATTTCCGTTTGCCTCCGAGCGGTCGCTCCTCGTCGGGATTTTCGGCCTCTTCGTCTTCGTGGTTTAAGCATTTGAGCGCCTGGGAATGTCACGGCTTTCGGCTCAATTCCTAAGCGAACTTCTAATTTCAGGTGGCGATGAACTTGACCATCGGCGAACTCGTCGACAGCGAGAAGAAGTTCGGCGATGACCTGCAGTCGGTTCTGGAGGTGAGTTGGGCTGTTTTGGCGGTTTTTGGGGCATTTGAAAGTCAGAATTTGCAATGTTTTTGCGCTTTCTGGAGGCGCTTAGGGGCCACCAATAGGAACGCGTTGGGCGTCTTCTAAAATCCGAAGTTTCGACCGATTTAACCGCCGTTTTTGAGCGATTTTGCGTCAATGTGTGGCCTACATTTTGAGGCGCTAATGCTCCGATTTCGGCCACTGTTTAAACTCCTAATTTCTAGGGCTACTACTACTATTTCGTCGAAAATCGGCAATGCTACAATGTCTCCGTGTGCGACCTTAAGGCGGTCTTTGGCGGCATTGAAACCATCTACAACTTCAGTCGAAAGCTACACGACGCGCTCAGTCGCGACGCCTACAGTGTGATCAAGGTAAGCTTTAGATTTATCCAAGGGAGTCCAGGATGGGAGGTCAAAGGAGAGCTCCCGAGGACCGACCGCTCGCCTCATATAGGTGGAGTCGAAATGAGATAAGAGCTTCTGATGCGGATGCAGACAGCTGTCAGGAGCCGACCGCTCCATTCTCCGCTTCGAAATCGAAATGAGAGCTTTTGATGCAAAGTCAGACTGGTGTTGATTTGCATATGATCAGTGTATGACCACGTTGAATTGCATATGATCAAATCCTAAGCGTTAGCAATACGTGCTTAAGCATTTATCGTGTTTCCAGACCGCGCAAACTTTCCTCAACGTGTCGATTGGATTCAACGAGTACGTCGTGTACTGCACCAGCTATGAAAAGTACGTTTTCCCTCATAGAACCTGATTAACCGATGTACTTTTAGAACGACAGCGAAATTGACCCAAATGTTGGAGAACGCCATATTTGCTAAGGCCGTGGATCTGCAGCAGAAGAGATTAGGACACCTGCTACCGCTGTCCGCATACCTGTTGAAGCCGGTGCAGAGAGTGATGCAGTATCATCTGTTCTGGGAGGTAAGTTGGCTTGTTTGAGACCTGAAAAGATGAGAATTTTACAGAAGATCATGAAGCAGTGGAGCTGCCCGCCTGGCTTGACCGTCGAGGAGAAATTCTACGTGCGCAAGGCGTTTGAGTCGATGACGCATCTAGCGAAGAGCACCGACGCGGAGAAGGAGCGCTGCGATAGGATCGACAGCGTTTTGCAGGCGCAAGCGAAGCCTTTGATGCTTCCCCTGGTTGAGGTAGGCCTTGGAATCAGCATAGGATCAGCCTCAGAATGGAAATTATGTTTAGAACGGCGATCTGCTTCCTACGCACGACACAGGGATTGTTCTCCAGGAAGCGGGAAGCCTCGAAGACGAAACCATGGAAGATTTCGGAGAAGATCAAGTAGACGCCGAAATCCGGAAGGAGGCCTCGCTTCCCAGAAAGGCGAGCGGCGTTTCTGGAATCTCGCGTCCTTCTATCGTCGCTCCTCCCTCTCCTGCCCCATCGTAAGCGCTTATCTCTGGCTTCGCATCTCAAGACAACGTTCAGGAACGTCTCTTTGCTTCGCGCAGGTCGCTACGGCCACGGAAAACGCCTAAGCGCGAGCGGTTTCTTCCGCCCGCTTTCCGCAGGATTCAGCGAGAGTTCGAGGGCGCTGTCGACGTCCAAAGAAGCCGCGGAACTTGCCCAGAAGTACAAGGACAGGGCCAGCCCGATCCTGGACATGCAGCGGGAGCTCGACCGCCATCGAGCCGTGTTCAACAGGGCTCCGGAACCTACGCCTATGGACTACCATGTACGTATCTGGTCCTTAGAATGCAACTTATGAGCTCCTTAAGATCAAAATCGCGAACTACCCTGGTGATCTGGCGCTGCTGGGCAAATTCCGCATCCTCAGTGATGCGGACGTTTTCCAGTATACGACGAAAACTTACAAGGTGAAGAAAGCAATGGTGCGCACGCTGATCCTGTTCGAAGACGCATTCGTTATGTGCAAGAAGCGCGGAGATTTGTCGCGCGAAACTGGCGAATACTATGACTACAAGCTTTCTATCCCGGTAAGCATACATACCTCTATCACTCCTCTATCTCAAGACTATGCTTAGGTGTCATCGCTGAAGTTCGCGGCCTGCTCCAAGACCGGCCGAGGCCGTTTCGAGGTTTGGTCGACGGCGGCCAACGAGGTCGGGTACGCCGTGGCACTCTCCTCCGGCTCTGACGTCGACCGAAGGAGATGGATCAAGAAACTGGACAAAGCGACGATGCGATTCGCCAGACAGAACAATAACAACATGACCACCGACACCAGTGCCCTGTCCACCGTGTACAACTGCTGCGTGGATCGTTTCAATGCTTTGAGCATCGGCAGTTCGTGGTAAGTCCTTCCACTTGAGCGCCTCGAGAGCTCATGATTCTATTTAGCTCCATTCTATGAATTCGAATCGAGCAGAAAATGACCCACTAATGGCTAATTTCAGTCCGCCCTCCCCGGCCTCGACTATCATCAGCAACATGAGCACCCCGCGCGGATTCTTCAGCTTTGGGAGCCGCAGGAATTCGATGCAGTAAGTCATTCTAGCAGTATAAAGATGACTCAATAGTCGACTTGTTGTAGGACGCTCTGAAGGGTCGCGTGCCGCCATAGGATAGGCTAACGCTGATGGAGTTCACTAAGTTTCTGGTTTTGGAGTTACGATCTCACTGTCAAGTAATCGCTGATTATAATAATTTATGGAATAAACATTTATTTGCCTTTAAGGATAGTTTAGGATTTCGCGTCATTCCCTTGTCAGTTGAGGCCCAAGGAAGAGAGCAGCTCGGAGATCTTGACGACCTTTCCGTGGCTCATATACTCGTCGAGCTCGCGGTCGAGTTCTTCCGTGGATTTCTTCGGTTTTTGGGCGAATTTCGGCTTCTTCGCCTTCTTCGGCTTCGCGGCCTTCTTGGATCCGAAATTCTGAGGCTTCTTGGAGATCGCGCCGGAGGTCTTGGGCCCGGGGCGACAGAGATCCGCTGGAGGAGAGCGGAGTTGGAGATGCGGAGGTTGGAAACGCGAACGGCGGAGAACGATTTGGAGCCCTTGACGAAGGACGCGCGGCCGGCGGGGCGTTTGGGAGCGTTTTTGATGAATTTGTGGCCGGCGCCGAGGGGGTTCTTGGCGGAGGAGTGGATGGACATCGCAGGGAAGGTGTCGGGAGGTTTGAGGAGAGAAACTGGTGTGCTTCAGTAGGGTCGAGAAGGGCTTATATACTAGAGTTGAAGCGATGCTAACCTAAACATTGGTTCAGGCATCACTTTTAGCATCACTAGCCTGGATCATTTACTCTACTTTTAGGCACCCAAATCGTCTGACTTCATCTCGAGATGTTTCGCTTCGTTCTTTCGAAGAACAGGGTATCATCAAGACCGTCCTTGAATCTTCCCGAAAGGAACCCATTTCCGAATGCTCTGCAACAACTTTAAAAGGTGCGGTGCGTATGCACTTCCATCGGGCGATTTGACGCAGGGAAATTTTGCCTCTAAAATGTGTGAAATCGGAGCACAAGCGGGGGCTACAGCGATGGCGACACGAGTTTGAACACTTCTGTTCAACTGTTCCGGCGACAGCGACGGCGACAGCGACGACGACAGCGACAAGGCCAAATTTGAGTTTGAACACCCCTTGGCGACATCGTGAGCGACACCACCCAAATTCTTGTTATTAGGAAGGTCTGGAATGAGCGGGTGCCGGTGTGTCTGGAGCGACTCATTCGGAATTCGCGCGCTGCAAGCGAACCCGTCGAAATTCCGTCCGGATTTGAGCGGAAATCGAAGGAAAATCGAGCGTAATTCACCGTTTTTGTTCCTGATTTTCTCCGCAACCAATTTTGCCTCTAAAATGTGTGAAATCGGAGCACAAGCGGGCAAAAAATTGCCAAAAAATGGGCGAAATTTTGCCAAAAGCGGAAGATAAGGGCCTGGAAGGGGTTGCGGGAAGAATCAGGAAAAAAGCGTTGAATTTCACAAGAGCACGATTTTCACCTCCACCCTTTCTTTCACCTCCACCCTTTCACCGTTGATGACGAAGACCTCGTACGACATCTGCGAAGAAGAGCTCACAATGGAGGATTACAGGCTCACGTGCTACTGCGCCACAGCCAGCGGGAGTTGTGCCTACTCGAAAAAATTCCACGCTTCTGCCGCGAAATTCCACGAGAGATTCCTGGCCGAGAAGGAATCGATAAAAGACTTGACAGCTCTTGGCTTTTACCATCGATGTAAAGCATGTGTTCCCAATGAACCGTATTTAGAATGCATGTTTTAGCTGAAGAAGGCACGCGAAAATTCCACTGCGTTTACGGACATATAACTGAGAGCAAGTTCGGACTCTTCAACGCTATGCGCAAAGGACGTCCGCTGTTTGAAGGCCTTAACATTAAGCGTCTGTTTGAGCGAGCAGAGGACCGCGAACCCAAGTCCATGTGCAGCATGAAGTTCATATTTGCGCCTGTGCCCGAAAAAGGACCTTATTATTACAAGTGAGTTTTAAACTTGCTTTCTACCTTGCGCCCATTTGCTTCATTTTCTTACGCTGCCTTTCAGGGCTAAGGAATGCGAATAGACCGGACGGAATCGCCTATTCTTATGATTCAAACATGGAGATGGTTGTTTTGGTTTGTACTTCGGAAAGCTTGTGCAATACCAAGGGTAAGCTTCTTTTTCTTAAGTTGTTATGACGGATTTCTTTAGAATCCCTGGCTGAGATGATGCTCCCCATCTACCACATGAACAACGTGCATCCTCAAGACATACATCAGCAGAAATGTGGCCAGGAAGCGTGTGGTAGCAACGAAGGATGCTAAGAGGTCTTCAATCTCAAGGATCAGTCGAGCGTCAAGGTAAGACGGCTTCAAAAGGATCGAGGAATACGTGGCTCATTTTAGAAAGGATGCATAAGCAGTGTCGCCTCAAATAAGGAGAACCCATAGAAACGCTCCAGATGCACGATGTGTCCCCAGTGGAGTGACCTGTACAGAGCCTAAATTTCTTAGTTTGCCTGTAAATAAATTCTGTTATTTATCCACAATTATTTGATTAACGTCGACGAAAAGATGCTCTGCATGATCTGGGACACTTGGCTTGTGTCCTGAGCTACGAAGGCCTTGCCTGGGGGAAGCGCTCTTTGAAGCCTGGAATGGATTTAAGTAAGACTTGAGGTGGGGAACAATGGACTTACTTTTGGGCCTGCTCTCCAAGAGATCCTATAAAAATGATGAACGCGTTCACGGTTTCATCGCTTTCGAGGATCCAAGGCTTCTAGTGTGTAGTCGCCGCTGTTGCAGTATTGAAAGTGGGCCAGCATCTTCTTGAGGATATCCAAACGCTCCTTCTCGTTCTTCGAAGGGTGGTCCCTGTAGGACCGTCGCCGGAGTGGCCTACCAGATCGTACTGAAAATGGATTCTAAGAGCTGTATTTAAAGGCAAAATACCTGAATCTTCTCCTTCTTATCGTTCAACGCCTCCATAGCCAGGAGCGTTGTTTCCATGAATTTCTGGAGGCGGTTATCGTAGCCATTGAACCGGTACATGGACCCAGAAACGTCGAAACACAGCCTGAGCCTCTTGGGCTTTCTCTGCTCGCTTCCAGACTCAGGCGGGCCTGACTGACTGCCAATGGAAGTGAGGCGGCGAAGCCCCCGAAGTGGAAAGAAGGCGCGCAGCACCTTCTGTTTTGGGAGAGCAGGAGCGCGACCCGGAAGGCCAAGCCCGTTTTGCCGATCCTCCTTTGGTCGCCGAAAGCGAGAGCGAGGCGGCGAAACCTCTGAGGAGGGGCGCGGGTTTTTGGGTTAACTTTCACGTGTACACGGACCACTCGCGATGACCATTTGGAGAAGGGGAATTGATTCAGATAGGAATGGTTTTTGAAAGTCGGAAGTTGTACTCATAGGCGAGCAAACAGGACGAAGGAATAAGAGAGTAGACGCTCAAGTTAGACGTCCACAGGCGGAAACCACGTTTCAGACAAGTGCTCGCAATCTGGGGGAGCGGTCGGTTCATTTTCGCTCGCTGTGGCTATTCGGAGCGGTCGCAAATGGGTTTTGACAATAACCGAATGCTTTTCTTGCCTCATCGGTTCTACGAAGCGCGCCAGGACAACAAAACATTTGAATGGAATGCAATGGATATTGTTTCGTTTTGACTTCGACGACATGGAATCCGTTTGGCATTGCGGGGAATTTGCTTTGATCAGAAGCACGCGTTGTGAAGGCACTTTTCATGAGGGTAACAACTGCAGTTGCTCATTTCGCAGTTATCAAAAAGGCAAAAATACGAACTTCTGAAAACAAAATTTTCCTTTTCTAACCTTTTCAATAACAAAGTAGCCTCTGCTTTAACATTGAAACGTTTCTGTTAGAGCTGTCCGATGTCAGAAAAAATTGCAAGTTCCCATTAAACTGCTTTCGAAATTACCACTCCAAGGGTCTTAGTATCCAAGAAGAGGAGGAAGATGAGGAGAACAATCAATTTCCGATTAAAAAACCGCACAATTCCAGGCAGACAAATCACCAGGTCCGTACATTGTAAACTTTACAACTTTTTCAAATGTGGCAATGGAAATTTAAAAAAATATTGACCGCTCCCAGAACAAGCATTAACAACAAGCAGCTCATAGCAAGATCAGCCATCATATTAAATAGAGGAAAACGACGTGTTTCTGACGCTCTTTCGTCCGCAACATTCGCGCATTCGGTACGCCCATCGTCGCCGCGGACTAGTCGGTTTTGCGACCGCGACGGATTAGCAATCACGGAAGAATTACCTTCAGTGGCGATTCGTCCTTCTTCAAGACTCGGCTTGAAATAAATGGTTGACCATGTGACGCCTTCGAGGAAATCGGCATCTTTCATTGCCAGAGTTCCATTTGGGTTGAAATACTCCACAACACAGTCAGAATTCTCGTAGCGCAAGCAATCACGGATGTCGCGAGTGACTCTCTCAAACGTCACATTGTGCATTTTGCAGTAAGACATCCAATTCACCCGCTTACCGGCAAGCTTCTTCTTGTTCTTTGTCCACAGATTTCCAATGCTGGTTTCGTCTTCAAATCGATGAAAGCAAACTGTAAGAGAGAGAAACTGCTCTTGTTCGAGAAATTTGCAGGCGAGCTCGATATCTTGGTCAGTTTGGAGCCAAATTCGCAATGTTAAAAGCCTTCCTTGTTCCAGAACAGCTTGAACCAGTTTGAAGATGTCGTCGTTGTCTTTAATCACAATGACAATGGTTCTCAAATTCTTCAACGAGGCGAATATCCGAATCCATTTGTCGTCAATCCTTGGATTGAAGAGAATTAGCTCAAGATTTTCTTGAAGTTCTAGAGCTCTCACCAGTGGCTCTCCAAAAGACGGAGTGCGATCACCAGTAATGCTGTAGTAAAAATATGTTTTAATGTTGTACTTGGGAATCATCACGGACACAGTCGATCCTAAAAAAGAAGGTTCTTGCAAAATCCTATGTGTTTGGCCATATAGCCGAACTGATTGCAAAGTGATTATAGTATCGTGGCACTTGCTTTGGAAGTTGACGGCGGTAGATCCAAATGGGTTTGACAGTAGAGCCATCCTGTTAAATACATCTCCTTCAGCATGAGTTGTCAGCAGCATTTCTTCGATGAACTCGACGGGAACGGTTTCCATGGCTTCTTTGATGGCTTTGATGAAGACTGATTCTTGCAATGGTGAACATATGGCAAAATGCACCATTTAAATGAAGGTGAAGACGTGTGATGCGATGCGAATTCGTGTTGCGATGCTATTTGGGTTCGACTCTTCCAATTTGTCATGAGTTCGGTTTGGCCCAAATATGCCGAAATTTCATATTTCGTTAACCAAACCGAACTCATGACTCACTGTAAGAGTCGAACCCGAATAGCACCGAAAGAGGCCGCCTCGTACCTACACACCCCGCTTCCAGGCGCTTCCGGCGCGGAAACCAAAGGTATTCTCGCTGACCATAATTATGGGAGGTATGTGGTGGCCTGGTGCTGCAATCAACTATGGACTGATAATTCTTCCGTGATTGCTAATCCGTCGCGGTCGCAAAACCGACGAGTCCGCGGCGACAATGGGCGTACCGAATGTGCGAATGTTGCGGACGAAAGAGCGTCAGAAACACGTCGTTTTCCTCTATTCAATATGATGGCTGATCTTGCTATGAGCTGCTTGTTGTTAATGGTTGTTCTGGGAGCGGTCAATATTTTTTAAATTTCCAGTGCATTTGAAAAAGTTGTAAAGTTTACAATGTACGGACCTGGTGATTTGTCTGCCTGCATTTCGCAATTGTACAGTTTTTTAATTGAATGAAGTTGATTGGTCCACAGTAAGTTGATTCTTCTCCTGATCTTCCTCCTCTTCTTGGATATTAATCTCGGCCAGTACAATGTGCGGTTTTCAACCGACTGGAAAGCGCTGCGCGCGCAGGGAAATCGTTGCGGGACCCATTTTCAATTTGAAACGATGAAACTGATAATTGAAGGATTAGAAACGATTCTCTAGTGGTCTGTTCGTAGAACGACATCCCCAGGCCTTTTCAAGCTTCATTGTAGCTTGCGTGACCAGTTTAAGCTAGTTCAATGGTTGGACCACGTACAAAATCACACAAACGTCAAAAATGACTAAAAAACTGGGGTTCGGGTGTCAAAGATTCCTTTTCCTCAACACTTCAGCAGCACCCTGGGACATTGGAACAATCAATGAATCATAGGCAGCCTTCCCAGAGGAGTTTTTTAGCCTAAAAACTGCAAAGGGGCTGAAACAAATTGATTAGAACTTCCGAGTAATTTGTGTCTTTTTTACAGGGATTATTTCAACCTGAATTCTACCGATTCAGGTGTTCTACCGACGTTATGCAAAACGCTAGACTAACAAGTTCCAGATCTCTTGTGCAATGTCTCTTCGGGCCTGGAACTGATGAACCGTCAAACCATAGTGTATTGCGTCCTTTCATTTACACCGCAGCTCGCAATTCTGTGCAGGAAAACAGACACTGGATGTCTTATCAGAAGCGGGAAGGCCTGAGCATTGAAGCCCACATCGAAAGAATGGAGAAGAATCGCACTTTTATGACCGACTTCGAACTTCAAATGGCTGCTCTTGCCCTAAACATAACCATCTATGTCTACAGTCCAAACCATACGACCAAGTGGTTGCCGTACTCCGCCGAAACGGCCCAACCAATCCGTCTTCGACAGCCTTCACCCTGAATATCCCGATCGCTCAACGTGCCTTATGCGACTTCAAGATGTCCATTTCGATCCTATTTATGGTGTACATGACGAAGAAATGACTTACCATGACGTAAAGCGAGTATTAGCAAGATTGGCACGCATACGCACCAAAACAGACGATCAGAAACGGACTTGCCGCGCGGCAGATCGGTAAATCCCTGCGTCAAATCGCGGCGAACCGATTTTGAAATGGTGGTGGGTCCCGCCACGATCTGATTGCGTCAAATCTGCGTCAAATCGCCGATGGAAGTGCTACACCACGCTTTAAAACCTCATATCGTAATCTCAAAACCACTCTTATTTTGTTTGACTTGGATCTTCCTTGTCAGCTCCATCCGCATCCGCTAGAGCGAATTCATCGACATGGAAGTTACCCTAAAGGATAAAAACCAACCTGTTAATAGTCGATCTAATCCTCCTCGCCATCCTCACAGGGCTCGGCGTAGACACCGAAGCGCTTTACGAAAAAGGGCAAAAAGAGTATGAAGAACTGACAGTACGCATAATACAAGTACGCAGTTAATAATGAAAAAAGTGAAAGACAAGAAGTTTAAAATGGTTAAGCGACACAAGAAGCCTACGTAGCCTTAACATAATTAGAAGCCGCAGTCAGTAAACCTTTGCCCTACAACTTTTGCATTAAGTACTTCTCTTAACAATTTTCAAAAGTGCAGTTTTTGTGCTACTCTTTAACCTTGCCACACTGGCCTTGTTGGCAGTTTTTAAATATGGCTTTTTAAATATGACAAACGAAGCAATAAGGTCAGGAATTCTCTTGGCACGCATAAGATTTAGGCCATAGGTGCGAGGTTTGAATAAATTTCTGTTTCTAACGAATCGCAACAGTTTTATTTTTGATGTTCTAATAATTGCGGTTTTTAAAGTCATTCTAACATTTAGTAGGGCTTTAAATTACTTTTAACCCTGAACATCCCTTAAAAACCGCATAATTATGGCTCGACCACACATGGACTTCACGGAGCTTTCGTGATAAACTTTAATGAGTCTGACTCATGGTATCCTTAGCTAATCTACGCTTTAAACGCAACAATGGACTTGCCTGGAATTGCTAAACAGACTGGCTTTGTCAGCAGCTTACACTAATTGACAAGGTTTGAAATTCGTTATCTAGCATATTCGATTTGACACATCAACATTCAAGGCCACCTTAAGACCATACTTATAAGACTGAAGGCGAATATGCGAATAAATTCCTGTTCCTAGCGAATTGCAACAGCATTATGTTTAGTGCGCGAAAAATTGGCGGCGTTTTTTGAAACCATTACAGCATTCAGTTCCGTCTTTTCATCTTGAACCCTGAACAACCGCATCTACACTTCAGCTTTTCGTTCAAACCGGCGTTAAAAACCCTTAATTATGGCTTGGCCAACTTAAGTCTCTGAAGTTCTAATGTCCTAACTGATCCAATCTAGCCTTAAATTAAAAGCCTTAAATGCAACAATGGCCTTGACGTGGACCGTTAAGTGGAACGCGAAAGTTGCCGTAATGGACACAAAAAGCCTTCGAAACTGGTTTTCCCGACACTTGAGGGGTTCATTAAAGCAGCGAGGGTCAGAGGAGGACATCAGTCTTCGGTGGATCTCTCGAAGGTAAGACGGTCTTTGGGTTCAAGGTAACCTCTCTACCGTATTCCAGATGACCAGCGGAACGAATATGCTCGTGGGCATCGCCACGGCCGGCAGCGGCGTCGTCATTGTCGCGTGCCTTTTGGTGGTCGGAAACCTCTTCAGCGATATCAACTCCCTCTACGACGAGGTGATGGAGGAGATGAACGACTACAAGGGCATCTCGAACAGCGCCTGGAACAAGATTCAGGCGATGCAGGGAGTGATCCCCTCGGGAACTTCTCGCCGCTTCGACTTCGATGGACACGTCATGGGCCGTAACAAGAGAAACGCTCCTTGTCCTTGTGGACAGCGAGCTAACCGATGCCCCGTCGGACCCCCTGGACCTCCTGGAGCCCCTGGAGATGCTGGACAGGACGGAGAGAGAGGGAAGGATGGTCTTCAGGGCGTCCCTGGCATCTCTATCCCCGTGGAACCCGTCGACGGAGGTTGCATCAAGTGTCCCGCCGGAGAAGCCGGTCCTCCCGGCCCAGACGGACCTGCTGGACCCACTGGACCCGACGGTCAACCTGGCCAAGACGCCTCGGAGGGAGGCGCGGGACCCGCCGGACCCCCGGACCTGTGGGAGATGCCGGAGCTCCCGGAGCGCCTGGAGCCGATGGAGCGCCCGGACAACCCGGAACCGACGGAGAACGCGGAAAGGGCGCCATCGGACCCGCCGGACCCCGAGGAGCTCCCGGAGCCGCCGGAGCGCCCGGAAACAACGGCGCCAACGGAAACCCGGGAGCGGATGGCCCCGCCGGACCCGAAGGACCCACCGGGTACCCCGGAGCGCCCGGCAGCGACGGAAGCCCCGGAGCCCCCGGAGGTCGCGGCGGTCCCGGCCACGACGCGGCTTACTGCCCATGTCCTCCCCGCACCAACAAGCCCGACATCGGAACCGGAGGACCTGAGCCTGGAACTGGATACAACCGCATGGCCCGAGGCATCTTCCATGATGGAACGTACCGTGCTGACTTCCCCCGCCGCGTGGTCCGTGACCGGGCTACCCGTCCCTAAATAGTCATTCAGTTGTGGAGCACAACACACGTTTGTAATTTCTTGCACATGTTCGCGAACCTTTAATGACCAGCAATTATATGTAAGCTCAGAAATAAATCTTTCATTGCAAATCCACACTGGTGTACAACCTTCAAATAAGCAGCATTGCAAAAAGGAAAACTCTAAAGAATCTAATTAACGAATTTTTAAAACTGAAGAACCGAAAACGAATCAAGAAATCCACGCTTCTCCGTTTCTGAAAGCGTTGTTTTAGCGAGAGTTTCTGCGAGAAGCTAGGAAGGAGCACTGGCTCTGACATCATTAAAATCAGCCATTCACAGAGCCGTGGAATTCCACAGCGTTTCGACCATCAAATTGCTCTTAGGTAACCTTAACAAAGACACATCCTAAACCATAAAATTCCTTGTTTCTAGCCTTCCTAGCAAGCGTTCCAAGAGGATTGACAACCTTCTTGCTTCGTTTCTTGAGTCATGTGATTGAAACCTGAAATCCACATTTTATGTACATGTCAAATTAACAAAAACAGCAACACTTGAGATGTTCACTTCTTCTTCTCCACGGGCTCGACATGCACTTCCAGCTCGTCGATCAGCGCGACCATCAGATTATCGTGGGCCTTGATCGCGTGGAGCGCCTTCACGTGCCCCTCCGCCTTCTTGTGCAACAGGTCCAGCTTCTTCGTCACGAATTCGATCGCGCGTTCCAGCGTCAATTCGGCGAAATATTCGTCGTCCAGCTTCACGATTATCTTGTCCCAGTTGTCTCTATAAAGGACACAATCCAAACCCAAAAATAAACGCTTCAACCTCACATCGAAGCTTGCATGAACATGTCGCAGCCCATGTTCACCATGGCTCTTAAGTCTTCGTCGCATTTGTGGCTCTGGAAAGGTCGAATTACAGCTTGAATCTTGGGAGATTAGCGCTTACCGTAAGCCTCTCGATGACTCCATGTAGGTCTCTGTATTCTTTGATTTCTTCGCTCACTTTCTGGAGATCTGCGGCGGCTTTCCTGTAGTCCTGGTGGATCCGTTCTCGCAGGAACGTGAGGTATTTCTGCTTTTTTTCGCTGATTTCAGGTGCCGCCATCTTGGGAACCTACAAATGGGGTCAAAAATTAAGTCAAAACGTCAAAATACGATTTTAGTCACAGAAAAACCGATGAAAGTGGTTAGAACGCGGGAAATGAACACGATAGACATTTAAGTGTCTGGAAGACGTCAATGTGTCTATAGACGGTCAAGACAAAGAGCTCGTAGCACAAGTGATACTACAAATTAATAGGAGTCTAAAAACGCGATCTAGAGTGAACGGCCAAGTCTAGACTTTCAAGCCTAGACAAAGATGTCGACATATACTCCATTTCAAAATCTTCTTCCAATTTTTTCAGCGCGAATTCCAACTTTCCAAATTTCTGAAAAGCGATGCTAAGCGCGATTACAGTAGGCGCGTTCAGACACGGAGGTTATTCCGCTCGGGACCTTGGAATGCAGGTTGATCAAAGTCAAACTGCATCCTGATCTAGATGCTTGCGTTCTACTTGCTTGCGCAATAGAATAACGATTAAATAGTGCAATTATAGTGAAATAATGACGAAATAGCCAATATTTGCCATGCGGAACGAACAAAAGACCCTTTTTACAGCGATAAAATCTTGCCTAATTCTGGCAACATGTCGAAAATATCCTTCGACAACCTGAATTGGGATGCTATCTAAAATTCGCTGACCTGTCTGTTGTAGATTTGCTAGAGTGATAGTGTCGTTGACGTTGTCCTTGAGATGATGAACTTGAACCCCACAGTTTACCAGCTGTGGGCAAACTTGCGACTCCTGATCAACAAACCTTTTCGACGGAACGGGTTCACCAAAAGACGGCGTGCTTAAAGCCGACGTACCGGTCCGCTGGAGGCGCTTCAAACGCGGGTACAAAGATCGAGGAGATGGCGTCGACGGAGGACTCATTTTGCGAGAAGAAAACACGAAGATTTGTTCGCGAAACGCAATAAATCCACGCGAATCGAGCGACTTTCCCTGGCTACTACCGCATTCCAGGGTCCCGAGCGGAATAACCTCCGTGTCTGAACGCGCCTACTGTAATCGCGCTTAGCATCGCTTTTCAGAAATTTGGAAAGTTGGAATTCGCGCTGAAAAAATCGGAAGAAGATTTTGAAATGGAGTATACTGAAAATTACGTCTACAAACGCGTTTTTCGTCACAAATAAGCGACGTTTTCAGACAAGAAATGTGTAGACAGAAAAGGTGTTTAGACAAAGCCACGCGCCCAAAAAAGCAAGATTTACTGTCTAGAGTGCGCCTGAAGTGTCTAGACAAGCGTGAAAACGTCTAGACAAACCATGTCTAAAAGTGCATCCGAATTAGGCAAACAGTAGACATGGTTCCAAAGAAGTGGCGTCTAGACAAGTTGTCTAGACAAGTCCGAGAAGGTCTAAACAAACTCGCTTGTCTGAAAAAGCAGTCGGTTCAGCTGTCTACGGAAGACTCCTAGGACGCTAAGGCACCGTCTGGAATACTTGATTTTAGACTGACCACTACACACACAAAATCATCTGAGGTCTCCAACTGTCGGTAAGACGTCTCCCAGACCTAATACACGTCTGAAACACTCCCAGAACTCTTTCAAGACCATTTCAACCCCATATTGCGCACGTCCAGCCTCAAAATGCACCCAAAAAGGCCAAATTTAAGCCGAAAACGGAAAATCCAATACCGCACCGAACGTGTGAACAATATTAGTCAATCTCCCAACGATTTAAACCCAAAATCGTACCCAAATTTCACGTTTCACACCTTCAAAACAACGGCTTTCCCAAAATTCAAGAATCACATGCATCTACATTGGTTAAAAGCACGTCCAACTCTCCCGAAATCGACCTCAAATCAACTGCTTGGTAATCAACATAACGCCACGAGAGTTCCGCCGCGATCATCTTGCTACCGTAACCCAACTAGGCGGTTTCTCTCTCCGCCAAAATTCGCGGTCGCCGACGGCACAGCGCTGGGATTAAATCGATTTCAAACCTCGATTCCGCTTCATTGTCTAGACCTTCGAAACTGTCTGGTCTCGTTTGCCCATGCGGTGTTCATTTCCCACGCGCTTGCGACGTTTTCGCGGTCGTTTTTTGGCGATCGCTAGGCGACGTTTTAGGCCTCGCGATTCTCAACTTGTGATCGATAGGGCGTGCACATGCTGGTTTTTGGCTTTCGTGACGGGTTTGACACAGAATCTGCTGGTTTTCGCGCGAATTTTGGGTAATTTTGAGTTATTCAACTTCGCAGAGGTTGAATACGGAATTTTGAAGAACTTTAGGAAGCTTTTTAGACGTCTATTAGGATGCGGGTGACGTCACGTCGTCAGTTCAGCTGATACTCTTTTCGTTTAGACGCGACTTTGTGTGAAAACGTCACTTTTTAGACGATGAAAAGCGCTTTACAGACACCTGAAATTCTTTTGAAACGACTATTTTTGCTTTTTCAGAAACTTGGGGTTGTCTAGACATTTTCAGTCGTGTCTAGACAGCTCCGAACTCAACTTGTCATCGCAAAAGTGTCGGTCGCATGTTTAGACTTTGCCGAGCTTGTCTAGACTCATTTACGCCATTTTCTAGACACTTGTCTAAAATTTTCGGTCTAAATTGACGAAAATGTCGGTGAAAAATGGCACTTGTCTACACATTTTGTGACTTGTTTGTCTACACTTTTTCCTGGACGTCTGCTTGGACACGCGTTTCAGACGCTAAATGCAGCTTTTTCAGACTTGTTTAGAGACATTCTTAGGCTTGTCTGGACTGCTTCAGACTGAATTTCGTGACAAAGTTATCTCAAATAGATTTTTATTTGTCTATGCATTTTCAGATTTTCAGTCTAGACACCACTTGTCTAAAAAACTGCGTTTGTCTAGACAGGCTAGAAAGTCCAGAAACGGACATTGACCACATTTTCAGACGCGTTTTTCACATACATTTGTAGTCCCACTTGCGCTACGCCGCTCGTTGTTTTAACCGTCTATAGACAATGACGTCACCCGCGTCTTCTAGACACCCAGAGTTTTTTCTCGCACGTCCATCGCGTTCATTTTCCGCGTTTTCACCATATCTTCCGGTCGGTTTTGCGGCTTCTTCTTATTCGACTCCAATTTTAGGCATCAAAAGTGCAACTTTTGCACTTTTAGGACATTTTAGAGTTTCTCAGGATGTTGCATTGCACTCTCCTAAGCTTTAGATAATAATGTAAGCGATAAAATTTGAGACTCAGAAACTAATGTGTTCGCGTGTTTAGATAAGGATGCATTTTTGATTTTTGAACCCACGGCGAAGAGGTAAACAAGTGTTTCAAGTGTGTTTTAGTTTGATGTTTTCGTGCAGCGACCTTTGTTTTCCACATGTTATTGCATGTTTTAACACTCTCTGATTTCAGGCTTCGCCTCTCCTTCGGTGAAATGGGTGTTTCGTCGGAAGAAGTGCTCTTCAGCAGATTCGTGAGCACGGATTCGTTGCTCACTGACGAAATCGACTTCGATCGGGACGGGTTCTTCAACTTTACGGATACGGAGATTCCCTCCAGCTACATCGTGCTCGAGGATGAAGATGGGAAGCAACGAGAAACCCAGCAGAAGCCTTCCGAAGATGTCCAGATGTCGCCGATCTCCTTGTCGCCTTCGCCAGAACCGCCACGTCCCTTTATTGGACCAGTATTACCGACGGGATTAGCTCAGAAATCAAGGTAAGCTAGGATATCAGTAGACCAGTTCTAAGGTCTTATTTCCAGTGATCACAAGTCCACGCTTCCGCCAAGTTTGGACGCGCAGTTGAAATCTCTGAAACGCGCGAACGGCGGCAGTTTTGGGGACTCGCCGCTCAAGAAGAAGCGTCTGGAATCGATCGTCCCAACGCCTTCGCCATCGCCTCCTGCGCCTACCGTGTCCAGCGATTGTGCGCCCTCCTGTTCGGGCCTCAACGGAGCGTTGAACGGATCCGCGGCACTGCTGAAGAAGCAGCGGAAGCGGCTTTTGTCGGAGCGAGGAGAACGCGAAGCCGCGTATCCGGTTATCGACCAGCTCACAAGAGACCTGCACAGCTGGAAAGGTTTTGCCCTTGCTGTAAGCTTAAGGCTTCTTTATCCTAAGGCTTAGAATCGGTTTAGGAACGCCGAGCGCAGCGAGTCCCCGCTGGGAACGGGCTGATCAACCCATCGAACGACTGCTTCATGAACGCAGTCCTGCAGTCGCTCGTCCATACGGTCCAACTGTGCCGGTTCGTCCGAGAAAAGCACAATCCAAATTTCTGCAGCGTGGATCGATGTGGCCTTTGCGCCTTCCACTCGCACATCGGCCAAGCGCTGAGTGCCTTTGACAACCCTGTTCGCGCCAAGGGGATGAAAACAATTGTTAAAAGTAAGTTTGCAGACGTAGATTACGAAAATGACCGCCAGCGAGATACCGATTGTCTGAAAATATCAAGACCGTCTGCGGTCGAAACTGTCTACTAGTTGATGCCTAGACATTGATTGTCTAGACGGGAATAGGAGAGACATAGGTTTAGACAAATTTTAGATGGTCTGTCTAGACATGTACGTAGTCTAGTCTACAGACTTCGGTTGAGATAGAAATCGGAGAGAGGTATCTAGACATCTTTTATTCAGCCGATCGGTCTAGACAGAAAAACTAGATTTTTGCCTAGAAATTCTAGACGAGGCAGATACTGGCATGTCTAGACAAGTGCGGATTCTAGACTGTTTAGAAGCTCATGAAACTGATTATGTCTATGAATTTTCAAGACATGTTTATTTTAATTTTTGTGTATGCATTTTGAAAGAACCTACGTCGATCTGAACATTCTGTCTAGACAATTAGCGAACCGCGTCTAGTTTTGATTACGACTTTTGCTCGGTTCAAGTCGATTCGATTAACGCGGTTCTCGCAACAAAGACCGTCCGAAAACGTTCAACATCACAATCTCCGTTTTTATCGAAACAACTCAGTCAGGCCTGTCGATGTAGTACCTAGACATTCACTCGTCTATCCCTTGCTTAACCTTAAGCTGCTAATCACCGTTAATTTCAGAAATCCTCCCCTGTCATTACAACGGCAACCAGGAAGACGCCCATGAGACGCTTTGTTTGTTGTTAGACTCCATGGAGCCGCCTCTTCCTCCGCGAAACCCTCATATCCCCGCTTCGTTACCGTCGAAAATACCGTAAGTCTTATCTGAAAATTGACGAAATCTATGAGCTTATTTCAGGAAGAAGAACTCGAACAACGCGATAGAGCAGATCTTCGGCGGAACGGCTCGAAACCGCATCAAATGCCGTGCCTGTAACACCTTCACGATTAACTACGAGCGCATCCGCGAGCTGAACGTGTCGATGACGATGCGCCCTCAAGGAAACGACGGATCCCTGCGCCTGACGTCTCTGTTGCAGGACCACTTCTCGAAGGACTTCATCGATGAGTTCCACTGTCCCAACTGCAAGCAGAAGTCGTCCGCGTTGCGCTTCACGAGGGTCCTCCGCGCTCCTTCGGTCCTCATCGTCCAGCTGAAGCGCTTCGATTGTTTTGGCCGCAAAGTCCGGACTCCGGTTGTCGCTGAGGTGAGCTTATCCTAAAAACCCGATTTGAAAGCGCTTAATTTCAGCTCAACATTGACCTCCAACCCTACATGGTTACCCCGCGGAGCCGGTCAAATACTCCCTGAACTCGATGATAGTGCACCTCGGCTCCAGCCTAGATTACGGTCACTACATCTCCGTCACGCGAGGGTTCGACAACTCGTGGTTTGTCTTCGATGACGAAAGCCGGCAGCGGATCAAACCGAGCGCTGTGAGCAGCCACAATCAACCCTACGTCTTGTTTTATACACGCTCGCAGCCTGTACTTCACTCTTAGATTGTTATAGTTTACGACTTTAATGAACACACTTTTATCTGGCTGTGAATTCGTCGTTTACGTTGTTCTTCAGCCCACATGCGACCACTGAGGCGCTTTATTTACGCAGGGAGATCGCGCTTCAGCTGTTTGCTGGCAGCGCGCGCAACCATGTGATGCCATTGAGGCCCAGATGAGAACGTGCGTCAGCGCATATTTGCCGTCTTGGTCACGCGCACGCTAGCAACGTCCGAACGAGCCTTTTTTCCGATAATTCAAACCGGTTTTATGGGCGGAACTGTTAGGTTAAGAGCGCAATGACCGAGGTTCACTTCCACTTTTCGCCGCGCGCAGGTAGGCGAGGCGAGCGGGAGACCCTTTGTCTTATCATCGACGGCGGCGGGATGACGATGATAAGATAAACCGCATGGCGACTTTTGGCGACTTCCAACTGCCAACGACGTTGCAGGAGACGGTCACACGTCGGTCGTTGTGCGGTTCTCCTCAAAAGCGCTTTTTGGAGATCGAAACGTGTCGTCATGTCCAAAAAAAAACCAAAAATGGGAGATCAGGCGTAATTTTGGTTCAAAATTGCTTTATTGCGCGCCGTTGCATCTGAAGGAGCAAAAAACTGCAAAAACGGTTATTTTCCGATTGGAAATGAGCTTTTCGAAATTCGGGATGTTCGGGTGACCGAGGAGAGCAAAAATGTTCAAAAATCGGCAGAATGCAGGTTGAATTTAGGTCGAAGATCTGCTATAGTGCGGAGCTTAAGTTGCCAAACCCAAAAGCTGTACAACGTTTGCAAAATCGCGTATTTGGGATCAAAAACGCGCATATCCTAAAGTTCAAAATGCCAAAACATGAGCTCAATTTAGGTCGAAAATTGAGGCACTAACGTTGCTGTTATTCGAAAGCTGCAAAAACCTGCGAAAATTGTCTGTTTTCGGCCTAAAAAGTGCTGTTTCTGAATTTCTGATAACCTGAGGGAGTAGGGACACACAAATGTCAGAAAATTTAGAAAACGCCAGTCAAATTTCGGCTCAAAACCCATCATCGCGCGCCGCTGCAGTTGTAAAACCTGACAGCGGCAAAACGCCTGCAAAATCCTGCAATTGAGCAGCCTCAAAACGCGAATTTCGGGTCAGAGCGCATCCCCTGACACGACCGCTCACCTCCAATCGCGTTCTCTAAAATGAGGTCCCCGTCTGAATCCGTGTTATCTGACCCACTCGCGCGACCTTTTGGAACCTTCTGCATTTTCAGACTTCCGTCCGCATCGCGTCTCAAAAATGTCCAATTTTATGAGCACTTTCGTGAACGCTAGAGTAGATTTGCTGTGGTCATTGATGCCTGCGCGTGACACGCTGATCCAAATTTGATTTTTTGAGATTTGGGAGGAACAAATCACAGACTTTAGATGAGACGATCATTGTCTAAAGTGTTTCGATAGCGAAATGATCACCTGCGAGTGCTACGTGACTTCCTTTAGGCTAATTTGGGCGCCAGCTGACCTCCGCGTCACCATTTTTTGCTGCCTGTCGCACCGCATAAATGTATATTCTCTTTGTTGGCGCTAAAACGTTTCATTCGGGATGTTTGCTGCTCGTCGCATCTGTTTCGAAGTTTTACACTCTCTCTCTCTCTATCTGTGTTGTCCTCGCCACGAAGTACTGAGGGCATCGCGCTGTTTGTCCCTCCTCACGTTCCTCTCCCGTTCATATGGTCAATTTTGCCATAATTCGCCTCTTGCTTAGAATTTCGTGTGCGTTTTACGATGATTTTCGGTCAGAGAACGTGCGATGCTTACTTTCGAATTGTTTACGCGAATTTCGTTTGAAAAATTGATTAGTTTTTTCGGTGTTTCAGATGTTGCGTCGCCAAATAATCCACGGCCTACGTCAGGCATCGTTGGTGCAGAGCCAAAGCCGTGCTGTGGCCACTGCTGGTCCTAAGGAAGTGAAGAAGATCAAGGTCGAACATCCGGTTGTGGACTTAGATGGCGACGAGATGACCCGCATTATCTGGAAGGAGATCAAGAACAAGGCAAGCACTGAGAAGCGGTCTAAAATGGGGTTGCGTTAGTTTTGAATCCAGTGAAACAAGAAGAGCCTACGTGACAAGTCCATTTTAGACGTTTTTTTGGTCTGAGTTGGTTGGTTTCTCACGTAGGCTTCATTTGGGATGATAATGAAGCAAGGGGCGGTCGGTTTAGACAGTAGTTTTGAGGTCTGTCTAGAACGCGTGATGTCTGAAACGGGTTACAGGCTTCAAATGAGACAAGGAGCAAAGGTCCGATGTCATTTTCAGACGTGACTTTGTTTGTGACCGGTCGTGTTCGGCCTTCTCTGAAACGTGCGGACTGTCTGGAATCAAGACGTCTAGTTCGAGAGACGTCGAATTCAGACGACCAAATATGGCCGGTCGGCTTAACCCAATGCTTAGAACAGTCGCCTTACACTCATTTATCCTTCCCATTTCCAGCTGATCCACCCCTACCTCGATCTCGATATCAAGTACTATGATCTCGGCCTCCCACACCGCGACGAAACCGAGGACCAAGTCACCGTTGATGCCGCCCATGCGATCCTGAAGTACAACGTCGGAATCAAGTGCGCCACGATCACCCCCGACGAAGAACGCGTCCAGGAATTCAAGCTGAAGAAGATGTGGCTCAGCCCCAACGGAACCCTGAGAAATATCCTCGGCGGAACCGTCTTCCGTGAGCCAATAGTGTGCAAGAACATTCCGCGTTTAGTGCCCGGATGGAAGCAGCCGATCGTTATTGGACGACACGCTTTTGGAGACCAGGTTGGCCTAATCTTACCCATGATCTTGGGATAATTATTTGGTTTTAGTACAAAGCGACTGATCTCGTGGTGCCTAAGGGGTCCAAGTTTCAGATGACCATCACCATGCCTGATGGAAAGGTTCAAACGCACGACGTCTTCGAATTTAAGAAGAGCGGAGGAGTTGTAATGGGAATGTACAACTTGGATGAGGTATACTGTAGCCTTTTCAGCCTATTTTGACGTATGAAAGTGTAGAGTATCCGCGGCTTCGCCCACTCGTGTTTCCAGTACGCCATCATGAAGAAATGGCCGTTATATCTTAGCTCCAAGAACACAATCCTTAAGCGCTACGATGGCCGCTTTAAGGACATCTTCCAGGAGATCTATGAAACGTAATTAGGTCTAATCTTGCTTAACTGAAAGTCTGATTTTTAGTGAATACAAGCAGTCCTTCGAAGACCTGGGAATCTGGTACGAGCACAGGCTCATCGACGACATGGTCGCCCAAGTCCTGAAAGGCAACGGAGGCTGCGTTTGGGCCTGCAAGAACTACGACGGCGACGTTCAGTCCGACATTGTCGCCCAAGGCTACGGATCCCTCGGCCTGATGACCTCGGTCCTCATGTGCCCTGACGGTCAGACTATCGAGGCTGAAGCTGCCCATGGTACCGTAACCCGCCATTACCGCGAGTACCAGAAGGGCAACCCGACGTCGACGAACCCCGTGGCTTCGATCTTCGCCTGGTCGCGTGGATTGGCTCATCGCGCTAAGTTGGACAACAACCTGGAATTAATGAAGTGAGTCAAGCGCTGTTAATTGGTTGCATGGGGTCCAGGAAGAGAGCTCCATTTGAAGAAGGTCGATGGTGCTGGACATGAAATCTGTCTCGCTTGACGTCTAATCGGAGGGTCAGACGAACGTCGCTATGCGTTGACTTTATTTTGAGGTGAAGCGAGCCATGGAGCGGTCGGTTTCATAGCCAAACGGTGAGCGTCTACAGGGTGGCCCAAAAAAACCTAGACCAGACAAGGGGATGGAGGCATTTCCAGACACGCCTCCATCCCCTGTCTGTTCTAGGTTTTTTTTGGGCCACCCTGTACGGGGTGGGCCTTCCGCCAGACACCACGCCGGCTAAACACGCGCGACTGATCCACTGTCTGAAACCGGTCATCGCGCGGCGAACGACCGGTCGGTTTCACGTCGTTTTTTAGCGAAACCGACCGGTCGTTCCCTGCGAGTGAGCTTGAAATGACTCCGCTCTGTCTGGCCGCTCCGAATGCGTCGCTCCAGGCACCCGCTCGTTCCAGTACCTTTTTTGTATCCACTCTGTACAGGGTGATTCAAAAAAGGGCTGGCCAGACAGGGCGATGGAGGCATGTCTGGAATTCGCGGAGCGGAGTCATTTCAAGCTCACTCGCCGGGAACGACCGGTCGGTTTCGCTAACAAATAACGCGAAACCGACCGGTCGTTCCGCGATTTCCAGACATGGCTCCGTCCCTCTGTCTGGCCAGCCCTTTTTTGAATCACCCTGTAGATTTGCACCATACCTCATTTTAACAGAGCCTATCAGCTTGAACCGGTCGTGTTCGATCTTTAACCTAAACCAGATGCGTTTCAGATTCGCGGAAACCCTGGAAACCGCCTGCGTATCGACGATCGAAGACGGCCTGATGACGAAGGACCTCGCGATCTGCATCCACGGCATTAAGGGCGCGCAGAAGGGCTCGTACCTCCACACGGAGGACTTCCTCCTGGCCATCGACAAGAAGCTCGCGATGCTCATGGCCCAGTGAACAACCAATTTAATTGAACGTGTTTTCTCATTTGTTGTGTACAGATTTCTAGACCTTAAAGTCTAGACAAAGTTTTCTTAAGTAAAGTCTTGTAAATAGCCTTACATCACACACAGCGAAGACCCAAACCAATCCATACATTGCGAATATAGGCACGAAATAAATTATTATTAACAGGCGTGTATTTGGTTAATCCATGCGTTAAGAAATAAATTTAAATCTTAGATCGGGAGCTCGAGCTTACCTCCCTCCCTAACGACTCGGGTGACGTAAATGTAGAAGAAGTCGGCGTAGAGGACGGTTTGGATAATTCCGGCGACGACGGCGTAGGGGTCGAAGAAGTCCTCCATGTAGTAGCGGAAGACCCAGTTGACCAGGTAGAGCGCGCGGTAGCTTCCCAGGGCGAAGAGGTAGTGGGCCGTGATGGTCTCGGCTTCGCCGGTGTTCTGGAGCATGAAGAGTTGCGGGAGGATGGCGACAGCTTCCAGGTAGATGCTGAAGGTCCACAGCACTTCGAAGACGGTGAACTGGCTGTTGATAAGGAGCGCCAGGACAGCCGTGGGAAGGAGCAGGATTTCGATGCGGAAGGTGTCCTGCTCGCGCTGGTAGGTCGGGCGGAATTTGACCAGCATGAAGAAGACCGTCGCGATCGAGGAGGCGATGAAGAACATCTAAAATTAGGTCCCAATAGCTTCTAAAAAGACTTCTAAGCTTACCTTCATTACAGAGTTATAGACGGAGATGAACGATGTGAAGAGGTCCAAGTATCTGGTGATGAAGACGATGGCGAAGAGGATCTGTGACTTGGCCGAGATTCCGGAGCACGAGCGCGTTTTCCATATCTTCAGCAGAAGGATCAGGATCGCGAATAAGTGCGATAGATCGCCACACAGGCGGAAGACGTTCATGGTTCCCTGTACCTGAAAAATGAAGCAAAGTAAATACCGTGAAATGAAGACACGTCGCATTGCGTATAATCATACCATTAGTAGGACCGCGATAAGGATAGCGCGATGATTTGGCAAAACAACCACGTTGGCAAAGGAAAAGCGCTTAAAAACCTATTGTTCCACTCAAAAGCGCACGAAAAGCAGGAAGGACGCTTTTGCGGTGCTTCACCCTTAGCAACGCCACCTGAAAACGTCATAAAACCTCAATTTTAAACCAAAACGCTAATCCTAACGCGCAGATTTTTAACACGGCCGCATCGCGCACCGAAAACAAACAAAATGAAACGATCGGCTACGTGGCGGCTGTCAAAACGCGTCTATGAGACTTAAAGCGCGTCTAGAAGACTCTAAATTGTCAAAACGCCATTTTCTGAGGGTCGCTTTCTTCTGACCGGTCGGGTGGTCAGGGGCTTCTTCCCAAATCCAAAAGCGAATAAACGGCCGCTGATGGTGCATGTCGATCCAAACCCGTGTTCCTAATGGCACAAAACCTCAAAAATAAGAAGAACCGACCGTTCAGCAAAAAAAGCGAAAAGGCAAAATGAGGCAGCGCTTGCGTGGCAGCGTATCTAGGAGACACGTGTCTACGAGACTCAAAGTCGCCGTCACAAAGTTCATTTCTGCGTGGGGTTCTTTTGTGAGGAGCGGTCGATCGCTGCTGATCAGTCGGTCGGTCAGAGGCTGTTTTTCACCGTTTCTCACCGAATTAGGGATCATCGGTGTTCCTAAATTAATGTAAACACAAACACCGAAAAAACAGCCGAAATTGGTCAAATTTGGAGGGCAAAACAGCGAAAAACGATTTTCAGCGAACAGGACTAAAAATAGGCGATAGGAACAGCAAACGCGATAAACAAGAGCAAAAAAACCTGAAAAATCGTCAGAAAACCACGACCTTTAGCGCTCTCAAAGACTTTCAAACCGACCGACTCACGCTGACCTAAAGCGGCAAAATGGCGCATGTGGAGCGAGTCTAGACAGTCTCTAAAATGCGAGAATCGGTCATTCGGAGCTTCGATCGACCTGCCCGTCGGTCGGTCGACTGGCCAACAGCCGTGCGGTGAGGAAGAAGGTCGACTTCGTCTCGGGCGTCGCTGTCTGCAAAGTCGCCTGCCACGTCGCCCTTGCGCCGCCAACAAACAAAACCGCGGAACCGCCGGGCTCCCGCCACGACGAGCTTGTGCCACGTATGGAGGACTACTTTCGCTGCCAGATGGTCAAATCCTCGGATGTGACGTGGGAGCCACGCGGACGACCGACGTGCTGGCTGCCGCGGAAGAAGCGGAGGACGACGGAAGGAAGGACAGCTGGAAGTGGAACGCGGCGCGTTTTGGACTGTTTTGCACTTGCCAGCTGACTTTAGGTGGCATTTCTGGGGAATTCAGGGCTGCAATTCGTAGATTTAACCGTAAGTCAAACGTCTATATCCGAGTCTTTCGTTTTGACCGGTTTCGGTGGATTTTCGGCCTTTTTTGGAATGATCTTGATCTTGGGTCGAACAGCTCATTTTAGGTGGAGTTTCTAAGAAATTTTACCCAGACTCAGGTCTTGCGCTGCTCTTTATAAGCTTGTAAGGGTGCGTTACCTTCACTTGGCTCTAATTTTGAGTTTTGCGCAGGCACGAAGCGTAGGACGATGGCTGGAACTGGAACGCGGCGCGCTTTTGACTGTTTCGCACTTTTCAGCTAACTAAAATTGTATCGTTGCGTATTTGAATTGGCTGAATTTCTGAAGATTTCCGCCTTTCTGGAGCTTCTGACAAGCGAAATTAGAGATCGAAATTTGTGGATTTAGCGCAGCTGCGTTGAAGCCTGAGTTTTTGTCGATTTCGGCCATTTTTGGATTGTTTTTACCTTTGCTCTGCTCTTCATAAGCTCTGTGTTTTCATTTTAGCTTCGTTCGATCCCTATTGAGTGTTTTCAGATTGAAACCGAACGTTAATGCGTTTGATTCGGCTCTGCGGCTGACTTTTAATACCAGTGTTATTGAGTATGGGTGCTGCTTCAGTGCTCTTTTTTACTGCTCGAATTGAGCGAATTTCGCAAATATCGGGACATTGTTGAAATCGATAGGTTTCCATGGATTTTGCGTAGATGCGCTTGCTTAGGATTTGCACTTTTGAGCCCTAAGGATGCTATTCGTTCTTATCTGCGTGTTTTCTCATTCCAAGACCTTTATTTTTTCTTCAAATGTAACCATGTTCTCTCAATTCCAGGGGAGCTACACCTTCCACATCTAATCAGCAACCATGGGTGGAATGATGAGCTACTTCCGAGGCCTCTTCGGCCAGCGCGAAATGCGCATTCTCATCCTCGGACTCGACGGCGCCGGCAAAACGACAATCCTCTACAGACTTCAAGTTGGAGAAGTGGTCACCACGATTCCCACGATTGGATTCAACGTGGAACAGGTGAGACACTCTTTATTTATCCCTAAATTTGATTTCTCTGTCTTTTCCAGGTAACATACAAGAACCTGAAGTTCCAAGTGTGGGATCTCGGAGGCCAGACGTCGATTCGTCCTTACTGGCGCTGCTACTACTCAAACACGGACGCCGTCATCTACGTCGTCGACTCGGCCGATCGCGACAGAATTGGAATCTCGAAACAGGTTAGTTCGCAGGCTTCAAGCTAACATTCGAATCCTTGTCCAGGAGCTCGTTTCGATGCTCGAAGAAGAAGAGCTCAAGAACGCCCTGCTGATGATCCTGGCGAACAAACAGGACATCCCCGGCTGCCTCTCGGTCACCGACGTGCATCGAGCGCTCGGCCTCGACGCACTGAGAAACAGGACGTTCCAGATCTTTAAAACGTCGGCAGCTCAAGGAGAAGGCCTTGACGAAGCGATGGAATGGCTTGCGAACACTTTACAACAGGGAAGATAAGGGGGACATGTTATTTATGTAATTGCTTCGTTTAAAGATATTCACTTAATTATAAAAACTAATTTATATGAGTCGCTTTGTCCAAAGGTTTACCGTGCCAATGGATCTATTTGCAACCTGGAGACGTTTGAGAAGAATCTTACCGTGCGTGCAAGATTAGATGGGGCTCAAGGAAGTCACCACGCGGGTGGCTCTTCTCCGAGCGAGGTGGCCTTCGGAAAGGACGTCGAGAAGTCTTCCGGTGTCTACAAGATCTGGGGGCAAGTCCGGCACTGTGTTAGAAGACCTTCGAGCAAGAGACCCAAGATGCTAGGAACCGTCTTCTCGAGAAGACTCGATTCGCCGGAGATCGGAAGGAACATATCGAATGGGATCCAGGTAGGCGTTGTGGAGGGCGAACGAAAGCCTAAAATGGGAATTTAGATGCTGAAGCAACTCCGTCACCCCAGCGTGCTTCACTACCACGATTGTATCAGGACGCCGGCGGAGATCACGCTCATCACGGAACGGGTGGACGTGCTGGACGTCGTTATTGGAGGCATGGATTCGGCCGAGATCCGGGCTGGGCTGCTGGACGTCGTCAACGCGATGGTCTTTCTTCATGAGAAGGTGAGCAGTTGTTCGAGGAGTGGATCAGGGCGCGGAGCAGCAGGAGAAGAAGTGGAACAGCGATCAGCAGCGGCACACGGCCTTTAGCAGAGCGCTGACAGCAGCCGACAGCACGTTTCCAGACAGCCTTGTTGTGTAGAGACCAGACGCTTGTCTAGAGACCCCCCGGCTCCCGTCAGAGTTCTGGCATGAGCCGACCGCTCATGCCAGCCACGACCTTTCAAATGACACCCCCGTCTCCTCACGCGCTCATCCAGACGAAACCCCGCTTTACAGCCACGCGCAGCTTGTCGCTTGTCTAGAGACCCATTTCTGCCTTCTCGTTCCCAACGGAGCGGTTGGTCCTAGCGCTAGGAATTTTGAGCATTTCCTTGTTTCAGGCGGGTATTAGCCACAACTCCCTATCGGCATCGTCCATCTTCGTGACCCCCGATGGCCGCTGGAAGCTCGGCTCCTTTGAGAAGTCCGCAAAACTCGCAAGCTCAGCTCAAGACGACAAGGATTTCGCTGAAGTATTGAACTTCGCCATGAAGCACGTTGACGAAGCCGCGGCCGAGGATTTCTTTGTCATTAGCGCTGGATTAATCGAAGGATCGCTGACGATGAAAGCACTATTGACTGGATCCGCGCTGTCAAGTCCGCTTTTCGAAATCGCGGACTTTTTGGAGCATATTCAGCTGAAGCATGATGCTGATAAGGTGGAGTTTTTCAGGTATATGGCTCTTATGCGTGTGTGTTTTAAATAGGTATTTTTAGGGAGCTGCCAGACAGGTTAAGGGAGATCTCGCCGGAGTCTGTATCGAAGCGGCTGATTAGACTGTTCCTGTCTCGTTATGTGATGCTGGAACCGACCGCTCATGAGAGCTTCATTCCACGATTGATGCAAGTTGATGGTAAGTGAGTTACGGTAACTGTTAAGACGTTGATCTACATGTTTTCAGATATCCTGAACGAAGAGCTTTACCGTACCTACGTCGTTCCAGAAATCCAGAGGATATTTGGCGTCCGTGACAAGGCGATCCGCCTAGCGTTGCTCCGCCATTTCTCCTCCTACTGTAGCTTTATGGATCGAGACGTTTGTGAGCTCAAAATACTGCCAGAGGTAGATTTCTTCATCTCTTGTATGGGCTTAAAATACTGTATTTCAGCTGTCAATAGGAATGTACGACGTGGACAACGAGATAGTCGCCGCGAGTTTAAGAGCCATGGCAGACCTTGTCCCGATCCTGGGAGGGGAGGGCGTCACTGGATCCGTGCACACGAAGAACTTCACCGATGGAACGCCAAAACCTCCCAAGAATCCGCCGTTTGCAACGACGGATTCTGGGACTTCTACGCCGTCCAGATACAATCCGAGTCCGCCGCCTCCAAGGCCTGTTGTTATACCTGCAGTAACCGCCGCACTTACCGTAATCCACCCAGTCTTGGCAGCCGAATCTGTCAAGGATGAAGACGAAGATTGGTCGAAGACGTGGGGCGATGAGGAAGAAGCTGTCCAGGAAGAAGAACCTGTAGAGAATGGCCAAGTTTTCGAGCCTCAGTCGACCTCTGATTTGTCACCAAGACCTGTAAGCAGAAGGAGCGAAAAGTCGAGTATAGGTGAGCCTTCATTCTCAAGAGATTCTTACCTATGAAGCCGTATTTTAGGAGCCGAATTCTCCCTGCCGGACATCAAAAAATCCTCGGACGAGATGGATTTCTTCGCAGACATGGAGCCGAAATTCGACTCGGCGCCGTCGCTCGTGGATTCACTGAAGTCCCGTGCGATGCAAGAGGCGTCTTCGGTGTACATGAGCAAGCAAAAGAGTATGCCCGTCAAGTTCACGCTCTTCTCGGACAAGGAATCGTCGGTGGACACGGCGACCACCGCGGAATGGGAGCAGAACGAGGCGGAGGCGAACGGGACGAGTGCATGGGAGGCGGAGGACGATCTGGTTATCGACTAAAGCACACGGAGAGAGGAATACGGGGAACAGCTCACTAACGAGGCCTAGTCCGGTTCACTTATTTATTCGTAGCCTATAAATTGTGGTATAATAACAAATGATAATTTGGGTTACTGTAATACAATCATTGAACTCAAGCAGGGCCTAAGCATTCTACAGGGTGACCCAAAAAAAACTTTCACCCCGGCCAGACAGGCCGCACTCAGACAGAATCGATTCATTTCTGTCGAACGCGGGGCTGAAGACCGGTCGGTTTTACGTCATTTGTTAGCGAAACCGACCGGTCGTTCCTGGCGAGTGAGCTGGAAATGGCTACGTTTTGTGTGGTCAGCGCGTCACTTGTCTGAGTACGGCCTGTCTAGCCAGGGGGGAGTGATTTTTTTGGGCTACCCTGTAGGGGAGACTCGACTGCTACCCGCAAGCTAGACAGAGGTGTCAGGAAATTCACAAGGAGCTGAAGGCGTCATTTACAGGGTGGCCCAAAAAAGGGTCTGGAATGAGCGGGGGAACGGAGGGTCTCTGAAACGTGTCTTTGCCTGAAGCAAATTATTCGTATTCGAATGGTGTGCGCGAACCGGCCGGTCTCCTCGTCCAGAATGCCCGTCTTCACCACACAGGAACTCGTCGAAATCAGGACGCAAATGGAAATTGTGGCACCAGTTGTGGCACTATCTGAACACGCACGTGCACCAAGGCGAAGACCGAAGGAGCGAGGCGGAGCTGAAGCAGAGGATTCGCGCCGCATGGGACGATCTACCCAACAACTTTGTTGCTGGATGGATTTGCGAATTCCCCCCCCCCCCCCGCGTGCGAGCCGTGATCAGTCACGAATAGAGATGCAACCCGACCGAAACTTTCGGGTTACCCGAACCCGAAACCCGAAAACCCGAACCCGAACATCTCTAGTCACGAAGGCCGCCAAATTCAACAGTTTTTCAATCGTGTGTGACTGCGTGTAAATTTAGCATAATTTGTTGTTGTTTTAGCGAGAAATTTCGCTCTATTTTCTAGCAATTTTCACCGAAGTCGGAAGAAATTTCAGAATGACCGGTTTGCTTGCAGCGCCGTACTTCGAATTAGTCGTCCTCCCCTCATCCCCTGTAACCCCGGCACCCGCTCATTCCAGAGGGAGTGTCTGGAGCGAATCGCATGCGCTGCAAGCGAACCGGTCGGAATGCCGTCCGGATTCGGGTGCAAAACGGAGGAAAATCGTGCGAAATTTAGCGCTTTTCTTTCTGGTAGCTCCCGCAACTTCCGGAGGTTCTCAAGAAGCCTAAGATCGTTGGAAGCCGAATATTTGTCAAGGAGGGTCGCTCCGAGGTCGAGGAGGTGGGAGCGCTCGGAGGGTTTGGTGGGAAGGAGGATGTCCATGACTTGCACTTTGAAAATTTTAGATTAGACTCAAAATTACAGTTGAAATGTTAGTCAAATGATGCTTCAAATTACCGATGCAATGCTGATATTTCACAACCGACTTGATGTCGAAGCACAACTGACCCTTCCTCGCCTCATCCCCTGTTTGCATTTAAGATTCACGCAATCCAATTCGGCCACCTCATCTGTCAATCGACTCAAGTCATGAGAACCGTTTCATCCGCGTCTTACCCACACCCCAAATCCTAAGTCGTCCCAATTCGCACACGTCGCCGACCGTGTTTGTTCTTCGCAAAACGGCCCGCCGCTGACCAGTCCGCTTTCACTTCCTCAATGTGCCATCGTGCGCCTCTATTTGCTCGCGATGCTAGAGAGGACAAGCGCGGGCAGAAGGTTGCGTCGAGGAGGGGATGAGGACACAAAAAATGGATTTTAGAGACGTTTACTCAGGGTAGGTTTTGCAATCTTTAATTCATTTTTTGGGACAACTTGTTAGTCCCGATAATTGCTATAATCAGCTGGCCACAAAAAATAACACAGAAAACAACCGAATTGCAAAAAATTATTTAACTTTTTGAGCTAAATTTAATGTTCAAAAATGAGCAAAATGACTGATGACATCCTCTTACTTACATCCAAAGCGTTCCAAAAATGTAGCTTTCTCACATTTTCCTCTATCCTGACCTTTGCAGAGCTTAACGACCCTCTTAACCCTCCCACACCCATCTGCCCTCAACCCAAGCACATCCTCCCGCACTCCCTAAGAAGTGCTAACGGATGAATCATTAATTCGGCAATTAATGTCTAAGCTGCCGCGTGGAATTCCACTTTTTACGCGTCCACTTTTTGATGCTGCTTTTTCTTTCGTTGTCTCAACGTCTCTCGCGCGCACCGCCCCGTACAACCCATCGAGTGGGCTTAAGCGTAAGGAAGGTAAACTCGGGAAACTGGTGTCCCGCTATTGGACTTGAGGGTCGACGAGAGCGTCAGTCATGAGGAAGCTGATGTCCGAGGAGCGGTTAAGGGCTTAAAATAGCTCATGACTGTCCACCCTTGTCTTGGAACCCTTTAAGGCTTGTAGCTTTCATATCCTTAGCTCCGCGAGCTTTCATATTCTTGCTACGGCTTCTGAAACATTTCACAGCAATATTGAGAAGCGAAGTGGTACTTATGAGTCAGCCAGACGTGTCCATTGACTCCTTTTGACCCAAACTCACGCGCGCGTATTCAAGTTGCCCACGACTTGTTTGTCTTGACCATCTTTCGCACCTTAAACGTCACGTAACCCATACTTTTACCCATTTTCAGATCCACAATGTCGTCAAGACTTTATGTCCTACAGATTCTTATAACTACCGTAATTGCTCAATATTTCTATGTGCCCCAAGTGCCTATGGTGCCTCAGGTGAGGCAAACCTACTATCCTATAAGGATGAATTGTGTAAATCGATGTGGCCAGCAGCGTTATCGATGGAATTACAGGCCTTCAGGTGAGGATTCTAACGCTAATAGGATTGCACACTTTGAAATTGAGAGTCGCACAGCTGACAAGACTAATTTAGGCATCGCACAACCTTTGCCACCTCCAATTCAGCCACTGCCTAACATCAAAATCTCGTTCGGCACCACGACGCCTCCGACGCCGCCTCCACCTGTGCCGCTAGTGACGCCGGTGACTCCGTTCAGCTCCTTAAATGCTACTTCTACTGAAGCTCCTAAGCCTGAGGTTAAGCCAGAACCTGCAACTCGAAAACCGGATCTTCCTACGCCAGCTCCTTTTACTAACGATGCTGAAAACACTCCGGAATCTACGATGTTTATGAGGCCTACGAGAAGACCTATTGATGTCATCAGGCCGCCTATGAGTCGAAGTAAGCTTTAAGATTTATAGAAACAATTCAAAACGTTCAAATTGACCCTAAAATGTAAAAAAAACATTGCTTGTAAAACGTTTCACAGCTGAAAATGCCATTTAGTTTGATTTCTACGCTCTTAGAAACGTTTCTCAGATGATTGAAACAAGCGAAATAGCAAAACTACGGTTCGACAAATGTTTCTTAGCGTTTTCTCCCATTTCGCTTTCGAAAGAACGGTGTAGGAAACGTTTCACAACCAGCTAAAAAAGCAAGATGGCGCAAATATGGTTTGAGAAACGTTTATCATTAGCGTTTGCTGCCATTTCGCTTTTGTTGCTACGGTTCGAGAAACATTTCTCAACTGTGGATAAAAGCAAAATGACGTATCTACAGTTCGAGAAACGTTTCACAGCTCTCCAAGAGCACTCATTTAACCCAAATAAGCAACGTTTCACAACCTTTTACTAAACCAACTTCAGGACGCACAAACCCCTGCCTCCGAGGCCAACCACTGACTAACAACTACGGCACTCCGGTCACCTGTAACTACCTAAACCAACCCAACGCCGGCTGTCCCGAGGACTACTGGTGCCACACCGGCGCCAGCTTTTCCACCACAGCCTGCTGTCCTCTCATGGAGACAGAAGAGATCTGTGACCAGCCTCGAAACTCTGGAGACGGAGATTCTCTCGTGCCCAGGTGGTACTTCGATAACACCTCCAAAACCTGCAAGAGATTTCTGTACAAAGGAATCCACGGGAACCAAAATAACTTTATTTCTAACACCCAATGCATGGAGACTTGTGGCGCTACTGGTAACCGATCTTAGCTGAAGCAGAATTCTAATTTTGGCTTTTTTAGTCGTTCCTGTCATCAGCCAACGGGTCACTACCAACCCATGTAGGTATGGCCAGCCAGCCAAGGATATGAGAACGATGAGGAAGATCGAGTGTGGACCGACACCTGATGCTTGCCCTCATGGGTTCTATTGCCATATTGGAGTGGATCCAGAAAATACGGCTTGCTGTGAGAGTTCTGGAAGTGAGTTCTGGGGTACGGGTTGGGATAGAAACGTTTCAAGCGTTCCATAAAAAGCGAAATGGCGCAACTACAGTCCGAGAAACGTTTCATACACCATTTCGATTTTGCTGTTATGGCTTAAGAAACGTTTCACAGCTATCCAAAAGCAAAATAACGCAACTACGGTTCGAAAAAACGTTTCTTAGCGTTTGCTGCATGTTGGCTTTTGCTGTTACGGCTTAAGAAACGTTTCACAAAAACTGTTCGAAAAAGCAAAATGGCGCGTCTACGGTTTGAGAAACGTTTCTTAACCCCTTCTTCAGTTATTTCTCTTATATTTTTGCCTTGTTTTATGTTCATTTTTGCACTCCCTATTTTCAGTCGCCGACCCCTGCATGCTGTCCATCAACTCCGGACAAGGCTCCTCCCTCCTCAAGCGCTTCTACTACAACTCTATCGCCAAACGGTGTATCGAATTCACCTACAAAGGAACCAAAGGAAACGAGAACAACTTCCTCACCTACGAGGCTTGTGAGAAGGCCTGTATAAGTAAGTAAATCTTATCCTGACGATTATTAATAACTGATTTCAGAGTGGGAGAGCCCCTGCCCCGGAAAAGCGGTCCTAGCGGAGCGCAAATCGTGCGTTAAGAACTCCGATTGCGGCGAAGGCGAATGGTGTCACATGGGAACGAATCCTGACACCAGCGTTTGCTGCAGAGGAGCGATTGTGGACACGTGTAGCCAACCTTTAGATCAAGGCCATGGAGTGGAGAACATGACCAGGTGGTACGTTGACCCTATGGATCGATCCTGCACTCGTCAATGCAAGCCGTTCTTTTACAAGGGAACCAAAGGAAACCAGAACAATTTTCTAACCAAGGAAGAGTGCGAGAAGGAGTGCAAACGTAGGCTTAAATTCTTATTTCCCTGATTTATTAAAAGCCAATTTTAGCGGTCTGTGTAAATCCTTGTGGCACAGGCCAACTTCTGACCGATATGGGAGGCTCTCCTCGACTTTGTGGCCCTGTTTCTCCTTGTCCTAACGCACATTGGTGCCACGTTGGAGGCACTCTAGAGACTACCGTATGCTGCTCCGCTGTGGAGAACCCTTGCGATCTGGCGATGTCGGAAGGCAAAGGTGAACATCGTCTTTCGAGGTGGTATTTCAGCCGGAATGACAACAAATGTTTGTCTTTTATCTACAAGGGCATTGGAGGAAATCAGGCAGGGCTAGCTTTTTTAAGATTCAAGGTATAATGAAGACGTTTCAGAACATGTTCCTGACGCTTGAAGACTGCCGTAGCGTATGTCCGAGCTACGAAAATACGTGTGGAGTCGGAGAGCCGTTGTTGGTGAATGGAAGACCCAAGATTTGCAGTCCGGATGAGAGGTGTCCTGCAACGCATTTCTGTCATATTGGAATCGAGAGAACGGACAATTATTGTTGTGCTAAGAGTGAGTTTTTGAATCTTGGTAATTCCATTTTTAAGCCAAAGAAGCAATTTTCGGGTTGAAAAATGAGCTTTAGGTGGTCAAATTTACGGTTAGAATTCGGATTGAAGCAAGAATTGAACTGAAATAGATTAATTTTGAGTCAGAAATGCGCCGGGAAACGTTTCAGAACGTGGAAGACCATTTCATTTTGAGTAGAGAGCTTTTGTGAAACGTTTCTCAACAGTTTTCAATAGTGAAATGGCGTAAGCACGGTCGGAGAAACGTTTCAGACGCCATTTCGCTTTCCGATTTAAAATTTGAGAAACGTTTCACAGCTGTTTTAAAAAGGGAATTGGCGCGATTTCGTCCTCAGAAACGTTTCACAACTTTTTTCGCCATTTCGCTTTTACTGCTAGCTTTCAAGTGAAATGACGCAACTACGGTTCGGGAAACGTTGCACGTTGCACAGCGTTTGGTCGCTTTGCTGAATGCATGCTCAGACGTCTGTTATCCTCAAAAATTCGCTTGTCTGAGCTAAATTGGTCTGTACACGTCTGTGAAATTCTCATTTTGTCGTGTTTTCGACCGCTCATTACTCTGTTGCGATCCAAAATGATGTCCTCTTGAGACGTTTTCTGTCTGTTTTTGTCGTTAATAACCTGGAAAGCTTTGTCTAGACCTAATCCCATTTCCCATTTTCAGACGGAAATCCGTGCGACCTGCGCGTGAACCCCGGCGTCGGTTCCTTCGCCATCCGCCGCTTCTTCTTCGACCAGGACACAAAACGATGCCGCGAATTCGTGTACCAAGGAGCCAAGGGCAACGCGAACAACTTCCTCTCCATGGAGGACTGCGAAATCGTCTGCCGCGTCCTGCCGAACCCTTGTGGAGCTGGTGAACCGCTTCTGGACAAGACCAAAGAGCCGATCATCTGTGGAGGCGAGGAAGCGTGTCCTGGAGGCTTCTTTTGCCATGTGGGAGCGTCGCCGGAAACTACGAATTGCTGTCCTGGAAGTAAGCTATTTTAGAGCCCAAAAATAGCTAAGAATTTTGGCATTTTTAGCCCGGAAGCCATGCGATTTGCCGCTAGAAAGGGGCAACGGAACTCATCAACTAGAACGCTGGTACTTCGACGGCAGCCAGCAGATCTGCAAATCCTTCTTCTATCGAGGAACCAAAGGAAATTCAAACAATTTCCTGACCAAACAGGATTGCCGGGACGTTTGTCAAGGTATGGAATCCTTGGGTTACGGTATTTGACAGCTTTGAGTTAAGAAGTGAACCCATGCGGAACTGGAGAACCTCTGATCGACGCCACCGGAGAACGAATGCTTTGTACTGGAGGTCAGAGAGTTGATTCGTGTCCGAAATCCCATTATTGCCATGTGGGATCGTCCGCAGTGACGACTATTTGCTGCCCTAAGTCAAGTAACGTCCTTTGTGCTTTCATATTGGTCAAGATGAGGTTGTTTAGGTGAAGAAACTTGTGAGCTCCCAGCCAACGAAGGTCGAGGTGGCGAAGGTCTTCCTCGTTGGTACTTCGACGTCCGAACCAACGGATGCCAGAAGTTTGCCTATGGAGGGATCGGCGGAAACGAGAATAACTTCATCGCCAAGCACACCTGTGAACAGATGTGTCCGGGTAAGAACTGTCGCTATAATCTAGACAGTCAGACGTTTGACGTCTAGCAAAAAATGGGGTCCATTTTGTATTGGTAACCAACAGGCATATGCGTTGAAAGGCTCAAAAACGATAGCGGCTGTCTGGAACGTTTGTGAACCTTCGTGTAGACATCTAAATTTACTCATTCCGCATAGCAAACCGACCGGTGTACAGGCATAAAAATGGTCCAAAGTGAAAGCTTGTGGATAGAACACAAAGCCTGACCATTAAGATGTCTAGACACTTATTCCGAACTGTCTAGACAAATGTTAACATGTCTGTCCAAAAGTATCTTCCTGAGGACGATGTCTTAGTTTACGTTTACGTTTCAGACGTCTGAATCGTAGTTCTAAACGTCCTTCAAGGCCAATTCTGACAGCTTGTAGGTGTCGAGCCAAAACAGACAAAAAACAGACAGAAACAGACATGCAGGCAAAAATGTTTAAAACTGAGACATAGAGACACAAATTTAAACTCTATTTTGTGTCGAGAAGGCAATGTCTGGCTATTAATTCTTTTAAGGCTTAGACTCAGGCATTAATATGGGTTATCACCACACTGACACGTCAAGGCAAGACGTCTAGCCACGTACGCGTCTAGACATTATCTTATCTTCGCACCATTTCTAGACATCAAAAGCTTAGTAGACATTGTTTTTCATGTTCTCTAGACACGCTTGTCACTTTAGCCATCTAAAGTAATCTCAGACATGATCAAGCGTTTGCAAAGACTCATTCAACTCTGTAACCTTGTCTAGACGTCTCTCATTTCAGTCCACCGCAGCTACTGCCCCCACGGTCTTCCTCTCCTCGACACTCCCACCCAAACTCCGATCGAATGCGGCATCAACAAAGGCTGCCCGGGAGGCTTCATCTGCCACATGAGCGCCGAACACAATGTCTCCGTCTGCTGCGAGGTGAGCGAATCCCTAGTCCTCGTTCCTAAGCCACATTTTCTCTGTTTTCAGGACCCCACGGACTTCTGCCTTCAAGCTCGTGACCCCGGACCATGCGATAACTACGTCACTCGCTACGGCTACCATCCTCTCACCGACACGTGCGTCGAATACGACTACGGAGGCTGTGATGGAACGTTGAACAACTTCCGCTCGTTGGAACGCTGCACGGAGATCTGCTGCAAGGAATACAAGAGGAAGAGGGCCCGTCGATTGGCCTAAAATCAGTTTTTTTACCCAAAATTACCCGAAACAGGTCTGTGATGCCCAGTGATCCTCCGTTGCCTTCTGTCCTCAGACACTTATGCTGTTATGCTGTAATCAATCTAATAAGTAATAAAAACTTAACAAACGCGCTTATAACACGTCTATGGTCCAGGAGCCCGTCCTCATCGCTTCCAAATGTGCAAAACCAAATTTGAAAAATTGGCTCCCGGAGCGATCGGCCTGTAGGGCGAATCGCAGAGGATTCGCTTTTGTTTTGGCGCATCGCAGCTAATTTCGAGATTTTCGCAAATTGCCGGAAGGATTTTGAGAGTTTCAAGTGATTCAAATCCAAGAATCGATTCCTAAGTTCTGACTTTAAATTTACGACTCTATTGAGAGATGTTATTATTGCCGGAGGGTTTAATCCAATTTTTGCGCGCTAATTTTGCGATTCCTAAATATCGGGCTTTAAATTCACGATTATTTTTAGTAATGCCTCCTCCGGAAGGCAAGAATCCAGAAGTGAAGCCGCAAGAAGAGGAGAAGGCGCCCGAAGTCGCGCAAATGAAGACAGCTGCCAGCCGCCGATCGGCTGTTGAGGAGCCGATCCCGCTGAACGTGCGCGTGCTCCCTAACACGTTCCGGCCCATCGCAAACCATTTGAGGGTCGCGAACCAGTACGTTGGCCGGGATCCTATCATACATTACTGGTGTAAGTTTCCTAACCCTTTAACTCTTTAAATTCTTCTCTTTTCGCTTGCAGGCTTGTACTACTCCATTCAAAAGGCGAACGAGCTTGTAGCCGACGACGAAACCACAAAGGAATATCTGGACACTATGTTAGCCGTACTGAAATATGTAAGGATCATCGATTTTGGACCTGAAATGAGGTCAAATGTTTAGCTGAAATTCAAATACGCGAAGATCCCAGGAGTGCAGCACGACTCTGCGGCTCGGGAGCACATCTCCGCCTACGTCATCAGCCTCATGAAGGACTGTACGCAGTGCGACCGCCAAAAGCTGTACGACAACAACCTCGTCGGCAACTACTTTACCGCCGGACTCCTCTGCGACGTGCTGACGACCTTTGGACCCATCGACGAGGCGAAGGTGCGACTGCGGAACTTTGCCAAATGGAAAGCAAACTACCTGATTGGATGCCTCAAGGCAGGAGTCGAACCAGCGTTATTCGAGCAGTCGGACTACGAGGGAAGCGAAGAAGCATTGGACCCGTTTATGCGGCATCGGATGCGCCCGGACTTGTCGATGTCGCAGCTGGGTCTTTCGACGCATGGCCAAGACTTTAAGCCTCAAGAAGCCACGGCGCAAAGGATTCCGTTCAGTGGTGGCGCTCCTGCAAACGGTTTCCTGAGGAGCAGCGGAGGACCGACGTTTGCAGAAGCCACGTCGCAGAAGACGCCGTGGAGAGGCAGCGGAGGAGCGACGCCGGGTCCGTCGACGTCCCGCGCCCCGATGCAACCGCTCCCCACGCCACATCACTCAAGAATGATGCCGCGCCTCCTCCCGGCGTCCCCCAACTTCAAGACGTCTGAAGCGCATCTCAGACCCAGGGCGTCGTCTGGAAGACTTGAACAGCCGCCTCCGTCTCCGAACCCGATGTGGAGGCCTCTGAACTCCGAAATCCAACCCATGACTCCGAACCCCAATTTCGGCGTGGACGGAATGCGCACCCGGCTTCCTCGCTTTGCAGGCCATGCTGCACACTCCTCGACCGACTCCATCTCGTCTTCTGTCCACGGATCCAGCTTCAGAGCTTCCCAGCGCAGCTTAGCTCCGGTCCTGCGTCCAATTCCCACCAGTTATCCGCTGTACGACACCCCGAAGCGGATGAAACCGGAGCGTGTGATCTCCAGCGTGAAGCGCGTGGACGCTTTTGAGAAGGACGGCGTCTTCTACGAAGTCTCGAGAGAGGTCGATCCTCTGCTTAAGAAAGCTGCGCAGAAGGTAGCCTTGGAGCTGGTGTGCAACGCGATCCTTTTCGCGAAGCACCGTACGCGCGCCTTTGACAAGAACAAGAGTTACAAGCGTGTGAGCGATCCTAAGAGTGACTTGAAGTTTCTGCAAATGGCCCAGCAGAAGCAAGAAGAGAAGTGGACGGAGAGCAATCCAAACGACAAGGAGGAGCTGGCGAGGAAGAAGGCGATCGAGCGGCAGAAGCGTGAAACCAACGAAGCCGCGCTGGCTGCGCTTGGGCGGCCCACCTCGTCTTTGGCTTCTGCGAGCTCACAGGTGTAGCTCTGGCGTGGTTTTGCGTTCTAAAGCTTCTTAATTTCAGAGATCCGGTCGTCAGCGAGCAGCTCCCGCGATTCGGGTCGGCGATCGGGATCTCATGTTCGCGATGTGCTGCGACGAGAAGGCGAAGCGCAGCCAAACTTACACAAGACTCCTTTACCTGCCTTCGAAAAAGAACACCGACAATCTCTAAATTGCTAATATCGTTATATTAAAGTCGTTTCATGTCAGTTTTCTCGTGTATCTTGTCCTTATAGCTTGGCCACGACTCGAGACTGACCGCTCCCATCTTGACTCAACAACAGAAATGAATGTTCGGTTTGCACCTAGCCCAAAACCGGTGGCCCAAAAAATGTCTGGCCAGACATTTCAGTTCTGTCGAACGCGGGGCTGAAGACCGGTCGGTTTTACGACATTTGTTAGCGAAACCGACCGGAGACGGTCGTTCGCAACGAGTGAACTTGAAATGACTCCGCTTTCTGAGCAGTGAGATACATTTTTTGGGTTACCCCTGTATACGTCTGTATCTGAAAATACATTTGCAGACGTCCTTATACGTTAAGTGCAATCTCAGATCTTTACTTCATGTCTCCGTTGTGGTCTAGTGGTTAGGATTTGCGGCTCTCACCCGCAAGGCCGGGGTTCGATTCCCCGCAACGGAATAAGATTTTTGGAAATTTCTGAGTTGCTGAAATTCTTTGTTTTCACGTTTCTCACGTTTTCCGCCCAGAATTCGAATTTTCGACCCTTTGGAAGCTTCCGTTGAAAACCAAAAGAAATAAAAATACTTGGACGAACGTGTGACCTTTATCAATCGCTTTACAGATTGTTTGCACCGCGTTTGGGACGATTTTTTCGTGTTTTTCCGTTTTTATGTTCCAGCTGACGGCTCCAAATCCTTATTTTTGATCGTTTTCAGGATGCTGCGCGTAGGAAGAAGCCTCTTCTCTCTGGGAAACCAGCGCTCGCTGTCGTTGTCCGCGGCGGAGGTCCGCTCGTCGTTCATCCGCTTCTTCGAGAAGCTTGACCACGTCCACGTGCCTTCTAGTTCCGTGCTCCTAAACGCCGAGGATCAGTCGCTTTTGTTCGTCAATGCTGGGATGAATCAGGTGAGCCTTTAGGGTGGATTTAGGGTTGTTATTTTGGGAAAATGGCGGCTTAGCAAGCATTGAATGGAGCTCACTTTTAGGCCGTGGTTTTTAGCGATTTTGGGTGTCTTTTATAATTATATTATGAGGAATTTCAGGGAGTTTTGCAGTCTTAACATGCAGTCCTTTTTGGTCTATTTTCGCCTCCAATAGAAACCCGGAAACGTAGTCCGATTGGGCTGATAGCGAAAAGTGGACGCTAACGAAAACGTGGTGTTTTAGGCTTCTTGATGGACCGAAGAATTTGGAAGATTTTCGTCCATATTTGAAATACGGGACATGAAATTTCAGTTTAGAGAGCCTGGATGATCGAGAAATGGAGTTGATTCCAGGGCGATTTGCGGTCAAATGACGCTGTCCGATTTGTCCTATTTTTGTTCCTAATAGAGCTGAGGATTGTCCTTGAAACGTAGTCCGATTACGCGGATTTCGCATTGTGAAAAGAGGGGTATTAGCGGCGAATTTAGGCTTTTTTACGCGTCAATGGTGACAAAAACGTGGCGCTTCAGGTTTTTGATGGACCGAAGAATTTTGGCGATTCCGAAGAAAAAATTAGGGCGTGGATTTTCGGATTTTAGGAAGCCTAGATGATCAAGATGGGATGTGATTCCAGGGCAGAATTTAGCGTGATCCTTCAGTCCATTATGGCCAAATTTGGCGTTTTTGGAGGCTGTCATTCATCTGGCCGGGCTTGGGATAGATCTCGGCTGGAAGCCTCCGTTTAACGTATCCATTTCAGTTCAAATCGATCTTCCTCGACACTCTGGACCCCTCTAGCCCTGTGGCCAACATTAAACGCGCCGTCAACTCCCAGCGCTGCTTACGAGTCGGCGGCAAACACAACGACCTCGCGGACGTAGGAAAGGACGACTACCACCACACCTTCTTCGAAATGCTGGGAAACTGGTCCTTCGGGGACTACTACAAGGTACCTAAGCCTCTATAGCTCTCCTCATATATTCAATTCCAGGCAGAAGCTTGTGAATACGCATGGAACTACCTGACCGAAGTGCTTCACTTGGAACCCGCTCGCCTCTACGTTTCCTATTTCGGTGGGGACAAGGCGATGAACCTGGAACCGGACTTTGAATGCCGCGATATTTGGCTTAAATTAGGGTAGTTTTTGTAAGTTGCGCTAGGAAATCTGAGTTTATGCGCTGTTCCAGGATTCCTGAGGACCATATCGTGAGCAGCGACGCAAAGAACAACTTTTGGACGATGGGAGAAACGGGGCCTTGTGGACCTTGTTCCGAAATTCACTACGACAGGCGCCAAGGACGTGGAAATGTGGCGCATTTGGTGAATCAGGACGATCCTGAGGTCATCGAGCTCTGGAATATCGTCTTTATGCAGTTTGAAAGGTAAGCTGATCGATCTAAGGATTTTGAGCTTACAATAAACCTTTCGCTCTAGGAAAGGTGATGAAGCCATCAACCCTCTCCACAAGAAACACATCGACTGTGGAATGGGTTTCGAGCGCCTCGTATCCGTAGTCCAGAACAAGAAGTCCAGCTACGATACGGACCTTTTCATGCCTGTCATGGACGTCATCCAGAAGAACGGAAACGTGGGCAAGCCTTACACAGGCCTCATAGGACCCTTGGACACCTCTCGAATGGATTCAGCCTATCGTATCGTGGCGGATCACCTTCGAGGATCACTCATTGCCCTCTCTGATGGGGTGAAACCTAAGGGCGTGGATCAAGGGTTTGTAGAAGGGCATTTAGAGCAGATTTGATCTGAAAACTTCCAGATTCGTGATCCGAAAAATGCTCCGAAGAGCAGCGCAACAGTCCGTCGATGTCCTCAAGACCGATAGGCACTCGCTTAGCTCGGTTATCCCGTTCTTTTGCCAGCATTTGGTAGGCCTTTTCTACCGTAAACTTTCTAAAAGACTTTTAGGAAAGCGTGTATCCAGGCATCGAATCCAAGACCAAATATCTCACGAATCTAATCGCACAAGAGGAGAAGAAGTACTGGAAACTCAAGGATGACGGAACCAAGTCATTTGAGAAGTTTGCTGACGCTGTTAGGTCAGGAAACGTGTTTCCAGGTGAACTTTCTACCGTAGTCTAAACGTTGAAAAAGCGATTTCAGCTCCGGACGCATTCTGGCTTCACAACACGATGGGATTCACGATCGACATGACGATGCAGATGGCCGAGGAACGCGGGATGACGCTGAATTTGGACGAATTTAGGAGGCTTCAAATCGAGGCGGCGAATCTGACCAAAAGTGCCCAGAAGCTTCAAGGTGGAAGGATGAAGAGCGGCAAGGCGTGATAAGTTGTCATGTTGTTATAGGACTGTTTAAGGGTAAAGAAGGCATCAAGCTACGTTCCTGAACTCTTATCGCTCTTATCATTATGACCCTACAAGGCATGTAGCACGTGATAAGCGTTTTATTGCCTCAAACCCCCAAAAAAGCCCTCTTAGCAGATCGGATAAGCGGATATCGCGTTCCCATATTACACTGGCCCAAATAGTCGTCCGTAGGAAGGTCGAAAAGCATGATCCCCCTCAGGTGGTGATCCTTAGCGTAGGCAGCCTTGAAGGTGATGCTCTTCTTGTTCTCGTAGGAGACCCACTGCTTCTGACCCCAGAAATAGGGCGATTTACACATGTCGTCCCAAACCACAGTGAAGTTGCCAGAGTTTAGAGCTGCGCAGACCTAAAAGGGCGTCTTAAGATCTGAAAACGCACCTTACCTGAGGGAACGTGAGGTCATCCCCGAACATCTTAGAAGGCCCAGTGGCAGGCGCATAATCGTAGTGAAGGTCGTTCGTTAGGAGCTCGTATCCTCGGGCGTAGGTCGGAATTCCAAAGACGATTTTTTCGGGCGCCAGGCCTCCGTTCATGTAGAGGTGAAGCGTGAAATTCGAGTTGAAATCCTTAAAAACGGGCCACTCTTTCTTGAAATCCTGGTAGAGCGGAGCGTTGAATCCTGTAACCTCCAAGTACCAAGTCCAGTCGTGGAAGTCGTAGTTCATGATTTGGACAAAGTCGGCGTACTGATTCAACGCAGAAATGTTATAAGACTTCAAAGGAATTGTCATAGGTCCTGCCACAGCCAAGGAGAGTTCCAATTTCCTAGGAGCTGCGTCGAAAGCCGTTCTGAAAATCTTAAGAAGAGCGGTAAGACCAGCTTTGTCGAAGATAGGATTGGCGTCAGGACTCCAGGCTGGGAATTCCCAATCCAGGTCAAATCCGTCCAGCTCGTACTTCAACAGATAGGCTGTCACATTGGCCACGTAGGCGTGCATGAGATCCTCGTTTTGGACCTAAAATTTCACATTCTGAAGCCATAAACTACAAAGAGAGCCGCTTGCCAGTTTGCTCATCGTAGGATTGGAAGGAGTAAGGGTGAGGAAGATATTCAGATCACTGTTGTCCTGTTTCAGGTCCAGCATAGGTAAAATCTGGCTTGGGTTCGGCATATCAGGGGTGCAGTCCTTGTTGATGTAGGTTGAGCCAAGAATCATAATATGGGTGCATAGATAAGGGTCGATCTGGGATGGAGTTGGCTCATTTGGCCTGAAAGAGTGCATTTTTAGGCTTTGGGACCTTCGTTACCTTGTATAACAGCTGATGATCTTATCCGACATCCCAGCCACCACAGTTATGAATCCCAGCAAAACGATTAACAGCTTCATCGTAGATCTGAAAATAGTACGATAGCCGTTCGCCCTGTTATGACATACCTTTGATAATCACACCAAAAACATGACATTTGTAGTCTCCTCTGATCAGCAATGCGGTGACAAAATCAAGCAGCCTGCACGGAGGAGATAAGCGTTTGCAGAAACACGTGCTGATGAGGTGGTCAGATGCCTTAGCAGGACGAAGGAGACGTGATAAGGGTTTTTAGGAGCAAAAGGACTTTTGTCTTAGTTATCACAAAAAGCATTGCGTTAGCGAGCACCTTTAGCTTCATATAAGCAACATAAATGACAATTTTAACATTTGAAGCCACGGACATTTTCCCTACTCACGTCTCCGAGCGCTCCCACTTCCTCGACCTTGAAACGACTCTCGTCGAGCTCTACTCTGCTTTGCAGAATCAAGAACTGCTAGAGTATCTTAGGAAAACGCTTTTCGGGGTGCAGTTCCACGTTCACGAGCATGGCGCTAATACCATCCTCACTGCCTTGTACAGTTGAACGGAGAAGGGGACATGGTTACGTGACCGCATTATCGGGAAAGTACAAAAACAGAAAAACAAGATTTATGTAAAGAAGGGAGTTGATTACGACATTCTCGAGCTTGAGTTTGCATTGCCGCTGTGTGAAAAGTGGGTGTGAGAGTGTGAAAAGCCCAAAATTAGAACTCTGCAAAATCTGAGCGCAATCACCAACCGCATCACAAACACGCATAAATTCACGAAATTTCGCTCAAAATCGGGTTTGGAAAACATATTTACTCAGGTGCCTCGAAAATCATTTAAAGGGGGTTGTAAGTTCGACGCACGCGTTTTTACGCGAGCTAACGCCATACTAATTCGGCGAGATTTGGACGCGCGCGGAAAAAGACGCGCGAAACGCGTGCCGCGAACTATACACCCCCTTAAGACTGCTCTGTTTGGATTCACCATACCTACAATGTTGACGCTCCTGATTCTTCCTATCTCCTTTGTGACCTTCTCCACTTCGTTTCCATTTGAAAAGTCTCCCATGAGGAGACGAAGTGGAAAATCTTACTTCCACCTATGACCTCTCATCATCTCCAACCATTTGGCTCCTCATGGGCCGTCTCAACCAACTTTATAGCTACGCGAACCTCTCAGGGATCATCATCAGTGACATGTTAGTCAGAGAAGCTATGAAAGTGTTCAGCGATTTTGCTTGTAACGGAAAAGACAAAATATTGCAACTGTTTTACTGTGAAATGGAGTGCATGTATGCGAAGCTTCCTCTCATCAAGTGGTTTAGCCCCGTCTTTCGACGCTACTCAAATGTTTGAGAAGTGTTTGTGGATGATTTAAGGGTAGGCGTGCCGCCTACTGACCCAATAAAAGTTAGGTTTTAGGAATCTTTCGTGGAATCTCACATTGGAAAAACTTTGTTTCCCGAAAAGACTGAAATCATAAAGCTGATTGACGAAGACATCTTGAAGACGTACTTTGCAAATCATGGCTGTCAAGTCTTGAATGATCAAGCTTTCTTTGCCAATCTTCTTCTCCCGTGCGTTGGAGCAAAAGGGGATCCGCCTTTCAAATGAGGGCAAAAGTTCTTCCAGCTTACAGATGACACATTTGTGTAAACTTGGCCAAACCAACTTGAAGCCACTTGGACTTGAAGCCAATTTCGTTTGATGTAATAAATGTTTTGTCCGTATGCTGGAAATGATCTTTTTAAGATCCTTCTCCTCAAGCTTCTTTCTTCGTAGTTCTTCCAAAATCTGCTCTTCTTCTTCATCAAATACCTCCTCTTTGTCTTCACTTTTTGGTACAAACGGCTAATGGATCTTAGGCTTGAATCTTTCCTTGGAGTAGAAGCCATAAAGCCTGGTCATCGAGATACGCATAAATTCGGAGCCAGTTTTCTTTTCAGCTTCCACAACAGATGAGAGATTCTCGTACACCAATGAAAACTGATTTTTGGTCTTATCTCTTATTCTACGAATGCTGCCGCATTTCGCGAAAATTCTCCTTACTTTACCTTTAGTTTCTGCATTGCCAAAATCAGGCTCACAAGAGATATTTAGGGTCGGTCCGTTAGCGATATGTTCTGTAGAAGCATATATATAATCTTTCACGTCCGGTCTTGCCGAGGTCTTTTGAAATTGAGGAGTTTTTGGCCTAATGACGGTTACAACAGAAGCTGCTCTCCTATCATAAATAGCCTTAGCACTCTCATCTGACAGCAGATCGAAAGCTTCTTGGACTTTCTTGAACATTTCCGTCGTTTTCTTGCCAGGATTCTTGTCCGGATGCCATTTGAGGACCACTTTGTGATAAACTTTCTTGATACGAATGACGCTATCTGCTCTGGAGACTCCTAAAAGGGCGTATGGGTCAAAGTCGATCGTTTTGGGCTTTATGGATATATCTGAAGGCTGTTGCGAGCTCAGAGCAGAAATGAGGGAAAGACGACCGACTAATTCCAGCCTTTTAAACTTCAAAAAGGCCAATTTTAGTGTTAAATAAAAATTCCGGATTTGGTTGCCTAGCAAAGCTCCAGCCAACGCATCTAAGTTGACAGAAGATGAAATTCACGTTCCAAAAATGCATTAAAACCCAGCCGCACACCCAGTTGTGAGACAGAAAAATCGCATTTTTGGTGCCAAAGAGTCCACCGTGACGTCGTTTTGCGTCAAAAATCGTCCAAAATCGCACTCGCAAAATCGTCTTCAGAAAAGCGATTTGGTTGAGCCAAAAACTGAAAACAGCCAAAAAACGCAGTTCGGCGGGATCGGAGCTAAAAATCCGACCGATCACTTCAAAACGTTCTCCGAAAATGAGAACCGAAGGCAACTCTCCAGACAGACTGCTCCTGGCTACAAACCGAACGTCTGCTAGACAGCTTCCCACAATCACAGCTCGAGACACCTTCTTCCTCAGTTGCCATTCGAACGCCGCGTCGAATCGGTTGGTTTTCCGTCTCCTCCGCTCCGCTCCTCTTAACTGTTCCGATTTGCAGCCGTAGCCACGATGACCGATTTTATCTCGCACCACAGTGGCCTCAAGTTCAGCCGCGAGATCCTCTGCCATCCCGTCGACGGATTCGATGAAAACAAAATCGACTGGAAGGGCGCCGTCGTCCTTGATGGCTCGGATTTGGGTCTGTTTCTCACTCTATTGGCCTTTTTTCTCTAATTTCGCTTGATTTCAGACACGGATTCTGTCTTCTGCCAGCTGAAATGCGCCCTCCCGCCCCAGGAAATGGCCGGGATCATCAAGGTGAAGCCTCGCTATGTGGTAAGCGCTGGATTTTCGTATTTTGGATCCTGGCATTGGTCATTTGGCTCGTAAACCCATGGTTCTACGGACGCCGTAGCCCCTAGCGGACGACATTTTTGTTTTCAGTGGTGGGCGACGTTTTGCGTGCAGAGTTCGATTTTAGTTTCAAAATTAACCATTTTTAGTTCCGAGAAGATGGAATTGAAGGTCAAGTGAGGATTTTTTGTTCCCTGGTTCTGCCTTTGGCTGTGGGACTGGGTATTTGGCGTATTTTCGTGACGTGAATTCCGTTTTCTGCGAACTCGAATACGTCGGGTGGAGCTTCCCTAAGCTGCCAGACCTGGAATTTCCATTTGACGTTCTAAAATTGGCCTTTTTGGAGCTCGAATCACTAGTCGTCTTCCCCTCGTTTCTGTTCTGATCTCTAGCTAGACGATTATCGTATTTCTGCTGCTTATGATGGTAATTTTGCTTGACAGACTGACGTTTCTAGAGATGCTGTAGCCTTCAGCGGATCTGCGTTTCGTCCTCAATTGTGGGCTAAATTTTGCGAGTGTAAAGTTTGATTTTAAGCCTTAAATTGACCATTTTCAGCTCCGAAAAGGAGAAAAATACAAGCTGCGCGTAAAGGTGTTCGACCCGAAGGCGTTTGATACGAATTTCTACCTCTACGTGGACAAGGAGAAGCGCCCCGTCCATCTGCCGATCCGGAAGACCGACGCGAGGCTCAACGACACCTATTTCACGGAAGCCACGGAAACCGAGATGGAGGGCGTGCTTTCAATGATTTCAACCGGATTCGAGTTGGATGGAATTGGTCCCAAAGGAGATCCTTTGGCGAACTCTCAGAAGGCGACTGTGGTCAAGGTCGAGGCGAAGATGGAGGCCAAAGAAGCAGCGAAGATTGAGGCCAAAAGGGAGGTGAAGGTCGAAGTCGTTGAAGCCAAAATTGAAGCCAAGTATAAACCCAAGGAAGCGGTTGAAGCTGAAGCCAAGGCTGAAGCAGTGGAAGCGCCCGAAGCCGAGATGGAAGTGGAAGCAACGATGGTCGAAGCTCTGGATGCCCCTCAAGCCGAAGAAGCCCAGCCCGCAGTGACGGTCTTCTGGGTTGCAGCTGCCGGAGCCGCCGTCATGGCTGTCATGGCCACCAATGCCAAGTACGGATGGATCGACCTCGTCAAGGTGGAACTCGTCCATCAGATTAACGTAAGCACTACTTTTCTCGTCCTCTTTTGAGCCTTAATTTACAGGAACTTGTCATCTCGAAGATCCGCAGATAGCCGAAGACTTTTTATGAAGTTTGGATCCAGATAAAGTCGAATTTTGGTCTCTGCCTCTTCCTGATTGCCGCTATCCTCGTCCCCTCAAATCGAATCTAGTTTTTAGGTCCTAAAATCCATTTACGTTGCAACCAGTCCCTGCGATCGGGGTCAATGAGGAAGTTCCTTGGATTTTTAGGTCCCAGGAATTATTAATTCCCTCTCCTGCGTCACACGTCCCTAGTTTACTCTCTGACATCACGCGCAAAGCAAACATCTCTTGCAACTCGACCCTTTCAGGATTATTTGCAACGCGACCAAGTTTTAATGAGCGTCGTTTGCTCCTCGGGGCATAGGGACCCCGAATTCTTGGTACGCGCGTGTTTGTTCTCGTATTGCAAGTCTCAAATGCGGTTGGCTACGTTTTTTGAGAATTCGATTATGACCGGCGCGCTAAAGACATAACACCTATTTTTCCGATAATTGAGTAAATCAAATTGGTCCCTGGGAGAGAGACAAGGACGGATTGGTAGACCTCAATAGAGCGGTTTTCTCAGGTTGAGGCTGGAAATATTTTTGACGTGGAATTTTCAGTTCTTTTTTCCCGTTTTTCACTCATTCCCCTCTTCTCCCTTCTCCCCTCCAAATCCACTGTTTTGGCTTCAAACGGATACAGCTATCCGTCTGTCCTCAACCATTTAGGTCGAAAAAATGCGAAAATGTAAACATGAAAAAGAGGAAATGCGCGTTAGTGGATACAGCCCAGACACCTATTAATAGTGGTTTGGGAGAAGGTGGAGGAAATTTGAGGAAATTGAAAAAGAGGAAATTTGGCACTGTCGATATTGAATACCTTAATTTGATGGACGCCCGGTCAATTCGTATAAAAGCATACTCGTATATAGCCTTTTCGTATAAAAATGGAAAGCTACAAGAAGGTCTCTCTAAAAATGTAACTGTAGGTCAGCAGTTTCTAGTGTATCCTCTGGTGTAACCCTGCTGCAGAAAACGTTCAAGCCCAATTTTAAGCCAACAAGCAGTGCGAAGTCTGTCTGTCGAGTGATTGCCGCCACCTGTAGCGTCTTCGGCGCTCCCAAAAAACCGTAAAAAAAATATCAAAGCCTAAGATGCTCCAGGAGGCCAGCCCCAGCCTACTATCCCAGCTGCTTGAAAAAGGCTGCCTTTTGCTTACACACCCTGCCGTAGAAACGATACGCTTGATTGAAAATGATCTGCTTTAACTTTACCCGTCACAGAAATCTCAATTTTGACATCGTGCAAATCTTCAAAAGTCAGCTTGCGCTTGAGTTGAGTTGCCAAAGGAGTTGCCACAGGTTCCTTTTAGTTTGCTTAATTGCTCCCTTGGAAGATTTTCTTGTCGTTCATGAACAACGTCTCAAACAATTTGTGAACGCAGCCTCGTAAGCACATGGCTTTGGTCACTTCTATTCCTTGTTAGAGGTTTCTAGAAAACAGTATGAGTTGACAATACCAATATCAAGCTGAATGTAGTCCTAATGCACATGGCACAAACGTAGATTGGTATTAGTGTTTATGGAGAAGATAGGTGCGATCATTTCTGTGCACATTTAAAACTTGAAACTGCAAAATTCCGCGTGCGCAAAGCATTTTCACGCTTCTTGGTGTATTTAGATTTCTGCGAATTTCTGCCCACCTCCTCTCTGCCTACATTATAAGCTTGTCTAGCCTTCTCTGCAGCAAACATTTATCCTTTCGGTCTTTTGAAATTATCCAAAAAAGGATTTTCAAGTTGTAGTTGCAGGGTTCGGAGACAACGATATTTGAACAGTTTCAAAAACGCTTCGAAACCTCAAGTCTGCTTATTTGAAGACACATCTATGTTAACCACTAATTCAATTTTAAGACACCCTCGCAGACGAATTCTTTTCACCACTCAAATTAGGTTTAAAATGCTTTCCTCTGTCTCTCGACATTCTGAAAAATCGAACCTGCAACATCTATTCCCTAGATGGCTCCATTCTTAGAATTTAAAGTGTTTCGCTGTCAACATAACGACCTTTAGCAGCTGACGCGGCATTTTAAAAAGTTCTGTTTTTCCCAGACCAGAACTAACTTCGTTAGTGTCCAAACTAATAACAAAATTGGTGAACACGAGGACAAAAGCAATGTTGCCTGGGAAAACTCTTGTTTTTGTCTAGCTTGCTTCAAGTTGCGTTGGGAAACGGGTGTTGCTATTGACGTGAATGGTCGGTTATTGGTGGTTCTCTTGTTTTAGTGGCCTCACTATAGGAAAGTTGTTAAAAAGAAGCCACATGGTTTGAAATACTTCTTGGCATTGTGATCTATGTGATGTCTAGTATGCTATAGTCTTCAAGCGTTTGAATGATGCCTGAAACGCGCTGCCGTCCAGAGTTAAATAAGTAGCTAGTAGAAGCGAAGTTCAGGAAATGGTTCTTTGTCTTGTGCAAGAGCACTTTCAAGTTTCGGTTTTGGAAGCTTCCTTTTTAGTTTCAGAGTGTTTGCAAAAGTTTTAGAGTTTTTGCTGAGCGTTTTCCGGCCTCATATCCTCCTTAGCACCAAAGACGATTATCCGCAAAAGAGTCCCAATCATCACCAATTTCCGTCTCTGACTAAACATAACCCCTCACCAAAAGCAACTTGACGTGGGTCTGCAACACTGACTCAGAGGCGAGACAGAATTCGTGTTTCCGTTCTGCATCATGCAACTGACGCCTCAACTTGTGATAAATTGCTTTTAGCCTCGATCCCTTGTTCTAAACATCTGAAGACGCTTAAAATTTATAAGGCCACTGTTGACTTCTGATCTAAGAATAACACCCACTCTGTTTCATGAATTCCTCGAATGCACTTTGGTCCTTTGACTCGTTAATCTATAGCATAGTTGTTGACAACAATCCTCTTTTTTAGGATAGCAAGGAGGCGCTGTCCTGTTAGTTCAAGGTTCAAGAGGGTGCTAAGTGCCCTTTGGGAAAAACGAATTGTTGTTTTTGTGCTTTTTCATTCATGTATTTTTGCTACCCGTGCTTTGCGAGAACCGAAAGTGCTGAGTTGCTGTTATAATTTTTGGTTTCTACGACTCTTTGGATTCTGTACCTTGGGCTAAAGCAAACATTTTAAAGGACACGTGGATTGAAGTGTATCTTAAAATAAGGATTTTAAATTAATGATTGGACGCGTATTAAGAATCAACTAGGCGTGAGTGTGTAGATTAGCGTTGGAGCAAGAACGTCGAATATCAGAATTGCGCAGTAGATTTAAAGCTCCAGTATTTGCTAAAGTTGTAGCTTGATAGCTTCCATTTTCAGAATTTTTCTGCGTGGCTGAGCCATCTAAGCCGAAGATCTCCGTCCGAAAAACAACTTATTTTAGGCTTCACCTTACAGAGACGAAAGTATTTTTGAGCACAATTGTAGTTCATCTCTCATGTTCATCTTGTTTCCAAAAACTCGGAATTTCACTGGCGAGCGTTTCGGTGTAATTGTACTTGTAATGTCCGTGCAGCTGAGTCACCTGAGCTTCATACTTTTCTTCCTAAAAGCTTGAAAACAAATCTATTTTCCAATTTGAAACATACTTTCAGGCTTCACCTTGCAAGGGAAGATCTGTTGAGTTGGGTTTCTCGAACTAAACATAAGCTAAAAGGTTTTTAAGCATAAATTTAGCGCTCTGGGAAAGTATAATCATTAGCCTTGGCCTTTGTTTTGGCTTTTCAAAAGACATAATCGTTGACCGGCTTTGGCCTTCGAGATATGATTGCTTAAACTTTGGCTTTTGTGCTGGCGGTGAAAGTGCTGTTTTTGTGAAACCTTTTAAGACATTCCTTCATGGTAGGTAAACAGTGGCAGTGGCAGTGGCACTGGCAGTGAATTTCACGCCAGTGGAAGTGTGTTCTGAGCCAGCGTCAGTAGATTTTAGGCTAGTGGAAGTCAGTTTTAGGCCACTGGCATCAAGCTTAGATTTGATTGTCCCTGTCAAAGTTGATCCGTTTAAGCTCAACCAATCTGAAGCGTTTGTGTTGCTTGTAGCTTCAAGTATACAATTAACCGGCACGTTGCCCGTTCAATCGTTACAACCATCACGTCATTAGCTATAGATTCACGTTCTTAAAGTGAACAGCCTTTTCCATTAAGCTACAAGCTGTAATTCCAAAACTTTGCCTTAAAGTTCCGGCTGCGCATATCTAAAGCGGCCCAAAAGATATAAACGTGTCTGGGCTTCAAAACACGGCTTCCCACTGCATTAAAAGCGTTCGCTCTATACATTGAACTAAGACCCAAAAAATTGATGCTTTCAAAGCACTGTCATTGGCCTTAAATTCACTGTTACTGAAAAGCTGAAAAATTCACTGCCAGTGCCTTGGTGACAGTGGCAGTACTGCCACTTCTTACATCTACCATGAAGGAATGTCTTAAAAGGTTTCACAAAAACAACACTTTCACCGCCAGCACAAAGCCAAAGTTGAAGCAATCATATCTCGAAGACCAGAGTCAAAACCAAGACCAACGATTATATACCTTCCCCAGTGTTCTCATGTTTCTCTTGTAGCCCATACTTAACTTTTTGCTTGTTTGTCCTCTACACAAAATGCGAATTGTAATTTGAACGCTTTTCGATTGTATTTACTCTGTGTTTTAAGCGTGCTGAATCTTAGTGTTTTGGTTTCATCGCGTGATGGAAACTTTGTTCTAGTCTCGTTCTTAGAAAGTACATTTGCATTCAGGGCAATATTTAAAGGTGATCCTTTTACAAAAGTTAAGTCACAATGGGCCAAAAAAATTGTAGCTTTAAGCGTTCATCGATTACCCAAAAAATCAGTCGCCTCTCCAATACGGAAGCTTTCCACCCTTTGGCTCTCCTAATCCCTCAACCTCTGTTATCACCAAGCCACTAATTCTTATCTTCGTCTTCTGTTTTGCCACTGGTCGCTATCACATTCAATTAAAAACACACAAGCGTTTCTATATGACTTATACGTTCTTCACCTGTCGCTACTTTCAAGTGTTGACATTTTAGGAATTGAGATTGGTTTGCCCATTGTTGAGGAGATGGACCTTGAGCTATTAGCCATGAACCTCGCGATTTTTGCGTGTAAATAATATTTTCCAGAGTTTTGACACAAAGGAACACCTGTTAGATCAGAAAATGGTGTTTGCTGTATGCTAAGGACATGGTGGATGAAGTTTATGATTCGCGTGGCCACCCAAAGACCTGATTAATTTAACGTTCATTTCCGTACTAAAGACAAACTGCGTTAAAGGTCATATTTCTTAAACCTCGCATAATTCAATGAAGTCTTTAGCTAACGTAATAACGTATCCGTACATAGATTAGAGATTATCCTAAAGTCAGTGTACTTGTCACGTAAGAGTGTACTAGGCGTTCGGCTGGAACGAGCGTCATTTGCATAAATGTTGCTGCTTGAGTGCGTTTGAGCAAGATTTCCAGGAAGTGATCTCTGGATAATGGCTGTGGGAAGGCCAAATGAGGCGCTGGAAGTTGAGAGTTTCAGTTCAGTACACTTTTAGTGACACTTTGGAATGTCTTCCGCGCACGTACGAATTCCAACTGCAATTATCGGCGGGTGAGGTTTAAGGCTTGGCGTTCTTAGCTAAATTGCAGGTTTAAGTGTGACTTATAAGAATAAGGCTTAAAAAGTGAAGGTGTTCATATCAACGATTTCCTTGTAACGCTTTCCGTCGATTTATAAAGTTGAGGTTTAACTTTTGACATTTAGAATTTCAGTTTGAAGCATTTTGAAGAGTTTGTTGAGATGTCCAAAAAGTCTTTTCTCACCCCTCTTCCTATCAAAAACCCGTGTTCTAACCTTACCCATCAAGGAAGTTCACTCATCCCATGAATGACCAAGTTTCACAAGGTCTTTGGTTAGTTATTCCAGCGTTGTGGGAATCGGTTTGCGGAAAACGAATTCCTCCCAGTAATGGGCTATTAGCTAAAATCTCTCGATTTGCTCGTTTCTCTTTTTGTGCTTTGTTGCTTAAGCGGAGGGCTCATTTCCTGGTGGTCCCACATCTTCCGTTTTTGGAAGAGGTTGGTTTCAGTTTTGCGAATCCATGCATTCTTAATGGTGCCTTGAGAGAGGTGGCGCTGCTGTAGGAGAGGTTATCTATGCTCTCTTCTAGCATATGACCGTGGTTTGCTTTTGATTTTTGGTGTGTTTTTTCGGTTATTTCGTAAATTTTTTGTTTTTAGCGTGTCTTAAGCCGGACGTTTTGACCAAGCTTCTCCTAAAGATCTGTTCTAATAATAACCCAATTCGTATCCGTTCAACCGTTTCATCTCTGAAAACAAGAAATGACGTTTTTGCGTGAACAAGACCTAAACACTAGGACAGCTGCAAATGCCAGAGCGGCGCCAATTTGGAGGAAAGTGGAAAAAACAGCGAGAGAAGTTTGACCGAGAATTAGAGCAGCAGATGATGACATGGGTGCACGACTGGGTTGAAAACGTGTTAGGGTTTTTCTCTTTATGCAACGTGCAATTATGTCGTGCCAAATCCCAAATTATCTGCTCTATTTGGACTCCAGAGACCAAAAAGCAGCCATTTATGAGAAGCCGTAAAAACCAATTGCCGTTTGATGAGATGCTTCCGTAGTTCAATTGTCTGTTAGTACATGCGGAATTCGGAAAGCCTCACGTTGAACTTATTTGACTAGCCAAACCCATTATTTCCGCTATGATGTTTTATGCAATTTCCCTGAATGTCCTAAACCCGAAAATCGTGTTTTTAAAATGTCGTTTTCGATACCAGAATCGGATTATAATGACGCCTGCGTAAAACATCACTTTTCATCTGAAATTCGATGATCGCCCAATTAGCTAAAAACCCTGCCTGAATCTGCACTGAACTTGTTCTCTTCCTCATTTTTCTGCTTGTCTTCACAAGAAATTTGGCTTGTCCAACTTTCGATTAGCCTGTTACTAACATAACCGACGCCTTCTGATTATCTGAGCCCCGAGATCCGCTTGACCTCTTCGGTCTGTGTAAGACGATCCCTGCTTCAATTTGATTAGAACGCTAGAAATGGCCAGTTTCCCGTAAACAAAAAGTTAAAATAGCAAGAAAATGCATAAAACATGAGGATTGGATGAACAATGAGCACGTTGACATTTAGAACTACTAAGGCTTCTTTAATCTTTGTTTAGCGGAGGCGAGTTGGTCAATAAGGAAGACCGATTATTCAAATGGGGTCATTTGGTTTGTAAAAAATCGGAATTGCTTTCATAGATGACGAATTTTCTAAACAAGTCCAAGCCCATATGATTTTACGCTTGAAATCCTGTGTTTTGCTACATTTTGAGCACTCATGCAACGTCACTTGAAATTGAATTCATGCTTATTTTAGCCCGGAAAATTCCTGGAAACGTTTCTAATCGCTGTTTTCATCATGCTTCCATGGATGTCAATATTTTCTTGTTTTCGAGTCACACAAATAATTCTAACAATCTAAAAATTCACAAAAGTCCGTTTGCTTTAGGACAATTACAAAGTGACGCAAAAAAACAGCGCGCTTATCTCGGAGCCGTTGCATTTTTGAAGTATACAATGTTAAGATGCTGGTAATTCCGCGTTGAATGAGCTATAACACGCTCCTGTCAGGTCTAACGTTGTGCACTTATAGCCAGATGTCTGGAAAAACTGTTAATAGAGTACGGTCAATTTTTGGAGGCTCGTATCTCGACGTTGATCTGTTCAATTTGACCGTTTTTGGGTGCAATCGATAGACAGATCAGCGTCGAGATACGAGCCTCCAAAAATAGACCGTACTTTCTTAACAGTCATTCCAGACATTTTGCTATAAGTGCACAACGTTAGCCTTGACAGGAGCGTGTTATAGCTCATTCGACGCGAAATTGCCAGTTGCACATTTCATCTGCACATTGTATGCTTCAAAAATGCAACGGCTCCGAGATATGCACGCTGTTTTTTTGCACCACCTTGTATGTATACATACGAAGAGCAACTGAATTTGTTCCGGTCCACTGAACCCTTAAGCAACTCACAAAGGAACTGTACTTTTGGCCCCTCGCAGATTTGGACAAGCCATAGCTTATTTAAAAGCTTTCGACGCTCTCAAAAGATGAGCTATTAAACTCGTCTGCACGTTTAGTAGAACTCAAGAACTCTTATGCTTTGGAGCTCATACTAGAGTTAATTAAGGTTCTAGACATGCAGTATTCTCGTCTTAAAGCGCGTTAGGAGAAAACCGCTTTGAAAGAAAGAATCAGGACGCCGAGAGCTTTTAAATGAGCTACGGCTCGTTTAAATCTGCGGGAAGGGATCCTAGGACAACAAACTGGTTAGTTCGAAATACAAAAGAGATTTCAAGATCGTTGAATCTATAAACAACCCTTGTTCTTACTTGCTTGAATAATCCTTTTTCGCGTTTTTCTACACTTTCGCATTAATAGTGCAGCAAACGTCGTTTTACGTTCTATGGCGTTGTTCTGATTTATGTTTTCTGTTTTTTTTGGTTTCGCGTAAATAGAGCACATGTTTATATTTTTTCAATGCTTCCGCAGTCACTAAATCAAAATCATTATCACATCATCACAGCTTAGGCACGCAATCTCTGTTAATCGCTAAAGGTTATTAAATTGAGTTGCACTTAGAAAAATGCTAAGAAGCAAAAGCGTCTTAAGTGAATCCATGATCTCTGGTAGTAGAGATGTAAAACCAGTCGGATTTTTTCCCATTAAAGGAAATTGAAATTTTTTGTTTTCTATTAGCGATAATCTCTGAAAGTCTAGACAAAAGTGATGCAAATTTTAGAACGTTAAAAACCAAGCAAAAAAGTAGTTTTGTGCTTGGATATTCTAGATTATGGGTGTTTGAATCCATATGCTTATTAACGGGCTGAGCGCGCTATTGCACGAGGTTTCAGTTCCAAACTATACAAGGGGGAAGATGAAGACAAAAAACCCTCAGCGGGACCAGACAGGAAGGATGAGAAGGAAGCTGTATAGGATGGCCCAAAAAAAGGGTCTGGAAACGGGATGTCTGGTGCGACTCATTCAGAGCACGCGCGCTGCAAGCGAACCGGTGGGAATTCCGTTCGGGTTCGGGTAGAAATCAGAGGAGAACGGTGCGAAATTCATTGTTTTTGTTCCTGATTTTCTCCGCGGCCGATTCCGCCTCTAAGATGTGTGGAATTAGGACAAAAACAGACAGAAAAAAATTCCAAAAAATGAGCGAAATTTTGCGAAAAGCAGAAGAGATGAGCCTAGTAAGGGTTGCGGGAAGAATCGGGAAGAAAAGCGCTGAATTTCGCACGATTTTCCTTTGTTTTCCACGCAAATTCGGACGGAATTCCGACCGGTTCGCTTGCAGCGCGGGTGCACCGAATGAGTCGCTCCAGACACCCTCCGTTCGTCCGCTTATTCCAAACCCCTTTTTTCTGGGCCCAAAAAAGAAACCTACATATATCAGACAGGAGGTCTGAGGCATGTCTGGAAATCGCGGAGCGGAGTCATTTCAAGTTCACTCGCCGGGACCGACCAGTCGGTTTCGCAAACATACAGGGTGGCCCAAAAATAAAACAACGCGCCTATCTCGAAGTGGTTGCACTTTTGAAGCATACAATGTTAAGATAAAATGGGCAACTGGCGATTCCGCGTCGAATGAGCTATAGCACGTTCCTGTCGGGTCTAACGATGTGCATTTATAGCCAAATGTCTAGAAAATTTGTTAAGGAAATTTGGTCGATTTTTGGAGGCTCGTATCTCGACGCTGAACTGTCCAATTGGACCGTTTTTAGGTGCAATCGATAGAGGAAATCGAGAAATCGAGAACTTTTCGCAAAAACCTGAGAAAAACCAAAAATTGTCAAAAAATCAGAAAATTTTGTCTTGGTCCCTCCCCCTTACCTTCGTTCTTGACAGAACCAGACATGTCTGGAAAATGTATGGCGGTCAACCGTCCCTTTTCAGACATAGCCTACATTCAAATTCAAGGTTACAAAAACGGCGTTTTTGCAATGCAATTAATTTTTTGTTTTTGCCAGATTTTTTGCGAAAAGTTGCTCTCGATTTCCTCTATCGATTGCACCCAAAAACGGTCAAATTGAACAGTTCAGCGTCGAGATACGAGCCTCCGAAAATTGACCTTACTAAGGACACAAAAACGTGACGAACATGTCTGGATCGTTCTCCTTTATTTAATAGGGTAGGATATAGCATGGCTTCTCTTGTGACTCATCCTAAAAGCAGGAAGCACTCAAAGCAATATGCATCCTGACAAGATTCATAGGCTGAATAAGACAGTTGGTGAATTATCAATATCCACATAAGGTCAAACCAAAATACCCATGTCTAATCTTTGATGTGTGCAGCTGTCCCCTGACTTATCCGATTTTCGCTCAGCCGTGAATGTTCATGTCCGTTGCGTTCTTGTCTCTCTAGACGACCAACTCCGGTCGCCATGGAGGTGTGCGGCAAAAGAATAGACAAAAGCGACATGTTAAAAAGGCTGTAGAATTTCAAGTGTGTTTGTCCCAAGTTGAAGCATTTTTGAGTAGCGTTTTGCTGATATTTCTTCAGGGTTTTAACGAAGGGTTGCATGTGACCTTTTTTCGCCTACGTCGTCCATTGAAACGCACTAACGCATGGTTAATATTGTTCGATTCCACTGGAAAGGAGACGCTTTTGAAAAGTCGACGGTTCAGTCAGGCGACGCGAACGGACGCGCGCCGGCGGCGGAGGTCCGATTTAGTATGGAAAATGGCGAATTCGGCCTGGATTCGAGCGTAAATTGGCGGCGAAGTTGAGTTTCATATGTGCGTTTTCTAAAAAAAAGGCAAACGAAAGTTTAAGGAGGGTTTCCTCCAGGTTTTGCGCTTGAGATCGCCCGAATTGGTTGCGTCGCGACAAACCCTTTACGTTTTGGAATTCCCGCACGCGAATCCAGGCCGAATTCGCCATTTTCCATACTAAATCGGCCCTCCGCCGCCGGCGCGCGTCCGTTCGCGTCGCCTGACCGAACCGTCGACTTTTCAAAAGCGTTTCTTTTCCAGTGGAATCGAACAATAGTCATACGAGTCAGTCTCCTGTCTCCATGAAAATAAGCTGGACATTTCTCTAATTCTAATTATTGGGTGTTTCTTGAGTATATTAACAGAGTGCTGTCATGGATTCTTAAAATAGAGTTATTTAGCAAAAGAGTCTTGTCTTGCTTTATCCAAAAGTCAGAATTTTTCAGTCAGTTAGTCAATTCAAAAAAGGCTTTGGCTAATTGTTGGGTTGTGCAGAGTGACGTCGGTCTGATTTTGATGACGCCATTTGTGCCTTCTTTTACGTACTCATCGCAGGATATTCTTAGCGTTTAGGTTTTTTGATAGCATGTTATGATAAATTTATGACGAGAGCAGTGTTACCATTAAAATTGACATATCTAAATGTCTGGGTTTGTTTATTTTTGTGTGTTTGAGCTGTAGATGACCGAATGGACTTTGCATGTTCACGTTTCATTCAGTCAAAGTCGTTTAATTCAAAGTTAGCTTCTTTTTGAGATTTGTTTGAAGTCAGAACGTGGAAATCTAAGATTACCCATCTGGGAATAGATCCGAACTTTGCGTCTGGAGTCTGTTTGTTTATCCCTTAGCCATTTTAGTGTGGCTTTTAAGGGATAAATAACGCCATTTGGAATTGGAGCCACTCGTCATTAGTGCTGTTGTGTTTAGGATCACCTGTACCCAAAAATCTAAATCAAAGGATGCCTACACTTTGTCCTGATCTACCACCTGGCCATTTTTTGCAAGATATCCGTGCAATTATCCTGCGCAATGTTTTTTGGACTTTGCAAGTGTTTGTCCTTAGGATGACGCTAACCTTACCATTCTAGTTTTGAAGTTTGACCCAGTTTTAAAGGTTACTTCAGATCTATTTCTATAAAACCCTGTTAAATTTGTCCCAAAACCCTCTTTCCACTCACGTCAATTCACCGCTTTTAGGGACTGTTTTCCACACATGCATCCGTCTTAAAAGCATAAAGTCTGTAAATCTTAGCTAAAACAGCGTCGGTCTAACGTGGCCACTGACGTTCTCACTTTTAGTTTGTGAGTGGCAATAAAAACAAACATTGCGGACAACAGAAAACAGCGGCCAGGGGAAGTCAATTAAGGTGGCTGTAAGGAAATCATGAGTTCTTGAAATATTCTAAAAATGGAATTCGGTCTTTTTTCAAATCAACGAGGCCGCGCGCACTATTGCGCGAGGTTTCAGTTTCAACATGTGTTCTGAATCGGCGTTTCGCGCCTCCTCTGGATCGTTCTCCTTTATTTAATAAAGGATACGGATGTTTTGGAACTCCTGAGCACAACTGTAATGTGATAAACGTTTGCACTTTGTACTTTAGACAGCAATAGAGATTTGCTTTTGTAGGTTCAGGCTTTTGATGCCTTAGACGCATATAATTAAGAAGCCTGCACAGCGAATCTCCACTTAACGCACAATTGCAAGTCTTCATTACTCATCATTACGCATGCCATCGCATCCTCAAAATTAATTTTGATTTCCCCATTTTCCGCGTTCACAAAATTGCTTTCTTCGATTCGCAAGCGCAAACCCTTCAAGGAAAAACAAGATTGTCCTCAAATAGAGAATAGGCTTTACATAACAAAGGACAAATTGACGTTTGTAGATCGGTGAATTGCTCTGTTCAGCAAAAAGCAACAAGTTTGCGTAGTCTTTGCATGTGATCAAATAAAGAAGATTGGAGGATCTTTTACAATCTTGAAAAATAAGAATGCTTTCAGTAGAAATCATGCATGTATTATGGAAAGTGGCATGAGTTCGCACTTATTGAAGATTGACGTTTCACGCCACTTACTGACTAAACGCTGTGTAAAAGCATGAGTCACGTAATTGCATGATGAAAACTCTGCTGAAGTATTTCCATTTTCATTGAAGTGCTTCTGCTCCCTTCAAAACCTAAATTTTTGACGTTTTTGAGACTTTGCGAACCTTCAAAATAAAAAAATCGTTATCTGTAGTCTGTGTAGGTGTCACTTTGGCCTCGCATGATATCAATCTAGCCAACTTTAAATAGAGTTTTCTACAAATGTCAAGTTTGTCTAAAAGCCGTAAACGATGTGTTTACGTCTCTCTAGAGGCAGTAACAAGGGAACCTCTCCAAGTGTGAATTTTAAATCGAGCTGAAAATTGGTGAGCAGATAGACCTCGACGCGCTGATTCCAAAAAATATAGGTGTTGTCGGCCAACGCGAGCTCTAAATTGCCTTAAAGGGCATGTTTAGTTGGAAAAACCGACCGATAAGCAGGCAGTCAACTCGAATGACCACGCCTGACTTAAGAAAACAGGTAATTTGAGATTGGGCGGTCGGTTTGACATATTGTATGACAGTTTCTCGATCTAGACATGCCCTTTTAGGCACTTTAGATCTCTCATTGGCCGGCAAAACCCATAATTCCAAGAATCAGCGCACCGAGATCTATCTGCTCACCAATTTTCAGCTCGATTTGAAATTCACACTTGGGAACGTCCTTTCGTAAGGTAGAACTTGTTCTTAGTTTTAAAGGAACACGGACATCGCGTTTTAACCGATTTTTGAGTAATTGGATCAAGCTAATTTTTTTCCTGGAGAGGGGAATTAGGAGACGGAGAGAACGATTCTGCAATCAGAATTACGCGAAACGGCTTCAGGACTGCGTTTAGCAAAATTTAAATAAGCCCAGAAGTGGAGTTTTACCAGATTTTTAGTGAAAGACCGTTTTACGGAAAGACGGTGACCGTGTCCTTTTAAAACTTAGACGTTCGCGTTGCTAGAAGGCAGCTATTAAAAAGACCAAATTTCAGATAGGACAACATGAATTGCCGTCTTCGTAAATTCATGTTGTCCTATCTGAAATTTGGTCTTTTTAATAGCTGTTTTAGACATAGCATAACCAGTGTCCAAGAATGGTCTATCTGTAAAATTGAAGCTTTAAGTAACTTTAATTCGATCAAGATTTTGATTGGTTGTACTTTTTTGGTTCAGGGTTCACTTGGAAGAGGTTCATTAAAGACGAAAAAACGGGCTGTTTGTGTCGGATTCTAAACTCTGACTCATATTTTTAAAAGACCCGAAATACCAAATTTCAGACCCAGCCCATTACTTATTCATAGCTTCATTTAAAGTGACATTTATGGGTTCACGTTGACACCACCCCCACCGCTGTCTTTACCAAAACAAAGCTCTTTTCTAACGTGAATCTTGCGGCAAAAGATCGTTTTTTGCTTTGTTTGCCAGGTTCCAAAATAGCCCGTCTCACCCTGTTCCAATCAAGGTGAAGCTATTGTAACAATAAAGATTGATTTAGGTCTTGTTTTGCAACGCTTCCTTGCGTGTGGCGGCACGGGGATTGAGGAAATTATTGAAGGCTTAATAGCTAACGGTTGGAGATTTGAGAGATTTGGCTAATATTTGGATGTTTGCTACGTCGTGTAGGCGTCTCAGAAGGGATCATTGGCATAACTGATGCCAATGAGCCATAACTGTTAGAGAGTGTTGGAGATGAGTAAACCAAAACTTTCTTGTGAGTTTTACCCTTAAAGCAAAAGTGGGTGAGAACACGAAAAATGGCTTCACCAAAAAAGCAAGAGTTGGTTAGTGAGTGTGACTTGCGGATTTCAGGCTTCAATTATTGATAGTTGGAGACAACTAGATTTGAACGTCTGCTTACGCATGAATTGAAGCTGTTTGGAGAGTCCGTAAAGTAGTAATGTTTCAGGATTTTTGATTTTCTTGATGATTGGTCTTGTGGATCTATATTCGCATTTTGTATTGAGAGGATGCTGGCAAAGGCAGAGACGACCGACCGCCGGATCGCATTTATTGAAAAGACATCGATAACAACCATATTAGCGCTTATATTCGCATATCGGAGCTCATATTGGAGCATAAGGGTTACATCTTGGGTCGTAATTTCTTGGTGGTCTGTTGGGCTGTTGGGTCGCGATTGGTCGGTGACGACACTTTGAAACTTTTCAAATTCTGAGACATTTTGCAAAACTCACTTTTGGCAAAAACTGACTCGTTTTCTTACTTTTTCTTCCTTACTTGCTAGGTACAAAGACTAATTTTTTACGTAAATACGGCCTATTCAGAGAGCGATATAAATAGGGTACGTAAAGGACGCGGAATAAGACTCTCACGGCCTTTAAAACGTTAATCCTCGGATTTCATTGTTTGGCATTTTCTTAATATTAACGGGGCCGCGCGCGCTATTGCGCGACAGTGTTTTCTTTAAATCAGCATTGTTCGGCGCTTCGCGCCTTACAGATACATATTTTGCAACAGCCTCGGCGCTACGCGCCTCGTTTGAACGATATGTCGGCTAAAGGCGACCTTGGTTCTTCGAATACCACCAAAAGCGCGCTTGAAGCCTCAAAATTTTTACCGTTGCTCTTCCACCTCCGCTCGGCACGGCGCGCGAAACCACGAAAATCAAGGCGACAGCGAAAAGCGTGCAAACGCAAACGCCGCCGCTAGCGTAACCCGCACTTGCTCAGTCAGGGATACTGCGTCTGGAAATTTTGTGACGCACACCCGGACGGACACGTCTGGATCGTTCTCCTTTATTCAATAGAGGGGATATCCTGCAAATTCAAAAATCCATCTGTTTTTCGTGGTTTTCTACGCCTATAATTTTTGCGTTTTCCCCCATCTCCAAATCCAATTCCTTAGTTTCCCACGCAATCCTCCACTTCCACATTTCTTCGAAAATTCAAATTTGCATTTCAATTCGTTTCCCACCCAAAATTCCACGTTTCAAGCTCTTTTCGGGCTTCCCCGCCGCTTCTTCTTTGTCTCCTCCTCGGCTACTTTATTCTTGAAAGCTTCTCTTTGGTCGTCAAAGCAAAGTGTCGAATAATCTTTCCGCTTCTCGCCTCCCCACAATCCTAACTAAGCGCCGCCTCGCTCCTCTCACGCGCAGAGATTAATCGCAGCCGCACCTCTCGTGAGGCCAGCCTCTTCTTCTCCTCAAACGGGCTCATTCGAGCCTTGGAATATGCATGTGGTAGGCTATCTTACCTCGATTACTCTTCAACTGTATGTATATAATGATGGCATGTTCCGTTTTACGACCCTAAGGATTAGGGTGTATTGACCAATGGTGCTGAGGAGATGTTTGGTTAAATGAGGCGAGGGTGGTATGTGTAAGTCAAAGGGGAATTCAGGGTCAGTTGTATTATGGCGTGAGGCTAGATACGAATTCTGCGCATTGAGTTCTCTCTTCAAACAGCAATAACAAGTAGGTAACCAAAGTCCCTTTAAACCTTTAAATTCTGAAACATGGGACGGCATTGTTGACTATTGCTACTTCCGCGTTTTAACCGTTATCCTCTACGTTAGTAGACACTTAAATCTACTCTAAGACCTAAATCTTCCATCTTTGATTAACGGATTCTGAGCGCTTGCATGCTTTAGGAGTTCCGAGGTATCCTCGCGTGACCTGGGCTGATATATGTTCATGCTTCCTTGTGTTTTAATTACGTTTTTCGTTATTTGCAGAGGAGACTAAAAACGAAAAGTTGGATCAGAGATCTGATCGCTTCAGCTTAAAGTTTAGGTAGTTCAGCTTAAAGTGCAGCTCCTAATCGTTAGCTTCAGAACTCAATTGGCAACATAAATGTCGCCCTAAGGACGTGAACGTTTGAACAAAGAATAAGGAAAAACACAACCTTCAATGGCGCAAACGTTCTCACGAAAAACGGGGGTTGTGGGACTATAATTAGAAGCGTTTTAGGTGTCCTTTTAAAGTATTTGTGGTTTAGTTCAGTCGTTCTTGTCTCTTTAGGCTCTTTAAGATCTTATTTCGTGTTGTTAAACATGTGTGCGCAGACTCCAGCGTACTTTGAGGCGCATCTGTGTTTTCAATTAAACGTCCGGACCGCTGTTTGCACGGCACAAAAATCTCTTTTACGTAATAAGCGGATTAGCCTCAATTAATGGTCTCTAATCCAATTCTAAGGATTCTCCCGACGGCTTGGGAAACACGTAGCAAGCTCATATGAACTCTGCCCTGTTTTTGCTACCTTTTTGCGACACTTTTGGCCAGGTTTGCCTGCAAGATTTATCAAGAATTAATTGCGTTTCTGGAGTCCAGATATGAATTATTTATTTTGAGCTGTAGGAAAGAGATCTGATGCCCTTTCATTAGGGTCATGAAAGGGTTTATGGGTTTAAGTAAACACGGGCTTTAAATTGAGACTGCAGAGAGGAAGGGCAGAAAAAAGGGCGAGTTAGCTTGTGCGGTTCCCAGACGACGCTTGTCCTCTCCAGACCCACTCGATCCAGAGTTTCAGAAACTAATTAAGCCACTTCCAGCCTCTTCAAGGTTTTCAAGAAGCGCTTTTTTCTTGACTTATTGGCCAAATCTGCTTGGGAATCCTAGCACGTTCACATCCTGAAGAGGAAGTGGGAATAAAAGCTAATTAAGGAGCTGGCCATGTTCCTTAAACAAACCTTAATCACCGAAAGCTTTCAATAGCGGTGTTGGGAGAATTTGGATAGATTTCCAATTATAGGCTCAGGAGAGAACGCTGCGGCGGCGGACAAAGTACATTCCCACCGCAAGTCCCAAGTGGGCGCGGGCATTCTGAGCGCTGTTTCAATTTTGGGTCTTTTTGCAGGAAAATGTGTGTTTAGTTTGAGTTGTTCTTTAGATAAGCCGTTCTGGGGCAGAGGTCCTCAGGGGGTGCAACTCACTTTGCACAGCCGAATTCTAAGCTACGTATATTGCTTCTAAGCTAAACGCTATAATAGGCTGTATAAAATACCAGCTAGACTCTTGACTACGAGTCCAAAGAACATTAGTTCGGTTCTGCTTAAAGGTTTTTAAGCAGATTTGGTCTCTGTTTTGGTCTCTTCAAATATGCTATTTTCTGACTCAACAAAGACCTCTTTTCAATCCATGCACGCATGAATACCGGCAAAATACAAATTGCAGGTTGAAGCAACCAGACGATTACAGTACCCTAAAATCTGCGTCACAGGTTTCTGGTCTAATTTTCGCTCGTTTTTGGTTTTTTTCCTTGAACCGTGAGAGTTGCGAGGGAGTGAGCCGGTGCAATTCAAGGATAATAGCCAAGATTCCCACAGAAATTGACCTTTCAAAGGTACTTCCCAGTCGCTTTCTACGTTTCCACACCCGTGCTTATACTTTCGTCTCTGCATTCCCTCTCCCAAGCCCCTCCCTCTCTCCTTAATTGACTACTTGTTATAACACATTCTTGCAGTTTCTCCGCTTTTGGCCTCGTGCGAACGTCGTTCTTATCCCAATTCTTATTTTCAGATTTTTCTTTTACCCACTACTACCACTCCTCAACTGCTTCACTTCTCTATTATGCTAGCATCGGTCCTCCAATAGTCAAATCACGTCGAAGTTCTTCCCATAATGACCGTAAACCCTTCGCTGCCTCTGTGCGAGAGCAGTACCGGAGTCCGCGACAGAACGGAGCTGCTGATGGACGGTCCGCTGTCAACAGCTATCATTATCCTTGGCGTGATTGGTAAGTCCATGATTCTGCGCAGGAAGTGCGCCGGAAGCGTGCAGTTTTAAGACAAAAACAGGGTTTTGGGGATGAGAATTAGGTCTGTGGTGCTAAGTGGAGAGGATAAGCTTTTTGATTGAAAGCGAGAAAGGATTTAGAAAGGGCAGAGAGAGGCGAAGGATAAGGGTTCCATTAGGAAAATTGTTTGTTTGGAATGAAAGGGGATTTTTGGTATTTTAGAGATAAGGATAAGAAGAGAATGAGAGCATGACGGCTTACTGTAGGAGCCGAAAAAACAGCTTAACTACTTAAAGCCACCAGAGCATGTAAAGCTCACTTAAAATGGAAACTTATTTTTGGCTTTAACCAAAGATGAGGCAAGAACTAAGAGCCATTTTCAGGTTTAATCTTTAATCTCCATTTTTCAACTTACTTTTTTCTAATTTTCCATTTTTAGGCAACGCCTACTGCATCCGGGTCCTCTTCCGAACCTCAATAAACGGAGCGATGGTGGTCTCTCTGGTCGCCCTAGCCATCTGGGACATTGTCCTGCTCGTCACCTCGCTGTTCCACTACTCGCTCCCTGCCGACCTCCTCCTCCTCAACATCTCCAACGGGTTTCACACTCGTCTCCACACCATCGACGGGTATTCTATCGGTCTTAACGGGCTTCTGACATGTGCCCACACTACTTCTGTAAGCGCTATCATTTAACTATGAATTCTATGGCTTAAACTTTAGACGTGGATCCTAATCTACGTCACCGCTCAACGCTTCTTTGCAGTAGCCCGACCTCTCTCCTTCTCAAAGGGCCGTTTTTCGTTCAAAAAGCAAAAACGGCGCTATTCCTACGTGAGATCAGCGGCTGTGGCAATCCGAGTTCCGGTGCTCTTGACCATCGCTTCGGTGATCATCACGCTTCCGAGCTCGTTCGAGTTTACAATCTTCAAATGTGTCGACGCGGAAACGGGCGAAATCTCGAAGCAGATCGACCAAACGGATCTCCTTAAGACTCCCACCTACCATGTCCTCTACCGACTCATGATCCTGACGGTTCTCAAGACTTTCGGACCCTTTGTCATTATCACGGTTTTGACTGTGTGCACTCTAAGAAGCATGCGTCAGTCGATGGCCAGAAGAGCGCAGATCCTGCTGGAACAAGGCAAAGAGTGCCTCTTTGCAAACGATAGGGATAAGACCAAGTCTCTTCAGGTAGGACTTCATACAATTAGCTTGCCTAATTAAATATTTGTAGATGATTTCCATGCTTCTCCTGGGAAAATTCCTGCTCCTCCGCTGCTGGCCTACACTTCTCGAAGTAATGGAAGCGGTCCTCGACGACCATCTCCCGTTCCTCTCCAGAATTGGACACATGCTCGTTCTCCTCAACTCGGCTACGAATTCCACCGTCTTCGTGGTTATCAAATCAGCGTTTGAGTCGCATCGACTCCGAAGAGCACGCGAACGTCAGCGGCAGCTCGTCGCTCAGCACGCCGACCAGGTCCTCATGATCGGAAAAGCGCTGGCCGGGGACAGTTTCTTCGCTGCTATTGCAGCCAAGAAATACACAAGATCTGTCTCAAAACAGAGCCGAACCTCGTCAAGTGCGGAGTCAACGAGTGAAGCTTAGATTTTAAGAATTTCGTGTAGATTCGTACATATCAGAGATGACAGAATTACGGTTGTTTGTGATCTCGATCTTACTGTAAAGTATTCAGATCTCAAAATGAAGACTTATAATATTTTCGTGTTGTTCACATCTAATAAACGGAGTACAATAGCCTCTTTAAAGCAAACATCATTAATTAGCGACAAGAAAAAGAGAAATTTCGTTTCGTAAACGAAAGTTTCGAGCGAGTCTACAATCTCTACTCGCGATCAGGAAATGCACATCGTAAAAATGCAAACGGCGGGTGTTCTGCTTCAAAATGTTTCCACAGAATAAGGTGGAGATGAAAGCTCATTTGAGCTGGAAAAGATGTACAAACCCGGAGCAAATTTCGCATTAGGGAAACCGAAATTTGAAGCTTTTTCGCGCGATTTGAATTGTCTTGTGCATGGGAAACAAAATCTGATCTCCACCATTTATTCACTTAAATAACAACACAACATCACACATCAAAAATCGCCTCAGAAACCAGAAGGAACCGCTGCGTGCTCCTGGTTGCTGCTGCTCACATACTCCTTGTGACAACGAGTTTGGTTATCGTAATCCTTAGCCGCTTTCTTGATGTTCTCGGTACTCTTCAAAGCTCGTTCCAGCAGCTCAGCATTCGCGGCCTCCCTCTCAGGAAGCGAGAATCGGAAGCAGTCCTCCGCCTCGTCGAACTCAAACTCCACGCGTCCCTTTTGAGCCAAGATGCTCAGAAGCTCCTCCAGATCACGCTTGGTCTTGCAGAAGGACCTCGTCACAGCGTCAGAGCAAGAAATGCGCTCGTAGGTTCGAGCTACACGCATTACCATGTTCTGACGGCAGCACTCGACGACCTTAAGAGCGAGGACAAGATTATCGTCCTGGTTGAAGACGCGCTCCTTTCGGCTCACGTGCTTCATCACAAGCGCGGCCGTATCCTTGCGATAATGGTCAGATTTGGCCAGCTTGAGAAGCTCTTCGTACTCGCTGCACTTCTGTCTAATCACCTGGTCCAGAGAGTTGTTAAGGCAGGCGGGAAGCTGCTGAATAGGGGTGCCCAGGATGTAGTTCAGGAGGACGAATTTCTTGTAAACGTTAACGTGCATCTCTGAGATAACGTCGCTGATTGGGATCATCAGAGCGTTGAGGAAGAGATGCAGGGCCTTGCTGAAGTTCTCCAGATTTAGATGAACCATGCCTGAGTAGACGAAGTAAAAAAAGAAGTTCTTAGAGTCGTTGAGAGCGCTTGGCACGAAACCCTGAAAGAAGGGAGTTAGATTTGAATCTAAAAATGAAAGTTTCACCTCAATATTCTCCCTAGCGTCCTGGAAGATGAGATCTACGGCTTGCTCCTCCTGGTCAGTTTCAATACAGATCTTTAAAAACACCGTGTGCAGCGACGTGATCTTGTGCTCATCTCCCATAAGCGATGTGAGGATGCCCTTCACAATCTTAATTCCCAGATCCTTCATTTGGCCCATCCGTGGGACCATATTAAGCTGTTGGACGACGATGCGGTTGACGAAGTATTCGGCACTCCGGGCGTCTTCGGTGTTCAGCTTCTTCATCTTCTGAAGTCCGACCTGCCAGGTCTGCTGCAGATTTTTTAGGACCATGTGGTCCTTAGAATTCTGGTCCTTGTCGATCTTGGTGTAATAGAGTGCTAAGAACGGCATCGTGTGGGTTTCGGGGTTCAGGGTGTTGATTCCTCGCATGAAGTCGTTGAAGGACCAACCGCGGAAGTAGTTCTTCTCGACCATGTTTTTCAGCTCCTCCGCCAATGCGTTCTTGGCTTTCCAGGTGGTCGGAGCGTTGGCGAACTTGTTCATGAATTCGTCGTAGTTGATGGCGCCCATGATGTTGCGGATCACAGAAGTCATGGTGAAGGGAGAGAGAAGGTGATAGAGTGGTATGTGGTATAAGGAAGTGATGGTTCTTATATGCAAGTGAGGATAAATGGAAGCAATGCGCTGAAGTGGAGGATTCGCATCGATTTCGGGATTTTGATTTTGAGCATTGTCCTTTCTCTACCATTCAAAAAACTTCCAATTGCGTCTTCCCTGACGCGGAATGTGCTCTAGTTTTCTCCCCCTTTTACGACTCGAAAACGCGCATTTTTGCATTCAAAAAAGCTTTCTTTTCCACCGTATTTCCAGGAAGAAAAGCGCTGAATTTCGCACGATTTCCATGTGTTTTCCACCATGAAAATTCGGACGAAATTCCGATCGGTTCGCACGAAAGCGCAAAATTTAGAAAAAAATATCATGTGAAACGCTGCAAATTTATGTAAAACACATCGAAAACCTCCAAAACCATATGAAATCATGACTGAAGCTGCAAACAACAGAAAACCCGTCAAAATCGATTCAGAAACTCCCAAACTGGCCAAAAATCATCCTATCCTGCACGTGTCGCAGAGGTTGTCGCCGGACTTTTCGAATCTTTTCGAAAAGTTCGGCGACAGCCCTCTCCATACAAATGGTGTCGCCGGCCGTGTCGCCCGACGACAACCTCAGCGACAGCGACATGAGTTTGAACACCCTGTCGCTGCCGCGCATGAGTTTGAACGCAGCATTAGCGAGAACTCCAAACGGCTACACTCGCGCGCTTGTCGTAGGTGGTCGAACTAGGTACCCGAAAACCCGAAACCTTCGGGTAACCAGGTTTTAAAATCCGACATTTCCGATCGATGCCTCGCGGCGAGGCATCGCTTTTCAGCTATCTGCAAATAAGACCTCGAGATGTGGATGAGACTTCGGTGTTCCTCAAGCGCGAATTCAATTCGAATTTTACGCTTTAGGTGCTTTTTTTCGGCCTAAGGTACATATGATCAAACCAACAAATTTGGCAAGAAACGAGCGAAAACGGGGAAAATTCAAAAAACTTCCAATTGCGTCTTCCCTGACGCGGAATGTGCTCTAGTTTTCTCCCCCTTACGACTCGAAAACGCGCATTTTTGCATTCAAAAAACGCTTTCTTTTCCACCGTTTTTCGCCTCCCCATTTTCAACCCGAAAACCCATGATTTTGCGCGCGAAACCCCTCAAAAATGGCAGTTTTCCTTGTGGCGAAATTGCTCCGATTTCGCCCATAGCTTTCGGCAAAACCCAGCTTCTTTTTGCATGCGTTCCAGAGCTGAATTCCGGATGATTTTCGGCTCACTTTCATCTTCCCCTTAGCTTCGTTCGTTCATCGCCACCTAATTTCATGATTTTGACCCCGAAAACCATTCGTTTCCTCTGCAAAAAACCACTGCAAAACTCTGATCCACCCTCCGCGCCTCCTCGGTGCTCCCAGCACGACATCTCTGCCTTCGCTCCCCCGCCCTACTGTCTTCCGTCGCTTTCCGCGAATTTCGGATTCCGCTCGCGGTTCTCACGTTCGTGCAAGATGCAAATTTGCAAAATCGAATTCTAATTTCGCCTCTCTCTGTATTCAGGTCCAACTCCTCCGGGTTTTTATCCCAGAATGACGTCGATTGTGAAGCTCGAAGCGCTCTCAGGCGTCCAGGACGACGGGCCGCTTTGCTATCTCCTCCAGGTATGCTTTAAATTCTATTTTTGGCTGTGAATTCTTATTTTTAGGTCGACGATGTGTATTTCCTGCTCGACTGCGGCTGGGACGGGAGCTTCGACATGGCGTATATCGAAGCCGTGAAGCGGAGGATACCGAAAATCAACGCCGTGCTGCTAAGCTACGGAGATATCCCCCACGCCGGGGCTTTGCCGCATTTGGTGGGCAAATGTGGCCTCAAATGTCCTGTTTATGCAACTGTAAGATTGGATTCTCTGTTAGGATAGTGGTGATTTGTGGTATTTCAGGTTCCAGTGTGCAAAATGGGGCAAATGTTTTTGTACGATTGGGTCCAAGGCCTCGTGAGCGCCGAGGATTTTGGATTCTTCAATTTCGATGATATCGACCAGTCGATGCGCTATATTCAACAGGTCAAATACACCCAAACGGTAGGTAACATTAAGGTTTTTAAAGATTTGGATGGATCAAAAGGTGGCTTAGGGCGGGCGGCGTTTCGAAGGCAGTTTTTTTGGTATTCAGATCGGAGCTGTAGTTGGGGTTGTAGTTCGTCTTATTCGAGATCTCAGCTAATTTGGACCTTAAATTCCTGATTTCAGATTCTCCTAAAAGGCGACAATGGCCTCCAGATCACGCCCTACCCCGCCGGCCACATGATGGGAGGCGCGATCTGGAAAATCACGAAAATGGGCGACGAAGAAATCGTTTACGCCGTGGACTTCAACCACAAGAAAGAGCGCCACTTGAATGGGTGCACCTTCGACGGCATCGGAAGGCCGAATCTCCTGATCACCGATGCGTTCAACGCCCAGTACCAGCAGCCTAGGAGAAAGCATCGTGACGAGATGCTCTTAACGAAGCTGCTAGGAACCGTGAGAGAAGGCGGCGATGTGATGTTAGTGATCGACACCGCTGGGAGAATGCTGGAAATTGCGAATCTTTTGGATCAGCTTTGGCAGAAGTGGGTGGATTTGGAGTTGCTTTTGATGCTAATTTTGGATGTTTTAGTATCGACGCAGGCCTGATGCACTACAACCTCGTGATGCTGAGCTCTGTGGCGTCATCAGTTGTGGAATACTCGAAGAGTTTGATCGAATGGATGGCAGACAAGATTCAGAAGAACTTCGAAGTGGAGCGCAAGAATCCTTTCCAGTTCCGACACGTCCAGATCTGCCACACCAAGATGGATCTGCATCGCCTCCGCTCTCCCAAGGTTGTCCTCGTCTCCGGCTTGGATATGGAGTCAGGCCTCTCCAGAGAACTGTTCCTGGACTGGTGTGCCGCTCCCCAGAACACCGTAATTGTCACAGGGCGCTCCGGAGAGCGGACCTTGGCTTCGAAGCTGAAGCAGATGGTCGACGACAGGGAGAACGGCCTGACGCCGAGAACCGCGATCAAGCTCGAGATTAAGAGGCGCGTGTATCTCGACGGTGCGGAGCTGGAAGCTTGGGTGAGGAAGAAGAAAGAAGAAGAGCAGGAGGCAATGCGTCAGAGGCTAGAAACGGCAAGGAGGAACGCTCGGCTGGAATACGCCGATGAGAGTGATGACAGTGATGACGAAGACACACTCGCGGCTGTGAGGGAGGCTGCGGCGACTGGAGCCAACAATTATCGCAAGTTGGGACCTAGCAAGAAGGGTACGTTGCTTCAAATTTTAAATTTACGTTGAGTTACGGTATCTCTTGCGATGTGACCGACCGGTTCGCGAGGTCCGGAGTTCTGAAAATGAGGCACGATTTGAACCGAGGCTCATGTCGAGACAGCTTCAGGTGGAAACGCTGCTAGACAGCATCCGGCCCGTGTCGTTCGAAACTGCCGAAATCACGTCGCGCGTGATTCGAAACGTGTCTAGACAGTCACTGATCCATGTATTTCAGACTACAGCCAGAGATCTACCAAATCCAGCGTCTTGTGGACTTACGAACCCCAACAGAAATCGTCCTTCTTTAAGCAAAACAAGCGCTCTTTCCCCATGTTCCCTCACCATGAGCACAGAATCAAGGTAACCTATTCTCCTTTATCCAAAAGACCCAAAATTTGCAGATGGACGCCTACGGAGAAGTGATCCGTCCTGATGACTACATGACCAACGATGGCACTGTCCCAGATCTCCCATCCGACTTTGGCCAAGACGCTCAACACTCCGAAGAAGCGGAGGCCGCAGAAAGCGAGCCGAAGTTGTTCAAGCCGTTGGAACGCCCAACGAAGTGCGTCACCATGAAGACGAAAGTCCAAGTGTTGTGCAAGGTGGAATACATCGATTTTGAAGGCCGATCGGATGGAGAGTCGATCAAGAAGATCCTCTCACAGATCAAACCGAAGCAACTGATTTTGGTGCACGGATCGCCGCAAGCTACAGCGCACTTGGCGCAGTGGGCGAAGGATATGGATATCGTGCAGGTGGGTATTTGGAGAATGTCTGGGAGACGGAAGCGGTCTGGAAAAGGGTTTTGGAGGGCTAGATCGATAGGAAGTCGAAAGGCGGCGATCATTTTTATGGGATACGGGAAGGAGCGGTCGGTTTGTGTGTGACTGCGTTCAGTCTAGACAAGTTGACTGTCGAGATGTCTATACAGGTGATGGCTGTCTAGACACGTGGAAGCTGTCCAGGCAAATTAAGGCTGTCTAGAAATAGCGATTGTCTAGAGACGTCGATTCTTTCTAGACATAAAGAATGTCTAGCCAGGTGGGTGATGTCTAGACTGCCTCCGAGTCTAGACATATGGATGTTGTCTGTCTAGACAAGCCTATCTTACTCGAAAATGATCGGAAACGGAGTGATTGTTTTCTGTGAATCGGCCGTGCCATCTCCTCTCTAAAGTAAACTGCTTCCCTTCTTTTGACCTGAGCGGTCGGTAAAATCCATCTTTATCTCGTCTCATTTCAGGGTAATGTTTTCACGCCCAACCTCGGCGAGACCGTCGACGCCACGATCGAATCACACATCCTCCAAGTCGTCCTCAACGAGCAGCTGATGACTTCGCTCAGCTTCCAAAAGGTGAAGGACGCCGAACTCGCCTGGATTGACGCACGCGTCCTCCGGCGAATAGAAAACAACCAAATCGTCTTCGAGCCACTTGTGGGTGAGAAGCTGAAGGCGCTGGAGGCAGCGAAAGAGGAGGAAGAAGAGGTGCCGCCCGTCGAAGCGATGGAGGTCGACGAGGACGCAGATGCGGACGCGGAGGCGGAAAACGTAGCTCCAGCGCAGAGGAGAGTGGAGGACACGAACGTCGTCGAGAAGCTCTACCTCGAGATGCTCTCGATCTCCGAGATTCCTCCGCATCAGGCGGTCTTCATAAACGACCCGCGCCTCTCCGACATGAAACAGTTCTTTGCGCAGGAAGGATTTCAGGCAGAATTCAGTTGCGGAGTCCTCTATGTTAACAACGTCGTTAGCATCAGGAGAAACGAGGCTGGCAAGTTCCACGTCGAGGGGTGCTTGTGCGAAGACTATTACAAAATTCGGGATATTGTTTATAACCAGTTCGCGATTGTTTGATTGTTGTCAGCGATGTAAATAAACTGTTCTCTATCATAATTTAGTGTTTCTGTGTTGTGATATCCCTTTTATACCTTTCCTATGATTGATTGCGAGAACTAGGTTTAAGTGACTTAAGGAAATGGCCGACAATTTCAAGAACGATGCTTCGAGCGAAGAAGAGTCACCAGTGAACGCGGAGGAAGCTTCGGAGGTCGAAGACACACATCCTCAGCGCGAAGACAACCTGTTCGACTTGAGCCAGGTCGACCCCGAATCGACGTACATCGCCTTGGAACAGCGACGAGTGACTCATATTCCCGATTTGTCGCAGTTTACGCTGCTCGAGGTATGTTGGGTTACGGTAGCTTTGGGGAGTGAAATCCGACCGATCGTTCGGTTACACGCTGTCGGAAATGAAGTCATTCTAGGAGCGGCGGTCACGTCTAGACTTGCGTCTGGGTGACTAGACTACAATCTAGACATGTGATGACTTGTCTAGACATTTAGTCATTTTTAGACGTACGTTATGCGTTGTTTACGTTGTCTGTAAACGCACCATTCATCAGATCATGCTGTATAGAATGGAGAGAACTCTTGTCTAGACACCACGACCATCCTGTTTTATACATGCTGTCTCAGTTCAGACAGTAGACTCGACTTAATTCATTGTTTTTATTTGAATTCCTACCGGTCGTACGGCCGTCCACTTTCAAAAATGAAAGTTTATGTCTGAAACGGAATGTGCGATGCGCTTTTTGATGTCTAGGCGGGTATTACAGATGAGTAACTGTATTTTTCAGCACAACCAAATTCGGACCTGTCGTTTTTTGTCTGATAATGACGGCTAATGAATGGCTACGTGCGTATTTTCAGGAAATCTGCTTGCGCCAGAACTTCGTCAAGGTGATCCAAAACCTGACGGCGCTGACCCTAACAAACGTGGACCTCTACGACAACCAACTGACGCAAATCTCCGGCCTCGACGCTCTGGTGAACTTGGAATCGCTTGATCTCAGCCATAATCGCATTGAGAAGATTGAAGGTATGTGTTTCTTATAGAAATTAGCTTGTAAGAGAAACGTTTAGGTCTGGAGAAGCTTGTGAACCTGAAGGAACTGTTCCTCGTCTCGAACAAGATCACAGAAATTGAGGGCCTTGAGACCCTGGTGAACCTGGAGATGCTGGAGCTGGGAGATAACCGAATCCGCAAGATCGAGAACATCAACCATCTGACGAAGGTCCGCAAGCTCTACATCGGCAAGAACAAGATCCGCAAGATCGAGGGAATAGAGAATCTGACCGAGATTACGAACTTGAGCTTGCCTGTAAGGATCTGTCCTGACGCTTTAAATTAGCCTCCGATTTCAGGGGAACCGCCTGGTGAGCATGGAGGGCATCGAGCACCTGAGCAAGCTGCAAGAACTGTGCATGTCCGACCAGGGAATCAACTCCCTAGCGCCCCTAGAAGGTCTCAAGGAGCTGATAATCGTGGACCTAGGAAACAACCAGCTTACGAACTTCGATGGATTGGGAGAGAAGCCGGAGATGGAGGACCTCTGGGTGAACAAGAACCAGATCTCCGAGTGGAAGGAACTGGACAAACTGCGCCAGTACAAGACCCTGACGACGGTCTACCTGGAGTTCAACCCGATCGCGAAGCCGGACCCGCTCGCCTATCGACGCAAGGCAATCCTCGCGCTTCCCCAAATCACGCAATTGGACGCCGGCGTGTGCCGCACCACTTAATCTATTCTTCTCCACTTTGATAATAAACCACTGTATTTAACGCAAAAATTAGAGCTTTAATCCGTGCTGGGGGCAAGGACAGTAGGCAGCGTCCTTTCCGGGAAGGCCGGTGGGTCCCTCCTCTCCCTGTTCTCCGTCGGTTCCACGGGGCCCCTGAGCTCCTTTAGGTCCAGGTTGACCTCGAGGTCCGGGGAATCCAGGTCCAGCGGGAATTCCTTGGTCTCCCTGGGGTCCCTGAGGTCCTTCCTCTCCGCGCTTTCCCTTGGGCCCAGGGCGTCCGATGCGTTGAGTGCCGTCTTCTCCCTTCTCTCCCACGGGTCCGAGAGGTCCGTCGGGTCCGGGAGGTCCAGGAGGTCCGCTCTCTCCAGGGTGTCCGGGCATTCCATCGCGGGCTGGCATACCATCTTGGCCGCGAGGTCCGAGCATTCCACGGGGTCCAGGGCGGCCGATGGGTCCGGGAGGTCCCTGAGCGCCGGCGGGGCAGTTGAAGCAGCCGTGCTGCTCGCGTTCGGGTGTGTAGTCCTGGGCGGGCTTGCCAGGATGTCCGTCCTTTCCGTCGACGCCGTTAGGTCCGGGTTTTCCGGCGGCTCCCTTGGATCCGGGAGGTCCGGCGGGGCACTTGTTGTGGGCGCGGCACTGGCATCCGCCTTGAGGCGTGGAACGGTCGAGGGCGGGAGGAATGCTAGGAGGCCCGTTGTTGTTGGGAATGCCAGGGCGACCGCCGGGGATCGCGGGAACGAAAGGAGCGGGAGAAGGCGAGGGGAAGTTGATGCGGGCGTCGTCGTGAGGCAGAGGTTGGCCGGGGAACGTGGACTGAGGAGGCTGGGGAGCCGGGTTGGGGCTACCGTAGCCAGAAGGTTGAGGCGGAGGAGGAGCGGGGTTACCGTAACCTCCGTAGCCTCCGTAAGCCTGACGACGAACACGGCGTCCTCCGTTCAGGGACTGGATATCGCGCCAGAGGTCGTCAGTGGCTCCCTAAAAGCACAAAACCGTCAAAATGGAAGATTCTAAGATCCTTAAGCGTACCTTGAAAGAGCTCATCTCAGTGTCGAGCTCATCCCAAGCGGTCTGCACGCTCGAGTAAATGTTGAACATTCCGACGAGGGAAGCGAGGAGCGCGAGGCCGCTGACGGTGGAAGCGACGAAAGTAGCTGTGTGCACCTTCATGTCGAGGAAGAGAAGACCGACTTGCTGCTTTCCGCTCTGCTAGGCGCTTTTAAACCGCGCGTCAATTGGGTCATCGGCTTTTTTGCCTTCTTCCAAACAAAGGGAGTCAATGAAACCGTTTGTTTTTATTTTCGCAAGGCTGAAAACTCGATCTTGCGATTCTCGATAGCGAGGATGCACTTTGGGCAGCAAAGGGAGATCAGCGTTGAAATGAATTTTTTGTGCCACGCTGGTGTTTTTTCGTGCCGAGATAAAGATCGCGGTGATAGATGGGCGCGCGAGTGCTGCAGGCGAGAAGGGAAAGTTTTGTTGCACGATTTTGGGGAGAAGAGTGTGACGCGTGCGTTATTTCAGGATTTCCTGAAATACGATTAACGGCTTCGTTAAGAATATTGAAAGGAACGCTGCGTGGGATTTTGTTACGATGCTAAGAAGACTTCGCTCAAAGCAATGCTTGTTCTTAGAACATTCTCAAGCATCACTTCCCCCAATCAGCATCGCTTTTCTATGCATATAAAGCCTCAATTTACCTTAAACATCACAAAGCAACCAATCACCTCTCCTACCATGGCCTCCTTCAGCAACGCTAAGATCGAAATGTCTCTCGACGACATTATCAAGGCCGATAAGCAGCAGAAGAAGACCACCTTCAACAAGAAGAAGCCTCAACAGGCGAAGCCGGGACCCAGCAAGGCTAAGGAAGCTTTCAAAGTGGCACTGAAAGCTGTCCAGAAGGCCGTATTGCTAAGAAGCCTGTGTCCCAGAGCAAGCCTGTTCAAAACAAGCCAAACCAGAATCAGCCCTCTTCTGACCAGTCTCGACTCCAGCAGATCAAGAACCGTTTGGCTAATCAGCGTCAACAGCCTGAGTCTGCCCATCCTATTCAAGCTCGACTGACTCGTCCTAACCAAGCCCAAAACCGCCCTGCTCCTAGGTCTGTCAAGGGAGGACGTGTCCAAAAGCGCTCGTTTGGAAATGGCCGTCAAGAACAGCGCGAAAACGGTCAGGTCGTGATTGTGAAGAAGATCTACGTGCAGGCTGGCGGCACTCAAGGACGCGGTTTTGGACGTCCTCGTAATCAAGGCCGTCAAGCCTGGTGATTTTGTTATTTAAAAATTGGTTTCTGGAATAAAATCTGGTTTTTCCTTATCTTAGCGTTCTCATAACAGTAACGTCAAGTCGCTCATTTAAGAGCCGGTCATCTTATGTTTAAAAGTGGAGCCCTGACAGTTTTTCGTGCTCTGACAGCGGGATAAAATTTCAAATCCACAGTCTAGACAGGAATTGCTTCCCAAGCTGTTTTGTGTTAGCCTATGAATGAAAGTAGCTACAGGTGAGAAAGTGCAGTCCTTGAGTTGAACAAATTCACCTGTATTCTAGCCATGACCAGTCTTCTGTTTTAAGGAAAATCCGACCAACGTTTAAATTAAGTTTTCATGCGTCCCAACAAACACAGAACGACGACTTCAGATCATTAGCCACGTAATAAAAATTGGTTTCCCATAATTTTACAACTCACTCAGCATTTTCAAAACACTCAAAACTCATTGTTTAAGGGCTAACGTGGGATCTAAGCTCATAACTAAAAAATGACCCAAGCCGATTTTGATCCAAATTGTGCTTTACTTTTTTTCCTAAGATGGTCTTAGCCTTAAAATTGTCGTATCCTGCTTTCTTACGCTTGTCAAGCTCACTCAAAAAGCATATTTCAATTTAGTCGTTTCAGTTCCATAGTCGATGCTTAATTTCAACCCCATGCGTAAATTGCCTCTTTAGCTGTTTTGTGTTTGCATATGAATGAAACAGGTGAGAGAGTGCAGTCTTTAGTCATAACTCCACCTGTATGCTAGCCATGAATGTCAGCCTGTTTTTACAGAAAGTTCGACCATTGTTGAAGTTAGGTTTTTATGCGTCATGACAAACACAAAACGACGATGAATGCAAATATAAATACACACTGTACAGCACGAAAAAACTGTTTTCTTGATTCAGATCATTTGCCGATAGTCGCAGTCGCTTTTGGAACAACTTCCAAAATCCGACGTTCCACAAGGGATCGGGGTCGAGGTCTTGAATAGGACCATTTGCTTCGTTTTGGCGAAGCAGCCGTAGGAGAGGTCGTTGGACTCAATGTCCGTCGAATTCGACGTCGGAGGGCTTTGGTGGTTCGTCCAGGAGGGGACTAAAATGAGCTTCACGTCAGACAAGAGTGTATTTTGAGAGTGACAGAGAATAGTGAGTGTTATCCAGTTCCCAACAACCACAACAAGCCCTTAAAACAAGCTTAGAACTGACCGGAAAAATCTGGGTTTTGCCTTTAGACAGAAGTTGAATGCCACATTTGATGATTATTGGAAAAGAGGGGGTTGTCTTGGACATTGGCATTGGTAGTTTGCTCGCGGAAGCCTTTAAAGGGTTACGGTAAGTTAGAGAATCCTAATTTTAGTGGGTGTCCCTCTAAGTATGCTAGATCTACCTTCCACTTACAGATATTTCTGAAAGCCCGTTTGAACATGTTGACGTTGAAGAAGATGAAAATCCATGGATTGATGCACGAGTTCAGGTTCCCAAGGATACAGATGTACGTAAACACTCGAGGGTCTAAAAAAGACTCTTAGGAAAGGCCAGGATTACTGCAAACCTACTTATCACGGAAGGCTTGACCGCCTGAATAACATTAGCAATACAAAACGGCGCCCAAAGGAAAAAGTTACACGCGATGATGGTCATCGTGAGGCGGACGGTTTGGACGCGTTTTCGGTCGAATTCGGACGCCTGGCGGTTGTACATGAACGACTGTTTGTGGAGACAGTCGATGTAGGATTGCGTTTCGGAATCGAGTTTCTCCTTAGTGATGGTAGACATGAGACGCCGCGAGGTGCCGCCAGGAGCGCGCCAGACTGCACGGCACACGTAGTAGTAGAACATGGCTGCCATAATTGAAGGGATAAGCCAGGCACAGGTGTTAAAGTAGACCACGTAGGCGCTTTTGAGAGGCGACACGCCGCGGCCGTAGATCGTTACACATTCGTTGTTCGGTCTGAAATCCGTCGACTTAAATTTTGCTCTCAAAAAACGCCAAAAGCCTCATCTCCCTAAGCTCAACAAAGCTTATTTCCCTCTCAGCCTCGAATTCCGGAAACTCATCAATTTTCATTTTCCAATAACTCTTCTCCTTTCCTCATTTGGCAGTTGTTTACGAGGACACAAAACGGGACTCCCGGTTCTGATAATCGCTGGATAAATACAACCCGGTGTAGTTTGTGTTTCGCCTAGAGCGCTCACAAGGAGACTTCTCATAAACTTACGTTTTGTGCCAGATAAACAGCTGTCCGAGGGAGAGAGTCATGGAAAGGAGCCACGCGATCGAGGCCAGACAGTTCGGTCTACGGTAGCGGTCGCTTCGGTAGTGCGCCAGGGGGCGGCAGATGGCCTGAAACAGAGAACTTAAGTGTCTAGTTAACCATTAAAATGCAGATTCTGAGAGTCATTTTTGAGACTATGTCAAGCTTCTGAAGTGTCTTACCTGATAGCGGTCCGCACTGATAGCAACAAGAAGAAACGGACTCGCGAACATAGGAACCATCTGGCAATACCGCGTTAGTCGGCAGACCCAGTCCGGACCCAAGAAATCGGGATACGTGGAGATCACCAGCACCTCGGAACCAATCGTGAGGAGCGCGAAGAGGAGATCGGCGACACAGTTGTGAAGCAGCAGAAGCTGAAAATTGCTTTTTTGAGTTTTTCTCTATTTAAAAAATTTTAGCTCATGTCCTGTTCTATAGTTAGCCCCCTCTCCATGTCCCTCTCCCCTAATGAACCTCTCGGCCCATCAAAAAGCGGCAAAATGGCACCAAGTTGCAATGATTGACATTCAAAGCAATTTATCAGCTCGCGGCTGACATTTGAATGTTACAGATCAGCGGCCCACTTTCAATGGACCCTTATTCTAATGCTAAATGTAGAACAATGCAAACATATGCTTCTATATTTCAAGTATGCTTTGATGCACTCAAACGTAAGTCTGCTGAAAACGTTCTTAGAACTTGTGGGGACTTGAATGAATCGTAAAGAAAAACAGACTCTGAAAAAGAGGAAAACAGAATTTTTAATGGTTTTGTGACGCTTACGGGAAATCAGAAATTACCAGATGGACAAGAGGAGCAAAACAAAATACAGAAAACAAGTCGTAATTTTTGAGATTCAATTGAGTTTGAATTGCCTACATTTTGGACATCCAAGGTATTTGGGCACCTTAGAACTGCTTTTTCCAAATTAGGCTCCAGACAAAGCTTGTTTTCGCTTTTTTACTTTGACGCACATCGACCCAAAACGACTCTTTTTAGCATGAACACGTAAATTCACTTAATTTACGAGAATGTCAAGAATAGACCCAATTACGGAAACTCTGATCGACTAATCGACGTATTTGTTGACTATTCTTAGCTTCTCGAAATTTAGAATCAATTAAAAGCGTTGAGAAGTGTCCCGATTTACATATTTACAGATTACGGTGGCATCGAAGACAAAAACAATTGTTTTCTTTGTACTCTTGCTGGTAAGTGCGTCAATTGATGTCAATTTGGGGTGATGTTGAATTCATAGTGGACTTTGCTATTGTTTTCGCACAATTACTCAGTCACCTTGGGAGCTGAATTAGTTGTACTTGGGTCTCTAGAGACACGTTTGTAGTCTGAAGCTTACCTGTACAGGAGAGATCCGTTGTTTAGCAGCAGCGTTGCCTCTTAGAATCACCAGGATCAGAAGCAGGTTGCCGACGATGGCGAACGTCATCACCGACGACATGTGCATGATCATAAATCCGATCATCGACATTTCTACTCGTGTCCTTGTGGTTTTCCCTGAAAAAGAGGGGTTTCTTTAGGTATGTAAATTAAGGTGCAGTCACGAGACGCGTATAGGTTTAACTGGACAAGCGTAAAATAGCCGCACAGAAGGAAATAGGTATGAATAAGATGGAATGCTAAATACTAAAACTTTTCATCTCAAACAGTGCTGCAAAATGGATACACAACGGAAGACAAAAAACCTGTTTTTTGCGAATGTAATCCAATTGAAAAACGGCACATTTTCCATTGAGTTATGCTTTACAACTCACGTTTGTGAGCACCGAAAAGAGTCCTTTTCGGACCCTTTGGACTCTAGTGCTGACAACCACTTGTGGTTTGCCTAAAAATAACAGGACGGCACAAGAATCAAACAGGCACGGATCCTAAATCATCAAAAATTGTGAGTGAGAGCATAAAAACCTGATTTTGGGACCCATTGAATCTTCTGAACCCAAGCCACGTGCTAGCACTCCAAAGTTAAAACTAAAAACACGTCCTTTCGCCTGCACCGAAAACCATTCACGCCTGCTCTTCAATAGAAACGGAATAACAAGAGCGGCGCTGAATATGATTACTGGCGGATTTGAGCACGCCCCTGGCGTCGCTTCGCGAAAGAGTCACGCCTTAGATCGAGAGAGTGGCCGGACGACAACGACGCTTTAATTACCCACGAAAACACGGAATGAAAGAGGGGACTGAGATTGTCAATGGTGAAAAATGGGACAAGGCAACTTTGAGAAGGACTTGCGTCCTGTCGTCGTGTTCTTCCAGAAAGTGTTTTTCGTGTAATGTGACACTTTTGAGTGTTGTAACACTTCCGCTGTGTGCAGGTGAGGACGACACAAAGCCGGCTGACACTATTTGCTTAGAGGACACGGGGCAGATGGGTAGGTCATCATAAAATTGGAGTCTTTTTAGTTAACCGTCAGTGATATTTAAAGAAGCCTGATTTGCAAATGACGTTTCCAGAAAACGTATCTAAGAGATCCCACGGTTTTAACAGTTCAAGGACATCTTGACGGCAGAGAATACGCATTTAAGGAACGCAACAGCTGACGTATTCACCTAAATGCCAAGACTTCAAGAATAGAATTTAGAAATTTAGAAACCTCAAATTGCCTTGTATTTGAACCCTCCGAAATTGGTCTTCACCTTCAGAATCAACAAACACTACCGTATGTCAATACGAAGCTTTTTAGAAATGTACTGAAAACAGCTTAAACACATTCATCAATTAAAACAACATTTTTGAACGGAAGCACTTTCCGAAGTACGTCCAAAAATTGTATTTTTTACAATTTGTACTAAAGCATATTTTCGTCCTTAAAATGTTGAGCGAATGGACTTAAGTGCAGTGTGACTTACGGTATTTCTAAAGATTCCGTTGAGTTACGGTAGTTAAAGGGAATTTTATAGTTCGAGTCACATGCGATTTTCCAAGCTCACGTCACGCTAAAGCAGCGCGATTTTGCTGCATGCGATTTTCGGCACGCATGAAAAATCGCAAGGGTTCTATAGTACAAATAGCATCCATTGTTTGCCCTCGTGAGACGTCCGTCGCATGTGACAAATCGAGCTCGGCGCGATTTTCGTCTGACTGCGAAAAAATCGCATTCAATGGCAAATGTTGAAGCGCTCTCTGACCCGCCGCAACACCGGGGCTAGGTGCGATTTTGTGGAGGAACAGTGCCTGCGTGATTCCTCAATTAAAACCTTTCCTAAGTAAGTCTAAAAATAATTTTGGATCCGTTTGGCCTAAAGCTTAATGTTGAGCAACTCGGCTCAAGTTGCATTTAAGGAACTTGCACTCAAGTCGAGTAACTATTTTTAGACTCACTTAGGAAAGGTGCTTCCGTGTTAACATGTTGTTTTTGATTGATGAATGCGTCTGACTTCTGACTTATGATATTTCTAAAGTTAGCGTTGATCTAAAAGATCTAAGCACACTTGAGAAGCTTCAAAACCTTCAAAATTTTCTTTATCCAAATTCACGTGTTCCACAATTTCCTTAATCTTCAAAAACAACGCCACTCTCACATACTTGTCTTGGAAAACAAGCCTAGTTCACATTGTAGCACTGCTGAATTGGGTTTGCACTTGACAAAACTTGAGAATTTTTGGGAACGTCTGTTATTTGTGTTCAACGCGTGCAGCTGCCAAAGCAACTCCGCTACGCGATCTTCGCAGACCACATAAAACCGGAACTAACCTTACATCTCAGATCATTCCTTAAAATAGCTGGTTCTATAAAGAAGCGCCTTCACGCACATCTGATATGTTTCACATTGAAGCCCATTACACGAGTATCCATCTATAATTAGGTGTTTACAACATTCCTGAGGAGTTCTTCTTCACATCACTTCTTAGGGATCAAAAACTCACTAAAACGAAACTCTGCGAAAATAGAAAAAATCCAATAAACAAACTTTTTGAGACGTCTGAGGCTGCACACAATCTGTGGGAGAGACTGGGTTCTTTGATTCCTGCAAGAAGTGAGAGACGAATGGGCTGGGGCTGGAGGAGCAGACGGATCTTTGAAACTTTTGGGTTCCTCTGACGTTGTTTACAATTTTTGAGGGAAGCGTTGATTTGGATAAACTTAGATTTAAGAAATTTTCGAAGTTTCGTTCGAGATGTCAAACACCACAAGTTCCAAACCCACATTTTCGACCTTTCACAGCTCACAACAATTATCCTCAATAAACACGTGTTCCAACAAGTGATTCCATTTTCTGTGTCTACGAATTCGATCCTAAGCAAAAAACAAAATTATGAATTTTCTGAGAACCTATTAACAAGAATGAACAAGAGGACAAAGGAGACTCATGACATTGGACGACTTTGAAATGTTTTCGGGTGTGAATTCAAAAACAAAGCTTTTTTACCGATTTCAGCAAAACTCTAAATGTAATCAAAAATCACCCAGCGTGCGTCATTCGCGTCACATTACGTTGCCAACTCAGGGAAATGGCGGAGCAAAACAAAAAATGCAATAAAAAACAATCGCATTTTAATGACGGTTTTGGCATTCTGCAAGTGAGTCATTAAAATGCAAGCGAGTTGTCTGGTATTTTTGATCTCCTCTACCGTACTTGTAAAAATTGAATTGATAGGAGCAACTGTGGTTGACCATTTTATAGCCAAAGTCCTTGTGAAGCCTAGATACAAAGTATGAAAATGACGTGCAAAACTTGCAACCTGAAACTGGACTCTGTGGGAGGAAAAAATGAAGGAAAACAAGAGTTCAGTTTTCACTATGTTGGGCTCGATATGTAAGGCTCTAGGCTTATGTGGTTATGAGACCTTGAAAGGGTAACCAAAAAAAAGCTTTTTGACAATTTTAGGATTTTGGAATTTTCATTTTTTGACATTGGTTGAGAGTAAATCGGGTTGCGCGTGCTATGGTGATAGGTTCAAAACAGCGGAGGCGCCTCTCTCACGCAAATCAAGAGCGATTGTACTGACAAGGGAACATATCAGAGTGTCATTCTCAAATCACGCTGAAAATTGGTGAGCAGATAGATTTCGACGCGCTGATTCCGAAAAATATGGGTTTTGCATGTCAACGCAAGGTCTAAAGGGCCTAAAAGGACATGTGTAAAACGGGAATACCGACCGCTCAGCAGCCTCCCACCAGGTTCAAATGGCTCCCGCCTGAGACTGAAATGGCTTCTGTCTGGTCCTGCAAGTTGCGTCTCGTCTGTAGTTTGCTCATTTCGGCAGGAAGAGTCGGTTGTTTTGCGTGAAACATGGCCATTAACCCGTAAAATGTGCTGAAGCTCTTTGCCATGCGATTTCCTGGACATCAGAGCACGGAGGACTACTCAAATTTCGAAGAGGAGATTGCTAACAGAATATTCGGTAAGACTTCAAACGTTTTGCTGCATAAAGTGCACATTTTTGTTGATCATCTTGAAGATATTGTGGAAGATCGGGAGGATCGACTTATCGAAGCATTTCTTGAGGATGGCGACGCCGCCAAAGTTTCCGATTTCCCGTTTTAGACATGCGCTTTTAGGCACTTTAGATCTCGCGTTGCCAAGCAAAACCTACATTTTTCGGGATCAGCGCGTCGAGATCTATCTGCTCACAAATTTTCAATTTGATTGAGAGGTTCCCTTGTGAGTGCACATGTCTGTACTCAAAAGATGCCTTCAGGCAATTCTAAGAAACTTCCCTTTTGAATCTTCAAAATTTATCTATTGAACTCCATTGTTCTTATGTCACGCGTCATCCTTAACATGCACCATAAGCCTAAAAGTACATTCAAATTTCCTATCGGAAATTTTTAAAGGTTACCTCTAAAATTAGCACTAAATCTCTTGTACTCATACAAAAAGACATGAAAAATTCACCTTTTTAATGGTCAGTGACGTATAGCACTTATCGCAAAGTGGAAAATTAAGCTGCGCTCCAAACATCAGAGAGCGCCCCGTTCTAAGCACATTAGCTTAACAAGATTCAATTTGTTTCAAAAAGCAAAACAAAATGAGGAATTGTGAGCACGTGTAGTTGCTCAACTTTGCGCGGTCTTTTAACGTGTGTCTATGCTTAAAAAAGTGTCTTATTAACTCTAAGAAACTCTGTTTGTTGATGTCATGGAAACTAGCCCCATGTTCCAAAATGACTGATGTTTGAGCAGCATCTTAATACTTAACGTACACGTAACTTTCCCTTATGCAATTTTTAACCTTTGTAATTGACAATACCGTATTCCACTAATGACAAACTTGAAAAATCGGCCATTTTGAACACAAGAAAAATTGGATGCAGCGTGGTTGTCACGTGGTTGTCCTTTAACGCATTTCAATACTCAAGTAGATCTTCTTACAAGCCCTGAAGCAATTCCAAGAAACTCTTCCCGTGGAAATCATTAAAACGAAGTTATCCAATTTCATTCTTCTAACACTTCGTATCTCTGGCCTGCAACCTTACGCTCAAAAATCGCATCTAGTTTTCCTTTTTGTAGTTTTCAAGTGATAACCATAAAATTAGCACTAAATTGCTTGCACTCACACCAAAAACACATTAAACATTAAACTTTTTTGCTGGTTAGTGAAGTATAGCATTTATCGCAAAATGGAAGAATCAGGCTACACTTCAAATACCATGCGCTACATCGTAAACTCATTAGATACACACTGGAACTGAATTCGGTTCAGACAAAAGTTCAAACACCAGAAAGCGATGCATTTTAAATGCATTGAACGAACAAACACAGGAACTGAACTTACTTCAGACAAGAAGCGTCTGTGAAGTACATTCGTTACAGACTGTTAATTAGCCAACTATTGGTTGTCGTGTTTATACAGGGTAAGCCAAAAAAAAATTCTTTTTCCAGACATCTCTTCGGCTAGACACGCGCGCCTGATCCACTGTCTGAAACCGGTCATTTGGGGCGATTCCGCGGCGAACGACCGGTCGGTTTCACGTTATTTGTTAGCGAAACCGACCGGTCGTTTGCGACGAGTGATCTTGAAATGACTCCGCTCCGTCTGACCAGTGAGCGGCGAGCCGGATGTGTCTGGAGAAAGGAATTTTTTTGGCTTACTTTGTAGAATGCTTCCAAAAGAAGGAACTACGTGAGTAAGATATTTCTAAAGATCGTTTGAGAGACAGAAAGAGAAAAAACGAGTCATGATCTCATGGGAGCTTTGAAAAGCGTTCAGAGAACATTGCAGATGAAATGGTCTTCCGAAAAGCTGCCATTTTTTTGACCAGGTAACTGAGAACTGATCTTTGTGATTTGGGAAAGGGGTGAATTAATACTCAGAAAAGGTAAAAGTGCATCGAATACATTAATCTATGACGAGATTCACCAAAATAAAGAACTTTTTCGCCCTTAAAAGTCATTACACGACTCTTACGCAACTTGCAGCGCCAGACAGGAGCCATTTCAGTCTCAAACGAAAGCTATTTAAATCTGTTGGACGACTGTTGATTAGTCGGTTTCACCATTCTACACATGCTCTTTTAGGTACTTTAGGTCTTGTATTAGCAGGTAAAACCTATATTTTTCGGAATCAGCGCGTCGAGAAGCTAACCAATTTTCAGCTCGATTTGAAATTAACACTTGGAGAGGTTCTCTTGTTAGGGAACCAAATGCGCAAAGAAGAGGTATCCGACCGAACCGCTGACCAGACAGAAGCGCTTCATTCGCGGGGTGCGCATGGCGGACAACCGGTCGGGTTAGCGAAACCAACCGGTCGTTCGCGACGAGTGATCTTGAAATGACTCCGCTCCGTCTGGCCAGCGATAACAGCCCGTGAAGAACACTAGCCGAAAACCTGCAAATAAGAGCATCACAGTACAGTAGCGTTCAAATAACAAACCATACGACGACGCAAAGATCCAACTACGAGCTTTTAAACCGCAACAATGTTCAAATACATTTTGAGAGCTAGAATTACCGCCGATGCTGACACCATGTGACACCATGACACCAGACCCTGCCTGCTTACCGGTAAGTTTTTTCAATCTAGACAAGCTCTTTTAGGTACTATAGGTCTTGCATTAGCAGGTGAAACTTATATTTTTCGGAATCAGCGCATTGAGATCTAACTGCTCACCAATTTTCAGCCCGATCTGTGATTTGCACTTGTGAACGTTCGCTTGTCAGGGAAGAATTCGAAAAATTCTCAGAATCTACCGAACTTCTTGGTCTTCGACGATCGCTTTCTTGCACTAACAGGCGTGACAATAAAAGCAATAGTTTGTAAAGGAAGGTCAGTCTTAAGCATGCATTATAATATTTTGATAGGTGTTTTGTAGGTGGTGTACACAAGTGAGTTAAACATGTAGGTGGAAGTTAAAAAGTACGATAGCAAAGCACAAAGCTTTAGTTTGTTTTTACTTGTAAGCACGCCACAAAACAAAAGTCTAGAAGCAGAATTCGTTTTGCATAAATCATTGTGTTTCTAAGAAGAGTTTGAAGGTCATGTCCGACACATTTGGTTTGCGGAAAATTAGATCAAAACCGAAAGTATTGGTCCACGTCTAGGGACAATTTGTTCTTAGACAAACTAGTCATTTGACGACCACGTGATGAATTGAGCTAGCGCAAACATTCACGTGTCAAGTGTGCAATCTACTCAAAAAACAGCGACGTATAAGTCCTTTTGGAAATGCAACGGATTGCGGTATAATTGAAATGATTTACAAGAATCAAAAGTGCAGAAAACAAGAAAAAGTCTGCGTGAGTTCCGTGAATTAATTCGCTTTCGTCTCCCTTTCCCAAAGGAGCCGCTACTAGAAAATTCTGAGCTCACGCTACAAACAATGTAGCTAAACCAAAAAGATATGCGGGTCCAACTCGTAAGCACGGAAGCTCCACGGGGGATGTTGGCGGCCATTCATAAATGCTAAGACGTACTAAAGTGTAAAAAGGACAATTCCACTATTTTGAAATGAGCAAATGGTCGCAAACTGTAGCTCGTGAGCATTTCCTCAAAATCGGCAAAAAACAGCAACTCTAGTGGTTCTTAAAAGAAGAGAGGACGTGTCAAAAAGCGCAAGAAAAAGAATACGCGAGTGTTGCGCAGAGATTTTTAAAGTTGACTTTAGTTTAGCTTGAACCCCAAGAGAAAAGAAGACGTTTAAACACGTCCGACAAAAGCGAAATCGTGTATTTGTGTCTCAAGAGCGCGCGAGTGCACGTATAAGATTCCAGAAAACCAGATGTAGCTTCAAAGTAAACCAAAAGTATGAATGAATTAAAGTCGAACAAAGGCATGCCTTTATATTATCATCGTGTAATCGCTCAAAAGTGCACCGTCTACGTAAAAGCCTACTATAATATTCTTCGAACTTCACTTTATTATAATCTAAACTTTAAAGGTGCTTAGACAAATTATGCTTTGAATTGTCACTGCAATTGGTGAACTGCTGTAGGTGTAGACGTCGGCTGTTGACGGCAGATGCACGAAAAAGTGCTTTTAATGAATGCTAGTCTAATACAAACAAATTAGGAAGGCATGGGCGACGTTCCTATTAAAAAATTGGCCAATTCCTGCTTGCCAGCAACCCTAACGCCATCCTTCTTAAGAGCACCCCCTCGCACCCCAATCGTTCCAAAAATTATACTAGCTTTTGACCAACCCCAAAGGCCAAAACAACCAAATTACATCCTGAAAAGGCCAAAGCAACTCCCGCATTCTAAACCGGATTTGGCGCTACTGTCGCATAGACAAAACAATACAGATAATGCGCTCGCGCGTCGTCCGTCGCCTGGGAATTCCACTCGTGTGGTTCCTCTTTCCGACCACAATAGGTTCGGTCGCATAATGAACCCAGGATGGGTTGATCGGAGAGGCGAAAACAAGAGAAAACCACGTGAGAAGAGAGGCTAATGGAATTGATTCATTAGGAGAATGCGGTCATGTGGGACTAATCTACAGTAGGACAAGGAGAAATCTGATGAAAAAAGTTGAAATTGGGATGAAACCATGATAGGCCGTTTAGACTCCACACTTCACATATAACAGAAAACTGTCAACAAGTGGTCTGTCCACAAAATTGGCTAATTTGATGTTCAAAAGATCAAATACATAAAATGTGCTCTTGACTGCAACCAGCCTAAGGTTCCAAGGAAACCGTTTTGAGGATTTTGACTTTGACTGCAAGAGTTTTGACTTCAAGAGACACTTGAATGAGTCCAGATTCCAATTTGAAAGCCAGTTTGGTCCCTTGTAACAACAAGACCCAGAAAGTCACCTACAAAAAGTTCATCTGCACATGTACATCTCCTTCCTTCCTCTAACTCTCACTCCTCATCTGTGAAGCGCGAGCGTGTTCTGGTCAAAAGTCCAAAACAATAACTGGCGGAAATCTAATTTTAGGTTTTTTCATGTTGGCGCGTTTGACTCATGCATGCATGATGCGTCCTTGGGGAGGGTACCTTGGCTTTATTTCAGGAAGTGTGGAACTATTTTTGGAATTTGGTAAGACAGACTTAGAAGCGTGGATTACGGTAGATAGTCTGAATGAAAGAGGATCATGGTTTTCAACTTCTTCATTCAAAAAACTAAAATCTAGTCAAGCTAGCTATATCCAATTTTCGTAGCCACGCTGATTGCTACAAAATTCGCAACTGCAAACACGAATAAAAAAAACGAGCGCTCGAGCACGAAAACAAGGAATTTCACTTGATTTGACCGTGTGAGCGGTTTGCTTAAAAACAAAGAGTCACTAATTCGATTGTTTCGCGTGTTTTGGCATTCGTTTGACTATAAAGGCTACAAAGAATGTGGCGAATATGAAAAAATGGGTTTATTTGAAGCGGAAGCTCGTTGTTATGACTCTTCAACAATGTCTCAGAGTTACGAATGCGCGAGTTTTGCGATTGAAGTCATTTTTTGGAACGTTCAAAAAAGACCAAATTGTTATGTTACGCTGACTATTTTGCTCCAGGGTGCAGTTGAAATGACGTTCTGGTCCGTTCCTGAAAAACTGCTAAATAGGATTAGGGTCAAATGCAAGGGTCACATGCTTCTGGGAATAGACGAATAGATTTAACATATGTAGAAAACAACTGAAAACCCGAAAACGTATAAACAACTTGGAAACGCTTAAACGTCTGCTTTCATGAATCTTTAATCCAAGCTCTTAACAGCAAACACTATGCTTTTTCTCAAGCAAAGAATTTCACGTCCCTTTTAAAGCCTCAAAACACAAAGCAGCTTTAATAAGGAACAAGTTGTCAGAACAAAGCCTTTTGTTAGCCTCTGTTCCTTAATCTAAAAACACTTAGTAGGCTGCTTTTAAGAATTTTTACTTTTCAAGTGTACTGCACTCCTTCGGTCATTGTCACAGTGAGCAAAAAGAAACCCACGCGCCTTAAAGATGTAAATGAAACTTAAAAAACCGGATTCAGTTTCTTATTGTTTGTCTTCCTCACAGTGGCTTACAAGGGAAGTATAAAAGTCGGTTTCGGAAACTTAAAGTAGTGATCTTTGACTCATTCAAAAGCTTCCACTGCGCTGAACAACGCTGTGAAATTACTTTTTTCTCTAATGCACTTTTATCCGAAAATAACGCGTGTCTAGAACGCAATATACACAGCCTGTCAGACAACAAATTCTGATAACTGGTTTGACGGCCTACAGGGTGGCCCAAAAGAAAACTAGTCAAACGCGACTGCCGAGACCAACCGAACCGCTGGCTGAAGAGCTATATTCCGGGGGTACGCGGGTAGGCGGACGATCGGTCGGTTTCACGTTCTACATATGTTAGCAAGGTCGTTTCTTGAGAATGAGCTCGAAATGAATGACTCCGCTCCGTTTGGCCAGTGAGCGGCGAGTCGGAGCTGTCTGGCCAGTCCTTTTTTGGACCACCTTGTAACTGGTTTGACGGTATATTCCATTCGAGCTCAACGGCCTTCCGGTGAGCAGTTGTGCTGAGAATATTCGAAACAACGCATTTTCTGATTGTGCAGAAAATGCGTAGTTTTTCATACCCCAACCACAACCGCTCACCGAAAAGCCGTTGAGCACAAATGGAATACAGGGTGACCCAAAAAAGGACTGACAGGCAGCTCCGACTCGCCGCTCACTGGCCAGACAGAGCGGAGTCATTTCAAGCTCATTCTCGAGGAACGACCGGTCGGTTTTGCTAACAAAGAACGTGAAAACGACTGGTCGTCTTTCCCGCGTACTCCCGGAATGGGACTCTTCAGTCTAGACAGCGGTTAGGTCGGTCTGGGAGGTCGTGTCTTTTTTAGGCCATCCTGTAGGCCGCCGAACCAGTCGTCTGAAACGGCGCACTTGGTGTCTGACAGGCTGTGTACATTGCGTTCTAGACTCGCGTTTTTCTCGGATAAGAGTGCATTCGAGAAAAAAGTAATTTCACAACATTATTCAGCGCAGCGAGGGCTTTCGAAAGAACTAAAGATCAACATAAACTTTTGAAACCGACTTTTGTACTTCCCATGCCAGTCATCTTCAAAACACTTAAGAGTCCCCTTTCATGAATCATCACACTTATATCCACACAACAGCCTTTTCTGGCATTGTTAATCTGAGCACAAAGAAACTCACGCGTTGTTGTCATCTTGATTTTTCGAGAATTGACATAAAGAACCGCCGGACCAAATCTAAAATACGTTCGTTAACTTCAAATTAGCTTAATTAAGCCCATTTTTACAATGATTGCTTAGGAAGAATAAAGAATGTATCTCTATCCAGGGATACGTTTTAGAGTGCGGCACCAAACTGTAATTTGATAAATCTCTAGACGATGTTCGAACTCGCCAAACATCCAAGGGAAACGTATGCGTAAAGTTGCCTCTAATCACAACCGCTCCGTGGGGTTCTAGCTCAGACGAAAAATAGCCCTCGGGACACTTTTGAAGGTTCCCTTGTAAGAAGGAAGCGGAAGCTTGACCTTAAATATGTGCATTAGCTTCGCGGTTTAATTAAACCTATCCTAACCACGTGGTCGACCCTAATCAAACAAAACTGCAAACAAAGAATCTGCAAAAAACCCAGACCAGTCCGTCCTCTGACCGCCCTCAGTCGCCCTAATCGAGAGCGTAAAGCCGTAAATCTACATAAATTGGAATACGGACTCGTGCATGAGATCGGGGGCGAAATTAGATTAAGTCTCCGTTGGTGTGCACGAGTAGGCGCAACATCGCTTAGATTCACGGAATTCCGGTGGTCTGATCTGGCGAGTCTTGTTTTGGAGTCTTGTAGGTTTAGATCGGCCGTAGGTGCACCTGTTGACACAAAGGTTACAAAACAGAAAATAATCAAGTTAGCGATACGTCACCTTAGGGGAACAGTGACGTTGGAAAAGTGTTCAATGAACTTTCGGGCGATCTCGGGCAGTTTATGGGTCAATTACGAAAGGGAGGCGACAAAATGGGTCTGATGCATTAGGCTACATACGCACATACATGCTAAAAGGCGGCTTACCCATTGTGTCGAGAACCTAATAAAATTCAGGGAATTTTAGGGTATCTCGTGGCAAGAAAAAAGTCAGATTTTTCCTTCTTTCAATGAAACCACTCCAGATCCATTTTTCACGCTCCTGCCCACAAATTAGGTAACGCTACCCTAAACTAATACGGCACTCATGTTGCACTTTATCCCTACTGAAGCACACATTTTGTGCATTTACACTCAGTTGTTCCGCAACTGAGTGGATTTGGACTGGTCTTGCGTCCCAACTGATACTAAGGCCTAGCTGCGATTCGGTTACGAAAGGTACATGTACCTAATGCCCACCTACATAGGCATGCAGTACCTAATTTTTTACGCCATACAGAGTGCAGTTGAACGGGTCATTGCACAGATCTGTGGGCTTTACCGGAGTAGGGTAACTTGACCCTTCAAATGAACGAAAACGTTTTCAGACGCTAAAATGTCACTGTTTACAGATCTCAAAATCTAAGCCGAATCTCAAAATTTCGAAACCATGGAAGTCTTTATTATTGGCCAAAACCTACAAAAAAATTAGTCTGAATATTTAAAGCCAACTAAAAGTTCAAAAGTAGGGTCTAGAAAGTCGTAATTTGGCGAAATCCCCAAAAAACGAGCTATAACCAAGAGGCCAGAACTGAGCAACCACGCGCGCCAACGGCGCGCCTTAAATACTCATCGTCAGACAGCGGCCTGTCTGAGGGACGGAGTCCGCGTCTGGTAGACTCAAGAGTACAGTCTGGAAACGTCTCGAGCGCGTCATTCTGGCAGTCGCCAGGAATCGCGAAGCGGTCGTTCCCGACAGTTTCTCGAGCAAACAAAGACACTATTGTAATTTACAGGTTTTGAGACGTCTAAAAAGTTTTGTTTTGTAACATTTGGTCAATTTTTCAGACAGAAAAAGTCGCTAAAAAGGTCAACCTTAAAAAATTTAAAATTTTTGCCTATCTTTTCGATTTGCTAGAAAATTTACACGGTCTCTTGAGCTCTTCATAATACTATCCGACGCAGCTCAACAAAAAAAACACAATATTATCAACAGATGTATGAAAAAATGCGTTTTTCGAAAAAATAGAAACCAAAAAAATCTAAAAATTTCAGAATTTTTTGTTATTTTCCAGATTTCTCGAAAGTTTATGAAGTTTCTCGCGCTATTCATAATTTTTTTCAGCGCAGCTCAGCAAGAGGAACACGATGAATCTATCAAATGTGAAAAATAATGAGTTGGAAATTGAGACCCTAGAGTGCGCCAAGCGGAAGGTTTTCAAATACAAGTGTCCTGTTCTTCGTGATGCGTAGCATCTCGTACAAAAAGAAATTAAAGATTGCAGGAACCTAAGGAAAATCCTTTATTCATGGTGGCATCGTAGTTGGACTGTTCATTTAAGTAATATCGTTCGAACGCGGGTACACGACTTGTTGTCCTAAAGACTTCTAATCAATCGCTTTACGGGATATAACTATTACACGAGTTCCATCTACCCTAAGAGTAACTTACAAGGTACGTAGGGACACATATTAACTTTTTACCTTGTTATTCGTAAAGCCTTTGGGTCATGCTAATAAGTAAGAATTCAACTTTAACGGTTGAACACTGTTTTGGGGGGTATATAGTTCTCCCTATTCCTATCGGGCGACTCAGCAAAGAAGGGGGCGGATTCGGACTCGGATTCTTCCACGTTTGTGCTATCGCGTATCGGGAGTCGGACTTCCCTGAAAATTTCTGAGCTTCCCTTCGATTCGTCCTGATGGGTTCCGCGGTTAGTAGGAAACATTTTGGAGAGGCTCTTCGGTTAGTCTTGAGATACTCGGGGGCGGTTAGTCTTTCGGATACCCCAAAGTCCAAATCCCGTATTCTATATCTTTGATGCCACCATGCATAAAGGATTTCTATTTCGGTTTGTGTTTTACAACTTGGCGCTGTTTCTAATAAAACCATTCCGGCTAGAGACTGTATTTCAAAAGTCTTCACAGACCAAAAACCTCTGATTTAAAAAATGAATCTAAAGTACCTTACCCGAAACCGAATTTTAAGAAAGTCCTTGAACGACAACCTTTCAGCTCCATTTACTTCAAGAGTCATGTTTTCCTTGTATCAGAGGTCGTAACAGTCTTAAAATAGCCTAATCCTCAGAATATCGTCAACAACCCCAATACGAAAATCATTATCCAGTCATCACCTAACACGAGGTTTAAGCTAGTATATGAAAAACAGTAAAGGGAAAAATAATATTCCGCACCTGCTTCAAACCCAGGTGAAGCCACATTAAAGGTCGCCCCGTCTGTGACAGCTAACTCCCAGCAAACAACACTACACACACCCAAAAACGGCCAAAGAAATTCTTGAAAAGACTTGCGATTTTTGAATGCCTCCAAGGGGCGGGCAGAGTGGCGGCGTCCTGCGGAGTGGCACCCTCATGGAGGCCGATCGAAGGCTGAATTGGGGAGTTGACCACCTCCGTTTCACATTCGAGCTCGCATTTTTGTCTAAACAGCAAAAACACGCAATTGCAACTCTTTGAGTGGGGCTAATCGACGTGTTTTGGTCAAACAGGGGGGAGAGATCAAAGAGTCTAGGATGGATGAGTTCTTACATTGCAAATGGCGTTGGGATCACTCATAAGGATTAAGGTAAAAATGGGTCTATTTTTTAACAGAACGTCTATTCAGAACTGGAAATCAGGTTTGCGTCTCACCAGGGAGCATGTTTTTGGGGTCACCAGAACATTTGAAACTTGAGATTTTCGGCTTAAGGAGTCTGAGTAGAGTGTAAGAGACAAGATTAGGGAATCGACCTTAAGGATAAACAAACCAAGTCAGAACACCTGGACAACTCTGAAAGTCAAGACTACAAGCGTTAAATTACATTTCGACTTACTACAAAGCTGTTGCAAAATGCTTTCATGTATAGCTCGACTGGTTCTTAACAACGTTTTAGTTTGTTTGCCAGACATGCGCTCAATTTGTCTGCGAGATGTCATGAATTATTCTGTCATGGATACGCCAACGCCTTGCAGAGACTTGGATACGCTAAACGCTTAGATCTCTAATCAGGGAATTCCAAAAAATTGTAAAGGATTTCTTTGAAATTTGAAAATTCGACTTTGTTTTTCTAAGTTACGTCAACGATCAATTGGCGCATCTACTGAAATTGAAATTAGTGATGCGACTTGTGCTCAATCAACTAACTACGCATTCTGATGATTGTCCCGGCCATCTTCAATTAAAAGGCAAAACCTTAAACGAATTACGAACAAACCTTAAGCATTTCAAGCAAGCACACTTCTAGTAACCCCAACTCGAATTTTCCAAATTCAAAGAATCTGTTTTGTTTTTCCTAGCCCTGCAACAAGATTGATAGTCTTGGAATTCCGGAAAAGCAAAATAAGTGTCAGAAAAAATGGTCCCAGAGTGGTTTTGACTATCACCCGCATCGATCCTCGGCTTCTAAGGACAGAGAGCCTCTATCTATGTGAGGCAAACAACTTCGTTCTGTAAAAACATGGGCTTAATAAATAGTTCATACCGCCATAAAATGTCGCGTAGTTATAAATAAGAGATAGTCAGGAAAGTGCTACCACGTGCTACAGGATGAGTCATCGACATTGCTAAGATGCTAAGAGCACTTATACGATTATTTCCATACGCATATTATAAGGCCGCAAAGCGCAAGGAGATAAACAGGCGGTTTAAAGAAATGTTAGGATTTCATTAATAACGTGAAAGCCGTAAGAGCGTTCTTAGCTCAGGAAACAGAACAGGACGGGTGCAACTAAAACAGTTTTAAGGCACAAACGAAAGTCGATTGTTTTGAGTGTTTTGAAAACAACGCGTTTTCTCCTTGGACTTAAAAAACCACTTACACCTAACAACGCGTAAACAACCCGGAAAGGACTTTAGAGACAACACACGTTACAGAATTTGTGAATTCATACAGATGGTACATATAGTTCTTGAAAAGAACCACTGAACAAAGATTGCTGCTATGTTAAACAGAACGAAGGAGTCTGCAGGGACTTGCACCAACTGTTAGCAAGGAACAACCGGAAAAACAGAAAAAGGAAGTTGTTGTGTTTTGAAAATGGCTGTTTTATGGTTACGTGACATGTTTCGTGCTAGTGTGCAATAGATAGACATCACAAGGTTTCAGGTATCAAGAATCGGACGTTTGAGACTACATGTCTAAAGGTCTGAAAAAGTGAAAAATGAGGTTTTGGCTGTAAAATGTTTCGATAGGAAATGACCATTAAAATCCATTTTCTAGAATTTCTGACCTCGGTCTTTTATGGTCAAAGCAAACGTTCTTGAAGCCACGTTGAGATAGAAATCCACTCACCCTGTTAAGCTAGTTATGCAAAACGAGGAAGGGCCATATTTTGTGAATTATCCTAAATTCTTGAAACAATCGAAACGCACTCAGAACGGACCACGACTCGTCCAGCTACGTGTCCAGTTACGCAGAGTTTGCAGAGACCTTTGCTAGAAGCAATTAAATGGTGACTTTAGTGCACAAAAGGTCGCCCATAAATGGAATTTCTTTATATCGCTTGGGCTTGCCTGGCACCGACCAATTAAAATTGGTCGCGACATTCTAGAAACAGGCGACTAGAAAGTTGGCAACAAGGAAATCTTGTTTATGGGGTTATTAAATTGGGTTTTAGCGATAAAGACAGGGATTTGGACAGCTGAGAAGTTAAGTGAGTCAGAAAAAGGCAAAACAAAAAACGTTTTGCCATTTTTGCAAGCTTCAAATGTCCCTTCCTGCTGACCCATAAAAGCCCCTTAATCCCATAAACTTCAAACACATGCAAATCAAATTCATCCTCTTTTTTTAGTTCCCTATGTGCCCTTTTCTGACCCATCTGCCATTATGATTTACGGCACATTCTGACATTCCAAATTAGATTATCCTGCAAATCAAATTTATCCTTGAAACGCATTTGAGCCAGAGACCACGAGAAAGTGTGTTTCATTTTGTTTCTTTGGGGAAGTGGAAAACAGAATTTCAATATCACGCTAAATACACAAGAAACGCAATAACGCACAGGCCCCAAAACATTTTCCCGATTGTTTTGAGGTAAACAATGAAGATGGCGCAATCAAAAAGGCCAAAACAACGTGGAAAATGTGCATAAATAGAGGCTGGATAATTTGGGGTTTGGAGGTGAACATAAGGGGTTTTCTTGAAGGGTCGCATTTGCATGCGACAAGCTGCTGATGGTGGAAAACCGAAAGGCCAAAAAACCAATATTTAAAGAAGCTTGAGTGGGTCTAGTTTGGTAGTAACGTACGCTAGCGTGAAACTGGCAAAAATTAAGAAACGCTGGCTTTTTGGGCAGCGGATAAGATTGTGGGTAAGGTTCGAAAGGCTCAGAAATGCTCTCGCTTAGAAATATGAGAACCCTAATGTTGATCCTCATTCCGCTTATAAATTATTCAGCATTTTTGAGAAGAGAAATTGAGGCTTATTTTTTGCACGCACACCTCAATCTCGCTCAATTTTAGATTACAACGCCAACCGTCAAAACAGAAATTAATGAAACCGAACCGAGAAAAAGTGCACCCAAACTGCTGAGAACAAGATTGAAATGTGTCCTTTGTAAGGTTGAAAAATCACCAAGTGCGTTTCCGTGCGCGCACAATTGAATACAGCTTCAAACGTTCCCATCTAGCAACCCAGATAATTCACATTTTGCTTACTTGACAACCCAAAGACCAGAATAAATGTGTTTATACGTACACATGCGACGAAGATTAGAGGTCGCACAAAGCTTCTTTCGCCTCCAAGGAATGATTGAAGGATCTTTGTTATTGCGCTCACTATAAACCGCAAAATTAATTTTTAAGCAAGTTGAGCTGTACGCTACACTGCCTCAGGAAATAGAGAAACCAAGGATCATATCTATTGTAGGTTTCACTTAGGACTCACACAAAATTGCAAACTCAGATTGTTTTCTCACTCACAACAAAAAAAGAGAAGAAGATCTCCGCGCAAGACAAATCAGAAACGCCTGAAAAGAGGCTAATTTATTGAGGATGTGACGTGCAGTCTCAACCGCTCAGCCCATCGACCGTGAGATGTTGCGGATGCAAATGCGGATAAGCCGCGTGAGAGGTGATTAGCCGTGGGACGTTAGGAGGCGCCCGGGGAGGCTTCGTTGTGCATATGCAGGCGAAGAGTCTGCTGAAAATTCAAAAAACAAGTGAAAAAAATTGTGTGAAGGGGTAAGGCAATTGCTGGGTGCTGTTTGAGATGTCTGGAGGGATATGAACACTGAAGCTGAAAAGCGAAAATTAAGCAGATTTTAAGATGGAGGAAATAGCGCCTTAATGGCAAAATTGAGACTTATAGAAAAAAGGAAGCCCATGGAAAAACGATCAAACCTAAAATTCTTCATTTTCGATTTTTTAGTTGTCATCTGACGGCCGAAAAGACGAAAATCTTAGGGTGGAGAATGAGGCTATATAAAACAACATTTAGACTTCTAAGAGGCTCTAAATAACCTATAGGTGTCCACATCAAAACCACAATTCTGTAGCATGGAATTCTATATTTCTGCTGCTAACTAACTTTTCAACTTCCAGAATCTTATCTTTCCTACTGGACACAAGACGACAACATCATTTTAATCAAATTCGGACCTTCTGCAAACCTGCAGCAGCTAATCACAGGACAGAAGCATATCTTAGGCTGAATCTTTAAACCGCAAAACACGTTCGCTCTCTAACAAATTCCCAAGGTTCAAAGTTGCTCTCCTCCCAAGAGGACGAGGACACGATTTAACGTAATCGAAAACAAAGCTGTCCTAGCCCGCGTTCTTGATTGCACTCTTGTAAATTCTAACTTTAATGCCTATAAGAACAGTATTACCCTATTTTGCTTTTATTACCCTAAATTTGCGAAAAGTGGTTTTTCCTGCAGCTCTCAATTTAACTCTAACCTTAAATAGCCACAGTAGGACACTCAATCTACTCTAAAAACAGCACGACGTTGAAAACAAGCTTATTCTAAAAAATGAGCATCAACCGATGTCCTGACCGCCCTGCTGCGCCACCCTAGGATGCAACGAAGCGTCCAACGGCCGCCTAAAAATAGATTAACCCAAAGAAGAAGACCCGCACAGGCCTAATGCGTTTAGGGTCACAGCTGCGTTTAATTCCAGTGCGACGATGCAACGCGGAAAAAGTATCGGAACGCGTTTAATAAGGAAGTAATTTGAGGTTAGGAATCAAGCCTTGGAAGCCTATTCCAGGGGGTCAGAACAGAAAGGCCAAAAGTCAGCAGTTTGAGGGGGTTGAGGAAGCTATAAACAAGGAGAGATTCACATGGGAATTTAAGGAAACGTTCCAAAATGAACGATTTCTTGCTTGTTTTAGAAAACGTGGCAATGACGCAGACAAGAACACGTGGGATGGTCATTCTCTTAAGACGAAAAATGTAATATTTTGGTTTTTATCAGTGATTTAAGGACGGCCAGTCCAATCTAAACTATTCCACATTGCAGACCACCTTTTTACATAGCAGCTGATCTCTCTCGCCACGCTCGCCTTGACACTCAACCGCTTGGCTATTCATGAGCGCATGTGGAAAAAATGAACTTTGAAATAACAACAAGCGTGTGAGTATGATGAATATGATGCCTCTGGAGGGTCAGTGCCTGGAGACCATAAATTAATAAACGTAGTTCGAAAAAGGAAGAAAGTAAAAAAAACTTCAAAATTTACGATGTTTTAATGCTAAAAATGAAAACGGCGTCTTAGCCTCATGTCTGCCCTGGAAGGCCTATAGACGTCTAGCAAAACTAAACCCTTGCCAGACAAAAATGAGTCATTTCCAGCGCTCTTTGGTCGGTTTCGCTTATGACCAAAAACAAAAAATCCGTCCACCAGACACCCACGCCGGTGCCGGTCTGAAGCCCGACCCACTGTCACTGAAACCGGTCATTTGGGACGATCCCGTGGCGAACGACCGGTCGGTTTCAAGTTATTTAGTTAGCGAAACCGACCGGTCGTTTGCGACGAGTGAGGTAGAAGTGACTCCGATCTGTTCGCCCAGTGAGCAAAGGCTGGGGATGTCTGGCGAAAGGATTTTTTGGGCCACCCTGTAAAATGAGACCTGTCTAACTTGAACTTCTGTCTGATAAATTTTCATTTTCAACGAGCAACCAAAATTTACCGGTCGGAATCCAGGCCAAAAGCCTCCTAAAAATCTTACCAAAGATCCTCTCGGTGCGTGCACACCTAAAAATACCCATCTCTAGCCACTTACGTCATGTAATGATCGCACTCCTCTCGCTTTACCCGATCACTCAATCAAAAACAAAAAGCAAACAGAATCGAATCAAGCGCGCGCGCGTATCATTCTTCTCCTCCCAAAGATCTCCTCTAACCCCTAGCAACCCTCGAGCACCTTGACATCAATCCGGGAGATCATCTTCTCCGCTTCCGCTGTTTGCCAAGAGCGCGTTGGGAAACCGAGGGAGATGTTCTCCGTCGAGAGCGTCGAACTCAACATGCGATACTTCAACCGCTTACGTTTCAAGTGATTTCTCTTCCGAGCAAACCGAGCTAGCGCTGCGTTTTAGACCTGCAGAAGAGTAACCTGATAATGTGCCCAACAAACTACGGAACACATTCTTAATGAGGCTTTAGGGGTCCGGTTTCCATGGCTGAATCTCAGAGATCAGGACACCCTTTGAGTCACGAAATTTCAATCTCAAAAGCGTCCATCGACCACCGGGCAAGATTAATTTCACGTTTTGTTTACCCAAAACGTTCCGAGAAACACCGCACGGCACCTGAACACCTATAAAATTCATGATTTATACCTGAGATACCCAACACGGTCTGTTTACCTAGGCGGATCTGCGATCAATGGAACGACTTCAGGCATTTCTTGACCCTTTTGCGGACTTGGTGGAAGTCCGGACGGTCTTTCGGGTTCTGAAACAGCCTTCAAGATTAGAAAAACCAAAATACACAGCTTTCTTACCTGATGCCAACAGTCCCGAATGAGCTCGGCTATCTGTTTCGGAGTCGCCGGGGGATTTCCATGCGGTAGTCGAGCTGGAGTTGGTCGCGGACTTCTTGGTTCGAGAGGCCGGGATAAGGTTCTGTGGCGCAATCGCTGAAGATCTCATAGAGGAGCACCCCGAAGGCCCACACGTCCGATCTAAAAACGAACACAAAATAAGCATTTTGGAGCCTGCAGTCATGTAGCCTTAAGACCAAAGAGCAGAAACGCGCGAAACATCCTCCCGCTCGAAAAATCAAACTTATTTCGCGCTCTTTATTGGCCCAATCGTTCCAGTGACACCCTCGCAATGTCCTCTAAGGACAAAACAACTCATTCATGCAAAACAAAAACTGGCTGAAAGTATGAACAAGAAAAGGAAACCTCTGAACAGAGATCGCAACCACATACGGTTCGTTATTGGGCCAATTTTGGATTTCCAGTGAGTTCTCTTTAAAAATTTTGAAGACCTACTTATGGCTGAAGATGAAATCCTGGAGAATCTCCGGCGCCAGCCATCGAATCGCCATTTTCGTCGTCGGATCGTCGAGCTTCGCGTCCCCGATCGTCGAAAGGCCAAAATCGGAGATTTTCACAACCTGTTTGTTCTCCGACGTGCTGAGAAGACCTGAAAGAAATCCTTCAAACGAGTAAACCTCAAGTCAACCCACAATTCCTTGCCGCAATGTCCCTGTGGATGCATTTCATCTTCTCGAGGTAGTCCATCCCACAAGCTGCCTCCAAGGCGAATTCGATGTGCTGCGGGAGGGTCAACGCTGTTCCGCGCTCTTTGAGAAGCTTCAGCAGCGAGCCTCCGTTGGCTAGTTCCATGACAATCATGACGGGCTCCCGAAAAAGGCAAAATTGAGGATTATGGAGAAGCAAAAGCCTTCCCACCTTCTGCATAGCGACACCGTAAACACAAACGACGTTGGCGTGGTGGAAGGACTGTGCGAGCCGGGCTTCTTTGATGAACTGCACGCGGTCCTCCTTCCGCGTCGCAGCGCCGGAGCGCAGAAGCTTCACGGCGACCGGGAACGGAGAGCTGCTGTAGGAGGCCCTGAAATGCCCCAACCACACCTCTCCGAACTGCCCTGAGCCCAAGCGCGTGTCCAGCATGATTTGGTCGTTGTAGAGCTGCCACTTCTGCCGAGGGACGCCGTGCATCAGCTGGCTTCCTGAAAAGGGGGAAATTGAAGATAAAGCGAGGTAAAAAAACCCACCGCTGTCGTTGATTTTGCGCTTGTGGTAGAAGTCGATGAGTTGCGGGATCGTTTCGAATTTCGCGTTTTTGTAGCCCATCCAACGCTGGTCCTCGCGGCCGCGGTAGAGGACGATGTGCTCTACGTTTCCCATCGCCCATCTGGAATGAGGAAGTTAAGGATGAAATGAGCACGGCGACAGAATTTCGGTCAAAAAAACGTCGTAAGAAATTAGGGCGCTTTTCGGTCAAATTTAGCCAACTTTCAAAACTTCACTTTGCGTTTCAAAAAGACCTCATTTTCAAAACAAAAATGGCTAAATTTGGCGCCCATTTTCTGAAGCAAAAAGACTCAAAATACTATAATAAACCCCACAATGGCTTCAAAGCAGCATCGCTGTTCGCCCCGAATTCAGCGAATTTGGGTCATCAATATAGCTGAATCCGGCTTCAACTGGAGTTTTTGGATGCCAAATATCACAAAATTCGCTCCGGTATTGCGCCACGGAATTCGGTCCAAACAGACCCTGGATGTGGGGATTTAAGGCGCTCCAACAAGCAGCGCAATATTCCCAAAAGCTGCAACAACTGTCCTGAAATTCAGTGTTCAACATGAACAATTTTCGGAGTTAACTTTAGCTCCAAAGCTCCAAAAATTGCCGAATTTCATTCTTTTGATGCGGCAAATTGAGGCCTAAAATTGCAAAATTGTTCATGCTAAATTTCCTAAATTTCGAGCCTAAAATCGCCTTCAAATCTCCGCTAAATCAAAACCAAAATTGCTTACCTGACGGAGATGACAAAGGCGCGTCCATGTTTCTTGACGTCGGTCTGCCGGACGAGAAAGTCGCCCGGCTTCTCGAGGATCAGATTCGTGTCCTCGCGAGGCAGAAATCCGTGGTAATAGGGCTGGTGCTCGATGAAGCCTGACTCGTAGGTGCCTTGGCTCGCACCCCCCATCGTGAGGCAGCTGGGGGCGGCGTAGGGCTCTATTGAAGGGGACCTGAAAGAGGGTTTGGAGAGGTTATTAGGAAAGGTCGACTTACAGGGCGAGGACGCTGCGTGTGGGGCCATCGTCGAAAGGCTCCAAACTGCCGATGGCGCTGTTCGCGTGGGATCTCGATGAGGCTTTGAAGACGCTCTTCACCCGCTTCAGGAATGACTTTGGACCATTTTTGTCGTCGCCCATCGGAAGTGCCGAACGACCGACCGGTCGCGGGATTTCGAATGTCAGGAATGAGCCTTGATTGTAGAGGCTTGTCTGCTCTTGGTTGTCTGGCAGACAGGCGGTGGTTCGTTATAGACGGAGGTTTGTCTGGATTCTGTCCTACCATCTGGGAGAAGCCTCGAAAACCAAAATGTCGAAAGAATGGCGAAACTTTTTTTTGAGCATTGAAGGGTGCTTTCTGCTTTTCTCCTATGGGAACCTAACATTGTTGTATTTTGAAAGCTCTTTAGACAGTTTGTCACGACCAACGGCGTTGTGGTTATACAAATAAGAAGAATTTTTTTCATACAGCGGGGATGGTACTTCAGGCTGCCAGGTTCAAACAGGCTTAGGCTTGAACATTTTTCAATGTGATTTTTGCGCCGCAGGCGCCTGGCAGCGGGGTGTGTAGGCTGGAGGTGACAGTTTAACAGAAAGCGGAACGGTGCAGCCTTTTACGTATTGGACGTTTTCGACATTTTCGTTTTCGCTGTTTTGTCCGGGATTCTTGAAACAAATTGAAATACAGTTGTTTACGAAAATTGAGCTATTAGTAGAACTCTGGAAACTGACTTCAAGATTTGTTTAAGATGACTCATGACGCGTTTCAGAACTACAAGATTGAGTCCCTGGATAGACTGCTGTTGGTGAGAGTACGAGGTGAGAGTACGAAGAACGTTGTGCGATCCACAAATCCTTGTAAGCGAAATGTGAATATTTAGAAGAGCTCATTGATTGCTTACACAATTCGGGCAAACACGGATCTTACTATTTTGAGGCCTTTGAAAACTTGGAATTAGCAAATCGAGAAGTCATCCAGCAACGAAACATGCCTCCTCTTTGGCTGCGACTAAGAAGCATTGCATGAAAGCGAATGAGGAAACAGTATGACGCTTAAGTTGCAAGGCGAAAGCAAGGCTACAGAATTGGCTGAGATTGAGATGGAGACGAGTAGCATACATTTTCACAGATGGAACCAAAAAAGCACAGTGGTTTAAAGGGACACAGAGATCGTATTTTTCGTCGTTTTTGAGTGCACGGATCATTTCTGGAGCAGGGGGGTTTTCAAAGGCACTGATCATGATTCTGACGTCAGAATGACAAGAAACAGCTTCAGGACTCCGCAATATGGCAAAGTTCGGATAAGACAAAAAAGAGAATTTTACAAGTTGTTGAGCGGTCCCGACGCGATTACCCTGCACAAACCACAATCGGCTACGATGGAAACGGAGTACTGTGGTCTTTGGTCGAATGTTTTGTGTTCATCGCGTTGTGGGGACGTGTTCAATCCGAAATCCACTCAAAGTCCTACAAGAAACTTCAGAATCGCAAAGAAAAATGACAATTTTGACTGCCGAAAAATTGCAAACCCGATTCCATCGTAGCCGACCGCGATTGTACAGGGCAGTAGCGTCAGGAACACTCAAAAGCTGGTAAAATTCTCATTTTTCCCTAATCCGAACTTTCCATATTGCGCAGTCCTGAAGCCCTTTCTCGCCAAAGCAAAACAAATGGCTCAGGCAGTGTTAGCACAATAAGAATTATCTAAGACTATACTTGATCTTTTCTTCTGTTGTCATATGCTTATGGAAATCATCAACTTGCAAATTCTCTCTGCCTCATTTATTTAAATTACAGTTAAGATCTTCGGCTTTGCATTAGATTCAACTAATAGTATATCACTATCCTGCAATTATTGAAGTGACCGTCAATTCAAACTTCAGTTCAATTGTGTCGTCATCTTCCTGTGTAACATGAATTTAGTATTTTCTGTTTCGATGTTCTCCCGAAAAATTCGCCATAACTTTGCCGTTTGTTATATCAGAGAATTAGTCAAATCCCATTTCAAGCTCATCCATAGTCCTTCGGTTTACTTGGACTTTGTCTAAAGCGGATCGAATTGCCGCCTTCAAGTAAAAAAGGCACATTCAGTCGATAAGATCCGTATTTGCCATTTTTCTGGAACCAAGCAATAAGATCCTTAAGATAATATTTGTCCCGTTTACCGATCCAAATATGACGGGAGTGATGTGTAAGCAATTCCCATTCTAGAAATTCGATTCGGTCTTTCTTAAACGCCTCCAGAACGGCTTTGAAGAGATCGCGAAGGTCTTTACAGTCATAGTCGCAAAAGCGGAGTTTTAGTCGATTCTTCCGTTCCATAGTCAGCATCTTCTCGATGTATCCGGCAAGGTTCGGACACTTATCTTTGTCATAGAAATCGTAGTGCTAGATCCGTCACAGTACGTGACTGAGATTTCCCACCGCATCGTTTACAATGGGTCAAGCTGCAGACCCTCTCTTGAATTTGTTGTATAGTTTCAGTTTTTCACACCAACGCTTAAGAGCTGATTTGGCATTTTATTGATTGTTCTCCCAAAAATTGTTGACCTCATAAATCAAAACTTCTATCTCAGCTCCGTGAAAATGATTACCAAAAAGTTTGCGCTTGTCATACTCATCGTTATTGACGGAAATTGCCTTCTGTTCCATTGGGATCAATCCAGAATCTTCATGTTCGGGAAGGTAATCGACTGGTTCTGATCCGTTGGGAGGAGTGGACGAGTCAGGACTTAAACTAAAGTACAACTGCGTTTTAAAATTGAGCGTTTACGACTTCCAGGTCAGCGTCAGAAAATTGCTGGCTGGAAGTTGTACATGTTAACTTTTTCTAACACACAGATTATTTGCTGTTAGCTACAATTTTGTTTAGGAAGCATGGTTTCCGTACAATTTCGACACATTTTGTTGCAGCTCGTTTTCTTGGCTTTGGGCATGCGCGGTCCTTTTGATGTATTCTGTTTACTCAGACTTTACATCCAAAAGTACGCAGTTTTGCGTGGAATTCCGCTTAGAACGCGAGTTTTGCATTACCATTTTAAGCCATCCGTTGATTTGTTTTAGAAGCAAATTTTGAGCATGCAATGCCGACAGAAGCCTAGTACGTTGCCTCAGTAAGTGTACCGCTTAGAAACTTAGAAGTATCGCTTGGAAGAATGAGGATGCGATGCGTGGGAGTTCTGAATAGCTCGTAAAACGGAGAACTGTCGAGAGTACTTTGTCCAGCGGAGTTGGACTGATATAACATCAAATAGTGTATTATCAATGCAAATGAAAAATTCCATAAGTGAATGAGAGAGTAAGCAAGACAAGGACGTAATTCTGAGAGGTACTGGCAGACTTGTTGATATCATATTGCTGATTGGCGAGCGACTCAAAGTGGCTCTGACCCTCCTTCGCGTCCTTCTCCGAGCGATCGTAGGATTTCTAAAACTCTCAATTTCAATGAGCCAAAAATAGCTCATCTTACACTCAGCATATCCCCAATCTGATGGATTTTCTTAGGCGCTTTTTCTTCGTCGAGCTCCTCGACCACCTCTTCGAAGGCGTCTTTCATCAGTTCGGAAACGTTCCGTCGAGAAAGAATCGGGACCCATTCAATGTGCGCGTGGACAGTGTTTAGTGGTGCTAAAAAGTGACATGTAATGACAGCGTTTTACACTTCTTGGAACAAAGTGTTTTGTTACAACATGTGGTTGGATGGCTGTTAAATAAACGATTGGAAGAGATGGGAAGTCCTGGTGTCGGGATTTTTTAAGAATCGGTCGTTAATCAAAGTGAGCAGAAATGCTGTGGGGTGGTCTGAGGGGCTTTATGCAGACTACCCCATAGCAATGTAATGAATTAATGTTTCTGAGGCATTGCTTCCATATCCACCCCTCCTACCCAGTACCACTCCAATTTTCCATAACCATTACACCCCAATCATGCCTCCTACCTCATATAAATGTTGCATTCAGAGCTCCCTTGACAGTAATTCCTTATGCAAAACGTTTCCTGCACGCTGGCTACAATGCTCTTTCGCTCGCGCACTCCCAAAGGAGCTTGAAGCGGTGTCCTCGACCAAAATTAATGTGTTTCCGCCACGCAATCGGCGCAAATGGTGCATACACTTTCAGAACTGACCGCCGCTCTGTTCTTTAGATTCTTCCATTTTGGAAGAGTAAACAAAAAGATACGAAAACATTTCAAACTTCGGAGAAAACAAAAACTCGTTAGTTGCGAGCGGCAGATGGTCCCTGGTTTTTTGGCTCCATCTGCTGCCTCTAATTGGCGCCTTTGAGAGCGGTTCATCTTTGGCTAATTGACATCTGATCTGGTCTAATTGTTACGGTTTGAAGTGGGTCTTAGGGTAATTTGAGATATCCTGGAGGCAGATTTGGAAGCAGATAGGGCCAGAGACATTATGGTTGGAAGAAACCGGGAAAGTAGGCTCATTTCTTGGGGTTTATGGGATGGGAAAACGGAGTTAATTAAATAAAGTAGTTTTGGTCAAGCCGCACATTTGGGATAATGGCACTGGGAGTCAGCGTATAGGACAACAGCAACATTTGAAATAAGCAAAAGTAACGTGAAACTTTAGAATCAAGGCAAAAACACTTTAAATCCTAAAATCAAAAAATTTCCTATATAAATCTACGCATTTATGCTGTTTCCCTAGCCTCTCAATTCTTGCAATCCCAGAAAGAACAATCAAACAGCACATAAAAGCCGATTGCGTGTTGCTCTTGAGTCTAAATGACCTCGTTGCGTACGCCTTATGCCTCATTCCCATAAATATTTAAACGGTCAGATTTAGGATTTTGACAGGCCTTGTCAAATTACGCGTTTTAAGCGGTTCTCTTAAACAAGAATCTGTCAGTCCTAAATTGAAAATATACGAGTTTTCAAACTTCAACGCGATTGATCTATTTTTCGCCCATAAGACGCAGCGCATTTCCTCCCAGGGGAGCCGACAAAGCTTCACTCCGGCTGTCATCTTGTGTCAAGCTTTCGATTTTTTAGATTATTTTTTGTTTTGCCAAAGTGGCGGGGCTTGTTTTCTCCTATTGCGGTGGCAAAGAGAATGGGACGTAGATAGTAAATACTTATGCGCAATCAGCAAATTCTTGGAAAAATTGGGTAAACAGGTAATTTGGGATTGTTGACAAGCCTTAATCTGAGTTGAGACAAAAAAGGCTGTGCATTCCTCTGTTTTTGTGCGCACCCACTCAATAATGCATGGATAGGATCTCATTGATGGCGCTTTTAGCTCTGAAGCATCTACAAACAGAAAAAAAGCTCTGTGGCTTTGTTTTATTAAAAAACTCGTCTCGACGTTCCTGAGGTGTCACCAGCAGCTGTTCTTGTAAACAAGAGGAGATTAATCTTCACGCGATAAACAAGAAAAGAATTATGGTTTCTGTTGCGAAATGGTCTTTGATGGGTCTATGTAACTTGAAGCCGCAAAGTCGGACATCAGTTTGAGGTTCATATCGCGTTGTAGCCGGTGTCATGTTTCTATTTAATGGAACGTTTTAAGCTTCAGAAAGAGAAATGGAAGCGTGGAAAAGACGTGAGAAGAATCTAAGGATTTTTGAAGGCACGAAAGAGGGAAATCTGATCTTGCCACTAGGCTTCAAAGATTTGGTAACCTAAGATTTCAACAAGCTCATCGACGTTTGATATTTGAAAGCATTTCAGGCATTTTTGCCCTCTTTAGGGTAAAATCAAAATTTTCGTAAGCTTTAAAAACTTTTGCTTAATATTTTAAGCGCTCTAATCGCAAACAGTCATAAGGAAAACCTTAGCTTTTGGCAGCCTAAAATGGCTTGAAATTCAGCCTTGCTAACGACGTTTTTTGTGATAAGACAGAATTTGAAGTTTTGTCAAATTTAGGGCTTCTAAAACAGTTAGATTTTGATGAATCAGCTTACTCCTAAACTAATTCATTTTGATCTAGTCCACTTTTCTGTATTTGCAGCTGTTTTCCCACCACAAATTTTGCTAATTTCCTGAGAAACCTAGCCTTTTCCCACCACTGTCACCCCGTCAATCACCCTCTCTCCACCACAAAAACACCATCCATCCCCTCTATCACCAAACTCTCCCCATCTCCATCGCAACACGCACAACTTACGTCCATTCTCGATGCGACCTTCGATCCTCTCGTAGCCGTCGGCCACTCCAGCGAAGACAGCGAGAATCACAAAAACAAGGCCGGTTGTCAGCAGCAGCGGCAGTCCTCCGGCGGGCATTTTCACAGCACGCAAAAAAGTATTAGAAAAAAGCAGCAACGAGTAGTCAGCGGCGGCGAGGCTCGGAACGCCTGACTACCAGCGAGGGGAGTTCTTCTTGTTGCCTCAAAGGAACGCGCGTCGTCGTCCAACGAAGACCATTTCCAAGAGAAGTTCTTCCGTCGCTCTGCAAAAATTAGAACCAATAACGACAACAAACAATAAACAAGCGCGTCCTGGCCGCATCTCTAGGGCTGGAATTCCTTGAAGAATCAATTTCACCCCAGCGCCTTAGGGTCCGCCCCAGCTAGGCCCATAACACGCCCCTTTTTCAAAGCTTCACTCCTCTCTCTTCGTGTTAATGGACACGCTGCGGTGGGAATCGAGGCGGCGAGGATTAAGATTAGCGCCCGCGTGCCGGCGAGCACGATCGAATTATCGCGCAAGCATTTGCGTGGATGTGCACTCGAGGGGAAATCCACCATGTCTTCGGTGTTGCAATCGAATTGGGTCCACGCCCCACGCATGACAATGCCGCCGGGGGGGGGGAGGTTTCGGGGCTGCGTATGGACTTAAGAGGATAATGGTGTTAGCCCTACGTGGAAATGTGATTGGCAAGCGATGGAAAGGGAAGAATTTGAGTGGACGTTTTATATAAAAACCTCAAAGTGCAACTTTGATTGACCATTCAAAGAGTTGGCCACAGATGGTTCCAGATTTGGAACCTCATTAGAGTATTTCGGAACACCATTCTCCGGCCGATAGCTCAGAAAAACAGTTTTACTATTTGTTTACCACTTCTTCCCCTGAGATCTAAACAAATAACGTGTGTTGATCCTGACTCCCTATCACCCACCTAGAAGCAAATTTTTACTCAATAAATACAGATCAGTCGCTGTCAAGCTCTTCTTCCTCCTTGAGATCTTCAACAGCCCACAAACGTGGCTCACGGTCTTCGGCTTCCCGTCAGGTCCGATCGTCCCCGGCTGGATCACTCCCGTGTCCATCAATTTGGACATCGCGTCCACGAGCTTCATCGCCTCGTACTCCTTCTGCTCCTCCTACATGTTGTCTCAGGCGCTGGTGTCCCTGATCGGGTTTATGAAGCCTGGGACAGGGTTTACTTTGAAATTTAGAAGTTAGGAGAGCTAGCAAGTGGGAGGCTTACTGGTGTTCGATCGCGGTCTTCTATCTTCTAATTTGGTGTAGTCTTCGGTTTGCGAATCTTCGCTTTCAGATTCGTTTCTGACGCGATTCAGGTTGCCGAAAAGGCCTTTGTTGGCGATGAGGCCGACGGCGTGGCCGAGGCCACAGTATTTCATCATTCGACAGGCTGAAATAAGGCGGAATTGAGATTAGGAACAAGGGACAGGTCAGTGATCTAGGCCTTACAAGCCTCATTTCAAGAGAAACACAAAACCAGGAGATTCTGGGTTACGTTGAAGCCTATGAGAGAGCCATCTGAAGCCTCAAAGCCTTATTCTGCTTTGGATCTATCCGAAATATGGATAACTTACGCAACTCTTTACAAAGCATGAACGAGAATTCACCTGCCATTGTGCCAGCCTCTCCAGCTCCATTAATCATCGTTCGGTTAATCTTCGCTCTTCCCTTCGTCCGGCCTCGCTTGGACGTCTGGAGCCGTCAGTGAAGGGAGGACCTGCAGCTTACAGTACCGCCGAGCGTCCTTTGAAGCCGCGCAGATGTAGTTGAGAATTGGGAAGTATAGGCTAACTTCCTCTGTTGAGTTCTTAAATCAAGTACCCACATTTTGCTTAATGTACCCTATGTCCGAATAAATCCACATTATAGAGTTTGTTCTCCAGGCTCTTAAGAACAGCGACGGGGAAGGTGACGTCGTAGTCTTTGTAAACGCTTTTGCTTCGTGGCTTCTGGAACGTTTTCGGCCAAGAACAGCTTTTTGCCAAGTTCTGCGCAGGTCATCGCGGTCTTCTAAATAATGGTATGAAGCTTGAGTTGACGGAACGAAAGCGCTTACAGTGGTTTGGTCAAATTGCGGGTAAAGGAGGAGCTTGCAGGTATTTTTGAGGCATTCGTTGGAGCGTTCGTCCTCGGATTTGGTCATCTGCTTGCCGTCGAAGATGCCTTAGTGGAGAATTCGAGGATTTTGTAGAACATGACAAATTTGGGCTCTGACATTCCCCAGGCATTCTGAAAAGCGGGAATAAGGCTTCAAAATTGAAAATTTTTTAGCCTTTGATGCCTGGCAATACATGATTGCAGAATTCGGCTTATGTTGAAACTTAAATCTGGCAAATCCAAAGCTTCAAGAACTGAAAACCACCTACCACAACCATAATCTGCGTTTTGCACAGTACAAAACCGAGCCTCAGGGTGAAAAATATAGGAGCTGCTCCGTAAACGCGCATGTGGAGAGCTTCGACTCTGGAGAGCAGCGGCTTTTCGCATAAAGCCCTAAACACGAAACCATTCTAGAAAAGTTGAGGTAACCCAGGAGAAAACCTTTCCCGCCAACGTTGAATGGAAGAGGCTGTAGATAATGCACTTTTCCGCTTCCACAAGAGCTAAAAGTTGGGTTTTCACACCTCAAAACCGTGGGTAACCCTTACTATTGACCCTCTCGGACTTGGAGAGAGAAAACGCGGTGGACCTCATGATCTTTCACACCTTCTCCGTCAGAAGCGATCCGAGGCCAATGTCTTCGTGGCACAGAATCCTCAAAAGCAACAGGATGTTGTACTGGCAAGGCTCAGAGAGATTTTCGAAATTGGCCACGTTGAAGTCAGCATAGGCCTGAAATCAAAATCGTATTAATTTATCCTAAAACACAAAAATTCCCACCTTTTTCGTGGCCTCGTTGATGTGAGGAAACTTCATTTTGGGCTTCAGGAGCATCACAAGTTCACCGGAGTCGATGACAAGCGTACCTTCGTCCTCTTCGACCAATTACGCTCATGTTCCAATCACGTCTTCGGTCAGAGCCATCGCGGACCTGAAAATAGTTTCGCTATTTCGTAGCCCATTTTCGACTTGCTTTACACTGAATTCGTACCTATTTTCAGGTCCGCGATGGCTCTGACCGAAGACAATGATCGGAAAAATGGTCGAAATGAAGGCTCAGCCTTCATTTCGACCATTTTCCGGCCGGCGGCCCACGCGCTATGCCATTTGACCGAAAGACAGTTCGAGAATAACGAATCGCTATGACGAACGAAAAGCAGCTGTGGGTCAGATGAGAGCCAATAAGAGCAATACGATTTGTGGACAAAATTTTATTCAATAAATACAGATTAATAAGAATATTGAAATCGGGTCCAGATCACAGATCTGACCACTGACTAGTCGCTGTCAAGCTCTTCCTCCTCCTTGAGATCGTGTTTGTTCTTCAGTAGCTCACAAACGTGGCTCACGGCCTTCGGCTTCCCGTCAGGTCCGATCGTCCCCGGCTGGATCACTCCCGTGTCCATCAATTTGGACATCGCGTCCACGAGCTTCATCGCCTCGTACTCCTTCTGCTCCTCCGACATGTTGTCCCAGGCGCTGGTGTCCCTGGCCGGGTTTATGAAGCCTGTGACAGGGTTTACTCTGGAATTTAGAAGTTAGGAGAGCTAGCAAGTGGGAGGCTTACTGGTGTTCGACTTCCTTGTAGTCTTCGGTTTGCGAATCTTCGCTGTCAGATTCGTTTCTGACGCGATTCAGGTTGCCGAAAAGGCCTTTGTTGGCGAAGAGGCCGGCGGCGTGGCCGAGGCCACAGTATTTCATCATTCGACCGGCTGAAAGAAGGCGGAATTGAAGTTAGGAACGAGTGACAGATAGGTTAGGTTTGAGTACAATGATCTAGGCCGGATATGCCTAATTTCTAGACTAAGTAAGCGCTGAAAATTGACAAAAATCTAAAGCCATCCGAAGCCTCAAAACCGTTTCAAATCTAGCGGAACATATGAGAAGGTTACGGTAACTTACGCGACTGCTTGCAGAGCGTGAACAAGAACTCGGCCGCCATCTCTCCAGCCGAAGCTCCATTCATCATCGTCCGGATAATCTTCGCCCTGAGGCTATTTCCTTCGTCCGGCCTCGCTTGGACGTCCGTAGCCGTGAGCGGAGGGAGGACCTTGAGCCTACAGTACCGCCGAGCTCCCTTCGAAGCGGCGCAGATGTAGTGCAGAACCGCGAAATAGCTGACCAACAGGCCGACGTCCTCTTTTGGGCTCTGAAACTGGAAATCTTCAATCTGTCCAACGAACGATGAGCCTACATTGTCCAGCTTGTCCTCAAGGCTCTTAAGCACAGCGGTGGGGAATGTGACGTCGTAGCCTTCGTAAACATGTTCAGGATCCGCCGTTTTCAGCGCTTCTTCGTCGAGCTACAACAGCACAAATCCCTCAAATTTGGAGTCAAATCGCAGCCTACTTTAGTCGAGCATTTCCCCAAATGCTTGTCCAATCGGTACAGAATGTTGACCACATTCTGCTTCGTGGCTTCTGGAACGTTCTCGGCCAGGATAAGCTTCTTGCCAAGGTCGGCACAGGTCTTCGCTGTCTTCTAAACATGGAAACATGATAAATAACAATCCGAGAAAAGGCAATCTAACAGTGCTCTGGTCGAACTGCGGGCAACAGAGAATATTGTAGATGATCTTGAGGCATTCGTTGGAGCGTTCGTCCTCAGATTTCGTCATCTGCTTGCCGTCGAAAATGCCTTTGGTGCAAAATTCTAGAATATTGTAGAACATGGCGAATGAAGGCTCTGACATGCCCCAGGCGTTCTGAAAAGCGGGAATAAGGCTTCAAAAACGCCAAAACGAGCTTACCAAAACCTTGTTCTGCGTGGCACAGAGCACAAAACAGAGCCTCAGATCGAAGAAGAAGAGCTGTTCCAAGAGGTCGTCCGAGATCAGCTTCAAATAGGCCGCTAAGTGGAGCTGATGCTCGGTAAACGCGCCTGTGGAGATCTTGAAAAATAGGGTTTCGACTCTGGACAGCAGCGGTTCTTCATATGAAGCCCTAAACACATTATTTATCCTAGAAATTTAAGGAGAACTCACGAAAAGACATCTCTCGCCAACATCGAATGGAAGAGGCTGTTGATGATACATTTTTCCGCTTCTACGAGAGCTGAAATTCATGTTTTAAGCGTTGAAATTGAAGAAATTCTTACCCTTGACCCTCTCGGACTTGGAAGGAGGGAACGCGGTGGACATCATAATCTTGCACACCTTATCCGTTAGCAGCGATCCCAGGCCTGTGTCATCGCGGCACAGAATCCTCAGAAGCGACAGAATATTGCACTGGCAAGGCTCAGAGAGATTTTCGAAATTGGCCACGATGAAATCAGCATAGGCCTGATATCAAAACTACATTGATAACCTCATAAGAAGAGAATTTATTGCCTTTTTCGTGGCCTCCTTGATGTCAGGAAACTTCATCTTCGGTTCCAAAAGCTTCACGAGCTCACCGGAGTCGATGACCAACGTATCTTCATCCTCTTCCACGAGTTCCGCCCATGTTCGGATCACGTCTTCGGTCAGAGCCATCGCGGACCTGAAAAACAAAAAATGGCCAGAAATCGTTGAAGAGGCATGCGCGCCAAGGAACAATGAGCATAAAATTTACGGATTTGAGGCATTTTTGAAATATCAAAAACGCAGAAAATGGTGAAAAACAGCTGTGACAATAAAAGATGACCGTAGCCACTAATTCGGTGAGAACCGTTGACATGACAACAGCTAAATACTCGAGATACCCAGAGGAGGCGACGGCACACGCGAGATGCTATATGACCGAAAGAACGTTCGAGAATTACGAATCGATATGGCGAGCGAGAGGCCGTCGCGGGTCAGATGGGAGCCAATAGCTCTTATCTGTCCTATATATCGACCTTGTGTGCCTCCTAGAAACAATTGGCCTCAAATGCACGGATTCGGAGCGTTCCAAGCCTTCCAAGGACCTCAAAAACCTGAAAAATAAGCTCTAAAATGCCTAAAAAGGCTAAACAGCTCAGAACAGAACACCATAGGAGAAGACAATAGGAACAACATCGTGGGTGGCCATTTTTTTGCGCTTTCTCCACGAATAGGTGTTCCCTATGACGCGCTGTTTTTCTTATCTTGCAAGCTCTTATTCGCATGGACAAAACTTGTATTTCCGTGAAATTTGCGGCCGTTTCGGTGACTCGGAGTATAAATAACGCATTATCTTGGGCGTTTTATCATTTCGGGTGGATCTAGCTGCTTTGAGTAAAGGACTTGAGGCTTATTTTGGAATGAAAACAGGCGCGTAAGCTGCTTTTTGAGGTGTTTTGTAGAGGTCTTAAGGTGACGTTTTCGTGTTTTGAGGCGCTGCAAAAACGGCTTTTTTTGGCTCTGGAATTAGCGGTTTTGAGCACCTTGCATCAAGCTTTTGTCCTTAGCTTTGCTTTGTTTGCTTATCCTTGCATGCAAACGTTTCTTATCCGCGTTTCTTTGCGCCATTATTTGGTTTTAAGGAGCGCTCTTGAGCTTCCAAAAGTGGGGCTTTGGACTCTTATTTCGCTGTTCCTTTTGCTTATCGAAACGTGCCTCGTTTTCATGGTCAATTGAGCTTTGGATGTCGGAGGTTTCCGGCTGAAAGGCTTGGAATTCCACGTCCTTTTGCTCAGCATTTTCAGGGAAATTTCGAGTCCGAGGAAGCGTGGAAACATGCTTTGTCAGAGCTTCTATTTTTTGACTGATGAGTCATCTGTTCTGACACTTGTCGTTGGCTTTGGAGGCCTTCTGAAAGTGACGTCCTAGCGCTAAGAATTGGGCGCTTTCGGACCTTTATTGCGCTGTTTCCTTTGGCTATGGTTCCATGGTCAATTTAGCTTTAGGTTTTGCAGATTTCCGCTTGAATTACTTGGATTTTAAGTGTCTTTTTCCGCGTCCTATGGCTCTCAGAAGGCTTCATTTGTGACCTATAGGAGTCAGCTATCCTGGCGCTTTTTGGCCTTTCTAAAATGGCACCTAAGCGCTCTTGATCTAAATCACATCTTCCCAGTAACCAGTTATCTCCTGTACTTATTTATAACCTCATCTCTCGTTTTTCCTCCCTTGCGCGTCGCCTCCACCCATTTTCCTAATCTCTCCTCCATTTCCAGGTGCCTCTGCAGCAAATGCACTTTCCCTCGATCTGAAAATGACTCAACGCAGCAGCCTCGACACTGATTTCCGCTGACGTCACCTTCGATCGCCTACCATTTGCCGCTCTCCCACCATGTTGGTACGTCCCCCCTTCGTCGTTTTTTTGGATGTTTTGGCTGGGAGAATTCTTCACCGCCGCTGCCGCTTCTGTGCGCACTTTAAACCTGTCTTCCTCCTCGCGAGCTTTCGATGGTCGTTGCGACCTTGCGCGCGCTCCCTTTACACTTGTCAATACCGCTCATTAACATGATTTCTAACACGCTTTTGTTTAGATGAGCCGCCAAATGGACTCCCCTGCACCCGTTGACGTCGACCAATTTCGGTCGTTTTGTTTCCGTGGCGAAGGACGCGCGAATTTCGTCATTAGCGCTAAACATAGGGTATCAGGAGAACGGTAATTGAAGCTCTTCTGAATTTAGCTAATTATGATATTTTAGGATAGTGTGGCGCCTCTCGAAGGACAAGAAAACGGGTGAAGTGGCCACGGAGTCGAAATGCCACGCCATCACAAAGTTTATGGACACGTTTGTGGCACCGTTCTTTGATGAATCTTATCTGCTCGAGTCGAAGATTGTACTGTTGCCGGTGAATGCTCTTATTCAGCTTTCTAAGGTGAGATTTCGGGATGAAAAGGGAGCCAAGACAGGATTTCCGGTTTTGTAGGAAGCCCGCACAAGACGCTTTTTTGGCTACATGAGCGTGCCTTAGAATGCCTCAGATATGGCTTAGGGCGAGATCGGGAAGGGTGCCAAAGGAGAGGACAACGTTAGGTGAAGGCGTCCTAAGAAGGCCTTAGGAGGGTTCAGTTAAGCCCGTTTTAAATCAGCGATTTAATCAGCGATTTCAGGTTCAATTTGCGGCGTTTTTAGGATGTCACGGGAGTGATTTTTGATCGTTTAAACGCCATCTAGAACGCATTTTTTATGCACGAAAAGTGGAAATCAATTATACAGGAGAGGGGTCGGGTACACGGTCAACCTTGTGAGGGCTATTGTCAGTCCATGATTTCCATCTATTTCAGATTCCAAAACTGCCGATGAACACGAAAATCGAAGACTGGAGAAGCCTCTGCGATGAGTCCCGCTATCCAGCCTCCATGAGCCGTCTTCCCACCTCAAAAGTGCCTCCGAATCTTTGCTTCCTAAGCGCTCTGCAGATGCCTGATGCCACACAGATCGAGAAGGTTCTACCCACCTATATTGGGCCTACAATCACTATAGAATTGAAGCCTAAACAAGGCTTCTATCAGAATCATCCTGGCATGGAAGTCCCATTCTGTAATAACTGTATCCTGCAGGTAATTTAAGCCTTTTTGGGGTCGTTCAAATGCTCATTTTTAGCTCGAAAAGTCCCACTCTTCCGCTTTCGACCAAATGTACGATTTCTGTCCTCTGGACCTCTTCAGCGGTGATCTGACTAGGATGCGTAAAGCAGTTCTATCTCTGCTGGAAGTGCCTCATAGGAATCTTCGCCTTTTTGTCAATGGCGTGGTGATACACTCGGATGAAGGTCAGCTGAGCCTCTCAGACCTAGAGAGAGTGCTGTTTCCCATGAATAGGGCTGATATTTCTGTCCTTGTGGATACGGTAGGCCTATCCTATTAACTGGATATCAGCCTTACTTTGCCAGTTTAGATCTGCCACGTTCTGGCTGGGAAGAACAGCAACAAGGGGTCGTTTGTGGTGCAGGAGGAGAGCATTCTGGCTACCCTTTTGGAGACTCAACTCATCGATACCGTAGGAATCGTCACGGCTCATCAATACTACGGATCTCTGCCTGTAAACGTTCGAAAGGACGTCGAAAAACACCATCTGGACGCGTCCAAAGGCCTCTGCTTTCTTCAAAACACCGACCGTCGTTCTCTTCTTGAGCGCTACCTTCTAGCAGCCACGATGAAAGATTGCAGCCTCATGCTGAGTCTCCGCCTTGTAGATCCCCTTCAAGCACAAGGAAACCAAAAAGTGGTCCGGATTCGCCACGACCAAACTGAAATCTGTTTTGCGTATTCACTTAAAGTTGTAGATCTCGACCCGAAATCTCCAAAAAATCTGCTCAACGCATTCCAGCGTTTCCGTAAGGGAATCGAACTCGTTAAGAATCATCCAGGCATTCATAAACCGTGTGTGTAAAGTTGTTATCGGTGTTGTTTTAAGGGTTCGCGTGAGATTCACGTTATGGCGTTTATTGCTCAAGTTAATACAGTTCCAATAAAACATTGACACAGCCTTAAAACCCTAAAAACGTGCGAGGAAGTCTCAAATAAAGCCTTAGTCTAGCCATAGGAAGGGCATAGAGGCTTAAATCAGTTACATCTTAGATTGCAGCTCTTGAGTGTATTGACGTTCAACTTGGTCCGCCTGCATCGGGCAGATCATAACGCATAGCTGCGTCGGCTGGGCAAATCCAACTTCATGTTCTTCGCAAAATACTCTAAAATCTCGTCCTTGGAAGCGTGCATTTCTGAGTCCTTTCTTCGACAGCTACAACTTTTGCGTACTTATCGATCTCGTCTTGATCGATAACTTAAAGTGATTCCTAAACAGAATTGTTGAGTTTAGGATCAACGGATGGGATCAAAGGGCTCAAAGAATTTCTCAATCCTCTCTTCTAAGAACTCAGGCCCATGAAAACGGCTTTGAACCCAGATAGCATTCCTGAAGCCTCTTTGCTTCCTGTGATCATCGCTTTCACGTAATATCCAAGCACTTGGTTTTGCGAGGAGATCAGCTCTGAGCATGTGCCTTAAGATCGATTGAGTTTTGGCAGTTCCTGTTTGAAGGAAAACGAGGCAGTAAGAATCTTTGTCGAAGCTACGCTGTTAGTCAAAAGCCAGGGAATCGGTTTCCTTGATCAAGTAAACCTTATCCTCAGTTTTTCGCTCTTTCTTAAAACTGACAGGCATAACCTTTTCTAGGATATTGCCAGCCAGTTCTGAACTTTTTTCTCGGGTCAGGTTTCCTTTCGCATCCAATTTCAGATAAAAGGATTCCCAGAGATTTGCAGCAAATGCTTTCATGTTTTCAAAATCGACAGTTTTCGCCATCTCCTGGAACTTCTCTTTAGAAGCTTTGAAGTTGTTAGGGTTCAGATGGTAGGAGAAGATTTTCTGGATTAGGGAGGAGATGGAGAAGAGATCCCGATTGTTGTAGGAGTCGATTTTGAGTCGCAATTTTTAGAGCAATTCTACGTGAGCCAATCCGTTGATCCTAAACTCAACAATTCTGTTTAGGAATCACTTTAAGTTATCGATCAAGACGAGATCGATAAGTACGCAAAAGTTGTAGCTGCTGAAAAAAGGACTCAGAAATGCACGCTTCCAAGGACGAGATTTTGGAGTATTTTGCGAAGAACATGAAGTTGGATTTGCCCAGCCGACGCAGCTATGCGTTATGATCTACCCGATGCAGGCGGACCAAGTTGAACGTCAATACACTCAAGAGCTGCAATCTAAGATGTAACTGATTTAAGCCTCTATGCCCTTCCTATGGCTAGACTAAGGCTTTATTTGAGACTTCCTCGCACGTTTTTAGGGTTTTAAGGCTGTGTCAATGTTTTATTGGAACGTATTAACTTGAGCAATAAACGCCATAACGTGAATCGGCCGACGCAGCTATGCGTTATAATCTGCCCGATGCAGGCGGACCAAGTTGAACGTCAATACACTCAAGAGCTGCAATCTAAGACGGAACTGATCTAACACACCTATTTAAGACAACTTTTGGTTGCCTCACAATCTGTAATGCTGTTTTGATGTTTTATAAGTATCTTCGGGGGGAAATGAAAAGCCAAGATTTGTCATTTAACATGCCTTAACCCCTTAAAACCTTAAAGTTTTTTAGTAGTTCTCTGTAGTATTTGTCTTGTGAACGTTAAGAAGAAAGGAATCTGAGTCTTTCTAGCAACGGGAGGAAAATCGGAGATCGTTTGAAGCGATAACGCTTTGTCGATCGCATGCGGCCCGCTACGCTCTAATGCAAAAAATGCAGATTTTATTCCATTGCGCGCTCATCCCGTGTCGTTTGAGAATTCTTCTGCGCTAATAAAGATTGGTTGACGTGTTGAGTAACCGTCTTTAGTTAATTTTACTTACTGTCAGATCTGGATTTGAATTTCCCTCCAGTCGACATGTCGTCGTGCGAAATATTTGTAATACTGGTAAGTTTTAGTGCTTCGACTTTTGTTGCCACATCTACAAGGAAACTAGTAAATCATTGCGTAGAACTCCAGTCTTGAAAGTGGAATTTGTAGGCTCAGAAGATTCACCGGATTTGAAAATCCCCGTCTGATCGGTTTAAAAGACCTAAAAAGGAATTTTGAGAACGATAGAACCTATGCTTCCTTCACCGCCGCGCCTGCACAAAACGGAGGTAACTATTGCATAAAATAAAATTTAAATTTTGGTAAAATATTGCCAGCGTCGTCAGCATAGACCGACTATTGCTCGACCAATGCTCCCACCCAAAAGAAGCTGGAGTTTTGAGCCAACAACCCCTACGCGAAAAAAGTAGAAACGGCCGACCTAGAGTCCTCAAAATACCTTAAAAGGCCATGGAAGCGGAGTTCGAAAACGGCTCTGAGATAGCAGCGTGTTAAACAAGCTTAAAAATTGAATTTTTAGCCTGGGAATATGACCTGTCGCCGGCGCATCCAAGCCTATCCGGCGCTCATCGGCACACGCCCCGCCACACCGGATCGAACAGAGAGGAGGCAAAGAAAAGAACGAGGTAGATCGGGGACTAGCGAGTGGATGCCAGTCAGGTGTAATACGTGTTCCTCTGAGTGTGTCTGATGAGCTCCCCTCTCTTGTCTCTTCTAAAACTTGATGAGAAAGAAACAATTGAAATTGTGACTTATCGTTGATAGAACGCTTTCCTATCCTAATCGCTCTTTTCAACGACCATTTCATAGTTATGATTGATAAAATTCAAAACGTCTACGTCTCACGAAAATCGAAATCAAAATCTTTTTGAAAAAGGGTTAATTTTCCTGAAGAAATTCCGATGAACGTGTTTCTTGTGCAGTCAACGTCATGGACAAAAGAATTTGAGTTCTTATTACATTCTTAACGGAGCCGCGCGCGCTATTACGCGAGAATTCGTTCCTTAAATTAAAATTTTGCGGCGCTTTGAGCTTTACAATACACATTTTTAATATTATTGGCGCTGCGCGCCTTGATTACGCGATTTTTCGGCTAAATCTACACTCGGCGCTTTTTTTGTCAAAAATGTTTTCAAAATTGCGTTTATTGCCTCAAAATTTTCTTCGGTGCTCTTCTACGCCGCTCAAAACAGTCCTTGTCGCTCGCCGCACGCAAAAGTGCGACAAACCACAACTGCAAAACTACTACAACGGTTGCAATCGTTTTTCAGCGTTTTTTTTTCAATGAAAGATGCACAAAAATTGCAACCGAATTATATATAGTGAATTGCACGTAATGTGCGCTATTTATAGAAAATTTATGAAGCCGCGAAATCGGTGCACTCATGGTTTTTTGGAGACGCAAAGCGCCGAACCAGAACATATTTTAAACCTGTGGTGTGATTCACCAACACCGGGAAGCGGTTCCCGGCCTTCCCGGAAGGTTCCCGGTCGCTTCCCGGTCGCTCCCCGCCGGTAAGTGGTATTCACCAAATTCGGGAGCTTCCCGCTGGCTTCCCGTTTACTTCCCGAGCCTCCCACACACATTCGACCGGGAAGCTGCCTTTGACCAAGAAGACAAGCCTGAAGCCTGGACAACAGAACCTGCCTACATGAACACCAATGTCACCAGGAACAGATTGATTTCTAGCAGTACTTGAAGATGATTAACGTGTTAAACACACCTCAAATTTTAAATTTTAGGAGGAGAAGACCAGCCTGAAGCCGGGACAACAGTACCTGCCTACGTGGACAACGCCCACGCGCGCTACGGAAGGTGAATTCAAAATGCACACTTTCCACTGCATCTATCGTCGGAGACTCCGACGAGAATGAGTCGTCGCCCAAGCACGACAAAGGCGGGATTTGAACCGCCGTTACCGGGTGTGGATGTTGGCGAGACCCAATTTTGACCACACGCCTCCGCGTTGGTTGTAGTTGTTTACAAGTTGTTGTTCACCGTTGTCGCGATTTGTGTGTTTTGCTAGCAGTAATAAACCGTTACTAGAACGTGTTGCCCAGTGAATCCGCGTGGACGACGTTGGTGAGCAAACTATCCTTCACTTTATGGTGCATCGGCCGGGAAGCGAACCCGGGCCGCCTGCGTGGCAGGCGAGCATTCTACCACTGAACCACCGAGGACGACGAATATCTGAAGAAGACCTGTGGAGGAATTCCTGGATACTAGGAAGCATCGAATCTCTCATTGTGGGAACGGACGGTGAAATCCGCTCAGTCACACTTCGGCTACCGAGTGGGAACGCGGTCGATAGACCAGTAAGCAAGCTGGCGCCGTTAGAATGAAGCTCGGATGACCCAGAACCTGGAGCTCAAGCACCATCGCCAGCAACTCCCGTCGAAGAGTCGAATTTCGAGGGCGGGCAGGTCTCGACACGAAGTGCTCGAGAAATGGGGGGAAGGGTACTGTATAGAAGGAAATTTTGGTTGCTAACATTTCACCGATATGTTGATACTTTTGCTTGAAGCTGACACTACTACGAAACCCGTGATGACCCTGTCCGCAAACCGGATCATCCTCCGCCAGATGAAATCGATGCTGGCCGTGGCCACTCCGTCGATCGGAGGCGGCAAGGACTACGAACGAAGCTGGAACACATTGAAGGACGAACCCACCACGCCCCAGTCTGCGTTGCGTTGGCCACAGTGAAACATGATGTTTCTGTGGACATCACCCGTTGGGCTAGCTCCATCCGCGAAATGGAGAACTGGAGAGAGGTAATGGGAAACCTCCGTCACACTACGGAAGAGCCAGTCAGGAATGTCCTGGACCGCGAACTGGGTTCCTTGCTGGCCACTCAGATGGGACTGCCGACGACTATTGATGCAATTTTGGGCGTTATGGAGATGGAAAGAGATGGAAACATCTCGGTTCATCTCACCTCGGTCGAAGAGAAGCTGATGACTACACGAGCTGACGGGAATAGCTCATCGAGTAACCCCCGAAAGCGTCACGATTCGGGGAACTAAAGGCAAAGACACGGTGACGTTCGCCGGAATACCACGAACCGAGAATTGGCTCGGTTCCGCGATGCTTGCTCTGCCCGATGAAACACTAAGCTCGATCCTGCACCACCTACAGGACGGTTCGAGCACGTTGGCGCAGAATTAGGGGCACGAAAAAGTGCAAGTTCTGCCTGTACGTTCACGGCGCTCACGAATTGTGCGAGTCGGGCACGTGAAAGAACTGTAGGTGGTGATGACCATCACGAAGCTTTCTGCCGAACCCGCGAGAATCAGGAGAAGGCGGCGGAGAGTATCGTCGGAGACTCCGACGAAAATGAGTCTTCGTCCAAGCACGACGAAGGCGGGATTTGAACCGTCGCTACCGGGTGTGAGACCCAAATTCGACCACACGCCTCCACATTGGTTGCAGTTGATTACGAGTTGTTGTTCGCCGTTGTCGCGATTTGTGTGTTTTGCTAGCAGTAATAAACCGTTATTAGAACGTGTTGCCCAGTGAATCCGCGTGGCCGTCGTGATCATCTAAGGATATGACGTTGGCGAGCAAACTGTCGGAGCCTCCACTTTAACATCATCTGCAAAAACCGCATTTGTCATCGTACTGAATTTTGAATTCGTCAGCCTGAGAGTATACAATAAACAATCACACAGCGTTTTTCTTACATGTAGCAGTTCAGTATTTTTAAACAGTGACGCAGCACACTCTACTTTTACAATGTGAGCTTCGTGACATAAAAAACCAAAGTAGAATTAAAGGAAGTGCAGAGATGGGCGTTTCCTTTAACTTTCACCTAATTCGAGAAAATTCCGATAAATTACACCAGCCTAGCTCTTTTGCCTGTCACTAGTTCGACCAAATTTGGACCTTTTTTAATTAATAGTTCATGCAATTTGCCACATCCAATCTCTTCTAAGGACACAAGGTCAAACGCGTTGCTTAAAATAAGGAAAAACCAGCTCAAATTTCACCTCCTCCTCAAAATCACTCTCTTTGTCCACGCAACCCTCAAGTGCCTTTGATCGCTTCTCCTCTCGCAGAACAAACAAAAACATCCTTCGCTTCTGACCACTGTTGCGCTGTGGTCGTCGCCCTTTCAACCTTTCGCCCTCCTCCGGTCGTTCCCATGATTTCATTGTCATTCATTTTCCTTTCATTTAATTAACGTGAAGGGCGAGTTCGACGGAGGGAGGGCAAACCCGCTCGGAGTGGCGCCGCCATTTTCGGCGTCTTAATTATGTTTTTTGTGCTCTGGCGAAGAGGATTCCTTGTCCGTGCTGACATGTTTGACGGGAAAATTGCAGAGGAGATCATCTCTGAGATGACAGTTCGCGTTTGGAGGTCCTAGTTTTCGAGCGGTTTTTCGTGTCTTTTGGAGTAGGAGTTGCACAGACACAAATCTGCACATATGTACGTTATCAATCTTCTCAAAACCCATCCTGTCCTTCAAAACTGTCATTTATCAGCAGTTTGTGTTGACTCAACCTCCCTTCCACGCTTCCTGCACCCTTTTCATTCCCAAATTGCCCTCAATTGACTTCCAACCGTCGCTCTTTCAGCTCACCCTTAAAGGTCACAATTCGCATAGAATTTCCACGTTTTCAAGGTTGTCGTTTAGGTGTTTCAATTGACTTAGGATTGAGTCCGGACGGTTTGTGTCACAAAGTGACATGCGGACACCCGCAACGCCCTGTCCCTCTGACGGCGTCGCATGAGCAACGTTGTTTGCTTTTCAAACACCTTCTTCACGGCGCTTTATGGTCCCGACCGGACAGGACCGGCGTCTTAAAAAACCCACAAGACGCGTGGTACTTCGGCGTAGGCCATTTTCTCATTTACGACACGCGTGCGGGACTGTAAAAAGTCGCACGAATCTCGGTTTCAACCAGTTTTGCTCAAGCTAGCAAGTAATCAGCGAAGGCTTTTCGCTGTTTGAGAAAAAAACTGTTTATTAGGAATTGGAACGTGGAGGAGGTTTGATTGGAAATGGATGGAGAAAATGGTGATCGGGCAGGAGGGAAGGCAAAGGAAGACGACCCGGTCATTTGAGGGTCTTTGGCGGCAAGGAGAATTATTTTTAATTGTGGTTTTATCTTTTTATGCCTGTGCGGGAAGTGGGTTAGTAGAGTTTGTGGTTGCCTTTGCACACTTTGATTATGCACTGTTTTGGTGAATTCTTACATTCTTGTTTTAGGAGCGTTTAAACAGTTTAAAGGCGTAACTTTAAGTTCATTCTAACAAGAAGTCCTGTTTTTCAATTTGGGCTATTTGATGTCAAAGCTTAAAAGCTATGTATGTACAAATGAACAGGTTTTTTTGTGTCGATTCGATTCCGCAAAATTGGAAATCTTTTTTAGTTTTTTTGGTTTTTCGGATTGCCCGGAGTCAAATCAATCAACCCCAATTCGACTAGCACCTATTCAAGAATATCATAATCTCATTTTTAAACTCATAATCCAATCCCATAAACTCTAAACCCGCAATTAGCCGCAGTTCAATTTGAAAACGTCTGTGAATGAAATATTTTGACCATTGAGCGCGTATCTCAATCGGCGGAAGTGCCCATTTCGCCACGTTTTTTCGGTTTTGTTTGAAGCCACATGTCATTATCTGCCGATTGTTCCTTCGCATTCCTCTTCTCGCCCCCTCTTACCAAGAAGAGGACCTCTCGGATCTTGGATCATTCATCTTCATTTTCATGTTGCAAGCGCGTGTCCTCGCGACCAGCTTTTTGCCCCTCGCGTTTTCCAAGCGGCCGGATTCCGGCAGCCAAGACGGATGGCGATCGCGAAGATCGCTTTCGGGCGCCGCCACTGATCGGCAGCTTTTGTTTACGCAAGAAAGCGCGTTTCGTCCCGCGTCTTTCCCCTCTTCCACTTTGCCGTCGGTCTTTTCACGTGCTATTTTTGCCGCAGCCTAACTGTCAAATGCTAATTTTGGGTGACGTGTGGTGTGATTGCCCTTTGCGTGAATAAGCACCCGCGTGGTTTCTCTTTGATCATTGATTGAAGTGTTCCGTTTGATTCGCAATAGATTTTAAGTGCAAAAAGATTTGTTTGATTTTGAGTGTAAAATTGGTTTCAAAGTTTGCAATGAGAGGAGACGTTGATCGATTTTTGGCGCGCGTGATTTGAATCTGGCGGCTTGCTAATTTGAAAACAAGGCGTTTCCCCAAGCGTTCAAAATTATGAAGATTTGCATTCTAAAACGTTTGTTTAAAGGGACGCGGTTTTGCACCATCACAGATCGCGCTCATTTCTGGCACAGGGGGTTTTCAAAGGCGCTGATCACGATGCTGGCGTCAGACTGGCAAGAAACGGCTTCAGGACTGCGCAAAAAGTTTGGATAAGAAAAAAGGAGAATTTTACCAGTTTTTCAGTGTTCCTGACGCTACTGCCCTGTCAAAATTGTCGTTTTTCTTTGCGATTGTGAAGTTTCTTGTAGGACTTTGAGTGAATTTCGGATTGAACGCGCGCCCACAACGCGATGAACACAAAACATTAGACCAAAGGCCACATTACTCCGTTTTCATCGTAGCCGATTGTGGTTTGTGCAGGGTAATCGCGTCGGGACCGCTCAACAACTTGTAAAATTCTCTTTTTTGCCTCATCCGAACTTTGCCATATTGCGCAGCCCTGAAGCCGTTTCTCGCCATTCTGACGCCAGGATCGTGATCAGCGCCTTTGAAAACTCCCCTGCCCCAGTAATGAGCGCGATCCGTGCACTCAAAAAACGACGAAAAATGCGATGTCTGTGTCCCTTTACGGACTTAAACTTTTAAATTTCTACGAACATTTAAAGACTTGAAACTCTTAATGTAGCTGACGATAGCTGCTCTGAAAGTTTGAGTTAAAGCCAAAAAATATGATTTTTAAGGTTGAACTTTTTTGTAATTGGACTTTGCCTGCCATTTTTGTGTTTTGTCTGCTGCTTGCGAGTTCCGTGTTAGTAGAGGGTCATAAATCACTGCTTTTTTCGCCGTTTTTGTGGTTTTATAATGCGATGGACTTTTTCTTTGTTTTGTCCTTAACGTCTTCTTTCAAAGAGCGTGGTCAGCTTGACTCGACACTAGATCGCCTAGAGTGACGCCACCGTTTTCGCAGTTTCATGATTTTATCCAAATAGCGCAAATTACATCTAATTCGGTTCCAATTTTTGTGCATAGTCTATTGAGCTCAAAAACGTCTACAATGCCGACCGGTCCGAGGCGACGGCGAAAAGCGTGCAAACGCAAATGCCGCCGCTAGCGTAACCCGCAGTTGCTCAGTCAGGGACATCGTGTCTGGAAAATTTTGTGACGGACTAACGGACAAGTGGACACATCTGGATCGTTCTCCAGAGGGGTTTCTGTTCGAGAACGCTTTTTCAATTTAGCCAACTTTTTTATGTGTCGTTTTGTTTTTTCTAAAACCTTGAAATTGTTTAGGTTTGCTCTTAGATCAGATAACCCAGCCTCAAGCCCCAAAGTGAGAACATCAATAAATCCAATTAGCTCTTCTTTACTGTTTCATGCTTCGTTTCAGCACTTTTATTGTTTTTCCCAATTTTTAGTTTTTGAAATTTTGTGCTTTTGTTGTTCGCAATAAATCATTCCCTCAATCAGATCGTCCCAATCTAAGCCCTAAAGTGCAAACATCAATTGAAATCCAATTAGCTCCGCTAATTCCTCAACAGCCCCCCGCCATTCTTCGCCCATTTGCTAAATCCCAGAAATCCCCACAAATTGAACAATTTCGCGTAATTAAACGTGATGGATGCGCGCGCCAGCATGCTTGACGTCTTGCCGACGAGGACATCCAAAGCGATGCGAACAGTTGCTTATCTCCGCTCTTCATCGTCGGCTCACGCGCGGCGACCCTTTTTTGCTTCGCTAATTGCTTGTCATGCACGCTGCACTGAGGAGGCGCTGTTTCCCTTAGGCTTAGGAGTCGGTTCGCGATTTTGGTAGAGGGCGATTTACGGGGAGACGTTTGACATTGACTTACTTTTGGCGTGTAATCTCCGAATTCTTCGGGAAAACTTGGAATTTTATGTTATTTTCATGGGTCTATCAAAACATTCTCTGCAATCAGGAATGACCGGTTCAGTGTGATTTTCGGATGTTTTGTATTTGCATAAAAAGGTCGGGCTTGATTCATGAGTGGTCAGCGACAAGCGCGAACACTTACCATGGGAGAGTCCTTTAAAGGGACGCTGATGGGTGTCCGTTTGGAGTGATTTGCACTTTTAGTGAAAGTGGTCGTTTGTGGTCAGTTTTCAGCTTTGTGTAGTGGTTTGAAAGCGCTGAACAAAGCATTTTTCAAGTTCTTACTGTATTGTGAAGTTGAAAAAATCAATACTTGGTGAGTCGTAATCCCCTCTGTAATAACAGAATGCAATGTCTGTTTTGTGTTTGCCGAAATTTTCGAGCGATCAGAAACAGTAGACAAAATATTTGATACTGCCCGGACTCGAACCGCTAACCATGTGCGCGGAAGTTTAGCATGCTAACCAATACACCATACGATCATTTAAAAAATTGGCGCCACTGTCGTTGGCGCTATCGTCATGCCACAAATGTCATAGCATCATTTTAAAAATCTGTAAATAATCCAGAATTGAATTTTGAAAGTAGATCGCAAAACCGTATTGACCACCTCAAAAACACCTATAACCACTTGTCACCATCGTATTGCCTTTTTGCCTCAATCCCAATCTGACCGATTTTCCACCTCACCCAAAACCACGCGCGGCGCCTGCATTGTTACTAAGTAACACAAAAACCAAAAGTTTCACAAAAGTTGTCAACGCGACCTTTCAATCCGCTCCAATTTTGTCCCTTTGCGGGAGCGCGGGTGATTCAGTGACGCCAGAGAGAGTCCCGCGAGGGCCGGCGGGGCTCCCACCGTCCTGCCTAGCTGGCTGGCGGGAAGCGGGCGTGGAATCACCGCCGTCCGCCCGCTGCTCCTGCTGCAAATACAGCCAAAACCGTCGTTGTTCCATTTGCGGTTAGTCACAGAGCAAATACGCTTTTGGGTCCGAGATTGACGCTGTCCTCTTCCTCTTATGCGCCATTTCGTGTTTGTGTGGATCAGATAGGAACGAATGGCTGCACCCCTCGAACGGCGGCTGTGACCCCGACGAGACGGAGTGACAGGTGAAGCCTGGGTCAATTAAGGACATCCTGCGCGCGATGGCGCCGTCGCTGGACCCTCGAGTTGTTATGACATTGTTGGGCTTAGCAACCGATTATGGGGTGATTTAAAGGGTGGGCAGGGAGACGAGATAATGTTCGGCGTGTTACTTGTATTCTTCCGTCTTCATTGGGGTGCCGCCGCTGCATATTTATGATTCATTATTGTGGTTTCGATTTTCACAGCGATCTTACTAATTTCCACGTTCTGTGAGGGACTCATTGTAGTCTAAAACGAAACAGGACGTTTTGTCGTGGTTTGGCTTTTCATAACTGATTCCTATCCTCTCTCATTTATGGCCACATCCATGAGTGTCCGGACAATTTTGGGTTGTTTTGACGGACTTTTGCTTATCTCATTTTAGGCTTTTTATTTTGCAGCGGGGAAAGTGGAATAGGGCAACATCAAATTGCAGCACTCATAGCAAAAACCGACTTTTTCGGTTTGTTCAATTCAAGTTTTTCGACATTTTCGTCAACTTAACTTTTAAGCAAACTTTTCGTATGTTATTTTGATGTTTCACCCTTATCTGCTATACTCTGCGATCCCTTGCAACCCGCAACTTCTGGGTTGTTATTCCAGAGACGTCAGAAAACATGCGGCGTCTGTCACAAGCGGCGTCTCTATTATTCGCCTGCCCACCCCAACGCGTGTTCCAATCATAATTGCATAATTAATCGATCGTGTTTCCGCGGTCGTTTGGCGTCTTATCCGCCGCCCCCAAGAGCGCCTTGTCAATTGGCTTCCCGAAAACCCATTTGCGTCCGTCGATAAACAATGCCACCTAGTTGTTATCTTTCTGTTTAGGTCTATGGATCTCAACTACCTGGGTCTCTAGCCATTTATTATAAGCTTTAAGCCACTGATCTAAGCTTTCAAAAACCTATTTGACCTTGATCCTAAAATGGATCAATACTGCCGCTTCGAAGGCTGGCTCCGAGTGTTCGGTAAGTCGTGTTAGAACCCTTAAAGTATTCAAAAACAGACCCAATTGTGACAAAAACGTAATTTATGCGTTCACTGCTCGCATTTCGCGCATACACGTATTCTTGAGGCGGCCTTGAGCGCGCAGATTGTGTTAATTGACCATATGCAAATGGAGATGGCGACAGGGAGGAGAAACGCATTTTAGAAGCACGACGCGATGTTTAGGGGTGCTTGGGGATAATTGTATTGGCAGGAGCAACAGATCTACTAGTTTTCCACTTCACTAGTACCTTACTTTACACCTAAAATTGACAGTGTAACCTAAATAAGCCAATGCAACCAATTTTTGAGCACTTTCTTTCGAAACTAGGAAGGCCAAAAGTCTTTTAAACACAGCGTACAAACTTCAATACTCAGCTCTTCTGTAGCCAACAATGATCTTCCGAATAATTTGCTCATAAAAGTTTGTTAAATTCGAGATGCAAGGCGTGAATGGGCTGTGGGAGGTGTCTTTAGGGAGAAGGAGGGTGCAGGCGTCTGCAAAGAGAAAGGAAATCTACACATCTATTTAAGTTGACGATTAGTTTACTGATAATGCAAATAAACAACGTAACCTAAAAGTTTTCTGTAAGTCTTTAAAACCAAGCTTTTTCCGTTTGCTCCGTTTACAAGCGACGGAAAGCTGAAAAGAACAGTTTTTCTGCTGAACCGAACGCACGAAACTCGGCATTCAGCTCTTCTGTAGCCAAATTCAACGTTTTAAAAGACTCAATAATCATTGAATGATAGGAAAGACTATTCAATTCTTTCAAATTTGAATTGTGGAGCAACTGATACTGTACAAAAGACCATTTTGTGCCAAAGTTGATACTTAAACGTTTGACCGGTAGATGGAAAAGGAATCTGACATGGTCGATTTCTTTTCCAGAGAGTCCAGTATTCCCGCGCATCTCAAAAGACTCAATGAGCGGTTCTTGAATTTTGATAAGTTTGTCAAGCTGAGCGTGCAGCAAAATTTCACGGTCATTGAAAGCTTTAGTAACCCTTCCTTCGTCCCAGAAAACTTTTACATCGACGATGCGTTTAAAGCAAGTAAAGCTTTTGAGAAAGTCCTGGAGAGATATCTTCGCTCCTAAGAATGCTGAATCTCCAAATTCCACGCAAACTGAGCTATTCTTACTGCAGGATGTAGTCGGCTCGGTTTCGGTGGTGGGTTCTAGGAACAGAGCTCCATGTGTCGGACCCAAGAAGGAGGATCAAGCTGTGGGAGGTCTTTAGAGAGAAGGTGGGTGCAGGCGTCTGTAAAGAGAAAAGGAACTGTGTTCATGTCGGGCTAAGGAATATGCTGACTATTAGAAAAACTAAGGTTTAAATAGAGATTGGTGATAGAAAATGGTGCTAAAACTAGCGTCGCCCGTCCGCAGTTCTAATAAAGTATAAATAGCGCTCTAAAATCAAAAATCACACAATTTTTAAACACATTTATTGTTGCAATCAACGGCGCCGCGCGCGCTATTGTGCGAGGTTTCAGTTTCTAAATGTGTTTTCTGAGTCGGCGCTTCGCGCCTCCAAAGAGACATGAGCGCGCCGATTCCATTCATTTTTTCGAAACACTGCAAATTATATATTATCTGGTTCCAAATTTTGTGCGTATTAGCCCAAAAACACCCGCAACTGTGGCCAATTTGGTTCGCAGCACCAATTTAGGCGCTGACGCGGTTGCAAAACCGACCGACTTGCGGCGACGGCGAAACGCGCACAAACGCAAATAGCTCCGCTACCGTAACTCGCGTTCGCTCAATCAGGCAACTTGCGTCTGGAAATTTTGTGACACACGGACGGACAACGTTCTTGTAGCACACATCGGTCTGAAATCATCTGTTCAACAATTCTCACATTTATGAACGCACCGCTCAGAAACCGCAAACTAGAATTCTTGAGCAGGCGGTACTCAACATTGGGCCAGCATTTGACGTTCCCACATTTGTCATTTTTAACAGCGATTTGGGCCAGGAAGGCGGTTGTCGAGTCCTGAATCGGACATCAACTCTTTAACTAGTGGTTCTTGGACTGCAACAATTCTTCCAGCTGAGAAAGGAGGGCCAGGTAACTCTCGTTGGGCATTTCAGTCACGTAACGTTCTTCCACCGTTCTTCCACTTCCGCTCTGTTGGCATTCCACATCAGCTGTTTTTTGAGTATTCCTAAAACGCAGAGTGTATCCAAGTCGATTTTCTTGATGAGTCTTAGCAGCAGACGTCCAGGAGGTGCTATTGAGAAGGACAAGGTTGTCAGACGTTTTCTTAGAGAGGAGTGGGTGCAGGCGTTTGCGAACGGAAAGGGAATGGTGTCCATGTCGGGTAAGGAATGTGCCGGCTATGGGAAAATCGGGGTTTAAATAAAGATAGCCGTTAGCATGCGGCGCTGACGCCTTTAGCTTTACCTGTCAATGAAATTTTCGATTTTGAAAGCAAATTTCACTTAATCAGTCCCACTTAATTCTAAACCAATTTTCAGAAGGTCACGTGCCCCAGCAGCCTCACTCCTCCGACGCTGAGCAGAAGCCCCCAATCCCGTGGCACTACGGGTTCTCCGTCGCCAGAACCGACGAGCAATCGCTGATCTGCTACCGTAATGAGCAGGTGACACTCCTATCCATCACCCTTTGCAGTTTCTCCTATTTTTAGTCAGTCGCCTACGACGGAAATCTCCCAAGAATCCGCCTCGACGGAGGCTCGTTTAACGTGTGGAAAGAGCTAAACTTCGCTTCGGAATTCGTTCGCCGAAGACCTTTTCACCTCAAGAACCTATCTTCTAGCGCAATTTTAATAGAAGAGGACGAGAGCCAAGACGAACCCGTCAAGTATTCCTATGCGACGTTGTGGACACCGCGAGGTGGGTCTTTAGTTAAACGGATTGATTGATGGGATTACTGTAGACGCTTGAAACGAGTTTTTAGCACTTTGGTGTCTAAAACTGCCCGGAAAAGTTATGATCTGCTTACATTTAGAAGGTGTCAGTTTTGACACCTTGATGGGTATATCAAAGAACGGAGTTTTAGGTAATGTCAACGAAATGGTGGCCGTAATTAGAGGGTCATCAATAATGTGGCTAATTAAACGTCATTTTAAGTATTTGTTTATTGTTGCGGCTGATTTTTAAAGAGTGCAGGGGAGGACTTTGGGGTACTGTAGGTGTTGAAGTCTGTAATTCTGGACTAAAGCTAATTTTAGGGTGCTGTTTGGTACGCTTACGGGTAAAATAAAGACTTCAAATTAGAAACGTTAGAGTCCGGAACAATTACGGAGCGCGAATTAGAGGCCAGCGATTGCAATAATAGCCTTGTGAGCCTTGTTTGTGTTTACTGGTCTAAGATATTCACACGTCATTTCTGGTCAAAACAGGAAGACAAAAACAGTGTTCTCAGAGTGGCTAAAAGGTCTAAGCCTGTTTTAATTGTTTTCTTAGGATTTGCTTTTATTTGCATTCGTGTAATCCCTGTTTACTTAAAAAATTAGCTTAAGCATCATTTTTTCCAAGCCTCTATTTTCAGTTTTTTCTTTCCAACGTTTCCAAAGCTTGTTCTAACACACCAGCACACTAACTGGCACATCAACATAACCAAAACATCCCGAAATCTAATTGCATCTCGTCGCTTTTCTCTTTCAAAGACTGTATTGCCCGAACTTCTTGATGACTCACCTCCGATTTCTAGTTTCACTACTAGTAAACTTCGAATCGCTGATGCCGCTGATTGTTTTGCTGTTCTCTTCCTTCAACCCACAATGTCCCAATTGAAACTGTGTTGGACGAACGTCTCCCGTGTTCTAATGAAGATTGATCAGACGCTTCTTTTCTTCCAAGGTGCCTTCCTCTCCTCTTGTAGAACAAATGTTTGCGCGCGGCGGCTAAGGCGGTGCGTGGCGGTAACTTCTCCTGCACGCGATGTCCGCAATTCGTCCCTCCCGCCTCCCGCTTAGTGGCTGGATCTGCCGGCGGGCGGCGCGACGCAGATAGCCTCGGGCGGCCAAAAACGCGACACCGACTTTGAGCGTTTTTTCCACCCTCGAAGCGTCATAATCGAGCACTTCGGAATTCTTTGTTTCACTTGCGACTAATCGTCTTCCTCCGGTCAATTTGTTCGCGTCGTTGAATTGTGTTGGCGGTATTTGACTATAGGGATTGGTTTCGGTTTGGAATTTCACTTTCTCTTCCGAGAGAGCTCCCGTAGTGAGTCACCTTTGAGTAGGAAAACGCTTTGCTTTTGGACCTATACAGAGTTCGTTAAAGAGTGTAAGATTAACTTGTGTTACTCTTAAGTAAGAGATAGATTTCACTTTGGAAAAAATGCTAAAATTTTTGTTGGAAAAGGTTCAAATTAAGGCTCTCAGTTTTAGATTAAGCGGCTTTGCTTAAATGGCGTAAGTGGCAAAAAGCTTAAAGGTTTTCGGCATTTTGCAAGCTGTACGTCTTGCTAAAAAGTGTCGTTTTCGAACCAATTTAGAGGTTTGTTAAATTCAATATTCAGTAAGCGACAATTTTTTGTCTTAAGTGGCGAGTATTTCAAACCGCACATTTTTGACCTAGTGGCTTATTGCCGTATTTCTCGTTGTTACAATCAATCGTTTTCCGAGGCATTACTGCACCGTGATTCCTTCTTCCGCGTCTCATCCATATTCTTCTTGTCGTCCATCCTCTCAACCCGTTTAAAACACGAGTTCAGATCTGACCCCAATGTTGAGTTCGAAATCCCTCCGCACCACATCCCGCAAGAGTCGCTCGCGGACGACGATTGCCATCTCCCTCCCTCTCGCGTCATCACAGCTGGTCAGCCGAGAGCCGCAACCCTCAGTAGCCGCCGCCTCCGCCACTGTTGACCCACGCGTTCCGATCCGAAAAAGTCGTTCGAGATCGTTGATGCAAAGGTTCACTCAAAGGATTTCGGCCCAGTTTCCTCGTTACAAGAGTGAGGACGACTTGGAGAGGAACTCGGCCGCTTCGACAATGTCTTCTGACCACTGGGACAAAGTGGCCCAGGGATATATGGTCCGAGTTACCAGTCAAGGCGGGAGGATCCGGAATTCTTCCAAGATGAGTCGCTTCTCTCGGTCTTGCGATCATCTGGAAGACGTTTCTCACGACGAAGCAAGGTCACAGTCATCTGGGTATCACACGGCTACAGATCGACCTCCGCTTAGGAGTAAGAAGCCTGGAGGTGTCGAGCGGAGGCTCAAGAAGACCGCCAATTTTTTGTTCGGATCTGGATGGAATCTTCCTGCGTCATCTTCCAATCACGGTTGGTTATTAGCTAACATTACCCTTAAATCTGAAAATGTGGGAGTAGATCTGTATGTTCATGTTTGTGTCTTATAGCAGTTTTGACTCAGACAAAGCACACTTGGCGGCAACTTACGCTCCAATAGGAAAACCGGCTTGGAATGTGTTCTTTGTGCGACAAGTTGGTGTTTACCACCCAAGCAAACGTTCAAGATCTGACGTCACTGGTTTTTTTATTGATTGGACAGAGCATGAACTTTTAAAAGTGGCTCAGAAAGCTCAAAAGGCCTAAAAAAGTGAGAACCGGCGTGAAATGCGCTGGCTATGAGCCTTGATCTATCTAACTGCCTCTTCGAATTTAAAACTTTCAACTTCAATTTTTTTATTGCGTTGATTTTAAAATTTTCTCTGTTTTTGCTCTATATTCGGCTACCGTACCCTTAAACATCATTTATCACTTTTTGCAGCTCCATTTTCCACATTGTCGAACAGCTTTTTTCCTCTTCAAACCCTCATTCACGACCTCTCTATCTAAGTGGTCACCTTTGATCCTTAACCCTTCTTCTCCCAGTTCCTATGCCTGTTTTGTTTGCCCACATTGCGTTTAAACCGTGTTCTCGACCATCGAAACACTCGTCTTTTTACACAGGAATTAGCGATTCATCTTGTCGCCACCCTTAACCCTCTCAACCTCTCCTCGCTTCCTCCTCTTCGTGACGCAACCCGCGGGGCTAAACCACCCCAACGACCACCAAGGCTCGTTTTAAGTGGTTTAGCGCGGCGAAGGACTCTTCGCGCTCCTTTCGACATATGCTGCGCGCTACTCGTTTGTGTGTTGCCACCGCGGGACCGCAGAAAACAGAAGCTGCGGTTGATGGACGACGACGCAAAACAACATGTACACACATTACAGTCCAACAAACAAACCACCTAACGGAGTTTGAGAAAAGGTCTTGCGGTCGCTGGAAAGGCAAAAAAATTAAGTCGTTGGTCAAACAGTTTTGGGGAGCGGGGAAGGGTGTTGCATTTTGGGATTAGGGTGTTTGACAAGGGGAGCGGAGCTGGGGCATCGGATGGGAGAGGAAGAGGAGAATCGATATGGAGATCAGTACCGTAAATCAGAAGCTTAAAAACGGGTAAAAAAAAATTAAATTTTCTTACTTTTTAAAATTAAGTGTTGCCTCTTGACTCCAACCATCGTCCTAGAGTCCAATCCGTGTCTTCTCTTCCATCCCACCTCTGATTCATTAAACACCTGTTTCATCACCTCAACAAACAATTAATCAATACCACCAAAATCGTTGTGTGATGGCCGATTAGTCATAGTAACCCGGCAACTGCGAAGACCGGGAAAAAGACAAACGTAAACTGCGGAAAAGAATTCGTCCTGTAAACCTGTTTGGACAAACAGAAAAACTATGCTGGAATCAGGGTGCGAAAACACGCTCTGGCCATCAATATTTGGAAACACATCCCGAAGTACGAAGCTAGCAAAAAACACCTTGACACCTCATAAACTCATCGAGGTCAGTTCCAGCTGTTAAGCCTCCTTAGCCCCATTTCCCTCTCCGTCAGCCATTTTTCCTGCAATCCTAACAAATTATAAATTAATGCCTTCTCAATTGACGTGTCAAGTCATCCACTTTTTCCTTAAACTCGCCTAAACCGAGCAAATTGCGGTCGCGTGCGGTCGCGATTGTCTTTAGCCATCTGCTCCTTTATCCCAAAACCCAAAAAACGGCCATTAAATAAATTGACGACGTCGGTGTGCCTTAACTCCAGTGTGCAGCGCTTATTACATAAATCTGCTTGAAGTGAGAGAAGCCAGAGGAAACCAGATACTCGCGAGGAACTCCTCCGCTGCCTGCTCGACTTAATGTCTCCAGACACACATCAAAACGCAATTTCTCGTAGGGTCGTCATTAAACCTCCGGTGCGCGCCTCTTTTTGACGTTTCCCGCGGCCCAAGGCCACACTGCGCGGGTCTTCATGATCGCATTAACACATTTTTGATGAGCGAGGGCGGAATCGGCGCTGGCGGGTGGTCGAATTCGATAGCCGTGCAGCCGGTGACGGTTCAGGGAGGAAGAGAGTGATGGCTTCATTTGCATTTCTGTGACGTGACGGGTTTTGGTTGTGCCAAGTGCATTTTTATGCGGTCCTTTTTGTACTCATAAGCTGAAGGTACTCACTTCCACTTGCTCAAACCGAAAACGGCCATAAAACAGTTCTTAGCTGCTTTGAACCGCGATCCTCTCACATATGTCAGCTTTTCCGTTTTTCAGGCTTTCGCTTAGGATTAGAGTCACTTTCGGCCCATTTTCTATTTTTGACGGATTAGCCAGAGGTCATTTTTTGTATTTAATGCAGTTTGAATGGAATTAGCTATCAGATCGGAATTTCAGTCATGGCAGTGAATTATTAAAACTAACGCTAGGAGGCTCAGTGGTTTTCTAAGCCAAAGCTGATCCGATAACGTTAAAGGTTGAATTTAATCAAACTCACAATGGTAAAAAATTAGTTTTTGAGGTGCTTCAATCTGTATGCGGTGAACGGATTTTGTTAGGGTTGGTGTTGACAAACAAATTTCTCTTCCAAAAATTCAATTTCAGGCTGCTCAGAAACTGCTTTTTTCAATTGTCTTGGCGTTTTAGACCAATTTCCTTTTTCCATAATTGAGATAATCTGCTCTCAGACTCCGCTGACAGCCACTCATAACTAGGGGTTTGTGGTGACTGACGTAAGATGGTGTTTATGTCAAAAATGCCTTAAAACTGGTATTGGTTAAACTTGAAAAATGGTCTAACATAACCGAAAGGTTGTTGGAAGTGCAAGACCATTTGGAAAATAGGAATCATTAATATTTGAAGTCACGTTTAGGGTCATTTAAGAGACATGTTGGAAAGCAGCAATTATTCGACATTTTTGGCTCTACCTAACGTTCTCCGTCGTGATCTCTTAACTGAAAAACTCCGAAATTCAAGTAAACTTAGTTTTTGTATTTTTGCGTTTTAGTTTTAAATCGAGCTCTTGAAAACCCCTCAAAACCCGTAAAAACCCTACAATCTTCCAGGCCTCTTTAATTTAGCATTCTATCAAGATCCCCAAAGTACCATTCCCTATTCCGAAACCCGTCCAAAACCAGCTACTCCTTTTGCTCTCCTTAATTACAGCTCTGACCTTCCCCCCTTCAATGCGTGCGTAACCACACGTTGAGCACTCTCTCTTTCAGCCTCAGAATGTGACAAATAAATAAATAGTTTCTCCCAACCAACAAACTCCTAAACTCCATTTTCCGCTGACGGCGGTAATGCAATCCGCGAAAGCAACCGGTTTGCCCTTAATGCGTACACGCGCTCCTCTAGGGTTACACCACCCTCTTGCGACCATTGCCATCTCCCACTGACTCATTCATCTCCTCTCCACGCTAATTTGCGGTGCTTCTGGGCGGAATTTGGAATTTTTATGGCGACGCGTGTCCGAAGAGAGCGGTAGGCTTTGAGTGGCGGTCAAAATGGTGTTATTTTTGTCGCTGAGGATTACTTTATGACTTTTCTGAGGCAACTTAGTTGATGTCTTGTGCTTGATGTTCTCAAAATTTGTGACAGCACTTAGGAAGTCGTTTTTATAATGTGATCAGCTCTTCGAACGTTTCCGTGATCTAATGATTCCGCGTTTAATGGGTCTACTGACCACTACAAAAACGCCTATTAATTACGGAATCGGGTCATGGGAGCATGTCTGTGTGCGTAGGACCTCTTGTCAACGACATGCCTGATGGAATCCAGAAATTTCTTTTGAAACTGTTTTTGTGACTAAACCAAATCGATACCACTCTTGCTCTGCCCCACCTTTCTATGATGCAAATCATCGTCAAAAAGTCAAAAACCGCCTCGATCAGAATCCGCTTTCACTTGCAAAAAACGATGCGCATTAACACTTGTTTGCGAGAACTCTTGCATTTTTGCGATTCGATTGATTGTTTTCTTGATGTCCGTTGGCGAGAGTCGCATTTTTCGCACCTTTCGAAGATGTATTGGTTTTTCAGAGAAGGGGGCAGAGGGGCACAAGGGCGCCTATTTGATTCGGGCGACCCAACCGGAAAGTGGGGTTTTTGAAGTTTCAGAGCTACTTCGCCAGTGTCTCCATTTTATGAATTTCTGTGTTTACATGACAGTTTTATTATGGCTCCCCCACCATTCCGTTCACAGACCCATTCCCATCCGTTTTCCTTCCTTATCGGTGTCCCACTGTATTCATACAAAGCTCCTGCATCTCCGCTATCAAAACCCCGAATTCCCATATTTGACCAATTGAGTAATCGCTGTTTGCTCCAAGCCTTTTTTGTCCTCAGCTCGCCTGTTTACCCACGAACCGCGTTTATGTTCCACGACAAAACGATTCGCTTTTTGAAGTGCGCGTGGACGTCTTCTCCTCCGACTCGGCGCCGTTGATACCCACTTGACGGCAGCGGAGCGCCTTTCAAAACTGGAACTCCGAAGAAGAAGCAATTAGTCGCGTTGTTGGGATGTTCGCTGAGGCTCCCCCGAGTGCCAAGTCAAGGTTGTTCGAATAGCGACCAACATTTTATGAGTTTAAAACGATCCCGATGCGGGCTGGGTTTGAAGAAGACGTCTTAAAAGCCTTGAACGTGTTCTTTTTGGCCATCTGGCCCCGTAAGGCCTTCCCTAAGCCCGAATTTAAACAGCTGTCTTCTGTCGTCTTTTCGTGCCATTTTGCCTCCCATTTTTCTAAAACGTGGTCCTCCGCGCCAAGTGAGATTATCCTGGAGGGAAAACACGACCGGATTAAGGTCATCCCTCAGCCAGGTATGTCATCTGGGTCGACCCGTTCGGAACGCGTGTTAAGTTGAGTCTATTGTGCCGTTTGGCGACTTCGTGTCGGAGAAGAGGACCTCCTCAAAATGCTCTATTTTTCTAGACGGGTGAATTATTGCCTAGTGCGTGCCGAAATGATGGAGATAATCGAGTTCGGGCCTCAACCGAATTCCCGGTTTTCTAGCTGCAGAGGTAAGTCTTTAGACGAATGAACAGGTTATTCTTAATATCTAACTGCTGAAGCTTATCTATCAAAGGTCTTAAAACTTAAAATGAGCTCATAAAGGTCACATTAAAACCATATGACATGAAATGACAAAATGTACTATCTATAACCCTTACAGCTAAGAATTTGGTTCGTTTAAAACCAGGTTTAGCAAAATCGAAACTTGAGAAAAAGTTCAATCTCTGAAAAATCCAATTATTAAACTAATTTTTTAACTGGATCTGAACCTTGAAGCTTAAGCTCAAACTTTAAAATTGTGATTCATGTCTTTGTCCTTAATCTTCGTTTCATTCTTAACTTGAAAATACGCCAAACGGTTAGTTGTTTAAAGCTATAAGACTAACAAGGGAATGGAGCGGAGTGGCCCCCGCAGATTTGGACGAGCCATAGCTCATTCGAAAGCGCTTCCTGCCAAGCCGTTTTTCCTTTAATGCACTTTAAGAAGAGAAAAGCGCATGTCTAGAACGCAAAATAGACAGCCAGTCAGACACTAAATTCGCCGTTTCCTTGGCTTGACGGCCTATTCGACAGCATGACAACAGCGCGCAAAATTTTAAGAAAACTGAAGGAAAACGAATTGTAGACGCTTTGCAATACTAAGCCACAGAGTAGTTCAAAGCGCGCTAGCGTGCAAAAACTAGATATTTACTTACGATAATCTTCTCACCACAGCTTAACAGCACGGATAAGCTTGCCTGAACCTGGTAGCTTCAGCCTACACACTCCGTTGCAAGCGGAACTGTTGCTTCCAGCCTACTATCCACGCTGCCAGTCGGCTGCAGGATACCAATCCACGTGGAATTATCTTCTGAGGCTGGAAAAGTTATTTTTAACGCTCAACTCAAGAATGTCGTGCATAAAATGCGTGTTTCATGCGCTTTTCTCCGCTTAAAATGCGTTAAAGCAAAAACGGCTTGGCAGGAAGAATCCTGAACGTGGGAGCTTTCGAATAAACTATGGCTCGACCAAATCTGTGGGGGACACTCCGTACCATCCTCTTGTAGCACTAAAAACCTAATTTGCTATCGGTTGTTTTGGCTTTGTTGTCCTCTATCAGGAAATTCTAAAGTTAACGTGTTAACAAATTAATTGTGTTAAGTCTTAAATGCACTGCAGTCCATTTTGCATCTTTGGTCATATTGCTTCACTATCCGTTTCATATGTTCTCCATTTCCTTAATGACTCCTACATAGCCCCAACCGCAACACCCATAACTCACTCTTTTTGCGCTTATTAATAACCGCCATAAATAAATTGTCGCCAAGCCTATTAACATCAGCCTCCAGCCTCCTCTCGTCTAAGCTCCTGCAACTTAATTGCAAAAACTCAACCCTCTCGGTTGCGAAAAGCAATTTCCTCCCTCTCCCTCTCCTCAAGGGTCTAAAGAGGCCGAAAGTTAATTGCGCATAAGCGCATCACTCATGTTTTGGAAGGTCATTAGAGGAGACCAAGAAGAGAGGGACAACAGAGGACGTAAAAGTCCGTTCACGGTTTTTGTCTTTGTGCTCAGAGGCGAAGAGGACGTGTGGGAATCTACACCTGAAAAGATTTGGGTGATTGGCATGTAGTGCTTGCGTTGAAGACGTGAAAAAATGTTTAAAACCGGATTTGGTGATATGGGAGAGAAAAAGGTGGTTAGGTGGTGAATTTCAATTGGAATCGATAGCGATGATGGGATTAGGATTAAAGCGGGAATATGGGTCTGGTGATTCATGGTCATAAATGTTAATCTCCGCTTCAAATCAAAGCGAACAAATACAAGTCAGTTTAAAAAACCAAGAATCATGCTTTTTAAAACAATCGTTAGCCTCAGCCTAACCAAGCGGCTTTGAAATAGTGACTCAAGGCCTAATAGAAATGATCGAAAATTGGGGTTTGAAGAGTAACTGCAACTTTGAGTTGTAGTGCCAATGTGTGAAATAGAGCTTAAAATCAGAAATTTTGCTAAGAACTATTCACGTAGTCAACGGTCCTTTGCACATGCGTTTCACAGGTTGAATCTACCAAAAACTGTTTTAAAAATAGTGGTTTTAAGCCCAACACTAAGGGCTTTCAGCCTTGAACTTGTCGATCGCTCAAAAAACCCTTTCTTGGTTTAAGTCATCTCCATCCTTGTTATCAATTTTATAGAAATCGACCCACATTTCCTGAATTTATAGCTAAACTCTCTCCGACCACAATAATTTCTCCCCACTTTGTTCTCCATTTCGAACTCCATTAATCACTTTTATAATCCACGCAAACAGGTCTTTGTTTGTCCAAGCGCGAGCCAGGCGGCTCCCCCGCTGGTCGTCGTTTCCGTCGTCTTCCCGGGTTACTGTAACGCTGCAACTTGGTCTTCGGCCATCCATCAACGTTTCCAGAACTTTTCCCTTTCTTTGCAAACACTACCACTCGCGCGCATTCTCCGTGCGTTTTTTGGAGTTGTCGCCTGAGACTAAGTCACCGCTGCGTGCAGGCAGGCGATGAACCAGCAGCCATCGCATGAAATCGCAGTGGTTCCCCGATCTCCGAATTTCGCTCCGCCTTCCTCCGTCGACAATGTCGTCGGTCGCCGTTTCGCCGTCGCCGCGCTCCAGCACGCGTCCGCGCGTGTTTTGAAATGGTCGCCTCCTGAGGAGAGAACTAAGAGAACATGGGTTCAACTGCTCCTTGTTCTTTGCTACTCGCCCCTTTTGGGTATTTGCTAGCCGGGCTTCTGTATTTGTGGTCCCTCGTTACGAGGCTCTGGCGCTGGGTCAAGAGGAAATGGAGGCACGCCAGGAGTTCCTCGTTTTCGACCGCTTCGTCGACGGTCTCGACGCGAACAGTGGTCTTAGTTCGAGTCGACGAGAGAAGTGTTCGATGTCCGATTCTTCGTCAGGGTGGGTTTCGTTATACACTCTTTTATCTTACCTAAGTAAGTGAAATCATTAATCCTAATCTAAAATTGAACAGTTCGGTATGGTGCTGAACCCTTAGGTAAGAGGCCCACCAGAGTTGTGAAATTCTTGAGTTCCCCAAATTGATCTCTTGGAATCAAGGTCAAACGCAAGAATTATTTGTTACACAAATTTGTGAACCCAAATCTGTAAAAACGACTACGATTGATTACTTCTCGATAAGTGTTGGGAAAGTGCGTCATTTCCGGTTTGGGGTAGGGGGATGGTTTGGGTTAAAATGGACCTAGGTATGGCGTATTTCAATTCTATTTTTTCAGTTTCAGAAGTTTAAAATTTTGAGATTTTGAGTCGTTTCCGAAGCTGTAAAACGAAAGTTTACAAAGGACTGAATTCGCGATCTTAGCAATCACATGTGTTCTTCCCCAAAAATATTGGCTCTTTAGATTAGTTTCACAGAACACGTCTCTCTTATTTGCCTTAAAACCCACGAGTTCTTGTCGTTTCAGCAATGTTTCTTTGACTTTTCAATTCAAAATTTTAGGATTATTGTTGTTTCTGAAAACTGTAAGACTTAAGGCAAATTTTAACCCTCTGATTTGAATTTAAATCCGTCAATTCGACCTTCAAAAACACAACAAATCAGCTTTTTTCCAACCCTGTTTAGCTGTTTTAACTGCTTATCATCCCATTTTTTATTTCTGCCAGCCTTAACCTTTTTTTGCTTTAAGGCACATTTTTATTGAACCCTTTTTTGCATTTTTGCTTTTACCTGTTTTTGGAACTTCACAGCTTTATCGACTCCATTCGAAACCCTCAATTTTGTCTTGAACATTAAAAACAGTTCTATCCCTTTTTTTGCTTTATGTATCCTTTTTAATTGCTATCGATCCGAATCGCAATTCCATCGCTTCTCAGAAACCAGTCCTTGATCTCCCCTCCACCAAATGTCATACCTCTGTTCCTTATCTGCAATGTTAATCTGACACCTGGTTGTCATGTATCCGTCGCTCTCAACGACGAGCGGTAAATCCGCGCCATACTGGTGGGATAAGTGCCGCTGAATGGTGTCAAGGCTGGGGAAGTGATGGTGTCGAATTAGAGAACGGGCGACATCGATTTGATTGAAGGAGATCCGGGGGCGAAGGTGGCAAATTGCATATACCTGTTTTTCATGGAGTCATAGGGTCGGACAAGGGTGTTTTGCCGATTGGTGATTGGTCCGTTTTGGGAATTTTAAAGATTCAAGGGGGTGATAACAAAACATCTTTCGACTGATCACTCCATGGAACCTTACTGCTTCAAATTTAGACTTTTTCCACTTGTGAATTCCTTCTTCTCAAATGTTACAAAAACCACCGTCTCACGTCTAATCAGTCCATTTTCCGCCGCTTTTCATCATCGCCGCCCAAGGTGATTCACTCGATCCACGCAAACGTTGATGAGGCTGCGAAAAGGGCGCACATTTTGACGCACAAAAATTGCATAAACGCATGTATAATAGACGAGGAGAGGACGTACATGGAGACCTCGAATGAGGGCACAATAGCCTGGGATGATGGGATGCGCTCGGAAACACGTTTTCGTGTTTTTCTGTCGTTGTTGCGCAACTTGCGGGGTGCAGGCGACTCTGCAGGAAAGTCTCTGAAGTGAATGAGTCAGATGGGGTGTGTTAGACAATGGTGGGAAGTGGGTGTCAATTGAGGGCAATTAGGGTCGAAAACACGACTGGTTTTCGACTGTATGACAAGACTAATATTTTTGACAGACTGAGTTGACGTCAAGCTTAAAATAGACCTTTTCTCCCGAGGCATCCCTATCTCCGATCCAATTTACGTTGCGTCTCCAAAGACGTTCCTCTGCTTTAACGCACTAATTTTGTCGGCAAACTCATCAAAGGCCGAGTTGGGAAGCGCAACAGTGGCCTGTGGCCTCCGGCGATCCGCATCTAACCGCACTCAATTTAATTATCGGGTCTTATTTTTTTTTGCTTGGACCAGGCGGCTGCGCTGAAGAACGGAACGTTGGGGAACTGGAGGAGAGTAGCTGGAGAAGGGTAAACACTCGGGTATAATGGTTTTGGAAAACACGGACAAGTGATGTTTGGGTTTCGGGTCGGAACGACCAGAAAACTGAGATTTTGGTTGACAAGAGCTTTCCACAAAAGTAAATGTTAATTGTGGAACTGTAGAAAGAAGACAAGCACAAAAAGCCAAACATAAAACGCTGTTAAAGTGACGAGTTCTGCATTGAGGCTGCTACTATGCTGCGATCAATTGAAGCCATTTTGCCTAACGGATTATTTAACTAGTCCCTTAAAATTCTGGCCTGAAAAAACAGTTTCAAAAAGTGGAGGATTGGATTTTTTAAGCTTGAGATTTAAATCATCTTAGTTTAACGCGAAAAAGACAATTTTGCCTAACAGCTAACCCCAGTAATTCTTTGTTAGACGACCTAGAAAGTAAACACGTTTCGTAATCTGTTCTGTCCATATTTACAAATTACGGATTACGCAGTTTGAGTCAACGTTGTTCTGATACGCACAGATTTCCGCAACCTGGTTTTGAAGGTAACTGAGACCTGTTCGGGTTCAAGAATTGGCATACAAAGTTAATGTTCTGTTTCACCTTGGTCATCTTACGTCCAAGAACCATTTTTAGTAAACTCAATTTTATAAATCCTTCAAAGTTTGAAATTGATTTTAAACGTCGAATTGAGGTTTCCACGCTGCTGTTTTACAAACTACTAAGGAATGCGAAGAATGCTGTTTAGAACCTTCCACTGTCCCAATCCGATACGTTTCAAAACTGGTATAATTAGCACATTTTAATGTGTTCCAATCCATCATTGTGGTACGAGCGGTAGTGTCAGGTCTTGGCTGGAAATGCTTAAAAACACCGTTCAGAAGAGGCGCCTCTTAGCCATAAATCTTAATATCGCACTCAACTTGAAATTCGAACTTTGGAAAAAGCATTGTAGTCAGTTTATCGGAATTAGATCGTTCTGGACTTGTTAACCTCCACTACAATTCTTAGATTAAGCTTAACTAAAAGATAAACCTGTTGACCTTGAAGCAATTTACAGTGAACACTCCAACTGTCTAACTGACTGTTTTCTGCCGTTTTGTGCATAAACGGTCCACCCCTAATAGGCAAAGTTCCTCTCTCCTAAATGATCGCCATTACGACCGTCTTCCGTTCGCCTCCCCGAGCGACCCATAACTCAACGAACGCAGTCGAACGCGCGTAAATCATCTCTACATAATTGAGTGCGATGACGAAGTGGATATATGCCTGAATGAAGAACGGCTGGGGATCTACCTAATTGGCGCTAATAATTACCCTCTTTGATCTCCGGTTCTCAGATCTAAGGTTCCCGCAACCTTCAAAAACCCTTTGCAAAAACTGCAAAGTGTAGCACATTAAATCGCGGTGGGTGGCCTCGTTAACGACCTGCTAAAGCTGCCGGGACAAGGAAAACATAATTCTCGCGTTCTTCCTGTTTTTGCGGCCACTTCCTGGAATATTTGCGGTTTAAAGCGGTGGTCGAGTCGTTATGTCAATCATCGGGATGTTGATAGATGTTATAGATCGTGTTCAGGCGCAAATAAACGCTGGATGGAAGAAGATGTGAGAATTCGACAGTGGTTTCGGGAAGAAGGGTGACGATGATCGGCTAGGCGTGTTGTGGCTGATGGGCCGTTTTCTGGACTTTATGGGCTATTCGAGTGGAATGTGGCGTTTTTTGGACTACGAGGATTTAGATTTTAAAGCCGTACACCCAAAAATTTGAAACTTTCGCTTAATCTGAATTCTTAGATTTAGACCTTAAAACCTTGAAAATCCAAGTTTTTTGGTTCAGATCATAAAACACCTTGAATCTTAAAGAATCTTGGAACATCAAAACCCGAAAATTGGGTCTTCCAAATGATACGTATTTGAGGATGTAGACCTTTGCAATGTAAACGTTAAAATTCTAATTTTAAGATTGAAAACTTGTTTTTAAAGTCGTCTAAAACTCTTGATTCAGATCTTCGAAACCCTAAAATTTGCCTAAACTGAAATTTCGGCTTTAAAATATCCACGACATTACATTTCGGCAATATCAAATTGAGACTTTAAGAACTTCAAATTCCTGAAACCATATGCGCCCCTTTCAATATCTCCCTTCTTCATTTTTGCTGTAGTGTTTTTGTATCTTAGGCTTTCTTCTTATCTTCTGATCTTACTTAAAAACGTCTAATTTTTTGCTCATGTTCCGTATCCTAAATTGCACTAAGCCAGAAATGAGATTAACTGGAAGTGGTCTTCTCTGGGTTTCTTTTTTCTTAGAATCAAACGCGTGATACCTTTTTGAGCTCCTCTAAAATCTCTTAAAATTCTGAAAGTTGAATTTTTATTGTGCTATACAACCACCGCTGCCCTGTCGACCTGTCGCTGTAATCCAAATCATCGTCGAGATCAATTTTCTACCAAAAAACCACCCAGAAATGACTAATTAGCTCGGTCGTCATCGTCCCTGTCGCGGCCCCCGCAGTACATTTTCGAAACTCCGTTTAATATAGTTATCTCAACCAGATCCCACCGTCTGGTAAATCATGACGCACTGCCTTTATCTCCATGATCTCCGCGGCGCGTCCCATTCGGCCAGCGACCAAATCGGCTTCGGCTTAGGCGCAAGCGCGCTGCTGCGACAGGCGGCGATTTATTTATGAGATCTCTTTTTGCGTTTAATCATTTTCTCACACACCAGCCGATCGGTCTCGCGATGCAGGGAGTGTATCGTCTTCTAAGCAAGACGCCGCGGCGACGGGAGTCGCCGGGCCACAGGCGATCGGTTGAGGAGAGGTCACACCATCCGCTTGTTTATACTTTGGATAACATTGAGTCGTTGAGAGGGTGCTTTTATTTATGGGTTTTGAGATGAAGAGCGGAAGTGGGGGATGGGATGTGGGGTTCACCATGTTTGCAGTTTTGACATTGTGTTAGGATGCGGGTTTTAGAGATGCGGTCTTGTTACGCGTGGCTAAAACAATTTTCAGTCGTACAGGGTGTTCCATCGTAGACGCCTCTTGTTTTTCCGCGATTAAATTTCGTTCAAAGATCCAATCTTAGCAAACTTAGGTCTTTCTGAGTCTAGAGAACGGTACAATTTTACTGTTTTCAAAATGTCTGGGTTTGGATGCACTTTTAGGGAAAACCGACCGCTGAAACGGCGTCATTCTGTGCTCGTCTTTTCCCAAAGACTGGTCGGGTTTCACCTTTACCTCTCATCCTCCCCTCCTCCCCCTACCTCTCCATTAAACCCACCTCAATCATCATTTCAAGTACCCACGCTCTGTATTAATAACCCACGCAACGGCGGATACCCGTATCGCGTTTCCTCTGCGGTGGCTTATCTCGCTTGGCTCTTCCGCGCGGTGGGCGACAGTCGCCAACCGGACGTCGAGGTCGCTGGCGCGCCGCCCTAACCCTCTTACCTTGGATCCTCATCGAGGTGTACCTAACTTGCGCAGCGTTGTCGCTGACCACGCCGGCCGTCTCTCGGGAACAAACAGAAGTTGTCGCGTGTAGAGTGAAGACCGTGTCCCCTCTCCCTCAACCCTTACCGACCCCTTCAGCAACGTTATCTGACGAGTCGATCACGCGAACCGATCACGTTCCCGTGCTCGTCTTATTGATCACCCCGGAAAAGTTATAGACTCGGATCCATCTCCACATCGATACACCCAACCCCATATCTACGTACCCTGTTCGGGTGTCTGTTCTCTCTTGTCCTGCCAATCGACTTTTCCCGGCTCAAAATGCGTGCGACTTTGTTGTAATTTTCACGAGTTTCGATCTTTATTGCTGCGCTGAAAATGCACCGAAGTTACTCGACTGCCCAAGTTTATCCCGCCGCGGGAGGCGGCTGGTTCCGGAGCACGTATTCGTTGAACGTCATTCCCGAAGAGGAATGCTTCTATCCTGTGAATCATCGTCGGCCTATTGGTATTGCTCTTGTTCTCTTGTTTTGGTTTCAGAATTGGGAATATTGATTGTTTCAAAGAGTTTTGAGCTGTTGGAATTCCTGGTTTAATAACCATTAAATCAACTTTTGTTCAAGTGTTAAGAATTTCATATTTTCAAAGCTTCCAGTTTGATCAGAAAAAACTGTTTTTTAGTTGAATTTGAGTTCGATGCTCAAGTTTTTCAGACGCTTGGTCCTCAAAACAAACAAACCCTAAAAATACAGTTTTTAATCACTCTAAATATGCTTGAAAACGGCTTTTCAACATGTTACAAAAAATTCCATTTTAGGGAGCTTTTCAAAGAGCTCAAAGAGCTTCGAAGAGCTTTTACTTGACATTTTAGTGACCGATCAATAGACGATAAGGAACCCTTTAAAGTTGGAGAGATAAAATTGTTATTTTTACCATCGAAGGCTTTTTATCGCTCATTGATAACCTCACAGTCCATCAATCGCAAATTGGTGTCTAGATGTGAAATTTAAAAAACGTTTTTCGTGTGCTCTGTTTAGATTGCTGACCCTTAAAAAAGCTATTTTAGGCATTTTTGTTATGTTAGTGTTTAACGGCCTCAGTCTTTTGAACTGCTAAACTCAAAATACTAATTACTGCAAGTGTTTTGGTCCACTTACAGTAATCCCATAAATCCATCATTCCCAGTCAACCCATAACTCATCGCTCTAATTTAGATAACGTGTACGAGCAACCCGACGAGGGCACGGAAAGCCTCGACAGGCGCTACTGGCAGCAGAAGCAGCTCAGCCGCAACCGACACCATGGCAGTACCCACGACATCATGGCGACGAGCATGCCGCCTCCGTCGACAAATTACGTGCCGGTAAGTTACGCGCTTCCTCGCGACCTTGGGCCTTCTTGGGAATCGCTTTTTATTTGCATGTTTGCCGCGAGAGGCGAGGTGATAGGATCGATGAACAGGTTCTTTCGCACCTTGCCGACGTTGTTGCCGGTTTCGGCATAAAGGGGAGGTAAGGGCTGCAGTGAAATGTATTTGGATCCCGACTGTTTGGAATTTTCAAAGAGCTCTTATCAAACCAAAAATCTGCACAAATCATGGCTTTCCCACAGAATCTGCATCTGGGATAAGCAAAAACAAAAGTGGATAGATCGATTCTTTGGCGATTGATTGAATAGGGATATATTGAATGTGGCGGCTTTTGCAAGAGATGAGAATTGGCTGAGAACGAGGGGAGAGAAAAGCTGTAAAAGAGTGGAAAAATGGTCAAGATTTGAATTTTTCACAAACGTCAAAATCAAATTAAAAATTCAGTTTAAGAAGAAAACGCCAGCCAGATGTTCGATGTTATAACGTTAATTTAGCCTTAGCTTACAATATCTGTTAAGCCAAAAGCCGAGTTTCACCTAAACTTAGTTTTAAACATGAAATTTGAAATTTTTAAGGAATTCTTAAAATCCAAAAATCAACTTTTCAATCACTTTATTTCACTCTCCTACGTCTTTCGACCTTCTCTTCAATCTCCACTTGTCACTCTCCTCACCCCTGATCTCCTCGAATCTGTCACAATTCCAAAGCGCGCATTTCCACGTTGGCTCATACATCACGCGCATAATCCATCGATCATCATCGCCTGTTGTACATCCGAACAACAAATGGCGCCTGGATTTTGCATTCTTTCCTCTGGCACCCTGCATCTTAGCGCCGTCCCCCTGTCAGAAGACTCTCTGTTGGCCCTCTCAGCTATGAAAATGCGATAACAGCTTCTTTTTGCCGCTAATTATAAGGTTGCTACTGGCCGCTGAGGGGCGCCGGTGGTCGAAGGAAAGTTGGCTTTATGTTTAAGTGCCAGATGACCGCGTAGGATGATGTTAAGGTCTACGCTTAAGCTTAAGGTACGTCTATCTATTCGAAATTTGGTTCAAGCCTCTAAAAGGTATAGGTTAGGCTAATTTTGACCTAACCTATCCTTGACAATTAAACTCACTTAACGTTATCCCATTACGTAACCCTAATCCTCTTTTCATTCCAGGAAGGTCCAGGCGTGGCACTCATCGAAGAACCCACGACTCCTCAAAAATTAGCTGTAAGTACCAACTTCTCCAACCGACTAAGAACCGCTTTTCCCAAAATTCAGAATTTCTTTGCGAGACCATTCCGGGCGAATCCTTTGAAGAGGACAAAGAGCGTCTCAAAATTGGACCGAAATCGATGCTCCAGTGAACTTATCCGGTGAGTTCTTCTAAAATTACAGAGTTCTGGTCCTTGGATGCCACCAGCGGGTGGTAATTATGTATTGGGAGTGGCCTTGACATGCCAACTCATAGAGGTAATTTTAAGATTGTCACCTTGACGCGATTATTAGGTTGTCAGGGACTGTCAGAGCAAGGCGAGAGACCTGCAAGACCTTTGAAATAAGATACAAAGCTTCAACAAGAATCTCCAGTTCCTTTTCACAAGAATTAGTTAACACAATTTTCCGGTTTTGCCTCTTAAGAGGCAATAAAAGTTGCTCGTCGTTGATCATTTCCGAGATAAGCCTTTAAGGACCTATGTGTCGTTTAAGACTCATTGAAGAGATAGTTCCTTGCCTCGTTTTTGGTTAGATAAACCCACAGAAGTTCTGTTTGTTTACCCTTTTTGCCCAAAGCACGATCACCGGTCTAAGTCCTTTTGCTTCTCTTTGGGTAGACGTGTCTCTTTCAGATAAACTCTAACGACGATTAGGGTCGATTGCGTAGGTCAAAGATTTGTCGGGATGTTATTTCAGCTGGTCAGCTTGTTGCCATTCGATCTATCACTCTCGCATCTCAGAGCGAACGATTGCCAGCGGGCGATAGCGGTTAGGTCACAGAGGTTTGCCAGATGGCGAGCGGCCGTCAGAGGATAATGGCATTTTTTACCCTAACAGTTTTACACTTGAAGGAGGTGCTTAGAATCGTTGTGGTCAGTTGCTGTAAGATCAATGTTAGCGCATATTGGACACAACGGCACTTATAGTTAGTTTTTTGACCAGTTTAGGCTTTCTGGCTTAGGCAGTTTAGAATTGGGCTTTTCGGCTTTTTTCGACTTCGATTTTTTGAATAGGATTCAAACATTAAAATTACATCCTGGTTCCTCCTTCTGTACATCGATCACAAACATAAGACGCCTAAAAACCAATTTCTTGCATCAGTTGCTTTGTATAAATGTCAGCTGCCTCTTGGTTCCTCTTTCATTCAAACCCAAAGCGTCAAATCTCAAAATTCACCCTTTGAAAAAGTCTTATTTTTACTTTTTGTCCAATTATAGTTTTACACCACCCGTAGCCGTCGTCTCCCCTAATCCACTTACTCTCCGCCTCCCCAATTTTAAACCCTTCAAACCGCTTTACACTCCAAGCTACGTCTCAGCCCCGTTAGCAACATTTGACGCCAAAAAAACCCACGACCAGTTCACGAAACCTCCTCCTGTCTCCGCTCAGCAGCTTGTCATTTCCTTTTTGCCGTCATTTTGCAATCGCTCATTCATCCGACTCTCCCTTTCACCCCGATCGATTTGCATCCAGGCGTCATCCCCGTTTGTAGCGGCATCAAATAACGGTCGCCGTTGGCGCGCATTTCCCTATCGCAAAATCGGATCAATTGATGACGGTGAGGAGGCGAAGAACGACCCGTTACCTATTACGCTCTCCTTCGTTTCCTCACTTTTTTCGAATTTCGCGTTAAACTCGCGCTGGGGGGTGGCGGGATCGGGTCGGAGGTGCACTTTGGGTTGCGGTTAGGAAGGAAAGGTGTCTGGAAACGCTGTAATTTCTGTTAATTTGAGTGATCTGGGTGATTGATTGTGGCTTTGTCGTGAAAGGTCATGTTTGTAGAATGTGGCTTTTGAGCATAGGTGCTTAGCATAGCATAGGTTTGGACTCCCAGTCCTTTTTTGACTTACTTTGTTTTGCCTGTTTTTGACCTTTTTACAATAAAGATGCGTGTGATCCAAACCGAAAATGACGCAAAAGAAGAATGGCGGAAGCCGTAGGCGTATTTTGAATTCGAATGTAATGTGACCTTGATCGTAAGACAAGACCCGTTTAGGATTAGCGTTGTTTTGTAAACTGATAGGAAAACAATTTTGGCGCCATGTGCGACAATGACCTCTGTGAGTCATTCACTGCTTTTGCAGATTTTTTTATTGATGTTTTGACTAAAGTGAGACATTTTAAGACATGTTGAGCCAGAGCTGCAGAAGGAGAATGCCATGCTCCGAGCTCTAAATTTAATAAATTTTGATTACACTTTTAATCAATTTAAAAACCGGAGCTTCCTTGTTTGACTCGTCTATTATGCTTGTTCTAATGAGCACTAAATGAGCAAATGGTGGCTAAAATCACTGGTTAGAAGAAGAGGTTAGGATGGCTCCACAGGAGAAGCGAAGAAAGTCACAGGACATGTTGCGGTTGGAGAGTTGGAATTGAGTTTTTAGGGGAGGGAAAGGTGAGAAGTGGGTAATCGACAGGAGAATAGAAAATTCCCGCAGGGAAAGATGAGATTGACCAGAGGTTTGACCGACCGGTCTGATGTTTATGGTTCTGTTGGAAATGACAGGCTTCCGTGGACTTGAGTGTCTGGGAATGGGTTTTGTTGTCTGGAACGGGGTTTTATGAGGTGAGATGGCTACAGGGAAGTTTTTGGGCTGTATTTGAAGATTGAAAAGAGAAGAATGGCCCAAACGACGGTGGCCGAAGGCCACGCTAGGCGAAGACCTGCCGTAGGCGGGGATTTGGCTAGTGAGCACTAAATGAGCAAATGGTGGCTAAAATCCAAACGTACAAATTTTTGTTAGTTGGTAGAGATTAGGAATTTTAATCTTTGAAACGTCAATTTTTAGCTTTTTGGCTATCCTGCCTTTAAGTGCAAAAAAGCGGAATTTCCGTGTCTTTATACTCGAACTTCCACTTCCCAAAAACACTCAAAAGTTTCTTTGTCACATCCAGATTTTTTTACTTGGACAGGTACACTAGGTTATTTCATCCTTTAACCACCAAAACAACGATATTCCTTTATTTGGTCTCTATGCAAATTCACGTGTACACAGTACTATTGCTCATAATGTTTGTAGACTTCCAGCTTTTTAGGTTTTTTAAAATTTCCGCAAAATTCCACTTTGCAAAAACACTAAAATGCACATTGGCGCTCCAAAAGCGAATCTGTCGGTTGTCACGTTTGTCAGCACCAATGACCAAAACATTGTCCTTTTCTCTGATCTTCATGCAAATCCACCCTTCCCCCACCTCCGAAATAGCTGCCCAGTTTTCCGCTTAATTATGTATACAACCGCCAGCGACTCCATCTTGTTTGGGTCGTCAAAGAGCAGCGCAATCTTCTGGATTACAGGCAGTCTCCGTCATTTGCATAGTCGTATTCTGTGGATCCAACCGCCCGTCGACGCAGCCACTCGAAGGGACATTTTAAGAGGAGCTCCACCCGCGTAAGGATCAATCATTCTCGTCAGGTCCTTCTTTGTCGCGTGCGCCACTCGCTTGCCAGCAGCAATAGCTGATGACGTCTTAAAGTTGAATAATCCTTTCTAAATGCCGCTTTCACTACCCGTTCCTACCTCCTCTCTCCTCGTTTCCACTCATGTTAGGGTGATTACAAGCAGGATCAACACAGGCGACCCCTGGCAGCGGCAGCGACCACAGAGTCGACGATAAACAGCTAGTGACAACGCGAAGGCGAGTTCCAGTTCCACGCTGCGTTGTGGAACAACGCTGAAGAGTCGTTTATTCGACCTGATCGCGCCGCGGCGGAGATGGGAGAATCCCAATTTGATGCGCGAGTGTGTGATGATTACTGATTGGTGTTACTAACAACTAATTGCTGTATCCGTAATGGGGATTTTAAAGGAGGCTGCAAGAGGAGCGAGTGGAAAGAGTGGTATTGAGTGGGTTTTTGCAGGCTTTGTTTGGAGAAATCTGTGTCTTTTAGGTTAAACATATTTGCCAAAAGCGTGTCTCTTTGAGTCTTTTTTGAGTCTAAACCAGGACCTTGTAAAACTTTAGATTTTGTGTCCTCGAACGAATCTTAAGAAACCAGGTTTTTCGTGACCCTGTGAAGTTCGAAGTTCAATTTGATTTCTTGTCCATTTGAAGGATATCTCTGACCCAGATCCTCAAATTTTGAATTTCGAACCTCGCAATACTGTAACATTCCAAGCCCTCCCTCTCTTCCACACAATACCCATTCAACCCTCCTCCGCCTTTTCCTCATAATACCGTTAAGCGCGTCAAACTGCGCAAATCGAATTATCCTCCGGTAATTTAAGAACACAAAACGCAAAACCAGTTTTGCGGTTTCTTCCACGCGCGGCTTGACAAAAACATCAATTTAAAAATTGACGTTTGTGACAAATATTTTGATTGATGGCGACAATAGATTTCGTCGGGTTTCATGGGATAAGCGTGACGTGGAAGAGGAGGAAGTTTTGCTGCGACCACTGACCCCTATCATGACCTTTTTGCTTATCTTTGAACTCCAAAACAGACACCTTAGCGCTTAGCCACGGTCACTTTAATCGCTGTTTGCCTAGCCATGACTATCTCGATGACCCATGCACGCGTGCGCGTAACTTCGCACTTCTCCACTGCGCCTCTCGATGCACATCGGCTATGTTTGCCTTTTTAAGCTCCGTGCGCGGTCTCCTATTCACTAAATATGCGCAAAAAAGCATCTCAGCGGCCCTTTTGTGACTGTCCGAGAGATTGATCGATTGTGAGACAAGACGAGACGTGACGAGACTTCCTTTTTGTAGTTGTCGTGAATTGTAGTTGTGCTTCTGGGATGCGAGAAGATGGACACGTTGATGTCTAACTGTTCTACTGAGTCGACGACTTCGACCAACGATGGGTCGATCAATTCTAGGCCTCCGAGTGTTAATCACCGCCTGGTGAGGGGCCGTATTGTTTATAGGAAGAAGAGACGGTAAGGATTGCTAAAAAAGCCATTTTTACTAAAAAGCGTTGGCGTTTGAAGCTTGAAGTTTATAAAACATTAACGGGGCCGAGCGCGCTATCGTGCGAAGGTACAGGTTCAAAATGCGTTCTTAGTCGGCGCTTTGCGCCTCTACGGGGCCATGAGCACACCAATTTCGCATTTTCATGAATTTTTTGAAATGACGCACATTATAAATCGTTCGATTCCAATTTTTGCGCATAGTTGATTGAGCACAAAAACGCCCGCGCCATCGCTGTCAATTCGGCGCTTGCGGCACCGATTATTTCGGCGTGGTCACGGTTGCAAAACCGACCGCTCCGCGGCGGCGGCTACGGACCGAACGTGTGAAAAGCGTGACAGACAAAAAAGCGTGACGAACACGTCTGGATCGTTCTCCTTTACATATAGGATTAGGTCAGGATAGGTCAACTTGGCCCTTGGTTGAGTCTTGGTGTTTTATGTGTTTTTTCAATCTTGAACCTATTTACAGCGTTTTTGTCAAAATACATGGAGCCCATCTTATCCTCCCAACATTCGCCTCTTTGATTTTTGGTCATAAAACATTTTTTCTGTTCTTAAACATACCAAAAATCGCTCCCCTGAGACCATCCCGCATATTCCATTCCATCAAAACCCAAGATATTTTTGTTATGCGCCATCTTTTATGAAATCTGCCCAGATTGCCCGGACCACTCATCGCACACACACACACACACACACACACACACACACACACACACACACGAGTCCAATAATAAATAAATTGCCCAGAACGAAAACTACAAAACGATGGCGCGTAGAAAACAACATTACACAAGAATTCGATCACTAATGACCGCTCCGATGGTGAATGTACCAGATCATAAATTTTCCAAGCTCGTTGACCCCGACGAATGAAGGTAAATCTAGTCAGCTGTGGAGGAAGTGGACCCTTTGGACTACAAACCTTAAAATGGTTTAAAATTAAACATTTAAAATTTTCAGTTTTTAAACTTTTTCAATATGGCTAAAAATGACGATTTTTTGAGTGCTAGCATTGGAAGGAAACATTGAAAAGCCATATTTTCTGTCTACAATTTGTTCGCGATCTGGTCACACACCTTGACCTTCTCGTCGATCTGGTGCCTCTTCAGAGCCTCCAGTGTGGTCCTCATCTGCACTGGTCGATATTCGTTGACCAGGTATGCATGTTGATGAAGAGAAGCCGGATTGCTTCAATCTTCGCGAAGCGTTCGGGACTGCCCCAAGCGCTGATGAGGTTTTGGAGGAGGTCGAGGAAGTTGGCAACCACGCTGGCGTTGAGTTTTTTGAATTCTTTTTACCATGAGAGGCCACTGGTCGTATAGGATTCGATTCCGAGAGACTTGAGCGGCTTTGGGGCCGCTTTGGGGCTATCGACCTTTAAAACCCAGTTACCGATGAAACCGCACTTCTGTTGACTCTTTTTTGTCACTGGGGGCTAGAGCAGTTAAATTTGAACCTCAAATTTTACGCCTAAAAACATTTATTTCAAGCCCTCGGGACCCGCGCTTCCTAATCAAAGTCCACACACTCAAAATTGAGTTACACGTCCAAAGGCACTTGTTGCATCTCCTCCCCTGCTCCACAAAAATCTCTTTTGCCCTCCTTGCACGCATAAACAAATTGGTCTTCATCGTCTTCAGTCGTTGTCCGGCTGTCGCACGCCTCCCGCCGCCCCTCAAATAAACAAAGTTGATCTCCCTTTTCTCAAGCCCCAAAATCTCTTCTACATTTTGCCATTCACCCTCCTCCCGCACCCATACACACGACTTCACTTCTTTTGTCCTCCTTGCAAAGTTGTTTGCCGCGAGGACGTGCGGCTGTAAACGGTTTCGTGCGACACACGCCTATTACGGTCGGTCGAACGCGGCGCCAACCTGACCGGCGGAGATCTATTGAGGACCATCTGAGCATTGTCAACGCGAGTGGTCTTGCGGAGATGCGGATTCTCTGTGGATACGTCTCTGATGCTGAAAGGTGGTCTAAGTGGTCGGTCTTAGGGGTTATGTCGGAATGGGGCTTTGCTAAGACGTCAATGTCACTTTTAGTTAAAAGGGTTTTGAAGGCCCCAATTGCAAATTTTCATCGACTTTGAGTTGATACAAAAATAGGGTTTTCAAAACCTGCAAGGACCAGAGCAACCTCAGCAAACCAAAAGTACCAGTTGTTTTACCTAATTCTCCGTATGTTTAGCACAACATCACGTCCCGATGCTTCGCACAACAGCACGGACGTTGAAAATCTGTTACCGCTCAGAAGCACCGCGTCGGCTTACTACGGTAATCCCTTCGAACGCGCGAATCTTCGCTCGAGTCGGTCACACGAGAGTTTGTTGAGCTACTCGACTACCAGCCACATGATTGATCTGGGTAAGTAACTTTTAAAAGCCAAAACTACAAATTTCGAGGCCTAAAAATAGCCACGCTTCACACCCAAACCACGAACCGTTGTGTTTATCCCTCCGCTGTTTCCATTTTTGCACCTCGGCGGTGCGAACGCGTCCGCAAATATCAAATTTCAACAGAGCGTCCATTGTTTGGTGGCTTATGACGAGATTGAATCGTTTAGGTTCCGAAGAGACAAAGCTTCATCCTGTGCATCCGTCGGTCTTGGACGTGCCCAACTGTTTCAAGGTGGCGAACACGTATTACGCATGCCGGACGCCTCAGGAGAGAGCGAGGTGGATAGAAAAGTAAGTTTTTTGAGCATCTATGATGTCAGTTACTCTGAAAACCGATTTCGCGCACAAAAAAAGAAACAGAAATTTTGGTTTGAGGACGGCTTCGAACCCCGATATCGAGACTAATAGGCAGGAGTGCTAGCCACTGAGCTAATGAAGCACTGTCTAACTTTTGTCTTCGAATAGCGCAGTGGCTGCGCTCTTGTTTATAAAACTGCACATCCCGGTTCGAACCCTGCCCAAACATTTTTTTAACATTGTTTTGTATTTTTAAGTTTTTATTTTACGTGTTAGCGTCTAAAAACGTGCCTTAACGGTTTTTTGGTACTTGGTTCTAAGTTTCCTGACCCTAAATGTAACCGCACACCTTCTCCCAACACTCCTCTCTTTGCGCGTTGTTCTACACACTCCAAAACAGTTTGTTTGCTTAGCGGTCACCTTTGGTTGTCGACCGATTCGTGATCGCTTCCACCTCCAATCGATGCCATCCTCTCCCACCCAAAAAACGTCTCCTTTTGGAGACGCAGGTGTTATCTCTCCTCTCACTGACCATACGAAACTCGTCGGCCACTTCCTGCTCGGGTGACTCATTAGCATTTCGACCCAATTTTTGTCGCTTGTCTCCAGATGTCCTTTGTGGGCAGTTCTCCGCTTTCGTTCTCAAGGTGAATACGAAAGATCGGGTTTCTGCGACTGGGAAAGGGAGAGGCTGTTATTTGCCTTAAATGTGGGTTGTTGAAGCCTGGCGCCAAATGAAGTTGTCTTCATGGATCGTTAAGTTGACAAAGTGGGCTTTGTTCCTTTCTGACAAAACACCGTCCGCTGTTTTGGTACATTTTTGTTGTAACACTTCATAAAAGTGCTAAAATGCTAAAAGCAATTAGGGGTGCGAATGACCACTCAACCGCTTTTTGTCCTAGCGCCACTTTACAATGGCTGCTGACTCAAATCAAAAATCTGCTGTTTCATGCAAATTCTGAATCACCTTGCACTCTTCTCTGCAGACCCGCCTAACCCAGACGTATAATTTCCTCTCCTATTCTTAGCGTGCACAATAGTTCTTCCCCCCACTGAGTCTGCGCCACCTGTCAGATTCCTGCAATGTCCGAACATGCCTGTAATCGTCTCCTGTCGCCGATCCAAATCGGGTCAAAACACGGCCACCCCGAGTCGTTAGACCCATCAACCGCCTGTCGTCCCTCTCTCGTTGTGCGGCACAGTCTCATATGCATGTCATTAGCATATGGTTGTTGTTTTCGTAACCCTCGCGCGCACCTTCGGGTCTGTAAAAGACCCTCCTCTTAGCTGGTGCTCTTGCTAGCTGTGCCGACAGCTGTATTTGGTCCCTTGCGCGAGAGCGCGCGCGTAGATCAATTATGACAAAGGCCGGCTGTAATTATTCTTTCGTTCTCTTTGGGTCCTTGTGGCCCCCATCAAGAGCGCCGAAAGCTCATCCGATATCGCGTAACATTGGCCTCTTTGGCCTCGACTTGTGGCGGTGGTCGTTCCCGACTTCGTGTGGGAAAAACGTTTCATCATAGTAAGGAGAGAGATTTATGGACTTTTTCGTGGATGTGGAGAGGAAAGTGAATAAACCTAGTTTTGGGTGGTTTAGGATTTGAGAGTTCTGGAGTTTCAGCGTGGGATGGAACGTGTTTTAGGACTGGTCAGGAACGTTTGTAATCAAAAATGTGAATTCAAATAAAATTAGATTTTTTCATGTTGCTGAAGCCTCAAATTGATTAAAATCTTGTTGTAAAAATGTTGAATTTTTCGGTTAAATTGAACCGTTTCTGATAGCGATCACCCTAACTTGTAACGCTTCCATTGAACAACGTCAAAACCAGTGTAACAAAGCACCATTTAGCAAAAACTAATTCGTTCGAACTCGCCTCGATTTCGCTGCCTCCTCTCACCTCCTAACGACGTCCATAAAACGTGCTCGGTTCTTCGCACTCCTTCATCCACGCTTTGATCTCTTTTACTTTCCGTACCGCCGGCGGGAGGCCACAAAGGTTGCCGCCTAAATATGGCAAACATGGGTCGTTGCTTGTCATAATTAGAATTGGACTTTTGGGAGCTTAAAGGTCACCTGCACGCTTTTCGGAGCCTTAAAACCAGTTTGCCCCTAACGGAGTCTCCTCCCGCGCAACCCTTTAATAATCATTCAAGCAAAGAGAATGTATTTTTGCTGCGCATGCACCACGTAATCCACGGCGATCCATGTTCGGTGAATCCAGGACCGGACCCTGCCTGATCCCATCCCAGGAGACGAGATCTGTGCAGGCGTGCAATCGCCGCTTTTGTTTCCAATTTGAATATCGAGTTTCGGCTGGTCGGCGGTCGTCAGGGGATGAGTGGCGCTCGCCGCGATCGTCGCTGGAATTTCAACGAACCGTGGCGGCGAGATCGACGCGGTGCAGGCGATGAAAGATGATGAACGTAGAACTACTCTGGAACTCTTTGTTCGGGTTCTTCGGTACTACTGATGATCTGAGTTTGTTGTTGTGAGGAGGAGGCGAAGATGGGTGATGGGAACGGGTGGAGGAGTTCTTTATGAGGTGTTACGCGCTGTCAACTGCTCTTGGGAATGCTGTTTTGGTTTTGCGGCATTGATCAATTCCAGGTCTTACCTTAAAATCAACCTGAATCTCGCTAGATACCTTTTATGACGCCATCTCTCAAACCTGTAAATGATCGTATATAATCCCTTAAGCCCATAATTACCGTCTTAGCCTAATTATGCGTTTTTGCGACTTTGACCGTCTTGTTTTGGAGCTAAATTGGTATTCTGTGTTCAGTTGGAATTGGGTTGCGTGAGAAGAATTCTAAGGAAGTTGTTTTGGAAGAAAAACAGGAAAAATCTAATTTTGAGAATTGTCCTAATTGAGGCTACACTGAACTATTTTCAAGCTTGATTTTAAAAAGGACGCTTTTTCAAACTTGTCTTACAGCTAAGTGTCCAAACATTGGTGGCCTGCAAAAATTAAGTTGCAGGCCACCTGGGCTTTTTGCTTTAAATCCTAAATCCCTCACCAGAAGCCATTTTTCTGATTTCAATCAAATTCACTTTTTTTATTTGTTTTGCCAAAATTTAATAATTTCAAGCTTCAAATTTAGGTTCATGAATGCTGTTTTAAGAAATCTTCTGACCAAGTTTTTAAAATCTAGTTTAAGACCACATTTCGACCGCTTAGACCCACCGGGAGTCATTTTGAAAAACTCTTCCAAACCCATAATATTTGCCCTTCCCACATGCCCTTCTTCTCCCTCCCCCCATTACACGCCCGTCACTCGTCAAACATTTAACAATCTCCCATTTTTCCACCCGGAACGTCTTCCTGCACCCCAAATTTGATTAATTAATTCTGTGCTGCACATCTGCAGGCCATTCGCTCTTCGCCGTCGGCCGTCCGACGGCGGCAATTTTTGTACACGCCACATCTAACGAGTCCCACATGTGGGAGAAGACGTGGCGGAGATGCTCAAGAGGGTCTCGAAGAACTCCTCGAACTCATCCGCCTCCCACCCGGCCAGCGGCCTGCCGCAATTTGATCCCAAGTGAGCCCTTGGAGGGTGCTGTTTTCGGTTGTTTTCGGCCACACATCTCTCTCCTGTAATCAGGTCATCAGGTAACGCCCCGGTCTTGTTCCACAGTCCACCTGCCCCGGCGAGTTGCCGTGTTGGCGCAGAGGATAAACATGCAATTTGCATAAAATTGGTTTGTCCTCGGCGGCCGGCGATTAGTGGTGACGGCGGACGGTGCGAGAGTAGTCGAGATTATGCCGTTTCGAGTGTCAGTGAGCCAAGTGAGAAGGCTCGGTGGTGGTGACAGTTTTTCGATGCTTTCGATAAGCCGGAAACGTTACTGTTTGATGGGTATTTGGTCATGGACTCCATGACTCTTTAACTTTAGTTAAAGCTATTTCAACGTTATTGACGCCTAAAAAGACTATAAAAAGCCAATATTTGACCTAAGTGGCTTCGAACCCACATCCAGTCCAGCGCACTATCACTGAACTAATCAGACAACTCGATCCTCAACTCACTGGCAGTGAGATTAGCTGGCAATCTGTAGGTCTGGGTTCGAGTCCGAATTAGTGTTTTCCGGTTTTACGAGTGTTCATTGTTGCGTTTTAAAAGTTAGAAATAAGCAGTTGAGATGTTTAAGATTTTTGAGACGCCAAATTTATTTAAACGCCCTCTGGAAAATAATAGCGTTTAGCTAGAAAATAGGAAAAAACAAATCGTAAAGGTTCCGTTCTAAGCGCCGCGCATTTCCTATAAGCGACCTTTAGGAGAGGCAGATGTCTCTCGATAGCTTTCATAATATTTATGCACACGTGCTGAAATTTGGTTGTTTTGCTTGTTGCTTGTCTTAGACGTCTTGTCTTAAGCAATTTTTCGTCCGAAAATTTTGTAGCGATTTTAAATTTTAAAAGTTGATTTTGTCTTTGAATTTTTAGGGTTTAGTGAGTCCTAAGACCGATTTTTGAGCTCCTTAAGACCCGCCCTATTTCGCTTGTTTTTCAGTCATCTTGAATAAAACATCGCATGAACACGAAACAGTCCTTAATGCATTTACAATCAGCCTTCTGTCTCATCCCAGCCCTAGCCCATTCAGACCCTTAAAACGAGGACTTCATCACACGAAATGTCTTCTTTTATTTTCTCTTTTTTGTTCTAAAGTGCGTGAATTCTTCCGCGCCTCTCCCAACCTCGAGCGGCCGCCGCCTAATCTCTCCCCTGGCAGTCATTGTTCGCGTCGACACAAAATCTCTTAAGAGCCATTGACATCGAAGAAGACGAGTTCACGCCCAAGGCGTCTCTCCTCTCCATATTGCGTCGTGAAAATGACTTTGAGTTCATCTTTTCAAACTTCTTTTTCCGCCAATTTAAGAATATGTTTTTTAGTTTACGTCGAGCGATGACACCCGATCGGGACTATCGGGTGCGGACGGAGCAGTCGTTGCAGATTTGGATTTTAGAGGCGAAGGGAATTCCGTCGAAGAGGAAATATTTCTGCGAGATTTCTCTGGATAACACTCTGTCAGGAAGGACGTCTTCAAAGTACAGGAATGATATGTGCTTCTGGGGACAGTATTTCGAGTGGAGGTGAGTCGTACTTTCTTCAAATAGGCCAAAAAAGGAGAATTTAAGATTTATCTTGCCTATATTTTTGGTTTTTGCCAAAACAAAAAGTTTTAAAATTGAAGAAATACAGTTTACGCAAAAAAAAGATTAATGACCGTAGCAGGCTTCGAACCCGGCTCGTACGACTAACAGTCCGAAGCAGTAACTACTGAACCACGCAGACATGTCTATCTAGAACGTGTGCTTCAATAGCGCAGCGGTAGAGCTCTCAGCGGTGAATCTGAAAGTCTAGGTTCTAGCCCCGCAGCATCCAAAGTTCAATTTTGGGTTGTTTTTTTTGCTTGCTGAATTTTTTTCTGAGCAATTCGAATATTTTTTGGCCGAAATTCCTTTGAAAATGTGTTAATTCATGGTAAAAATAAGAAAATTTGGATTTTAATATTAACCTCTTACCTCCGGTTTTGGCCAAAATAATTAGTTACAGACCCAAAAAAATACATTTAAAAATTATGGACCGTTGCAGGATTCGAACCCTGCTCGTACGATTATCAGTCCGACGCACTTACCACTAAGCCATACAGACATGTTTATCCAGAGCATGTGTTGAATAGTCGTAAAGCTTTCGGCTGTGAATCTGACGGTCTGGGTTTTAACCACATTACGTCCAAAATTGAATTTTCGGTTTTTTCCACCCCTGAACGTTTTTTTTACTGAAGTTCTCAGTACTGACTACAACATAATCTCCCCCATTTCCAGCCCGATCGACCCAAAGAAGACCATCTGCATCAACCTCTACCGCGAAGTCGACCCAAAAAAGAAGAAAGAAAAAGACCGCTACTCCCTCATCGGATACGTGCAGATCCCCACGGTGCAGGTGAACGCTCGTCACCCCGTAGAACGATGGTAAGTCCCTCTGCCTCACCTGTAATTGGGTACCCGAGTGGGTTTACCCTCTTTTTACCGTTACAAATTACCATAATCGCCAGAAGCGGCGCTGACGTAAATCGCCGCAAATCCCCTGCTATTTGAATCGATCCCCGCGCGCAAGTTGAAGAAAGCGATGGGAAACCGGTTTTGCGATCCCACTTATGTGATTTGATTATTTACGCTGGGAGAAGACGAAGACCAAAAGCACGCGATTTGCAACGCCAGCGCTTTATTAGCGTAATGACGGGGTCCGTGAAGTGACCAGTCAAAGACGGTGCGCAACAAAGTAGCCCCTACTTTGTTGCGTTTTCCGCGCAGTTTTAGAAAAGATTTAAGTGGGGATTCCGGAGGATTTAAGTGACTGTGGTTAGTTCCACCTGTGTGTTCTGAGGGTTTCTCTGTCACAGTGTGTTTTGGTATGTTCAGGATTGTTGAGACCCTTAGGATAAACTGTTCACATTAAATGCGACCTTAGATGGCTACCTAATTGGCTTAACCCCGTTTTCACGTCCTTTTCCTTGACTTCATTTCTAATCCTAAGCCAATTAAAGTATGCCTAAAACGGAATGTTTAAAAAATTTCGCTATTTTTCCTTTTAGAGTAAATCCAAGAACCCTTATTAGCCACCCTTGTCTCCAAGCGTCATTCAATTAATCCCACATTAATCCTCGCCTCCTAGAAACCCTGTTGTTTACCGCTTCACCCTTAAAGCCTTTTCCCTTCCACCCCTGAGTGACAATTACCGCCTTATCTGCCGACCACATCGAAAAGTCTCAATTGCGCGATGGCGGTGGCGCGATGCTATCTCCTCCCAAATCCTTCCTCCACGGTCGCCGTCAGTCGATGACCCTCGATCATAATAGCGCAACCCTCCCACGTTTGTCAGCAAAGGGTTTAGAGGGGGACTCTTCTATAACAGGTGCTGATTGCAAGGTCGAATTGATTGATTGCCATTGAAAGGCAAACGCGCACTCGCGCGCACCCCGTGGCTGGGAGGAGGAGGGAACGGTTCTGCCTCGGAGGGGAAACAAACGAAAACGAAATTGTACCCCCGCTGGGGCTGGCGGTCACCGTTTCTCTAATACGGTTAATCGTAGGCGTACAACGCTCGTACCAGACCAGACTTTTACTAGACTACTAGACAAAAATTGAAAGTTGTAAATTTTTGGTTGTTCGAGTCATTTGGGTTTGCACTAAATTTTGATGACTCACATTATAAGCAGCGTCCGAGTGTGCAGCTCATGTTTGTTTAAGAGATACCTCGAATCTCAGATAATTGAGTCATGATCTCTAGCTAGGTATAACAAGCCTTAAACCCTAGAAGTGCTAGCTGACGTAACCTCTACGTAGATACCCAAGAATCCCATATCGTATTCCGATCAGCCCTTTTTCCACCCTAATCACCCTCTCTCCATTCTTCCTCCCCCATTTAGGGGTGCACCCCGCGTGGACAACCGCACACCCGCGTCTAATTATTTATTCACTGACCCGTCATATTTGTTTTGCGCTCCTTTTTCGCGCCCTACGCGCCGCCCGTTCAACTTTCTTTTTGTCGCCAGACCGCCGCCTTCTTCCTGTTGAGGGTCACTCCGATCCACTCCACGGCCACCACCCGAAAATGGAGATTTGCTGGCCCTCGTCAAGGCATCGCCTGCACGAGTCGCTGGAGATTCCTTCGCTCATGAATTCTCCGGCTTGTAGAACGGTTTCCCTGTCACGGCTTGACCGAGAGGGAGATTCTCCGTTTGAGCCTATTGCGGCCGGACCCACAGGGGTGCCCAAACGGTTCTGTTTTGTCCAAAATGAGAAGAATTTTTTGAAGATTCGAACCTTGTTTGGGATTTATTGTCGGTAGGACTTTTAACTAGCAAAAATCATGATATCTAATTCTATGTGGGCTTATCTAAAGTGCTCATTTTTAGGTACACAGTGACCTCAAGCACGGACTCCACCAGCAACCGCCTCTCCTCCGCCATCGGAGGCTCAAAATCGAACCAAGAACAGCCTGCGATCCGAGTGAAGGCTCGATATCAAACCGTCCAAGTGCTCCCAATTGTTGCCTACGACGATTTGGTCCGATTTGTGCATGCCAACTACCTCCCAATGTGCCGAGCCTTAGAGCCGATTCTGGGAGTCAAGGCCAAGGAGGACATCGCCACAAGTCTTGTGCGCATTCTGCACAAACCCCGGCTTGTGAAGGACTTTTTGTGTGATTTGGTCATGGCGGAGGTCGATCAGTTGGGTAAGAATGAGTTTAATTTTAAGGTTAAGAATTAACTGGGACTGTAAGATCCAATTTCGTGGCTGAAATGTCCAAAATGTGGGTTTTTACGTGAAAAAAAATTGTTAGAAAAATAGAAAAAAAAAACGTTAAAAGCAAGAAAAAAAATGCTTGACGCTGCCGGCTTCGAACCCAGCCCTTATGATTTACAGTCCAGCACACCATCCACTCTTCTATTCAGACATGTCTGGCATTTTTATGGCAGTCCCGTGCTCCAATAGCTCACTGGTAGTGTTCTTAGCTGGCAACTTGAAGGTCTGGGTTCGAATCCACCAACCTCACATTTTTGTTTTTTTTAGGTTTTTACGCAATTTTTTGGTTTTCTTTTACGTCAAACACATATTATTCCTGTAATTAATGTCTATTTTTGCAGACAACGACCATCTAATGTTCCGCGGCAACTCGCTCGCGACGAAAGCGATGGAAGCGTACATGAAACTGGTCGGCGACGAGTACCTGCAAAACACGCTGGGCGCTTTCGTGCGCACCGTTCTGGAATCCGAGGAATCCTGCGAAGTCGACCGCACGAAGCTCGGCAACGCTAGTAACGGCACCCTCGAGCGGAACCGGCATCACCTTGTCATGCTTGTCGAAGGCGCCTGGAGGAGAATCCACGCCTCGGCCAACAGCTTCCCGCCTGAGTTGGGAGAAGTCTTCGAGCGTCTTAGAAACAGATTAATCTCGAATGGCAAAGCAGAGCTTGCAGACAATCTGATCTCCTCGTCGATCTTCCTTCGATTCCTCTGTGCAGCCATCATGAACCCGAGTCTGTTCAACCTGGTCAGTGAGTATCCTAGCGAACAGGCTACCAGGAAACTGACCCTGATTGCCAAGATCCTCCAGACCTTGGCTAATTTCTCCGAATTCGGAGGCAAGGAACACTACATGGAGTTCATGAACGACTTCGTCAAGCGAGAATGGAAGAATATGGCCAATTTCCTGAAGGGTATCTGCAGGTGTTCTACAGTACCCATTGGATACTCAAATACTGTTTTCGAGACCATCGACATGGGCAAGGAACTCTCGCTGCTTCACTCCTACCTCACCGAGGTGTGGACAAGTCAGATGCATGAGAAGGCGGTGCAGAAAGACCCAGACCTTGAAGGAGTCAAGAAGATCCTCTTGGACATCAGCTACAAGAAGGAGAAGCCAGAGACGATGAATATAAGACAGCAGATGTCCAACTCGCCCCATAGCGACTACGAAAACGGTCCCAAATACCGCATGTCAAGGAGTATTCCAGCATCTTCTCTCAACACCAGCGACGACTATGTGACCAACAACGCTCTCCTCAGCGACAACATCGCCATCACCAAGGCCGGTTTGTCGGTTCAGCAACACCGAAATCTCCTTCGTGGAAGACATAGCAACTTCTACGGATCTACGGAATACTTAACGAACAACCGATCGCCTTATGTGAGGAGAGAATTTCCGATCTACGACGAGGTGGCCCCTCCTAAGAACTCCAACTCGTTGTCTTCCTGCTCAAACACTTCCACAGACCCAGCTGACGATGACGACTCAGATTCCGAGCCTACACATCTTCATCCTCCTAGAAAGAACCACAAACGAAGACCTCCTCTTTCAGCCTTCAAGGACACCCCTCCTAACAGAGTTATCGCGTCAGGAGCTCTCGTAGCAGCGCCTTCTTCTGGCTATCAGAGCCAAAATCACAGCAGCAGTTCTACCTCGAGCAGTCCAGTTGAAAACAGCGATCCAAGGTCCGCGTTGGCAATACACAATCCTATGTACACGGCGCCTCCTGTAGCTAATCCTTCGACTTCTGTTGGGCTGCTGACAGTAGGAGCTAGGCCGTGCTATGTGGATGTGGGGAATGATAGTTGTTCTACGTCTGAGTCTTCAGTCAGCAAGAGCTCGTTACCGAGGTTAGGAATTTTAAATTTTTCAAAGTTCTTAAAGCGTGAACTACTAAATTGTTCCCGCAAGGATCTGGGCACTAATTAAACGCCTAATTAACATGTATGACAAATTGCCTATTTTTAGGACCAACCCTCACGCCCGACAGAACCTCTCCCGCCCTCTCCCAGCCACCCCAAAAATCGTCGTAGCTCCAACCCTAGTTGACGTGTCACCCTCCCTAACCAAAGAAGAACTGATCATCGAAAAACAACGTCGCCAAATCTTGGATCTTCAGCGGGAGAACGAAGAACTCCGCCGACTTTTCCAAAGCGCCCCGGCGATTCCTCGCTCCGAATCGCACAAAATGATCTCGCAACTTGCGGTCAAGGGATCGACATGTTAGGCTCCTCGTAAACCGTTTTCCTATCCCCATTCTAGTGCCTCAGACTCTTAAAAGAGCTTACCCAACAACAACCCTTCCCCAAAAGTACTCTCCGGCTGTGATACACCTTATCTCTTACTCCTCAGATATCTAAATGGTAATTTATTCAATCGCATATTATCTCCTTTCTTGGCTGCTTCTGCTAAGCGATCAAAGTCCATTCAAGTCAGTCCCCAACAGCTCGAATCTTATATGTTCACTGATGTAAATAGAGACTCTTTATCCCAATCGTTTTCGCCCGTTATGGTCTATTTTGTGTGTATATTCTCCCTCCCTACTCTCTAGGAATATGTGCAAATGCTTTATCTTACCGAACATCAATTCAGTTCAACAAAAATAAATATTATTTCATCAAGACACGAAAATAGATGTAACACCAAAGAGACCTGATACATGAGTCCCTAACATGGAACGAGCCAAAAATCAAGCCAAAGCAATTGTTCACCAATGAGCGCTGAAGAAGTGGTTGGCAGTGAGATTGATTTCCAGTGACTTTGACTTTGTTGCTAGTTCAAATCCATTTCTTGTAAGAACAAATCCAAAATAAGGACAATCTGAACGGACGGATACGTTTTGAAATGTTCCGAAAACTCGCGGAAACGATTAGATCATTGGAAGGTCGATTCCGCTCAGCATCGGAACTGGGACCTTGAAAGTGACTTGGAGCATATCTTAACCACAAATCCAAATCATATGTAGTAGCGAATTTTGAGGACATCGTTGTCAGTAACGTTGATACACAGTTTGAACTAACTTATCGTAAAAACACACTTCAAAAGCGGACGACCTCATAAGGATAAGTTCTGATGTACTCTAAAAACTCTCGGGAGGTATTGGAACATCGAAGCTTTAGCTTTCAGATAAGTTTGCAGTGCGGATCTTTGAAATGCTTGTCGACGTGAGCCTTCAAGATTTCTAAGCTAGGGGTAGCGCGCGAAGCAGAGCCAAGGTCTAAAAATCTCAAAGTTTTACTGAAGAAGAGCTCTTCAGGAATTTGGTCTTGTCTTCTTCTTGTTTCGAGCCTCAAAAATAACCTTGCTTGAAGGTCCGAAATGCATTATATGAAAGCTTAAATGTTCTGAGAAGATCATTTTCCACAATGAGTTCTTGAGTGCCTTTCTCCCGGCAGTTGAGTTCAGAATCCTCTTTCAAAAGAGCCCAAACAAGTTTCAATATTTCCAGCTTCTCAGACGACTTAGAAACGTTCCAATTGTCTTGATGCAAGTATTTGAAACTTGAATGAGGAATAGTAAGAAATCTAGCTAATTTTATGTAGGCAAATTTAGGATTCAAATCGTTAAACTTGAGAGAAGGCTGATCTTCTCTGTTGTCAAGCGTCAAATTCCAGTAGAACTCGTCTGAGTCAAGTTCTTGAAACAACTTAAATTTATAAGCCTCATAGCGAGCTTGGTATGGAGCGGAGCTCTCAAACCAGATAATGCTGCCGAGATCAATCACAGCGTTGAGATCTTCTTTTGGGTGGGTTTTGGCTAATCACAGATTCGCAGAACTCAGCCGGTAGATCATCCATGTCGGCACAGGCTTGAGGATTAGAATAATGAGGATTAGATTTCAGTGACTCAGTTCAAATTGAAGTGAATATAGCAGTGCGACAATCGGCGCTTTAAGATATTAGCCTCACATGAATACTGTTACATTTTTAACGCTTATTAACGTTTGTCTAGCTCTCTTAACCCTAGCCTGAACCAAATGCGCTTCCAAAATGGATCTATGAACTCAAATTTTGTGTTTAATGGCTATAGAGTTTTCCTTGCTATGACGGCTGTTTACAGCGCGTTCCTAACGTTTACAACGTGCCACAATTTTGGCGGCAAATCCTCTTCCCGAACGTGCGATCTTTCCAACTCGTTTTCTGCATTGTCAGTCGCTCCGTCGCTCGCCCGCCACACAAAAAATAATCCGCGAATCGTTGCGGGATTCGCAGCTGTCTTATGCAATGCCAGAAACGTGAACTCCTCCGCGATTGAATAATTTAGCCTGACCTTGAAGTCCTTATCTCAGCAGGTCTCTTATTTCAGCAGCTCACCATGTACAAACGCGTGAATCAGTCAGGCGGAGAGTTTGTGATTAAGAAGCCGGCGCCCGCGAATCGGAGTCACTTAATGCGGCCGAAATTGAAGCAAGTTGTGAACGAGGAGGTCGCTTCGCCTGTTGTTCCTAAGGGTGAGGCAGTCAAGAAGGTAAGTTAACACTCTACCGCTCGTTTCGGCCTTTTTTGCTTCCATTTAAGGCTGAAATTTGGCTAGATATACTGTAAACGCTATTTTCAGCCCCCAAAAGAAGAACCGCCGAAGCCAGAACTCCAAAGTGACCAGGAAGGCCATTCTTCAGCTGACGACACCCCCACTCGTTCTGGCCGCTCCTGCAAGAACAAGACCAAGGCCTGGGCCTCGCTGATGCCAGCAAAACGAGGCAAACCTGAAGATGAGAACGAGGAGGAAGCCGAAGACGCCAATACTCCACTACCATCGCCTCCCAAAACTTTCCCGGGGCTTCAAAATTCCAAACGTGGCCGCAGGTCGATTCCGCTCAGCAATTCCACGAACGCAACGCCACTGAAGAGGCCTAGCGAGTCCGTGGAAAGCACTCCTAAGGCGAAAGCTCAGAAGGCTCAGGAGCGTCAAGAGGTGAGCACATTCACATGTTTGACACGTTTCCGTCACGTGACTCCGTTGTTAGGGGCTCAAGACGCCTATCGTTTAAGATCCCCTGCTTCCTCACGCTATTGGTGTCTTCTAACGCTTTATCCCATAATTCAGGCCATGCGATCTAAAGAAAGCCTCCCGGAGGATCCTGCGTCCGTTCCCAAGAAAGCCCTGACTTCCAGCCGTAGAAGTGGCGGTGGACTTCGCGCCAGGACTGGAAGAGCCAGCGTGGGAGTGCCTCGTAATGGCCAAGCGGTGAATCTGAGTTCTCCTGCGGATTCATCGCCTCAGAAGTCGGCAGAAGAGGTCCCTGAACCCGTCAAGCAGCCTCGAAAGCGTCTCCAGCCAAGCGAGAGTCAGCAAACGCCTCAGATTCAGAATCCGCACGTTTTTTGTCTTCATTTGGCTTCTAAGTACGTGTCTTTCAGGCCCAAAACGCCCCGACTGGCCCAAGTTCAAGAAGCGCCCAAGGAAGAAGCTCCCAACCATGAGAAGACCATCGCTGATTTAAACAAGGTCATCACCACCTTGAAGGTGCCAAAAATCCAAAGTTTACTGTTCTAACTGCTCCATTTTTAGGATCAATGTAAGCGTTTAGCGGAACGCCGCACGGCAACCATCGAACATCTCGAAGCGACGCACAAAACGGTCGTCGAAGCCAAGGATCGTCGGATCGCAGAATTGGAAGCGGACCTCGAGCAGATGGAGAACACGCTTCAGAACGCGATTAGCGACCAAGTCGAGCAAATCAACGGATCGAAGGTTTAAAGAGGAGCTAAGCAGTTAGCGCATATGTATATTTGTTGCCATACATGGAATGGAGCATTTATGATCCCAAAAAGCATTAAACAACGCCCACAACCAATTTCCTTTTGATGATTTCGGTCGAACTGACCTTCAGAAGCGTTCCTTTGGGTTGGCCGGGAACGGAAGCAGCTGGGTTGGCTTGAGGTTTATTCTGGGGCCGTTTCATGCCGTAGGCGATGAAGCGGTCGAGAAGGAGATGATGCGCGACGGCCACGACGAAGACCGAACAGATTCCCACAACGACGGAGACGATGAAATGCCACCAGATGACCATTTTGGGCTGGAGAAGAGGAAATGCAGAGTTGGAGAAAGGAGAAGAGCTTGAAGACACGACCGGTTCGGACGTGCAGGTGTGGTAGAACTGAGCTTTCTAGACAGCCTTGGGGCAAGTTAGACAAGGAAATGAGTGTTTCGAGACATGAAAAGCGACAAGCAGAGCCATACTGACAGGGGAAGTGCAAAAGTCTCCTCCAAAAAAGTGGTCTTTAGCTCATTCGAAAGCTCTCGTTGCGCTGAACAGCGCTGTAAAATCAGTTTTTGCCTTAATGCACTCTTATCCGAGAAAAACGCGCGTCTAGAACGCAATACAGACAACCTGTCAGACATGAAATTCGCCGTTTCAGATAACTGGTTCGACGGCCTATTCCATATATGAGAAACTACGCATTTTCTGCAACATTTTTCTCAGATAAGAGTGCATTAGGAAAAAAACTGATTTTACAGCGTTGTTCAGCGCAACGAGAGCTTTCGAATGAGCTAAAGACCACTTTTTGGAGCACTTCCCTTGTGAGACAAGCAGAACGTGAAGCCTGCTTATGGTAGACAAGGTCTGTCAAAAAACATCTTATTCGTGTGGTAGACAAGATCTGCGAGGGAAAGCATTTTATTCATCAAATCAACCGATCATTTAGCAAAGGTTAACGTAGCGACGGTTCTGGGGGCCTCTCCTCTGGTCTCTTTTCTGCTTCTCGTATTTCGCACGCTCTTTTTCATTGTCCAGCGCCTCTTTCTTGGCCGTCGCGTGAATCTCCTCAAGCGTCTTCGGGCCATTCTGGGTTTGCGACTTTCTCGGCTCCCACTTGTTCTTCCTCAGGTCCAGGAGGTCAAGAACCTTGAAGCTCAACCGGTTTGAGAGGGTCGGCGCCAGGTTCTGGAGACAAGCGATGTAACCGTGGAGGTTCAGGTCTATCTCGACTTGGGGTTTGACGTGGTAGCGAAGTCGTTTCTGGCGAATCTCAGAAGATCTTTGCTGTTCCCAGCTCTTTCCCACGTCCGAGATCAGCTTGATAGCGCATTCCAGCGACTCTTCGTCGCTTTTTTGGGACTCTTTATGGGTCTTCAAAAGCGTGGCGATGCAGAGGTTAAGAATCTTGAGGCTGACAAGTTTGTTTCGGTAGAGCTGAGCGATAAGGCCGATATTGCCCATCACCCTACGGCGTTCCTTCAGCTGAGCCTTCGCGATGTTCTCCTGAAGGAGCTTCTTCGTCTTCTCGTTGTCAGCTTCTTGTATGTCTTTCTTTAACCCCTCGAGCTTCTCCTTGAAAGCGATTCGGCTTTCAGCTTCAAAAGTCTTCTGGCAGCGGCTTAGAACGCTGATGAGAAAGTGCTTAGAACGGTTGACGCGGCTCTCTTCCTGCACCTGACAGGCCACAAGGTCGCTGTAGAGAGGACAGTAGCTAGGTTCCTCGACGGCCTTGTCGAAAATGTTATCCACAACTAGAGGCAGAAGTTGACCATTTTTGAAGACGTTTTCGGCAAGGAATTTTTCTGTAAGTTCGCCAAAAGTGGTCGGAGTGATTTTGTTTAGGAGGCCTCGGATCTCCTTGGCTTTGGATTGCAGAGGGTCGGAAGAGGTTGGGAAGGTCTTTCGGGGCTTCCAGGCCTTTTCAGATCTGTTCCAAGCTTCAACTTTTGATTCCAGTCCCATGGAATCTTGAGTTTTAGGAGCTGGAGGAGTTTGAGGACGTCGGTTTGTCCTGGGTCGGAAGGCTTGTCCATGTTGACCTTGCTGGTTGAATCCTTGGCTCTCACGGTTCAAGTTCCTAGGATTCCATCTGCACTTTTCTTGAGGTCCGCGTGGCTTTTGGAAAAACGGAGTTTGGTCGCGGTGAAGGCCGAGCGCCTTAATTCTTAAGACAAGCTCGGGATCGCTCTTCACGGTCGGACGGATGCTCATAAGGAAGTCGGCGGAGTAAATCATGCTTCTTGGGACTCTGGATGGTCTTTGAAACAGGTTGTATACTTACAACTGGTTCTTGATACCTTATATAGGGATAAAGCAATGCTTCCGAAGCATCCCTTTGGCTTCAAACCGATCAATCGGAAGAGATGCCTAAGGCTGAATAATCAATTATCAGGCTGAAAGCAATGCCAAAGCTAAACGTTAGAGCAATAATCCGAAATGCCAACAGATGACCATTTTGGACTGCAGAAGAGAGAATGCAGGGTTGGGTAGGGAAGCAGAGCTCTCTGGAAAGGTTATTCGAAGGCACGACCGGTTCGGATCGGCGGGTGAGGCAGAAACGAGCATTCCAGACAGCCTTGAAGCAATCCAGAGAAGGAAGTGGACGTTTCGAGACATGAAAAGCGTGAAAACCGGGCTGATGAGTGTTGCTAGATAGGGGTTAGCTAGTTTGACGCTTTAATCGATTAATGTCTGGTTTGCGATTTTAGACAGCTACATGTGAGATAAACCAGTTGAGAGGTCTAGATATTAACCTGAAGTGTGTGTACAGCGTGTTTCAGCCTAGACTTTAGTTATCTTTCGGCTATAACTTTCGTAAGAGTGCGTCGAAACCCAGACATTTTTGTATTACTAGAATAGTGCTGTTCTCCTAATTCCGAAAACCCTAAACTTTTCCAGAATTTGAGCCGTTAGAGCCGAAAAACAGCTGAAGTGTGAGGTCCATAGGTGACAGACAAAGACGCACTCGAAAATAACTAGATACAACGCCGTTTTCGGCTGCAAAACTTGTCTGGTCGATAGGTGACCTTCTGTACACAACACGTCCAGACTGAAATACGTTGTCTGACAGAATCCGTTAATCTGGGACACGCCCATAAGACGATTTCCAGACTTGTCACTGCCTGATTGGCGATGTGGAGCGTTTTTAGACCAGTTTCCGTCTAACAATCTTTACCTGTCTGATGAGAGACTTGTCTAAGAAGCAATCTCGTCTAGCAGGATTGTCTCGGTTGAAACACAACCGGCTAGTGCCACCAGTAAGACCGAAGTGAGCTGAAATCGGTGTCTGAAATCCACAAAATTCATGTCTCCAAGCCGTCTACGCCTTGTCTAGACCACTGATTTCTGACTTTATTCATAGACGGCAGCTTCAGCACATCTCCTAGAACATCATCTCTTCGTCTTGGCACGTCAGAAATGATTTCCAGACATGCTACTGTCTGATTAGCGATCCCAGGCAGCTCTTGGATATCTGGTAGACCTGTTTCTGTCTGGCCTTCTCTGTTAGCCTTTAGCAGGACTGCCACACAGATTCTCGTCTAGGTCACTGTCAGATTGAGATACGACCGATCAGCACTACCAGGAAGCCGGAAATAAGCGGTGTCTGAAACCGACCCAATCCAGCCTATCCTGTCTCGAATGAGTCTCCACCTTGTCAAGACCAATGATTTCAGTCTTCACTCCTTCAAACCAGTTCCACCACCTCTCCTAGAGCGTCTTCCGACCTCCTTGCACGTTCTTCCCTTCCGCCCCTCCCCAAATCTGACACGATTCCTTCCCTTGCAGCCACCCTGAGGCGCTTCTACACTTTGCAAAACCCTGAGCGACCGAACATGCGAAATTTAAGAACATTCAAAATTACTGTACTACCGTAGATTCCGCAGGTTCTCAAAATCCGCGATTTTCAAAATCCGCCGCCGCCTTTCGTTCGCCTTTCAGCTCGAATTCCACTCTAGCGCCCCTCCAATTTCGCTTTTTAGCGTCCAGAAGCCGTCTTTTGACCTCTTCGTGCTAAGACCCTCAAAGGCGACCTAAGACATGCTTTTGGTGTCAATTTAGATTTGAATATAACACTGTACGTGTTAGCTGCCACCTCTGTAACGGGATCCGGCTTCTTGGCCTTTTTCTTAAGGGTTTCCGAGTGTATTTCCGTGAGTTCTTCGCGTTTCTTCGGGGTTTTCGAGCGCGTTGAGTGTTTCGCGAGGCTTCCGAATGTGTTTTCTGCGAAAAGCGCCGTTTTCAGGCAGATGTTCCGGCGGGTGCGCAACAGCGTGGCCTGGATTCCACCTTCTGAGCGCCTGAACGTCCAAATGCCCTCGATTAGCGGCATTTCTTCGCGATCGCCGCCTCCTCGACCACCCACCGAGGAGGCTGCTGCTATCGATCCGCCAAAAAACGTGAGTCTTGAGCCGTCGTTGCATTGGCGGTGGCTCGATTTCGCTGCGGGACCCGCTTTGCATCGCAATGGCGCGACATTGGTTGCTAGTGTGGCAGTAGTCGCATTTGATTTTCGAAGTGCTTTTCCACCACTTTTTATTGTTTAACTTCAAATTGTTTTGTGGTGATTTTATGACGCTCAAAATAATGCGAAGACGCCAATTGCAGATGCCATCGACTCCATCGAGGGAGAGCAGTGAGAACGCCGCTTCCGCGCCGACCACTCGCAGCGAGCGTCGCTCCAAGGCGAACAGCAGCAAGGCTTGGGCAACGTTGATGCCGGGTGCCGCGAAGCGAGGACGGGCCAGCGACGACGAAGAAGAGGCCGCCGTTCCTGTGAAGAAGGAGTCCAAGGAAGCGGCCGCCGCTTTGACGCCCAAGGCCGCTACCGCGAAGAAATCCAAGGCGAAGAAGGAGCCCGCTGGAGCCAAGGGCACGCCTCAAGTCAAGAAGGAGTCGCCGCCGCCTCCGCTCACGCCTCAGTCCGAGAAGGGCGAGGATTTGGAGAGCGTCGCGAAGAATTTCAGCACTCCAGTGAAGGTACGTTTGGGTGGAATCGTGGGATATGGCTTCGGGAGACTTAGGAGAGGAGAGCGGCGACCGACCGGTCAGCTCCCGGCGGTGGGAAACAAATGAATCTACCACTGGGGTGCTCGTCGCTTGTGTAGAAACGTACCTCTGAAGCTAATTAGACGCATTTTTGCCTGGCTTTGTACCGCGGATTCAGTTAGAAACGAATTTTTGACATTAAGCGGTTGCACCTGGCTTAATGCTTAGGCTGATTTTAGTTGAACGGTGATTTTAGCACGAAGACCTTGTCCCTGACCACGACACCGGGATTCTGAAGCTCTCGAAACTTCAAGACGACTTCTTGGACGAAGAAATGGACGACTCCGAGGAATTCGTCGACGATGACGCGGACGGCAACTACGCGATATCAGCTCCAACAAAGACGTCGAAGGCTAGCGCTCGTCGCAAGCCCGCAGCTCAAAGTGGTGCGAAGACGCCGCGCGGAGGCGCGAAACTCAAGGCCGGGACTTCGCAGAGCCCTCGCACACCGGCTGCCCGTGCCGCTGCGGCTCTTCCAGCGGCTGCCACTGTTTCTAAACCCGTTCCTGTGATGGCTCCCACCTCTTCGGCTGGCCCGAATCCTATCGCCGTCTCGCGCGCTGGAACCACCATCCTCTCGGCTTCTGGAAAGCCAGTGAAGATCGTTAAACTGTAAGCTTATTCTTATCTTAACCCAGTTTATCTATGTATTGCTTAGGAATGGCGCTTCTGTCCGCGGAGGACGTCTTCTCGCCGGCAAGTTTCCCACCAGCACCGTCACCGCGATGGCCGCCGCGCCTTCCGGCGCTGCTCAGAGCGCCCCCACGAGCTCCGCGGTCCAGAGCTTTCGCCCCATATCCGGAGGAGCCAGCGACGGCGCCGTCAGCTCGATGGCTTCGTCGACGTCCAAGGAGGTTGCCGAGATCACCCAGAAGTACAAGGACAGAATCATTCCGAACCAATCGGTGGCGGAATTTAACAAGATCATTGAGACGCTCAAGGTGAGTTCTGTCTACCTGACAAGCCTGATTTTAATCCAAATCCTCCTTTAGAGTGAGCTGATGAGAATGGCGGAGGATCGCATGCGCATGGCAGCGAATCACCGCGAAACCGTCGACCAGATGCAGCTCTCCTTCTCCACGCAGCTGGACCTGAAGGACTCGCGTATCCGCCAGCTGGAGCAACAGGTCGACCAGCTGCAGAAGAAGCTCCAAACCTCGGTCGACAACCACCTGATTCAGCTGCTTGGAAACGAGGCGCAGACCTCCAAGGCGCCTGGGATGGTCGCCTCCTCTAACGGTAAGCAGTATGCCTCAGCCGTTGGACCTTCGCCGAACGGTAGCTTAACCTTCGTTGTAAATGACTTCTAATCCTCGATTTCTCGTTGCAGCGGGAGCCGTGAAGCCGAAGTTCAACGTGCCGATGAGCAAAATCGTGGACGAGTACTACGCTGACGCCGATGACGACGCAGACGTCGATGTAAGAGATATGGCGTTATCCATGGTCTGTTTGAGCTTGCCTTTCGCTCTGTATCTCCATTTTCATCGTCAGAATTGTGTCGAACGAGTACTTATTTTCGTTCTTTCAGGGTATGAATCCCGACGACTATCAGGAAGACTAAGCCAAGAAAATCGGCTGAAGAAATGTGACCTGCGATCTCTGTCTAATGTGTATGCATTACCCCATTCAGAATGTCTACCATGTTTTACCCACTCATTGAATTTTTGTTATATTTTCCCCATAAAAATTGCTCCAGAATCGTCGTGAACTAAGGCTTGCAGGAGCGGCTGCGACTCGCGTCGCCCGCAGCTGCAAACGCGGAGTCGAAAAATGAACGTGTGACGTTTTCTAAATCGTTGCAGGTGTCTGGTCTCGATGCGAGGAAGTTTGAATTTCGTCTGCAAACGCGATGTCTGACTCCGGTCTGCAGATTTCGTAGGATCATTTTCGTCTCGCATCGATGCCAGGAGCGGTCAGTCGGAACTGCTGTCTGGGCGGTTTTCGTCGTTGTGTGTCTCTTTTAGGTCGTTTTCATTTCGCTCTGTGCTGCTGCCGCGTGCGGTCGGTCTCTTGGTTGCGTCATTCCGATGCCGCGATTTTGTCATTTTGGCTCCGAATTATTGCTGCATGTGGCCGGTCGTGCGCGTGCATCTGTCCCTCTCTCCTAGTCTTGTTCTCCTATTCCAGAGCCAAGCATGTCGTCCGGAGTACTGGTCAACCCCGAGTGCCAGGGCAAGTTCCGGATGCTCTCCGAAGGCAAGCGCCAGCTGCGCTACATAATCTACAAGATCGAGGACAAAGAAGTCATCGTCGAGACCGCCGTCTCCCCCGCAGAGGTATGTTTGTGCATGTTCCCAACTATTTCTTATGCTCGCTTTTGTTGTCCAGATCACGTCGTCGGCGGACGACTACGACGACAACTCCAAGGCCGCCTTCGACATCTTTGTCCAGGACCTGAAGGACCGCACGGCCGGCTTCACCGACTGCCGATACGCCGTTTTCGACTTTAAATTCACCTGCAGCCGTCCTGGAGCCGGAACCTCGAAGATGGACAAGATCATCTTCATCCAGCTGTGCCCTGATGGAGCCAGCATCAAGAAGAAGATGGTTTACGCCTCGTCCGCCTCGGCCATCAAGTCAACCCTTGGAACCGAGCGTATTCTGCAGTTCCAGGTTTCCGACGAGTCCGAAATCGCCCACAAGGAGCTGCTGAACAAGCTCAATGAAAAGTATCGCGATAATTAAGTGTCGGAAGGTCGCGTCTAGACTGGTTGTATTTTTAATAAACGTTTTGTTTATCCCTGCCTTCGTGTGCTCGCGTTTCAAGGTTCCGCCGTCAGTAGGCGTCTTCGTTAATTGTCATCGCGGTCAGAACGCATGCTCCCGTCCGCCGTTCCTACATTGGTGCCCGGGGGAGATTGCCCGGTCTGGAAAACAAATCCAGCTAGGTTACACACCTACGCTTGTGCTCACCGTGTTAGATTGCTGGAAGTTAAGGTTAGAATAGCTTTACAGGAGAAGCGAAGAAAACCACAGGGGATGTGGGTGTGAGAGTTGTGAGTTATCTTTAAGAATGGAGCGAGAGGCGAGGCATTTGGGGTCGGTGGAGTGCGTGGGACCTGTCATTCTAAGATGAGCGGGGGGAAGAGGAGCGGTCGGTGGGTTGGGTAGAATGAGTGGTTTAGGGAAATGCTGAGAGAGTCTTGAGTTGGGGGAGTTGTGAGTTGGGAAGAAGGAAGGAAACCACAGGATCTCCAGTGACTTTCTTCGCTTCTCTGTGGAGTCATACTAACCTCAACTTCTAAATGAGTTTGGACTCCCATTTCCCGAACTCTCAACACTTTTCCCCTATGGAGCATCAGTTCTCACCTCTTATCCCATCTCCCCGCACCCTCCTCCCACGAAACTTACAACTCTTCATCTCAAACCATCTCAAAGGACTCCCAACATCTCCCTAAATTAACTAGGACTGAGGATAAGATCCGCAGGATAGGCGCAGGAGTCGTTGTGAGGATGATTGAGAGTGAGGGTTCAGTTGGGTGATGCACGGGAGGACAGAAAGAATCCAGGAAAACAGGAGAAACTGTAGGAAAGACAGGAGATCGTGAGTGACCCAAAGGAGAGATAGGTGAGTGGGTGGTTGGTGGGAGATGGTTGGAAGGTGAAGTTAGATGGATCTACAGGAGACGCGAAGAAAGTTACAGGAGATGTTGTAGTTGGGAGAGTTGTGAGTGAGTTTTCAGGATGCAACGAAATTTGAGAAGGGAGTGATCGACAGGAGAAAAGAAAAAAGGTTTCATAGAAAAACATGAGACTGTTTGACCGACCGGTGCGATGTTTGTGGCTCTGTTGGAAATGACAGTTGTGGAGTGGGAGTGTCTGGAAAAGGCTTAGGTGTCTGAAACGGGGTTTGGTGGCGTGAGTGTCTGGGAATGAGTTTTGTTGTTTGGAACGGGATTTCGTGAGGTGAGATGGCTACAGGAAAGTGTTTAACTGCGTTTTAACAATGTGAAGATTGAGAAGAGAAGGATGGCCAAAACGACGGTGGCCGAAGGCCACCCTAGGCGAAGAGCCAACGTAGTTGGCGATTCGGCTAGTGGGAAATGTCTACGACAGGTGAATTTTGAACCCAAAAATGTGGATTTTCATGCGGACTTGCTTTCAGCAGCCCAGCGGACGTCGTTCCCTGGCAGGCTTCCTACGCCGTCCCAAGCCACCTATCCGAGATCCATAAACGCGTACTCCAACGTGCGCTTCGCATATCGGTGCCTCCTCTACACGTTCATTGGCACTTACCGTATGTCGATGATGTTCCGCTTCCTGTTCGACCCCAAAACTTACGAGCTGACCTCAGGAGAGCTTTTCTCTGTCTTGTCTAACATTGTATAGCACAGGGAACGGGAATCACTTGCGGTTGGGGGTGAAGCTCTTCGTCGGGTTGTTGGTCATGGCAGCTTCTGATTCGCTGGTCTTCTCGGGCGACGTGATTCGGTTCGGTTGATCCTTCGACACTTCGTCTTCTTCTTCTTCGTGGCAGAGATGCGTCGTCGTTATGGATCCCTTACCTAAAATACAAAATTTACCATCTTTTCGATGAATTCCAGGACGTACGGTCCAAGGCTGCCGGTGATTTCGGGTTCTTGGGCGGCATCATCTTTACGCTATGGTCGACCGTCGACTCGTGCGGCATGAGCATCATCGGGGCACGGAAGAAGTAGAACACCGGGTAGTAGATCAGGTTGTAGCAACTGGATGCGTAGAGGTCGGCATAGCGCTCGACTTGGCTCGCGAAGAAGGTCGTCCGGGAGCCGCTACGGAACAGCGATCCAAGCCTTCCGTACGCTTGATCCATCTCGTGGGTGAGCTTCTGAAAATGCGTATTTTAGGCATGCATTTCAGGCGAAATCGTACTCTGATGACCTTGACTCCATCGTCAATCATGGGCTTCACTTGGCACGACTGGTCCGAGGCACCGTCGAGGTTCTTGTAGAGCTTCCCGAGCGTTTTGTCCACTGCCGAGAGCTGTTCGAACAGCTGATGACGCTCGGTCCACACGGTCAGCTCGTGTTCGAGCTCCGGGACGACGAGGAACGTGCGCCAGCCGCGAGTTTTTTTCGAGCGCAGCACGTCGCCGAAAATATGGTCTCCGATGTAGAGAACATCTTTGCCGCGGGCCTTTACGAGCTCTCGAAAAGCGTCGCATGAACCTAAAAACGTCCTTAAATCATCATTCTTTTAAGCCAAAATCCCCCACCTCCCGAGTACACCTGGCCCTTCTTTAGCGGTCCCTTGTGAATTCCGATCTTCAGCGAACCGGTTTTCACGTCGACCTGCCTGAAAACGGTTCCCTCCGCGAACCACAGCGGTTTCTTCGCGTCCACCACGGTGAGGTCGAAGTAGGACGTCCAATCTGGGCCGATCAGGTAGGTCATGATGCCCTAAATTTGGGGATTTCAGCCATGCCAGAGATGAGAAAACCCACGTTCGTGTAGTAGTACTCGCTGTTGGTCAGAAGGAACGTCTGACTGCCGTTCTTCCTCAACATCGGCAGCATTGCCTTGATGCGCTCGTCCTTGACTACGTATTTCTCCACGTTCTCCAGGACGTACTGCTTCATTTGGCCCTAAAATCAGTCATAACCTAATGTTTGCTTCAGAAACTGGATATACATACATCGTTGTGGACGGCGTCAACGGCAGATTGAAGGTCTTGGGCGATGGACTTGTAGGACATGAAGACGTCGCCTGAGTGAACGCCGGTTTTATTTGCTGTTCTGAAAAAAGCGGGTTATTAAATGAGGAACAGAAGACTCAGAATGACTTACGGCTTGTAATGCGAGTTAGAGTCGAAGTAGTGCACCAACGCAGCGAGCAAATGCATTTCCGAGAGGTGGAAAAGAGTGTTCAGAATGATGACGCGGCCTTGGATGTGATGGAGGAACTTGTTCGGGTAGAATTCCTCGATTTCGTGCCTGAAAACGTGGGAATTAGAAGCGCCGCAGCCACTAGTACATTCTTACTGCCTGCCCAAGCCCAATTCTTGACCAAAATCCAATGTTTTAGCTCTTAAAAAACTTAAAATAAAGTTTACATATAAGAAATTATCCAAATTAAATCGAAATAACAATTTTTGACCAAAACCCAAGCTCCTCAAACTCAAACCTGGCTCTGGAGTAGGCCTACTAACAAATAAGACTTAAAATATTGAAAATGAACTCACGCTTTCATGAATCTGAAACCATGCACTCCAACGAGGATATTCCCGAAGCTATCCACCTTTAGAAGGTTCCCGTAGAGCTGGTCGAACCACAGCCCACGGACTGGGAAGCTGCTGTCGTATGTGAACTTCTTCAGGTCTTCCGGATATCCCTTGGCGATCATGCGCTCCACCAGGCGGTTGAACAGCATTGTTTCGTAATCCGGCGACTTGTAGTCTTCAAAGGGTCAAAATTAAGGTTTTTCAAAGCTTCAAAAGAGACTTACAAGCGAGAGTGTAGTCCATATCGAAACCGAAGAACTTGATCTTATTCAAGCGCAAAGAACGGCCTACGAAGACCCTGAAAGGAGGAATTTTAAAGCTAAAAAGAAGATTTCGTGGCTTGCCGCTGGGAGGGATCTCGCTTGTACGCGTTCGACGATTTCTCGTCGCTCTTCGGCGTCGCTTCTTTTGACGTCCGCATCTTCGACATCATCGTTCAATCGGAGTGGGAGCAGGATGAAATGACGTTTCTGGTTCTAAGAACACACGACCGCTTCTCAACTTCAACCGACCGAACAATGAGCCCCTCGAGAAGCTATTATGAGGGATCCCAGTCTGGTCGTCTCGTTTTTGGGCAGTCTACGAGACTCCTTCAACCGAAGACCCTTTAGCCTTCATTTCCAGGTACAAAAAAACAGAAGGCCGGTCGAAGCTTGTTTATTCAATCCCTGTAAGATACGTGGAATTCTTATTTATTACATAGTTTAAGTATGACGGACTGAACTTGTTAGACTTGCTGGATGCTCGCTTCCCAGGGGTCGTACGCCGCAGACTTCATCATCGTCTGTTGATCGGCCTTCTTTCCGAGCGCCAAGAAGCCGTAGACGGATCCCGAAGCGAAGATCATGCCGCCTCCGAGGACAGTGTTCAACTCCGGGCAGATAAGGATCGGAACAATACCCATTCTGAAAATTAAGATTTTTAGGTTTGAGGCTACGATATGAAGCCACTTACCCACAGTACAACACGGCCTTTTGCCAAAATGTGCGCGATTCGGAAAAGTTGTCAATCTTCTCAATGAAATCCACGAATGTACAACAGAAAGGTGCCTCAAGCGCGATGATCAAGAAGCCGAAGACTCTGGAAAGGCGGTCTTAGGGTTAAGAATGAGGTGAGGTAACTCACAGCTGAATAGTCACGGCGATCATGCAAGTTGGCGAGAGGGTGACGAAGCCGAGGACGGCGAAGAACATAGCCACGAAGCCGCCGAGGATTCCGATGCCTTTGGCCATGTAGCGGACCCACCAGGGAAAGTCGGCTTTGGGGTCATGCTCTTGCTGCATCTGCGACTGGGCGACACCCAATGCGGCTGCACCCATGACGCTTTGTGATCTGAAAATAAGGATCATACAGAATTGAGGCAGGTTGAGCGAAGTCACGAATCGCAAGATCACGATTAAAGCTTGAAAATAGCGAATTTGAGGATGTGAAATGGGACAATTAAGCTTTAAGAACCAAGTCCCTCTTCACGCTAAAACACCAACAAACAGAGCTCACTACACACACAACCGTCCAGCTCTGAACTCGCAAGCAAGATGACGATTCCCATCGTCTGCCGCCGCATTCCAGACAGCCTAAAACCGAACATGCGACTGATCCTCAAACCGCGCCATGCATCGCTTTCGCCTAACGCGTAACAGTTCACAGCATTTTAGCAATTTTGCGCCCCTGCGGGCCACTCGAAACGGGAATCGGTCAAAAATTGATAATTCTAGGGCGGAATCGCATCAACGCACTTCTTCGTTGGCACTGGTGCGCAACGGTCATACAGTAATGTCACACACACAACGGAAATCGGGCTTGGTTTGCCGTTAGATTCTGTTAAACACCAGTAAACAAAGCTCACGCCAAACGCATTCACGCTAAAACACCAGCAAACAGCTCAGTCCACAACACAACTGCAGCTCAGAACTCGCAGGCAATGCGAGCGAAGCGATGCGAAGCGCGCAGTTTGAGGATTAGTCGCATGTTCGGTTTTTAGGCTGTCTGGAAACCGACATGCGGCGGCAAACGATGGGGATCGTCATCTTGCTTGTAAGTTCAGAGCTGGACGGTTGTGTGTGGACTGAGCTGGAGTGCTTGCTGGTGTTTTACTGTGAATCCAGAGAAGACCCGGAGGTCCTGAGCCGCCTAACCCGAAGGTCAGAGAAGCCTGGGAGGCCTCGACTACGTCCATGGAAGGCCCACAATGTCCCGAGCTGCCTACCTTGAAGGAAGGCGAGGGTCCGAGAAGAGTAAACTGAAACTTCGCCGGAGAATGCTCGTGAAGAAGAAGAATCTGCGCCCTACTGAAAAGCTATCGTCGTTATTTTTAGGGTTTCAGGGTCAAAATTTGAGGGTTATCCGAGCATGCATAAATGTGAATAGTAGCGCGAAATTCCACGCGCTAAATGGCTTCAGTTGCCTCCAAATCGACGCAAAAAATCGGATTTTGGTGATCATTCTTGCAACGAAAAAAATGGTTCGAATACCGTAGTCAGGGCCTGATTGCTCAGGATGATGAAGCTTTGCAGATCGAAAGGCGGTATTTGGGTTTTTAGACGTCTCAGATCGGGAGAGGCTAACTTCGGGGTCAGCGGATCATTTAGGACTGATTTTTCGACCCAAGCGGTTGTGTCTAACCCTCCTTTGCGCGGTTTCACATCTCAGGTAACGTTTCACAGCTTTTAAAACCATTTTACCTGCTTTTGTGGGTTGTTTTCGCAAGCTGTGGAACGATTCGGATCTTGATCTGGCTCATTTTCAGGTGAACTGACCATTTTTAAGTGAATTTTTGAGCTGTTTACCTTATTTTTGCTTTTTTCGATTGTGAAATGTTTTACATTTGTCGTAGAATTTGTTTCATGCATGTTTTTTCGAGGTTCCCTCTGTTTTGCTACTAATCCAATCCACAATACACCTCTTCTGCAATATTGGACAAAATCACAACAGAGAAATGCTGAGAATATGTTACAGGAATCAAAAAGAAGTCATTTAAATAGAATAGTCGGGTTGGGCATCTGCTTGCGCTACGGAAGTTGGTTACGCGGGATTGAACGCTGCGGGCGTCTGCTGGTTGACGTTCGCGTTCCAGGCGTCGTGTCCGCTCGCTGCCATCATCGTGTTTCGGTCCGCTCTGCAAATAATGGATTTTAAATAGCTTTTTAGGCTTCTTTGGCTGCTTACTTCTTTCCGAGAGCCATGAATCCGTAGACTGCACCAGAGGCGAAGATCATTCCGGCGCCGAGGATCGTGTTCAACTCGGGGCACATGAGGATCGGAACAATACCCATTCTGAAAATTAAGATTTTTAGGTTTGAGGCTACGATCTGACACCACCTACCCACAGTACAACGCGGCCTTCTGCCAAAATGCGCGGGATTCGGAGAAGTTGGCGATCTTCTCAATGAAATCCACGAATGTACAACAGAAAGGCGCCTCAAGCGCGATGATCAAGAAGCCGAAGACTCTGGAAAGGCGGGTTCAGGGTTAAGAATGAGGTGAGGTAACTCACAGCTGAATAGTCGCGGCGATCATGCAGGTGGGCGAGAGAGTTACGAAGCCGAGGATGGCGAAGAACATAGCCACAAAGCCACCGAGGATTCCGATGCCTTTGGCCATGTAGCGGACCCACCAGGGGAAGGCGGCGTTGGGGTCATGCTCTTGTTGCATCTGCGACTGGGCGACACCCGACGCGGCTGCACCCATGACGCTTTGTGATCTGCAAATAAGGATAATACAGAATTGAGGCAGGCGGAGCGAAGTCACGAATCGTAAGATCACGATTAAAGCTTGAAAATAGCGAACGTTGCACATGGAACAATAAAGCTTGAAGAAGTTGTTGAAAACGTTTCACAGAGTTTCTTTTCGTTTCACGAGTTGGGAAACGTTTCTCAAGGTAATCATTTCACAGCGTCTATCGCTATTTCAACTTGTTCTATAGATCAGAAACGTTTCAGGAAAGGGGTTATTTTTTTTACAAGCTGTGCCTGAATCGTTTCAATGTTATTTGAAACGCTAGACAGGTTACAAGTTATGGTTTGTGAAACGTTTCAGTGCGTTTTATTTCCATAATAGAAATGTGAAACGTTTCTCAAGAAATTTGTTTTTTTATTTAAAAAAATGTTTCGTGAAAATTTTATTTTAAAAATTGTGAAACGGGTCTTCTAGCAATTTGGCTTGCGAGTCACATATGGTTGATGAATTGCTGTAAAACGAGGCTATTAAATAGAGGCTTGAATCTAATATTTAACACGTAAACTATCAATCTAAAACCAAGGCACAAAATCTGAGCATCGGAAATACAGCGTAACTGTAAAAGAAAAGCATCATGAATAACTACCCTCCGAAAAATGACTCACAAGGCGAAAAAAGGCGCAGTGACGAAATCACTCCTCAACTACTCAAAACGAACACACGACGATTCTATTGATCGTTCCGCGACAATCCAAGTCACCTCGTCAGCAATAGCAGCAGCAGCAGCGGTGTGCAGTGACACGCGCACACGCGTCGGGCGGGGAAGGAAAAGGCCGGCCGAGAAGTGTCGGACGGCGCATAAACTGTCTTCCCATGGTCACACACTCCTGTCACAGAAGACAAAAAGAAGCTATCAGTTCTAATCGCACCGACCAGAAGAATACATTTAGAAGCCGAAGCCGTTTGGGACCTTTTTCTGCAAATGAAATGTCGGCACGATCGATAGGCCGAGAGCTGGGCCCGCTGGGAGTACGCGCAGTTCCCACGCAGCAGCAGCAAAGCATGTAGATGTGGCTGTGGTTGTGGCAGTGACAGAGGAAAGCAAATAGCGACGTGGAAAACGAAAAGAAGAGGAAGAAGCGGTAGAGAGCCGCGCGGCGGAATCGCCGATTTGTGGAGCGGCAGCTGCTTTCGCCGTGGCCTAGGCAACCGTATTCCGCGTATAAGCCTCTCGGACCTGCGTGGATGGAGGGGGACACAAGTGAGATGGATTGAGGCTAAGGGTAGGTAAACAGAGCAGAGGAAACGATAATAGAGACCGGGCATTCCTTAAGTGAAGGACGCGTTTGATGGGATTACATATTATGTGGGTCGCTCTGCAGAGGTTATAAGTGATTCAAACGGAAGCTAAATGGCTACAAATTTGTGGAAGCGTGAAGTGCTTGGAATGAGAGATTTGAGGTTTGGTTAATTAAACGGTGAAATTCAATATTTGCCAGGCTAATTAAAAATTGTAGCCAGTCAGAACTCTTATGTTAGTAAGGCTTATAAAGATAATTGAATTGTGAGGCGTTCCACGGCGTTTGAAAAACCTTTCCTACCCTCTTCCACTATTTCGCTTATAGCGCTACCGTTTGTGAAACGCTTCAAAGTGAGCACCAACTGAATTACTAGATAAGATTAAATTCACGCTGAATTTCGATTTAATCTTGTTTATTGACCCTAATGTTTATTGGTTCCAATGAAGCTACGCTTCGTTGATTTGGCGAGTGATATCAGGTTTCCAGAGGTGTCAAATGAAACCTTGTGTAATATAGCTAGCATAAATGAGCCTAAGCCGGTTTACATTAGTGTCTCAGTTCTGGAACTACTCGTTTATACGTCAAATATGAATTGTGAGGACAAATATATCAGAAAGACGTTTATAAGGCTACAACGTCGTCAACCTACAATTGAGGATCGGTTCCTTACAAACGTTTTGCATTAAAATGATTGACTATTGGCTTCAATTTAACAGTTTAAATTTTAAAACAATGTAGGATATTAAAATGTGAAATGCTTCCCATCAAAAGCGGCATGACCAAAATATGAGTCATCAGACGTTTCCAAATGCCAAAGAAGATCTAAACCCTTGAAGACCTTTCAACACCATCTCACAAAAAACCGTTCCGATCAAAATAAACTTCCTAATCGCCCTTCTCCGCTCCTTCCTAACATCAACTGTGCGGCGAAGTCCATCGCCCCACAATCACATCAAGATAACGTCGTCGGAGGCCTCTGACACTCATAAAATCGATGCTTCTAAATGACAGCAGAATTCAAATACAAACACTGATAACAGCGTCGACTCTTCGAGGGTTGAAAGTTGACTAAAGTCTTTATTTGGGATAGAAGGGAACAACGGGGCAGTGGGGGTGGTTTAAAGCCACGAAAAGGGTTGAGAAATACCGGAGATATGAATACTGTTGGAGTGTGATTAGGCTGCATGGGAGAGATAGAGGTACTACAAGAGCTGCGGTTCTATAGAATGTTCTTGACTCCTTTGAGCTTTTTGATCAGGAGACAGTGTTGCGAGAGGAGGCGGTTGATTTTGTTGAGTTCCGAAGTGTTGACACCCCAGAGTTGGGTGGGCGGTTTGATTGACTGGAATTTCTGAAAAAGAGTTTATCAAGTGGAGTTTATAAAGGTAAAAGTCATTATTTGATTGTGAAACATTTCACAAGATCAAGGCTTTAGCTGTAAGGTTAAAGAAACGTTTCATTGTCCATTCGAGAAACGTTAGCTTTCCTATCCACGATTTAAGCAAGGTTTCATAACTTTCCAAAAACCGAAATCGCACAGCTACGGCTTAAGAAACGTTTCACAACCTACTTTTCGTTATTTTCAAGACTCAAATTGCTCAATTGAAACTGTTAACGTACCGGTTCAGGCGTGTCCTGTCGAAATATAAGATGATCATTGACGTTCAAACAGTTGACCGCATCCTCGCTATCCAACGTGATCACTTCATAATTATAGCTTGCCTCAGCCTGCATCCGCTTCAAAATATGCTGCGACTCTTTCTCCTTCGAAAAGGTCAATACGTTGTCCAACGCGACACCGACATGCCATTTCAGTGGATGTTGTCCGTCCACTTTGAGCGGTATGACCGGGTAGTCACCGAAAATGCGTCCCAACACTGACGCGCCGTCCATGTTTGTCCCGTTCTTGCGCAGGCCGACGAAGATCTCTTTTCCGGTAAACAATACGTCGGAACCCTCGAGGATTGCATTTTTCGGATATTCCGCTTCTTTTTGGTCAATAACTATCCAGACGAGCGTTTTCAGGGTTGTCAGAATCTGAAAGAGGTAGGGGATCAATCAATCAGTCTGTCAGATAACTGCTGATAACGTAGAGACGGTCTGTCTGAAACAATTCAGTGCCAGCCTTCACTTCTCAAAATCAGCTTCCAGCTCATTCTAGACATGGAGCAGCCGGACTAGATTCGTGTTGTTTAGAGACCAACCACAGACCAAACAGCAGTCAGGTCTCTGCTTATATAGGACCGAAATTGAGACATGCCTATACGACCAATAAGTCTCTGGACTAGCGATTACCGAGATAAGGACGTCTGACCGACGTCTACATAGACGTGATCCAGAGACTTAGACTCGACCAAACTAGCATTGTCTAGACTCTAGACCATCTATATGTCTCGAATGACTAGACAGAGACTAGACTTTTCCTGACCCAGTCTAGAGAAAACCATTTTCGAGATGCTTCGGAAAGTCTATATTTCGCAAAGTCGCTTCGGAGTCTAGACTACCGCTGTCTTCAGTCTAGACATTGTCGACCTTAATGTTCATAATACTAATTCTTACCAGACACCTGTAAAGACCCTTGTCTACAGCTTAAATGTGCATGTGGCTATTAACAAACATCGGTTTTCCGTTATCAAAAGCGTCAAAATACCCCATTCCAGACCCGTCTGTAGACACGACCCCCATCCAGACAAAGCCCCCATTGTTCCTCTCTTCCGGCCCCGCTTTTGTCTCGCCTCGACTCACTTCTGACTCCAGACACCCTCTTTTTGACACCCAAAACGGAACCCTTCCAGGCTATAATTATGCTCTCTGTGCGCCTCTCCAATGTCACAACTATAACTGCGCAATTACCCGAAACAAAGCAACACAAACTAACCTCCACGAGCCTCGGGTTCTCGTGTTTCGGCTTCGTCAACAGCGCGGTTCCATTAATCACGACGGCGGCATCGTCGATGCAGAGACTATAGGCGCTACCCACTTCCTCGGGAGCCAATTCGGTTACATTGACGCCGGATTCGCGAAGGACGTCGTTGAACTCCTCCTGCTGCTGTCGAGCGAGGATCAGATCTGGCTTATCCTTGCCTTTAACCTTGCGATCACCGTAGTCGATGCTCGGCGGTATTCTGATCACAATGGCGTCCGTAAAACGCATCGCACTGTGCACGTGAACGGCAGGAGCACACGCAAACAATCCAGGAGGGAGCTCTTCTCCGTGACCAATGCTGTCACTGACCGCGCCCTCGCTCTTTTTGTCGCCTTTGCCCCAGTTCGCGCGCCTTCCTGCCTCCTCCTCCCCTCGCTGCTGCCGGCTGCTGCTGGCTCCCTCTAATCCCCCTCGAGTGCACGCCCAGGATCAACGTTGCGAGAGCCGAACTGAGATTATCAACGTTTACCCGCATAGTCATCTATTTTCAGTGCACACAACTGCAAAACAATCGGATTAGGGCTTCTAATTGGCTCCGCGCCGTCGCACCAATTCGAGGAACCACTGCGCAATCGCGTGCCCTCCGTCCAGCGTGGTCACCACCGAGTAGCTGGCCAGGGCTGATACGCAGAAGATCGAAATCAGGAGGTATCTGAAGCAAGAAGATGGCAAGGATTACGGTAAGTGGAGGTGATACTCACAAATGCCTCGTGCTTTCATCAGGTTCAATGACAAGAGGTCCAGCGCGGTCGGATTCCAGGATTGTGTAGTTCTTGCTGACGGGTTCGAGGTCGGTGTATTCCTTGATGCTGGCCACAATGTCCTTTAATGGCGCGTAGCCAGAGGATATCCGAGCTCTGTTGTAGGTGTTCTGGTAGAGAATTACGCTGGGTGTTCCGGCGACTCCGTAGCGGCTGTTGAACCTGAAAATGAGAGAATTTGTATGCGCGACAGAGGGTAAAATGGGTCTGAAACAACATTCACAACCTGGCATAATCAGGTCGAAGCTCAAAATGAAGCCTACGTGCCGACAGTCCCTCGTTTCAGATGCTGTCTAGACGCTCCCCTCAATCACGTACGCTTTATTTTGGACCGATGACCGGCCGCTGAGCGGTCGGAGTCAACATCTGAGACATGTCTGGATTGAAGCGGTCATTCATTTAAGACCGCTCACCATCAGCTAGGAGTTCAAAATGAAGTCAACGTGCTAACAACATCTTTTACGACCTCTCTAGACATGTTTCCTGAACGTTCTTTCAAACACATGCTTCATTTCGGGCTGCTTCAGAACTGTTGACCGATCGGAATAAAAAGTTCAAACTTTGAACTTCGAAATGAGGCCTACATATCTATTGTCTAGACTCAAACACTTACTTGGTCGTGAGCGCCGCATCGATGACCATAACATTCAGCTTCGGGAAGAACCTCGGCAACGCGTTGATGACTTCCGCGATCTTCACGCTGAATGGGCATCCTTTTCCATAAAAGACGACAATGTAGCAGTAGGATCTTCCGTACTTGTCCTTCTTCGCGAGCGCTTCTTGGACAACGCTGATGTTGGTGACAACTTGAACCGTCGCCGGGTCTTGTTCCTCGGACGCGGCTGCGCATTCCACGAATCGGTGCGTCTTGGCGTCGTAGGGCACGCCGATAACGGCTTTCGCTTCTTCGTTCGTCATCCGGATGCATTGCTTGCGGAGGATGAGGATAATGAAGGTGTCCAGCTCGGACCACGCCGGACAGACATCGTTGCGGACAAGGTCTTGGATCTGGGCCAGACAGCCGCTGTCTGATAGGAGTGCTGCGAAGAGGAGGAGCAGCGCTGCTCGGATCATCGGAGTCTGGAATGAGGTGAAGTTGACATGTGTTTTCAGACAGGGAGCTATTCAGACACGAAAATATAATAGAAACGACGATTCGGACACGAATCGACCGGGATACGGGAGAGCAGATACCGAGGATGGCGATTCAACAATTCAGACACGCAGTTTCAGACATGGACATCCATAGGTGAGTCGATCCAGACAAGGACCGATTCAGACGGGTAAATACTGGCTGTAAACGATTCAAGCATGGAGCGTTTAGCGAATTATACAAATGGGCGATTCAGACGCCCGAATTCAGACAGAAATGGTCTTCCAGATGCGCTTTCAGACCGCCCCCACGACAGCGACGAGACAACCGCTAAAGGATCTTCTGAGAGACCACAAATAACCATTTTCAGACACGAATCGCGGTTGTTTTCGATCTTCAGATTCTGCAAACAACGGACGAACTTCTGACGTTTCGCATGTGTCTCGTGACGGAGTTTGCACTTTGCATGTTTGCAAGCCCAGGGACAGCTTCCCCGGTGGATTTCGGGATTTTTAGGCGCTTTTTTGGATTCCTTGCGGAGTCTTTGGGGCTTCTGGCAGTGGTAACGTGATTCCTATGCGTTTTCAGCGAATTTAGCAATATGTGGCTACAAAAACGGGGTGAAATTCTTGCAGACGGGCAACAGACCGGCGAATTTGCTAAAAATCACTAAACATTGAGTGTCTGGCAGCCACCAGTCGAGACATGCGTATTTTCCAAATCAACGATTTCAGATATTCGATGAGACGGCAAAAATTGTGGCCAGACAGCTGACATGACTGTATAATTTTTCGGCTTGTCTGAAACGCATTTTTAGACAACCTTAGACAACAGCATGCATCATTTTGACTACATTTCGTGTTTGACAAACTTGTACAGACAGCGAGATGTGTGTCCAACTGTCTGGAATTGGGCAGTTGTAGCTTGCACATGAGAACGATCGGTTGTTTTTTGTCCAGGAATGATCTTTTTCAGACATCCGCCCATTTTCAGACATAAATCAACATATACAGGAGGGTGGTCCAAAAAAAGGAGTTGGGCCAGACAGCTCGCGAACGAACGGTCGGCCGGTTTCGCTAACAAATAACGCGAAACATCCGGTTGTTCGATACGAGTGAGCTTGAAATGACTCTGCTCCGGAGCTGTCTGGCCCAACTCCTTTTTTGGACCACTCTGTAATTCTGAGAAGGGATCCATTTTGTTTTTGGCGACGACCGGTTGGTTTTCCGCTGTTTAATTTAGACCACTCATTTCGATACGTGTTGTCTAGGCAGAGCTGTCTGATTTTTCGGCTTCGGTGAAGCCCTGTTCGCGCTACCCGATTTCACTCAATTTCAATTTCAAAACCAATTCTAAGCGCGTTTTCCCACTTCCAGATGGTAGTAGAGTTGACCCGAGCCTCTCTGCCTCTCCCCAGTTGTTCACAAATGGACTCCGCGAAAGCCTGTGTGCCTGGAGAGCGTCTGATGGCATCCGCTGACGGAATCCATCCCGGTGCTGGAACCTACGAGATGCACCGATACATCTACGCATCGGTCGTAGGTTTCATGCATGTTGTGACCACGACAAATAATGTAAGTGATTTGGATGCTGCGATTTTCATTATTAAAACCATAATTTCAGGAAGGAAAAGAACTCAAGCGCATAGAAGTCCGCAAGACGCAGAACGCCCAAGACCACGTGGTTCCGTTCTTAGGAGCGATCGTGACGGCACGAGTCCAGGCGATTGGACCTCGATTCGCGAAGGTCGCCATTTTTGGCGTGGAGAATTCGGTCCTCAGCCACGATTTCAATGCAACGTTGAGGCGTGAGGACATTAGGGCCGAGGATAAGCATAAGGTAGGCTCATTTCGTATCAGTGTAAGGTCTAAAAGTCTGAATTTTAGATCGAGATGCACTTATGCTTCCAACCCGGAGACATTATCCTTGCCAGGGTCATCGGCTTCGGCGACAACCAAACAAACTTTATTGTGTCCACGGCCGAAGACCAGCTAGGAGTGATCAGCTCCATCAGCGACGAGGGCGATAGAATGGCCCCAATCTCGTTCACGGAGATGAAATCTGTGCGAGTAGAAGACCACGTGGAACCCAGGAAGGTGGCCCAGATCCCCCAGCTGAATAAGAAGACCAAAGAGGAGAATTCCAGTTGAATTTATTGTTTTGTTTCATTTGTTGTTTTTTGTTCATTGTTCACATCTAAGATTTGCAATTTCTTGTAGTTCTGCCTATGGTTTATGTCCTTGACTTACCTTTCATCGATCTAACGTTTATTTGCTGAGTGGTTGACGTTTTAAGGGTAAAAAAACTGCCAAGATGAGTCCTCGTCCGAATGCCCAGAACGGATTTAAGAAGGAGAAGTCTAAGAGAAAGAAGAAGCACAGGAAAAGCCCGAAGCCGGTGCCTTCGAACGATATCATCGTGTTAGGTAAGGTCGTCTTTTTTGTAGCAATTTCTAAGGAACAAATTCCAGACTCCGAAGACGACCTCGTGCCAAGACAGTCCTTCAGCTCTTCAGATGGGTCCCGCTGGTTCAACACGAGTGAAATCATGACGCTGAGCGACGAAGACGAATACGAGAAGATGGCGGACGAGTTGGTCGACGAACAAAGCGGCTCCTCAATCGGTCTGCGGATTCTTATTTCCAGGAAATTATGCCATTTTTGTAGACGGACTTGAAAGCTGCTTCTGCCCGTCGTTGCCGATGACGCCTGTGCAGGGGCCTTCCAGAATTTCGGCTGTGGTCCCGATAGAAGAATGCTCGGTGTTCTCGAGCTACGAAGCGGTCATCGCGAATGCGAAGCTGTCCGCCGATGGTGGAAGGCCTCAGACTGGAGACCACAGGGATGCGTTCCCCTGTAAAGGACCGGTAAGTGAAGGAGTTCGCTGGCCAAGCAGACAGGGGACGTCTGGATTGATCAGACAGGAGACAACAATAATTGGGATCACGTAGCCATCATTTGGGCCGGTGGTCATAAGGTGAGCGGTCGGATGAAGCGACGTACGCGTCTAGACTGACAGCAGCACGTAGCCGCCATTTCAGGGGACCAGGGGATGCTGAGCGGTCGGATTGACGGTGGAATAAAAAAAGGCAGTAGCAGCCTTCATTTGGACCGGTACGGTGGTCGTGTCTGAAGTAGCACGTAGCTGTCAGTTTAGACAGACCTCGTTTTGCTGAGCTGTCGGTAATGTCTGCGCACGACCGCTCTGTGTCCCCCACAAAGGGCAAAATGATGTCTACATGATGTGGACGTTTCACCCGTCTAGACTCAGTTCTAAAACCGACCGGTTCCCATTTTGATGCTTTTTGAAAATTCAATCCGACCGCTCAGCGTGTATCGAAAAGAGCAAAATGATGTCTACGTGATGTGAACGTGATGTCTGCAATCGACCGGTCTTCATTTTGAAGCTTTTCGAAATGAAATTGATATGACATTTTAAACAAAATCCATCATGTTCGCTTTTAGACCAATTAATCCGTGCCTATTTTCAGAAGAAGCGAGGAAAGACGTTGTTCACTACCATGGTGAAAAGCAGAAGCGAGTTTTCGATGCGAGGAAACAGTCGAGGAAGTAGCGGTAGCCGAGGTGGGCGTGGTCGTAGCCGCGTAAACGTCCACGAACATGGCGACTACTCTCCCTACAACTCGCGCAGAGGCTCCTTCAAGAGGAGCAGCGGTGGCCATCACCACTCTCCCCGCACGCCTTCCTACCGCGGAATGCCTTATCCCCATATGCAGTACAATCGTTCGAATGGGTCAAGAGCGAGACATTAAAGTGAGGCGTTAGGACAATTATTGTGTTTATATTCGGTGTTTTGTTGACAATTTTGCCATAAATACATTTAATATCGAAGTGTGAGAGAACGAGGGTCAGTGAACCCACATCTCTATTTACTTGGTCCTGTCGCGAAAGAAGTGCTAGTAGGTGATACGTGGCGTCCGTCGTTGATTGCTTTTCCTGTATCAATTGGGGCGCGTGATGTGGCTAACATGGCTCTCGTGGGCTGTTCAAACACGTCTTCCTACGTGGCACAACTTTTCATTTTATTCGTTTTGTTGCTTTCAGAACGAAGGATGAAGCTCGGAGTCGCTCTTCTCGTGGCCGCCGTGGTCGGATGCGCGCTCGCGGACACCCAGCGTCTCCAGATCGGAATTAAGAAGCGTGCCGAGAACTGTGAGGTAAAGTCGCGCAAGGGAGATACTCTTCACATGCACTACACGGGAACCCTGACCGACGGAACCGAGTTCGACAGCAGCCGCAAGCGAAACCAGCCTTTCACGTTCGTCCTTGGCGGCGGCCAAGTCATTAAGGTACGCAGAGTTGTTTTGTTTTCCACTTGACTGAAAAATTGCTCTTTTTAGGGATGGGATCAAGGACTGCTTAACATGTGTGTTGGAGGTGAGTGCTTATCGCTTTTAGATTTAATCTTCCTAAGCTAGTTTGTCCCTTCTTTCCTTTGATGAGAGGCACGACCACTCTCAAGTTGCCGTGACGCCGAAAATGACCATTCTGAGACGGTCTTGTCTGAACTTGGGAATTGCGTGTCTAACACGAAACGGTTTCAGGCTTCAAATCATTAAAATGACTTTACCATGCAGTCGAGACTGTTTTTGTGACAAACGCACCTAGCAAAGTCATTTTGAGCTCTTAAAAGAGGAGGATCGGTTGTGTTTCTCTGCTAGGCACATAGCGACCCTTTGGTTCCCATTGGAAACGTTTCCTTGTTTCAGAACAGCGTCGACTGACGATTCCCGCCTCGCTCGGCTACGGAGAAGCCGGCGCTCCTCCCACGATCCCCGGAGGCGCCACGCTCAAATTCGACGTCGAGCTGATGAAGATCGACCGCAAAGGCGGAGAACTGTAAGCCTTAAGCGCGAAGCCCCTTAATCTTGCTCATTTCGTCTCCTTTAAGTTATTTTTTACGTGTTGTTCTATCTGTAATGAATGGTTTTGTTTCGTATTACAGCTCCCTGATCTCATTCGGATTTGCATGATCGAGTTTCGTGCTTGAATGTCTAGAAATTTGTACTTTTGTGTCTTAGTAGACAGCCGGAGCTGCAACGTGGAGGAATTCATTTCGGCCGGCGCTTTGACCCGCGAATCGGTCGCTTCAGACAGACACTCGCTTGCAACTTTGAATCGTGGCGTGTGGCATGTCTACAGACTTTCTCGTTCGCGAGCCGCATGCGTTGATGACGAGACAGACGTCTTGTCTTCTTCTCGCCTTTTTGCATTCATTTGTGGGTTATGCGCGCGCTCTCCTTCTTCTCCAGCATCACGCAATTGTAAAACGACGTCTCGTTTTAGGTGATTGACCTGCACCTGTCGTGAGGATGCTAATCGCACGATATATTCCAAGGCGAGTCTTCGTGCTTCTCAAGTATCTCGCCGTTCTTATTTTCCTATACTTCTGCCTGACCACCTTCTCTTCCAATGCGCCCGTGAGGTCTTCGTACAAGCTGGAAAATGAGAATTCGCTGCCGTCGAACGAGTATAAATGTAAGGTGGTTTATTTCGGGGTTTTTGGGGTTGATTTTGCTGATTTTACAACCATTTACCGTTGTGGTGAAGTTGGAAATGAGTTTTCGAGACGGATGCCAAAAGTCTAAAATCGGGGATGTGTGTCAAAATGAAGCCTCAGATCGGTCGGTTGGTCACCGACCGATCTGAGGCTTCATTTTGTCAAAAATAACTTTTGCAGACAGGGATAGGCACAAGGTTACCATAACTCTCTGTGACAAGAATCGACCGGTCGTCAAGCTGATGAAGTTGAAAATGACTTTTTTGTGCTGCTCAAATCCTAGACAGCCTTGCTTGAAGCGCTGTCTGGCAGACATTCTGAATCCATTTTGAATGCACAACCGGTCGCTCGCCTCACGATCTTGAAATTTATCGAATTTCCAGACAAAACTTCAATTTTGCAGTCAGAAAAATTACCTTGTGGTTAAGGCGCCTACGTGTATATGCTCATCTTACCTTAATTGACCCCGTTTCATCGCTATTTTTTGAAGTGTACGATGGAATCGACCCCTTCGAATCCTACCGCGGCCTTCCAAAAAAAGACTGGCACGACCAAGCCGCCATGGAAGCTGACGGCAAGCGCAAAGGACCCGGAGAACAAGGTGGTGCTGTCCATCTTCCTGAGGACGATGCGTTCAAGAAGAAGCAAGATGAGATGTACCGCGCGAACGGATACGACGCTATGGCCAGTGACATGATCCCACTGAACAGGTCCGTGAAGGATATTCGCCATCCAGGATGCAAGAAGATCGAGTACATCGACAAGCTCCCATCGGTTACGGTCATCTTCCCGTTCCATAATGAGGTAAATTTCGGTTTTTAGATTCTTAAATTAAGGATAATTTCAGCACAACTCGACATTGATCAGGAGCGTTTATTCGGTCATCGAACGCTCTCCTCCTGGAGTCGTTAGGGAGGTGCTTCTCGTCGACGACGCTAGCACGAAGCCGTTCCTTAAGGAGCCTCTGGAGCAATTCTTCAAGAAGGTCCGTCTTGACCACATCGTGAAGGTCGTCAGGACATCAAAACGAGAAGGATTGATCCGAGGACGTCAGATTGGAGCCCAGCATGCCACCAGCGACATTATAGTCTTCCTGGACGCTCATTCTGAAGCCAATTACAACTGGCTTCCGCCTCTTCTTGAGCCTATCGCAATGGACTACAGGTAGGCCCTAATTTAGAAGTGTTTTTGAAAATTTAAGTGTTTAGAACTGTTGTGTGCCCGTTCGTTGACGTCATCGACTGCGAAACGTTCGAGTACCGCGCCCAAGACGAAGGCGCCCGAGGATCTTTCGACTGGGAATTTAACTATAAACGCCTACCTCTGACCGACGAGGACAGGAAGAACCCCACGAAGCCCTTCAAGAGCCCCGTCATGGCCGGAGGCTACTTCGCCATCTCTCGCAAGTGGTTCTGGGAGCTCGGAGGCTATGACGAAGGCTTGGACATTTGGGGCGGTGAACAGTACGAGCTCAGCTTCAAGCTCTGGCAGTGCGGAGGTCAGATGGTCGACGCACCTTGTTCGAGAGTCGGGCATATCTACCGGTGCAAGTACATCCCGTTCCCGAATCCTGGTGTGGGCGATTTCATCTCGAGAAACTACAAGCGCGTCGCTGAAGTTTGGATGGACGATTATAAGGAGCATCTGTACAAGAGGAGAACTGCTATGAGTTATGCTGATACGGGTGAGTCTGGTTATGGGTCTGGGATGTGTCGATGAGAGTCTAACAAGAATCCGTCGGCTTGAGACAAAAACCGACCGGTCTTTTAGAGAGAGGACGTCTAGAATTAAACCTACGTGACCAACAGAATTTAAAGCATTCAGATTACAGAGAGCGGTCGGTTTCATTTATGACACACACTTATGGTTCTTTATGGCACGCTGACCTAAATGACTTTCCGGACTTACAGGGTGGGGCAAAAAAATCACCCCCCTTTGGTCAGGCAGCCGAGTCGAAGCGCTGACGAGACAGAATTGAGTCATTTCCAGCTTACTGCTCCCGAACGACCGGTCGGTTTCGCTAACAAATGACGCGAAACCGACCAATCGTCTGCCACACGTTCGACATAAAGAAGGCGATTCTGTCTGGCCCGCTGACTGTCTGGTCAGAGGGAGGTGATTTTTTTCGCTCCAACCTATACAGGGTGGTCCAAAAAAAACTCTTTTGCCTGACACCTCCGGCTCGCCGTTCACTGGCCAGACAGAAGAGCCCCATTCCGGGGGTACGCGGGGCAGACGACCGGTCGGTTTCACGTTATTTGTTGGCGAAACCGACCGATCGTTCGCGACGAGTGAACTTGAAATGACTCCGCTCCGTCTGGCCAGTGATCGGCGAGCCGGATGTGTCTGGCGAAAGGAATTTTTTGGACCACCCTGTACATGCAAAAACGTACTTGAATTTGAGACTTAGGGTGTCTAGAATACTAAATAAGCTATTATTAATTTCATTGTTTCAGGCGACCTTACAAAGCAAAAAGCCGTCCGCGAACGTCTCCAATGCAAATCCTTCGACTGGTTCATGAAGGAAATCGCCTTCGACCAAGACCACTTCTACCCAGCCGTGGAACCCCCAGACGAGGGCAACGGAGAGCTCAAAAACGTGGCCGCGAAGAAATGCGTCGACACGCAGTTCAAAGGTCAAAACGAGCGTTTCGAACTCCGCGAATGCGTCAGCGAAGGAGGCGGAGGCGGAGAACAGAATTTGCGCCTCAGTTTCTGGCAAGACATCCGCCCGAAGACCAGAACGATGTGCTTCGATGTATCCACCTCCGTTAAGAAGGCTCCTGTGGTTCTCTTCGCTTGGTAAGCGTTTTGAGCCCTTAAATCTTAAGGTTAACCCTAATGTTGCAGCCACGGAATGAAGGGAAACCAAGAATTCCGCTACCGAATGAGCACGAAACAGCTTTTCCACCCGGTCAGCAGCCAGTGTCTCGACAGCGATCCTGAGTCGAACGAGATCTTCATGAACCCGTGCGACCACTCGAAAATGACCCAGAAATGGGAGTGGCAACATCTCAACGAAGAAGTGGTCAAGGAGCGTCATCACAAGGAGGTCGATCTCTAACTCTCCTCACATTCCTATGGGTATCCTAATTTATTGCCTAAGCAGCTTCCTCATATTCGTCTGTGATACCCTATTGTTGTGTCTTCTAATCTAGTCTTCTGTTGCGTTTATCAGCCTATTTTATTTATCATAAATTCTTAATATTTATTTCTGGAATTGTTCCCAATTTGGGGCGGAGGAGAAAACAACAAAAACTCCGCGTGGTGAGCAAAAAAGAGAAAGGCACGGGTTCAGGTTTGGATGATGTTGTACAGGACGAAATCTGAAGGAGATATGTGGTTCACAACAAAGGAGCGTCGAGCGCGGATTGTGGGGTTTCGGGTTCGGTGAAGGATTTGAAGGGAGCCGAGTCGGCGGTGGTGCAGTTGCCGTTACGCGGGAGGCCGACGTTTTCGGCCACGCTGCGAATCCAGGCGGGCTCGTTGCCGATTTGGGTGAGGATGCGCTCGAATTGGGCCGATTGCGAGGAGCCGGAGGTGATGTGCCGACGTTTCTTCCATCTGGTATTAGGGAGATTAGGGTTAAGATAAAGATCAGGAGCTTCTTAGACGTCTGTTGAACAGCTCCAGGCACCCAAAGCGGAAGCGTCAAGCGAAAAACGCTGATTTTCGACAAAAACCGACCGGTCTACTGGTTGCAAATTGTTCAAAATGATGTCTGAGACCATGCGTCCAACGGACCCTTGTGAGACAGTCAGACAGGGAGAAGGGCTAATTCCTCTTAATCAAGCAATCGAGGGGTACGGTAGCTATTAGACGACTGCTATGCAGCGCACAGACATTCCAAAATGAAGCCAGATAAGTCAATTTTTCAATTACAGGATGGGCCAAAAAAAACCGTTTTCCAGACAACAACAAGTCATTTGGGACGATCCCGCGGCGAACGACCGGTCGGTTTCACGTTACTTGTTAGCAAAACCGACCGGTCGTTCGCCGCTGCAAATGACCGATTTCAATTTCAAGTTGATCCGGCGCGGTGTCTGGAAAAAGCGTTTTTTGGTTCACCCTGTACAGCTTTTCGAAAAGTGCAGACCGGTCTGAAAAATGATCAAAAACCGACCGGCCTACCGATTTATAAGTGTTCAAAATGAAGTCCGAAATGAAGCGTCTGTGTAAACCTCCAGGTTTACAGCAGTTACGGTAACACACAGGATTACGGTAACGAAGGGCTTTTCATTTGATGGCTGAAATGAAGCCTGTTCGTGCCCAGCAACCATTTTAAACGGTCAGAAGGTTGCTCGATTAAGAGGAATTAGTCCTTCTTAAGAACTGAAACGACAGCTTACCTCTCTCCTACGCCCAAAATAAGGTGATCGATGATGAAAGTCTCATAGAGATACGAGCACAATCCACTCAGTAACGCGATCACAAAATAGAACAGCCTATCCTCCAAATACGGAATCGGGTCGAATTCGAGCCAACTGATGAGGAATCCAGGCGGATAGATGGTCACCCAAACGGATATGGCAGTGACGAAGACCAGACTGGCACACATCGGGAGGTTGTTGAAGATGGGCTTACGGTAGGGGAAGCCCTTGCTGTAGATAATGGCCAAAGTGATGTATTGGAAGGTGGACACGCAGAAGATCGCTGTTCCCTGGAAATTACACAAAATTAGACATTTTTAGCGATTAGGAGCTCATACCTGCATCGATCTACGGTCTTCCTCGTCGTCTGAGAGTGGCATCGCGTAAGGGATAAACCAGGGTTGCAGAGAGGTGTAGATAAAGGTAAATACCTAAAATTGGGTTCATTTAGAGTATAAAAAATTTGAGTTTACCTGGAAGAACGAGATAATGATGAGCTGACCAACCACAGAGCAGACTGAAGCCCAAGAGAGCAACCTCGTAGGCGGAGGAATCTTGGACAACTTTTCACAAGCCGGCGTATAACCAAAAGTCAGCGCCACAAGCGTGATCAGACCCAGATCGATGTAGAGGAACTGGAAATCCGTAAGATTGGTGTTTAGCCAGTAGAGCTGCATGATGGTGATGAACTGAGTCAGTGAGTACCCGGCCATGTACTTGAAAACGCCAAAACTTGTCACCAGAGCTGCTCTGCCTTCTCTGATGACCATAGGAACACAGCGGATGTCTGGGATCTTAGAGGTGAAGGAGCAGCGATGGAGGCTTCAGCTTCAGAGAGAGAAATTCCAGCATGAGCGGCTTTGAGTGCAGCGCAGTCGTTGGCTCCATCTCCGCACATGGCTACAGTATAATCCACAGATTGAAGCTTGTTTACAAGCATCTGCTTTTGGTCTGGGGACATTCGGGCGTAGACGTCACAGACACAGGCCAATCTATCCAAGAGCTCAGGGTATTCTTCGCAAATAAGAGCAAAAGTGGGTCCAGAAATAGCCAAATGGTAAGATGAGTCCACAAGATGACCCAATTCCATATCAGCGCTGGTCGAATTCTCGTCGTATTCTACAAGCTCGTCGCTAGAAGAGACCGACTGCTTCAAAACGAGCTTCGTTCTGCCGTCGTGAGTTTTGGACGTAGAGTCACTTTCCAGCAAGAACGCTCTCTTGTTAGGCCGGATAATGCCACATTCCCTAGCGACGCTCATAGCCGTCAAGAGGTTGTCGCCAGTGATCATCACAGTCCTAATGTGAGCCCGGTTTAGCTGGTTGATGACAGGAATTGTTTGCTTCTTAATTCGATTCTCCATGACGATAACGCCAAGCATCTGAAGGTCACACTCGATCTGGTCTCGAGGGATCTTCTGAGCCTTTGCGTAAGTCAACGTGAGGGAGCGACATGCGACAGCGATGAGGCGGTAGCCGTGCTGGGCGTATTCGTTGACGATGGTGAAGTAATTAGCCGGGACAGTTTCAGGGCGGCAGAGGGAGGCGACCATTTCTGGGAGCCCTTGCAGTAGAGGTACATCTGACGGCCGGTTTCGCGGGGGTTGTGGGCGATTACGGTCATTCGCTGCAGGGAGGAGCTGAAAACAAACAAAAATTTTCAAGGGCTTTTTGAGGCGTTCTTAAGAATTTTTTGAGGCTTGCAAAGTATTTTGGCCTTTTTAGCACGCTTTCAAAAACGAAAGCTTACCTAAACGTGAACTGCCTAATGATAGCAAGCTCCATTTCACTCTCAGATCCATAATGAGTTGCCGGTGACTTGACCACCGTAGGCTGAAGCATATCGAACCTCGCAGTCTCATCGACCTGGTTATCGGAAACAGTCTCATCAAGGCTCCATCCGGTCTTGCGGAACAGAATCAGATCCAGAGGATCTCCGCAGAGCTCTCCACCGATTCTCGTCAGCGAGTGGCAAGTGGCCACAGCTCTGACAAGTTCTCCGTCCGAAGGCATCTCGTCAGCTTGGAAATCTTCAATTTCTTCGCCAAAAGTTGGGGCTGATTTTGAGGATGACGCTGGATCTACGGCCACCATGCAGTAGAAGTCTAGACCATCTTCGGTCAGTGTGCCAGTTTTGTCAAAACAGACCTAAAATTTCACCATTAAAAGTAGGTTAAACAGGTGAAAATCTAACGGTATTGATAGCTCCACAAGTGTTAATCGTCGAGGGCGAGATACAAAAGATCTGCTTCGCTCTTAGACGCATCTGAGCGGCGAAAATTCCAATACTCATGGCTGCTGGCAACGCTGGGGGGACGACGATGGTGACGATGTCGAGAGATCGGACGATGATCTTCTTGACGGCCGAGCCTCGCATGATCATGATGGTGATCGTGTAGATGAAGCCGCAGAGGGCGATGCAGAAGAGGAAGCCGACGAATTTGAAGAGATCTTTAGTGAAGCGGAAATCGACTGGTTTCGGGTACATGATCGAACGGACGAGTTGGCCTTTGAGGGTCGAGTAGGCGGTGCGCAGGACGACGGCCTAAAATAGCGCGAATCAGTCAAAAACTTAAAAAAACATTTGACAAAATTTAGCCTCAAACAATTTGTAGCGGTTGAAAAACTTCATAAAGTGTTCTGTAGCCGAAAACTGGTTTTGAGGCTCAAAAGTCTTTAGACTTGAACGCTCACCTGGACATGATTCCCCCTGTAGAACCTGGTCTGCAAAACCTGAGTGCCACAAAAAAGCGTGTGCTTAGAATGCTCCTTGAACGAGAACGTCACATGCTTCTCGCAATCGTCGACCTCAGGCAAAGCGACCTTGGTAACCGGCACAGATTCACCCGTAAGCATAGATTCGTTGACGATGACAGTTCCGCTCATCAAGACCGCGTCGCATTGGAGGATACATCCGTTCGGAGGGATCAGAAGCACGTCGCCAGGGACGAGTTGGTCGCTAGAGATTTTCTGGACTTGGCCGCCGTCTCGCAGGACTTCTACGATGTCTACAGAGTGGACCATCGAGCGGAGATTGCGTTCTTGCTTGCGGATTTGATAGACGTCGAGGATGATCGAAAGGAGCGACATGAAGACGATAATGGCGGCGTAGTATTGGTAGTTGTCGGAGAACCAGATGCAGACACTAAAAATGAATAAAATTAGTCAAACCTAAGAAAAACGTTTGCAAAAATTTCTGATTGAGGCTGGATTCAAACTCGGCTCGACCGTTATGTAGGCAAGCGGTTTAACCACTGCACTACTTAGCTTTGTCTGTCTGAATAGTTCAGTGGTTAATACGCTTGCCTGCAAAACGGTCGACATGGGTTCGAAGCTTTCAGCCTCCAACTATTTTTAAAAATTTTCTATGAATTTTTTTTTCCTTTTTTCTTTTTTCTTACCTGAAGATCTGGAAAATGTAGAACGGCGAAATGACTTCCTTGAACAACAACACATAGATCGGCTTCAGCTTCACTTCGATCGAGTTTCTCCCATAAGTGATCAACCTCTGGCTGACTTCTCTCTCGCTGAGACCTGATTCAGGCTTCACACAGTCATGGAAATAGTTCAACGGGAGATCAGTTTCGAGTTCGTTGATAGTGGTAAAGCAGCGCTCGATAGGGTGCCAGATGTAGGTGAGTTTCCGGTAGGTGAAGTAGCGGATTGAATCTACGATGACTTGGTCTCCGGTGCCAGATGGGATTATCAAATTTGGGGTTTTGTCAGGGAGGAGCGAGCGGACTGGTCGAAAGGTCAGGACTTGGTGGTCTTCTTCTCTAAAAAAAACAAAAAAATAGACCAACACTTTAAAAACACGTCAAAAAATTGTTTGGCTGGCAGCGGATTCGAACCCGGCTCGAATTTTTTGTAGGCAAGCGCTTTCATTACTGCGCTAATCAGCCTTGTCTCGACTGTTAGGCTCTTTGAACAGTGCAGCGGTTAAACGCTTGCCTACAAAACGCTCGAAGTGGGTTCGAGTCCGGTATGAGTCAAACATTTTTTAAATGTGTCATTTTTGTCTTTTCAAGGTTTTGCAGCATTTCAAGCTAAACTTACTTAATAAGCACATGATCAGCCTCATCCAAATTGCATCGATCCGACGTAAACTTGGCCTCATATTCCGGGAACCAATGCAACACGACCCTAATAGTTCCAACAGTCAAAAGCGTCAATATCCAGGTGAAGAAATTCTTGATCGAGCTCTTGCGAAATCCCCAGAGTTCCAGTGTTTCGTCGCCGGTGGTCAACACCGCGTGGTGCTGATGCTGACCGCCGGCGGAGCCCGACAACGGAACCGCCGCAGTCATTCCGCCGTAGCCTGCACCGCCTACAGAAGTGCTCGAGTCTCTGAGAAGTGGGGAATTCTCTTCGCCTGTCTGAAACATTGCAGAGATGAGGTTTGGTCTAAAGAGGCCTTGTTCAGTTGAAGAATTTCAGGCAAAGTTGGGTTAGAAAGGGATTGAGGAGTTAAGCACAACAGAGGCACATTGACGACAGTAAGAAAAATTGTTCTAATCTTTAAAACACAAAAAGATGTTAAGGGATTCGAACACGGCTCCACCATTTTGCAGGCTAGCGCCTTAACCACTGCTTCATTCGAACAAAAGTCTGACAGGCAAATGCTCGTTTAGGGCAGTGGCTAGTGAGCTAGCTTAGAAAACTGTCGATTCGGGTTCGATTCCCAGCCATAACCTAAATTTAGTTTATGGTGTTTTTGACAATTTTAGCTTTTTTCGACCAAATCGACCCATAAAAAACGTTATCTTTACCATGATTTTGCTCCACAGTATCCTTCGATATCCTATGAGGCTTCTTATTTCAGCAGCGACAGGAAAGAGTTTGCAGGTCTGCAAGAAAGCGGAAATCTAACATCACATGCAACACGGACGGACACACAAACACAGCGAAAAGGAAGATAGGAGTAAAGGGAGTCAGTCGAGGAGAGGGCGAACGCTGTGGGAAAACGAAAAAACGTACCTGATGACGAAGAAGCCGCTGATGGTGACTGGACTATTCACACAGTCGCACAGAATCGACGTGTGTGGCCGTAGCGTTTTTAGGACAACTACGAGATCAGAGGGAAAATTGGTTTTTTGAATTGGATTTTCGCTTGAAACGCAAGGTGGGTCACTACCGAACAGACGATTTGTTGACTGAACCTTGAAGGAGGAGATCACGCTGTGGCATCGAAGTTAGCACATAACGACTTCGACTAAATTCGGTATTCAGTCAACAACGGGGAATTGAGGGCAGGGCCTGCCACAGGGAGTTTTTGAAATACAAGAGGCTCTGAAAAGTGGAATATGAGATTAGAATCGAGAGTGAAACGCGGAAGGTAATGCATAGCGACGCGGGACGAGGAGACTGTGCGACACGTTGTGCAAGAGCGCGTCATAGTAGTAGGTATATGTACAGTTTTCACACAAAAACTCTAAATAAACGGAAATTGTAATATGTAAAAGAGCTTAACCACTGCGTTGTTGAGCCCAAAAGATATTGGCCTTCTCATATTCAAAGTGTTTTGAGTCTTTCCTCAAGCTTTTTCCGAATTCCAAAATTTCGCAAACAGTTCAGGGGTTTCAACTCGCTGGCACGCAAAGAATTTGGTGTTCAATTTGCAAAAAGCGATAAACAGGAGGGACGGTGAGACGCCTGAAACAATCTTCGTAGTTCTGCAAAAGTGCACCCCTGAAAGCTATAAAACGCGATTTTGTTATGGCTGCGCGAAGAGACCTTAACCAACATTGCGAATATTGGAAAGAGATACAACGGAAAGCGCTCGGTGCAGAACTATAAGGACGCAGAGATGGATTCTTGAAAACTGTAAACAGGCAAAGACGATTTCCTAATCGAACACGTGATATGTCAAAGTTCAAACTAGAGTTCAAATTTCGAACTTTTAAAGCCAGTTGAATCATTTGCTTCAAGTATTACAGCTCGCTTTCTACCTATCTGAAGACACTCCCTTCACCTAGAACCCCGCTCGCCAACCATTTTCCCACCCCAAATCCATCCCCACCGACCCTCAAAGTGCAAAAAGCCTACTGACGCCCAGACTACCGTCGTCGCCGGTCGCGGTCGATCAACGCTGCCGCCGCCACCGTCGACGGCTTTATCGTTTTCGGTCGCGAATCGACGACGATGTTATCTCGGAGCGACGGCGCTAGAGCACAAAAGTGGCAAGAGGAGAAGTTGTCGACGGGGAGACGGTTATGGCAACGCCAAGACGACGCGTTAAAGGAGGGGCCGTGGGGAAGGAAGGGCTGCATCTGCAAAATTTGCATTTTTTGCAGACAGAAAAGGGACAAAAGACGGGCAGACGACAAAGGCGGCGACGGATAGATGCGCGTGAAGGCCGAAATGCTGATTTGGGGAGGTGGAAGCGATGCAAAGGTTACGGTGCAATGCTTATAAATGGGATTCTGATGCTTCTAATTTATGCTTCAAACGATTTTTTTCATAAAGCTCTCAAAGCATAAATTAGATCCATGTGAATTTAACGAAAATTGATTCCATTTTAGAACGAGTGAAGCTTCGAAAAATTTTCACTTATGTTAGCGTTGCTTCAAATAGAAATCGTGAAATTTCCATCTTAAAATATTTTGGGTATTTGAAACCCATAAAGATGAATTTTTGAACGGATCAAGTGGTCAAAGGCCAGAGAAGCAGAGGAACGTAGGACATGTCTTGTTCACGTTGGTGGCTAATCTTGAAACATATAGGAGTGGTGTTTCGAGTCACGTGGGAATCCTTAATTAGCTGATAACGGAGATCAAAACGACCTTCGACCCAAAGATCCTTTTAGCTAACCCCTAATTTACCCAACATTCAAACGCTTCAAAATAACCAAAGATCACCTTTTTGTGAAGCCCAAGAAACCCATCTCGTCTGTTTACGACTCTAAAATCGATGCTTATCACGGCGGAGAGCAAAATTTTATGGGGAAATTGCGTGAGAACGATATTTCTGCCGATTGGACTCTAAGGGGGCATAATATGCACTGAAGTAATGTCTTATCAGGGTACGACGGCGTATGTTCGGCGAAAAAGAGATCACGCGGGGTGCAGTGATCATGCACTCAGCTTTCCGATCACCAGGATCGGAAAAGTCCAATTTTAACCATGAGCTTCGATTTCAATGCAATCTAGAAATAATCCAGAAATCGATTCCAACCAACTCAAACAAAATTCCCAAGCTCGTCCATCGCGTCCAATTAAACAAACTGAAAGTGAGAGAACCAACATTTCACGCGAATCCAGTTTGCCCGCGACTGTTCTCCAGTTTGTGTTGATGATCGTGTCAAGCGACACTAAAAACGTCCTTTACTTGCTTGCAAATGCGGTGGAAAATTGGTTGTGACAATGGGAATTGTAAGAATTGAAGCAAGGAAAGTGGAGAATTAGAAAAATTGGTAGAATCCAAAAAGGACACGAAAAATCGCATTCTAACGAAACACAATTTTTGTTGAAAGAGCCGAATCCTGGAAAAGAGCAAAAACGAAAGGAGTGACTCACTTGACGCAAACCATTTCATCTTTTGAACACAGTTGACGTCACTTAGAGCTGTATTAACAGTCGTTCTCACCTCACAAAAATTTAAAATGAACGTTACAAAGGACAGAAAATCATAGCCTTATTGTATCCACTTTCGCCAAATCTTGCATATCGATTTTCAGCTAACAAGGGAACCTTTCACAGTGATACCTATAGATTTTGATAAACTTTGGCACACTAGGAGAGCTTTTGACGCTGATTCGAATGTTAGCTTTGAAGGATTGGCTCTGCTCCACCGATACATGTCTGGCATAGCTCTCCGGAGAAGATATGTTGTGTGTTTGATATTAAACGTGCCTTTTAGGGGTGATTTTTGCAAAAGTAGCCGATAAGATTCATATCATTCGAATCAGCGTGAACAACTCTTAACGCTGATTAGAGATTGACAGTAGTCCATTAATATAAAAAGTTAGTAATCAACGAAGTATGGCTCAACTAATGATTAAGCCGCGTTTAAGCCAGTAATCAATTTTTCAGTCATCAGCTGTTCGAAAAATTTTAGCGATTGAACAACTTCTGCCGCTAAAATTAGCACCAGCCTTAAAACAAGTAAAATGCAAGCCTAGAAAGCTAATCAATACAGCCTAGAGCACGAATAGACCATTTTCAATTTCTTGCTGACGCAAGACCATACGACCATAGCCGAAATTTGGCGTACAACTCGCAAGTCACCATTCCAACTCTCCAAGTTCAGCTTTCGATTCTCCGAAAAGCACATTCTAAGCCAATCGGTCGTCGGTGAATAATAGGAAAAGCGCGCAATAACAACAGCGGCGATAGCAACGGCGCTCGTTCGACGACTCCTTCGCAGCCCCTTTCTACCCACCGTCCCAACACCGTCTCCGGCCTCACTCGGACTCAAACAGACCCTTGATTTCCTTATCAGCGTCCGACGAGACGATCCAAAAACAAAGCTTTGATCGCCTAACAACGGCGGACCGACCCGCACACTAAACAAACCCGAAAGTGCACCGTTCGAAGGCTTTTGGGTCTTAAAAAGAAAGCAGGCAATCGTAGCATTACTTTCATAAATATCTAACGTTCGGTCCGCGGCGATCGCATGTGACAAGAGAGCGCGAAACCCGATTTCGAACAAGCGACGCCGCGACGCTCTGCCAATCGATCGCTTATCACGGTTTCGTTTTGTTTCTTTTGCGCCTTCGTTGTAGAAGTTTTTTGGCTGAATTGAGCCAGAGTAGAGCGAGGGAAAGCATATTTACACGGCTTTTGTCCCAGCAACATGCCCGCAGCGAGTGCAGGCGAGGGACCGCGTCGTCGCTCCTCCCGATGGGGCAGAAGGCGCCTTCGATGGGAAACCAGCAGCAGATCCCTCCCCTGAATACGTCGATCCCGCCGCCCAATCCGTTTCAGGTCCAGATGGGATTCTATCACCAGTTTCATGATTATCGACAGCAGCAATATCCTTATTATGGGTACCATGAGAATGGGTTCCATGATAGGATGCCGCCAGTGGATCAAGTGTCTTTCTTCAATCCGAGAGGTAGGTCTATAAGGCTGTAATTCGAAGTGATGCTAAATATCCAAAAACTGAAAATTTGACTTTACAGTTTTAAGTTTACTAGTAGATGGGACATATCAAAGTTGGTTAAATCCGACATTGACTGTTTTGCTGTGCGAGTTAAATGAACTGTAGCACCACTTGAGTTACGCCTTCCGGCACTGTACGGATTGCATTACCACAAAAAGTGGGGTGAGCCGTATGCTAGATAGGGCGATAAGAAGTCGCGGTCGTTATTGTTAGGTGTCCGTTTAGTTTGATGCAGCTTCAGTTTTATCACTTTTTGTTACGCTCTGTAGGTAGTTTGCGTTTCCGTCTTTTCATAGTTCTGGGCGTCACAAAAACGAAATTTGCATAAGTGTATCAATGACTCAAAAGACGGGTATGTGAAGACGTTTGCGCTCGGTCTCTTTTTATGCAGTTTGCGGCTTATTTTAAAATGGTCGAACTTTGTAATCTGACGTGTTCTTTAGCTTGTGTTGTGCCACGTCTCACTTTTTGCCCTGAGTGAAAATTATCTAATCCAAGATTTCTCACTGATCTACTCGGCCTCAGGCTGAATTTCATTAACCTACTTCATTGATATTTTGAACTTAGTTTTTTGATGTCAAAACTTACGTTACAAACGTATTGCGATCGGCTGTTCTTGTTCTTGACGCCGTTATCAACACGGACATGAAACGTGTTTCTTGGACTTCTCTTTCATTTGCATTCTTCACTGAGCGTCTACGCTTTCCTTCTGATTTTTCAATGTTTGTCTTAACTTTCAACTGAAATTTTGAATTCTTGGCTGCCTCACTTCATTACTTTGAATTCTACAGCTATCCCCTTTGAGCCTATTACATTGTCTTAGGACTTCTAACCACAAAAACGTTTTGTTGCTGATCTCAAGATTCCAGCTTCTCTAACCATGTGAACTACTATTGAACTCAGTGATGAAGTGGTGTTTTAGTGATGCATGAGAAGGACGGAGCCGTTGCGCTGAAATGCAGACGCTTCGCTATAGTGTAATACGTTTTTTAGGTTTTGGGTAGTTGAGATTTGAAATCTTAAGAATCCAAAAACAGACTTCTCGTTTTACCTTTTGTTCCTTATCCTAAATGACTCCATTGAAGACTTTGGTTTTTTAAGTTTTGGATGAAACTCTAGAAATGGCCTCTGAAATTCTAGTATTTACTAACCAAGCTTCAGCGCCTCCACCTCGCTTCGGCCACCCGCCTCCGGACCTTGAAATGTCTACGTCCGCGGCTCTCCACCTAAGAGGATCCTACGAGAGAAGTCACTTTTTGAACCCAGAACTGCCATTGCCTTCTACCTCTTCCGATTGCGTTTCCACATCTCAGTTGGACCGAATGACGATCCAGGTTAACGCGAACTCAACCCGGCAGGTCATCAGCCACACGCCTCATCAGGCTGCCTCTAGCCTCACTCCTGTGGACCCTTTTCAACATCAAGTGCAGGCTGACCTTGAAATCCAAGCTTCTAACTACCATGGTCAGTCCCTGCAAGCTGTTCCAAGTCAGCCTCAGCCAGAAGCTCCTTCAACTCAACCTGAAGGGACGTTTTATCAACAACCTCCTGCAGAGCTTCCCAGACCTCCGAGGCCTCGTCTCAGACCTCAAGCTGTCGTAAAACCCGAAGTGACTCCTCTAGGGTCTAGGCACGACCCTATAGTCCTTGATGACACTCCTTTTGTGAAACAAGAATGTCGTCTAGGGGCCGAACCCATCATCATCGATGTCAAAAACGAGATGAACGGCCAAGTCCCGGCTAGGGTTGTCAAAACGGAGTACTGTAGCTGCTGTATGACGCCTAAGCAGCTAACCATTTTTCTACGCTGTCATAAACAGGATTCTGACGGTCAGGGTAGTAAGGAGAATCCAATCGTTCTTGATGAGGAAGCAACCATTTCTGAAGCTTCAAATAAACTTGCTGAAATCGTCCCAACAACACTCGAAGCTTTATCTCAGCCAATCCCAGAGATCACGTCTCCCTCGTCGCCTCCTCCCGAATCCAATGCTTCAGTCTTGGCTCCTTTACGGATTCCACTAACACCAATGCAATGCGAGACGCCTGAAACGTAACTGAGTCCATTTAAGAGCGTTAAGCTTACCTTTAAATTTTAGATTGACTCAAAAAGATATGACAGAAGAACCTTTGGACCATTTAAGCCTTGTTGAAGTGTTAAAAGCTATTCAAGGTGTTCCTAAAGTGCCTGAAAAGACGGTTGTGAGTCAACCTGAGCCATCTATGGACGTCGATTATCTTCGAGAGCTTTTCGCTGGCGCCTTTGATGAGCCAGAGCCTGCACCGCAATTTTCAAGACCTAAAAAAGCTTGTGAAGTCATTACTGTCGACTCGGATGACGATGGGATGCTTCCTGACTCCGAAGATGAGCCCTACATCACAGATTCCGACTCTGACGCGGCGCCTCAAATCCACTCGTCCACTTCCTCTGAGGCTCAACCTTCTAAGGGCCCAGAAGTAGCCGTAGCAGACCCAATAGAGCCAACTCCAGATACCTCTGAAGCAACTCAACCCTCCTCCCAACCTCAACGCGTCATAAACATGAGCGTCTTGGCTACAATTATGAAGAAACGTTTCATGAACAATCCTGGCGTCCATCCTGAAATTATCCACGCGTCTGTGACTGCTGATGAAGCATTTGACGAAGTTATGCAGGCGCTAAAGATCGACGAGACCCAGATTATCATCAAAGTGAGGAGAAGATCGGAAGGCGAATTGGGAAATCCTGTAATGACAAGCATAAAGCGGAAGGTGTTGATCCCCGAAGGCCCTAAGAAGTCTGCTGAAAAGTCGATCGACGAGTTTTTGGCTCAGATAAGGCAGCCTGAGACTGAAACTCCAGCTAAGGATTCTGAAGCTGAAAGCTTAGAAGCGCTAAGGAAGGCTGCTTTGAGCACACATCCTAAAATGCACAAAGAAGCTTCAAAACGTCTTGACCCTTTAAAGACTATTGATGAAGAGACGAAAAGATTTACGGACGCAAGAGGATCAACAAAACCCTCTGAAGACTCAAATCGACCTTTAAAACGTGACCACCAAGTCCAAAACCGAAAACGTTCTCAAGAATCTCGAGATTCTCGCCGCCGACTTCGATCTACCACGTCTCCACGGCCAAGGAAATTGTCTCGCAGACATTCAAGATCCAGATCCAGGTCTCCTAGGAAAAGGAAAACAAGGAGAAGTAAAAACAGACCAAACAAACGATCTAGGGCTCGTTCTTCTCAAGCTTCAGATCATTCTCGATCTCAATCCAGAGAACTGTCGCCTGCATCGGAAGCTCGAGCTTTAGCTTTGGCCTCGTTGAACCAATTCCGAAAATCGCAATCTGGGTCTGCAACACCTGAGGCTTCAACTCCTAAGCCGCCTCCTCCAGAGCCAGAATCTTCCGACGAGCTGATCCTACCTCCTCCACCTCCTCCCGAGATTGAGGGTCTTATAGACAACTCGACCGTCGTGGATATGGACGTAGAAGAGCCAGGTAACTCTAATTGTCCTAATTTTGATAATCTGAAGGCTCTTCCAGAATCAGTCCACTCTATTCCTTCCTTAGGTCCAAGACCCAACTTTATGAGTCTCTTCCTACATCAACTTCCTACCAATAACATCAGCGTTAGCCTCAACTTTCCGGTCTCTCCTAAGCCTCTGAATGAAGATGAAGAGCTACAAAGGAAGATTAGAGAGTGCACAAAGAGGAGACTAATGACAGGAACCGTAGATGAGGACGATCTTTCTCCGGAGTGTTCTAGGCCTCAGGCAGATATTGGCAGAAGCTTCCCTGCCAAATCTAGGAGGACGCTTTTTCCTGTGGTATTTAGAACCATTTTAAGCTTGGATCTCAAACCAATTTTAGGATGGAGGCGATAACAGCGACAGCGAACACTCCTACAAATCCAAGGCAGTGGGTATGAGAAAAGTGGCTTCAGAAAGTCAAGTAGGAGAAAGAGGACGAGTGAGTCACCTACCGTAACCTAAAAACCTCAATTTGATTATTTAGACCGAGCCAGCCTTCCTCCCACCATTTGCCCGTAAGCGTCAAATGGAGCAATCGGCGTTTGACGATTTTGGCTTTCAAGCGCCTCCAAGAAAACGCTTTGGAAACAATGTGATGAGAGTGATCAACGGAAAGAAGATCTACTCAGATTCTAACACGTGCTACGAGTACGCGGAGAAGGGAACTTGCAATAGGGGACCATTTTGCCTGTTTACGCATGGAGGAGATGAGGAGTTGGGAGCGAAGAAGATCTGCACCAGGTTAGTCCTTTATTTGAAGAGGTTTCGGGAGAGGTTGGTGAGGATCAAGTAGGAACGAAATAAGAAAAACGCATTTACTGGTTTGAACACATGAAAACACAGGTCCACCCTAGGTAGTCAGCCCAAAACACCTAAATTAAATGAATTTTGAAGCAGATCGACCTTAGGCTTCAACTTGCTTTTTAAATAAGCTTAAACGACCTTACAGTTAAACCCTTAAAAGAACTGAAGCTTGAATTATTTGAAAGACTTTAGGCATGAGTTTTTCAAAAACCTTAAGCTTGAGCCCTTTGAAGCAGTGTTGTGCACGGGCCTGCCAATCCCACCAGGTTGTGGAGCCCTTTAAAGGTTACTCAAAGACTTTATGCTTCAATCTAATTTTGTTTGAAACTTTAGACATTAAGATTAAACTTGCTTTCATAGATATGCTTAAATATTAGGTTTGAACCTCACTTGTTAGATAAATCTTAGGCTTCAACTTATTAAAAACTTCTCCCTTGAACGCATTAAAAACTTTAGGCTTTAACCTGGGCTTTTAGATAAGCCTTAGGCTTAAATTTCTCTAACACCACAGGCTTCAGCTTTTTAAAGACTTTAGGCTCAAACCTGATTTTTCAGTTAAACCTTAGGCTTAAAGCCTTCAACGACCTCAGACTTGAACCTGGTTTTTAGATAGATCTTCAGCTTAAGTGCTTTGAAAACCTTACGGTTTAATCCTTCATAAACCTTAGGCTTGAATTTTTAGAAAAGACCATAGGCTTCAATCCCTCAAATACCTCAGAAAAACCCTATTTCCAGAATGCTCCGAGGCCAATGCCGAGGCGACCGAGGCTGCCCCTTCAACCACACCGTCCTCCCGCACCAATTCCCCGTCTGCGACTTCTACCTCCGCTTCAACTGCAGTTCCGAAAACTGCTGTTTTCTCCACGTCAAACACTCGGACGACGTTCCCCCCTGCGACGACTTCAACAAAGGAATCTGCACCCTAGGCGACATGGTACACCAAATCCTAGCCACTTCGTTCTTCTCTCCTGACCTCTCCCTCATTTCCTCTCTTTCAGTGCCCAAACTCTCATCGCTACTTGTACAAAATCATCAAAATGCGCGGAGAATCCGCCCCACTTTTGACTTCTTCCATAGGCAACGGGTAAGCTAGTAAAACTCTCACGTTCAGGCCACAAGCCAAGACTCATCTTCAGACCTGCTCCAAAGTCTACGTCGTAAAGACAAAAAACTGTAGAAAGAGATTAGATTAGGTAGGTTAGATGACAACAACAAACACCTCGGAAATCTCAAAGACGTTGCTCAAAGTGTCAACAATTTGCTCAATCTCGGGGAGACAAACGGTGAAGGGTCGTATTTGGTCGTTTCAGGCCTGCAGAGTTCTATTTATTTAAGCCTTGTATTCAATTTTTGCTTTTGTACATCGAGTGAATTTAGAGATATCATTGTAAATATGTGCAGAACGGTTGAAATGATAAATGAGGATTTACACTTCGTCTTGGCGATTTTGTAGCGATTTCTGCTTTCTCATGTGGAAGTAGCATCGATGGACGACTCGGGTGAACCAAAGCTGGAAAGGCAGAGAGACGAGAGAGTATTGAAGCACGTGGAGTAGATTGATTCCGTCCAAAACTGAAGTTAGACACTTCATCACATGGAATCCTTATGAAATAGGTCCTTACCGCCGCTTTTTCCCTTGCTTTCCACAATAATAGCTGTCGATAAGAGGAAGGCTAAGATTAGGATAGCCGTTCCTAAGTACTAAAACAAATGTTACACTTGAGAAAGTTAATGTGAGACTTACCATGAAAATCAAAAACGGAAGAAGCCCCTTGTGGGAACGCATGCAAGCGCTAATTATGGCTATGGTCGAAATAAAGATGATAAGTACAGCAATGATAATGTCACGGCTCATGTGCTTATAGCGATTATCGTACTGACTCAAAACGTAAAAAATGTTGACCACAGCTCCCACGAAAGCCAGGCTGGCAATTAACTGTGTTCCAGTCTGAATATATCAGACTGCAAAAAACGATTTTAGCTTAGATCTACCTTGGCACTGATATGACAGCAACAGCAGCACATGTCCGGCTTTTTCTCTGTAGCTTCTTCTGGTGCTACTTGACAATTTTCAGTCATTTCGATCACCTCCTCTTCAGTGCTATCTCCTAGCAGGTAGACGTAGCCTCGATGGACGATTCGGGTAAGCCAAAGCTGCAAGGGCAACGCGAGGAGAGAGCATTTCAGGACGTTGAACACATCGATTCCGTTCATGACTAAATCTAAGATTTCAACACACTACACCCTTATAAATGGACTTGCCATATTTTCCTTTACTTTCCACAATTATAGCTATTGAGAATAAGAAAAAACAGATCAGGAAGAACGTTCCAAAGTACTAAACAGGGCTCTTACGCTAAAATGGAGTTGAATTTATACCATAAGTGTAAGAAACGGAAGGAGCCCTTTGTAGGATCGCTGGCAAACGCTGATTATGGCGATTGTTGCAATGAAGATTGTGATTATGTCACTGACTATGTTAATATACACGAAAGCATTGTACGTTTTGAAACTTAAAACGTAGAAAATGTTGACCACGGCTCCGACGAGAGCCAGGTTAGCGATTAGTTGCGTTCCAGTCTAAAAAGCTGAAAAAGTGAAATTGGCTTGAACCTACCTTGACACTAATATCATAACAAAGACAGCAGCACATCGCTGGCTTCTCCTTTGTCGGGTTTTCTGGCTTCATCAAACCATTTTCGACCATTTCGACCGCGTATTCTTGAGCGTTATCTTCCATATCAAGAACAGCAAACAGTTCACACATAGAGAGTTTCACCAAAGACACAAAATCAAGCAGTCTCTAGTCTGACGCGAGTTGCTCGATTTTCCCTCTCGCCAACGGCGCGCGTTTTTTTAACGCTTTTGGATATGTCGATGTTCTCTAAGGGCGACGGCATGTGGAAATCGATAGGATGGGAAAGGGCACAAAGCATTAGAAAGCTAATTGATTGGCATCCACCTTAATTCATATTGTAGACTTGAAAAGGTTTGCATCTAATCTTAGTCTCCTCTCCTTCGAAAATGATTAAAAGCAGGTGGCAAAATTTCTTGGCCAAGATAAGGAAGTGATTCCTTTCTAATGCCAGCTGTTCGATTTAGCCTTTTTAGCAATTCCTTTTTTTTGCGTTTTTGGATGTATCGATGTTCTCTATGGCCGACGGCATGTGGAAATCGATATAGAAAAACGAAAGCAACCCTGTAAACTGAACTCTGAATTAGGATTAACAAGACTTAAATGGCACTTTAGAAACATTTGAAAAGCCAGGTTTTTCTTGGTTTCATTAAACCGCTCTCGGCCATCTGAATAGCTTCCTTTTCTTAATTTCTAGTCTGACACCATCTGTTCAATTTTTTCCCTCAAGCGTGTTATGTTTTTTTCGATCTTCCAGACGTGTGATTGTTCTTTGAACATCGGCGTTCGAAAATCGACTTTGAGAAAAGGGGCGTCGGAAAAAATGTTGCATTAGAGCTAAGGACGCAAATAGAACGTTCTGGCCGAGAAGAGGAAGTGAGTCCCTCTAGTCCCACGCCTGCTATTAGATTTCCTTTCCAGCAAATTAGTTCACAAGGGAATGACGCGAAGTGCCCCCTTCTGATCAAGTCAAAATTTCGCACAATTGCAGACCTAAATGAAACTAGGAAAAACCTCAAAATGCTAGCTGCCCTAACGCGAACACTGCAAGTTACGGCCATTCAAAGTTGTGGATTTTAGGGCATTCAGGGTATTGTTACTTATGAACGCTAGAACACTAGTTTTTTTAGTTTTTCGGATATGGCGATGCTCTCTAAAGAGTGCCGCTATCCAAAATCAATATTGGACGGAGAGGGGATTAACACAATTAGGTTACTGCAACCTTAGCGCTCTAAAATAGGGTCAAGCAATAGCCACAAGCACAAGTTTATTAAGTAAGTAAGTTTACGGCTAAGAGTAGTTATAAAGCCTAAATTCGGATTACGCTCCTTCTTGCAAGCCACTATCCTTTAGGGTATCTCTCTTCTTCAGATGTTCATAGCACTGATCGACGACTTGAGTGAACCACATGCTGAAAAGGAGTCCAATGCCAGTCTTTAGAAGAATCTGCAACCAGAGATTTTCGGTTTCGTCATCTAAAAAATACGTTGAAAACCGTTATCAAACAAGCCTCACCATTGATAAGACATGACAGATAAACAGGGATTGAAATCACAAAGACCATCAATGTTAACGCTCTCGATATATGCTGAACGAGAAGAGAGCAACTGAGATTTAGATAGCAATAGAGAGAACTTACCAGGATGACAAGAAGTGGAACCAGTCGCTTGTGACGCTACCGCTTGTAAATGGTGGCGATGGCTAGGAGGGAGATGAAACAGACTGCCAGATTTGCCAGAAGAATCACGTGGATGAGTCTCCTGTACTTGTAAAACTTCTCGAGTTCTCCGAGATGAGATAAGAGGAGAACATTGTAGACAGCTCCGACAAATGTCAAAATGGCGATTATGACAGTTACAGTCTAAACGAGGCCAGATGTTAGGCAACAAGGCAAAGGGCTTACCGTAACCGGAAGGCAACAGACACAAATAGGTGGTTTTAAGTGGTTTTCGACCATTTTTGCCTGACCAGTTTTGGCCATTTCAAGCGTCTGCTCATTGGCGCCATACCTAGCGTAAATCTGAATTTGAGTAAGACTGAAAAATGGCTGCGGTTGCGGCTGCAATAAGGAAGTGAGTCTCGGCCCGCTCCAGATCTTCGATTTTCCCTCTTTTTTTGATTAGCCGAGCGCGTGGTCGTTTTTGGCGAGCGTTGGCGTTTAAGAATCGACTCCAAGAAAAGAGGGCCTGCGAGAAAATATTGTTGATGTAGCGAATAAAATGACTTACTTTAGGTTGAGACCTTTTACGGTTAGCTAAGGACACAGATAAAACGAAAGGGCCAAAACGCTAAAACTAGATTTAATCAAACGAAATTTTGTGCAGGCTTAAGTTGTTAACACGTCAGATCTCTTCCATTCTTAACTTTAATTTTTGGTTAAGCTTCTTCTTATTGTTCGCAAATCTAAACTTTAGCGTTACTGAAACGTGGGTTACTGCGGCGTCAAGAAGGAAGTGAGTTTCGTGTTCGATTTTCTCTCTCAAGCGTGTTAGGTTTTTTTGATCTGCTGGGCGCGTGCTCGTTTTGTGTGCGTCGGCGTTCAGACATCAGCTCTGAGGAAAGAGGAAACCTTGTATTGTTCTTTGCGTTTGTATGTTGACACAAAGTTCAAACAACTTGAAGAGTTCGCCTGGGCGATTTGTGCTTTCTAAGGTAGAAGTAACATTGATGAACGACTCGAGTAAGCCAGACCTAAAAGGGCAATGCAAGGAGAGTAGATTTGAGGTCCTTTCACTAAAATTGGAGTTATTACAATATTGAACCCTTATAAAATAGACTTACCATATTCTTCTCCTTCCACTATTAGACCTGCAGAGAATAAGAAGGACAGGATTAGGGAGGCCACTCCAAAGTACTAAACATGGCTCTTATGCTAAAATTGAGTTAGGATCGCATACAAACGTTCAAACACAAAAATTTTTTAGTTTTGTAAGACTTCAAACGTAGAAAATGTTGACCACATCTCCAACGAGAGCAAGAGTGGCGATCAGTTGTGTTCCAGTCTACAGTAAGTTTGAAAGTAAAGTTTGAAGGCTGGAAAAAGTGAAATTGGCTTGGACCTACCTTGACACTAATATCATAACAAATGCAGCACATCTTAGGGCTCTATGGGTTTTTTCTATGGGTTTTTCTAGCTTTATCAAACCATTTTCGGCCAATTCAAGCGCTTGTTCTTTGTTATCTTCCATATCAAGAACCATGTCGGAAGAAGCAAGCAGAAGACGTAAATAGAACGCTTGGCCAAGGACACGGAAGTCGTCTCTAGTCTGACGCCAGTTGCTCGATTTTCTCTCTTCCCAACAACGCGAAATTTTTAGTCTTTCGGATATATCGTTGTTTTCTGAGGGCGACGGCATGTGGAAATCGATTGGGCGAAAAAGGAAAAAAAGAATTAAATAGCATATTGCTCTACCTTAAGAGATACCGTAGGCTTCAAAGGGTTTGCAGCTAACCTCTTAGACTGCGCTCCCTTTGATGGAAATGATAAAAATAGAACTACTTGTTCAAGATGAATAAGTGCCTTTGCCACCAGCTGTTCGATTTCGTCCTTCTAGAAAATCAGGGTTTTCATGCTTTCAGATGTGTCATCGATGTGAAATCAATGAAAGAATATGGAAGCAGACCGCATACGAGTATCATTTATCACGTTTCTTCTTGCAAGCAACAATCCTTAAAATGCATCTCGCTTCTTCATGTCGGGTAACCTTCTTAAGGTCATTTAATGAAGGTTGTTCACACGACAGATTACTCATATTCTTGATTTAGGGTTCAAATTCGGTTTCTCCAGTTACTTTCTCCATAAGCGCATCTCTCTTTTTCAGATAGTCATAGCACTGATCGACGACTTGAGTGAACCAAATACTGAAGAGGAGTGCAATGGCACTTGATATAAGAATTCTTAACCAGAAATCTCGACTTTTCTCTCCTAAAATTATGTCATTAGACACTTTAAGAAACACATACCATCATGGACACAAGTCACACATATAAGAGCTGAAAGCACAAAAATCCCGGACGTGATTGCCCTGAGTAAATGCTAAAATAAGGTAAACTTTATCATTGCAATTGGGAATCTTTACCAAGATGACTAAAAATGGAAGAAAGCGTCTATGACGACTGTAAATGAAAATGGCAGCGATAGCAAGGAGTGAGAAAAAACAGATAGCCAGCAGTAGCAAAATCAAAAGAATGAAAAGAATCTTTTCGTAGTTGTGGTGCTTCTTGTACGACAAGCAGATAACAGCTCCAAGAATGGTGTAGCCAGCTACGAGAAAAACCAAAACAGCAATTATAAACGCTCCAGTCTAAACAATGACGCAGTTAAGACAAGACGACAGAAAATAGCTTACTGTAACCGGCAAACAGCAGCAACATGTAGGTGGTTTCAAATGGGGTTTGTCCACTCTGACCTGCCCAACTTCTATCAACTCGATATTCTGTTCATTGGCAAACATAACAAAAATCTAAATTTCAGTAGGATAGAAACATGGGATGTTGTCTCTAAGGGAGAAGGTGAGCCGCTCGCTGTTCGATGTTCTCTCTCAAGCGCGTCATGTGCTATTGATCTCTTGGGCTTGTGGTCGTTTTTTGGGAAGCGTCGGCGTTCGAAAATCGAGCCTCTGGAAGACTCATGTTTGGCAAATTTGGTGCTTACGTTAATTAATTATAACCCGATAACTCGTCTCCAGTTTATCGATTTCTTAATTAAGCGTTTTTAGCTTTTGGATGTGGAGGCTGGCGATAAATATAGGAAAGCAGTTGAACGAAAAATTGGATAGAATATCTCTGGCATTACATCAAAGAAGGCTTCTGGCCATGTAATTCTGTTTGTTTAATGCAGGACTTACGCTTGCATGTTGCTAGGACAACTTAGAGCTAGGACACAAATAGATGTGCTTTGCCGAGGCGTATGAGTAACTTGTGACGTCAGCTTCTCGTTTTCTTCTCTCAAGCACCTTTTTTCGCTTACTGATGTACTGCTGTTCCCTAAGGGCGCCCGCATTCCAACCCCAAAAATAGCTACTGATTTATTCAAGCAACGTATTAATCCATTTTTGTTGATTCACTTATTCCACGTCACGTGTAGATGATGCAGCACTTCTGAACCAGCTGAAGGTTCAAACATCAATAAGCACAATTCAGCTAAAAAATTGCACCGTTATAATTGTGAATTTTGACCATAACCGTCCATTGCATGGTCGGTTATGGTCAGAAAACAGCCAATAGTGGAAAAACAAAATTTCGCTGTAGTTGCTGACCAGTTTTCAACTGAACCTTCCAGTCAGCATTAGGACATAGTAGATAGCAGTAACGGCAATGATAATAAAGACCATGACAGCAATCAGGACATTTCCCGCCTAAACAAAAACTCACATAAGTGGATAAAACGATAAAAAAGCAACAAATTTACCGCGCCGTTGATGCACTCACAGCAACATGTACAGAACAGGCAACAGACGTCCACTCGATCTTCTTCCTGTCCAGATTCAATCAATTCCATATCTTGAGTTCGATTCATCCATGACGCAGAATTAAAGCAGGAAAGGCGAACCGAAAAAAGTGAATGCGGCTAAGCGTTTGATTTCGCTCTCAAGCCAATTCTTTTTTTGAGCTTTTGAGTGCGCCCCATAATTGCTTCTAAGGCCAACAACGTTTCAAAGATCTTTCATCCATGACGCTAAATTAAAGCAGGTAATGTTGCGACCAAGAAAGCAACTGAGTGCAACTAACAGCCAGCTGTTCGTCCCATTTTCTCTCTTCAGCGAATTAGTTTTTTGAGCTTTTGAATGTGTCATTGTTTGCTGAGAGCATCAGCATCCACAATCAGTGTTGTGACACGCTGCATTAATAAAATTGTGAGGTTTTAACTTGAACCTGAAATAAACGCGTCACAACAGCCCAAACCGCGAAACAAACCTTGTTTGCCGTAGTTTCATCCATTTTCGCGGCGGAAAATTAAATTGTGACCAAATTCACAAAGCGACGCCCGAAAGACGAGAAAACGATTAGCCAAAACTTTTTAATCGTCGTCGTTGCGGGACCGACCTACGATTGAAATCGAAATCTGCATCTTATAAACGTCGTGCGCTCGACCCCGCGCAGCCGCGCACCGGCGGCAGAATATGGAAAAAATCGGCGAAAATCACTTTCGGCGAGCTAGAAACTGGCTTCTCCTGTGTTGGCCAATACCTTAATAGAATGCGAATTCGCTCAAAATCACCGACATATATATTTTTCACATCAGATGCAATGCTTACAAAAACCACTCATCCATTCTATTTGCTGTTCTTCAAAACTTTTTCCGCCGGAGTGTACTCCTGCTGCAGCACCAGAGAATTTCCCTTGCTAAGGTGAGCACGTAACTTCGCGCCAGACTCACTGACGCGGACGAACGCGACCTTCTCATTCAAGTCAATGCTCACGATTTTTCCAACAATTCTCTCGCCTTTCTTGCGTTCGTATTGGTCCTGTCCGAACACGCAATTTCAGCTCTAGCCTCAGCAAGTTTCATGCGAAGTTCTGCGTTCTCCTCAATCAGCCGATCTTTTGGAACGACAACCTTCTCCAAGAAGTTTTCGACAGCGTACAGCGAACTCGACACTTCTTCCGTGAGCTGGCGCTGCATCCGAATTCCCAATCGAACGATGTTCTTGCAGGTGACCGTGTCGGGCGAACTCGCACTAAGCCATTCCAAGACGGTTTCGTCCTTGAGGTATTCGTCCTCCAAGACGGCGTTCAGTTTTCGTTCAGTCATCTTTTCCTGGAGGACGTGTAGGAAGCGGACGAAGAATGCTGCCTTTCCATCTTTAGTTGTCCTAAATATCATCAATATCATCAATAACTTACACAGACTCTCACCTCTCACCGAAAACTTTTTCATATCCTTTCGATGGTTTCATATTCTTCCTTGGAATCCCAAAAAGCTGTTGAGCTTTACACGGAATTCGGGATCCATAAAACTTCTGAGCCATACATAAGGGAACCTTAGCGTACCGATATGCTGGCTTATCCGCCGCCTTGTGAATCTTTCGTTTCGGCTTTTCGGCACCAGTTCCGGCGCTTGGACTGCCTTCCGAGGCGAGCGAGACTCCCTTAACATCTCGGTAAGACACATCATCTAGCGCGTCAGAACATACCCTAGCAACAGATGATTTCGCCGATTCTTTTGGCGTGCCTTCCGAGGCGGGCGAAGCTCCCTGAACATCGAGATCAATAACCACCTAACGCATCAAACCATACCTCAATAGACCCGGCGTCTTCTCTGGGATTTCGTCGTCGCTGCGGGACCGACCTACGATTGAAATCGAAAAACTGCGTCTTATAAAGGTCGTACGTTCGACCCCGCGCGACCGTGTAATTCGAACTCAGATCACAGAAGCTCATAAAAGCGGTGAGCGTAGTGGATAAGACCTGCCCGACTCGAACAAGAACTCCACTGGAGCAGAGATCAGCTTAGGCTTGAAGCCGTTTGAGGACGGGCAACGTGCATCTTGTTCTGAAACACTACTCTTTTAAGAAGCTCACAAAGTCAGCTGTTGTTGTCTAAGGGCGCCCGCATTCCAACCCCAAAAATAGCTACTGATTTATTCAAGCAACGTATTAATCCATTTTTGTTGATTCACTTATTCCACGTCACGTGTAGATGATGTAGCACTTCTGAACCAGCTGAAGGTTCAAGCACCAATAAGCACAATTCAGCTGAAAAATTGCAATGTTATAATTGTGAATTTTGACCATAACTGTCCATCGCATGGTCGGTTATGGTCAGAAAACAGCCAATAGTGGAAAAAACAAAATTTCGCTGTAGTTGCTGACCAGTTTTCAACTGAACCTTCCAGTCAGCATTAGGACATAGTTTTTCAAACAACGTTTCAAAGATCTTTCATCCATGACGCTAAATTAAAGCAGGAAATGTTGCGACCAAGAAAACAACTGAGTGCAACTATCAGCCAGCTGTTCGTTCCATTTTCTCTCTTCAGCAAATTAGTTTTTTGAGCTTTTGCTGAGAGCATCAGCATCAACAATCAGTATTGTGACACGCTGCATTAATAAAATAGTGATTTCTTATCACCTCCGTCGCTTAAAAAAATCAATCAGGGAGCGACATGCTTTCGTGACAAACGGAAGGACGGGACGCATCGTTCTCCTGTATTTAAGAAAGGGAATTGAGGGCATAATTAGAGTGGTTTGACAAGGAAGTGAGTCATCTCTGGCTCAACAAAAAACTTCGATGGTAACAAATAAGGCAACAAAGACTACATTAAGACTATGAGAAGAATTCACTCACCGTAACCTTCAACGTAACCTTCTATTTCAGTGTCACCTACTTCTCTAGGTTCTTCTATTTTGAGATCCATCGATAACAACTCCTTAATCGAACTATATACACGAGAGACGGCGAAACTACGCAAATGAGCCGTTTCTAGCAAGCTGCTGCACTTTTCTTTTCTATTGAAATTGGGTTCTTATGATCTATTGAGTGCATCGATGTACTCTGAAAGAGTGCGTCCGACTATCGATTTTAAGGGCACATAGTTAATTTAACACTGCGTGATGACGTTGGAACTCAAATTTATCAATTTGTACTGGACAGACCTCTTCTCTGAAGCATGATAATACTATTTTCGTTTGTTAGGTAAGCATTACACTGATGTAAAACTTTAGTAAACCAGATACGAGTAAGGATAGCTACAAGAGTCTATCAAAGGATAGCTACAAGACTCTATCAAAGTTAAAACTGTCAATTCCGATGAGTGAACCAAAATTCCATTTTTCAAAGATCTTAAGAACCATGAGTCATTTACGCTTCTCCAGATAAGCACTCTTCCAAAAACGCATCTTTCTTCTTCAAGTAAAAGTAGCACTTATGGACAATCCAGAAGAACTAGATGTTTAAGGACAAACTTAGAGTCGACGTTATCAGAATGTTACACCAGAAAGCTACAGCTTCGTCTTCTACAAAACCATTAGTTGTATTATCATTTCTAAAGTTCTTACGGGACAGGCATACGATGGCTGCAATCATAAAGCTAGATAGATGGTTTGCATTGAGATACTGCAACAACAGCAAGCCTTGGGCTTCTCTTTTGGTTCTTCTCACCTTAATAAGTCACTCTGTGCCATTCTAAAATTAAGAACTGCATAGGCAGAGGACACAAACAGAACTGTTTCGGTAAGACAAGAAAGTGAGTTGCCTCTGACACCATATGTTCGATTTTCTCTCTTGCCAGCGTCTCAGATTTTGAGCGCTTTCAGATCAGCCGTTTATCTTTAAAAGAGTTGGCGTCCAACAATCGATTTTGAGGAAAAGAGGTCATTAATTAAAGTGCACAAAAATTCACGTTGAAGCTTATATTTATCTATTTGCTCTTTGATACACTAATTTAGAAAGACTAGGCCTCTTCTCGTAAGCTCATAATAACCCTATTTTGCTTCTTCAGGTGAAGATAGCACAGATGCACAATTCTTGTGAACCAAATGCAGATAGACAGAGCTATAAGGGTGGCCAACCATTCCATGTGTCCTAAAAACAAATTATATCCTTGTGAAACCATTTAGATTGCCTCACTGCTAGAACCGCTAAAGTTGTCCAAGGGTATCGTCAATACCAAAGTCAATATCATGCTGACAACTCCAAAGCACTAAATAAGGGCCTTCAGACCAATTGAAGGGAAAGAGGCTTACCATCATGCCCAGGAACGGGATTAATCCATTGTGGTATCGTATGCAAAGGCTCAAAAGAGCAACTTTTGTGAAGATAATGGCTATGAGATCCACAGTAAGGTAAACGTTTTGGTATGGGAAGCCGTTTCTGTGAATTAGGTCGTAGAAGAGGTTGCAAGTAATTCCTCCAAGACAGAGGAGCACAATCATCTCAGTGGCGGTCTTGAAATAGCAATATTAAACATAAGCAGATAGCCCACCTTGACGCTGATACTGCAACAGCAGCAACACACTCTCGGTTTGTTTTCTGTCGGTCCTTCTGGATTGATTAGACCGTTCTGTGCCATTTGAACTCTCATATTGAGAACACAAAGGAAGAGTGCACAAACAGAATAGCTTGACTGAGGCAAGGAAGTGAGTGGTCTCTAGTCTGACGCCAGCTGTCCGATATTCTCTCTCTCTTGCTAGCCGTTCTAGTTTTTTTGGCTTTTTTGATGCATCCTTGTTCTCAAAGAGCGACGGCCTCTGGCAATCGATATGGCACAACCGAGTAACTAAAACTCAACGGAATTTTACTGATTTTAAGCCTAAAAATTGGTTTTGGGTTTAAAAGGCTTCAGATGACCATTTTTGGCTGATAAACCAGTTTGAGGTTTGACTAAAATTGAAACCCTAAATTTCTCAGCAAAATCTATTAACTAGCTACAAGGATTATAACTAATGTTGTGTAGTTTAGTGTAGTACAAAACTACACTAAACAGACTACACAGGTCATAGATCAAATACACCAAATCACATATCCTGTCCTGAGCCCTTTGAAATCGACTTTAGCTCCAACAAGTAAAAAGCACTGATGAACAATGTTCGTCAGCCAAATCTGAATAGGAAGAAGAACGGCAGAGGCGAGAAGCACATTGAACCAATTTCCAGGGTCTCACTTGAACAGTGAAACGACCAAAGTCACCGGGAGGTTGACGACTCCGAAGACCTGAACAAGAAAGATTACGGTAGAAGAGATGAAGAGAGTCTTACCATGCAAATATGTAATGAAAGCAACCCTTTGTAGGCATGAACAGACACACTTCGGGTTGTGTAGATAGCTGAAATTGCTGCGATTTGAGTAGAATTCTCTTTTTATGGATTTCGAAGTAAAACACGTTGATGATGGCTCCTACACAGATTAGAAAGGCGATAGCGTTTGTGCCTATCTAAAAACACTAAAAAATCTCTTTAGAAATTAAAATGTGCTTACGGTAACGCTGAAGCTGCAGCAGATACAACCCTGTACGGCTCTTCGATTTGTCTCCTTTACAGGTCCTTTAGCAAAAGGGATCTGTTCATCCATGTTGCGCAGTCCTAAAATTCAAGAAAGCCAAAAATAGAACGTTGCGGTTGAAACAAGGAAGTGAGCCGCGTGAGACGTGAAAAATTCGATTTTCCTCTCGAATGGCAATGGTTTTTTAAGGTTCCTAGGGATCGTTTGGCGGGCGTTCTCTAAGGACGACGGCATTCGGGGATCAATGCTTAAGATAAACTGATGTTTTGCACGCTTGTTAGACATGGAAATATTCATCGGTATGCTTCAAAAAACTTAAAAGGTAAAAAAATCGTTCCAAGCATGAGTCGGTTGGATGAATTACATTGTACAAGGAACCTAAATTTATTAATCTTTTCGATGCTTTGGTTCTTAAGTGACTGGAGAGGAGGCACATTTAGACATTTCTCACCGATGTTTGCCAAAATAAATTTATTTAGTTACAAAATAGGATTTTTAAGCACCAAAAGCATGGAGATACACGGCATAATTCTAAACAAGATCTCCAAGCTTAGACTGCCAGATGCTTTCCACAACCGAGCTCTGCTTCTTCAGATAAGCATAACATCGATGAACGATTATCGTGCAGGATATTGTCACTGGTTGGGCACAAGCCGTTGCCTTCAGTATTTCCCACCGCATTTCTTGAGTTTTGCCGCTGGCTAAAAACAGCATTTTCAAAAGTTGAAATTAAGTTAATCTTACTCATGAGAATTGAAATTGCAGATATGACGAAACCCAATGAGAGGGCGACAGACGCTATGTACTGAAGTTGGAAAATTAGTATTTTAGCGTTTTGTGTGACTTACCAAAAGGATGAGTAGTGGAAGAAGTCCCTTATGATACCACATACAGACGCTGCATAAGGCAACCACCGCTATGAAGCAGACTAATAGATTCAAAGCAATAAATGCAGCTGAGAAAGGGTCTCTATACGACAAGGCAGACAAACTATACAGAGTGCCGATGATTATAAGAACAGCGATGAGTTCTGCCAGAGTCACAGGAATAGAAAAGGATAGACAGCAAGATTTACGCTTCTCGGGTTTCTCTTTCCTTTGCAGTACGCTTTGCTCTTCTTGCATATTTGTTTCCATGCTAGAAAGGACGAACCGAGATAAGACTGAATGGAGCGACAGACGCGGTCTTAAAAGCATTAACGGTAGACGGGAGAGAAGAGAGGAGGAAGAAAGAGAGCTCCGTGTGAAGGGAAGCACCCAATTCTCCCTTTCGAATGGCTGAGGTTTTTTAAAGGTTTCGGAGAACGTTCGGCGGCGGTCGTTAAGAACAGCGGCATGTGTGAATTGATTGTAGGGATAAGGCAAAGATAGGAATTCAGTGCGTGACTAACGCGTAACGTTTATTAGAAATTTGTGTGTTTAGTGAAACAAAGCATTAGTCTCAGTAAGCTCACAAAACTCTACTGCAGCTAGAATGTTATAGATTGTTTAAAGGCAGAGTCAATTCTTAATTAAGCTAATGGTTTTGCATACGTCATATTGATCAGGCTGGATGAGGCAACGGACAAGGAAACAAAATTTGAGCAGTCCTGATAACCCTAAAGAGAAGAGAAAAAGGGCGCTTTAGTCGAGACAAGGAAGTGCACCGTGAGGACGATTGGGAGTTCGTTTTTACTTTTCCAATAGCAGAGGTTTTTGAAGGTTTTGAGGAACGTCGGGAGATGTTATCTTAGAACGGCGGCATTTTAAGATGAGCGCCGAGAAGGTTGAAAAACTTATAAAAATGGTTGGCACAGTAAGTTGTAAACAGGTAAGAAACGTGTTGATTTCTGAGGCGGGAATCTGTAGCTGTATATATCCAACATATGTATGTACACATTACACATTAATGGCGTGATCTCCAAACTTAGACTGCCAAATAATCTCCACAAGGGTGCTTTGCTTTTTCAGGTAACCGTAACATCGATGGACGATCACGGTGCAAAAAATAACTACTGGTAGAGCGATTGACACCGCTTTCAGTATTTCTTGACAGTTGATTGCGTTCCTAGCTATAAACGGATTATTAAGAATCTTGATTATGATGTAGTCGCTCACCTTGAAATTTGAGGTTCAAAGGCAAAAGAGAAATTATTGACATGGCAACGACGACAACTGAAAGGACAACTACAGCTGTGTGCTAAAATTGAAAGAAGCTGAAAACATTGTAAGAGGTTGTATTTACCAAGAGGATGAGCAAAGGAAGAAGTCCCTTATGACACCACAAGCAAACGCTGTATAAGGCAGTGATTGCGAGGAAACAAACTGCAAGGTTGAAAATAATGAAGACACTTGTAAAAGTGTCCGAAGCCTGTTGAGATGGAAAGGAGGAGATGCTGTATAAAGCTCCAATAAGCATAAGAACAGCGATGACTTCCGTCAAGGTCTAAACACTCTTTTCATAAAGGTCAAGACCAAGTCTGATCTAAGATACGTGCCTTCACACTCAAAAGACGAAAAAGAAAGCAGAAAGATTCAGCGTCTTCCTCAATCGGTTCCATGCCTGGAATGTCTACGTAAGAATCAAGATTAGAAGACTAATTTGCAGCCAGCAAATTGTTGCGGGCAAGGTCCAAAATATCAAGTTGGTCAATTTTCCTAATGGGTCATATTTTTAAGGGTTAGCGTGGGTTGGAAGGAAGGAGGTCATTGGGATAATTGCTAATTAGTTTTTTCGTTAAACGAAGAGCACGAATTAGGCGTGCTTACAATTACTAAAAATATGAAAGTGTCCGTTTTCATTTAAAACGTAGAACTCTAAAAAATCAGAACACAGACGTGCAAATGATTACCATGGCAGTGCATGGGTGTATGGCACAAAGTTGTTTCCGAACGAACTACTGTTCTGTGCTTTGCAACTTCGATGATGAGTCGTTTGTTGTACGGAGCGCCGATGATCTGAACTCTAGTCGGGAGGCCGTCATAGTCGAGGCCCAGGGGACACTGCACCACCGTCACGTTCCACAAACACGCATAGGCGGCGTTCAAAGACTTGAGCGTCAAGTAAGATAAGATTTGATAAGTACAAGCCAGATAAAACTGTTTCTTAGGCCGTAAAGCTCATTTGTAAAACCTCCTTTAGTAAATAAAGGAGAACGATCCAAACGTGTCCGTCCGTTTGTGCGTTCGTCCGTCACAAAATTTCCAGACGCGAGTTGCCGGATGGAGCGGGCGCGGGTTACGGCAGCGGCGGCGCTTGCGTTTGCAAGCTTTGCGCCGTTGCCTTGAGTTTCGTGTTTTCGCGCGCCGTGTCGAGCGGTGGGCGAAGAACAACGGTGAAAATTGTAAGGCACCAAATGCGTTCTTGGAATTCGAAGCGCCGAGACTACTGCAAAATCTACATCTGTAAGGCGCGAAGCGCCGAACAATGCTAGTTTAAAGAAAATACTGTCGCGCAATAGCACGCGCGATCCCGCTAATCCCTTGACAAATGTGTCATTGTTCACATTTACGCAAAGCTAAAAATCAAAACCTGAGTTGTTCAATTTGATTGCGTGCCTCTGACCCAGCATGGACGACCTTCCTTACGCCTTCTTTGATCAACTCGTTTCTCATCTCTCCAGGGGTACCGCTTCCTTATTGCGCTACTCAAACCATTCTATTGTCTCTAATCTGAGTCAAACCTACGTTCAGAACTACCGAGCTTTTCGTTTTGTTTTGATGCAACTTGAAGATACCGAAGAACTGCGTTGGGGCCTCATCGAAATATCTCTCTTAGACCAGGAAAACTGCACTTCTGTTAAACTTCAAGACTTGAAGCGTCACGACCGTATAGAAGAAGTCTTAATGTACCAAGAGGGAGAATACGTGAAATACGGAGAATTGGAACCTATTAAATACAAGATTTCCGAAGCCGAGTTGCCTCAACTATTTAAGGCTGTCTTCAGCTTTGTGGCTAAACTTTCCGTTTATGGGTGTTACCTACATGAAGCTCAAGAAGCCTTAGTCTCTCTGCCAAAAGACTTAATAATTCAATGCTCTGAGCTAGATATATCTTACGTAGGTCCAGAAAGCGACCAAGTTTTAGGCCAAATCGACCTTCTCAATTTGGTGAATTGCTCTTTGTTAGACTTCCCTCAGACTACTCATCCCAAAATCGCCGACGTCATTCACAACAGCAAGGTCATAGAGTCCCTAGAACTGTTCGGAGTGAATCAGAAAGTAAGGCTGGATTTAGATCTTGTGAGAGCTTTCATTTCCAGGCATTTAAAGGAAGAGAGTTTTAAGGGTAAGCTGAGAGGTAAAACGACCTTTCGCATAAAGGATATAAAAGAAAGCGTTTTTCCTGACGTGCAAGGCAAAAAGTATTTCCGAAATCAAGTGCTCTTTTCTAAGCCCAATGGAACGAGTTTGAAGATCTTCATGCTGAACGGATTTATTATTATTAAGTGATTTGTGAATAAGCAAAGTAAAAGTGAAAGTACCCTGAAATTGCTGTCGTCGTTATCGCCCAGCGAGACAAGGAGTCGAGCGAGAGTAGCTCTTGCTCGACTTGTTTGACGTGCTCAACGTGCTCGAGCTCATCCGGAAGTGATAGCGCAGAGTTAGACTCAGGCGACAACCGCGATTCGAATCTTCCGCGCCCGCGCCGTTGATCGTTGTAAGACCTGAGTGAGGCGACGAATCGTGGCATCGCTTCTTCGCATTGTTAATTGTTGTACGATTCGTCCGTTGACGATTGGTTTATAAACGACTTCTTTTGGCGCGTCGTCCCTAAGGATTCATCACCGCGTGGCCGTTATATCTTGGGGTATACGATGTTTGGCGAGCAACCCTACCGGAGAATCATCGTTTTTAGTTGTTGTGTGACCAGAGTTTGAATTGATTTTATCAAACTGTTGTTTTAAATTTTTAAAATTTTGAAATGAAGCCCGTATTTTAAGATTTCGAAGGCTAGTTTTAGAACCTTTGTGCAATCTAATATCGTTCAGTCGCCTTTAGACTATTTGAATTGACCTCAATTCGATAAAAACTGGATGTGCGAATTTAACGCATTACATTTTCGCATTGTTACTAACACTCTAACGTCCATATATTGGTTTCTCATCTTGTCTTTTGGTCGCTATGGAAGTTCTTCCCTACTCCTTCTACAACTCCGTTGTTTCCACGTTGCCCGTGGAATCTCTACCCCCCATAGAACTACTCTCACACTCAACCATCGCTAATTTTGCCAATCTTTATCGGCTAAATCGTCGATCACTCATCTTCACTCTAACAAAGCAATCCGAAACCGGAGAATTCCAATGGACGCTTAAAGATACCAAGGATGATGACAATCTCAAACCTCTCATGTTCCGTGAGTTGGATTTCCAGTTTGATCGGATCGATCATGTGAGGATTTACGGAAAGGAGGATCCCGAACTGGAAACAACGCATGTGGCTTTCGATAAGTTGCCTCACCTCTTAAAGAATGTGTTTTGCTACACGCAACACAAATTGTGCTGTTTTTGTTGCGAGTTGGATGAACCTTCAAAGATAATTGCAGATCTTGGTCTTATAAGGCAGTGTGATAGTGTAGCCTTAACTCATCTTGGTCCTGACAGTGTCCGTCTCTTAAATCAGGTTCCCTTGCTTGCAGTAAGGAAACTGGATTTGATGGATTTCACAAGCGTCACAGCTCCAAAAATACTGGAGACTGTCAAGAACAGCGAAAAGCTTCAATCTTTGATGATGTTCTCCCCAAAAATGGTTTTGAGTGTAGAGCTCATCAGGATAATCGTTTCGAGATTCGTGTTGGATCCTAACTTCGTTTGCAAGATTAAAGCTAAAATTCAAATTAGTCTTAAAGTTCTTAGACTCTTCTTAGTCCATCCCGGGTGGCAAGCTAAATCGAACGACCAGAGTAGTCAGATCAGGTATTATAAGCAGAGTAAGGACAATGTTCTTTTGATCAGGGTAAACAAGGGACGTATTTACATGATTTCTTCCAAGTTTGAACGCCTTGAATCTTTTGAGGAAGAGCTTCTAAGGCTAATGTGAATTTTCCGTAAAGCTCTATGTAAAGGCGGATTGCACTAAAATTTGCTCAAGTGCTTAACTTATCTGTTTTAGCCCATTTTCGGCTCGATTTACAATTTTTCTGATTAAAATTTTCATTTTTTATTTTTATTGAGCTTCCATCCAGTTTCGCACTTGGACAGGACGCTATTGGCGAAACGCTATACGACCACATTGTGTCAAACTGATTGTTAGTCAACAGTTATAAATCAAACGACTCCTCTCACACCATTAAAAATTCAGCTTTTGTTTTCTTGCACTTTGCCTTTTTGCAGACATCGCCTGTGAGTGGCAATGGTCTGCGTGGCAATGGCAGCAAAAAGAGCTGCGTCGATTGGCGGTCACACGAGCACCGATTAGCTCGTCACGCTCACCGCGCTGTATTTGCGTAAAATGGTTATTGAGTACAATGTCTTCTTCAGGTTTGGACCATTTGCTGAGAGAAGTCGACTATTCTAAGATGAGAAGTATATACAAATTAAGGTTAGCTATCTCACCTCACTTTTGCTTTTTGTCATCTTAATTTTAGGCCTGTTAAGAATGTTTCGATTGATTCGCACCGCCGTTTTCCCTGTTTGTCTGGACACCAATTGAATGGTGTTTGATGTGCAGGCAACGAAAGGTATGCAGCTCTAACTTTTTTGCCTTAAAATTAAGATGACACATTTTTAGATCAGCGAAACCAATGTTCCGGATCGTTTATCAAAAGTGCCTGCTCAACTGTCTTGCAAACGTCGCTCCGCAGCTGTACACAATTTAGGAGGAGAACGATGTGAACTGGGTGGTGCGCGAATATTTTTAAATGCATTTGTTGTTTCTCAATCTGAAATTTCGAATGCCATTTTGTCCTTTAAGGGTGTTTTCAACTTCTTCACATGTTTGTGGTGGTGCTCTTATTTTATCATTTCCGTGTTCCAAACTAACAGCGTTTCAAACTTTCTGAAAAAGGTCTGTTTGTGTGAAACGTTTGAAAGGCTGTTTGTGAAGTGATTGCAATGAAATTCGCGTGATTGCTTAACTCTTTGCCTTTTGTAGGCGTCTGTGTTGAGTGGAATAGAAGGACCACTGCGTAACAGCTACAACGTGCTATCTAGTTTTGCGTTCAGCGATAGCTTTTAGCGTCGCTTTACGGTCCTATAGTGCTGATCGGATTCAACAGTTATAAATCAAACGACTCCTTTCACACCATTAAAAATTCTGCGTTTGTTTCCTTGCACTTTGCCTTTTGCAGGCATCGCCTGTGAGTGACGAAGGTCTGCGTGGCAATGGTACAAAGAGAATTGCGTCGATTGGCAGCCACGCGAGCCCCAATCGCAAACTCCACAGACTTCAAACAATGGAAAGACAAAATTAGGCCACGGCGGTTTCCAAGACTAGCGAAAACTGGTGTGCAACGGCCATGGAAGCTTTTAGGCAATCCAGCCCAACAGCTGCCTTTTTCGGAGATCTATAGCGACAGATTACGTGTCCTTTCCTTTGAAGATGACACGCGCCGACCCCATAAATCTGCTCGTTTTAAGGACGGACAGCTATTGACATGTGAGATGTGGTCTGAAGACGAGAAAAGCGATAAACTGTGCAAACAAGGGAGAATCGACAATGTGAGAATAGCACATTTTCTGTATTCAAGTTCAAGCCCATACCTATCCAATGTACAATGGACTCCCTTCTACATATATGACTTTATCGACTCTCTCGCCCATCTCCAAAATTCAAACGACGTCCTCGAATTCAATTCGATCTAAACCAATCAAAATGAAAAGCGCGCTTTGCAAGTAAAATCTTACTCGCGAATTTTGAGGTGAGAGCGATTAATCTTTATCGTGGGAGTCCGTGTCCCGCGCATGCTGTGACTACATCCGGCATCGAAACATCCATCATAATGCTTCAATAAATTGACAGAGGAAGACACTGTATAAAACATGTCATTTATCGGCGTGGATTGAAGCTACCATCTGAAAGCTATCTTAAAGAAATGAAAACCATCAAAACCGATCCTAGAATTGAATTGAACAACGAGTTAACGTTTGCAGTACCACCTACCTTCTAAATCAACGTCCTGTTTTCTTGTGTTTTGCCATCTAAACAAAGGCTTTTACGCTTTTTGTAAATAGAGTGTTCTCCCGCCTGTTTCAGAATTGGAGTTATAATAAATAACAAGCAAGTTTACCTCGACTTCCGATAACGGTCGCAATCTTAATCAGACCACCCAACAGCCAATAAGGCAGCTAGGTGGACTGCGGCCGTTACACCGCAATGTTTCAGACAACGGCAAAATTTAAGTCACAAAAGATTTTTAGGCACAGACAAACGGCTCTCCCTTTCATAGATCCACGGCAACAGATTACGTGTCCTTTCCTTTGGAGACAGCACGCGCCAGCTATATAAAACGTTCTAAGCATTCTAAGATCAGACAGCAATTAAGATCCCACTTGCGCTTGGCAGATAGGGAGAGATATATGTAGTTTACTTGTTAAAAAGTAAGACAACTTGCAACTGAAAGACGATAACTGTAAAATAAAGCAAAAGGCCAACCCTAGCATCTGTTAAATGTGCCAAATGTGGTAAAACCCAAAAAACACATTTATTTTTCTGTATTTATATCCTTGTTTAAGTTTGTTCCAATGCACAATGGACTCCCTCCTATATGACTTCATTGACTCAGTCGCCCATCTCCTAAATGTGAACGACGTCATCCCATTCAACTCTCTCTCTGCCCCATTGTGGCGTTCCGTGAACCAAAACCATATCGAGAAGCGCACGGACTACTGTCTTACAGTTGGCGCCAATGGAACTCTTTTTGATTTTGAGGTTTTATATACATGGTTTCGCCCAAGTGGTTTCATTTCCAACATAGATGATTTCATTTCCAACAAGCCATTCTTTGATCATGACATCAAGTTTAAGCGAATTTGAAAAATTGAAATTTGGTCTAAAAAAGTTTCCGTACAAATTTTAGAAAATGAGAGAGAGAAGATAAGCGTGCTGAGAAGATTCATTCCAGCTCAAGAATCGTTTGTGAAGACAATGCATGTTGGGCGCGACATTGAGCCTGAGGATGATGAAGCTTTCAAATCCTTAGAATTCCTGTGGACGCTTAATGCCAGAAACGTTTATTTTGTTGAACCAGCTATGAATTGTTTCCACTACCATCTTATGCTCAATCCAAGAATCGCTTTTTTGAGCGTAAGCAGTATGACCATTGAAGAGTTCGCACAAGTTATCGCCTTGTGGAAAAGCAGAAGCTTTACCAGGAAATGCCCATGTTTCCAAACGATAGTGTTTGATGCCTGGGAACAGTTGGACACGCTTGGATTTCAAATGAACACTGAACGTGAAAAAATACTGCGTGATTCCAATGCAGAAGCAGAAGAGTGTCTATCAGTTTTAGCAAGGAGATATTCCAAAGAATCCCACTTTGCCAAATTAACGCTTTGGGTAATGCCTCGCCAGCATTGTGTCAACTTTAAACCCAACTGAGGTGAGGTTCACTTATCATCTTTCCCCTGTGAATGCTTTTTTTAAGAATCGATGTTTTGAGAATTTTAAACAGTGAATATTCTTTTCTAGCGTAGGCGACCGTAACGTTCTCTTCAGCTTTAATGCGTGGAAAAGAGGATTTATATGCGTTGAATAAAAAATGATACCCCGTCGTTGTACATTGGTCGATACAAATTGATATTCTAAGGTTTCCTGTCCTTTCCATTTGTTGTTATTTGGATTTAGTCAGTGTAAAATGGACATGCTCCCGTTCAAACTTGTCGACTGAATCGCTTATCTTCTTAACCGCGACAAGACCCTGGCATTCAACTCTCTCGGTGACCCACTTTGCTGCTCCGCTGGCCAGACCCATCGATAGCGGAAGGACTACAGGCTTAGCGTAGGCGACCGTAACGTTTTCTTCAGCTTTAATGCGTGGAAAAGAGGATTTATAAGCATAACGTGTAGCTGCAAGCGCGAACTCTTCGTGATATAACGCTTATTTCTATGGATTCCTTTTTTGACCACAACCTCAGTTTTAAGCGAACTGTGAGCGTTGCACATTTAACGTCAAACGTCAGAATCGATTGAAAAGCGAGGCCAATATTAAAAAGCTGGGTATGTTAAAACGTCACCTCCAGGCCCACGAACCGTTTTTGGACAGTTTATTCATTAATTGTAAGATCGGACCTAACGACCATGCATTCTTCAACTCTTTAGAATTCTTGTGGACGCGAAAATCAGAGAATGTCAGTAATGCGGGTCCCAGTGAGTTTAGAAGAGATAGGTGAAGCAATTGAACGGCTGCAACGTGAGCTACTGCTTGGAAGGGTTTTCGATCAACGCGACTTTTGCTTTAGATTAACGGATATAGAACAAAAGAGAGATCTGCTTATTCAAGCTGTCACAAGATCGGAAACTTCTCCTAATGTGATCTTTCAGGTGTTTTAGTGGCTTCAAGTGTATTTTTAAGGGATAAATTGATTTTTAAAAAAGCACATTGAAACTTTATGTGCGATAAAACACAATCCACAGCGATACAGAAAAAAGGCTAAAATCTGTACTTGGAGCTGTCTTCATTCTATTGAGAAACACAACCGTATTACAGTAATCTTCCTTACACATGCAAACAAAGCCTTCATACACCGACCAATAGTGATCCATGCATCTAGGAGCCTTCTGGTGCTCATTCCTTGTGTCATTGTCAGCCCACTGGTAGTAGGAGACGTTATTCTTAATCTCGTGGTTTATGGCTAAAATTGATTCATCAAAAATTGAACTATTCGTATCATTACCAATGTAGCAAGCGGAGCCTTTGCAGTAGTCCATGTTTACTTGAATTACGTCACCAGAGCACAAACATTTGTATGGAGCTTCAGCGCAAATTGAGCCGATTAATGAAAACAGGAGTGATGTAAGGAGAGACATGTTGGTCGTGCTAGCTGTGGCAGAAATGACTAATGAGCATATAAAGCATAATTGGCTTAGAAGCCAGCCAAGAGCACTCATTAAGTTGTAGGTTCTTTAAACAAGGAAAGCGACATGAAAGCAACTTCAAGCCTAATTTTCTCACGCACGCAATATCGATTTCAACCTTAGCGTCCATGTTCCATGCGTTCACAAATCTACTTAAGCACTCTAAAACACCTGCGCTCTTTCTGGATACATGAGGAAATTCTAAGAGTGCAGGTGCGGGATTAATTTCAAGTATAGATCCAACCAAACTGACTGAGGCAGGCATTAGTTTATTCGATTCCTATGCAAGGGATTAGACAGACTTTGCTTATTCTATTTATGTGCTTCTTGGCAACTTGTAATAAGATTGAGTGCGACTGCACCTACACTCACCAGTCGCAACATTCTAATTTGGCTTGTACAGTTGGAAGCATGGGCAAACCTACCTGTACTGGAGCCGTTTGTGTCGTGGGTAGGTTCAGAATATTTCGCTTTAGCTACGACCTTTGAAATACGAAATCATTTATAAGGATTCGCAACAATTGGAGATTTAAGGTAGACTTGAAGTTAGCAAAGGCACTTATGAATACGGAAAATGGTGCGAAGCGGTTTATCTTGGGCTTAAGGAGACCACGTGCTATAACAGGACCAGATCTACAAGGTACGAAAATTCGTGTCTCAAAAATTATTTTTTAACTCAAGGTTTGGTCACGTTTGCGTATGCTTTGGCAGCTTCTGCAATGCTAACTCTTTACTTGATAGGCATTTCACCATACCGGTAAGATTCACGTATTCAGCCTTATAACTGCAGTTGAGGCTTTTAGCTTGACAGTCAAGAATTCATCTCTGACCCTCTTCCATATGTGATCCAAGACGAGGAATCGAGGAAAGCTTCAATGGCTATTAGATTCTTCTACAGAGTCACAGGGCCTATGCTTATTGAGCTTGAGTTTGCCCTGAGCATCCTATCTCTTATCTTCAACTCACTTCTTCTTCTTCTGACCATCTTTTTTGTCCCCAGCTCCTTAGCGAAAACTTTCTGTTTCCATCTGTGCATTCAAGCGCTTATATCAACGGTTCCCACGGTATTTATGGGCATCCTAGAACGTGCAGGAGTTTTCAACAGAGGTCCAATGTGAGTTTTGATTCGAATTTCTAAATCTGACCAATTTTCAGTCAAACTGGGTATGAAATAGTGGTAAACACATGTCGACTCTTTTCTAGCAATGCTTATCTTTACTTTGCCACTTTCGATATAGCCACGTTTTACGCTGGCTATAAAATGCCGTTTTTCTTTCAGACCATTTTGGGCAAAAGGTGAGTCCGAACTTTCGTGTTCTCAACATAGCAAGACAATGTCAGGAAGCTGATTAACTACGTCATAGCGTTCCTATACATTAGCACTATCTTGACCACCTATTTCCAGAACCAGAACATGTTCTATAATCGAAGTCACCTTATGGGTGACTATTCTGGGTCTGTTTACACTGTCACAACGATCATGTTTGCGTGCTATCTAGTTATGCTTGGAATATATTTCTTGGTAGGACTTTGCTACTTTTAGGTTTCTGAAAAATGTGACTTTAGACCCTTTACGAAATTGTAGCTCATCGACTTTGCGCTCCTGGAAATGTCAAGACCAAAAACCTGTACTGGTCAAACCTGAAAGCCATTTTGCTATACTGTACCACTCCTAACATTCTCTCTCTAGCGACCTTAACTGATTTTGTGGCAGATATTGTCTATCAACGTCAGATGGAGACAATGGAAGCTTTTGACGCTGTAGATCGCTATAAGCTTTTTCTGAGCGAAAATGTGATTAGCTACACGTCAGGGGTGATCAATGCAAGTCTTAAAAATTCGAGATTGAGATAAGAGTTAGTCTGTTTAGACCCGAATGCTCGTCACATCGTTTTCCGTCTTTATCGCGTTTAAGGACTACCGTAGACTTGTTTTTGTGGCCTGGACACGTGTGAAAAATGTGGGTTCCAAGATTAAGGCATTGCCAATTTTTAATCCTCCTGCTCCGGTTCAATATGTGAAGCCTGGTTATGCGATTAGTCACCATGCGCCTGTGTACACTGTTAATACGGAGACTGCTGTTGCGACAGAACATACTGTGAATCTATAAATTGTGTTGTAAACCCGTAACAACTAAAAGGAGGATCTACGAAATGAGAGAATACTGGCCCTTTTAAGCAACATCTCAAGTCCCTTTTGTAATGTCAAACGTTGACGCAATAAAAACTAAAGCCTGAAAACCTTCTAATTGAAAGTCCAGGTTACTGTGTAGCCTACATTAGTCCCCTATTGAATCTTTGAAAAACACTGCTGAACACAAACTGATTTTATGATTACTCAGAAGTTCTTAAATTCTGGGCTTTCAAATTGATCGTCGTTTGAAGGACGGTCATTTCTAACAAACGTCCAAAATACTGACACCTTATACCTATTAGGCTTCGAAAAACCTGTCCCAACTTACCTGTCAACGCAGAGATACAAAATTGTGGTAAAAGGATATCATTGATCCGGATATGCCGGAATATAGACGTAGTGGAAGATGACGCTAAAGACCATGCTACAGGTGAATTTGATCCGAGCGTAGACTAGGACTAGGATTTTGGCTCCTATTCTTATGGTATTCGTGATATCGTTCTTAATTTTTACGTAGACAATGTTCATGAATAGGATTATGTACAGGGTGTCCGAGTGAGAACGGTATAATTTTAATGGCACCAAAATGTCTGGGTTTGGATGCACTTTTAGGAAAAATCGACGGGTAAAGGCCAATTAAGAGGCCAAAACGAAGAATTCGCTACACTTTCACGTCTCAAACGTTCAAACCAGACACGCAGAACGGCGACACTATCCATTCGGTGTTGAACGTTTCTGCGAAGCGGTTGTGCTTTGAGACTTCCCTTGTGCTGTTTTCAGGCTCGCGCTTTCTCAAAAATATCCAAAATTAGGGTGGATGCGTAGCTTGTACCAAGACCTTTACGATGATGTAAAATTTGGAAATTCTTTAGTAATCAGGCTTAAAGTCGAAAGTTTTGTCTCACACAGACGCTTCACAAAACCCAGACATTTTGGTGCCATTAAAATTGTACCGTTCTCCTGATTCAGAAACCCTTAGTTTGCTAAGATACGACCCAATAGTGAAAAATAATCGACGGAAAACTTTTTTTGTCTGCGCTCGGACACCCTGTAGGTGATAAAAGTGCAGAGAAGGACGGTTTCGTAAAAGTACCCAGCGATGTAACTGAACGGGATGGTGCAGGAAAGGCTAAGATCTGGGACTGTGACGAAGACACCTGGGACTGAGCGGTAGCCAGCCCAGGAACTGCAAACAACAATGTGATGTGGCAAACGTGGCAAACGGACAATGAAACTCTAAGGCTGTCCACCAGAAATCGACTTTTATTAAAGTACATAAGACGTATTTCGTATTGGTCAGGTCAACGGCCATTAATCAATAATGTGACTTTCAAACAATTACCAACAAGTTGCATTAACAAACAGAACCATCATCAGTTCCTTCAAGAATCACGTGAGCAATTTCCGCTCGATTCAAATCTTGAAACAGAACGCTGAAATTTGAAGCTTTTTGGTTGCCTACTTTTTGGAAGCAACAACAAAATAGAGTCGTTCCAACAGTCATATGCCCAGGGACTGCAAACAACAATGTGATGCAGGATGAAGAAGAGCCAAGCAAAAATAGTCAGAACCTAAACCAGGGGAGTTTTCAGGGTGTTGGGACCGACCGGTCGTGTTGCCCTGCAAACGACCGGAATGCACTCGGCCCTCACGATCCCCACGTCTGGCAGACGAGGACGAATGTCTCCCAGACATTGCCTTATATAAGACGTATGTTCGTGTCATTGTGTGCGTCTTAGTGGACCCTAGTGGTCAGCTGAATAAACTCGCGTTCTCTCTACGATTGTGATCCTCGACTTCACAACACAGGGTTCGTCAGGATTACCAGAAACACGGATTCCGGAATGCTGAGACTGGAAATGATTACCAGTCTGTTAAGGACCAGAATAAATTCCAAAATAGCTTCAGTTCGAAGAGCAGTCATTGCTATAGCCTCGTGCCTTGAGATCCCAGGGTCCAGAAATCTTACTTTTGTACGTGACAATGACCACCAAAGAAGGTTTCTATTGAGTATGGCTGCTGAACGATGCCTATCTGGACCATGATTCGGTGCACTACAGGCTATGGTACTTTTTCCTTGTTAGAAAAAGCAAACAAGGACAATCTTAGCTTGACCTATTTTGACAACTTCGTACAAGGTCAGAAGATAGAGTGGAGCAACGACAACGACAGAAATCATGTAATAGAGACCACTGGAAAACTTAAAATTAGATCCATCGGATGTCCACAGACTGGAGCTTCTCAGTTATAATCGGCGATCATTTCGTTTCTTTCAAGGTTTGTAGAATGGCCGAGTCATACACAAAAAGCCGGTCGTTATGAGCAAAACAACACAATAGAAAAAAGAAATTGTCTGAGCGCTTGAAAATATAGTTGACCTCATTTCAGTTGACCTCATTTTCACATTAAGTTACTTCTTTTGTATCTACTCCCGCTTTTTTGCTGAGTCAGCAATAACTAATTTATTCGAATTGAGCGTTTTTCATTCCTGCCGCATCATCTTATCAAACAACTCAAAATGCTTGTTAAAGCCGTTCTTCGGATTCTCCTCTACTTTCGTGCGTCTGAATTCTCTCCTGCACACCTTCTCCAACAGATCCCAAAACAGTCTTGGGTTTTTCTTGTGCAACAACACAGGCATAAATATAGTGTAGAAGACCACAAAAGTCAGACTTTCGTTGATAGGCAACGAGACCACCAGATCTCCTCTGAATATCTAAAATTCTTAATCAAATTCTTCTTCTAGAAGAGCCACTCACATAGATGAAAGTCGATATCATGGCGGACGAGACGCCTGTTAGGACTACATGAAGCACAGCAATTGGTTTCCACGTTTCACTGAACACCAGCGTCTCCCGAATTTGAAGCTTGCAAGAAAGCTGGTTTCGAAATTGAACTTCGCATGTGGCCCCTTCTCTGATTAAACGCTTTGCTCTGCGGTTGAGAAAATTCACCCAAATCAAGAGAATCAGATTAACGCAGTCAAGAGAAAACTGAGAGAAGATATAGGCCTAAAAGGTCAGAGTAGACACTACGTTTTGCATGGATGACTAACCGCGGTGTAGACATAGTTGTTCGAGTCTCTGACGGATAAATAAAAAGGTCGGATGTTCCAGTTTGCTGTCTTTCCAAGCATGAGATAGGACATACAAATGACGCTTAAGGTCAAGACAGCCAGCCCTACCATCAGCCAATACTTGTAATTTGCATTCTCATATGACTGAAACTTCAAAGTGCACACGAGCCTCTCAATCGTCACAAGCAAGCAGCTAATAATTTGTAGCGACTGAGCCGTTATCATAACAAAATGGAAAGAGAACGACAGCAATTTAGGCATAAGATAGTCACAAGGTCCATTGACAGGACGTGTAAAACGAACGAAATCGAAGAGGGACATGCAGATGTAGTTGAGAGCTATCACGCAGGTGCAAAGAACGTGATAGCGGATAAGGATTCGAGTATGGATGTGGAGTATCACAGAACTGATCTTAGCGAATAACACACTTGAAGAGCAAACCAATCCAACAAAGCTAAGAACGGCTCTGACTATCATGACCACTCGATAATATACATTTTGGGACATTTGCTGACCCATATCACAGAAATCTTTCCCATCGTCATAGAAATGGCCACTGATGGTCTCCATCAGCCTGGAATTTTGCACTGGAAGCGAAGATAAAGGTTCTCTGTAGACTGTGCAATCGCGTAGGCAACAACTGAATTTTTTCAGCCAAGCGGATTAAACTTATGGAGCCATCACTAAAGAGCGCTTTCAAAGAGCACAATTAAGGATAAAGGCATCTTAGAATTTCAGAGAATTGTACGGAAGTACTTAGGATTAGAGTTTACGAGAGACAAACGACCAGATGGAGAAAGTTGTTGATGACAAGGCTGCCTGAAAGGGACGGTTTTGCACTTGCCAAATCAGCTTGAAAACTTTAAAAACTCAATAATAGCTTTCGCTTTTGGACAACTGGAAAAACCCAATCCATAATATTGAAAAACGTGACTAAGAAAAAGATGCTCCTAATCCTATATTGGACCATTAAATCAACTGTTGATTAAACCGCATTTTGACAAATTAATCCATTTTTTGAAATATGTTAGCCTGTTGGACCAGGCATTTGGGTAACCGGACACTTGCGTAACAAATATTTGGGTGACAGAATTTTGCAAACATTGCGCCCATTTTTTTAAACAGCGAGGATAGTAGGCCCGAAGCGGCCTCTTTCAAACAGCGGGGATAGCAGGCTGCGGCTAACCTCTTGGAGCGTCTTAGGCTTAGGCTTGAACATTTTTATTATGGTTTTTGGGGAGCGCCGAAGGCGCGACAGCAAGCATCACTGACTATGCAGACAGGCTTCATTGCTCAATATTCGCGTAATCCTGTTACCCAAATGTCTGGACTTGGTTTTTTGAGCAACGAATGACTCCTATAACACGGCCAAAGTTCTTTTCTAATGTTGCTTAAAGCTCAAAATTAGTGAAATAAGGAACAACTTCAAATACCTGAGAAGACATAAATACAAGAAAGGCTGTCAACGGCAAATTTGATTCCAGCGTAGATGAGAATTTTTGTCTTTTTCTGACGACCTTGAGCGTTTTTTTTCCATTTGATGTAGATGATTTAGAGCAAAATACAAATGTAGACCATCAGGAGAGACCATAACCATAAGAATACCAGTAGACCATGTAGACCATAAGAATAGCAGCATAAACAAAACGTTCGATTCTGTTTAACAAGGCAGTGTAGGACAGTTTGGGTCATGTATTAGGTTGTAAACACTTGTGGAAGCGGTGTAAGACGTTCCAGAGCTGGAAAAGAAAAGATGAGGAACGAGGAAAAAACATTCAGATAAAGACAGAAAGGACCACAAATAGTCAAGAAGGGTATTTCAGGCCGCAGATTATCACTAAACGGTTTAGGGCCAAAAAGACCTTCCTTAGATACAGCTGGAAAGACTTGAATTTCTAAAGTCGAAAAACCGCCGTTCGTAATTTGAAAACCAGGAATAAGATGAGCTCAAGCGCATAGAATTGCTAGAGAAGACCAATTCAAACCATGAGACTTTCTAGATTACGGGACTTCTTCTTAGTCACAAAAACCTAAATTTGCTTTGCTGAAGCATCCGATGGGATAGAACTTACATAGATAAGTCAAAGATAAATAGGTTCTACGAGCAATATCAATCCTAGGTAAACGCTTTTACTGTTCCATGTTTTGTATGTCTTCAGTTGAATCACGCGAACAATTTTCAGAATGAAGCTTCAACTTCGCTTTAAGGTCGTGTCACCTTAATATCTTCAAAATTTTCCAGGTTGTTATTTTGCTCATTTTCACGGCTTCACTGACAAGTGTGAGTGACTGATAAACAGCGGTGACCGAACCATAGAGAATTCCTAAACTTCCTGCTTATGCTGGTGTCGTTTTCATAAATTACGTTTTTAGGTTTTTTCAGATCTAGCTTTTAGACTCGTTAACTGCTATTCACAGCTTAGGGATTGATAACCTTGAGCTTGCTTGATTTGGCCCTAAAACAACTAAACCTTCTGAATTCGATTCGCATCTCTTATCGCTCAATTGAGCGTCATTTTTCGCTATTCCCGTGCTTATCTCTGTCCATATATTTACGCTCTTGTTTCAGCTTTTCAAATGGACCATCTCCCCTATGGCTTCTACCGCGAGCTGGCCAGTAACCTGGAAAACGATGACATCACCAAGCTCCGCTCGATTCTCTCCGTGTTCGACTCAATCCAGCCCGCAATCCTAAACGAGCGCAGAATGCTCTATGTAACCATTTTCTACTCCGACGCCCAAAACGCCATCTGCGCCAGCTTCGCCCAAACTGACACCGAATATTCCCTGAGCGAGATTCTCGAGGAAAAGTCGCTGATTTTCTTCCTGCACGACGTCGAAATCGCGCGGGAAACGTGTCCTCGCTATCTCAAGCACCATAGAATAGAAGAAAAGGACTTTCCAACGCTTGTGAGCTTTCTGGCATCTCTAAGAACTTGTGAAGCTACTCTAAAATTTAAGAATCGTCTTCCCAATTTTTATCTTTGGGTCCCATTCTTAGAAGCCTTCAAAAACCACGTTTTTGAGAAGATTGAGCTAAGATACCATCCTCACCCAGCTTGTGTAGATTTTCTCTTAAGCCAATTAGGAAAACAGCTCCGTTACCTTAAGCTCCATGGCAATTGGCCTTCTTCCTTAGCTGCTAAAATCAACCAATTCGTTGATCTGGCCTGGAACAACCCAGTGTTTAAAATTGGAGAACTTCGGCTTTACAAGACTGATTTGAGATTTAGCTTTAAGACCTTTGAGACCATCATGGAAAGACGAGAACGTAGGGATAAGTCTCAATACATAGGCGCAAAATTGAACGCTACGTATATGGAGATGTTTGACTATTTTGAAGGATTGGAGAAGAAGTTCATGTGGAGGAGGAGGACGAGGGAGAGTTGAAGGTTTTTGCGGAACAGGCTGTGATTACTGTAGTTGAGTCAAAAAACGGAAAATACGTGGAGTTGGGCTTTACGTGCAAGGTTACCAGTGCTATGTGAACTGATCTTTTTGCTATTGTTGTTCATGTCCAAATTGTTATGTACAGTTTGTTGTATGTTATGTGTTCTAAAGCCTGATAAAACGTTCAATAAATATTTACGGCTTCTTCCTGGGTGCGTCAACTTAGGCTCAGTTTTGCTCAGTATTTTAGCTCTTTGTGGCAAGAAAAAAGTACCGTAATCTGCAATTCTACCGAATTATGGTCCAGATGGACGTTGTTCAGCAGCTATTTTCAATAAGGACCTTCTTTGTCAGTCTTTGTCATGTCCTAAACAACGGTTTCTGGACCTCCGGATCTCAAGGTAGGAGGCTAGTGTCGTAGGCAAAAGCCTCCGCTGCACTAGCCCGCTGAATACGCGAAGCCATGCCCACTCTCATGAGTTGTTGCCCAGTCTTTGCTTTGAGCTGTCCGCTGGGCAGCCACCGCCCATCTTCTCTTCTCACTCCTCTTTCCCTAGTTGCACAAATAAATGGTTACTTGAGTTTCCTTAAAAAGGTACATGACAGGATGAGAGACTGTAACAGGTTGAGAATTGGAGTGAGGACTCCCGAACTGCCGCTACGACACTACTAATGACTACTCTTAAAACTGAAGCATTTTAGGCTTTATCCTGGCTTTCAGCAGACTGGCTATTACGTCTAGTCTCCGCATTCCCAAATGCGTGTTTCTAGCATTTCTTAAAAGCATTAAATCTTTTAAAAATTGAGTTTTGAGAATTTATGTAACCTTCGCTGGCTCTTCTTACACTCCCTGGGCTGATTACCGCTCTGTCCCAGACGTCTTTCTCAATCTCAGATTTACGTCATCCCTGCATCATCAAGTTTGATTACATTGGCTACGTCTACGAAGCCGTACTCCTCTCCACTTTTATTACCTACGTAATCCTATTATTGAACTGCGTAAAAATGAGAAATAAAACGACCAAGACCGTAGTCATAGAAGCGAAACACCTGGTCTACGCTGGAATCAAATTCACCTGTGACATGTTCTTCACCGTCATTTTCCACTACGTCTACCTTTCGACAGAACCAGTTTCTCAGTTCTGTTATCGCCTGTTATCGCCGATTTTGTATCTTTGCATTGATAGAAGAAGCACCAAAGACAGTAAAACATACACAGATAGCAAAACCGACAAACAGTTGAAAAGCTGGAGTCATAACAGAAGGTAAACAGTTAAAAAGGCGACTTGACTGAATTAAGTATCTGGCTGGCAATTTGAGTCATGCCTCGATTCATTAAACAACATTCGTCTCACCTGTTGAAAAAACAGATTTTTGAATTGACAATTTGAATTGTAAAAAGTAACTAGCATACTAAGGACTGCGTGAGTAGGATGGCTTGGGCATTGAAATGAAGCTATCCTAATTTTGCACATCGTCAGTGTCCAAATAAAAAAAAACGATATAAAGGCCATCGGCAAAAAGCCAAAATTCTAATCTATGCTGGACTTCGCTTTATTTGCGATACCCTTACCATCGTCTTCCATTACGTCTACGTCCCGATAAATCAAATTTCCACTTCCGTGCTTGGCTGCTGTTATGGGATGAATAACAGACTTCTGCCACCTCTCTTGTCTCTCTGTATTCACAGGTAAGCCGATTTGTAATTTGATCACTGCGATTGATTATTAAATTTTCAACAAGCGCAGCTGTTTTCAGCCTTTGAAAACGCGTTATAAGTGAAAGCCTAGACACAACAAAAGCTCAACGGAGATTATCGACGACGCTCTTTGCTCACTGTTGTCTTCGGGCTACTGTTATGACTCCCGCTTTTCAACTCTTTGTCGGTTTCACTTTTATGGGTTTAACTGTCTTTGGTGCTCCCTTCTATCTTAGAGTACTTTACGTAGGTTGCTCAAACACTTAGTGATACAACTGTCCTTGTTCAGCTCTTCCTATCTAGGAATAAATACCGGAGCCTTCAGTGCTACCAGATTATGATCCAGATAGGCGTTCTTCAGCAGGTCTACGCAGTTGGAGCCTTTTTATTTGGTCTCTGTCAGGTTGTGAATGACGATTTCTGGACATTGGGCACACAGGGCGTCAGAGCTTTGTCTTGTGCCATTAAAATTGAAGCAGTTTTTGGATTCGTTTTGGCGCTTAACAGACTTAATATCATTTGTGGGTTTCATTGTCCCAGAGTCGTGTTCATGGTATTTTAGTTAGCTGCTCAGAACTTTACTAAGAAGTGCGTTTTAGATACTAAACATTTTAGCCTGGCTTTTTTTTGTTGGCAACCAAATTATCATGTGCAGTCCCTGGGTTGGGTTCATCGCTGTCCCAGGAATTTTTCTCTTAGTACCAGATCTCAGCCTTTCTCACACCATTCAGTTCCACTACATCTCTGGCTATATCTACGAGACCGTCCTTCTCTTCACCTTTATAACCTACATAACCTTGTTCTTGCACATCCTCTACGTTAAACTAAAGAGTAGCATCACTAAGACCATTGGCAAAGAAGCCAAAATCCTAGTCTACGCAGGAATCCGATTCACCTGTGACATGGTTCTTAACATCATCTTCCACTACGTTTACGTCCCGACAAACCCGGTAGCAAGTTTTGCACTTGGCTGTTGCTATGGGGTGAATAACATAATTCTGCCTCCTCTTTTGTATCTCTGTATCGCCAGGTGAGTTTCAACGTAAGCTCTGGATCTGTACGTTTTATTTTAGCAGCATAAGAAAAGATTTTTTCGAGTTTGAATGCAAGCAAAAGCATAAATCAGCAGAGTCTGCGTCCGTGTGCCTAAAACAAAACAACCACAGATGTGTCCAGCCTGCAAGGGAAGAACTCTTCTAAACGTAAAAATGAGATTTTTCCCACCAAGAAGCTACTCATTTCACTGTGAATTCTATCGACTGTACCGTCATTGCTGAAACCTTTTTCTTCAGCCTGCACGAAAAGACTTTATCGCTTATATTGACGCCAGTTATGACTCACCTATAAAGACACGAATACAAAACAGGTGGTAATAGTAAACTGTTGATTTTATGACATGTAGCCACATTAAAATCTATGATAGGAGAAGATGGGAGATGAACGTAGTGAAATTGCCATGAACCCATAACCTGCACAACGGACTCCAGCGTAGATTAAGGCTTTCGTCTTCCATTTGACGTAAAGCAGATTGAGCACAATTAGAATGTAGGTAAAGCAAGATAAACTCACATATATAGCCAAAGATACTGTAGATGATAAGTGTATACGGTGGTCTAAAGCCTGGAACAGTCATAAAATAAACTGGGATAGCACTGCAGGCAGCATAAGGAATTGAAAAAAAGGCATGGTGCCCAATAAGAAATGTCCAAGACAAATCTATTAAGCGCCAAAAGTAAGCTCTAAAAACGCTTCAGTCCTGATACAAGCAGAGACGATCTTGACTCTATGAGTTCCCAATTTTAGAGGATCGCATTTACAAGCTTGCAAAATTCCACCTAAAGCAAAGATTAGCTGAACAATACCCATGTGGACCATAATTCGGTAGCACTCCAGACTGCGGTATTTTTTGCTTGTTATGAACATCTAAAAATTTAGACGTTGTTGGCATACATGACAATGTCCCTACATAGAGAATTCGAGTGAAAACAGGTGAACAGATGAGGGACAAGCCCATGCAAGAGCAGCCAAATGATAACTGGAGTAGAGATGTCATTCCCCGCGTTCCTATCAGTTACGTAATCAACATTTTAATTAATTGGCGACCTGAAAAAAACAGTCAAAGCCAGCTAGGCAATAACAATGTGATATGCAAAAGATTCAGACGTAGGTTTTATTGTTCCGTAATTGACAGGTGGTAAAGACTAGTAACTGAACTCTTCCCAAGCGAAAAATATTTTTATAACACTGTTAAAAGCTTTTTCGTCAGTGGTGGAATGCTCGCCTGTCATGAGGGCGGCCCGAGTTCTCTTCCCGGCCGATACACCATAAAGTGATGAGTGGAAAGGAATCCAGTCGCCGCTGCTCCTCTTCAATTCCCAACTGTGCCACGCGGGTTAGAACGACCGGATCAATGATTGACGCGAGTGGAGATGAAACGGGGGAACCTCAAACTTGGGTAATTAAACCGCATGAAAACGGCTGTTTATTCCACGCTATTTTGGCACACGCACGAGATCACTAAATCTCACAATTGAAAACGAGTGTCCCGTCTCCCCGACCCCATCTCTTCGTCGGCCGTCGTCGTTGCACAATACCACTCTTCTCGCTGCGGCGGTCTAAACGAAGATGTTATGGAAGCGCGAAAACAAAACTCTTGCGCTTCTGAAGCTCTAAAGCCATTACACTCTGGCTACCGTAACCCCCTTGGGAGAGAGAGTCGCTTTGTGCGACACTCTTCTCTAGTTTAGTGTTCACAGCATATGTTCTTCTCATAGACTTACGGTTTTTGGTCCAAATCAACGCTACGCTCACGTTTTATGCAATGAGCAGTGATAGGTACTCACTTTTCCAGGTATCCAAATGCCGGCCACGGCCACCTGTGGCCATAGGGCATCGGCTACCGAGACCGGCCACGATCACCATTTATGACATTTGACGTGGCCACCCACGCCGACCACAGACAAAGACAGTAGCCACGGCCGCCGTTTAGTACACTTTGCCACGGCCACGGCCACCGTTTAGTAGTATCCTTCATTTAAAGACATTAATGGACAAATCGTTAAATTTGTTTCCTTAGCGTTGAAATGTCAATGCCTCTAATAGGAGCCTAAATTAAGCGTGAAAGGTAATCTGTAGACTGGAGACTACAAAGAGCTTTACAGGAAACAATCCTACTTGAAAACTATTCACGCTGTCTTCAGCATGTCGCTCCTTATTTCCCAAAACAATTCTGCCACGAAACTTTAATTTAAAAATGGTTTGCTTAAGAGAGTTTCTTATAAGTTTAATCCTAAATCGAAGACTGAAGCTTGACTTTTTACGTTTCTTGTTTGTGACCGTTTGTAGCCACCCGAGTTGTCTTCGGCATTTTTCCTTATTTCCCATTTTTCGAAACCTAAAAATCCCACTCCCAAACCCGTTCCAACCTCCCGCGAATCTCTCATCAACGACAACAATATTCCCATCTCCTCGGAAGAACTCCTCAAACGATCTCGTTTTCCGTATTTGTCGCTGACACACTTTGGAGTCTATCTCACGTAATAGTTAAAAAATTGCGTTTTAATAAAGACTCTTTGTCTCGTCCCTACGCGCGCGAGAGGCAAAAAAGCCGATGACCCGAATTGACGCACGGTTTATAAGCCCGTGTGAGAGAGGCATCAGCAAGTCGATTTCGACCTCTCCGACCATGAAGGTGCACACGGCAACTTTTGTCGCTTCTTCCGTCAGTGGAACCACTCTTATCGTTTGTCTAGCTGGTGTTTTTAACATCTACACTAGCGTGCAGAGCGCTTGGGATGAGTTGGATACTGAGATTGGGACTTTCAAGGTAGGCTAAGGTGTTTGTTTTAAATGTGATTTCAAAGAGAATCTTGATTTTAGGGAACCACCGATGACCTCTGGCGCGATATTCAAACCCTGAACGGAGGACGTCGTCATCGTCGTCAAGCCTACGGAGCCAATTATGGAGGAATTCCCCAGCCTCTCAAATTTGAGACCGACCACATCTCGCCCTCTTTTGGAGCTTCTGCCATCCCTGGCGGTCGTCCAGGCGTTCCCAACAACAACGGACCTCCTAGCATCCCTCCCGCTCTCGACCGTTCCACTCCTCAGGACGTTGCCATTGCCGTGCGGTCAACAACTGCCCAGCCGGACCCGCCGGACCTCAAGGAATCCCTGGAAGACCCGGACCTAACGGAGTCGACGGAAAGGACGGACATCCAGGCAAGAACGCGGTGGACGACACTCCCGAACGCGAAATCCACGGATGCTTCATCTGTCCCGCTGGAGCTGGGGACCTCCCGGACCTGTGGGACGCCCTGGACCCCGTGGAATGATCGGATCTCGTGGCCAAGATGGTATGCCAGCCCGTGACGGAAACCCAGGCCATCCTGGTGAGATGGGACCTCCCGGACCCCCTGGACCCAACGGACCTTTCGGACCTTTGGAGAGAAGGGCCACGACGGAGTCCAGCCCATCGGCCGCCCTGGACCCAAAGGAAAGCGTGGAGAGGAAGGACCTCGAGGATCCCAGGGAGACCAAGGAATTTCCGCCGGACCTGGACTTCCTGGACCTGTGGGAGCGCCCGGACTTTCTGGACCTCGTGGACCTCGTGGAGTCGATGGAGAGCAGGGAGAAGAGGGATCGACTGGACTTCCTGGAAAGGATGCCGCCTATTGTCCTTGCCCCGAGCATGGCCATGGGTTCCGCAAGGCTTAAAATGTGGTTTTTTCTTGTCTGGATTATGGATGCAACTGTTTTGAATGTCGTGCTATCAAATGAAGTCATTCGCACCTAAAAAAGGTCTCTGAAGCTTCAAGCCAAATTAGGATTATGACCGGTTGAAAGGTCACAAAACATAATTTAAGATGCCCAATTTTAAGATTGTCATATAAGTAAGGGTTAGGCGTTGTGCTTATTGGGTTTAAGCTGTTCAGGCCATTTTTGCTCTTGCAGACTGCAATTAAACCTGCAAAAACGGTATTAATTTCAAGGCCACGACCCCTGCACACCCACAATTTCCCTCTTCCTTTTCCCAAATTACTCATCCGTTCCTCGTCTCCTCCCCCAAGTGCATGAAAAACATCAACAAACATCTCGCCCGACACAGCAAACAATCCCCTCTGTTCTCCTCACCCCTAACGTGCCAAAGAACCACAATCAGCGCTTGTTTCCCGCCGGCGTCACATCCGCCAGCTCCACACAATTCAGCGCTAATCGAATCGCTTCTCCTTAGGCCCCCCTCTCGATTAAGTTGTTGTTTTGCATGTGTACCCGAACCACTCCTCCTCGTGGATCTCTGTGCGAAGACGCTTTTCGAAGCTCTTCAAAGACGCGCGCGCGAAAATGCCATTTTTTCGCGCTTATCGATCTCTTCACGACCCATTTGCATGACATTAAGGGCTTCGCACGTTCTTCGGACTTAAGACCAGAAGACGAATTTGGGATGAAGTGCGAATTTGTTTATTCTGGACCGCCTTTTGGGCGCCAATGAATTTTAATCGCCTTCAAGGGGCGACGAGGCACATCTGCTGTGAGGCTTTAATTGAATTCCCGAGTTTCCAACTTTCGCGGAATTAATGGAAAGCTGCGCGTTGACAGATTGGGAAAGTCAATGAGAAAAAGTAATTTTCTTTATGGGTTGAGGTTGCTGGGAAGGGTCGCTGTGTTTTGATGGACGTGTTTTGGGGTGCAGCGGGCCTTTGCAAAAATAGGTTGACGAAGATTTCGCCAAATTTAGTAGTAATATAGTATATTCGAGCTTTCTAGCTTAAACCGACGAATTTTTGTCCTACATCTTAAGACGCTAAACGCTCAAATTTGCACTTTTTTATGCTTGCGCTATGAGGCTTTCCTAAGACACTTTGCTCTCGAATTCAGGCTAATGTATAATTGATGTATGAGACGTGCAGAACCATTTGATTAACCTAGAAAATATGTAAAATCTTTAAAAACTTGAAACCTGCAAAACCTGAGATTACCGGATTCAAACCCAGACCTAAAAATTGCCATCTAGAGCTTTTAGGAGAGGATATGTATGTGTGTATGATATTAAAAGTGCCCTTTTAGGAGTAATTTTCGCAAAAATAGCAAATGAAATTTTTCGATCATTCGAATGAACGTCAAAAACTCTTCTAATGTGCCTAATTTCATTGAAGGCGTCAATTTGAATTGTTCTCTTTTGAGCTCTTGGAGCATCAAACCCTTCTTAAAACGTCAGACACATCTTATTAGCTGAGTGCTTAGTGTGCTGGACTGAAAAACGTACGAGGTGAGTTGCCTGGCCAACTATACACACCACCAAGTGCCCAAGTGCAGCCACTCAATTATTCAGAACAAACAGTTTCAGGCGCACTTCGCGGCCGCCGATCCCATTTAACACCCTCGCCGCCGCTGACCGAAACGCGCACTTCCTATTGTATATACGCGTCAAAGCCGTCGGCCCGTGACAGTATCATCCACTTTCAGTTTCTCTGCTCCTCGCCGGCGCCCGCTCATTCCTCGGCCAGTCCCGTCGAGTGTCAACACTCCACGGGTCCTAGAACTGCCCTCCTCCTCTTCTACCTGCAAATTTACCCGATGGTGCCGCCGCTGAAAACCTGATTTGAGGTGTGCGCGGATTTTCGATATCCCTCCTCGCATGCCGCAATGTCAACAGTCCGGAGCAGTGAAGCTTAGGAATTTCGCTCGAGTTTCTTGTTCGACAGCAGTCGATTGGTTACAGCCAGGACCTAGAGGATCTAGAAGTGGTGAATCGGTTAGAAATGGAACAGAAAACGGTGAGTAGATTTAGCTAAAATTGACTTGCAAACGCTCTCATCCAAAAAACTGATTCCAAGAATCTCAAAAACGGCTTTGTAACCTCTAAGGAATCTTTGGTGTCAAATTCGGAGTTAATGACGTTAACTACATCAATAACTTTAAAAGGGCGTTAAACCCGTCTCGCACGTTTCACGGTCCAGCACGCTAACCACTGAGTGAGCTAAGGAGACGTGTCTGGTGGTTTTTATGATGGTACGACGCTGGAAGAGCTCAGTGGTGTGCTTAACTGGATCTATAGGTCTGGGCTCGAATCCGGTAACATCAACCTTATTTAGCTGTTTAAGGCAATTTCGCCTGCTTCGATCAGATTGTCCCTGTGCCTGATCATCCGTAATGTCCCATATCGTAAACGTCTTTATCGATTTCCCATCTCTTTCGCTTCCATTCCAAACCTTCCCTTTCCTATCTCCTTTTTCGCCCACAACAAGTCCCAAAATTTCGTTTTTTGTTGTCGAAACCTCTTCTCTCTCTTACCGTCAACATCCATCTTATTCTGTTTGCTAAGATCGATTACCCAAAACGAAAGTCCTATTTTTGCTTTTTTCGGTTAATGCTTTTTGCTTTTTTGTAAACGTAGGTCCAGTAGTTGCGACTGGGCTAGTGGCAACCACCCCATCGGCCCTCTGCCACCAAAGGGCGCCGCTTTGTCACCCGTCGCGGTCGCATCAATCTCCATTTTGCGGCACAAATGTATTTCCCATTTTCGTCTTTCAGGAGTACGCGAAAGAGCAAGAGATGCGGCATCGGCGGAAAATTGTTTTGCCCGTCGTGATCCCGTGGGAGTATGGAAGCAACAAATTTGCCAGTCAGAAGGGGTCTTCCGGATTTGGTGCTATTCGCAATCAAGGTGAGTCGCTTTGCATCGTGCAGTTAAAGCTCAAAAAGAAGCTTTTTGTGATATAAAACCTCATTTCTAAGAATCTCAAAACCAACTTCGTCACCTTATGTAAGCTCTTAAGTGGATTTCGAATTTAAGGTGTTAAATTTGGAGACTACAATGTCAGACGTTTTTTTTACGTTTCTGTGCAGTTTAAAGTGCTAAAAAACAAAGAAAAAACGTGATAAACATTAATTAAAATTTCAGACCTTGCTGACTTCGAACGCACCTCGTGCGTTTCGTAGTCCAACACACTAACCACTGAGCTAATGAGAGGTGTCTAGCGTCTTGAAGAACGATCCGATGCTCCAATAGCTCATTGGTAGTGTGCTTAGCTGGCGATCTTTAGGTTTGGGTTCGAATTCGGTGGCTTCGAATTTGACAGATTTTAGCTTTGAAGTTTTTAATACAATTTTTAATTTTTTGTTGAAGAAGGGCACTTCCCGACTTGGAGCAATTAGGAATTAAGGTTTATGGTCCTTATTTCAGTAGTCAAAATCGAGTCCACCAAAAAACTTTCCAACAGCAACGACGGCTGCGTTCCATGGCTCAACTGTCCCTCCATGAAAGAGAAATACGCCTCCCAAGCCGGCGAAAAACCCTTCGGCAACATGCGAGAGCACGTCACAAGGGTCAAAGAATCTGTAAGCTTAATTTTTTGCTTATGACAGAAAACGCATTTTGACGTATTCTTCAGAACGACGAAGAAGCAAAAATGATAAATGAGATTGTTGTCGACAAGAAAGCGAGCGCGCGCATTCTCAAAAAATGGGACCAGCCGAATCCGGAAGCGAAACACGACCAGATTTACGGAAAACGAAGGGACGCGACGACTCACGCGATCGGCGGAAGACGGTTTACGGCGGAAGAGGTTTCGAAGTGTCGGGCGGCGATTCCTAAATTCCAATGTGTGAATGAGACTTCTGCAGCCATAAATTCCAAGCCGGGAGAAGCGCCCACGCCTGGGTACAGGTCCCATCGACAGGTCACTACCATGATTAATGGGCTGGACAGGACGCTCCAGGATCAGTTGGACACAAACAAGTACATGGCTTGGATTGGAGGACAGGTACACTCTTTTTCGCTATTCAATCTTATCCAGGTGTTCAAAAGACTAAAAAGACCTAGAAGCTCAAAAAAGTGATATCAAAACCGTAATATCAGACCCTGATGGCTTCGAACCCAACTCGTGCGTTTCCCAGTCCAGTACACTAACCACTGAGCTAATCATGTCTGGCGCATTGAACACCAGTCCGATGGTTCAATAGTTCAGTAGTAGTGTACTTTGCTGACGATCTGTGGGTTTGGGTTCGAAACCGCTGACCTTAAATTACCGTACGTTTAGTTTCAAAGTTTTTGGATTGAGAACCAAGTAGTCTCTGTAGCTCTTCAACCTGCTCTTCAACCTTATCCAAAGTCTCTAGGTAACCCTCCAAAGCCAATCGCACACCGGCGGTTTCCAGAAACCGCGGGACGTGGTCAGCACCTCCTACTACGACCGCCTGATGAGCGAACGCAAAGCTGACCTCGAAGCTGCCAAACTGCGCAAAAAGCTCCAAGAAGAAGCGGATCGACAGGCCGCTTTGGCCGCCAATGGAATCCAGGAAAACGGGACTCGGTCCGAGGAAGACTGAAGACGCTTCCCAGGACTGAATTTTGCATGTAATACATGTGCCCAAATGTTTAACTGCTATTTATCTCACTTAAGGCTTCGTTATTCCCAATGAATCTAGTTTATTATCAAAACATTGCCCGCTCCATTCTTCAAGCATCTAGCTGAGGTATAAATGGCTCAAAGCAATTTGCTTGGCCCATAATTCAAGCCAAGTACGGTCTTTCAATAAAAGCACTTGCGACGGTTTAGTATGGAAATGGATCAATTCTGGCTTCCGGAGGTCCGAAAATGGTTAGATTCACAACTCATATTTATAAACGACGGGTTCCCTGTCCGATTTGAAAACCTCCCTTATCAATCAAGAATAAATCCATTTTTATTAGCGAGTATACAAGTTCATTGAACGCTTATCACAGCTTCCAGGCACCTTGTCATAGATAAGGCAGAAAATAAATAATTTTGGGTGGTTATGTACAAATAAATAGAGTTGGGGCATCTAAATCTCCAGAATCTGCTTGATCTCTTCGATGGATTTGGCAGGGAGTTCGGGGTACTTGTTGGCCGGATCTTGGAGCTTCGCCAGGATCACTCCATAGGCGGCTGCCACGCTCTCGTAGGTGCGCTTTTGGACCGATTCCCTTAAACAGAAGAAGTTATTTTCAAGAATGAGATGGGTTGCGGCACCTAATCCTGACGGACGAGATCTTGGCACACTGATCCACGCGGTAGCTGCTCGGCTTTGCTAAAAACGTATCGAACATGGCCACTGCCGCCTTGAGTCGATCTGGCTCCATTCCGGCGATCTCTGCCATGGCACCCTGGAAATACTCGTTTAGATACCGCAATCCTACCGTAGGTACTAACCTGATTAGGCTGATGGTTAGCGGACTTGTGGTAGATATCCACAAGGCCCGTTTCCGTGAGGATGTAGGTGGCTTGCTCGCTAACGAGGACGTCCTCATTGGCGTCCATCTGCGCCCGAAGCATCTCGAGCCGCGAATCCGTGTACTGATACAGTATGACAACGGAATTAATCGCCGAGAGACAGTTCAGCATATAAACCGCGACGTCCAAAGGGTTGTGGAGGTTGCTAGCGGCGATTTGGATCGACTGGCTCAGCGGATCCAGCACGTGTGTGAAGATCTTCAGGAAATTCTCCTTCTTCTCAGTCACGGCGGCCACAGCCTCGTCGTGCGATTCCAGCACGTCCCTTAGGAGAAGAAGCACCTGGTTGACGACGTTTACCGGCAGAAGGTCGTAGTCCGGAGGTCCCATGCGCGCTAGAAGACGCTGGACGGAGTGATTTAGCCCGTTGAAGAACATGTTCGTCGTCAGCTCCCAGAGCTCCTGCAACGTTTGGATGATCGCCGATTTGTCCGTCAGGGCAGCCGTCATCGTTTCCTTGTAAAACGCGAAAAGGCACGAGAGCCTGTAGAGGACCACGGCGTTGGATTCCTTGCCAAGGGCTTGCTCTACGCGGACCTGGAATCACGATTTTGAAGCCTATGCTATCCTAAACATCACAGTCCTACCTTGAAAGGCCTACACAACGCTTCGCAGATCTCGTTCTGGACCTCGGTCGAGTGCAGCGCCACAACTTCAGGCTTGCACGTCTTTAGGAGCGTCGAGAGAAGCTCTCTTTCCACGGCCAACGACTGGTGGATCCAAGCAAGCATATCCCCGATATAACGCAGGATATCGTGCGAAGAGGCTTCAATAGGTTTTCCTCCTCCGATGGTTCCCTTGGTCAAGGCGTCAATGTAGGCGCGCACAATGTGATTACGCCTAGCAGTACAGTACTCCTGGAGGGCGTATTTGAAGAGGACTTCGCGGTCCTGAAGCGTTTCGAACGACTGGTAGATGATGGGTTTCAGCTCCAGGAATTCCACGTTCAGGAGGCGGCATTGTCCTGGAATAGAGCAACTTTCAGCTAAGAATCATAAGCCTAAACCCACTTTGAATGGACCTGTAAAGCACTTCGTAGGCAGCTTCTAGCTTGTTCGACATATCCTCCATAATCTCGAGAGCGGCAGCGTGTTCTCCCGTGTTCTTCAACAGCTCCTTGCTGTCCTCGTGGATGTCCTTGACGCGTTTCAGGACACGGAAGAAGTCAGCGGATACAGTTCCATCTAATCAACGATTTCAAATATATAACCTTTGACAAGCACACCTGTTTGGGATCCTTTCAAAAAGTTTTCCTCCTCTTCGGACAGCGAATACTTCTCCAAGAATTCCGTGATGTACTTCTGCTTCGATTCTATGAGGCGCTTCTCGTTCTGAAGCGCTGAAGTCTTCGCCAGGAGGTCGCGCGTCTTCTCTTTGCTTGTTTGGATCCGGTTTGTCAGGTCCGTGCAGATCGTGTTCATCTGGCGGACCTTGGTCGCGAAACCTTGGATCTGCATATTGATCTGGAATTAAAAGAGATAGGTTAGAGTTAAACTAGATCCTTGAAATTAGCCAAAGCTCGTTTGTGAATCACTCTTTAAGTAACTTCAAAATGGACCCCAAAGATAAAGAAAACGTCTTGCTGATCTCGATTCTGAAGGAGAGCAACCAAATATGGGCTTCAATGCTGCAATCTCACCGTAATTTTGTCCGTTCAAAGCTCTCCATATCGAGCTTTAAAATTTACTGTAAATAGATCTTCTCTTAAACGCTCAAATCGGCCCGTAAACCTCAATTTCCATCTTCTATTTCACACCAAATGGTTCTAAGCCATAAAACACTATCCTTTCTCCGTATGAAGCCTTAAGGAAACTAAAGAGCTCAAAATACAGTAATTTGACCCTAATTTGGCTTTCATGATTTCATCGAGCTCTACAGGCTCCTCGAACCATCACCTATTTAATGTGCCCAATTCAACCCGAAATTTGGCCCTTCCAGCTTCAATTTCACACTAAGATGGCCTCAAAATCGTTCGAAAAAATTCTTACATCCAAGTCAACCCCAATCACCTTAATATGAAGCCTTCAGGAATCTAAACAAAGCTTAAATTACATCGCCATTAAACCCATGCCCACTTAAATTATCAGAGACCTCTTCACCAGTACCTTCGTAAAATCGGACAAATACTGCCGATTCAGCTCCAGCCGACGATCCTCCAGAGATCTGTGCAGATTTCTCTCCGTGTGCATGTCGATATCGCTGTTCACCAGCGGTGAAATGTAGTCCGCCACCTTCAGGAAGTCCTAAACCATCGAAATCATCAGTTTTCAACGCCAAAAACTCCAATTTACCTCATTCGTGTGCAACTTGTTGGTGATTATGCGGTCGACTTTCTTCTTCAGCGAAGTTTCGCCGCTCGTGGAAGCCATTCCTCCTGAACAACGTGAATTTTGATCAAAAGTCGAGTCGAAACGCATGAAATCAGCGAGGAACGCACGAACGAACGCGACAGCTGTGACAGTCTAGACCTGTCTCGTTTCGTGTCTCGCAGAAAACGTGGCAATGTTGTGAGATCTGAACATGTGAAGTTTACGGAGACGTGCTGGCCAGACAGCATCTGGCTTTTCGGCATTTCCAGACACAATCGTGGCCTTTCCAGACTCCTTCGACGTCGAGCGCCCAAATCCGAAACGGTGACAGCCGCCTTGCAGCGTTGCTGCAAGCTGCAAATCAGCGCCTTCTGTAAACGAACGTCGCACAGCTAAGGCTCGTCTCGCCACGAAAGCCACCGTAAGATTCAAATTCTTGCAAATTGAACGGTTGCCCACTCCCTCTCGGTCGACCCGCAGTTCGCCGATGTTTGCAGACGCAGACGCCAGACACTGATTTTCCGAATTTCCGGTGCCTGGTTTGCGGTTTGTTCGTGTTTTGCCGTTGTTTGGAGGACCGGTTGTGCTGTTGTGTGCCGCTTGATGGTTGCTAAGAATCGCTCCTAAGGATTTGACGCTGTTTTAGATGATTCAGGTTGTGTGTCATCGCTTTCCGCTCCCATTTCCAGCCATTTGTAGGTACTGTTCGCTTCTAAGCGTGTTCAATTTGGCCTGGATATGTGGACGACACGCAGCCATTGTTTCACCTCATTTTCGTCGCCGCGATTTCAACCAAAATTCTTGCGCGTTTGTTGCTGCATTAGCTGATTTCGCGTTTAGATCACTTTGAAGGTGCGATCCGAACCCAAAATCGCTTCAATTTCGGCTCCCCGGAGCAAGCACCGCCCTTTCCTGGGTCACGTGGCATTGAGCTCCGCTTACGTCACTCTTCTGTCACCCGCTGCCTCTATGATCAGAGATTGCATCACCCGTTTTCCGCCCACAATTTTCGCGCCCTTAGCCATATGTATCTGACCCTTGCATCATCCTCATGTGTGTGGTCCACGTGTGCTGGCTTTATCCTTATCTCATGCCGTGTTATCCTTGCCTATCGCGCTCATGTCCACCTGCCACTTACTTAAAATTCCTCTTTATTCCAGGTAACCCCACATCCCGTTGGCATGTCCGATAACGCAGGATCCGAAGCCAAGCTCAGCAAGAAGTAAGTCCATGTTTTTCTCTACAATCAGGTTCTCGCTGACGGCTCTAGGCCGTGTTGCTGCCGTCCAGCGGGTCCATTGCGTAACGCCGGTTATCCCACAGCGATGGCTCAGTCGGTCAGTGTGGTTTACACTTATTAGGCCATGGATATGATCTTATGTGGACTGTTGCTGATGTTATCTTTTTTCAGTGAGCAGAAGCGACGCGAGAAGCAGCTAAAGAAGGAGCAGGAGCGCTTGGAGAAGGAGCAGAAGAAGGCCGCCGAAGCCGCCACCAAGGGAGCGCAACCAGCGAAGGCCGAGAAGAAGGCGGACCCCTCCGATGCCGCCGAGTACTTCAACCTGCGCAAGGAAATGATCGAAGGCCGCCGTGAAGCCGGAGGCAACCCGTTCCCGCACAAGTTCCACGTCTCCATCTCGCTGGGAGAGTTCATCAAGAACTACGAGAACTCAATGGAGAACGGCGAAGTGAAGAAAGAGGTCGTCAGCGTCGCAGGTGAGTCGTTCCCTTCCAAACCTAGGTTCTAAGTTCACTCTTCTAGGCCGTATCTTTTCGAAGCGCGAATCCGGAAGCAAGCTTATCTTCTACGACCTCCACAGCGAAGGCAGCCGCTTGCAGATCCTGGCTAACGCCAGCCACTACAAGGGAACGCTGGACTTCGTGGAGCTCCACGATCGCATCAAGCGCGGTGACATCGTTGGCTTCCGGGGCAACCCGACCCGCTCCAAGCGCGGTGAGCTCAGCATCATCCCGACCGAAGTGGAGCTGTTAACGCCGTGCATGCACATGCTGCCGACGACCCACTTCGGGCTGAAGAACCAGGAGACCCGCTACCGGATGCGCTACCTGGACCTCGCGATGAACACGGACGTCCGCAAGACCTTCATCACCCGTGCGAGGATCATCACCTTCCTGCGCCGCTACCTGGACGACCTCGGATTCCTGGAGGTCGAAACGCCGATGATGAACCAGATCGCCGGAGGAGCCACCGCGAAGCCGTTCATCACGCACCACAACGACCTCAATCAGGACCTCTTCATGCGTGTGGCGCCCGAACTGTACCTGAAGATGCTGGTCGTCGGAGGCCTCGACCGCGTCTACGAGATTGGACGCCTCTTCCGCAACGAAGGTAAGCTTACATTATCCTTAGATCTGGCTAAACGACATTCACTTTAGGAATCGACCTCACGCACAACCCGGAGTTTACCTCGTGCGAATTCTACATGGCCTACGCGGACTACGAAGACCTGATGAAGATCACGGAAGACCTGCTTTCCAAGATGGTCTTCGCCATCCACGGCACCTACAAGGTTCCGTACCACCCGAACGGACCCGGACAGGAGCCCTCGTACGAGATCGACTTCACGCCTCCCTTCAAGCGCGTCAACATGATCCAGGGACTCGAGGAGGCGCTCAACGCTAAACTTCCCGATCCTAGCAAGCTCGATACTCCCGGTAAGCTCTTATTCTCCTTAGATCGTTGGCTAATCGTTCATTTTTAGAGGCCCGAGATCTCCTGGACAAGCTGGCCGTGGAGCATAAGGTTGACTGCTCGGCTCCCCGCACCACCGCGCGTCTCCTGGACAAGTTGGTCGGCGAGTATCTCGAAGAAACATTTATGAACCCGACCTTCCTCGTCGGCCATCCGCAGATCATGTCGCCGTTGGCCAAGTGGCACAGAAGTGTTCCAGGTCTCACAGAGCGATTTGAACTCTTTGCTGCTAAGAGAGAAATTGCCAACGCCTACACGGAGTTAAATGACCCAATAACTCAACGAGCTCTTTTTGCCCAGCAAGCCAAGGACAAAGCAGCCGGCGACGACGAAGCTCAAGTTATCGATGAAAACTTCTGTACCGCTTTGGAGTACGGATTGCCTCCCACGGCTGGATGGGGAATGGGAATCGATAGGCTTACCATGCTCCTGACCGACAACTATAACATCAAGGTAAGCCCCTCTCCTTTTTTGCATTCAGTCTGGTTTGACTCGCTTCCAGGAAGTAATCTTATTCCCGGCCATGCGTCCTGATGATCAGAAGGCCGGCCCAGCACCAGTGGACGAAAACGAAACCGACGCATAATTCTGTTATTAATTGTTGTTTTTTTTGTTTTACATTAAACGTTGCTTGAGTGTTTCATTGCCGTGTTCTGGGATAGTTGGCTCGAAGCCAAGGAAACGTTGATTTGCCTTGCATCTTGTGGTCGTCGTGGGTGGGCGGTCGAGGTGGTCGGCGGTTACTCATTTGTGTGCATCATTTAGAGCTGATAGTTATACCGTTATCAGATATCAGCGGCAGTTATGGCTTTTGTCGCCCTAGCGATCCTCGCCTTGACCTTCCTACCCATGTTTCACTCGGTTATTCAAGTTTAAAGCTGTGAAATACGAGTCTCGCGTTAAGATTACGTGTTCATAGCTCTCCTCGCGCTTTCAGCTGAGATTTGGCATTATCAGAGTCATATCAGTGCTACTTGTGACTTCTATCGTACTAGCTATCCTCTTTTTGGTTCTAATTAGCCTTATTTCTCTCAATTCCTATCCTTATTCAATCCTAGAACTGAAATCCCGTTAACGGGACGTGTTCTTTTCTCGCCCTTCCTTCACTCATTTAGAACATTTTTCTCGCTGTTTTCAGCTGAGATTTAGCGTTATCAGAGGCTTATCAATGCTTTCATCCTGGCCATTTTTTCCTTCACCCTAGCCATCCATTTTGCAATCCTAAAACTTCGAAAATTTCATTCCGCCTTGAAATGACGTGTTCTTCGCTTTCTCCTTCTCTCCTTCCTAACTTCTTCATTTTCAGGTCCACCGATGTTCCAAAGACGTCAGCGCCGCGAAAACCTCGGGGTTCTCCTCCTGGCCACGCAGCTCCTCTCGGCCGGACCGATCCCCCAGTGACGCTAGGATCGATTCTCTTCCAGGTGGCCGTTTATCTCGGATTCGTGCCGGCAATCGGACCTAATCGGACACGTGAGAATCGCATATATTCATGGCATTATAAGAGAATCGTAATTTTAGAGGCCATGTGCCTACTACCTAACAGGATTCTACACCGGAAGGAGTGGATTCGACTGATTGCGTCGCAGTTTATGCACGCGGATGACTTTCATCTGTATTATAACATGATGTCAATGCTTTATAAGGTGAGCTAGAAGCCATTGAAGCTTAGAATTCGGATCTAAAATCATCTTTTTAGGGTCGCCGGATAGAGCAACGCACAGGACCGATTCGGTTCCTCCTGATGCTGGCCGTATTCTCGATTGCGACGCCTCTGATGATCCTCGGCCTAAGCTATTTTGTGGATGAACTCATACAACTCGACGGATTCCATATGATGGGGCAGTGCGCAGTGGGTTTCTCAGGTAAAGTCGCATCTTTTGGACCATTTGACCCTTAGGGCACCTTGTTTAGGCGTCCTCTTTGCCCTTAAAGTCGTCGTCAACACAATGTATCCAGAAGAAAACGGTCTTCTCCTAGGCTTTATCCCAATCCCTGGCAAATACGCCTGCTGGGCTGAATTAGTCCTTATCCAGGTACCGTAATCCTAATATTATTATTGGCCTAATTAGCATGTTTCAGATGATCACCCCGAATGCGTCCTTTGTAGGCCACTTGGCCGGAATCCTGGTTGGACTTCTCTACACCGCTGGACCTTTGAAGGCCGTTGTGGACGCTGTGTGCCCAATCGTAGAAGGAGTCAACGGCTACGCTCGCCCGAGACCCTCGGCACCGCCAAGATCGCCTTCCCCATCTCCTCCCAGGCAAGGACGATTCTACGGATTTGAGGGAACGCTCGGTAGTGAGGGAAGGACGAATAACGACGATGGTTACGGTAGGTCAAGGCGGTTTAGATGGGTTTGACAGAAAGATTTTTAGCTCGAAGATGGCGCCAGTACGCGGGAGGACAATCGGAAGAGGAACAGATAGCGGAGGCGATGAGAAGAAGTCGGAACGAATACTGAAAAATTGAGATTTTGAAGTTGTGATAAGTGTATTCGGGTATGTAAAAGGGTTTTTGAGACGTCTAGACGCAGAAACATACAGGAACTAGGTGGTTTTAGGGGATGATGAGGCTAAAATAGCAAAACAGAGTCTAAAGGGGACAGAGATAGGTGGACCGATCGCCTTCTGAGGTTGATTGACGTCAAATAGGGGTCCAACAAAGGGTTCACTTGGCTCAGTTCAGGGCAGGTAACTAGCCGAATTGCCAACTGCGTTGGCTCTTCGGCCACCGTCATCTTGAAGAACGGGCACTTTTCAATCTTTCAATACAGCCCAAACACTTCTCACCTCACGAAACCTTACTTCAGACAGTAAAACCCATTCCCAAACAAACACAACTGTCACTTTCCAGAACACCACAAACATCGGACTGGTCGGTCAAACCTTTGTTCAAACTCATCTTTTTCATTCTAACCTCACCTTCTAACCATCTCACACCCACCAACCACTCACAGTTTAGGGCAGGTAATCAGACAGCAAGCCTAGACAGTAAATCTTGTGAGCCCATTGGACCTGATTTGGAAGTCGAGCGACAGAAAGCGGTCGGTCCATCCCCTCTTCTGTGACCGATCGACGTTAAAATAAGGTTCACCGTCTTCGGACGCCAAAAGGAACGTCTAGACACGTATTTTCAGATCCTGACCTGAAGCCACTTCTCACTTTTCAAGGTCATCGAGCTAGCGACCGGTCGCTTTGAAACCTGTCCATGACGGCTCAAAACGTGATGTCCAAATCCCAAGCGAACTTCAACGTCCCGAACCGCGTTGTCACGGCTCTTCCACCCTCCAAAGCTGTCCCCGTGGCTCCAAGAGCATCTCAAATCGGCCTCAGTCCGGCCGCCGGTGTTAGCCGCCGCTCTCAAAATGGTTCCGTGAGCGCTTCTGAATCCGGCTCAGAAGCTGTAAGTTTTATTTCGAATTTATTCATAGAAGGTTTAAAGCTTACTTTCAGGCTTCGCAGTGCACGAAACTCTACAAGACGGTCTTCAACGCCGATGGCACCGTGCAGCTTGTGGAGGTTTCGCAAGAATACAAAAATGCGCTGCTGAGGTGAGCGATTTCTGACAGGCTCTCCGCGCCTCAATTGTGTCCTATTCCGACCTTGAAAGCATACCTGTTTTGGCATTTTGCGGCTGAATTTTCAATTTCATTTTTGGTCATTTCAGTCAGCCGAAATCCATCAAAATTTAAAGCTGAAGTTCAATTTTTTGCAGCTTGAAATCATCCGTTGTTGAAAGTTTTCCAGCTAAAATCGTTCATCTTAGCATTTTTTCAAATCGATTTTGGCAAAGATTTTGTCCGAACTTGGATTAACATTTGTGTGTTTTCAGTGAGGAGAAATACGTGGGATACAGCGCCATCACCCTCTCCATTCTCACCTTCTTCATCGCCGTCCTAAGCGCTCTTAGCGTCGTCACGTACTTCGAAGAATGGGACTTTAAATGATTTCTTCGGTCTGTATGTAATCATTTTAAGAGTGTAAAAAGGCTGTTTTAGGGTTTATGAGAAAGGTGGATCTTAAGGGGACAGAGAGGGAATGGACCGACCGACTACTGACGTCAATTTATGTTACAATGAGCCCAGACGTAAACTAGATGTCTAGACAGAAAATGGCCAGTTTCAGGCTTTCTTTGCACGTATATTTTTGAACGAAGTGGTTGTGTTTGAAGCTTCTGGAACGCTAACGATCCAAATCTCGAAAGCGGCTTTTGCGGAGCGTAAATCTTAAATATCCGGTCTCGAAGTCTGCGGAAGATGTGCACACATCCGACCGGTTTTCACGCGCGCGTTGCTCCTCAACGACAATCCCTTTTGCAGTGAAGACGAGTCCACTCGCGGTGTTCTTTCGATCCGCTCCCAAAAACGGTAATTATTAGCCGTCAAAATCAGTTTAAGTCTTCTTGAGCGTGTGAGAGAATGTGGGAGCGTGTTTGTTTCATGAGATAAGATCTGTTTTCCAGATTTTGGTGTCAAGGGTCGCCCCCCGCTCCCTTCGTTCCTTCAGGCACCATAATGAAACTGTAAGTTTGGCTTCTTTTTGATCCGCTCATAGTTTTCGTTTCAGAGCTGGAAATCTCCGGCTGCTACTGCTCCTGGCCTTCGCCTTTCTTCCTACTGAAGCTCAGTTTGGAGAAATTGCCTCTTTGGTCTCAGGACTCATAGGCTCAGGAGCCTTGAGTGGTTTAGGAAATCTTGGAGGTCTTGCGGGCCTAGCGGGAACAGCTGGATCTGCTGGAGCTTCCGGAGCCGCTGGAGCGCTTTCCAGCGCTGGAACACGTAAGTTCACACTCATAAAACCAAGAATTTGGAGGAATTAAAATATGGATTGCGCGAGAGCGGTCTTCAACAGGTTCTGATCACGCGCGGAAACGGGATTAATTTGCAATCGCGCAATCCCGGACGCGTTCATCTCTTCTTTTTGCGATTTTCACTTTTCCCGATTTGCAGTTTACCAGCTGGCTCAAACGGCGCTTCAGCTGACCGGAACCGGCGTTGGAATCATCAATCAGGCTTCAGAAGGCGCGTGGTTCCCGGCCGTCGTGGAACAAGCCGCAAAGGTGCGTAGATCTGAGATTATACGATTAAGCGAAAACTGCTTTTAGAACCAGAAGGAATTCCAGGAGAAGCTCCTCGCGGCGAATACGAATCCTTCGGCAATTCCGCTCACTTCGCAAGGCTTTTTTCCGCAACCTGGAGGTTTTTGGAGCCTTTTTAGCCTTTAAGAGACTCTTGATTTAGCCCAGACCGCCAAAGGAGGTAAAGAGCTGAAGGTTGGACCAGAATTTGGAACAGATTTTACGGAAACTGACGGTTATGATGATGAAGATGAGGAGGAGAAGCCTGCGACTACGACGACGACAGGAGTTCCAGAGGGCACAGATGTGGACGAGAAGCCTTCAAAGCTGTTCCCAGAAGAGAAGGAGGTAGAAACGACCACAAGCACCTCAACGAAGACCATAACGACGATGATTTCGACCACGACGACTCTTGAAGTAGAGGAAAAAGTGACTCCGAGAAGAAGAATTCGAGTGGAGATTCCGGAGAAGAAAAAAAACGAGGATGACAGCGATTATTATGACAGCTTCAACACCGATTCTAAGACTAATACAGATTTCGTGTTTAGCGAGCATATCGATGAGGACGAGGATCCTTTGGTAAGCTTTGTTAGACCTTGAAGTAATCCAGATTTGTGTTTAGGTACCCCCTAAGGCTTCGAATGTGGATCACGCGAGCTCCTCCGTAGCTCCCACAACCACGAAGAAGTCGAAAACCCGTAAAGCGCCGGACTTGTCACGCCTCGTGGAGATCTTGAAAGAGAGCAACCTTGAAGAATCAGAGATCAACGAGATAATCGGACAGGTAGGCAGGATGTTGACGTATAGGTGGTCATCAAAAGTGATTTCAGGTTGAGGGGAACAAAAACCTGAAACCCAGGGAAAACTGGCCTTCGACGACGACTCCGAATCCGGAAGATCTCGACCCGCAAGACGCGGAACGCGAACAAAAACGGCAGAAGATCCTGGAGGCGCATAGGAGGGGAATCGCCTCGGCTACGAGGCTTCCTTTCCGTCAGCTTTCGACCACTTTCGCTCCTCCTTTGAAGCATCACAAGGTCACGAATATTCCCAGGAAGAACGTTTCGATTGTGCCTCGATTTGTGACTCCAAGGAGTGGGGCCAAGAGGTTCAATACGACAACGATTTTTGTAAAAAGTTCATTTTAAGGGTAATTTAAAGTCGTATTCTTCAGGTAGAACGAGGAGGAATACCGAAGAAGGTAGGATCGCTTCCCGACCTTCGCGCGAAGGCTTTTTCCGTCCAGTCTCAAGTGAATCCTAAGATTCATGCCACGAATCACGAGCTGAAGCCGATCCATGAACGGTTTTTGGTGGATTCGGATAGGAAAAACGTTCCTATGCAGATGGCTGCCAGACCTCAACAGGTTGTGAGGCCTCAGCAGACAGTTTATCCACAGAGGACCGTTCTACAGCCTTCGACGCTTTTTCCTAACCAACCTGCGGTCGTGTACCCTACCGTAACCACCCCAACGCCCTTCTACTACCATCAACAGAACCTAGGCTTCTATCAGCAGTTCCCTCAACAGCCTCAACTCTTCTACAACATGTTCTCCTACCCGAACGCGTTCCAGCCTTCTGTGGCCCCTGCTCAAAACTCTTTTGTTTTCACTTCTCAACCTGTCGTCGCTCCTCAAGCCACGCCCATGCAATTCAACGTGCCAGCGTTTCCTCAAACCGGGTGAGAAGGTCAAGTAGCGCCTCAGATGTACATTTGTATGTAAATTATTTGTTGAACTTGGATTAAAAATTGCAATAGAAGCACGAAGTCCTCTCTAAAGGGCACCTTTTCGTTGTGACCCAAATGTGTCATAAATAAACAGGCAAACAGGGGATACGGGATCCACGTCAGTGCTGTTCTGACCCCGAAAACGTGCCCTTTGGAGTCAACAAACATCTGTTGATATAGGTTCCCTCTCCAACCACGTCCTTGAAGCTCTTCTTTCTCGCCCTTTTCGTTTCTTGGCCGCCGTTTTTGAAGACGCTCCGGCGGCCGCCGACGCCGCGAAGATCGTAGCCCTGAGGACGACAGGGACGCTTATCGGGAAGGAAGATGGCAGTTTCGGCCTTGCGTTTCAGGTTCTTGGGCTGAGGGGAGGCGAAGGTTTCGGTGGAGGTGTTTCCAGGCATTGCTTAGGAGGCAACATATGATTGTGTGAGTATACTTGAGAAGTGGCCTTACATGCGCTTCAGAAGCGATGCTTAAGATGGAAAGGGATAGTTGAAGGCTGTTTGAAACCAATGCCTAGTTTAGCATCAGTTCATCCCTATATAAGCCGTTCTGAACCATACTGAAGCACACAAGTTTCACCCTCGAAACCTCTCAACATCTTTCCGATGATGTCCACCCACTCCTTCACCAAGAAGCCACAAGGAGCTGGTCCTAAATTCTTCAAAAACGCCTCCAAACGTCCCGCCGACCTGGCGGCCCTCTCCAAGGGTCCCAAATCGTCCTCCGCCGTCCGCGTTTCTCACCTACGCATAGCCAACTCAACTCTCCTTCAGCGGATCTCCGTCGCCCCGAGAAAAGGTTCCAAGACTTTCGGCGCGATCTCCAAGAAGCCTCACAACTTCGGATCCAAAAAGGCCGTGAAGCTGAAGAAGGCGACGGCGGAGAGAAAGGCGAAGAAGCCGAAATTCGCCCAAGAACCGAGGAAATCCATGGAAGAACTTGACCGCGAGCTCGACGAGTACATGAGCCGCGGAAAGGTCGTCAAGATCTCCGGATTGCTCTCGTCCTTGGGCCTCAACTGATATTCTTTGTCATTTCGAGCAATAAAACCACGTTTCCTTCTGTTCCTCCTTCTCTAAGTCCTGAAACCATCGTTCCACTTTCTCGATTCATTTTTACTTTTATGGATATAGATAAATTCTCGAAAATCTTCAAAGCCCCAAAGCCCTCTTGTCGAAGTCGTTACCCGCCAAGTTCTTCTTGTTGAACGTCTTGTAGTCGTCGTGTTCCCGCCCACCGGCAGTCACTTCGTGATCTGAAACAGCCTTCAATCTCTATTTCAATCGCTGACCTCGGCTGCCCTCTTGACCTCCATCTTTGGGTTTGTCTTGATCAAAGTGTCTTGGGACTTCGGCATTTTCACGACGAGGCTGGTTGGTACCGAAGAAGAAGTTCGTCGAGGAGCCACTGGGGCGGAGCCACTGGCTTCTACTGGGACAGATCGCTGTTCTTAAGAACGTCGTTCTTTCAATATGACTTTCGATCTGATTCAGCAGCCTTCACAAGGTCTCAACACGAGCCGCTAGCGCCTCCTGAAGCGGCTGGCCTTCGGTGAACTCGACCTCAAACATATCGAGGCCACCTAGGACAACCACAGCAATTGATCATTGGTTAAAAACAATAAATTAGGCCACAATTAAGATTAGATAACACATGATTACAACAAATTCCTCCTCAAAATCGCTCAGTTCTTCCACTTGTTCTTCTTCTTCGCCTTCTTGGGTTGCAGGGCGGCGGCGGCGTTCGGTGGATCCGCGGCCAGCGCGGCAGCGGAGGTGCTCGGCTCGCTGAAATCGGTGATTCTTATAAAAATCCAAAAGCTAAGAGACTCACTCGATGTTGTAATATCCTCCGCCCTGGGTCCCTTTTCCGACGTCCTCGTGGCGCTTGCTCTTCTTCAGCCAGCGCTTGTGGGCCGTCCGCTCTTGCTTCGGCAGCCAGCGCTCGGGGTCCGGTTTCGCGGCAAGGTTCTTCGGCAGGATCACCTTCTTCTGGCGCCTCCTCGCGCGCAGTCTTCCCGTGATGATCTCCTAAACCTCCCAGGTCATTTTAAGCCACAAAATCCGAAATTCTAACTGAATCCTCCACGGCTTTCTTGGAGGCCGTGCGCGTCCTAAGCGCGATCGCCGCGCGTTCCTCGAGTTCGTCCACGTCGATGGCGCTTTTCGGACTCTTCGGCGACTTCTTTCCGAGTTTCTGGCTCACGTAGGTTTTCTGCTTCAAGATGACGTCGAGTTCGTCTTCGATATCTTCGCCCTCTAGGCCTTCCGCGGCCAAAAACGCCCTGCCTTTTTCTGAAATCGCAAAATCAGTCTAATTTTTAGGATTATCCACTTACCCTCGGCCTGTTGCAGCATCTCCAAGGCGCGCTGGTGTTCTCCGCGTTTGAGGAGGCCGCATGACACGTTGTAGAGCTGTTCGAACGTGCTCGGTTCCAGATCCTAAGGCAGATTTTAGGTCAAAATTGAGATCGAAATTCAAACGCACCTCCGTGATTCCTAGCTTCGCCTTGATGGCGAAGAGATTCGTGCGGCGATCTTCGTCGAATTCGTCGCTCTGCTTCGCGATCACCTTCCTAAAACAGTTCACAAACACGAATTCTAAGCACGAAAACTCACTCAAGCAGATCGTGGGCTTCAGCGTATCTCTCCTGACGGTAGAAGATCTGCGCCTTGAGTTCCATGACGCGCGGGTCCGATTCGTCGGCTTTTTCGAGGACCGTCAGCGCTTCTTCGTTCTTCTGCTGGCGGTAGAAAACGTAGGCCTTCTCGAAGAAGAGATGCCTGGAAACTAGGGAGATTAAAGGCCATACACGCTCAGGAAAGCGCACCTCGCGGCCGGACTCCTCACCAGATGCGCCGCTTTCTTCAAATCTTCGTTTTCGAGGTGCTTCGCGAGCTTCTCTTGCATCTGGAAACATCAAAAATTGGGAAATGAAAGTTGCGCGGACGAGAGGAGCAAGAAACGCGAGGGAGGAATTCCAAACATCGAGAGGAAATCGAACATTCCAGCGGCAATGACAAAAAACAAAAAATTGTTCGATTACCGTAATACCGAATTCTTGAGGAAGGCTTATCGGTTCGGGACCCCGTGAAAGCGTAAAAATCAAGGTTTTGGGTGATGTGTAACTAGCCGAATTACCGCCTACGGCGGTTCTTCGGCTAGATGCATTTGCTCAATGCAATTTGCTTTTCACCTCCAGCAACCCTGCTTTCTCCTGCACCTCCAATTCACACCGTACTTTGCATTTCGCGCATACGCATAAGTATCCACGGCACACTGCCCCAAACCATCTGCAACCACCCGAACATCCGTTCACGCTCCCCTGCTTGTTACTCGTACTCTATTTTCCGTTTTTACACGTGGATCAGAAACGATTTTATCATCATTTCCACGCTTGCATTACCTACTTACAGCACTTCTGTATACACCACATTTCTGTGCAAAACAATTGGCATTATTGCGTCATCAGGCTTCACAGACACTTTGATGCCCTCCTCAGAAGTTGCGCGCGAAAACGCCACGTAAAGTTGACCGTGTACAAAAATCTCCTCGTGCAAATCAATTCCAACCATATCGAAGGATTGCCCCTGTGATTTGTTAATCGTGAGCGCGAACCCCAGACGCACAGGAAACTGATGTCGCGATAGTTTCACGGGAAGCACTCCATCATCCGTATGCAGCGTAATCCGCGGAATAAACGCAGTTTCGCCGGCTTTGTCGCCGCTCAAAATCTTGCAAATCAGCACATTTGGTCGCATGTTCAACACGCGCAGCCTCGTTCCGTTGGCCAGACCATCGTGAATATTCAAATTCCGTAAAAGCATCACAGTAGCATTTATCTTAAGCTCCAATTTGTGCGGCGGAAGCGACGAATGAGTAACTGAATTGAGGTATTCCGTGGGATACGAAATTCCCGAATTCGGTGTTTCATCTTCCGCCACAGAATCGTAGCTTGAGTAGGTTTTTACTTCTCCTGGCAACAGCTTCAAAACGTCTTCATTGAGCTTGTAAACTCTGCAGTTCTTGGAAGACAAAATAGCCCTCTTGCCCACTTCAGCATAATCACCGTTCGCGATTGCATCAGCAAATATTTCCGTCACTAAATCGCCCGCTCCAAGGAATTTGTGGGGAATTTCAATCTTATCACCGTCAAAATGGGGCAATTGACCACTTCCAAGTTGCAAAAGCCAATCCTTGTGCGCTTGTTGGTCTTCGCGGACACGCATATTGTTTATCAACGAATGCTTATTAAACAAAGGCCACAGTTCCGAACTTTTGATGCAGAAATTGACCAATTCGCCTCGGCAAGCGAACCGTTTCACAGGCAAAATCTGTCGAAAATCTCCGCCTAGTAGCATTATTTTGCCTCCGAAAGGCGCGTTAACACATGTCAGTTCACGCATCTTACGATCCATTTCATCCAACATATTCTTCGACACCGTCGATACCTCATCCACAATCAAAACCGATGCTTCGCGTAAAAGAGCACCGCGCTTTTCCGTTGCCTTTACATTCGCTTGCATTGAATTGCCAACAGTAAGCCGAAAATGATGATGAATCGTTTTGCCTTCAGGGAGGAGCTGAGCTGCGATTCCAGTATACGCCATCGCCGCAAATTTCAGTCCCCTTCCTCTCAAAATGTGAATTAGAGTGTTGTATACGAATGTTTTGCCAGAACCACCCGGGCCGTCGATAAAATGGCATCTATTCTCAGCGCCTGCGTTATCCAACTGAGCAAGAACAGTGTCAACCACTGCTTTTTGCTCAGCATTCAGCATAGCATACTTTTCATTGCCGAGCCGTCTTTCTTCAGCCTGATCAACGATTTCAGCATTGCTCATCAATTCCTCATATGACCTAAGAGGCGCAGGAAGTCCAAAGCTCGTTACTGTCTTCCCCAACTGCTGCAAACGTCGCTCTATGTCAGCATAGGACATTTCCAGACCTAACTCTTCATTTCCCAATCGATGCACGAAATCGTCCGCCATTTCGCGTTCGAATTTGGCGTACAAACCGGGCACATCTCCAGGACTGCACTGCGTTATGATTAGGACAAATAATGCTCGCATTTGGAACGGCATGTGCTCGAATGCGGAGTCTCGTAAGCACCGTTCCCATTCCTCATCGTCGCGCAACAAACCTAAAGCTTTTGCAGTTTCGCTAAACGTGCTATAGGTTGTTACTACCTCATTTCCACGTTCGTCTGTGCCGCGAACAGTTCTCAATGCTTCGTAAGACGTCGCTCCTGGAACGTTCAACAGCAACAAACGTAAGCGGAAACATTCGGTTTGAGTTGGACTGACTTGGTAAATCCGCCCTATTGCTTTTCCTTTTTGGCGTGGCGACCACTTTTTGTCCTTTTTGATCCACACAAAATGCTTAGGGATGTCTTTATACAGATACCCACGTGCACTTGGATCGTTTTGGTTCAACTCAAACCACGCTGTAAGCGTTGAACGGGCCAACCTTGCGCGATCCAAAGTGACTTGTGGGTCTTCCTCTTCATCGAACATAATGTTCTGTTCACCCTCCAGGTGAATTGCCAGTCTTTCGACATTGTGGCTTGTTTCCTGCATGGGGTAACCCAGCAATCGCCAACACGCCTCAGCCGGACCTACATAGCGTGCATCAGCATAATTTTGAACTTCGTCATGGTTCAAGACATCTGGGTTCTGCTGCTCGTTTTCTACTGCGCCAGTCTCGCAGATAAAAAGACTCGCTTTATCCATGCCTTTGTACACATATTTGAACAAATACTTGACGCATTTGATACCTGTGCAGACCTCAACATTCACATGCGCGTTGTACTTTAAAGTAAGATAGGGATTGTAGCCGACAACCCAGCGGCTGTCCCTACGCTCTCCGTTCTCATTCACAAAATGTGGCGCGCTCTCTCTACGGCGATATCGAGGCTTTTGATCCTCTTCGAGCACAGTTTCCTCAGAATACGGCTTAGGGAAGTCTTTGTCGCATCTGTCTCCATGCTTTTGCATGCACTGCATGTGCCGGTAACTCGTTCCACACGGTCCATGCATCATTGAAGACTTTACAATATTGTAAAGTCGAGGCTCAGCTGCGCGGTAGGGCAATTCAGCACAAACTACTGAATCAACATCAGCCCCGGTTCGGAACTTGTGCTCATCGTCAAGAATGAGCAGCATATGTGTATGAGGAAGACCACGTTTTTGGAACTCAATGACTCTAACAAAAGCCTTGACTTTTCCTAACACTTGCTTTTTCAAAATGTCATCCATAAATTCTTTCAACTTCAAATGAAACACTTTTGCTACTAAGTCAGGGCGATCACATGGCGACTGACCCGGCTTCAAATTGCTTACAATATCAGGCCACTTTGGGTTGCACGTGAACGTAATAAACAGATCTGGTGCACCAAATTCAGTAACAATAGCCATTGCGTCCTGGTATGCTTGCTGGTAATATCTATCACCTCCAACAAATGTCGATGACAGAATTACAGTTCTCCCTCTTGGTATACCCTGTTCTTGCGCTCTTTGTTCCAAGTGTTGCTCGAGCCCAACAAAACAATCAGCCTTGAGCGTTTTCTGATTCAGCCTCTGCCACAAAAGGCGCTGCTGCTCGACTTTGACCCAGTTGTCCACCATAAACTGCTGGAACAACCTGCCTCCATACAAACACGGATTGAAAAAGTCTCTTCTATCCGCAATCATATATTGAATCCACTGCAAATTGGTCACGCGGGTTCGGCTGCCGGTGGCAACTTCGTAGCTCATTTCGGGATTCCAGCCAAATCCACCATTTACGAAAAACAGTGGATATGACATGGGAGTGCACATAGCGTTGGTCGCATTCAAACGGGTTAAATCGCGACCTCTAGGATGCATCATAATCTCAGCAGGCGGAGGATTGTCATTGCCATCGGGGCTAACAAACACAGCCGCAACTTCATTGACACGGGGCAAGTTGTACCTGTTTTGATCAGGCGCGTTGATGTTGAACAAAAGTTTTATTTCTGGCACACGTGCGTTTTCACCAGACGCAGCAAGAGCTTCTTGTTCAACCTCATACATCATTCTGTACGCTTCCACAAATGGGTTGCAAGTTCTCATTAACGTTTCAAGATCAAACATTAGGTTGCGATCAATTGCTCGATCTGCCGTGGTTCGCGCGTCAACAGCTTCATGCGTATCCATAATGAACAGTTGACCATAAGAAGGACGCGAGTTAACACCACCATCGCTTATTGCGGCCAAATTCACAACGTGGTGAATCTGTCCTTGGATCTTGTACACATACGGTCCGCTGTTAGAAAAATGTTCATTTTTCGCATTGACAGACACAAAACCCAGTTTGCCATTGTACTGCCTGATGTTCTCGTGAAACACTCTCTCTTCCCTTTTGTCTGGATGCTCTCGCATAAATAACCTTCTCAAATACTCAGGAAATTCTCGAAATTTGCTCATGTCAAGACTGATTTTTCCAAGTGAGCAGCAGTCATTGAACGTTCCGTGATTTCGAGAAATCACTTCACAGGCAAAATGCAAAGCGCCACATGCCGTGCAAGCCACATCGAGGGAGCCGATATCATGAGCATCAACCACCCTGACGCGCCTGGCAAGACACAGGGTTTCGCTTTGCCGCGTTCTCCCTTGAGCAATTTGCATTCTTTGCAAGTTTTGCACGCGCTCGTTCAAAACATTTGAATCTTCCAAAGATCGGCGAACGCGAGCATTTTCGCGAGCATATTGCAAACGTTCAATTCGTTGCTCAGGCTCTTCTTGCTGTCTTTGAGTAGCATGTCTGATTGCATCTGACCGCTGCCTTTGTTCTATTTCATCAGCAGATTCCTGCGATCTGCGCACCGCAATACGCGCTCTTTCCTGCTCCACATGTCGCGCTACAGCAGCGGCAACAGCGCTGTCTTCGGATTGACGCTGAGCGGCTCTGCGAGCTCGATCTTGCTCATTGCGCAGCGCTAACAATGCGGCGCTGTCTTCGGACTGACGCTGAGCGGCTCTGCGAGCTCGATCTTGCTCATTGCGCAGCGCTAACAATGCGGCGCTGTCTTCGGACTGACGCTGAGCGGCTCTGCGAGCTCGATCTTGCTCATTGCGCAGCGCTAACAATGCGGCGCTGTCTTCGGACTGACGCTGAGCGGCTCTGCGAGCTCGATCTTGCTCATTGCGCAGCGCTAACAATGCGGCGCTGTCTTCGGACTGACGCTGAGCGGCTCTGCGAGCTCGATCTTGCTCATTTCGCAGCGCTAACAATGCGGCGCTGTCTTCGGACTGACGCTGAGCGGCTCTGCGAGCTCGATCTTGCTCATTGCGCAGCGCTAACAATGCGGCGCTGTCTTCGGACTGACGCTGAGCGGCTCTGCGAGCTCGATCTTGCTCATTGCGCAGCGCTAACAATGCGGCGCTGTCTTCGGACTGACGCTGAGCGGCTCTGCGAGCGCGATCTTGCTCATTGCGCAGCGCTAACAATGCGGCGCTGTCTTCGGACTGACGCTGAGCGGCTCTGCGAGCGCGATCTTGCTCATTGCGTCTTCGCTTACGCTCTGTTGCTTCTTCCGGAGTCTCGCGTTGACGCTTCGAGCGAAGCTGAGCACTCCGAGAAGAACGCGGGCTTCCACTAATGCTTGCCATAGCAAAAGTTTCGCACATGCCTGCCGAAGAGGGACTTTCCACTGGCAACACACCTGAGCCGACCATGACTTCTTCTTCCATTATTCTCGCACTCTCAGCTCTTCCATTCATCTCACTGAAGCCTGCCGAAGCATGACCATCACCAAAATTACCACCTGCCGAAGCAGGACCTCCGTTTATGCCTGCCGAAGCAGGGCTTGGACAGATGCCTACCGAAGCAGGGCTTGGACAGATGCCTACCGAAGCAGGGCTTGGACAGATGCCTACCGAAGTAGGGCTTGGACAGATGCCTACCGAAGTAGGGCTTGGACAGATGCCTACCGGAGTAGGGCTTGGACAGATGCCTACCGGAGTAGGGCTTGGACAGATGCCTACCGAAGTAGGGCTTGGACAGATGCCTACCGAAGTAGGGCTTGGAAAATGCAAGGGGCTACCTCCCCCTTGCTGAGGTTGCAGAGACTCCGTCATCCCTCTCTGCTGGGACACTTCTCGCTGGAGCGCTTGCAGCTGGCCTTGTCGCAGCACGAAGACCCGGCGCCCATTGACGGTGAGCGGCGTCAACACGGGCGCCGGGCGGAACTTCTCAGTGGCTTCCTCGCTCTTCCGCATCTGCTCGAGGGCAGCTTCAGCAGCGGTCCTCCCAGCGGCTTCAGCGGCGACCTTCTTCGCGGTTTCAGTGGCGTTCTTCTCGGCAGCTTCGGCGGCGGCCTTCTTTGCAGCTCCGGCGACGTTCTTCTCGTCAGCCTTGGTAGTGTTTTCCATTTTAGTAGCGATGATTCTGAAGCAGCGAGTCGTGTTAAAGATGGTAAAGGAGACAATAGCTTCAAACAGAATGACAATCACCCGATAACGAATGCAGAGCCACGTCTGTCGCTTCCATTGCTTTCACACAGGCAAAATTGTTTGAAACGGCCTGATGTAGGCCTCCAAACGATCCCTTCCCATCCCTCACACATCAAACATAGCCATTTCACATGGAAGCAGCACCAAATCCACAAAAGCCTCCAATTCATCGCAAAACACTCGAAACCCCTCGCCGCGTCGCTTTCGTTGCTCGCGCACACGCAAAAATTCGAAATTCACCGATCGCCGTCGCCCCGCACACTACCCTTCCCACTCAGGCACATCGTGCCAGGACCACCCCTTTGCACACGCACGTACGTACGTACGCACGCACGCACGCACGCGTACAGACAAACCCGTTCGTTCTGCCTTTTAAGAGTAGAATGGGTGGAAACTAGGAATTACGTTTGGATAATGTGGATACCGAGAAGCTGTCTTCCGCAGCACCGCCCGTATTTCCGGCGTCAGTGGGTCGACATCGATGTCGAATTGAGCATGACAGCACACATTTTAGGAGAATTTTATTGGTGCTCTTCAATGAACAAATGGATGGGATTCTCGATTTTCCTCGAAAGGATGAAAGAAAGAACGGCGAAGAGAGATACGGCGATATCCAGCATGACTCCTCTGAAGCGGAAAAACTTTAGAATTCCGCCGCCTCCCGCAGCGTCGCATGCGTTTTCGGCGTCAGCTTGATGAACGTTCTTAAAAACAGCGCCCGGAGGGAGTCACCCTCCCGCGCCCTTCCCAGCTCCCGGGCGGTCATTTGGAGCCTTTTTCTCCTTCTGCGAGAGCCGATTGTAGAGGAGCTTCTTGTCCACTTTGGTGCCCATGTAGATTGTCAAGACTAATATATCCACCGGCTTCATCTTGAGCACTTGAAGCGTGGAGAGGACGTCGACGGCGCCGTCATTGCGGAGGCGGAAGGTGGAGCGAGGGAGGCCGATGGCGAAGAAGGCGAAGACTCGTTCGAGGCGGAGGAGGGAATTCCGGAAGGAGGAGCAGAGGATCTTCTGGTCGCCTTGGTCCGTTTCGGGTCCGGAGGTGAGGGCCATGATGGTGAAGGAGCGGAGAGAACGAGCGGAGGGCATTTTGAGGATTTCGAGAGGTCGGAGAAGATGCTTCAGTAGGTGAATCGAGGGTTCATATGGGAGAGAAGCGATGTGTTCTTGTGGCATCGGTTTTCCAGTGATCATAGCGGATCCTCTAACATTATTTTAAAGCTTTGGAATGCTTCAAAAGGTTATTTCAGCTTATAACAACCCATAAATTGCAAACCCAGCTCACCATGGATCAACTTCCAGCCGTGTTCACTGGCATGAGGACGTCACCACCGAACTTGGGTACGTACAAATCGAGTTTTTGTGAGGGAGAGAAATAAGAATTTGAAGTTAATGTTGATTCCGAAGTTTTCTATGCGTTACGAAAAAATGACAATCTACTTTGCATGTTTTTGATATTATTATTGCGGTCTGAACTTACATGTAATACACAATAAACCTTCCTTAAACCGTCCTTCCGCGAACCACACCATCTGAAACACAAACCGGACTGACCCGAAATCCCGTCAAAAACATGTCTTTCGAAGTCAACAAAACTCAAATTAAAAGGTGCTTCTGCTCCCAGTATCCATCATCCCCAGTTCCCCTCCAACCATATCCTCCAAGCTCTTCTTAATCGCCATTTCCGTCCTCGTGGCCGTTCGGTGCCGAAAACGCTCCGGCGGTGCCGCGGACACCGCATGGCCGCGTTCGTGGATGCGCCCATATTATTTTACGAAATAACATCGCTGGCTTCGATCTTCCGATGTTAGAGTCGTCACGCGCTGGTACCGAAGAAGAACTCCGTCGAGGATCTGTAGGCAGCTATGACGACCTCATCTTGGCTGAGGATGGGCTACAAGCGGCACCTGGAATAGGGCGAATTCTTGAATAAGGTTAAGAAGCTGAAGAGCAAGATTCCATCTCGCTTCAACGTTGAAAAGACGCGTGTGGAAAGCAGCCAGAGACGCATGGCGAAAAGCAACAAACAGCTGAGAACCACGGAGGCAAAGAAATTTGAGTTAGAAATGGCAAAATTGTACAGTACCTGTGATTCCCCAGTCATCTCTGAACAAGGTACTAATCAGGCCCGATGCTGCTTGACTTCCGAGATCTGACGGGATCGGGTAGCTCCAGCATGGCATGACCGTACGAGGAGCACCATGCGTCGGACTTTCGCTTCGATTTAGCTTTAATGACATACTGCCGCCACACAGTGACCCTCAATAGGCCGGTCTTCGCCGAGAGAGACCGTTTGGAAGAACATACAGCCTTCATTGAAGCAAGACAACAAGTTGCCTTGCCTCTCGGGCACTAATGCAAGCATCGAAAATCGTTTTTATACCACGCAAACCAAATTTTGAAATTCACTTGCGTTGGTGCGATGAAAGGCAGGCGACGAAAGGAATCGTGCGATGAAAGGCAGGCGACGAGAGGAATCGTGTTTGGCGACCAACAATTCGCAGGATTGCAAATCATGTCGTCCTTTCTGAAACCCTTTCCTTCCTCGTCGCTGCCTCTCCTCGCTTCCCTTCTTTTTGTAGGCCTATTTTGCCTGGTGCTTGCTTTGCGCTGTTGGACAAAAGAGCCAAAATCAGAATATTTAAAACAGCCAATTTTTTTCTTTCAAATAGCGGGGATAGTAGGCTGGGGCTGGCCTCCTGGAACATCTTAGGCTTAGGCTTAGACATTTTTCAATATAGTTTTTGCGGCGAAGCCGCCTGGCACCGGGGATAGTAGGCTGTGGTAGACAGTTTCAAAGATAGCGGTGTGTGCAGGCTGGGGCATTTTTGGCTGTTTTGATTTTGGCTCTTCTGTCCGGGAACCCTTGCTTTGATGCTCTCAACCCAAGTTCATTTTAGTCCCAACAAGATTCTGGGAATCTAACCGACGACCGACAGTCGCTCCTCCAGAGACACCTGTCCTCGCGCTTCCTCGAAGGAGCCGCGACAGGCTTTGTGGGAGGCGCAACTGGCCGGCCTAATTTTGGCGGTTCTCAATCCGTTGAGACCCGAAAAAGAACTCTTGTGAGGAGTGGCAAGGATTGTTTTCAAGGAGTTTGTTTGACGATTGAGTGACCCGAGAGCTTAAGGTGACTGGGATCACGAGTGGTCAAATGAAGACAAATCGAGAGATCGATTATAAAGGGGGGAGATTCGAGAGGTTTCAGGTGAACTCTTCTGTTCTTGTGACCAAGGAGAAGCCGACTTTTGACAGTCTTTCGCAATTCCAAAGTCTCAAGCCAAAGGATTTTGTCACCGTCCCAGAAAACAATGCTTCTTCGAGGGGCAACCGAAGCATTGCTTTTGGGTCAAAAGCATTGGTTTTGAAGGCATATAAGGACTGAGATCCACATACTAAGTACCTACTGTTCTGCTAGCACATCTCTGAACTCCGAATCTCACAATGGACAATTCTTTCGACTCCAGCGACTCTCTCGTCCGCGTCGAATACCTCGAAGAAGGCGAAATCCTTATCGAAGGCCTCGACTTCCAGGCCGATGAAGCGGTCTTATCTCTCGATCAAAACAACAACGTCGACCAAATCGAAGTGGACCGCGTGGTCCTCGGCCACGAACGCTCGGTCGGAGATCGTCGAGCTCTTTTCCATGTCCTCGAAGACTTGGGCGTTGAAGACGACGCGAATAACAACAACAACGACGACCTGAACAACAACCCAGCTGATCCCAACAACAACCAATGAACTTGTTTCTTGCAATAAAAGATTTTCATCCAAGGCTTCGTTAAACTTGTACGTTCTCGGGCTGCGTGGAAGACATTCGTGGCTGGTTGGATGTGCTTTTTGAATACGCGCTTGTGATTATGAAGCCCCGACAGTGCTTGCAGAACGTTTCTTGCGTAAAAACGCCGTGCACAACTTAAGCGAACGTTAACCGTGGACAAAATGCGGACGTGGGAGTCTGTTGTGAGATGAATGAGCAACATCGCGTCGTCGTCAGCGACGCTCTTCCACATATCCTTCGCGTTGGGCGGAAGACCGAAAACCTTGATCGAGAGGTTCTGAAGAAGCTATTAAATGCCTCGCTATCTCAAGTCATTGCTGCCTTAGTAACAGCAGTGCCCTGTCCTCGTGCGGTTTGGTTCTCTCCGCGGTAACCGTTCCTCCGCAAATCTGCAAATCTTGGATCGCTTTGACAACCGCCGCTTGGATGTCCATTTCCATCGCTTTCTGGGCGTCGTTCTGGGAAATCGCTTGACCAGGAAAAAGAAGAGTTGGACGGGGATCCTTCGGAAGACGGTAGCCAGGAGTCAGAAAGGTCTATTTGGCGGGAGGATTGAAGCGGAAGGAGAACGTCGGGTGATGGATGAATTGGGAGTTCACGCCTAATGGATAATTTAGAGGCAAATTAGAGAGGCTGACAAGCCATAAAATTGGCTCAAATGCAGCAGAGTCCAAAGGGCAATCCAGATGTTGAGATAACGCATAGCGGGAGAGGGAAGGATCGAAGCTTTTGGCGCTTTTTTATAGGAAAATTCTTTGGTTAACTCTCGGTTTATCGCGTTTGGCGGCGCAACAGCTCTAGGACGGTGGTAAACACGCCTACAAGTTTCAAAACGGTACTGAACGGATGGAGGTGTGTTGAGTTTCATGTAAATGTTATGGCGACCTTTTGACGTATGCATAAGCATGAAACCACTAATTTTTCAGGTTGATCTTGCGCCTCCTGTCCAACTCCAGATACGAGTTCCGGCTCTTCAGAAACTTCTTCAACCCTGTCGATCCTTGTTGGCCTTCTGACCTTAGAGCTGTGAACATAATCACATTCTAAAAGACAGCATTGAATAAAACTCCTAAATGGTAAATGTTGCGATTGTCCGAAAGAATTATCGTAAGCCTATCAACGACGATTTCTCCAATGACGGACGGAGGCAATCAGTAATCCAGCGCCAAGCAGAACTCCTCGTCGATAAATTGAGCTGCAACCTCTAGCGTTTTTCAAATAGCTCGCGCTGGTTGATGGAATCATTAAACCCTGCGTAAGCATTGCCTAGTTCTGTATTGGTTACGAAGAACTCAAAACGCTCGGCATGGCCAGGAACGCTTCGATGCCACTTGGCGAGAGGAGAGATGACTTGAGGGTAGCCGACAAGGAAAGTCTTGTTTATAAAAGTCTTTTCAAGGAATTCTGCAACGAGACGGTCAAACAGGCGAGGAGTGGTCTTAGGAGAAGAACAGGTGCTTGTCAAGCATGTCTCGAAATTCTAAAAGTCAACGTTTATCCAAAAATCTTAAAAGAATCAAAGCTCAAAAGGAGGTGTAAAGTCGATCTCGTACGATGGCTCTTACTCGACGCCGTTGGCGTGATATGGGACCTTGTAGATGCCGTGGATTGCGAGGACCATCTTGGACAGCACATCCTCGGTCATCTTCATCAGGATCTCATAGTCGGTGTATTTGATATGGAATTCGCAAAACGTAAATTCAAGATTATGAGTCGCGTCCATGTCATCATTCCTATACTGCCGCCCAATTTCATTGACTCGATGAAAGCCTTCCACAGCCAACGTCTTCAGTGTCAACTCTCCAGAAATGCGGAGATACATATTAGTCTTTGTTTAGCTCGTTGTGATGGGTGGGAAAAGGCCTTGCAGCAACTCCACTGGTGATGTCAGTCACTATAGGAGTCTCGACTTCCAGGAAACCAAGGCTGTCCAGGAACGACAGATAAAGGTTACAATCCTGGATCGGGTAATAAATGCGTTGCTGACGTCGGAGTTGAATATTAGGGCCAAGTGCCTATTTCCGTAACGACTATTCCTATCCTTGAGGCCGGATTGCGGCTTCAAGCAGGAAGTCAAAAGAATCACTTCCGTAGGGATGTTGTTGAATTCTCCTCGTTTGGAACGCGTGGGATGGCCGTGGGAGCCAACGATTTCGCCTCGCTTGATACCTTCGTGGAGGTCGGTGAAGTCTTGAGATTCCTTATATGGGCTGGCGTTGACTAAAATCTGGACATTGTGACCCTCAGCTTGAAGGTCGTAAAAGATGAACTTGCTTCCGGATTCACGCTTGGAGAAAATTCTAAAGTACTCGACGGCAACGGAGAGGTCCGCCTTCTTCTCGGCCTTCGCTGGCTGCGCGGAAGCCTTCTTCTGCTCCTTCTCCAGGCGCTCTTGCTCCTTCTTTAGTTGCTTTTCGCGTCGCTTCTGCTCATTTTTGTTCAGGGGTACTGTTCGGTCAGTCATGAAACCTCTGTAACCTAATGCTTCCAGATAAGGCTTATACATATACACGAAATCAGTGCTAAAGTTGACCCAAAGGAATGCTAATTGAAGATCTCCTGGAACCTTCCAATTATCCCCGTTTAACCAATATGTCCCTCCTTCCTCTCCTATTGTCCTACAGTATCCGGGCGCATCAGGTAAACACTCTGTTTTTCTCCCGATCGACTTAATTACAGGTGCAACCGCGCTAATTGCCCAATTTGTCTTTTGTCTCAACACCACCTGTGCACTTTTGCCATTCTCGCTGCCGCCGTTGCTCATCCCAAATGTCCACAGATCGGCAGCTAAACATATTGTTTACGCGAGGCGCGCGCGAGGTTCCGTTGGTCGTCGCGTGATCGTCGACGAGGATTATCTCCTTGAAGAGGCGCTGCTGCTAAATGGGTTGTTTTTCGCTTGCGCGGATAGGCGAGGAGGGGATGAGCCTCAGGCTGTAATGACGACAAGAAACGGGAGCTACGGGAGGCGCGGCCGAGGAGCCTGTTTTTGATTTGGGATGATTTGGTTAGGGTGGTTTTGGTGGATGGTGGAGTTTAGAGAATCGAAAAAACTGTCAATGGTTTTGAGAGGTTTTCGCGCTTACAAGGGAACGGTACTTTGGGCCCCCGCAGATTTGGACGAGACATAGCTCATTTTAAAGCTCACGGTGTCCTGATTCTTCCTGTTAAGGCGTTTTTTTCTTCTTAAAGTGCGTTAGGGAAAAACGCCTCGGCAGAAAAATTCTTAATTTTTATTAGCGACCATAGATAACCTGACAGCCCCATTTCCGCTAAGGTCATCCTGGTTCCCAGCCCAACTCCGTTCCTTCTGGTTATCTGCCGCCATTCGCCTCCCTCCGCTGGCCATAACTCTTGTGTGCGTTGCTTTTTTATATTCTATTTGCGAATGTTTGTCTTTTGATCACACCGCCTGTCGCGCGCACCCCGCATCTTCGTTATGCAGTGACGCCGCCGCGATAAACTGACCGCGAAGAGAGGCAACTTTTGCGGAACGGTCGGCCATAGGCTTCTTAAAAGAGAAAGCGTTCTTCTAAGGCCGGCGCCCACTGATCGTAGCTGCGCGTGGCGCTGACTAAGACGCTTCTTGTTTTTGGTAATGAGGAGCCTTGAAATTAGGTGTGCGGTGGTATTTGAGCTCAGGAGAGGTGTGAAGCGAGGTGAGTCAGGGTTGATAGGGTACGCGAGGGTTTGTTTACTTTTTTGCAAAAAGCGGTTTGGCTCCGCCGGGCGAAATCCCTAAATTTACACTTTTGAAGCAGACAAATCGGGTTTAGTTTAGCACACTTTTAGTCGTTAGCTTTGTTTGTTTTTCAGGCGGACGTAATTAGTTTTCTTCGTTTTCGGTTGTCCTTCACGTCTCGTTGCGCTGCAAAAAACGTGTCAAAACTGCAAATAGCGGTTTGTGCGTGTTAGGGTCCGTCAGTCTCTGGTTCAACAAAACCAATTTGTGGAACTGGTGGTAATGAGTCACTTTTTTGGCTCAGACCTAACGCGTCTTGTCCGGAGACCAGGGTTTTGTGTAATCAAATGTAACCAGAATTTTTCAGGTTTAATCCCAAAATGAAGCTTAATCCGACCTTGGACTTAATTAAATTGCGGGCTATTTTGAACTTGTGCCATCGCCTCAAATTTAAGCATGTTGTAACTTTTGGTTTAACGTTTAACATTAGCATTTTTTGATCTTGAGCTTGACTTCAAAAGGAGGCTTCATAAAAATTTTAAACTAAACTCATTATCTAGTCTTAGGCTTAACATTGAATTGAAGACTCCGCGACACCCAATTTTTTAGCGCCGTTTTGAAGTTCAAAAATGACCTTTATTATAAGTGATCAAAGTTTTCAAAAATCGCAGAGAAACTGTCGCCTCCAGCCTACACAACCCGCTTCCAGGCGCCTTTGACGCAAACACCATAATAAAAATGTCCGAGCCTAAGCCTAAGATGCTTCAGGAGGGCAGCCCCAACCTACTATCTCTGCTGTTTGAAAAACGCTGCTTCAAGCCTACTATTCCCGCTTCCAGGGACCTTCGGCGCGGAAACCGAAAGTAATCGGTCTGCGATAGCGGTAAGCCTAAGCCTATTGAAGCTTAATGTACTATTCCCATTAATCAAACGAGACTACTTAACCTACACACACCGCTTCCAGGCTTCTTCGGCTCAAAAACCATAATGAAAATGCCCAAGCCTAAGCCTGAGATGCTTCAGGAGAGCAGCTCCATCTTACTATCCCCGCTGTTTAAAAGAAAAAAATTGGCGCTAATATCGCATCGCGTAAATTGAACTCTGATCTGGCCTTATGCTAAGCCTTAAAAAGTAGCCTAATTTGGCCTTAAGCTCGACCTTAAATTAGAGCTTGTTTTATCCTTAGGCTTAACCCTTAACTGAAGCCTGATCTTGTTTTGAGCCTGACCTCAAAATAACACCTTATTTGGCCTAGGGCTCAGCCTCAAAAGGAAACTTAATCTAACACTAGGCATACCTTAAAACAAATCTGGCATTTTCTGTTTTTCCTCTTATGCTCCTGGCAGGACATCTCTCTTCCCAACTTTCTCGTGTCCCTTTCCATAGACAAAACAAAATTATTTCTCCTATCGCACTCTTGATCTCTTGAAATATGGCCACCCATCTTCCCCTCTCCCGACCACAGCTTCTCCTCGAAGCGGAGAATGATTCACGCGCGCTTTGAAAGCGGAAGACGCGCGATCGTTTTTTTGTAACTTGCGATCGATTTCTTCCGCCGCCGTCTTCCTTGTAAAGCGTGTTGTGCAGGTGGCCCGCGGGAGCTTGTTGCTGACTCTATCGCGGCCATAGAATCGCAAATTAAATGGTCTGTTTATGCATTTTTCTTATGAACGCGTTGAAGGCAGCTGGCCGGGCCGCCGTTTTAAGGATTAGATCTGCTGTGCGTGACCGGGAGGAGGTGGGATTAGCCGCGTTCGCACCTTAGCGCGATTGCTTTTGTGGCAATTTGGGTATTAGGGATATAAGGAAAGGTTAAGGGCTATTCTTGCAAAAGGAGCGCTTGTGTATTTGTGCTTTGAGCGAGAGAATTTTGTTGTATGTGGCTATTAGGGGTTGTTCTGTGTCCAGTTTATGCAGCAAGATGGGATCAAAGAGAAATTTGTTTTTTGGTGTGTACGAGATAAATGATTGGCATATTGAGGAGGATCTTGAGCGTTAATGACCAGCCCTGTTTGTAACAGAATTGGGAGCAAATCTAAGCCATGGTAAGCTTATTTTTATTAGCTTCACATTGACTCCATAGCTGGCCTGTCTTAATTACAGCCTCTTATAGAGTTTTTAACCCGTTCGGTTTAAACTTGTCTTAGCCTCCCCTTGTAATTTCTTAAAATGAAGCCTAATCCTAACCTTAAAATAAAGCTTATGCTAACCTTCAACTCAACCTTAAATTGAAGCCTGTTTTTAGGTTTAATATCAAATTCAAGGTGTTCTTGATGATAAGCTTGCTCTTAAAACAAAGTCTCATCTCGCCATAGGGTTAAACAAGCCTGAACTCCAGCCTGACCTTAAAATAATATTTCATCTGACCATTTCCCAGTTTTCCGCTTCTTACCTTTCGATATCACTTGAGAATGGTTAGCTGTTAGCCCACTTTGGGCATTATGCTCTGAATCCATAGCTGACCGGCCTCAATTACGCACCGTTTTTAATGTTTTGACCTCACCTTGTCCTAGCCAGGCCTCATCATTCATGCCTCAAAAAGAAACCGAATCTGAGCATATTCTTGACCTTAAAAAAGGGTTCATACAGTTCATTAAGCCGTAGCCAACCTTAAATTGAAACCTATTTTAACCTTAGGCTTAACCTCAAATTAAAACTCTTTTTGACCATACGCTTGCCCTTAAAATGAAACCTTATCTGACCATAGCGTCAACATTGATTTGAAGCCTAATCAGCCTTAGCTCCAACCTCAAAATGATGTCTCATCCGACCTTTTTCCTGTTTCCCCCTTCTGACGTTCAGATATATTTCTTAGGAGTGGTTATCTGTTAGCTTACTTTTGTCATTAACCGTTTGACTCCATCGCTGACCGGCCGCGATTACAGCCCATTTCAGAGCTTTTTACCAGTTTGTTCTAACCTTGCCCCAGCCTGACCTCATCATCCCTTAATTGCGTATAAACTTCTCTCCTCCTAATTCCAGGTTCCCGCTTGTCTCCGCCTCATCTCCTCATTATTTCCGCGACCTCAAATTTTCGAACTCCAACAAATCCTTCTCCGCTCAAAACGAACACCTGTCGCGGCCGGGCGGTAATTAAAGTCATCGCTTCTCATTCGTTGTCACATTTGTGAAAAATCTACAAAAGTGGCCTTGGTCGTTGCACATCGCTGCACGCAGTCTCATTTACGACCTCCCCAATTGAGCCTCCCGCCGCTCCTGAATGAAAGAGGCACACGCCTAAAAAATTCCGCGAGTTCTTAACGAGTTTAAGACTTGCTGAGTGACATTTCCGAGGCGGAGGCTGCGATTTGCTGTGCCAATTGCCACCCAACGCGGACCTGTTTTGCCTGTGGCGCTCGACGGCGCGACCGTAAATCATCATTAACCTGTCAACACCGTAAAGACATTTATCCGTGCGCACCTCCTTATCCTCCGAGCCATCAATCGGTCCAAAGTTGGCGCTTTGATTTGAGCGGTACGAGTCGAATGTGGCGTCTTTGGCGGCTTTCGTCTTTTGATGGGCTTGGCTACCCCTATCAGGTTTGGTTACCTCTTTGAGGTATTTTAGGCTACATCTGCTTTTCCCACCTAACCTGTACCCCCTAACCTTAAATTAAAGCTTAATTTGACTTTAGACTTTATCTCAAGTTTAGCCTTAAAATAGAGTCTAATCTGGCTTTAGGCTTCATCTCAAAATGAAGTTATATTTAAGAGTAGGGCAACCTTCAAAATGAATTCTGATCCGGCTTTCGGTTAAACATTAAATTGTTAAATGATCTAGCTTTAGGCTTCACCTTAAAATCAAGCCTGTTGCAACCTTAGGTTTGACCTAAAAATTAAGCCTTATCTGGTTTTAGACTTAGCTTCACATTTAAGCGTAATCTGAATTTAGGCTTAACCTCAAAGTGAAGCCTATATAAATTTTCAGTTCTTAACCTTAACCTAAGTTTCTCCTTCTTTTCTTGTTGCCTGTTTCCTTAGGATTAACCTCCATTTTATTCTAGCAGTACAAGTCGTCTTTTGATGGGCGTTCCTATTAAACTTGGGCCTCTAGTCAAGCTACCGGAACCCGAGAAGAAGCTGTCGTGACAAGCGCTTGTTTCATTTATAAATGAGTTTTTGTCTCTTCTTCCAAGAGTGCCGGAAGTGCACCTAATTGAGGAATGCCGAGTTTGGGTTAATCGATTCCTGGATGACTTTTTTCTGCTCTTTTGCTCTTAACTGATGCTCTTAACTGCTCTCTGCAAACACGTCCTACTTCCTTTTCAACTCCAAATTCGTCAATTTCTCCCAACAATAGAATCATTCCCGACTTCCGCGCTTTCAATAAAATGATATGCGAGACGTGTTTGCATATGATGCGAGCCACACGCGCTATTGAAACTCGGCGGCAATAAAAAGGGGCACTGGAGAAAAGCGCGCGGGAAGCTTGGATTATCGGATTTTCATATGAAAAGCACTACTCTTCCGCTCACACTCTTTAAGCCCATTATGTGTCACTTCCGAATCGGAAGTCGATGTTTTGAACTTCCATTTGCATATAGTGGGAAAATGTGTGCCAGTTGACGCAACACGAATGTGTGTTGATCGGTGTTTTTGATAAGGAAAAGCCTATTTTGGGTCCGAGGGCTTTAAGACGTCTATCCATCAAAGAGCAACTGTACACCCTCTCCCCCGATTTGTCACAATTAGGCATTTTTTGCCCCTCCTCCCGCCGCGTTCCTAAGCTCATAAAATAAATCCGCGCCGCTAAACTCTCGCCCTGGTGACCTTTTTATGTGCACGCTCCTTCGAAAGCCGTGTCGGGACTGACGGCTGTTTAGATTAATGGCCCTCCTTAGCGATCGCTTTGGCCACCGGTCTTCTAGTTAGTCTTGCGTTCCTCTTCTTTGGCCACGTTCTCTTATCCTGCACCCTTAGAACGAATCCCTCATTCCAACCCAAGACGATCCCATTAGCCCCGCGCTCTAATGTATGCATGACTTTTAGTGGTTCGAGATGTCCTAACGGGTTAATTTGATTTTGTTGACACCTCTTGAGGCTGTGGCGGTGCGCTGACCCTTGTTTGTAGGTCTGAGAGGAGCGGAGACAATCCAATCGAGCTTGCAAATGAAGAACCGCTTGTGCTTGGGTGATAATTACCCTCTTGACACTGCGGTCAGGCGGAACTGAGCGGTTAAGGCAAGGATGAGAACCAATGTTCGCTCGGACGCGCAACAGATCTATTTGGAGAGGAGGCGGTGGGAGGCCGTTTTTATGAAGAGCACATTTAGATCGCGATTTGAGATATGTACGGAGCGTGTTATGTAAGCAGCTTGGGTGTCATCTTTGATTTGAGGACTTTGCGCTTACGCTCTGATTTTAGTGTCCTTAGGATAATGTCATTTAAGCTTCCATTCTGCCTTTTTTGAAGTTTTTGTTTGATTTTAATTTGTTTGTTACTTTTTGCATTTCTATAATTAGGCGTACAACCCTAAAGCAAACCAATTAAGCAAAGCAAACCTAATGCTCCTCAGACAACGTTTAAGATCACTTTTGTTGTTACAATAATTTTTAAAAGCGCTGTTTTGTTGCTAATTTTTTAAATTTAGATCCAATTGAAGCTTCACTTTTACCTTACCAGGGCACGTTACACCTTTGCTTCCCCTTATCCAAATATCCCAAATCTCATCAACTCGCGTGGCACGTTGAGGACTTGATTACCCTCTTGACACCGAGGCCCGTTAGCTATAGCTAGCGGAACACCCCTCTCCTCTCGCAACAGGTCATTTGCTGCATTGGCAGCGGGTGGAGGCAGCGGAGATGTCAGGGATTATGTCTGACAGCCCCGACTCCGGACACATATCTCGCGATTTATGTACTTGAGGCGTCGTCAGTGGGCAGCCGGTGGATGAGTAATCGCTTTCTGGTGTTCCTTGAGGTCTGGGGTTAGATAAACTGTGTAAAATGCTAATTTTCAGTTGACTTTTTGAAATCGTGAGCCTTTTTGAAGGTCCAGTTTTTGAAGACTTTGAGTGAAAGCGATAAGGGACCAGAACTGACCCCTAAAAGTTACGTATAGGGTTTAATCTCTTAGAAGGGCAGAACGCAACAGCAGACAAGCCGGGGCCGCGTTGGCGGCTGCTGCTGTGGCTACTCCCGCCGCCGCTTCTTCCTCTGCTTGCTGGATGTGTTCGCTGCCTGTTTGAACAGTGTTAGCCAGTGGCCACTAGTTGGAGGACAACCTCGTCGAAATGTTTGCTCAAGCATTTCGCTTTGGATGCGTTGCGGGGCTTTTCCCAGGGAGACTAAAGAAGCCTCCGAAGCTTAGTAATAACCGATTGTTGTGGTTGTGGGAGGAACTGTTTGTTGTGCGCGTTTGAATTCGCGGCTTTGGCTCTGCTTCTCGCTTTTCAGCGCTTTAAGCCTATCGGAGGTGTTTGAAGGATTGTTCAGGTGTCTTGCGACAAACGACAAGCGCACTCGCAATTTTAAGGATTGTGTGTTTGGAGGTGCTCGGGAATTTTGAATTTTTGACTTTTTCTATTTTGCTCAAGACTGTAAGAACGATTTGAGGCTAGTAGTAACCTTTAAGAATGCGGTTAATGATAACAGTTTGTGACAGCTTTGATTGACAAAGGTGTCAAATTTCAAGTCTGATCGCGACATTGAACACCGTTTAAAATCTAAAACGTTGCGCTGTAATGCTTTTCTGATGCTCAACACTTGAGTAGAACATGAAAATCAAAGCTTACACTACTATCAAACTTATGCACGACAACTTTTGCGCTTTCGCTAATGACTTCAATGACTCAACCAAGCATTGGGACAGTGGAGAGCGTCAAAAGTGTCAAATTTAATGAGCTTCCTAACAAGAATTTTGGTGGTGTCGCTCAAGGTGTCGCCGAGGGGTGTTCAAACTCAAGTTTGGCCTTGTCGCTGTCAGTGTCGTCGGCGGAGTTTGAACAGGACTGTTAAAACTCGTGTCGCTGTCGCCGTCGCCCACGAGTTTGAAAGAAGCATTTAATTAGCCAAAAAGTCCAACACTCAAAATACAAACATATCTCACTTTAGATCTTATTTTCCTGTTTATCTTAAATTGAGGAATTTTGAAGTGAGCCTCTTTCATAAAAACGGCGATCAAGGGACTCTTCAATTAGTCAAGTGCCACCCTTAGCAAATACATTTCAAACCTCTAATTTACGCCCATCTACAAACCCCCAAATCATTGCATCTTACGCCCCGACCACCCATCTCCTCCCCAACCCTCAATAACGGCCGTTTTTCCCAAAACGCAAATTTCAATTGTTAATCCAATCATTAACAGAACGTCGTCATCCGCGCCCCGTGAAACCAGTTACCACGATTACTTCTTCTGTTTCTCTTTTCATCTCCAATCGTGTTTGCACTTCTCCTCCCTCATCGAAATACGACCCCCTCTCCGCGTTCCTTTCCGTGGCACATCCTCGAATAACGCTTGTTTCATGTTTCAGATTTGCGGAGAGATGCGAAAACGGAGAAGAAATTGAGAAAAGAGAATTCTAGAGACTAGTTGTAGTTGTCCGCATAATACCGAAGCTTTAAACTGCCCCAAAGAATCCAGATCTCAAGGATGCCTCCTCAGCAAGGCGAACAAAAAATAGCGATAGGAGCCTATTGCACTACATTGGAAGACTATCTGCGTTATTTACAACTCCGGAATGGAGACGTCGATAAGGACGAGGAGGTCGGTAACAACCCGGCTGGGGCGGACAGTCCGCTCCTGCACGAGGAGCACGAACCGTCGACCGCTTCTTCGTATTGCTACGAATCTGAGGAGTATAGCAGTAGTGGGTCGTCTTCTGTTGAAAACAGTCAGGTAAGCGTTTATGGCTGTTTTGAGGGTTTATTTCAGGTTGTTGCGTGCAAAAAAAATCTGAAATTTTCGTTGTTTTTTTTTATTTAAGCTGGATTATAGGAAAAAATAGGGTTTCAGAGGGGTCCTGTAAACAACAGAAAACAACAAGATTCCTAGAGTTTTGTTATGCCTAGCAAAGTCTCATAAATTCTTCGCTTTATGCGCTTGAACCTTTAGTATTTGCCTAAGATGCCTATTCGTGTTTAGGTGTTTTTTTCAAACCCTAAACCTCATTTTTTGCAGTTGTGGTCTTCTTGACCCTTTCGTCCCATAATATAATTTATGTCCAAAACAATTTGAGCAAAGAAACTCTAGGAAAACAAATGGGTCTCCCAAGAGACCTTAGAGATATGCTTAAGTGGCTTTTTGGTCACTTTTGCAAAGGCCACTTGGATGTTTGCGGCCACTCCTCTTGTAAAAAAAGACCTACTTTTCTTATTTCAGGACTGAAATCTGCTCTTTTTGCCAATTTTTGATTTTGTTGGTTATCAAAACCGTCTTCAAAAAGTCTTTTGCAAAGGTCGCTTGGATGTCGGTGGCCAGTCTTCCCGCAAAAATCCATATTTTTAAAATTTTTTACTGATTTTTGCAATTGCTAGAATGGCGCAAACTTGTTACCGTAACTCCAGGCCATAAGCCATTTTCGGCGGGAACTTGATTTCATGCTCGGATCTGGGGAAAACCAAACTCGCAATCCACCCAAGCGATGTATTATCACAAGCCAGCGTCAAATTTACTCTTAACTGTGACGCCGTGACAAAGGTTGCGTTCTGCGGGTCGGTTTTCCCCAGATTCAAGCTTAAAGTCAGGCTTCCGCCAAGAATGGCTTGCGGCCTGGAATTACATGCCAGCGCTATTCACGCGATTGCTCGCCGCATTGGTTTGAAACGCGCGAACAGACTATGCTGAACACCAATTTGTGCCCTGTGTTTACACATCTGATCACCTAATAACCATTTTCTATTTCAGCCCACAGCATACGTCCGCTTGAAACGAAGCGACCCGAAAATGGGAGTCGAAAACGTCCTAACATGGAAGCGGATAGCTGCCGTCCTCGGTCTCGCGATGATCATCTTGGTTCTCCTCTCTGTGGGATTCATTGTTACGACAATCCTGATAGGAACCAGCAAGTCCAAGGCGCCTGAATCCTACAAACCGAAGCCCGACCCGAGGAACCCTTATGACTTTGTTATCTACGAGAACAAGACTCATGTAAGTCGTTTTTATCTGCGGTCTTTGACTCCTTATCGGGTCGTTAAATCAGATGCTGCTGTGGTCAGATAACTAACCTTTTTGTGTATTTTGAACCTTGAACCCCTTTTTAGAACGACATGATCAGCGCACTCCTAATGAAGCACATCGACCCTGTCCGAATCCGCGACAACATCCGCTGGATGTCCTCCGAAGTCCACGTCGCTGGTACCCCCGAAAACCTGGCTGTGATGGACCGCCTTGCTTCTGAATACCGTAAAATTGGCCTTAGCGTCGACGTCCGAACCTATGAAGTCCTACTCAGCTATCCGGACTACAGTAACCCGAACACGATCGAGCTGAAGACGGGAAGAACTTGGGTGACAGTGTCAAATGGGTTAGCCGAGCGATTAGGACCCAAGAAGGCCCAAGAGGAGCAAGAAGATCCCAGGTCGCTTGTTTACTTTAACGCTTATTCGGGAAACGGATCCGCGGAAGGCGAAATCGTGTTTGTGAACTACTGTCGGCCAGAGGATTTTGGTCAGCTGAAGAAAGTGAGTTGAGATAAGGAAGCACACCCTGAAATTGTCATTTTTAGAAAGGCATTACTGTCAAGGGAAGGATCGTCCTATGTCGTTATGGAGACATCTTTCGAGGTGACAAGGCCCGCCTGGCACAGATCGAAGGAGCCGTGGGCGTCATCATCTACTCTGACCCTTCTGACTACGCTCCGAACTACTCCAAGGACCGCCAAGCGTTTGCGGATCAGATTTGGATGCCTCCAAGTGGCGCCCAACGTGGAAGCCTCATGAAGACCGACGGCGACCCTTTGACGCCATTTTATCCCTCTCGACCTTATGCCTATCGAAGCGAGAATGTCGAGTCTCTTAAGAAGGATTTCATTCTTCCTAAGGTGCCAGTGATGCCAATAGGATACCGAGATGCCGTGAAGATTATGCGGGCTTTAGATGGTGCCGAAGTGGTCGAGCCAACGTGGCTAGGAGCAATGAATGCGACCTACAGGTTCTACGGATCGAAGACGTTCAGAATCAACGTGAGAAGCAGCCTAGATAAACGCGAGATTAAGAACGTCGTAGCCACCATGAGAGGCTCAATCGAACCTGACCGCTGGGTCATGTTCGGAAACCACGTGGATGCGTGGGTCAAAGGCTCCGTGGACCCGAATTCTGGAACAGGAGTGATGCTAGAACTGGCCAGAGCAGCCATGGAAGTATCGAACAAGACCGGCTGGAAACCGAAGCGTTCTCTCGTCTTCTGTCAGTGGGACGCGGAGGAATTCGGACTTATCGGGTCCACGGAATACGTCGAGGAGTTCTTGAAACCGTTGCAGCAAAAGGCTGTTGCTATGCTCAATGTGGACAACATCAATGGGAATAACACGCTGTCCATCAAAGCCGTGCCTCTCCTCTACGACGCCCTCGTGGAAGCGGCCGGAAAAGTTGGCCATCCGAATCCAGAAGACGTAGAGAACGGGAGGAGAACGTTGTTGGATGCCTGGAAATTCTACGATCCTCATGGACCTCTGCCAGGAGACAAATCTGTGCCTCATATAAGCACGCCTGGTTCTGGGAGTGATTTTCAGGTAAGCCAGTTTTCAAGCTTCAAATAGGCTAAGAATTCCTTGTTTCAGAGATTCATCTCCTACGCCGGGGTCCCCGTGGTCGACCTAAAAATGATCTGCGCGCCTCAATACACATACATGCTCTACCACACGATGTACGAGACCCCGTGGCTTACAGAGAACCTCATCGACCCCTCGAACCAAGTGTTCGCTGCAGTGGGTCAAATGTGGCTAGAATTAGGTCGAAATCTGGCCGACAGCGTCGTTATCCCCTTCAACGCCCACCACTATAGCACCGTCCTCCTCGATCACGTCCGGCAGATGGACGTGACGCTTAGGAAAAGCGGCGTTATTGAAGCCTTAGGAAGCGATTTCTATACCAAGACGATGCGACATCTTAGCGCTGCTTTGGAAGATTTCGGGAATGCGGCTGACGCTCTTCAGCATTTGGTCAATGTAAGCTTATTTCTATCCTAGACTCCTAATAACCCCATTTTAGGCCATCAGGACAGGAGAACGCGGCGCCAACATCCGGCAAATCGAGCAGCTCAACTCGCGCGTCCAAATGCTCGAACGCGCCTTCATCACCGACCAAGGAATTTACCCCGAACGCGCGTTCTACCGCCACGTCGTCTTCACCTCCAGCGAGCTCAACGACTACGGCGGAACTACTTTTGCCTTAATTTTGGACCCTGTCGAGCATTGGAATCAGGCCACAACCCCTGAAGACAAGAAAAAGTGGCTGGAAACCGTGAAGATGGGCTTCACACGGCTACAGTACGCCATCGAGAGTGCCACGCTGACGATAAAGTTGGATTACGGGTTCTGAGCACCTTCCTGAAACGTTTTGTGTACATATAATTGACGATTCTTGCCTTTGGAGAGATGTTCTTTCAGCTTTACATGATTTTGTAATATCCGGTTTGAAATAAACATGTTTACACAACGGGTGAAGCGTAGGAAAGCGTCCGACCGGTCCACAGTGGTTAGAATGAGGACGTTTGGGCTACAGGCCTAAAACGCGTTTTTGCCACGCTCAACCACTAGAGACGTCTAGACAGCCGAAGCCTCTGCAGACGTCTCTAGTGGCTGAGCACGGCATAAAACGCCCCCTTTAGACAGTTTAAGTCTAGACCAAACCCTGTAGCCTTAAAAGAAGTTCCCCATTCCCTCGCCATCCCCCAACGTCATTTTCGAGTCTTTGCAAAAGCGAACCGGTCGATGAGCAGCGGAAGTCGTTGGAGATGAATGCGGGAAATACGCCACAGTTATGCGCGAACGAAGAAGGAGGACGATCTGGGGACAAGACGGGCGAGGACAAGACGAAGACCACCGAGGAACACCTGAAATCGCCGGCTTCGGGCCTTGCAGGAAAGACGAAGACCACGCAGGAGACGAAGACCCAAGCGGACTCGAAGAACAAGAACTGCGAGCCGAAGAAGCGATCTAAGGTAGGGTTGAGATGGATGTTTTGGAGTGATATTCGGGTTTGTTTGCAGAAGAAATATGGCCGATCGGCGCCTCAGATGATCCCGAACAAGACCATGCTGATGAAGAAGTTCGAGGTGGTGCGGATGATCGGCGGCGGAGGGTTCGGGCAGATCTACGGAGCGTTGGATATGGTAAGTGCTGCATTTAGCTCACTTTCGCGTATATAAATGACGACTCCAATTTACGATTTTTGACACAAAGAACAACTGGTCGAGTTTTGAATTTTGGGATTTAAATTCGAGCTTTCTTATACGTTATTTTAATTGCTATCCATTTGCGATTTTAGAATAGTTCTATTGGTCATTTTTCTCTTACGATTTGGTCATATATACAAAGCGTTAGACATGATGAGCTAAGCTTGGGATTTTGTGACCTAATTTCGATTGATTTGAGAATAATTTTGGCCAATTTCGGTCAAACTTTCGCACATTTTTTGAGGTCGAATCTCGTGCCTCAAATTGGGAACCTCGTTCTGTTGTCACTTTTAGCTCCCTATTTGCGATTTTAGAAGGACCATTTTAGCCATTTTTCTCAGCTTCTGCCAGTCAAATTTAATAAATTTATGCTGCGTTTCTCACACTTTTCGTGCATTCCATTACTATCCAATATTTCAGGACAAGGAGCAACTGGTCGCCATCAAGGTGGAACCATCGGATCACGACCCCGGACGGATGGTCCTGGAGCAGAAGGTCCTCGCGACCCTCAAAGGAAAGTCCTTCATCCCGGCCATCCTCGGAAGCGGCACCTTCGACGCCAAATTCAACTTTATCGTCATGGAACTCCTCGGGAAGAACCTCTCGGAGCTCCGTCGCCGGCAGCCCTCTCGACGCCTCTCTTTGGCTTCCGTTTTCCGCGTCGGGCAGCAGGCGACAACGGCGCTGCGGACGCTGCACGAAGCCGGCTACATTCACCGCGACGTGAAGCCGTCGAATATGTGCATCGGGCTGAACGAGAAGAGCCGGCAGATCTTCCTCGTCGATTTCGGAATGTGCCGCCAGTTCCGGAATCCGAAGGGAGAGAAACGACGCCCCAGAAGGAGTCCAGGATTCCGCGGCACGGTCAAATACGCCTCGCTGAACGTGCACGAGCTGAAGGAGCAGAGCGTGGTCGACGACTTCATCAGCCTCTACTACGGCCTCATCGAGCTCCTCACGGGATCGCTTCCCTGGCGCACGCGGCACGACGTCAACGAGGTCGCCAAGTGCAAGCGGCAGATGAAGCTCGAGGATCTTGGCTTGTAAGCGAACTCCTTAAACCATAATTAACCCTCGTTTTCAGCGAATGGCCGCTCGCCTTCAAGACGTTCTACCCGCTTCTGACAGCCTACGACTCAGCGAAGGACGAATTGCTGGATTACGACAGGATCATGGATATCTGCACGGTTAGAGCTTCAATTTCACGGGATTTCCGCTAATCCAGCTTGTTTAGAAGTGTCTTCCAGAGGGCGTCGACGAGAAAACGCCTTACGATTGGGATTCGTCGTCAAAGAAACGGAAAAAGAAGAACGATCCGTCGGTGAGTTGTGACGCAGGCACCCAATAAATCGTTTTTCACGTTCTTGTTGGCCACAGCGGCAGATTGACCAACAATTTCGCGAAATCGCGGTCGACGCTTTGCAAATTTGCGAAGAAACCTTCGAATTCCGCGGGTCCTGAAGCGAAGAGCACCGTAAACACTGCCTCGCGCGGTTCGCCGCATCGCGAGGTTTCCGTCAGCGATCGCTCTCGATATTTTCGGATTTCCTCGACTTTCCGCTTTTCCTTTTCCGACTGCTTCTATCTACTGAAGTGTCGGCCTCATTTTCAGAATGGGAGTTCCTGAGCGCCTCAAACGCCAGGAATACGCCAACGTGCGCGTCCCGAACACGCGGAGCACACGGGTAAGCGACTTTCCCCCTTTTCTTTCCTAATATTCTCCATTTTCAGGTAGTGCTGGGACACGGCGGCGAATCTCTCGTCGTCCACTCGCACCACGCGTCCCACAAGCGGGCCGACGTCACCGAGGGCGTCTTCGGCGATCCCGCGCTCGTCATCACCGGCAACGTAAGTCATTTTCCTAATTTTGGCTTCAATTTCATGTGTTCGTGTTCAGGTCGCGCCGCTCCACCGGGAAATCGCTCGCCTGCGCTTCAAATCGCGCATTGGGATGCTGGGCTACGGACGCATCTACGCCCACGACGTAAGTTTTTGTTTTTCTCAGTCTTCATTACGTGCTTTTCAGGGGGGAGGGATGTACATAAACACCCACTGGCTCTCCTTCTTCCGGCTTGCCTTTCCGGGATGCCGCCTCTCGATCAACGGGCAAGTTAGTGAAGGATGGTGGACGCTCCCAAGCCTGGCGGAATTCGACTCGGACCGCGACTTCCTGGTCAGCGTCATCGGACTGCCGCCTGAGATGACCACCGAGATGTTCACCGAAGTCATCCTCGAATCCATGAAGAAGCCGCTGAGGCCGCTCGGATTCGTCTTCGCCAGCGCCGAGGTGGTCGGCCTTATCCCGCATCCTCACCTGTACGAAGTGACGTAAGTTCATTGGTTTTGCTCGCTTGTTAAGCTAATTTTGGAAATTCCAGGCGGGAGCGGATCCTCGAAGCCGTGCACCACGGGATCTTTGACCGCCAGCTGAACGTCCACGTGCGGAGGACGGCCGGCGCCAGCGTCAATGAGTTCGAGATCGAAATCGTCGGCCGCCATCGAGACATCGCCGTTCTCCCGGAGCAGATCACGCGGCGGGTGAGTGACAAGACCATGAAGAGAACATTTGTAAGTCATCTTTCCTTTCCTATGCATTTGATAAGCCCATCTCAGCTCGACATTGACCTCACCTACCTCGAAACGTTCCCGGGATTCACCTGCGACACCTGCGGAACCGGATACAGCCTCCACAAACTCGACTGCGGGCACCACATGTGCTACGACTGCTGCGTCGTGATGGTAAGCTTCGAGTTTTCCTAGACTGACCCTCATAATCTTGTTTCCAGTTCAACGTATGCATCACCGACCACCGCTTCCCGATCCGATGCGGTATGTGCGACGAGCCACTGCAACTTCGCTTCATCCTCGAGGTATTTCAGCTTCTTTCTATGACTTTCCTAAACTCCTCGTTCCAGTGGTTCATGAGCGACGAAGGCACGCTGGAGAGGCTCGTCGTCAGCAGCTACGAAGCGCACTTCGACGTCGCCCAAGGCGAAGACTTTGTCCGCTGCATTACACCGGACTGCGTCGGCTTCTTTGTGGTGAGTTTTTCGATTCTTTAGCGTTAAATTAAGTGTTTCTCTCCTTCAGAACAGCGCTCCAAGGTACCAGATGTGCACGGAGTGTGACCGTGTGCAGTGTGTGGTCTGCGCGACGCCTTCGCACGGCACCATCCGCTGTGAGGACCACGTGGAGCGCTTCACGATCCAGGCGGAGCTGCAGCAGATGATGGAATCTGACCGGCAGCACTACAAGCACTGCCCGATGTGCTGGACAGCGATCTTCAAGGACGGTGGCTGCCTCCATGTCTACTGCCCCCGCTGCCAGACCCACTTCTGCTGGGTTTGCCTCCAGGTCGGCTCCTCACCTCTCGCCGTCCATCGCCACCTCGTCGGGAACCACTTCCCCAGCATCGCCGCCGAGTTCGAGATTTAGAACGGTAGCGATTGCTGTTTTCACTTACCCCTGTTTTCGTCTATGTATATTAATAATCCGGGTTCTGGGTTCTTTTTGCCATGTTGCCAATTGTTGATTATTTGATAAATATCATGAATTGATCTGTTCTGTGGGGGGTGGCTCGCTTCAAGATTTCAACCAAGCGATCGCTACTATCACCTCTGCCCTAATGACGAACCTTGTTTTTTGACGTGTTAGACTGACTAGGAACTCTGGCAGACAGACGTCTTTCCAGACGTGGGGATTCGTCATTTTATCGTAGGCGAACGGAAGTGATCGTTCCTCGGCTTCGACCTTTTCGTTGTCGTGCAGGGTTGGCGGTCGGAGGCTATGGGGACCAGTTGGCTTGGCTATAACGTGCGAGGAGGACGCTTGTGCTAGAAAGCTGGAAACTGACAAGGGAACATTCCCAAGTGTCAATCTCAAATCAAGCTGAAAACTTGTGAGTAGATAGATCTCGACGCGCTGATTCCGGAAAAAATAGGTCTTACCTGCGCATGCGAGGTCTAAATTGCCTAAAAGTACATGTCTAATACGGGAAAACCGACCGCTTAGCAGCCGTTCACCAGGATCAAATGGCTCCCGCCTGAGACTGAAATGGCTCCTATCTGGTCCTGCAAAATGCGTCTCGTTCGCTCAGTTCGCTGCTGAGAATGTTCCCTTGTGAATGAGAGCTTCGGTGAGCGGAGAAGGCACAACCGTTCGGTGTTGCTCGTCTCCATCCAAATGATGACCTTCGCGCTCTCTTTGTCAGTGTCTGTGCCACTGATAGCTTGTCTATCCTGGCCGCATTTGTGTCTGAAATTCGCGCTTTCCATGTCGTGCTTCCTTCTTTTGATCCGTGTGGATCTAAATCTCATTTTCATAGTTAAGCCGCGGAATGGAAATTGAGGGCTGTTTAGATCACGAAAGGATTGCCGCTGGACGGGAACACGACGACAACAAGACGTTTAACAAGAAGAACATGGCGGAGAACTACTTCGACAAGACGCTTTGAGAATTTTCGAGAATTTCTCTATATTTATAAAGGTAAAAATAAATCGAGAAAGTGGAACAAGGCGCTTTGAGGATTTAGAGGAGGAGGGACAGAAGGAAACGAGATTGTATTGCTCGAAATGACAAAGAATATCAGTTGAGGCCCAAGGAGGAGAGCAATTCGGAGATCTTGACGACCTTTCCGTGGCTCATGTACTCGTCGAGCTCGCGGTCAAGTTCCTCCATGGATTTCCTCGGTTCTTGGGCGAATTTCGGCTTCTTCGCCTTCCTCTCCGCCGTCGCCTTCTTCAGCTTCACGGCCTTTTTGGATCCGAAGTTGTGAGGCTTCTTGGAGATCGCGCCGAAAGTTTTGGAACCTTTTCTCGGGGCGACGGAGATCCGCTGAAGGAGAGTTGAGTTGGCTATGCGTAGGTGGGAAACGCGGACGGCGGACGACGATTTGGGACCCTTGGAGAGGGCCGCCAGGTCGGCGGGACGTTTGGGGGCGTTTTTGAAGAATTTGGGACCAGCTCCTTGTGGCTTCTTGGTGAAGGAGTGGGTGGACATCATCGGGAAGATGTTGGGAGGTTTTGAGGGTGAAACTTGTGTGCTTCAGTATGGTTCAGAACGGCTTATATAGGGATGAACTGATGCTAAACTAGGCATTGGTTGTGCTGTATGTCGTGCCTTCAAGCATCACTCTCCCTTATGCATTGCCTTGGAAGCGCATATAAGGCGACTTTCTCAGTATACTGTTACATTCTACGGCAACGTACCTTCTCCAACCTCTCGGAATCCTCAAAATGCCATCCGCTCGCTCTCTCCGCTCTTTCGCCATCATGGCCCTCGCCTCCGGACCCGAAACGGACCAAGGCGACCAGAAGATCCTCTGCTCCTCCTTCTGGAAGTCCCTCCTCCGCCTCGAACGCGTCTTCGCTTTGCTCGGCTTCGGCCTCCCCCGCTCCGCCCTCCGGCTCCGCTTCGACGGCGCCGTCGACGTCCTTGCCACGCTTCAAGTGCTTAAGATGAAGCCGGTAGATGTCTTTGTTTTGGCGATCTATACGGGCATCAAAGTGGACAAGAAGCTGCTCTACAATAGGCTCTCGCAGAAGGAGAAGCTCCAAATAACCGCCCGGATGCTGGAAAGAACGCGGGAGGGCGACCACCTCCTGCAAATGTCCCTCCGGGCGCTGATCTTGAGAACACCCTTCGATCTGACGCCGGAAACGTGCGCAGCGCTGCGGAAAGCGGCGGAATTCGAAAGTTTTTCGACGCTTGAAGAGCTCCTGGGACTCCTCACGAGCGTCACGCCCGATATCGCCAAATCGCTCTTCGCGGACCTCCCTTTCACTCCTTCGAGGAAAATCGGGAACCTCATTAGCTCTTTCGTTGAAAAGCATCAATAAAATTCTTCTAGAATTCGTGGTTTCATGCTTATGCATACGTCAAAAGGGCGCCATAACATTTACATCAAACTCAACACACCTCCATCCGTTCAGTACCGTTTTGAAACTCGTAGGCGTGTTTACCACCGTCCTAGAGCTGTTGCGCCGCCAAACGCGATAAACCGAGAGTTGAACAAATAATTTTCCTATAAAAAAGCGCCAAGAGCATCGATCCTTCCCTCTCCCGCTATGCGTTATCTCAACACCTGGATTGCCCTTTGGACTCTGCTGCATTTGAGCCAATTTTATGGCTTGTCAGCCTCTCTAACTTGCCTCTAAATTTTCCATCAGGCGTGAACTCCCAATTCATCCAACACCCGACGTTCTCCTTCCGCTTCAATCCTCCCGCCAAATAGACCTTTCTGACTCCTGGCTACCGTCTTCCGAAGGATCCCCGTCCAACTCTTCTTTTTCCTGGTCAAGCGATTTCCCAGAACGACGCCCAGAAAGCGATGGAAATGGACATCCAAGCGGCGGTTGTCAAAGCGATCCAAGATTTGCAGATTTGCGGAGGAACGGTTACCGCGGAGAGAACCAAACCGCACGAGGACAGGGCACTGCTGTTACTAAGGCAGCAATGACTTGAGATAGCGAGGCATTTAGTAGCTTTTTCAGAACCTCTCGATCAAGGTTTTCGGTCTTCCGCCCAACGCGAAGGATATGTGGAAGAGCGTCGCTGACGACGACGCGATGTTGCTCATTCATCTCACAACAGACTCCCACGTCCGCATTTTGTCCACGGTTAACGTTCGCTTAAGTTGTGCACAGCGTTTTTACGCAAGAAACGTTCTGCAAGCACTGTCGGGGCTTCATAATCACAAGCGCGTATTCAAAAAGCACATCCAACCAGCCACGAATGTCTTCCACGCAGCCCGAGAACGTACAAGTTTAACGAAGCCTTGGATGAAAATCTTTTATTGCAAGAAACAAGTTCATTGGTTGTTGTTGGGATCAGCTGGGTTGTTGTTCAGGTCGTCGTTGTTGTTGTTATTCGCGTCGTCTTCAACGCCCAAGTCTTCGAGGACATGGAAAAGAGCTCGACGATCTCCGACCGAGCGTTCGTGGCCGAGGACCATGCGGTCCACTTCGATTTGGTCGACGTTGTTGTTTTGATCGAGAGATAAGACCGCTTCATCGGCCTGGAAGTCGAGGCCTTCGATAAGGATTTCGCCTTCTTCGAGGTATTCAACGCGGACGAGAGAGTCGCTGGAGTCGAAAGAATTGTCCATTGTGAGATTCGGAGTTCAGAGATGTGCTAGCAGAACAGTAGGTACTTAGTATGTGGATTTCAGTCCTTATATGCGTTCAAGACCAATGCTTTTGACCCAAAAGCAATGCTTCGGTTGCCTCTCGAAGAAGCATTGTTTTCTGGGACGGTGACAAAATTCTTCGGCTTGAGACTTTGGAATTGCGAAAGACTGTCAAAAGTCGGCTTCTCCTTGGTCACAAGAACAGAAGAGTTCACCTGAAACCTCTCGAATCTCCCCCTTTATAATCGATCTCTCGATTTGTCTTCATTTGACCACTCGTGATCCCAGTCACCTTAAGCTCTCGGGTCACTCAATCGTCAAACAAACTCCTTGAAAACAATCCTTGCCACTCCTCACAAGAGTTCTTTTTCGGGTCTCAACGGATTGAGAACCGCCAAAATTAGGCCGGCCAGTTGCGCCTCCCACAAAGCCTGTCGCGGCTCCTTCGAGGAAGCGCGAGGACAGGTGTCTCTGGAGGAGCGACTGTCGGTCGTCGGTTAGATTCCCAGAATCTTGTTGGGACTAAAATGAACTTGGGTTGAAAGCATCAAAGCAAGCACCGGGTAAAATAGGCGTACAAAAAGAAGGGGAAGCGAGGGGAGGCAGCGACGAGGAAGGAAAGGGTTTCCGAAAGGACGACATGATTTGCAATCCTGCGAATTGTTGGTCGCCAAACACGATTCCTCTCGTCGCCTGCCTTTCATCGCACGATTCCTCTCGTCGCCTGCCTTTCATCGCACGATTCCTTTCGTCGCCTGCCTTTCATCGCACCAACGCAAGTGAATTTCAAAATTTGCTTTACGTGGTATAAAAACGATTTTCGATGCTTGCATTAGTGCCTGAGAGGCAAAACAGCTTGCTGTCTTGCTTCAATGAAGGCTGTATGTTCTTCCAAACGGTCTCTCCTGGCGAAGACCGGCCTATTGAGGGTCACTGTGTGGCGGCAGTATGTCATTAAAGCTAAATCGAAGCGAAAGTCCGACGCATGGTGTTCCTCGTACGGTCATACCATGCTGGAGCTACCCGATCCCGTCAGATCTCTGAAGTCAAGCAGCATCGGGCCTGATTAGTACCTTGTTCAGAGATGACTGGGGAATCCTAGGTACTGTACAATTTTGCCACTTCTTACTCAACTTTCTTTGCCTCCGTGGTTCTCAGCTGTTTGTTGCTTTTCGCCATGCGTCTCTGGCTGCTTTCCACGCGCGTCTTTTCAACGTTGAAACGAGATGGAATCCTGCTCTTCAGCTTCTTAACCTTATTCAAGAATTCGGCCTATTCCAGGTGCCGCTTGTAGCCCATCCTCAGCCAAGATGAGGTCGTCATAGCGGCCGACAGATCCTCGACGGAGTTCTTCTTCGGTCACAGCGCGTGACGACTCTAACATCGGAAGATCGAAGCCAGCGATGTTATTTCGTCAAATAATATGGGCGCATCCACGAACGCGGCCATGCGGTGTCCGCGGCACCGCCGGAGCGTTTTCGGCACCGAACGGCCACGAGGACGGAAATGGCAAGGAAGAAGAACTTGGAGGATATGGTTGGAGAGGGAACTGGGGATGATGGATACTGGGAGCAGAAGCGCCTTTTAAGTTGAGTTTTGTTGACTTCGAAAGACACGTTTTTGACGGGATTTTGGGTCAGTCCGGTTTGTGTTTCAGATGGTGTGGTTCGCGGAAGGACGGTTTAAGGAAGGTTTATTGTGTATTACATGTAAGTTCAGACCGCAATAATAATATCAAAAACATGCAAAGTAGATTGTCATTTTTTCGTAACGCATAGAAAACTTCGGAAGCAACATTAGCTTCAAATTCTTATTTCTCTCCCTCACAAAAACTCGATTTGTACGTACCCAAGTTCATCGGCCTTTCGTTTCCATTGCATCCAAAACTGGCTCCTGGGATGAGTAATTCTATTTCCTTCTACATAGCTATTTGAATAAGTGAACGAAGTGCACGATTATACATCACTCTTTTCCTTTCCATCGGTCGACGGTCGATTTGTCGGATTCGAACGGAAGAAGGGTGGTGACGTCCTCATGTCAGTGAACACGGCTGGGCGCTGCGGGAGGCGGCGGAATTCGAAAGTTTTTCCGCTTCAGAGGAGTCATGCTGGATATCGCCGTATCTCTCTTCGCCGTTCTTTCTTTCATCCTTTCGAGGAAAATCGAGAATCTCATCCATTTGTTCATTGAAGAGCACCAATAAAATTCTCCTAAAATGTGTGCTGTCATGCTCAATTCAACATCGATGTCGACCCACTGACGCCGGAAATACGGGCGGTGCTGCGGAAGACAGCTTCTCGGTATCCACATTATCCAAACGTAATTCCTAGTTTCCACCCATTACACATCACCCGAAACCTTGATTTTTACGCTTTCACGGGGTCCCGAACTGATAAGCCTTCCTCAAGAATTCGGTATTACGGTAATCGAACAATTTTTTGTTTTTTGTCATTGCCGCTGGAATGTTCGATTTCCTCTCGATGTTTGGAATTCCTCCCTCGCGTTTCTTGCTCCTCTCGTCCGCGCAACTTTCATTTCCCAATTTTTGATGTTTCCAGATGCAAGAGAAGCTCGCGAAGCACCTCGAAAACGAAGATTTGAAGAAAGCGGCGCATCTGGTGCGGAGTCCGGCCGCGAGGTGCGCTTTCCTGAGCGTGTATGGCCTCTAATCTCCCTAGTTTCCAGGCATCTCTTCTTCGAGAAGGCCTACGTTTTCTACCGCCAGCAGAAGAACGAAGAAGCGTTGACGGTCCTCGAAAAAGCCGACGAATCGGACCCGCGCGTCATGGAACTCAAGGCGCAGATCTTCTACCGTCAGGAGAGATACGCTGAAGCCCACGATCTGCTTGAGTGAGTTTTCGTGCTTAGAATTCGTGTTTGTGAACTGTTTTAGGAAGGTGATCGCGAAGCAGAGCGACGAATTCGACGAAGATCGCCGCACGAATCTCTTCGCCATCAAGGCGAAGCTAGGAATCACGGAGGTGCGTTTGAATTTCGATCTCAATTTTGACCTAAAATCTGCCTTAGGATCTGGAACCGAGCACGTTCGAACAGCTCTACAACGTGTCATGCGGCCTCCTCAAACGCGGAGAACACCAGCGCGCCTTGGAGATGCTGCAACAGGCCGAGGGTAAGTGGATAATCCTAAAAATTAGACTGATTTTGCGATTTCAGAAAAAGGCAGGGCGTTTTTGGCCGCGGAAGGCCTAGAGGGCGAAGATATCGAAGACGAACTCGACGTCATCTTGAAGCAGAAAACCTACGTGAGCCAGAAACTCGGAAAGAAGTCGCCGAAGAGTCCGAAAAGCGCCATCGACGTGGACGAACTCGAGGAACGCGCGGCGATCGCGCTTAGGACGCGCACGGCCTCCAAGAAAGCCGTGGAGGATTCAGTTAGAATTTCGGATTTTGTGGCTTAAAATGACCTGGGAGGTTTAGGAGATCATCACGGGAAGACTGCGCGCGAGGAGGCGCCAGAAGAAGGTGATCCTGCCGAAGAACCTTGCCGCGAAACCGGACCCCGAGCGCTGGCTGCCGAAGCAAGAGCGGACGGCTCACAAGCGCTGGCTGAAGAAGAGCAAGCGCCACGAGGACGTCGGAAAAGGGACCCAGGGCGGAGGATATTACAACATCGAGTGAGTCTCTTAGCTTTTGGATTTTTATAAGAATCACCGATTTCAGCGAGCCGAGCACCTCCGCTGCCGCGCTGGCCGCGGATCCACCGAACGCCGCCGCCGCCCTGCAACCCAAGAAGACGAAGAAGAAGAACAAGTGGAAGAACTGAGCGATTTTGAGGAGGAATTAGTTGTAATCATGTGTTATCTAATCTTAATTGTGGCCTAATTTATTGTTTTTAACCAATGATCAATTGCTGTGGTTGTCCTAGGTGGCCTCGATATGTTTGAGGTCGAGTTCACCGAAGGCCAGCCGCTTCAGGAGGCGCTAGCGGCTCGTGTTGAGACCTTGTGAAGGCTGCTGAATCAGATCGAAAGTCATATTGAAAGAACGACGTTCTTAAGAACAGCGATCTGCCCCAGTAGAAGCCAACGGCTCCTCGACGAACTTCTTCTTCGGTACCAACCAGCCTCGTCATGAAAATGCCGAAGTCCCAAGACACTTTGATCAAGACAAACCCAAAGATGGAGGTCAAGAGGGCAGCCGAGGTGAGCGATTGAAATAGAGATTGAAAGCTGTTTCAGATCACGAAGGGACTGCCGGTGGGCGGGAACACGACGACTACAAGACGTTCAACAAGAAGAACTTGGTGGGTAACGACTTCGACAAGACGCTTTGAGGATTTTCGAGAATTTATCTATATTCATAAAAGTAAAAATGAATCGAGAAAGTGGAACAAGGCGCTTTGAGGATTTAGAGAAGGAGGGACAGAAGGAAACGTGGTTTTATTGCTCGAAATGACAAAGAATATCAGTTGAGGCCCAAGGACGAGAGCAATCCGGAGATCTTGACGACCTTTCCGTGGCTCATGTACTCGTCGAGCTCGCGGTCGAGTTCCTCCATGGATTTCTTCGGTTCTTGGGCGAATTTCGGCTTCTTCGCCTTCCTCTCCGCCGTTGCCTTCTTCAGCTTCACGGCCTTTTTGGATCCGAAGTTGTGAGGCTTCTTGGAGATCGCGCCGAAAGTCTTGGAACCTTTTCTCGGGGCGACGGAGATCCGCTGAAGGAGAGTTGAGTTGGCTAAAGTCTTGGGACCATTTCTCGGGGCGACGGAGATCCGCTGAAGGAGAGTTGAGTTGGCTATGCGGAGGTGGGAAACGCGGACGGCGTTTTTAAAGAATTTGGGACCAGCTCCTTGTGGCTTCTTGGCGAAGGAGTGGGTGGACATTATCGGGAAGATGTTGAGAGGTTTCGAGGGTGAAACTTGTGTGCTTCAGTATGGTTCAGAACGGCTTATATAGGGATAAACTGATGCTAAACTAGGCATTGGTTTCAAACAGCCTTCAACTATCCCTTTCCATCTTAAGCATTGCTTCTGAAGCGCATATAAGGCTACTTCTCAAGTATACTCACACAGTCAACTGTTGCCTCCTAAGCAATGCGTGGAAACAGCTCTACCGAAACCTTCGCCTCCCCTCAGCCCAAGAACCTTAAACGCAAGGCCGAAACATCCATCTTCATTCCCGAAAAGCGTCCCTGTCGTCCTCAGGGCTACAGTATCCCCAAAAAGCCGACCTTTGACTTCTCCCTCACCTTCCAAGGCGATTTCTCCTCGATCAAAACCGTCCTTGAAAGTGCTTCCTTGGATCAGCTGAAGGCCTTCGAGCGAGCGAACCCAGGACTGAAACCGGAAACGGCGGATTTCTGGAAGAATCACTGCGAGAAGACGTTCAACAGCGGCACCAAAACCGAGCGCCTGGAGTCCGAATCCTGGCGCGAAACGTTCCTTCGCCTCCAGGACGCGCGTTTGACCGCGCTGATATCCTGCATCAACAAAAAGGTAGTTGACGCGAAGGCGGCCGTGAGGACCGCCAAGTCTCTCAACTTTTTGCCGACCCAAAACACCGGAAATTCTCTCAAAATTACTTGTCGATCCTTCAAACCCAAGAAACAGGAGTTGAAGCCGACTTGGGATGGAGGCAAGCCCCACAACCACGTGATGAAGAAGACCTTGAAAATGACGAAGGCTTCCATGACCCCTCGTCGTGCTTAAGCTCCTTTGCTCAATAAAAATGATTCCAAATTCCCCTTGTAGTACAGTCCCATACATCTACAAGAAAGCTTCAATTTATTGTCGCAGTATCGTTTAACACATCGCAATCCTTATCTCAGACTTAAGCCCCATTAACAGCCTTCCCGAGATCGGTCACTTGACCGAAAATCGGTCCTAGGCCGGCATCGTCATCGAGCTTTCGTTGGAGGAGGAACTGTGGGCGATGAATACTGGCTGGGAGCAGAGGCCCCTTTTAAGTAGACTTCAAATGATATGTTTTTGGGATCAGAACATCACAACATCGGGAAGAACAGTAAGACTATCCTGAACCCTTCCGGAATGTCCCAAACAGGCTAAGTCACACTTACACGATTCTCTTCATTTCACAGAGATTACAGGGCTCACTGCCGGACCTTCTTCAGCACCTTGCCTTCGTTGTCCGATCCGATGACGTACTCCTTCTGCTCTTCGGTGATCCTCACGTCGTGGCGTCTTGCGGACTTTTTCATGATACCGCCGGTCTAAAAATGTACTCTTAAATCATCCTAACAAACGAATAATGGTTCTTTACCGTCTTCTTAGGCTGGTTCTTCTGCTGCGCCACGTGACGTGCGATGATGTCGCGAACGTCCGAAGCCAGAGCCACCGAAGGCGGCTGCATCTGCGAGGCAACGAGGGCGTTGTTCACCTGTCGCTTGGCGTCTTCCGTCATCGCCCTCTCGACGACCATATCGACCGTGCGCGTTTTCTAAACGCTTCTTTTGAGTCTCAATTCGAGGAATTCAAGCGAACCTGGAGCGACTTGAGGAGCAGCGTCCTGGCGACGTCCTTGTCGGACACCGGGTCGCCGTTGATGTCGACGATGCGGTCGCCTAGGATCAGCGCCTTAGCGGAGAGGGAGCCTTAAAAAGGACGTCAGAAAAACAAAAAATAGGAGCCCACCTTCATCGACACGCGAGACGAGAACCTTGTTCTGGTGATGCTTGATTCCGAGGCCGAACTTGCATCCTTTGATGAAGTCGATCTTCAGGAGGATGTAGGAGAATCCCTCGCGTCGCTGGACGTTCTTTTCGCGCTCTGGTGGCAGGTCGTTTTCGGTCTAAAATTCGGAATTTCAGTTTTTAAAATAAAAAAATCCTTACTGATCCGAGTCCTCGAACGACATGCACCTTCAAGCTCGGGTAATTCTTCTTCACCGCCTCGATCAGCTGCTCCATGTTCGCCACAGGGTCGTCATTGATCTACAAAAGGTTGGTCATCTCTAAAAACGTGTCAAAAACTCGCTCACCTGCGTTATCTTGTCTCCAATCAGTAACTTCTCTTCGGCGCTCGATCCCTGGATCACGCTCATCACCATCATGTTCTGGTTGACAGTGACACCGAGCTGCTCCTCGCCTTCCTTCATCTGCACCTCAATCGGCTCCGGGTGGTCGTTGGAGGGGGAGTTCGGGGAGCTCGCAGGTTGCGAGGCGGCGACAGCCATCGTGGACGAGGGAGGAGCGACGATGAGTCCGACCGTTCTCGACCGCGGTCAAGCTTCGAATGTGGCTGGAGGAAAGGACGAGTCTGGAATGGCTGTAGACACGAGTAAGACGGGAGCAGACAGGGGACGTCTGGGTTTGCGTCAACGCTCATTTTCAGAGAAGGACGGTCGATCGCGGGAGCTCTGGCCTGACACAACCACCTCCCAGGTATAACCCAACGCTCAAAATGACCCGCGTTTGCTCCCAAAATGTGCCTTTTGGAGTCGCTTAAAAGAAGCCTCTGCTCCCAGCATTCATCAGCCCACAGTTCCTCTTCCAACGATATCCTCGAAGCACTTCTTCCTCGCCCTTTTCGTCCTCGTGACCGCCGTTTTCGCGTCCGCCCTCGCGGATTCGCCCACCGGAAAGTGGCTTCAGCAGAAGCTTCATTTCGCATCTTGAACAGCTTTGAAACGTTTCTCGGACCGTAGATCGAAAAGCGTACCGCAAAAAAAAGTACCGTAGTTGCTTCATTTCGCTTTTATGGGTGACTGAAACGTTTCTTGCACCGCAGCCATCCAAAAGCGAAATGACGTCAGACGATGTGAATCGTTTCTCGAAATGTGGTCTAAGATAGCTGCCGCTCTTAGAATAGCTTCATAGCAATCTTGAATTTCGGTGTTCAACCCCAACACGCCACCTATGGCAGCCGTCTCTCCGCCGCCGCGCCGCCAAACCTCTGCAAACGCAAATCGGAATTCAAATTCGGCCGAACGTGTTACATTTCACCGCGATCCCACCGCTAAATTACGGTAGGCAAACGCCTAAATTCAGCAAAGTCGTGGCAACGCCTTCACGCCGGCCGTCGATTTCGGATTTTCGCCTGAAGTTCTGCCGAATTTATGCCCGATGCTGCCGCCGAATCTCGCTCCTGCTTCTGTCATCGCTTGCCATCGGCTGTGTTCCGTGCTTCCTATGTTAACGTCAGCTTAGTTGTGGCTCAATTTCGGAGCTGTCCTGTGACGTTTTTGGATCAAATTCATGTGCTGTTCGCTTTTGTGTCATATTTTGGCCGAAATCCGCTGTTTCGCTCTGATTATTGCATCACCGTCGCTTTAGCCAGAATTGCTGCTAGATGCTCTTGTTCGCTGCGACCGTCGTTCGGCGTTGGTTCTTACATTAGAACCGCTTTACGTCGGTGAAATTCATCACCGTTTTTGCCAGTAGTCGCCCACTTCTGCGTGCTTTATCATCGTGAATTGCGTGGTTTCTTACCGTGTGTGTGTCCTCTAACATTAAATTAACGGTCCTATCTCATTTCAGTTAAATTTGATCGTCATCCCTGCAGCATCATGGACGTCAAGCTCGCGAAGGTCACCAAGGTCCTCGGCCGCACTGGCTCGCAGGGACAATGTACTCAGGTAAGCCGCTTTCTTTCTGTTATCCCCGGTTGTAATGTGAGCGGTTCTAGGTGCGCGTGGAATTCCTTGACGACTCCAGCCGCTCCATCATCCGCAACGTCAAGGGGCCCGTTCGTGAAGGGGACGTCCTCACGCTCCTCGAAGCCGAGCGTGAAGCCCGCCGTCTCCGCTAAACTCCGCCACCGCGTAAGCCAAACTGTTGATTGTTCTAGAATAAACTTCATTATTCATTGTATCTATGTGTCCTTTCTATTGTTGTTCTCTTCTAGGTTTATAGGTTGTTTCAGTGGATCTTCAAGTTTCGACGTTAATCTGGGTTTCACCCTGCGTTGGTTGAGCAGAGCGGCAGTCGGTCGCCAGGACAGGAACTTGAGGGCAAATGACGATCTCTCATTGCTGCATGTCTGGAACGGTTCTCAGACGAACGGTCGGTTCGTCTCGCTGAGCAGTGGTCTGGGATTTAGGATTTGGTAATTTCAGTGGATGGGGGGGGCGGAGATCGGTTACTCCAATCGCTTTGCTGTCCGGGGCTGCCGCGGAGGAAAGCGGCAGCTTTTCGATGAAGATTGTCGAGGATTTCATTTGTTTGTTCATTTGATGAGTGCCAATAAATTTATCCTTTGGCACTTCTGCATGAGTTGTGTGTGCCGGATACTCAACGCCCTTCATTTGAACTTGTTGCTCCAAAAAGACCGGTCGGTGCTCCAAATGCTCCACTCTAGTCTGTCACCAGTCATCATTTTCAAGACATGACATGAACGAGGCCGGTTGCTCAGTTGACCAGCACCAAAGGCACAGAGGCTTAAACCAGGTTTTAATCCGCCTTGCAGCGGGGTGTGTAGGGATAAGTCTGTCACTACAGGATTCTCCGGCGGCTCTAGACGGAGCAGGAGCGGCGGCGTGCTATCAGGACGGAGCAAGAGGCACTCGCTGGTTGCTTCGGAGCAACCTACTAAGGGGCACACACAACTCATGCAGAAGTACACTTTTTGGTTAGTCTTTTTGTTTATTCTTTACTTTTCCCACTTTTATCTTGACAGCACAAGCTGTCAGACTTTATGAAACGCTACCGGTTTTCCCTTTGCTCGCTTGCAATCAATTCAAAAAACGGAAAAAAATATCAGATAGTAGAAGCTAACAATACAACTGGCAAAAGGCTTTCATCAGGTATCGAATCAGACCTTCCATGCGGCAGGCAGCCCAACACATTAACCACTAAGTCACATAGCCACTGCACTTACAAGTGTTCAAGTTGGATACATCAGAAGGATGTGGTCTTTCGGTTCATGTTATTGCCTTGGCTACGCATCCTGCTAACTGGAAGGTTGTTTCAAACGTTCTCGACAGATTTTTTAACATCGGACTTCGGTGCACTCTGCGTCTCAGGTCCAGTTTGGTCCAGGGAATCGAACCTCTGACCTGCTGGGCCGTAAGCAAATGCACTAACCATTCGGCGCTATGGGTAGATAATTGGATAAGTAGGACATAAAGGAGCACCTATTTCGATTTGTTTTGCTAGATTCGAGAATTCCTTTTGGAGTGGTTTCACTTATATACCCATCTTCAAATTTTTCAGTCACAAGCGTCACTAATTTTCCACTGTAAGTTCAATGAACAACAAAATTTAATGGGGAGGGGCTCCCAAAAGCTTCACATGAAATCTTAATGTCTACTTATGGAAAAACAACATAACAGTTTCCGTTTCAAGAACAACACAAACAGAACGGGTATCTCCGTCGTCAACATCAGGAGAGAGATACATACAGGCGTTATCGGAAATTTCATGAGGGGGATAATTAGCGAACAAAGCTTGTCCTGCAGTATAGGGCAAGCGGAGGACGGAATGAGAAACAGAGAGTTGAAAGAAGGTGGAAATGATTCCGTAAAGAACATCCACACTGACGACGTAAATACGACGAAAGTGTCCACGAGAAATCATTAGATGACTTATGCAGGCGTAACGCCAGTTTCCATAAGTCAAAAAGTGTTCGATATCTGTAATCGTGTTGGAAGTAGCACAACCGCCAAAGAAAGCAATCGTTTTCAGACTGGGCTTCAAGAAGCACGCCTTCAGATACAGAGAGACGTAACCATCAAGGTAAGAGCGATGAGTGGTAATACAGCGAACGGTAGTGGATCGAGAGAGGGATGAAAATAAGGATTCGGATGAACTGGTATTCCTTGACCCCATCTGAATGATGTGAACATCAGGAGCCAGCCCAAGCATGGGAATCGTCTGCTCCTTGTCGAGTTCGTTCCCTGGATTTGGACAGCCAGGCGTGATGACAACAGCTACTCGGGTGCCTGGGTACAAGAGCTCCTGCTGGAACTCGGCTGGTATCATCGGGGTTCTAATGAAGTCGGACCGGATGAAGCTTTCGACGTGCCAATTGAGCCGACATCCTTCAAAGTATTGGCCAGAGGGGTCGACAGTCACAGCAAGGCGTCGGCGAAGTTGTAGGTATCGCTGAGCATGAGGTCTCAAGAAGGGGTGGTCGATTATTGAGATAAAGTCGAACGTCATACGGCTCAGCACTGCTTCGTAGAAAAGGGCATCAAGAGTCTCCATGTTTCTGTAATTATGTGCTTCGAAACATGCGTTATATTGATATTTGAGATTGCAGTCCGTAGTCAGTTCCACATTCTCATGTTTCCAAGACACTTGTGCTTACTCCACGAAATACTCGAGCACGATTGGAACGGCTGAGGTGTCACTCCAACGAACCTTGGGTTTAACTGAATTGAGTTGAAGAACTGAGGTGGAAACGTGTATGACATTAACTCCTGTGTTTGCTTATCACCATTGTGATCTACAAAGTTCGACATGCTAGCTCAATCAAGACCATGTGTCGTGTGTAATCATCGCCACTCCATCAATGTTCAGGAGAGCTCACTTCCGTTCCACTCCGTCAATATTCGAGAGGTTCAGGACGACGTTCGATTAGTTTTTCCTTCAATTATACACGTAAAGAACGATTCCAGTTGGAAAACGCAGGAAAATGGTCGAATTGGGTTGTCGCCGCAAGCAAAAAGAAAGGTTTAAGGAACAAATCATTCGCTGTTTGCTTCAAATGGGCAAAAGAGAGCTTCGCTTCGATTCATTCCAACCGCAGAACATGGCGAAAGCTTTTTACTGTAGTTGAGGTCAATCATTTGCCATTTAAGGAGACACTCCAACGAATACCTCGAGTTTCAACTGCTTCGTTATGAAGAACTTGAGGCAACAATGCATATTTGACATGTGTTCCTATGTTTGCTTTTCACGTTTGTGATCTACAAAGTTCAACTTCCGATTCCAATTAACTCCACGAGTCGTGTGTCTTATCATTGCTACTCCGTCAATGTTCTAGAGAGCTCATTTCCGTTCCACTCCGTCAAGTTTCCAGAGGACCAAGATGACATTCGATCAGTTCTTCCCTTCAGTACGTAGGCAGGGATAAAAGCGCTATAATGGGGTGATTTAAACGAAAAAAGACTGTCAAGCGAAAGAATCGGACGCTAAACATCGTAGCCGTCAGTCCATGGAACGATGCGGAGATGTTGCGCCACCGCAAAGCCGCGCAAACGAGTCGCAAACTACGTGATCGTCGAAAATCGGGCGAAATCGGCGAGCGGCGAAAAGCGCTCGGACGGAAAAGAGCAACAAGGGAGCTTCCGATTGCTTTCAACCGCTTCGTTCCAGTCATCTGCCCTAAATTTCCTACTGTGGCGCGGGAATTTCAAATCCGTGGAAAAGTAGTCGCACACGGTGTAGCTGAGAAAACTGCGTGTGTCATTTAGCCGAGCTTGGCTCTCCCCCGAATCGTCTTTTATTCGCCTTCCGCTTCCTCCTCTTTTGACGTTTGTCACGTTGAGCATCCTGCCGATGTCCTGGAAACCCATTCGCAGTTGTAGCACTGGCCCTGCGCAACGGAAGAGCGATTCCCTGGTTCATTTTCAGAATTTCGCGAATTCGGCCTTTTTCGCTCATTTTCAAACGATTTTCAGTGATTTTTCAGTTTTTAGAGACGGTTTTTGTTTAGCAAGCTTTTGGCAAGTAGCGTATACACTCCCATTTTTGCTTTCAGATGACCCGATTTCGCTTGTTTCATGCCTCCTCTGGCCATTTCACTTCATCAGCTTTTTTCCCGCTATTTTTTCCCGTGCTTGGACAGGTTGACAAAGGTGAATAGCGCTTGAGAGAGGGGCGAGGAAGCGACCGGTCAGCACTTGACGTGAGGGTTCAAATAAGGGCAGCCAAACGATCCTAGACAACGTCAAGGTATTTCTATTGTCTGGTCTGATATCTAAAAGGGTCTCTGTCTGGTCAGAGATCTTTGAGGGGATCGGTTGGTCTTTGGGACAGAGATTTAAACGCTTAATTTCAGGCTACAAGATGGCGATCGAATGCCTGAACGCCGGCCGCATCGGCATCGGAGCTCAGATGATCGGTCTCGCGCAAAGCTGCTTCGACGCGACCATCCCCTACCTCCAAGAAGGCAAGCAGTTCAACAGCCGCCTCATCGACTTCCAAGGCATGCAGCACCAGATCGCCGACGTTGCCTGCGAATTGGAAGCCGCGCGCTTGCTCGTCTAAAGGGGGTTTTATAGTTCTGCGCGCGCGCGTCAAGCATTTTTTGCTGTTTTGCTGCCGCTTTATTTCCGGAACGCGCTCGCGCCAACCGAACTACGCGCAAGCTGCAAATTCAAAAAACGCAGCAGCAAATCGAGATTTCGCCTGCTGACGCGATTTTATAGTTCGATGCGCGCGTCAAAAGTGGAGTCAAAAGTTCTCCAGATTTGCTGCCGGTCGGAGGCGGCAGCAACATTTTGTGACGCTCGCTTCATTCGTCGTGGGTGGCTTTTGCTGCGCCGATTTCGCTTTTGCTGCGCGCTTCAAATGCAACTCGGAACGCACTTTGCAACTATAAACACCACTACTCGTCGTCGTGGTGGTCCTCGCGCGCGCGCGTCAAAAATTCCCCAAATTTGTATGGCGTTAGCTTGGAAACGCGCGCGCGCGCAGAACTATAAAACCCCCTTAAGGCGGATTTGGTCCCACGGCCTTCGGAAACACCAAGTCGGCCTCCCGAGGGTTACCGTAGCGCAAAGGGAACAATTCGAGTGTTCGTAAGTTCCACCTCAGTTGTGCTCATATTTTCGCTCTTCCAGTAATAAGTGTCGCCTCGACGGTCCTTGAATAATGCAATTTGGTCCCAGCGCGTGCCAGTGGATATCACGAGACCTGAAGAACAAATCGCCTTTTTGAAGATGTCAAAGAAGACTTTCTTAGCCGTGCCTTCCTTGTTAGGGTAGCCTTAACGATTCATATTAGTTCCAAAATGTAAGATCAGTGAGTCTACCCTCAAAATAACTAATAGGCTCATTCTTCCTAATCCTCCCCACAGCTTCGCTCGTATCTCCAGGCTCACATGGTGCACATAATCCAGCTGGACCCCTAATAATATCCCCAGTTTAAAAAGAATGTGATTTTCTTGAATTCGTTTTGGCCTCAAGCACATCTTCGTTAAAGTATTCAATCAGCTGTTCTTGGATAAATTCGTCCTCTTCTCGGTGAACGATCGACGAAAGCTGTGTATCCAAAGGGAACAATTCTAAGCGTTACTTCAGTTCTGAGAAATGAAACGAGTGTTCGTAAGAAATTTTAAGCGAGAACTTTTCGTTTCTTTTTGGCAGCCAATTTACGAATTAAGGCGTCATACTGGCTCAAAGAGAATTCCCGTCCATTACCAACTCAAATTCCCTTTTTGAGTCAAAACTTGGGGTTGTACACGGGAGTATCTTTGCCACTTAACATATGAGCTTCCCATTACGGAGGAACATGAAGCCGACCGTTAGGAAACGGCGAGTGTCTTGGATAAAAACAAAAGCCGCGCCGAAGTTGGAATTCAATTTCCGAGGTTCATCAAAGTTGGCTGGAAAGAACTGCTCCGCCACGCTCTCTACGAAGAGCTAGAGGAGTCTAAAAGATATATTTACAGGCACGCTCATCTATCTATTTTGGCACACTGCACATTGTCACACCGAAAAATGGAACAAGTATAAAGAGTTGGCCAAAGAAACGCGTTATCGGTCTACTGTTAGATGCGCTATAGGTTTTTCATAATACGTTTATAATTTTATAAGCGCCATCAAAGCCGCAACCAGAAGGGCTCTCCAATGCATATATCGTCGGAACTACAAACGCGATTTGTTTTATAATTCTTACCACAAACTCTGAAAAATCTTAATTTCGACCTTTTCACCCAATTAGCCGTTCTTGAACCGAATACACGCAACAAACGAATCCGAAAAATACTTGAAATCTAACAAACACATCTGAAAGCTTTCCTTCAAAACAGGATGATCAAAATGAAGATCTCCTTGATAGCACACATCGTTACGGTACTTTCCTTCCTTCACCCTCTTTTCAGGTATAGCGATGAACAGTTCAAAATTGATGTGGAACTCGAATGGCTCCGCGGACGATTCCCAGAAGCTCCAAATCTTCTCCGCCAACAGCAACTGAGAATCCGAGTCTCGCTGGTCAAGAGCGTAGTCTAAGGTGATGCCCATGACCCGTTGAGTCATGATCAACTTGACAATGTGGTCAAAGTTAGATCCATCGTAGTTGAACCACACGTTCTGAATAGCTCTTCCTTGGTTACAAATCTTCTCATTGAAGAAACGCGTCAGTTCGGCTCCATGCAACTGATCAACCGTGTCTATCACAACCTCTTTAGCACCCTGATGGTCAAAATGGACCTCTCCTAGAAATTCTTGCAGCCAAGGACATCGGAAGTTCTGACGTGTCACGACAAAGCTAAAGTCCCAAGAACGCCTTTGGCGATTTACAAAACGGATCAGTTTCAACGCTTGTGCGTAGGTTACGAACTCACCGTAAATATGATCATCAAACGATCGTTCCGCGAAACCAATCACAAGCTTTGCAGGCCTGAGGTTAGGATAGCTTTGAAGATTCGTAAAATCTATAATTTCATTAGGGCGATAATGGTTGATAAGTGACAGTTTGCAGCGAATAGTCAAGTCTGAGAGGATAAACAGATTCACTTCTAGATCCCTGCGCGTTCTAAGAATGTGGAAGCTTGCAGATTGGTAGATCCCACTGAGTTGGCAGAATTGATCGCCGTAGTTGCTCAGTCCGTAGAGGAGAGCCACACTTTCAACAAAGGCGAAGGGAGTTTGGTCCATGTTCGCAACAAAAATCAAGTTTGTTGGCTTAATTGTGGTGGAAGCACTGCGAGTTCTTAGAAGCCATGCGTTTTAGCACTTTGAAATATGCAAAAATGATTGTGTAAGCAGAATTGGTCAAAGCGGTCGGAGGTGCTGCGAAAAAGAGCCTACGTTAATGGCACGGTCAAATGAGCTCAAACAAACGAATAAAACAGTGTAGGCGAAAATTCGCTAATGCCTTATAGTGTGCCTTGTGTCATGGTTTCGCATCTCTCTTTGGCTTTAGATCTCTCGATTTTCGTATTTCATGTCATTTTCGATCTTCTTCCCGATCAATATCGCTTTCCTATGTCGGCGTTGGTGTTAAAAACACCTTCGCCGCATCTTTTCGGTCAAGGTCAGCGCCTCTTCCTCCTTGATTGCCAACATTCTCGGCGCAAATAAGGCGGTGGGGAACATTGTCTTATTTGCACCAAGAATGTCGCTCCCAGTGGTCGACCGCCGTGTGAAGCCTGAAATCGAGGAGATTCCCGAGATTCCGGACCTCAAACTCATCCGTCCGAAGGTGTTTCCTGACGATCGTGGATTCTTCTGTGAATCCTACAATGCAGATGAGTGGAAACAGCTGCTTGGGTTCGTGGAGGTGATGAAACAGGTAAGAATTCTTGTCAAATGCATATGATAATGATGATTGTTGCTTTCAGGACAACCACTCGTTCTCGAAGTATGGCGTTCTCCGAGGCCTCCACTCACAGCCGCACATGGGGAAACTCGTCTCCGTCGTCAGCGGGAAGATCTTCGACGTCGCCGTGGACGTCCGCCCTGGATCGAAGACCTTTGGCAAGTGGCATGGCGTCATTTTGGACTCCCAAACGAAGACGAACTTCTGGATTCCAGCTGGCTTTTTGCACGGATTTCAGGTGCAATTTCGATCCTAATTCGATCCTTTCCAATGCTGTTTCCGTTTCAGTGCCTATCTGCCGAAGGCGCCCACGTGGTGTACAAGTGCTCCGCGGTTTACGACCCTCAAACGGAGTTCGGAATCAACCCGTTCGACAAGGAAATCAACGTGAATTGGCCGATCAAGGGCAAAAACGCGATTATTGTGAGCGAGAGGGACACCAAGCATCCCGATTTGTCGTCGCTTCCTCGATAAAATGTGATTGTATGCAAATGCTACCTAAAGTGCATGTTCTCGCTGTGACCCAGATGTGCCATAAACAGGTGAGCGCACGTTTGCTCCCAAAATGTGCCTTTTGGAGTCGCTTAACAGAAGCCTCTGCTCCCAGTATTCAACAGCCCACAGTTCCTCTTCCAACGATATCCTCGAAGCTTCTTCGCCCTTTTCGTACTCGTGACCGCCGTTTTCGCTGCCAAAGACGCTCCGGCGGCCACCGAAGCCGCGAAGATCTCCGCCCTCGTGGATTCGCCCGCCGGAAAGCGGCTTCAGGAGGTGCTCTTCGGGCGCCTTCAGAGCATCATGGGTTAACTGGCCGATCTTTGAAATTCGGCTAATGCGAAAAAGGCCTGAATTCAGATGTGCTTAACGAATGAATTGAAGTTTTATTGATGTTGTGCAATGTCTCCCGAACCGTAGTTACTTCATTTCGCATCTTGAACAGCTATGAAACGTTTCTCGGACGGTAGATTGAAAAGCGAAGTGGCAGCTGGAACGTTTCTTGCACCGTAGCCATCCAAAAGCGAAATGACGTCAGGCGATGTGAATCGTTTCTCGAAATGTGGTTGAGCCATTTCCTTTTTGGTTTATTTGCTTTTTGGGTTACAAATTTCTTTCCTTACAGAATTGATCGTCCGACCCTTATTTGAGCTCAACTGGCTGTGAGTAAGTCGTGATTTGGGTCCATCTGGTTGAAGCACACCTTATCATGTGACTGTCATGCCTATCCTCCTGTTTTAACGTGCCTCAAAGCGATGACACGCCTGTAACGACCTTCTTTCCCTTTGTTAGTGGATCAAAGTATAATTTTGCCGTTTTATGACTTCAGCATCAGAGATCTTTGATGCAAAGTCAGGCAGGGTCAGGCAGCCTAGGCTTACCATCATCGTAACCTCAATTTTGATCTGAAATTGCCTACTTTAGGATAGCTGCCGATCTTAGAATAGCTTAATAGCAATCTTTTGAATTTCGATGTTCAACCCCAACACGTCTGCCCACCTACGTCCTCCACCCTCGTGATTCACCTCTATTTGACTACGTCAACTGCCTGCATCGTTGATAAGACATTGATTGTTTGACCATAAAAGTACTTGCACAACCTGCTTGCCTATCGCAGCTTCACTTTGCTCTTCTCGTCGCTTCGCTAGCTGCCTACTTCGCCATGCACGTCATCGAATGTCCCGTAGGTTTAAAATTTTTAGGGTAGAATTGGAGAGTTCTGTTTAGCCAATCCCGTTTTCGACCCCATCTATGAGGGAATGAACCACGATGCTGAGATCGAGATCCATGGGGAGCCGCTGTGCGGCGAAAGGTAAGGAGAACCTATGTAGAAAAAGGGTTTCAGAAGTCAGAGACGCAGAGTGAAAAAAGCGAAGTGGTGCGTCACGGTTCGAGAAACGTTTCAGGTTGAACCAGAAAGCGAACTGGTGCATCTATGGTTCGAGAAACATTTCTTGACCGATCTAAAAGCGACATGGCTTACCTACGGTTCAAGAAACGTTTCTTAAGCGTTGCTTTTGACTGTCTGTTTGACCTTCTGAAACTCATAATTCAAAAAATTTATTGTAAAGATAATGAAGCCTTATTTCAGGACCTTCGTAATCGAGCTCCTGACACGCGAAGGCATCGCCCTGCACCTAAGCGCTCGTCACGGTTACATGGGTGAACACGTCCTCGTCGTAAATTCCATGGAATGCGGACGCTGGCAACACGAAGACCGCCACTGCAACCCGTTTCACGAAGGACGCCATTTTCACCTTCAAATCAAGAACCACGGCTCCCATTTCTCGATCCACGTCAATGGCCACCACGTGTGCCATTTCCACCATAGGATACCGCCTCACCATATTGTGGCTCTGGGCATCAGGGGAGATGTCAGAGTTCATAAGATTCATTTTGAGCGCTTCCACCATCATAACGGAGGTGGATTTGAGTATGGACGTGGGTACATGATGGAGGAGCACCATCCTCATCATCACCATTATGGCCATCATCATCATCACCATCATGGCTTTGGGCATCATCACCATCATCACCACTGTTAGGAGTCGATTTGAATGTGTATATGTATTCTAACCAGTTTAATGAAAACAAGCCTGCTACAATTTGATGACTCATCCTGTGCCCGAAGCCTCCAACCCCATAACCACTATTGTTATTTGTTTCCGTTTTACCTGTTCCCCTCTCAATTAAGCCCCACAGCGATGACTCCTCCAGTAATTAAATCTTGCTGTGCCATATGGTGCTTGAAATGACGAGCGTGAGGACTCACAAAGTGTTAGTTAAAGAGCAGTTGTTTGCCTTGCATTTGCGTAGCTGTGGCAGGAGTTTGCCTGAATCGGGCACATAAAAGGTGAAGCGATCACTTCAGTCGCTCTCAGATCTCAAACCTACCGTAATCATCTATTTTCATATGTCTCCGATATCAATGCCTGGGTCTCCGGACCTTCAAACTTTTCTTCTGCTGGGTTCATAGTCGGCTTCTTAAGCGAAGCCGACTATGAACACAGTCTTCGCTTACGCTCTTATCAACCCTAGCTTACTCATTTCAGACCCATTTTGGATCTGTTAAAGAGTATTTTCCGGCACGCGCTCCTTCAGACCTCCGCGACCTCTCCGAAGTCTCCCGGATTCCAAGGATAAATAAGATGCGGCTTCATCTCATCTTACATGTTAACGTCTCCAAGCTAAATCGTAGATTTAGTAATCCGAGTGCCTTAAGAGTCTTCTACGAGCTTTCATGTAGATTAGAATTTTGAGCTGTGATATTTGGTTTTGTGAAATGTAATATTTGATATGCCAATCTGTGCAAGAGTTGTGGTTACTTTAGAAGAGGACTAAAGTTGATTTAGGACTGCTATTTGATTGACTAGATTACACACAATCACTTTATTACCGACAAAACAACAATCTAAAAGACAGCCCGATTCAATTCTCCGGGCACACAGTAAAAATTTTATCGGCCATCTGTGTCTCCTCCACCTTACGTTGGTCGCAAGGAATCTCACGCTTGCGATAATAGAACGACACACCGATATAGCCATGGAGAAAATCTATGAAAACTTCGTACTTTTCAGATCTAATCAAGGTATAGGTTTCTGTCTTATCGTCGGTCAGCAAGCTTACGCCCAATTCTTTTTTGTAACCTCTGTCGGTCAGCAAGCTTTGAAGGTCGTCGATTGATGTGACGTCAACGTTAATAGAACACTCATTCTGAGGACAGCTTTCAAGGAAATCCACAATTTTTGTAAATTCCTCTGTAGAAACAGAGCAATCGTAGAGGCGTAATAGTTTAAAAGGTCGTCCTTTGACAAAAGTATCAATGGCGGTTTGGTAAAACGAGTCTCCAAACTCACAGTCATGGATGACGAGATGCTTTTGAGAGCAATCGCTTGGAGACAGCAAGAATTGTAGAGCGAACTTTTCGGCGGAAGGAATGGATTTTGGGATATCCATAAGACGAACGTCTGCAACTGGAGATGCGCTTGCAAGGGCTGCTTGGAAAAAGGTTTCCATAGAATGAATAAAAACGTCGTCTTCCTTGTACAAATCAGCCCGAACCACCAAACTTCTGTAGCCTTGTAGCGCCACTTTTAGAGCATTTATGGCGGAACTAGGAAAATCCACGTCACGGGTCCTCTATGCCGAGGCTGTAAAAATCCAGGTCCCTTTCCGCCGATTCTAATTTGTCCAATTGTAACTTGATGAAGATCTTCTATTCGCAGGTCGGATGCGTCAGTGTAGTTTTCAAAATCATTTGATTTTTTGATTGAATCTTCACATTTGATATCCATCATCTTAGGCTCTTCTATTGGCTTAAATCTAGCATAAGTTCCAAAAGGACCTTTGAGCCAAGTCAACGCGGGTCTTGGGATCCAATCTTGCTGCATGACAAAGTCATACACGATTTCGGGAGGAAGAAACGAGAGGATCTTGCTGGGAGTGCCGGGACACTTTTTGTGGGCAGCAACAAAATCAATGCAATCCTTAAGCAACCCGAGAAGACGCTTGTTTTTGGAGTCCGAGAGCTCCTCGAGCATCTCGTTTCCACGTTGAAGAAGGGAAGAAGGGTCGCAAATGCGGGTGCAGAGAGACATCTTCTTGGACCGTTTCTGGGACAGAAAGAAGATGTAAATGACAGCACTGATCAGTTCAGAATGGACAGCATATACGCCCAATTTTGGCTTCGAAATGCGATGCGATTTATAGCACCTAAAAGTCGGACAGATTTAAAGAACACGCAAACGTATCTGTCGTTTAGCCTCAGCAAGATCACTTTCATTCTTCTGCTAAACTAGCCACGACTCTTACAACAGCGTCATCATTGCCTTACATGGGTCAAGATACACCGATCCGGCGGCACATCGCTTTCGCCGCGTTCCGTCCATTTCGCCCGGCGCGCGACAATAGGTCCAAAGCCGTTCGATAAATCGCATCGCATCGCATTTCATGATAAGCCATTTGCACAGGTGAGAGGGGTGATTGGCTCAGCGGCAGAGCACGTGTCTTGTAAACAGGAGAAAATATAAACAGGAGCCTCACGAGTGCATGACGCGAACCAGAATGGATGTTGTTCTCGGAAGCGAAGGTCAAAAGGCATTCTGGAAGTTCGGAAATGTTCGGCATTGTCTTTTTTACGGTCTGAATACAAGTAACGCGGTGTCTAGAAAGCACAAAAACAGACAAATTGATTGATTGTTTTTCTGACGGCCGCACTGGACCACGTTGCGTCATTTATCCAAACAACATCGCGTTTGTCAGTCGCTTCCAGTTTTGATTTTATCAGGCTACTTTGGCGACTTTCTGTCAATGAACCCTTTTTCGGGACACGAAGTTAAGAGTGCAGACTAAAGTCTTTCAATTTGAATTCACTAAGTTAAAAAAGACCTAAAATGCGACCTGGGTTTGCTAGGTTATCTCGGGTGATTTTCAGGCCGTCGAAGAAACGATCAATCGATTGACAAAGTACCTGTTTTCGTTTCTTACTAGATCTCTTGTAGTCAGTTAGTTACTTGTAGTCAGACTGTAAAACAGATAAATTCGAACACTCCCTAAATTCCAGAAGACCCTTCGACCACATTTTCGCGCTCCTGGAAACAAAATCCATCCTATTTCGCGGGTACTTTTTAGTTCTGGATCTACGAAAAAGCCAGTGCTAAGTTTAGCAATGCTTATCGGGAATAAGAACGTTGCATAGTGTTTCACTTGCGTTGCGTCATGGCGCTAGACAGCTACAAAGTACACTGTTCATACTACAGCTACAAAGTACACCATCGCAGAAGTGGTGTTCCTGCACCTATTGTCTGTGATGAGATGACGCTAATTGCTATCGTTCTCATTCCGGCCACTCTTAAAGTGCGTTTGCGTGTGTTTGACTGTTTTTTTCAAGCTGAAAAATTGTGGATTGGTTTCAGAGCACAATGAGGTTCGCTCCTCTCAACGTCCCCCTTCACCGAAGGATCGAAACAGCGGTCATTTTCCTTCATGTATTCAATATGTTCGTTATCCACGTTTTCTCTTTTCTTCTCCCGCTTATTCTGATTTTCACGCGTTTCTAGTAGGTTTTTCGACCGTTTCTCAAACTCTGAAAACGTGCTTTCAGTCCTCTAGTCATCGCCTATTTCATCTTCCTCTACTACGACTGGGACACGCCCGCCAAAGGCTCACGACCTTCAGAATGGGTCAGAAATTGGACGTTTTGGAAGCGGTTCGCCAACTACTTCCCTGTGAAAATTGTGAAAACAGCTGAAATCTCTCCTGAACATAACTACATCTTTGGCTCTCACCCGCATGGTGTCATCTCATGTGGAATTAACGCTGCTGTGGGAACTGAAGGCGCTGGGTTCAGCAAGACCTTCCCAGGAATCATTCCATCTCTTTGCACGCTTAATATGAATTTTTTGACGCCCGTCATGAGATTGTTGATCACGTCTCTAGGTACAAATGCTGCTCCCAACTTTTGTAGTCAGTTTTGTTCTTTTAGGCTATATCTCGGTTGCTAAGGAAAGCATCGAATATCAGCTGAAGCGTGACACACACGGACGTGCGGTTGTCATCGTTTTGGGAGGCGCTGAAGAAGCTTTGGACGCTCATCATGACAATTTCACCCTGACCTTGAAAAGCAGGAAAGGATTTGTTAAATTGGCGCTGGAAAATGGGTCAGTTTTAGGATTAGAAAGAGGGTGTGAAATGTGGTTTTAGAGCACATCTGGTCCCCGTTTTCAGCTTTGGTGAAAACGACGTCTACACGCAGATCAGGAACGAGCGTGGAAGCTGGATTAGGACTGTTCAGGTACGCTATTCAAGTCTCTAAAACCCTGATTGTAGAATTTTAGACCAAAATTAAGGAAATTCTAGGCTTCAGTCCTGTTCTCTTCCTCGGACGCGGCATTTTCAACTACTCCTTTGGCCTCCTCCCTTATCGAAAGCCTATAAACATCGTCTGTAAGTGGTCCCTAACCAAAGTAAGATGGACAAGGTGTGTTTTAGTCGGAGCCCCAATCTCCGTAGAAAAGGTGGAAGATCCAACAAGGGAACAGGTCCAGGAACTACATGAAAAGTACTGCGAGGCGCTAACAAAGCTCTTTGACGACAACAAGACAGTTTACGGGATCAGTGAAGATAAGAAGCTCACGATTGTCTGAATAATTGTTTCATAGCCTTCTTAAAATAGAGTATCAAGGTGAAAACTACAAGATTTTGATCTAGGCAACTGTTTACAGTAATTAGCCAATAGTCAATACGCAACTAGGGTTTAAGGTCGGAGAGACTTGGCCACAATTAAGCGGACAAGTAAGAAAAGTCTTTACGGTATTACGGTAGGTTTGAAGATTACGGTACGGTAGGTTTGAATTCTAAGGAAGACTGAAGAAAACTAGCTTCACCTTTACATTTATGCTTCTAATCTAGGCCAACTCCTCCCTCAGCTACGCAGATGTAAGCCGAATAAATGTTTCTTAATTAACCTCTTTGAGAATCTTGTTGTTCGTATCTCAAAGGAAAGGCTTGGAGGTCTGGAGATCAGAGGACCCTGAGAAAAATAACGTAAACATCTGAAAACAGGAGAGAACGGTAGGTTTGAGATTTAGGGTAGATTGAAGAGAGCTGGAACGTTTTATGCGCGTAACCTGGGCCAACTCCTCCCACAGCTGTACAATGCAAAATAAATAACTGCTCTTTAACTAACTCTTTGTGAGTCCTCATGCTCGTATCAAGCCACATCAAGCTTCACCTTGAGGCACAGCAAGATTTAATTAGAGTCATCGTTGTGGGCATTAATTGGGAGGTGAGCAGGTAAACCAGCAGTTAATGATAATTGTGGTTACGGGGTTGGAGGGTTTGGGCACATTATGTATGAGTCAGAAAATTGGGGCCAAAAACCAGAGGCAGATTTTTACTATGAAACCGTATCTTTTTGGAGTGTGTTCAAGAACGCTCTGCAACACTGAATAACTTAAACAACAGCTTTTAAACATTTTTTAGTGACAAAAATAGTGGTTTATGACACACAAAATGTTTGACTGTGAGAGGACTGATTTCTCAAGAAATTCAGGGACTTTTCTTAAAATATGACTGAATCGTGGTGGGACCAGAAATGCAGGCCTATTTAACCCATGTTTTTTTCAGTTTTAACATCTCTTCTAAACGAAAAAACGCGTAGAACAAGGTCCCACTTTTCAAAACGTATCGTTACGTTCACAAATAAGCAAAAAAACAAGGATTTGAAGAAGTGCGCTATTTATGTGTCAGCGCCAAATTGGATTTGGCCGAACGTATGCTGCAAGAGTTGTACTCTGTATGTGCTTTTCAAACTTCTTATCGGTTTGTTTTTCAATGTTTTCTGAGCAAAATGAGATTTTGAAACCAAGTGCGCTATTTATATCGCTGCCACTGTATGTGTACCCCTTTCCTTATGCCAACTTTAACAACACGCAAGTTGCATAATTAGCAAATGTTATTCCACTTCAAAGTATCTCATCATCTCTAAGGTTGCTCAAACTGTTATGCTGTCATTTGTTACTCACTGTTGTTTCAAAAAATTCCTAATGTTAAAGGTTGTGACAGACATTAAAAAGCTGAGAATACAACACTTCAATAGCACGCTTGCTTGTAAATAAGCCTCGCTATTCGTTTTTTTTGTTGAAACCACACATGAACCACGATTCATGAATAGTTGCAGCCCAAAACGAATCAATCAAGTCTTGCAATAAAATTTTGCTTTTGAGATTGCAGCGTACGCATTGATATTCAACATTTTTAGTCATCTAAGCGTGGCCTTCTGTGCATTTGAAAATGACTTTGACGTAAGTGACCTGTCCGTTAGATCAACGTTGTCCTATCCAACTCACATTTTCCAACGTCAACTTCAATGCTCTTTGTCTCTGCGTTACCAACACCTTCTCCCAAAAACGGCCACCGACCGATCACCGTCTCCACTGTGTCCCACAAAACCCAAAATGATCTCTCTGTTGTCTGAAAGGTGAGAACGCGTCCTCGTGCGAGTGTACCCACAAGGTTCGCTTGTTTGCAGGTGCTTATCAGTGTTAAATATATCCTTAAACCGTCATTGATAAGAAGCTTGAATTTAAGCCGATTGGCAGAAATGACAGGCAAAATTTAATCAAAAGAAGTATTTATTCTTTGGTGCATGCTTTTCGAATTCATCTTCTACATTTAATCCTTACGAGGAGTGTCGGACTTCAATAGAATGACCCTTAAAAGGGTGTTGATTAGGAGTGACCAAAGCCACAGTTTGGGTCTCGGAGCGATAGCTGGAACAGCAACAGAAGAGCTGCTGTTTGAATGCGTATTGGTATTCTGGGCTACGCCAGAAGTAGACGTAGTAGTTGATAGAGTAGCTTAGGAGACCTAGGATAAGGGTTTATGATTGTTTTAGATGTAAGACATACCGGGAATGACAGCATAGGTGACCACCTCAGCGATGATATCCTTGTTGACATGTGTGATTCTCATAAAGAAGATCAACCCAGCGCAGCACACGCCAGAAATGAAATATGCTCCCACGTTAACAGTCAAAGTTATAATGATGGATTGGTGCGTCTTAAGCTGAGATTTGCTTAAGCTTTCAGGTTGCTTGGGGGCTGAAATTCGTCTTAACTTTTAGGCTAAGATTAAGATCACTTTACCAATCTTAAAGATCATCCAGTAGGTGGTGAAAAACAGCAAAACCGTGATGAGGCAAATGACGACTTCAGACTTGTTCCAGAACCCAGAAATCGCACTTGAGTAGGCCAGAGGAGGGTTACAGACTGGGATGTATTTGTTGTCCAGGGTCGTGGCTCCTATAGTCTACAAGAGGTTTAGAATTGAAGCTAAACGTATAGATAGGGATAAGCTTACAAATAGGGCAGATCCGTAGACGACGCCTGGAAAGACAAGAATCATGATGTAGGGAAAAGTGCGCCATTTTCGATATCTAAAACAGGCGTTAGACATTATCGGAAAGAGGTTTTCTCACCTCATAGGATAGCATATAGCCAAGAGGCGATCAATCCCTACAGCCACATGCATATACGCTTCCACGTTCTCTAGGAAGATATATATCCCAATCGACCAGAAGCACTGAGGCCTGAACATAGAAGCGCTGTTGGTCAAAAGTCGGAAAGCGGAGAGAAGCTCGAAGAGGAGACAAAACAGGTCGCAGTAGGCGAGAACGGCAAGAAGGATGCCTGAATTGATAGGGAGTTGAAAGAATAAGGAAAAGGGCACTTACAGCACTTGGTTCTGAGAGCCTTTCTACGGTAGGTGGCCACGAGGATGTTAACGTTGCCAAACGTTCCCAAGATGCCAAAGTAGATCAAGCTGGCTTTGACGATGGTCTCACAGGTTCGACCCACTTTTCCGTCGAATTCTGGGAGGAATGTCGTGGTTATGGCTCGTCGCATGGTCAGATCTGTAACTGTTTTATGATAGAACTAGTATAGTAAACACGCACAAAGTCACGGCAAGGTTTTAATGGCCTTTAAAGAGGGACCTCAAACTGTTCTGATCTTAGATATACGGGTAAGCTTCAGTCAGAGACCTTTCTAGCAGTTCAGTTTATGATTCAAAGGCGTAGCTGCTAGCCGTAACTCGAAGTTATCTAAAATAAGGACTGACGAAGATCCGGAGGAGGGAGGAGGGGCTAAGTAAGTGCGAAATCTGTTCGGAAATGCCTGTTTAGATTAACCTTGCAAAGGACTTTTGAATCAACAATTAATCGGATTCAGTCAAGGTCTAAGGGTTCATAGGAAAACATCTTTCTTAGGTCTCAAAAACAAGAAAAATGCAGTTGAAAAAGTGCTTTGAATTTATTATCCTTGTAAAGGGCGTTTTGAGTCAGATTCTAAGTTGGGAGCTTTAGAAAAGTTTTTCTACGGATCTGACTCGAAATACGAGTTTCTGACTTGCGATTTACAGAATCTAAAATAGAACTTTAACAGAATTGAAACCCAAATCCGCGCGGCCTTCGGCCGCGCGCAAAAGTTTGTACTCAAAACCCAGAGCTATGTATGGAGGGAGCGTTTCAAAATGACGACCTGAGCCAAACCGTGCTATTTGTTTCTGCCAAAACAGGAAATTTTCAGCCAAAAAGTAAGACAACAGCTGCAAGCTAACTGTTTTGACTAGACTAGGTTAATAACGTAAAATACGCATCTGTTACTTGTTTTGGTGGCCGTAAATTTCAGCTGCTCTGAGCCTTGGCGACACTCAGAACACTTGTGAGAAAGTGTGCGCTGGCATCGGAATTGCTTCATGCGAATTGAGAGAATGATGACTAAATTTGAATGTAAGCCGAAACCAGAAATCTTAGAATTCTAAGGCTACGTGGAAAGCGTTTTTCAGGTTAAAAATCAAGGTTTTTGGAAGTTATCTTAGACTCTTATCATCTCAGAGAACCGACCCTACAACCTTAAAATTTAGTCAAGTAGCCAACTGAATTTAGGCTCCGCTCTCTTCCACCTGCCGAAAACTGTCTGGTGTTCATAAACCTGATTTATGATTGGTCTTTTTAATTAAAAGCAGACAGCTTGTGTAAACGCTTTACTCAATTCTAACTTCAGCAAAATAGAGTATAACCGTAATGAATCCGTAATGCCTGTCTCTTTTTGATGCTCAGAAACAAACAAATAACGCCTAAAGCTCAAAAGCGTTGTTTACTGCAAAGTCCACAAAAACAACTACTGCTCAGACATTAAAATAAGAGGGACCGAAGATGGAAGACCTTTTTGAAGACGACCAAAATACCAAGAACTCTTTGATCGCTTGAAGGGGGGAAAACTGGTCTTCGTTTTACAATCACGGTAAACTAGGGTTTATTGAAGTCGAAGACGACATAATACTATTTAAGAGCTGACTCGTTTTTAAAGTTCAATTGGACAGGTTTTCTTGAAACAAGGAAAGACGTCAAACCAGACTTAAGGATAGGTTAATAAGGGCTGAGATGTTTGAGCTCTTAAGATTTAAGCGCACCAAAACTGGCAATTGAAAACGTAAAATAAATTTTTCGACGTTTTCCTGTTTATCCCGAATGCCGAAAAAACGAACTTTGCAACGAGTGATCGTGGCTTCCCACAGAACTCCTTTGAGCCAAGAATAGAACCTTTGAAGCGGAATGAGAATGACGCTTGAAGAGGACTTGGGATATGAACAGCTCAATAAATGTATTGTTGCCAGCCTCAATTGCTCTGTTTTGAGAACACAGGAAAACAGAAGGCATTAATAATTTCAGTTTTTTATGAGGTCAAAAAGGGGCTACCGAAGATTGGACTTTTAGAATCCATGTGTTCAAAAAATTCCAAACATTTTACTATTAAACAGTAGCATAAAATAGAACGCTTGTTTCCAGCCCGAATGATATCACCATTCTCCTCCTCCTTCTCTCCCACGCCTCCCAAATCTTTGCCAAACCGTCTAATAAAATTTGTCCAAATTCTCAAACTCAATAAGCCCCAATCGAGCGTCGCCTAATTCCAAACGACGTCGTTTTAATCTTCCCGGAACCACAGATCACACCCGAGACAACATACTTCATAAGCGACATAGCAATTTCGTCTCGTCTTCCTTACGAGACACAAAAACAGTTTTCGAAGTTATCGGGCGAAATTTGATTCCGAGGAAACCCCGGAAGGCGCCCGGGAAGCGGGAGAAAAATTGAAAATTAATGACTTCACGCCCGCTGGCTGCGCCGGTCGCCGCCGGACGTCCCAGGAGGATAAACAACGCGAATTCCACAAAGCCCGTTTTTCGATTTTTCGCTTATTTTGTGGGAGGACATTTCCTTCTAGTCTGTTGCATGCGAATGAGATGGCTTCCGCGACATAACAACGACGTAGCAGAAGTGACAAACAGCTTCAAGGAAAGAAGCTCTGTTCTTGGGTCTTCGAAGAAAGAAGTCTCTAATCGATGTGGGTGGACAGAGCTCTTTGTTAGGGGACGATTCCGCTTTGTTCTTCAAAGTGTTATTGTTTGAGGAAGCTGGAAGCTGAGTGTGGAGACAAGAGTGGCTAGACAAGCCGTTTTGAAGGCTTTGAGTGGGCACGTTTGAAGGATACTGTAAGCTTAGCATCTGGTTAGAGGACCACTTGCCACGGCTTCCTGGAACTTAAAAAATTAAAAAAAATTTTTGGACTTTTAGAAAGCGCTAAAACGGCAAGAAATAGGTCGAAAATGGCTTTTTTGAACAGAAATTTGAGCGTTGAGTTGCCAAAAAAACAAAGCTAAGAAAACTTTAAAATAAGGCCGTAAATGCGTACTTAGAACGTAAAATTTGCGCTTCAACTGGTCCTAATCCGAAAACCAACACATTGGTTAAATGGCTCTTTTTTGGACTATAGTAAATCCCAAAATTTTGCCATTTCAAGTAACATAAAAACACAAATTGTGGTTTAATCAAAAGCGGTCTTTTCTTTCAAATTCGGAGTTTACCTGTCATCTCTAGTCTCCCACAGATCACCGCCAATCGGCTCGAATTCAAGCTTCTTATCAATGACGGTTTAAGGATATATTTAACACTGATAAGCACCTGCAAACAAGCGAACCTTGTGGGTACACTCGCACGAGGACGCGTTCGTCACCTTTCAGACAACAGGGAGATCATTTTGGGTTTTGTGGGACACAGTGGAGATGGTGATCGGTCGGTGGCCGTTTTTGGGAGAAGGTGTTTGGTCACGCAGAGACAAAGAGCATTGAAGTTGACGTTGGAAAATGTGAGTTGGATAGGACAACGTTGATCTAACGGACAGGTCACTTCGATCATTTGGTTCCAATTTTTGTGCATTACAGACTGAGTACAACCTGCAACAGTTGTTGATTCGGCATTTGGTTGCAAAACGGCTGCAAAACCGACCGCTCTTCGGCGACAGCGACGGCGATGGATCGAACTGTCAGGCTTATTTAGGCGATTCTAAGCGATTCTCGCTAGGGTGATTGACATTTTTTGATTGACATTGACATTTTCTTTCATACGACCTTTTGTTCAGTCAATTTTGATCTTAGGTGGCAATCGACATTATAAAATGACTATTTAATGACAATGGAAATGACAATGCTGTCATGAAGGTGACTAAGATTTGGCATTTGCTCAATTTGATGACCTTCAAATTTAGCTTCAAAGTCATTTCAAATTAAAACTCCATTTTACAAACTACACAAACTATTTTTCACACTCTGAAATGCTCCAAAAACGTTCGAATTCGCAGGTTCATTTTTAGTTTCATCTAGCTAATTTTGAAATTCAAAACCAAGCCTTCTAAAAATGTGTTTTCCATAAATTCTTTTTGGTTCGTTTGCTTTTGTTATTGAAGTCTGATCAGCCCATTTTGAGTATGAAAGCCGTTTTAATCATTTGTTTGATTACCAGTTTTAATCCTTAAATACCTATACTGCTTAAAGCCAAGTCTAAGGACGTCCGCACCTTGTAAATCAAGTTGTTGACAGCTTTGAAAGACTAAAATTTTTTGTAATTTTTTAAAACGTTTTTTTTTGGGTTTTTAAAACTTGATTTTGAGCTGGGGGGACAGTTCCACAGACAGCGGAGCGTGTACGCTGGGAGCGACAATTTGAGAGCAAAATGTCTCTTCCCCACTGGCCGCGAATGTCTCGCAAAGGCGATTTGATAATTCAGCTTAAGAAAGGCTGTTTGTGATGAGTCCTAAGCAATGCAACCTAAATTCTGGCTGGTTAGTTGTCCCAATAGTCTGTGGCAGAAAATTTGCAATCGGTACTTAAATGTCGTATAACCAAGGATGACACCGCTCGATTCTAAGAACCATTCGAAAGCATTCTTTGTTTAAGTGTTGAACGACATTTTCTCTCACGTGATTCATTCAATCGCCTGTTAATCATCCCGCCATTTTCTTAGATATTCTGGCTTGAAACCTTTAACGTTATTTCCTGCCTCCGTTCCCGCCTTTCCCTCTCTGATTTATGAGCGCTAATCAATGAACTGTCTCTTCATCTTCGTCGCTCTATCAGCTTCGTTCGGCTTCTGACCACAGTTTCACCGCTTATCTTCGCGCCCCTCTCCGCGTCATAATCGCGGTCGGCCCACTCTCTTTCTCTCCCTCTGCTCCTTTTGCCCATTAGTGCGGCTGCTGTCCTTATTTTTGCGTCGCTCGACTCGTGTGAATGGCGCAACCGAACGTGCAGTATCGGGTAGAAAGGAGTGCTTTCAATCAGGTAGGTATTTCGGTACATTCGGTATCCGTCACGTGATTTACATAGGTTCGGTCTTCTTTTGGATAGTTTTGAGATTTAAAACGGGAATTTCGAATGTTTTACTTTGGTCATGTGTTGTCTAGCCATCGTCAAAGTGATGGCCGTACGTTGGAGGCATTTACAGCTATTGGTAGGGTTACGTAAAACTGAAAGTGAGATATGGTGTTTTTTGGGTTTTAAGGATCGGGCCTATGACCGCTTTAGTTGAAGCCTTGAATTGAGCTAGAAAATAACTGTTTTGGCCCTTTTAAGCTTTTCAATTCAATTTTTAGAATTATCTGATTCAAGTTGAACTATAACTGCTTAGGCGTAGCTGAGTGACACCACTTTTTGGGTTCTTGGCTTTTTTGGGTCTTTAAGCAAACATTTAACTCAAACAGCCTAAACCTTTATTCTGCTAGATCAGGTCTTTTTCTTCAATTTTCCGGTCTTAAGTATTTGGCTAGGCATTACGAATCGGTCGTTCTGACTCTATGGACCTCTGATTTGCTTATGTACGGTAATTCTTCTTTGGTGTGAATGCCTTTAAACTGAATAATTGAAAATTTGCCAGGATTTTTAACGAGTTGGTCGTTTTAAGTCTCTTCTCAATTCAGGCTGACTTCGACGAGGTATACAAATACGACAAACCAGGCACGAGCCTCCGAAACCTAATCCGCAAAGTCCTCCCCACTTGCAACCGCCGTCAAGTCATCAACACCGCTTTTGAGTTTCTTCCGGTCATCAAATGGGTCAAAGAATACCAAAAATCCTTCCTCGTCCCCGACATCATCGGTGGCCTCACCGTCGCTATACTCAACGTCCCCAAGCGATGGCCTACGCGAGTTTAGCCAGCATTCCTCCCGTTATCGGTCTCTACACGTCTTTCTTTCCTCCGCTTATCTATGCTCTTCTTGGGACTTCTAAACACGTCTCTCTTGGGATGTTCGCCGTTATTGCTTTAATGATGGGATCTGTGGAACAGAGTCACTTAAGCAAAAATGCTCTGAATTCTACAGTTACGGGAGAACTGGATTTGGACCATGTGTTGTCGGTGGAGATCGCCACTGCTACGACTTTTTGTGTCGGCATTGTCTTGGCGGCTATGGCTCTGCTTCAAGTCCAATTCATCACGGCTTATCTCAGCGATCAGCTGGTTGGAGGCTTTACAACAGGAGCCGCTTGCCACGTTTTCGCTTCGCAGCTGCCAAAGCTCTTTGCTGTCAAGATTCCAAACCATTCTGGGCTTTTTAAGCTGATCTACGTAAGTCTATCTTTTTTCTTAATGGCTTCAAGCTAATTTTTAGATTCTAAGAGACTTCTTCTCCAAGATCGGCACCACCAACATTCCAGACCTCGTAACCTCCATGATCTGCATTATTTTCCTCTTTGTGGGAAAGCTGTGGATCAACCCTATTATCACCAAGAGAATTCCAGTCCCAGTTCCCTTTGAGCTTATCGCAGTGGTCACTGCGACCCTTTTGTCCTATTTCCTGAATTTCCATAAGGATATGCACATGAAGGTAGTCTCCAACATTCCTACAGGGTAGGTCTCACTATTTCTGACTTTGGGTACACATAAGCTTCAGGTTCCCAGCCCCGCGACCTCCAAGATTCGATCTTATGGGAGAGGTGTTTTTAGAAGCCTTGGTTATCGCTATAGTAATCTATGTGGTGACGTTTTCGGTCGGCAAACTGTTCGCGAAGAAGCATGGGTATCGCGTGAGCGGAAGCCAGGTAGGTGACGAATTTGGGTTTGTTGACGTGAGTCTTGTTTGGGTAGTCTTTGAACTGTAAACAGGCTATTTTTGATCTATTTTTAGGTCTTTGATTGGACACCAAAAACCAATAGATTAGACCTAATTTCGTCTCAAGTTAGCTTTTGTAACCCAGTTGTTAGGCTTTTACGCAATGTAAGCCTAAGCGCTCAATTTCAGGAACTCCGAGCCCTCTCCATCGTCCAAATTATTTGCTGTTTCCTTCACTGCCACCCTGCAAGTGGTAGTCTGACCCGTTCTACTATCAATTCTCAGATCGGAACCAAATCTCAGGTCACAAGCTTTGTCTCAGCGGCGCTTATGTTGCTGGTGATTCTCTGGCTTGGACCTCTTCTCGAAGCCTTGCCTATGGTAGATCAGTTTTGGATCTAACAGCCTTAAAGTCAAGTTTTAGTGTATATTGTCTTCGATTATTGTAGTAGCGCTTCAAGGCATGTTTATGCAGTTCAAAGATGTCGGTTTGCTGTGGAAGACTTCTAAAATCGATCTCGTGAGTGCTACAAAGGCTCTAAGGATAGATGGTAATGTGTTTTGAGCTTTCAGGCTATTTGGCTAGTCGGCTTCGGCGCTACCGTAATCTGGGACGTCAGCCAAGGCCTTGCAGTAGCCATCGGCTTCGCCCTGGTCACCGTAATCTTCCGCTCCCAATGGCCCAAAACCGTAAAACTGGCCCAAGTCGGCGACACAAACCTATACCGAGATCTGGAACGATATGAGTGTGTCTAAATCTGGCCTAGAATTACTAAAAGTCCGATTTTAGTGTCCGCGAGGCTCATCCCCACATCGTGGTCTTCCGCTTTGACGCTCCTCTTCTGTTCCTAAACGTGGAACACTTCAAGGAAAGCGGAGTGAAGATGGTCGACGACGCGAATTCGCATCTTAAGGAGATCGACAGCGAGTTTAGTGTCAAATATCTGATCGTGGATGGGTCCGGATTTACCCATATTGACCAGATGGGCGTGAATGGCATTAAAGAGTTGACTGAGGATTTGAAGAGAGGAGGTGTGGATGTGTATTTGGCCAGCTGTAAAGGTATCTTTGCGTATCCTAAGCTCTAAATGATTAGTTCTATTTTAGCTCAAGTCCGAGAGCTCTGTCAGACCTGTGGCCTCTACGCGAACATTCCTAAAAGCCACTTTTTTCCTGACATACACGACGCGGTGCTATTTGCCTTAGAACAAGACGAGATGCAGTGTCAGCTTGAGAAGGAGGAAGAGCAAAATGGCCGTTTTTGAAGTCAAAAATTGTACATATGAATGTAAGCGAAACATAAAGAAAGTCTAAGGGCGGCTTCGAACTAGAGTGCTGAAACTGGCAGGCAAGAGCTTCACCAGATTGACTATTTAAACATTTGAAGTGACAAGCTGTGAATCAGATTTAACCTTCACGTGAAAATCACATTCTTTTGACTTTTGAGTAAATAAATGTTTATTTGATCGCCAAATTATTTCTCTGGGTTTTAGAGGCACTTAAGGTGTTGGTAGATGAGATGTTGGTAGATGGATTTACACTCTAATCTCCAAGCGAATCGTCGTCGTGATGCATGTTCTTGCCGTTGAGGATGTAGTACTCTCTTGTGATTTTCTTCCAGTCGATAACGGACTCAATACTCCAGTTTTTGCTCTGGCCTAGTTCTTCATTTTCGCCCAGTTCTGCAATTGGAAGTTTAGGGATTAGGATCTAGATGTGCTTACCATTCTCATCGGTGTTCATCCTTAAAGTAGGGCTGTTCCGGCCCTGTTGGCCGTTCATGGAGAAGGCGTCGATATTCTCTTCGTAGCGGAGGTCTTGTTGGGCTTTTTGGGTGCACACGCGCACTGAAATGGGGTTGGATGAGGTTTCCATCCCAAGATTGGAAAGCACAAAAATTATTAACCCTTTTAACCCAGTTTTCAGACGTTGGCTAGACCTAACAGGAACAGAACAACTTACACTTATTCCTATACGCCACCTTAAGCACAATAATCAGCTTGGTGAGCATGTTGATCGGCGAAGGCGTAGCTGAACGCTTATTCATTTGCCTAATAAGAATCGCTCGTCCGAACTTCCACTCCTTATCCGACTGTGCCTGGATCCGCTGATATGTGTCGGACATCATAGCAATCAGGAGATTGATCAGGACCTGAAATCAATTTTAACTACGCTAAGATCAAATTGCAGGACTCACAATCAACGTGACCATCATGTAGATTCCAAAAAGGACTTTTAGGATGATTTTCGCGAAATCCGGGACCAAATGAAGCGGCGGCATGTTGTCAGGTTCGACGAGTCCGAAAAGAGAGAAAAACAGCATTTCGAGGGTCTGTTCGGGTGAGGCTAAACGCATCAGTTCGGCGCTGTCTTCATCCACGGGTTGATAAGCAGGCTAGAATAGGTTTCGCTACAGTATCCTTAAAAAGTAGCTACCTGGAAAATCGATGTCACATGCAGAGTAAATCCGGCCACAAACAGCAGCAAGATGACTAAGAATCTGGCCAAATCGTACATCAGATCTCGGATAATGATAGCCCAGGGTCCGAAGAGATGATGCACAGTTAGGAAATCCAAATATTCCACAAAAGCGAAAAGGAGAGCGAAGGCGAAGAGCTGATTCTTGAGATAGAGCATGGTCCTAGCGAAATGAAGCTTCTCGTCGTTGTCAAGATGGGTTAACACCACAGCTGGGAGGAGGAAAGCGAGAACGTGGACTGCGATGGCCACGGCTGATAGAATCAGGATTATCACCTTAACGATTCCTAAGCCAGATCCACCGCCCACATTTGAGAGCTCTGAGACCAGATTCCCAGAGAGCCAGAGGAGCAAAACCCACTCGACCGGGTTAGGCATCACTGAGGTCACTTCGTACATCTTGTGTGTGATGTTGAGGACGACTACGGTAAGGAGCAGGGTGAAGTAGACATGGGAGACGATGTGGCACACGAATTTGATGATAGGAGCACGACCAATCCGGCTATCGAGGGGCAGAGAGAAGTAAAACCAGGCCGGAGGGCAGAACAGCACAAAGAGGGCAAAGGTGACGGTTTTGCCGAAGGACCAATCAACTTTTCCGGTCCAAATCTCGGTCAGATACCTTTGAACTGACGCGTAGGAGACCACTTCTTTCTGAAAACTCGATTTTGTGACTTTTAGGACGTTTTGAGGGTCTTCACCTGCTCGTTCTCGATCAGCACGTCTAACAAAGGTCTTCCTCGGTTATCCTTAGCTTTGAGCAGCAGAGCAGCGTTGTATTCAGTCGCCGTTATGCTGAGAAGCTCCACAGCCATGTTCTCCGCAAACACGGACACGTTGCTGAGGTCCTTAGCTCGCTCTTTCTCCTTTTCGCTCATTTCGCGGTAGAGACTTGAGAGCTTCACGGCGGTGTCGATGGGCGCTGGGCTCTGGAGGATGAATTCTTGGAGAGGTTCGTTGTCGTGGCCTTTTCCGCAGACCATCAGATCGAAAATGAACTGAAAAAAAGCTTTTTAGGACTCAAAAACCAGAAAACACATAATTAAAATGATTAGGTTTGGAGGCAGCATCGAACCCGGTAGGCCAAACTGAGAGATGGGAGCTTAACCAGATAGACTACACACAATAAATAAAATGCGGTTCAGACTCATTCCCAGACAGTAGCCATCGAACGACCGGTCGGTTTTCAATCAAAATTACTACAACCGACCAGCAAGCACTGCCTACAGCTCTCAAATGACGCCTTTTCAGGGTTGATCCCTTGTGTAGAACGTCTAGACACCTCTATTACCTTCCTGTCCTCCATCAACTGATGTGTATCATGCTTCTGCTTCAACAGGAACCGCAGGCAATCAATGTGGTTATGTGCCGCGGCGAAGCACAGCGGCACCTTCCCTTCCTTCGTCTCCGCCTGGGGATCAGCGCTGCTCTTCACGAACAGCTTCACCACATTCATGTGCCCCGCTTTCGTGGCGTAGTGCATTCCGGTCCAGCCGTTCTGAAATCCTCCTTATTTTCGGCTTCTTATTAAGGTCAAACCTGATCCATAACGTTGATATTCGAGCCTTGGGCTATCAGGAGTGACACCATCTCGTAGTGGCCGTTCATGGCAGCCAAATGAAGCGGTGTTCGTCCTCTCCAATCCTTCGCATGCTGTTGCTGGGTGGATCTTGAGAGGAGCATTCCTACGACGGCGATGTGGCCTTGCTGGGCGGCTAGATGGAGCGGGATCACGCTCTGACATGGTCAGTTTTAGAGGCTAAACAGATATGAATAGCCCAACCATTGTAGTGGAGGTAGCGTCGACCTGGACGCCTTGGTTAAGCAGCATTCGGACGAGAGAATCGTGACCAGATTGGGCCGCTAGATGGAGAGGAGTCAGGCCGTACTGAAATGGCACATTTAGGGTCCGGATAGGATAGATAAGGCTCACCTCGGTGGCGAATTCCTTAACCACATGGTGGTTATAGATGGGCGGCTCAGATCTAACGCTGGCGGGAACATGTTTCAGCATTTCGTTGACAAAATCCGATTTGCCGTAGTAGGCAGCGATGTGGAGAGCGTTCAAGCCGGTCTAAATAGACGTAAGAAACGTTAAAAACAAATGAGAAGTCCCTGTAACGTAACAAAAACATCAGGTTCACAGGCGGCACCGAACCCGGATTTTAAAACTCGCAGTGAAGAGCTCAATCATTCGCATAACGGATCTTTGTCACTCCAACGCCTATCTAACCCTAATGTCTGCCAAAAGCCCTACCTTTCTGGAGCACTTCTTCCACAAATTCTTATCGAACGCCTCCAAAATTGACACAAATCCGTTCTTAGCGCCCAGATGCAACGCTGTCATTCCATGCTAAAGCTTCAAAATTAACTCTTTTAAGCTCACATTCACCTACCGCATTCTCATCCTCAGCATTAGCCCCGTTTTCAAGCAAGATCTTGACAATGTTTTGATGTCCTCCGGCCGAAGCCATGTGCAAAGTCGTGGCCTCCATGGTCTTCGTCTTCGCATGAATCACCATCGCCTTGTCGATCATCATGAGTTCCTTTACGACGGCCAAACTGCCCTTCATGGCCGCAATATGAGCGCAGGTGAAGCCGTTTTGGTCGATCGCGGTTAGAACTGCGCGGTTGTTCTGCTTCATCTTAAGGAAAAGCTTCACGACGTCCGGGTAATCGTTCTAAAATGATCAAAGTAATTTAAGGAGAGCTAAGGATAAGGATATGATAAAGCTAAAGATAGAGCTTACCTCAGCAGCGAGATGCAGAGGAGTCTGACCCTTGTCATCCCTAGCGTTAGGATTCGCTCCTAAGGCCAAGAGGGTTTGACTGACGGCTAGCTGTCCACATCGAGCCGCGAAATGAAGCGCTGTTTGGTTATCCAGCGTGATCGCTTCTAAGCTAGCGCCGTGGTCTTGAACGAGGACGTTGACGACCTTGACATGGCCGTTCTGGGCTGCTAAGTGCAAGGGCGCTTCTCCGGTCTTCGATTTGCTGTTCACGAAGGCCTTGTTTTTGAGGAGAAGGTAGGTGAGCTGGATATGGCCGTTGGAAGCTGCCAGATGCAAGGCGGTCCGTCCGTTCTCGTCGAAAACGTCGATTCTGGCGTGGTGTTGAAGGAGAATCTGTGCCACGCCAGCGTGGCCACGGGCGCAGGCTTCAAGGAGAGGTGACCAGCCGTTCTAAAGAGGTAATAGTGGCATCTAAGAACCGCTAGATGTAGGCTTACCTTAGACTGCTTATTCTGGACAATCTGCACAGTTCCAGCGCCGATCTTATTGACCATAGCGAGAAGAACGGCTTCATTTCCACTCCTCGCAGCCAAATGCATTGCTGTTTCCATGTTCTAAATAGCAGAGAACACATACACAAGGTTAGGATACCAGAACTAAGCATAGCGAGCTCTCGACACCTAGCACAACCACAACCACGACTACATTCATGTTTTACGACGCCTTTCGCGCCTACCGCGTTCGTTTGGATCTCCACTTGGCCGCCGTATTCGATCAGGGCGTTGATGAGCTTCGCGTCTTCCCCTGGGTAGTGAAGCTGATTCGGGAGGATCATCGCCGCGTAGTGCACGCTTGTCATGCCTTCCTAGAATAGGAACCGGTTAGATTCGGGTCTTTTAGAACGCGCTAAAACAGCAAAAACGGATCACTTTTAGGTGGGAAATGAGCCCAAAATGACGACAGAAAAAGCCTAAATTCGTGACGAAAAAAAGGCATTTCAGAACGGAAATTTCACTTTTCGAATTATCATAAACAGCGAGCCAAAAGACCATTCTTGGACTTGAAAATGATTCTAAATTTGGTCACGTTTAAATGGAAATCAAGCCGAAATTAGAGCTAAATTAGGCGAAAAATCGATAAAATTAGGCCAAGAATGGTGTTTTTTGGGTTTCCGTAAATCCCAAAATTTAACCAAAAATAGGAAATAAATAACCTGACATATAGCCATGAAAGGCTCCAAAAATGGCCAGAAATGAATGGAACAACTGAAGCTTGAATTTCTCCTGGAAATAGCCAAAAACGACCCACGAATTTTCATGCAAAAAACAACAGCAAAAATACTTCGCGAAATGACTTTCTAAAAAATCTAAAATCGCTTCTGAACTACGAAAATGTGTGTTAAATCTTTCAGATCGGAGCCTAAAAATGGATGCTAAAAAGGATCAGAAATCTATCCACGAAAATGCCGAAATTGACCTATAACTCAAGCTTAAAATGAGCTCAAAATCAGGATTTTCCCTTTTTACTTTTCTTGTCCATTTTGAGCGTTTTTGGGCACAAAAATAACCTGAAACATAGCCATAAAATGCCCGCAAATCAGTCCAACAACAGAAGCTTGAAACCATTCTGAAATTTGCCGAAAACCACACATGAATTCTGCAAAATCAGTCCACGAATTTTCATGCAGAAAACAGCAGCAAAGGTCCTTCGCGGAACAGATTCAAAACCCCTGAAATCGTTCCTAAAAGTGGGCGAAAATGGGCGATAAATCTTTTCGATCGAATCCTAAAACGGCGATAATAAGAACCAAAAAGGGTTCCAGAAAATAGCCAAAAATGACCTACAAAACAAGCAAATGGCCACTGTCCAGCAACTGAAGCTTGAAGCCCTTCTAAAAATAGCAAAAAACCACACACGAATTCTGCAAAACCTGAAATCGCGCCTAAAACTCACATCAGTCCTGGCATTCACGAACTCCTTCACTTCCGCCGGTATCAGCCGCTCGCTCAAGTGCCCCAGGATCAAATCCACGGCGTCGTAGTGGCAAAACTTGGCTGCCACGTGGAGGGGACTCTCGTCGTTCTAAACATTACTTATAGCCTCTCTATTAGCCCGAAATTACGCTTACCTTGGACGTGATTCTAGGGTGCGCATCTTCATACAACAGCAACTTGATCATATCCTTGTTTCCACTCCTAGCGGCAATGTGAAGGCACGTTTCTCCGTCGAATTGAGGAACGTTGGGTTGGGCGCCGGATTTCAGAAGCATTTGGGCGCATTCGACGCCGTCAGCGCCTTGGAGAGCTGCGGCCACGTGGAGCGCGGTCTCGCCGATGACGCCGCCGTGGACGTGAACGTCGGCGCCGAATCCTAGGAGCGCTTCGACCACTGAAGCTTTGCCGGACTGGACTGCTACGTGCAGCGCTGTGTAGTTGTCCTTAACAAGCCCAAAATGTCCCATTTAAGCATGAGAATAAAGCGCTTACCTTGGTCCTAATATCCACATTCGTGCCCTTACTGATAAGCATCCTAACGACGTCATTAAAACCTGCAGCCGCTGCCGAATGAAGCCCCAAAGCGCCCCTCTTGTTCGGCATGTAGAGTGGGACTCCACGCTTCAGGAAGGCCAACGCTGTAGTCGCATGGCCACTCAGAGCTGCAATATGAAGTAGCGTGCTTCCGTCCTTCGTTCTAGCCCGTATTGAGCCCCCAAACTTGTCGATGAGGCTCTCGACCACGTGAGTATGACCCATCTCAGCTGCCACGTGCAAGGCGGTCTTGTCGTCCTTGTCCAGAATGTTCGAGTTGGCCTTCAACTTGTACATGAGCTTCAGCATCTGCTCGTCCCCAGTTCTGGCCACGTCGTGAAGAGGCGTTTGGCCGATGTTGTTCTGCTGGTTCGCGTTTTCGCCTCCGCTTTCGATGATAAGTTTTAGCATGGTGAGGCCTGAAATAAGGGGATTCTAGAGTATCTAACGTTGAAGACAGGGTATACCTTGCCTGGCCGCCAAATGCAGCGGTGTGTCCCCATTAGCGTTCGTCCTAAGGATCTGCTGATCTCCCTGGACGCTCAGAAGAAGCTGAACCACGGAGAGATTCCCAGCAGCCACGGCCAGATGAATAGGAAGGCTCTTCTCACCATCTTCGATCAATCTGAGTGCGCGGTTGTGCAGGAGTAGTTGTTGAACGACTCCATAAGCCCGAGAAGAGCTTCTGCTACAAGCGTAGTGGAACGGCAGTTGGCCCTTGGCTCCAGCGGTCTTCATAAACTCCATTTTCTTGTTGTCCACAAGCTTCTTCATCATCTCCTCGAAGGCGTACATCGCGGCGACGTGAACGGCAGTGCGTTTGTCCTTCGTGGTCACGTGGAGGTCTGCTCCCATGGTCAAAAGCCGCTCAAGGATCGTGTCACGGCCATCTTTAACAGCTAGGAGAAGCGTGTTGAAGCCTTGTTGATCCGTGGCGGTAAGGTCAATTTTGCCTTCAGTGGAATTCAGCATTGCTTCCACTTGGTGCCATTGGCCCTTCTTAGCTAAGAACAGAATCCTCGTCGATGGGTCAATTCTCGATAAATCCTCAAGCTTCAAAAGCTCCGCGTCCTGGACTTCTTGAGATTTTTGGTCTTCAGATTCCTTGCTAAGAGTTCCAGCTCTGGAGCGTTCTTCTGGTTTGATTTCGAGCTCTGTGGAGCCGCTATCAAGGATTGTTCCTAACATGCCGGTTCTGTGTTCCGGGAAGACGATAGGGCGTCCGTCAGGGGTGTGGGTGCGGCGGCGGTCGTCCAGGATTGTGCCTAGGATACCAGTTCGGGGTTCTGAAAAACGAAAATAAAGTATAAATTAAGGTTTAGGAGAGGACTAGAGGCCAGAGGCAGGTTTTATGACCTATAACGGGCGGATCTGCAATTAAATTCGAGCCCAATAACAGATTAATTACTGAACGAAAGCTTGATTGAGATCTGCTTTAGGATTTGGAAACATTTAGGTGGGATAGAAGCCGAATTATTCTCTCAGAACGTGAAATTCCCGCTTCCAATAGTCACAATGTGAAAGCATCAGCACAGAGGTCTGTCTTAAGGTCCATCGAGGTCCATCTTAAGCCCAAAACCAGTTTGAAATGTAGCCAAATGCGAAAAGTTGAAAATGCGACAGAATAAGAGTTTAATGACCCTTAAATGGCGGATCCGTAATTAAACTTTAACCAAATGATAGATTAATTACCATAGTAAGATTAATTACCTTTGTGGCCCCTTGATTAAGGGCCATAAAGCTATTTTAGGACTCACCATCACTAAACGAAACCGCCCTCGTCAATTTCGGCTTCTTCTGGGTCGACAAATCCTGCGTAGAAACGGCCATCTGCTTCCTCTCCTCGAGAATCTTTCCGAGAATTCCGGTCCTTCTCGGCGACACATACGGTGGCAGAGCGCCATTTGAATCCTGGCGTCCAAACTCCGGTTTCACCTCCCCAAGCGACATCGTGGATCCGTGCAACTCGCGGAGTGCCCTCCCCAACATTCCGTTCTGGCGGCTCTTCTCCTCTTCCGGACTATATTGGGCCATTTGTCGCAACGGGGGAACGCGAATATTATTTCGAATTGGCACCTGACGAAGGGGACGCCATTAACACGGTGATTTCGTGGATTCATAAATCATGCGAACCTGTTCGGGTTTGGCGCTCCCGTTGGCGAGGGGCGGATGACTGCCGTTGGAGGTGGTCGTTGTGGGCGTTTGGTGCTCCATCCACAGAGCGCTAGCGAGCATTCCGCGGGGGATGTCTCCGTTGGTCTTGGATGTACCGTTGGAGATTGTTGGGTTCATTTTGAATTGGCAGGAAGATATGAAATATAGGGTTGAATGCTAATGGAATTTGAGCAGTAGAGGGAATATCTGAAACAAGAATAAAGAAACTAAAGAAGCTGTCAAGAAGCTAAAGTGGAGCTCTAAAACTGATTATCTTCATTAAGCCATGATAACTTAAAATGGGTAAATAGAAGCCAGCAAAGACAAGAAAAAGAGCTGTTTGAAGATTCACTCAAAGAAGCTTTTTTGTGTTTTTTGTACTATTAGCGTTTAGGCAATGTTCTCGAAACTGTATTCCGATTTTAGCATTCACTAACGCGGATAAAGCTCTATCTAACCACTCACAGAGGTCAACGAACCTATTCTAGGTTGTTCCCTAATCGACGAGCTCTCTAAACAGAACCTCTGCATTCAAGCTTCTATAAGATTTTCATGTGACTTATTTGGCGTTTAGCTTAAAAACAGCAAAAACGATGGTCCCGAATTGTGCGCAGGATGCCAGTTCGGAATTCTAAAAAGTGTAGTTTAAGGATATCGGACATGGGGTGTTTTGTGAGGTTACCTGAAAAAAGAGGCCAAGGACCAATTTTCCAACTGACCAGTTTGGCCTTTAGTTCGAAAAACAGGTAAACCCCTAAGGTGTGTGGTTTCTAAAATGGTCATTCTAAGTGGGACGTAGTTGGGACCATTTTGGAAACGCTTTGTAAACAGAATTTGTTCCATTTTATGCAGAAAACAACAGCTACGTCATCTACGGCTGACTTATCCGCAGATCTCGAAATCCAGACCTTGCCTAATCGACCATTTCAGCACGTGAACGTAGTCACATACATAACTTAACCTTAAGAAACAATTCCACATGACGCAAGACATCAGCTTATTTCGGTTAACCGAGTGCCTCGTTTGCTTTTTGAGGATAAACAGCGTGACTAATGGGTTTTGGCTTCACTTTGAAAGGACGAAAAACAGCTCCAATCTGAAATTTCGAGTTTCAATCTCTAACTTTAGCTTACAAAACGAAAAATTGCAGTTCAAGGATGAAACAGTGTCATTGGCTTAGAGAAGCTTAGAATCAAAAAATGCTAATTTTGACAAGGCAAGCAATTTTCAGACCCTCAAAACATTACCCTTCCCTCCTCCTCCACCTTCCCAGGACAATATCTAATAGCAGCGATATTAAATTGAAATTTTCGTCTTTTCCTCTCCTCGTCTCCTGCGCGCGCGAAAATTGCGGCACATCTGGAGGGCGGTGGCTTGAAGAGCGAAGGAACGTTTATGTTCTTCGCGCACTCCCCTCGCGGTGTGGCAATTGACTAAAGCTGCCCGAACACAGGGAGCAGCACAAGGTGCATCGATCCATGAGCTGCAATACCTGGCGATTAGAGATTTCGTCGCCGACCGCGGGCCATTGAAGACGCCGGTGGAGGAGAAGAGAGGAGAGATTTAGGCTGGTGGTCACTCAAGGTGGACAATTTGGGCCTCACGTGGGTGGCCGTGGTCAATGCACCGCGAAATTGCCGAAAAACGGAGGAGAGTGGCTGTAAAGTGGACGTTCATGTTTGGGTCTTGAAGGTTACAACAGACTATTTTTGGAAATTTATGCAAGCTACAATATAAATTGCAATCTTATCACAATAAAGGCCTACAAGTAGCAATTAGAGTGTCGCCATCAGCCCGGCAATTCATCTGGATACAATTTTCATTAGTGAGTCGAACCAAATCACAACACAGATCAAAACTCCTATTTCAAAATGCTTTCAAATCAACTTGTAAGCATCCGTGTTGTAGGAGACGCTGACATCGCACTTTCGATCGTCGGTTTTTTCTCGAAGTACTAAATTTTTATATGGCTTTTCTTCAAAGCCCGCGCTCTCAAGAATACCACGAAGCTGAGTAAGATTTTGGGAAAGGTGTTGGTCCATAAGGCTCATTAAGCTTGAATGGATCATAAGGCTTAAAGCGACACAGACATCGCATTTTTCGTCGTTTTTTGAGTGCACGGATCGCGCTCATTTCTGACGCAGGAGGGTTTTCAAAGGCGCTGATCACGATTCTGACGTCAGAATGGCGAGAAACGGCTTCAGGACTCCGCAATATGGCAAAATTCGGATAAGACAAAAAAGAATTTTACAGGTCGTTGAGCGGTCCCGACGCGATTACCCCGCACAAACCACAATAGGCTACGACGAAAACGGAGTAATGTGGTCTTTGGTCGGATTTTTGTGTTTATCGCGTTGTGGGGACGTGTTCAATCCGAAATCCACTCAAAGTCCTACAAGAAATTTCGCAATCGCAAAGAAAAACGACTATTTTGACCGCCGAAAAATTGCGAAGCCGATCCCATCGCAGCCGACAGCGCTCCCTACGTAAAGCAAACTTAAAAATAATTAACACAATTTATTTTTGGCTTTCATTTAGAATGAAGGTCTACAAACAGCGATTAGAGTGTCGCCATCCGTTTTTAAAGTGATTCTAACTCCGTTCTTCTTGATAATGCGAACATGGGACTCGTCCTGACCAATCTCATATGGATACGTTCTCACATGCTCGAAAAACGCTTCAAACCTGTCTTGAGCATTATCAACAATGAGGCTAAGCTTATAGTCCGGGTCTTCCATGTGTTTGTCGACATAAGCCGTTAAGAGATCCATGCTAGGGATGCAGCTGTTCTTTGATAGCAGGAGCGTATCTAGAACATTGCTGAATAACAGATCTTCACAAACTTCGTCTTTCCAGCCAATGAGATCACAATATTGCAGTTTCTCCTTGTTTTGAGCCTCAAAAAGAGTCTTGCTGGCAAGTCCGAAATATTCTAACTGAAAGATGACAAATGACCTGAGAAGATCGTTTTCGACAATAAGATCTTGGACCTCTTCATCCATGCAAGCAAATTCTGAGTCTTCTTTCAGATAAGCCCAAACAAGCTTTAGTAGATTCAGCTTTTCGGACGCCTTGGAGACATGAAAATGACCTCTTTCGATAAATCTGCCGTAAAAGGTCGCTGTTTTGATGTACGCAAATTTAGGGTTCAAATCCGTTAATTTCAAGGAAGGCCCGTTCTCCTGGCTTTCAGTAAGCAAATTCCAGTGAAGCTCGTTCGATCCAGGTTCTTGCATTAAAGCGAAAATGTAGGTACTAGAGCGTTCTTGATACGATGTGGAGCTCTTAGACCAGGTTGCGTTGTCAAGATAAGCTACATGGATTAGATTGTCGCTGGCTAGTTGGCTGACCGCAGATTCACAAAATGCGATGGGCAGGTCATCCATGACAAATTTATGGGAATGACGCTTGAAATTGTTGGCTGAGGCATCGATTTGGAGCTGTGGTGTGAAAACAACGCAGTTCAATAAAGGGGACTTAAGCTTTGTTGGAAAAAGCGAACGCTCAGTCCACAATAGCACATAATAATCTTTATGTACTTATTCAAAATCCAGATTGTAACCAACCAATCCTACAGCGAGCATTTTAGCAAGATTACTAGATTTATTCGAAATGACACAGAAGACACAAATCTACTGCATTTCCGACTGTGAGATACTCTATAGTGTTCTACTACTCAATAGTGTTTTTAACAGTCACGATCCAAGTCATATACATTCTAAATTTGCTGTGGTAAACTCGAAACTTGCATTTCCGACTGTGAGATTCTTTCACTTTTGGAGCTAGCACTTCTTAGAATAGCAGGAAGGTGAGGACAATACGGCAGGTCTAGCAGGTATGAGCTAAACTTTGCTGAGGTTCTAAGCCAGGTTAACAATTGTAAAATGTCGTTTTTGCTTAACCAGAGTTCGTCCACAGCTTCATAATCTTTGACCCGAAAGTCCAAGTGTGTTCAAGAAAGCTTCCAGCCAAAAAGTTTGCGGTTTTCGGCTGAGGGTTTGCCCACGATCCGAATTCAATCGGTATTTTCTGTCCTTCTTGAAGCTCCGCTCTACAAGCCAGAGATGGAACTTGTTCCAAGACAGTTTCCAAAATCAACTCTGATGGTGCAGCTGCCTCGGTAATCGATTTCAGGCATTTTAGGCCCATTTTTTTTGAATTGTGAGTGTTCTACCGAAGGTTTGTCGATAATGCTTATCTTCAATCGTTCTTTTTGCGGTCTCTTAAAGGGGGTTGTATAGTTCGCTTCGCGCGAAACTCGCGACGTTTTCGCCATACAAAATCGGCAAATTTCTGTCGCGTCTGCGACGGCCACCCGCAGCAAATCGCGAGGATGCTGTATAGTTGTGAAATCTCTGTATAGTCAGCGCGACAGTCACGCGCTTTTCGCAGTTTTGTTGGGAAGCAAAAGTGTCGCGCACGACGCAAAATGATGATGCCGCTTCCGACCGGCATCATCACCCGGGATGAGCGCGGTCAAAATCTTGTGGGTTTCCGGGGTTTTCAGACTAGAGTTGTTGAAGCACCGCATCTCTAAGGGGTCAGACCCGGAGTCCCACAAAAAACAGAGAAAGGTGTTTAAATTCCATAATTTTGGAGCAAATTTAAAGATTGTTTGGCTGTTTGTCGGATTTTTGGCTATCAAACTGCTATTTTCTGCGCGCAATTCCATGATTTGCCAACCTCGACTCGTCCAGACCGTGGCGCGCGAAGAATCCAAAAAATCACGAGCCGTGCGCGTAAAAAACTATACAACCCTCTTATTGCAGATCTTAATTTCATTTAATTGACTTATGCACAAGACATTAGTAACAATCGCGAAAGTTTCATGTAGAAGATCACATAAAGTGAGCGGAAAAGGTATATAGAAGAGTCTTAACATAGCAATTAGTTCCAAAATCAACAACTACAACAGCGGCAATGATCTCAGGTTCCCAATCTGACATAGACAACATCACTTAGTCACAAACAAAGATGCAAAAGAAGAGCGTGTGATAAACGTGGGAAACATGGCGGGTAGATTACATAATTTGTACAACAAGTGACCGTCCATTAAATCCCTTATTCAGGAGTACAAAGACAGTGTATGGTCAGGTGTCCAAGCTGACAAACAGTGCTGTAGTTTAGGGGATGACGATGACGTTTCACAACAACAATTCAGAAAGTATGCATAGCAAATGAGGTTAGGTCATAGGTGTTTGTGTCAATGAGGTTGAAGACGGAACTTAGAAAATGACTAATTACCACTTAAATCAAGCACTGGCTACAGTAATCTATTTAAAGCTGTTCTTAAGTGCATCTATGAAATCTTCACGACTCGAAAGGTTCTTTTCAAACTACTTTGTGCAAGCAACCTTTAACGAAAACTTCAAAATTTGAAAAATAGTTACGTTGCTTGTCGCTGCTTTTTATGGTCATAGTCTGATAAGCGCCATGCAGATTATCTGAAGTGCTCCCATCTTTGACGACCGTATGGACAAAGATCTCATGTCGCCATTCGTTAAATAAATTTACGATATTGTTGGGCACAGTTTCAAGAATTTCTGTGTCACACGTGCCGTTGAATCTTATTTAAGGGTACAGTAGCGTTCGGCAAGGGTTTCTTCAAGCTATGTTGATTAAACAAAAAACCAAAATTTAGATTCAAATTTGTTTAAGCAACACGTTTTGCGAACTCTGACATTTGTTATATCGCAACGCCAGAAAAGTGTGCCAAAAATGCAGGATTACGGCTAGTGTAAGTGCTTGAAACAATCCTCTATGTTTGTGCAGTCCTCTATGTATCGACCTTGCACAGTAATTAATCCTTACCCACTTTGTCCCTTTCCTATCTTTCTGGGTCGCGGCAGCCTAAATTGCAGGCCTGTCGGCCAACAAAGCAGCAACATCTCCTTCCTCCAATCCCTTTCTGCCGCATCCAGCCTCGCCGCCGTCAGGTTGTATGCATGACAAGATCCGCGTTGCGATCATCTCTTAATCGTCGCAATTTTCTCTTTTGCTTATGCATGAGTAACTATGCAAATTTGCAGCGATGATGTTTGTAAACGCCGCTAATGCTCCCCAGTCACGCACACCTGAGTCCCGAGGTTTGAGGTCCGAAATCTTACGGTGGTCGTAAATTTCAGGCGGCATGGGATCAAAGAGGAAAGCCGGAAAGAGTGGGTTTAGGCCAAGGATGAAATGATTAATGGAGAAGTGGTGTTGTTTTATGTTGAGCAAGCTGAAGTGACCGCTTTGTTGATTTAAGATTGGGCAGCTGTCGGGAGGGGAAGAGGAGTTGGGACAACTGACGAGGGTTTGGACAATGAGGGATCAGTTGAGATTGCTTAATGGGGTTGGGAGAGGTTGGGACAGGATTAATGGGTTAAGGAAGGTCGGAGGGCAGTTGGGAAATACAGGAGTGGACTATAAATCACTTTTTGGACTGGTGGACATTTTCTCTATCCAGACTCTTTGTCAAATTTAAGAACATTGTTAACATCTCTCTGGTCGTTCATCGTCCCATCCTAAACGTAAACCCCGGATTTCGAGTCCATTAAATGATAAATCGTGTCCTCAAATTGCGCCGACACAAGAACACATGTTCTTAAATTAGCCTCCTTGTAATAACAAGACCCACCTCGCAGCGCTAAGTGATTCATAGCAGGTGCGTAATCCGCAGTTTACACAATCTACATCGCCAACACCAACCCATCAATTATCCCAGGACGACAAGTTTGCATATAGACGACTTATTTTACAAATCAGCTGGGTTTGAAACGTTTCAGCGTCTTCAAGAGTGTATAGTAAACTAAGATATAGCCAAAAAGGTCTGAAACAGTCATAAATGGCGCTGAGCACAAAATAAGGCTCAGTTTCGGATATAACAGTGCTCCCAAAACCAGCCTGCATTTTTTGGCTCTTCGTGACACCCATCAAAAACCGCATTTCCATAATTTTCCGACTGTCGCATGTTAAGTACAATTGCGGCCGTAAAGTTGCCGACTATTCGGCGCCTCTGTGACGTCGCCTGCACTTTTCTGCATTTTTACGTGCTGTTTTTGCCCTGTGCACGTTTGGAATTAAGTCGTTAGGTCTTGTCTTATCTTATCGCGTGTGGGCAATCGCGATTGCGTCTGAGACGATAAGGAGATTAGCGTGTTGGACAATGTTTGTCCTAAGCGTTAGGAACACAGGTTGCGCACCTCAAAATAGTTGATCGGATTTGGAGCCTCAACCGCAATTTTTGGTTAAAAACCGGTCTAAAGAGGGTAGCGCATGTTGCTCCTTTGCCAAAGAATTGACTTTTGAGCTTGGATTTGGTTTTTAAAACGATTGAAACCGCAATTTTTAGTTCAAAAAACGGCTTCATTATAACAAGGTCATTATTAACCACATTTCCCCTCTGCCAGCAGCTGTTTTCGGTCTCCCCATAGAACACTTTTTTCATTTCCCTATTCTATCTCCGTTAACCTACCGTAACCCTTTTTCCACGCAGTCACGCACGATAGGAATGCTCAATCTGTCATCCGCTGTAAACTACGTTTTCCGCTTGATTAATGACCCTCTCAAAAACCGTTTCTTGGCCACTTTCGCTCCCACGACTCCATTATCACATTTCTTCTGTAATCTGCTAATCCTCGTCGTCCGGTCGACCGTTCCAAAGCGATCTCATTATCACCAGGCGATTCTCAGCGTTCACAGGGAAATACGATAATTGCCCATGCGCGAAGGATTCCTTCGATCGGCGCTAATTACCTTATCCGTCACGGTCTTCGACGACGAAGACGAAGGGAGCCTTGTGATGTTTATGCAACCCCGCGTGCAGGGAGAAAGAGAGACTAACCGGTCTTCGTTTTGGGTTTTGAAGTCTCTTCAAATTGTCTAAAAAGCCTATTTTTGTATGATTTCGCGTTTCAACTACATTCTAACGCTCAAAATTGTGACTCAAGAATGTTTACAAACCCGCTCTCAAAAACTAGTTGGCCGAGCTTTTTGCATGAAGTCGGAACGGCTCCTTAAAGCATCCCAAGGACACTCAACTGAACCGCTTGACATGCAGTCGTCCCGCGCTGCGCTCTGGCTTATAATCTTCGTTTGCGTAATAAGGAGCGAGTGGAACTGAGAGCTTGGACGAGTGCTCACTTGTAGGCGCTTGTTTTGGATCGGATTTTGGTTTCTCAAATGTTAGTTTCTGCTTTAGGATATTTATGTCGTGGATTTGCCAGGATTAGGTTTTTGTCTATTGACAGCTTAATTGTGTTTAAAGGCTTAAAGTTGGTCACTAATTTTACCTTAAAACGATGGAAACGAAAATACCAAAAAGAAGTATTTCTTATTGGTCAGGCGTGAGAGATTATCTGCCAATGTGCTCTGGTTTAATTAAATCCATTGGTGAGTATAATGGCCCATTTTGACAAAGAAGACCATCTGCCTTCGGAGCCAATCATAAGCTTAAGTTTGCAAAAAAAGATTTTTAACGCCTCTAACGCTTCAAAAAATGTCGTGCTAACCTTAAAACCAAAATCTGCTTACAGGTCTTATGTGGCTTAAGCCTGTTTTAAGTCCGCTTTTCACCCAAAAGCTTTCCTGTCTTTTCTAAGATGGATATCTGAGTTTCCCCATCAACCAAATTCTGCTATTCAAAGTCGTTCTCCTGTCCCATCTCGCCCTCATTAATCAAAGCTGCTCTTTTCCATCTTCCAAAAATTGTTAGTAAACAAATCCCGCTTCCAAATATTGTGACACATTTCTGACACTTCCTTTGACATTCCCTTAGCTTTGGGACCTCAATCTCCTCCTCCTCCCCATTAACTCCTTTTTTGAACTACCGCGCGTTTGTTTTCGCCCTTGCGCAATAAGCCGGATTTCTGGACAAACCATAAATTAAGAGGGGACAAGCGTTTGTGGCCCGCTTGTAATCCGGCGTTTCCTTGCCGCCGCGACAAATGCGCCTTGTAATTGACCTAAATAGGGCCTTGGCTGCTTCGGTTGCTGGAGATGGCTGCTGAAGACCGCCAGGCAATGTCACCTGTCGCGCAAACGTCGAACGGGCGGCGGCGCGTCATTATACGGCTGCTCTCCGCGGCTCCTCGCGTGTCCGTCCGTCTTTTCGTGTGCCTCTGAAGCCCCGCCCCGCCCCCCAGCGGTGGCTGGGTAATAGGCATGAAGGAAGGTCGAGAGTTGTTTCACCTTTCTTTTGCTTTTTAGCACACCGTTGTCCATTCGAGCGACCCTCAAGCGACCAGAAAGACGCCCGCTCGGGCAATGCCCACTTGAAGCCGTGTTATCGACTCCGAACATGCGATTTTTGTACTTGACGCTGCTGTTCTTGACGGTAGCGTGGAACGGCGGAGGCGCTCAGCTCGCCGATACGATCTGTAACCGGGTGAGTGGAAGTGGAAGTCTTTTATGCCTGTTCGTTTATGTGTTTTTGGTATCGTTTTGGGAGAGAATCTCTAGTTTTAGGGTTTCATGGTCTTGGGCAGTTTTGGGGTCATTTGGAAATGTTGTTGGGTCTTGTATTTAAAATCTTTAGAGTGCAAATCAAAGGCCTTCAGAACCAAACGAAGGTGGAATTGTTAAAAACTGAAATAAGTGTATTAAGAGCTAAATAGCCATATTGCGTTCACTCAGCTTTAAGGGAAAACAGTGGACCTAACTCCTTCCATAAAATCAAGGTTCAAAAATTGTATTTTATAGCCAGACTCGAATCTAAACGCAATATTTTAGGCGGCGTTTGAGTGAGTTTCCGGGAGCTTTAGAAAGTTAAAATTGAAGAGACTCAAAAAATTATATTAGTATGTGATAGTGCTTCAACCTAAAAATTGAAGTTATTTGGTTTCGCGCTTTCAGATCAATTGTTAGGTTGTTTGCAAAACGCCTTCTGTTTCAAAACCTCTTCAAAAAATTAGCTTTTTCGACTTAAAATTTTTAGATTTTTCGGTTTTTTAGTTTTGCGCGTTGAATCAACATTTTCTCGTTTTTTGAGCATTGGATGAACCCTGCATTTCTCTAATTTGGGATTGTTCTTGTCAACAGAAGCTCTTCCATCCCAAAAACGTCAAAAAATTCTTTGCCTATAATTAAAATTCACGTTCAGTGAAGTGTCGTGTTTGCGCACAGTCGCCTGCACACGTTGCTGCGTGAAGAAGACGCAGAAGCGGCGACGAGATTGGAGATAAGCGGCGTTGTCGTTCGACTGATTTTACGGTCGATTGGACAATGTTGCGAAGTGGACGTTGAGCGCTCGCGTTGTTTACCTTGCGATTATGCAATATTGTTAATGGAGAGGCGAGGGAAAGGACTTGTGTTGGATGTTTGGTGAATTCATAAGGGCGTTAGAGATGAGCCATGAAGCGTGAAAATAGGAAGCTCTTCGAAAGGTAACTGAGACAAAAGCTGATAAAGATCTTACGTTCGAAGGGGAACGCGGACACGTTTTTACTGCAGGTGCAGGGGTACCCGTGGAACGGTTTTTAGGACTCAGGCGTTTGACAAGGCCAGTCTTAAAATCTCATTTCCTGCCGGAATCCGTCCTTAACTTATTCCATCCCAAATGACCACCCAAACCGTAACTTGATACTTCCTACCGCTCGCAACTTTCGATCTACCGTAATCCGATTTTTCACGGGTCACTGACCCTCGGCGGAGTTAAATGTTTCTCCGTTCCCTAATCGCTCTTTGTCTACCGTAACTCAGCGGCTCAATTGACTCCTAGCGGCGGCAGATGAATTGTTGCAATTATTATTAACTCGATTCGAGGCGGTGTTGCCATGGGAGCTCTTTGAAAGTCTCTTGAATAGGATGTCAATTGCTATTTGCATAATCTAATTTGTGGGTAATGGGAGTCGCGGCGTCGCGTGTCGTGAGATCAACTCTGAAAGACGACTGAGTCGACAGCTTGGGAAATTGCGGGTTTGGAAATTTCAAATGACAAATTTATTTATCAAAGACAAAAGCAGCAAAAAATTTTGTCTTTTCAGGCTTCACAAGACTTCCACAAAGCTTCTTAACGTTGTGCAATATCGAGTATTGAAATATCAATCCCCTCTTTCAAAAACAGAACGACCCAGACGTGTTCGTTCGTCCGGCACGAAATCATGTACGCTGCCTGATCTGTGAGGGGCGGTATACGGTAGTTCAGCTATTGTGGCTTTTTACACTTTTGCATGCGGCGAGCGACAAAGCGGTGTTTTGAACGCCGGTGGACGAGTTAGGCATTTTGAGGCAGTAAACAGGCTTTTGATAAAAATTTTGATAACAAGAGTGTTCCTTGATCCAAAAAATCGTGCCAGCGAGGCGCGTAGCGCTGAGACTATTACAAAATGAGTTTTGTGAGGCGCGAAGCGCCAAACAGTTCTTTAAAGACTTTGAACAACAGACTTTAAAGTCACTGAATCATTGAAAAATCGATGTTTACAAAAGTATCAAATTACAATGTCAAATTTGGAATGTCGAATATCGCACAGCCCTAATTCCAAATTCAAACATAAACGCAACAGTAGCCATACGTTTTCCCATATTCTCTGTTTACCGATTACCGTGTCAACAGCCTGCCAAGTAAGTGTCCTCTCAAAATACTCGCGTCGCTCGCTTTCAAGTCCGCCTGTTCGCGAGATGATCCTCTGTTTGCGAACATCTCCTTCGAGGTCACTCCATCTCCCTTGGTGTTCTTCCCCAGACCCTAAACTCCTCCGCGAGTAGCACATTTACAGTTTCCTACCGTAATCAACACACCCTAAATCAATCATTTTTCAACTTTCGCTTTTGAATAAGCTTGAGAAGCGTGTAAATTTAGCTTTGATTTTGTCGTTTTGAGTTAATTTTTCATTATTTTTCCACTTGACGTTCTAAAAATCTCTTTCGAGGTCATCTCGAGACTCCTAAACTCCTCCTCGAGTGGCACATTTACAGTCTTCTACCGTAATCAGCAAACCCTAAATCAATCAAATTCTCCTTTTTCAGGGAACGAAGTTCGAATGTCCGTGCGCAAGTTGCCTGGATGCGTCGCCGTTCAGGAGCGACAACCCGACGTCGCTGCTCGAGTGGATATCCGTCGCCTTTGCGCACTGTAGCCAGCTGCGTGGGACGCTCGTCGAAGAGAAGATCCGAGCGAAGATCGCGGGATGGGTAAACGAGGAATGCGGATCTGTGCTCAACTGCCGCAAGGAGGGAATGGACAGAGCGGTGCAGGCTTGTAATGTTGTCGTTGGAGACTTCAGTTGTGAGCCTAAAAGGAACAACAGGATTCTTTTAGGATTGGTCAAGAACTGTTCGGAGAACTTTGACAATGGTGAGCTTATCAAAAACGTCGAAGTTTGGGTTGAAACCCGAGACATCGGGATATCCCAGGCTGTCGAAATCTCTTTGTTCTTACCGAACCCCGAAATTAGGAGATCATACTACTCTGTTGCCAACCGCTGGCGATCGCGCCACTCGCTCTCATGGAAAGTGTAATGAACTGACCCAATTAAAGACGTTTCCGTCTTGGCGCGTGAGTACTTCGCCCTGTTTCATTCATGATTGTCTGTCTTCGAAGGCGTTCTTGTTTAGGGTGTTTATTGATTTTTGGGGTTTTCGCGCACGTGGGTGATTAGAGGAACCATAAATTTCCATTTAGTCTTATTGGGACGGTTTTTCAGTTTGCCGTCTTGTAATTTCAAATTTTAAACTATTTAGTCATTTTAAATTTAAAATGTGGATTTTGAGATAGTAAGACCCTTTGGCTATCATGCCAAAGGATCAAATATAAGGTCAACTTTGTTTAAAAATTAAAGTCTGATTTACTCTGCAAAATTCTTAATTAAAGAATCATGTGAAAGTAGTAAAACTGGTCACATTTAAACTCGTGCATCCATCTCAAATCATAGTGAAATCGAATTTTAGACCAAAAATGGTTGAAAAATGAAAATTAAGAATTATGTAAAGTTAGTCAAATCTACCACATTTCAGCTTCTTAGTCATTTTGAACCTGAAATTCGGCTTCTGACATAGTAGACTTAAGGTTCTTAAGCCTACTTTCTTAAAAACCCCCGTAACTTCTTTTGGTCCGATGACAAACGCTTTGATTCATCCAAAGCAACTGTGAAGATAAACTTCGTGACGCGCGCCGTCCTTTTCGACTGGCCTTTTCTTTGTAAGGACAATGGCTTCAGTGAAGCCTAAAAATGTGCACATCCGTTGACTATGGAATGCAGTCAAAAACTGACCATTACCGTCGTTCACTCGCATCCTTAACTGCTTGAAGAGAATCATGGCGGGTTCGCTTCAATTTGTCTAGATTAATCCGATCACCACTCTTGAAGACGAAGCACTCTTGAAGACGTATTCGTGAACACAGGCACCTCGGTTGTACGTCGTTGTTTCTCGACGGGCGAAGAGATTCTCAAAATCACATGTGGCGTCGGGCAGCTCTTTAAAACGTTCCTTCAAGCTGTTGGCCTTTGATCCTAAAAGTTTCCGATCAGCTGAAAAAATTCAAATTTGACTTTAAAATTAAAAAACCTAGTTAGCTTTCAACCTTGCACTACAAGCTGCTTCAAGCTTTAAGCTGGTTTAACTTTCTTTTAAAGCTTGAAAACTCAGGGGTTATCTTTTACGCAGATAGTCGTGATTTTAGCAATTTTAAGCGTCTTCTTTACGATAAACTCTAAAATCGTTAGTTGACTAAATGTGCTCAAGTAAGCTTCTGTTAAGTGCTATTTACCTTTACATTCCTTAGCTTGAAAAGGTCCTGTTTCAGGCAACCTCCTTTCCTCAAGTTTACTTGGGTCAGTAATCCAATCCCGGGAGCACCTCCTCTCCTTCGTCCTCAACTCGGACCTCATCTCAGTACTCAAGGAAAAGAAGTTCCCCAAAGCGACCTCCCCAGCGACCACGTCAACGACTTCCGCAACCACCTCCACATCCTCTCCTCCCTCTACCGTAACCCTCACCACAACCACGATGACGACTCCCACAAGATTCTACCCCCGTCCGATGCCGACCACCTTCTGGCCACCCTGGATGTCGGTCGCGTTCGAAGCGTTCTGTGGTCTCTCCTTTGTGGGATTCTTGCTTTGCTGTCTTGCCGTGCGCTGCCTGGCTTGCGATCTTAACTGGCAGCAACTGACTTTGGGAGGGTGGGTCAAGCATCGGCACTACAAGAAGGCGACCATGGAACTATATTAGTTCTTATCCATGTACAGTATCCAACCAGTTACTCCGACTCAATGCCAAATTTAGTGTAATAAAGTTCTCTTATCTTATATTTAGTGTGAACTACACACGTTCAGCCTCAAACGTCTTTAGCTCAAAAAGCTTCACAATTTTCGACGGCGTCCAGCTTCCAATCAAAGCCTCAGAATTCCTAGGACGCACTTTGCACTGCATTCTGAAGTTGGATCCGTTCGGGAATCGGAATCTCTCGTCGTAGCCAGTAAAGCCTCCGCTTACGTTAAGCTGTAGGAGTTGGCGGGTCTAAAAAGAGAGGTGAGGTTGGAATGCTTTAAATACATGCCTCTCCAGTGTCCTCATCCTCGAGCTCACAGAGAACGTCGTAGCTTCGGTGTTTCTCGTTAAATTGGTCGTTCCATTGGTCAGGTTCAGTCCAGCGGAGGCGGACGTGGTAGACGTCGATTTCTTCGCCTTTTCCGTTTCTGGAAAAGGGCTTGGGATGAGGCAAAAGCTCAATATTCAGAATTTGAGTTGAGGAATTTGAAGCGCCAAAAAGATGTATCCTTGTCTGTCTTTAGCCTTATTGCTCAATTCAGGAGTTGAGCAAAGAAATCTGAAGCGTTAGAAAACCTTATTCTGATCCGTTCTATTTATTATCTGTTCTTAGCCATATCCTGAAAAATCTTTATTTGCTTTTAAGCAAAACCTCAATTTTAAGCCTAATCTGTCGTCTATCTTCAAAATGAAACCTAATCTAACCTTGAGCCCAACCTCAAATTGAAGCATATTTTAAACTTAGGCTAAACCCAAAGGAAAGTCAAATCTGATATCGGGCTTAGCCTTAAAATGAAGCTTGATATAACATCAGGTCTGATCTAAAAATTAAGCTTTATCTAACCTTAGGCACAACCCCTAACTTATGCTTAAACTGACATTGAGCCCGACCTTAAATTGAAGTCTGTTTTAACTTTTGCTTTACCATCCCTTTGGGAACCTAAAACCTAATCTTGTTCTATACTCAACCTGAAAGTAAAGCCTAATCTGACGTTGAACCTGACTTCAATTTGAAGCCTCTGAGGCCTAACCTCAAAATGGAGTCTAATCTGGCCTTTGGTTCAACATGGAATTGAAGCCTACTTTAACCATATTAAAAGCCACTCTAACCTTATCTCATTTCTCTGTTTTCTAAGGCCTAACCTTGATTTGATTTTAGAGGTACGAGTCGAATGACACCATTGGCCTTACAATGATTCCTAATCTGAAATCGGGCCGAGCAAAAAAGCCTGATTCGACTGTAGTTTCAAGACCTGTAAACACAAAAAGTACGCTTAAGCATGCTGCATTCATCCAAAGCAAGCATTTCAACTCTCAATTTGTAAATCTAATCCTCAACTTCCAACTTACGGTGACTTGGTCCTGGTTACAAAGAGCCTTACTCTCCCAATCCGATCCGGCTCATCGATTTCCGTCAAATTCCTTACATGGAACAGCCCCGTTCTAACCTGAAATCTCAGCTTCACTTTCCCAAGATCCCTAAATTCCTCACATTCCTGGCGATGATCACCTTGGAGAACTCAATCGGCCGCGCAAAAATTCGTTCCCGGCATGCAAAGAAAACCACGAAGATGAAGAGTAAAACCCAATTCATCACTTTTCGTCAAACCCAGACTGCCGAGAAGAGAAGAACGTTCTTGGGTCACCTGAAAAACAAGCTCTGCAGCCTAAAAGGCGTGAGTCGCACGCGTCGTCGTCTTGAAACAATCGCATTTCTTGGAAGAATCAATCAAACTCCTCCAGGCGCGCGGGGTTCATAAACGAACGCCAGCGCCGGCGATCGGCGTCTTTTATTTGATTGAAAAAGTGATCATCGCCTAACAGGCGCTCCATAGGAACAATGAGATAGAAGTGGAAGAAGTAGTGAAAGTTATTAGCAGAATCCAGAATTCGGGGAGGGGGAACTTGTTTTGCGTTTAATGGGCATCGAAGAGTCGTCAAGGTTGTTTATTTATGAGTTCTAAGTGGTCCATTTTTGGGGAGAAGTGTTGGGACAGTCTTTGGTCCGGGGAAGAGAGCACGGGTCAAAGAACTGACAAAAATAAAAAAGCACGTTAACTTTTTGAAAAAAATGGTTTGAACGATGCTTCATAAGCTTCAATTCACGTTAAACTGCTTACATCCAAATTTTGGTTTTAATGTAAAATCAGGTTTTTATGGTTTTGCAGAATCTCCTCGTTTGTCGGTCCTTCTATCTCTCTAAAAATGGGTTTTAAGTGGTGCATTTACGTTAACGAACTTGAAGCGTCAAAAAGCCTTATTGTTTATCCATCCTTAGCTAAATCCTTAGAAAGTCTTACCCAACCTAATTTAAGCTCAATTTGACATAGGTCTTAATTCTAAAATGAAGCTTATTTTAACTTTAAGTCTAACCACAAAATACAGCCTCATCTGGCTTTAGGCCTGATCTTAAATTGAGCCTAATCTAACCTTAGGTTTATCGTTGAAAGAAAGCTTAATCGGTCCTAAGCAAAACCTCAAATTTAACCCTAATCTGACCTTAGGTCATTTTTCGGATTTTTGGGTGACAGATTTGACATGAACATACGAAGTCAAGACATTAAGGTAACCGATAAAAAGGTAACTTCCAAAAAGGTAGCCGACTAAAAGGTAACAGGTCAGCGGAGAACATAATTGCGACCAGACATTTGGGTAACAGGATTGCACGAACATTGAGGATTGAAGCCTGTCTACATATTCAGTAATGCTTGCTGTCGCGCCTTCGGCGCTCCCCAAAAACCATAATGAAAATGTCCAAGCCTAGGCCTAAAATGCTCCAGGAGGTCAGCCCCAGCCTACTATCCCCACTGTTTGAAAGAGGCCACCTGGAGCTTACTATCCCCGCTTCCAGGCGCCATCGGCACAAAAACCATAATGAAAATGTCCAAGCCTAAGATGGGATGTATCTGGCTGAGGAGGGAGCTGTCTGGGAAGGATCATTTTGTCAGATCAAGTGTCCTTGACCGGTCGGTCAGTCGTCCACGCTTTCTCAAGGAATGCCGTCTTTTTCGTCAAGTGATCGCAAACGAAGGACGCCAAATCGAGTGAATTTGCCACCGACCGGTCCCACGGTCCCCGGCGCGTCAAAATGATCCTTCCCAGACAGCTCCCTTCTCAACCAGACACATCCCTCTTGTCTGGTTTTGCAAGGGGTATTTTTTGTGTCACCCTGTATTTAGCCCGGAGACTGTCGCCACTACCCTGATTTTTGGGTTTTCGGGTGACAGATTTGACATGAACATATTAAAAACTTTAGGTACAATAAAATCTTCAATTTAAGCAAGAGACTTTTGTTGACTTTGCTGTTCTAAAGCCTCACGTTTGTATGTCCATCCATCTGTCGCCAAATTTCTACAATCAATAATTTTTTCTCTTTCTCGGCTGCCGTTTTTCTCTGCGTGTGGGCCTCGCCTCTAACTGGCTTCATGAAATCTTGTCTTATCACTTCAAACGACCTTGTCGAGGATCAATGTAAGATTCTTCACATTTATGGCTACTTAAAAATGACAATTTTTAGGGTACGACAAAGACTTCGATAAATGCCAAGACGATCTAGCAAATGAGTACCGAAATCTAGGTGGAACGCCTAATCCTAAGCTTATTGAGGACATAGAACAGTGCTGTAAGGCGTGGGTTTATGGAGAGGAGAAGACGGAAATGTCAGAGCAAAGCAGGCGGTTTTTTGAGTATTTCAAGGAGTCAGGAGTGTTAAGAAGAGCTCTTTGTGAGTGTTACATGCGTTATCATCATGGTCATGTGGAGGACGTCTGTTTTAAGGGGAATCCAGCAGCCCTAATAGAAATCTGTACCCAGAATCACTCGTAAGCAGCCAAATATCACGTCTCATTCTTCCCTTTTCCATGCACGTCTTGAGGTTCCGTTTTGAAGGCTTGGACAGGTAAAGTCGCAAAAAAACTTTTAAGAAACTGCCAACTTAAAGAAGCATTTATCAAAAACAACTCAGTCAATGATCACTCATTAGTGGATGTGAGCATTAGGCAGAACTCTATGAATAATCGAACTTTGCCGCGTGTCCACTTCATTCTTAACCTCTCCATAGAACTTTAATAGAAGAAATATTCAGCCCGAAGACTGTCGCCACTACCCTGAAATCTAATTTGAGCACCATTCTTTTAAAGAAAAAGTTGAATAATTGTCTTTTCATCATATTCGGTGCTTATGGTGAGACCTGTAAAGGATAATATTAGTTAGCTTATGTCTGAGCGATTAAGCGAATTTATTTTACTATCAAGCGAGTGAAAATTGCAAGAAGGCAGAAGGCAAGAAGGCCGTTCTCAGATGTGAAACAATGATCGGTCATCATCGACACTCGAGATGTCTTCCAGAGTCTGATCATCAGCTTTTTGCCCTGTGAACCACCAGATCAGTGATTCCACAAAACAGACATTGCTCCCACGCAAGAAGCGAACGTGTCCTCGGTCGCCCCATTTGGTGCCATGTCTGAAAAAGCCATTTTTTACTTGTAATTATCAACTAAACATGTTTTAAAAATACTTCAATAAAGCTGTTTCAGTATTTTTTAATTAGCTCACTAACTAATCAAATACACGAAAAAATGTAAAAGAAAAAAGTTCAGAAAAAATGCCAAACAAAATTATTTGTATGTGTATGAAGTTACTCATTTATGCACGCTGACCTTCTGTAACTTACGAGTTTCTGATGAGCCAGAAGGGTTCATCATCGGCGCTGACACCATAGCCAACAATAGTTACAAGATGATTGACGTTTCGAGTAGCAGAACAGTCTTGTCCTCTATAAACTCTTTTGCCTGAAATTTCTAACATCATTAAATTGAAAGATTATAAATCAAGCCTTTGAACTCTTCAAAAGACTGCGTCATTTCCATTTCCGCTAACACTGGACCATAACGCTCCAACAATGCGATGATCTCTTCTTGAGTAGGATTACGAGCAACGCCTGAGTCCAGCATGCGATAATCCACGGTTACCTTATCATAGCGACGGCATTCCGGGTGTTGCTAGACAAAGCCTTTAAAAATGCTGCGAATTTCTCCTACCATTCCAACGTAGGGATAGCTTTTCCTTGTTGCAAACTTGATCTTTCCACTGTTCAAGTATTCAAACACCTACACATGTATAAGACTTTAATAAATGTAAGTAATACCTACCTTTCTTGGGGTGAAGAACCGAGTTTTCGGTTCACAAGGGTCCTTATCACGCGCAATACAATCGATTAGGAGCTGCTCCGACAGCTCCACTTTCACCTGTCCATTAGTAAGCTTCGCGATGGCCCCTACACAAAACATTTAAGTTAATGATAAGAATTTACTGTACTTTATGTCCGGTTAAGTCCGTTTCCAAGCAAACAAAAATTTAAATTTAAATAATGCCCACAATTTTACCTTCTATTCCAGATGTGGACGAAAACGCCCAGCAGGCTTCGCACTTCTTTCCTTGGTTTCTGGCCGGTCCCAAATATTCACGGTAGTCGAGATAAATATGTTCGTTTCGACTCTGCTCAGTACAATCCCAGAGGTCGGGCAATAAGACGCACTTTGGATTCTTACCATCAACGTGACATGCGGCAAAAATAAGACTAATGCTAAAATTTTATTTATAACAAACAAAAAATGGATTACTATTACCAAAGGCTTGAGGGAAATGATGCTGTGATCATTTTAGCACCAAACAAGAGGCAATAGGTGTAGTACACTGTCAAGCTTCCACATAATGGCTCGTTGTTGCTAATCGCGTTCGACGGACTTTTTTGTTTTAACTTTCTTTGTGATAAGGAATTTGACTGGCACATTACAACAGCGGAGAGCACAAAAATTTCAGAAACTGGTGTTCACATTAGTGATTAAAATTTAAACTAAAATTTGTGTTTAAATTGATATTTTTTAATAACTAGAATACGCTGTAAAAACATGCTGCTTACTTTTCAAAATGTAAAATCAAAGGGTTTACTTATTTCTGGACTTCAAAGCACTAACACAGCGCTTTAACAAATGCGCTTCCTTTTCCCAGAGATGAGAAGTTTAAACCCAAACGTTCTCTCCCATTGAAACTTGCATCCATTGAAAACATTGACTTTTTTCTATTGTTGATTCACTGGGCTTTGTTTGGTTTGTAACTCTGTCTATCCGTCTCAAAGAGTGAAGAACGAGCTGGGCTCAATCGATATTCGCTCTTCGAAAATTCACTCAACGGCTTCTTTTTTCTCGGTGTGTGGTCGTATTTCAATTATTACTATGAACTTAATATCATCCCACGACAAAATTACAGACAGATGTAACAGTTGTAATGAAGTAATATACACTGTACAAACTGCTTTTCAGTTTATCACAACTCTTGTCTTATCACTTCAAACGACCTTGTCGAGGATCAATGTAAGATTCTTCACATTTATGGCTACTTAAAAATGACAATTTTTAGGGTACGACAAAGACTTCGATAAATGCCAAGACGATCTAGCAAATGAGTACCGAAATCTAGGTGGAACGCCTAATCCTAAGCTTATTGAGGACATAGAACAGTGCTGTAAGGCGTGGGTTTATGGAGAGGAGAAGACGGAAATGTCAGAGCAAAGCAGGCGGCTTTTTGAGTATTTCAAGGAGTCAGGAGTGTTAAGAAGAGCTCTTTGTGAGTGTTACATGCGTTATCATCATGGTCATGTGGAGGACGTCTGTTTTAAGGGAAATCCAGCAGCCCTAATAGAAGTCTGTACCCAGAATCACTCGTAAGTAGCCAAATATCACATCTTCCTATAAGCCTTGATTTTTAGAATTGACTTCCCCCCTCACTTTATCTTAATCTCCGAAGAAAGCTCCAGAAAGCGAGTAGCCGACCTTATCGAGCGTCATTTCTCAGCTATCCTCAAGAATCACTCTAACCTGGTTAACCAGTTTCCCTACAACCATCAAGGAAAGCCCGAATTTGACTCGAAGAGGCGGATGATAGAATGGGAGTACGTTGCAGAGCCGAAAGCGTCTTTTGACAGCAAGCGTCTCATTCTTCTATTCTCCATGCACGTCTTGAGGTTCCGCTTTGAAGGCTTGGACAGGTAAAGTCGCAAAAAACTTAGATTATCTTTAGCATTTGTTTTAGGTCGGACTGCCACTTTACCTTCTTGAAGTTGGACGAGTTGGGACCAGAGGAAGACATCGTGGAGAATATAATTCCCTTGGGAATCACACTCAAAGCCAGGGACCCTTTCAACTGTTTTATAGCCTACGCTAAACAGAAGAGTCTCAGCTTGCGGTATGCTTCTCGATACCGAAATGCGATAGGAATCGATCGAAGTGGGCTTCAAGAGCACCTTTTTCGCTTCGAGATATCTCAGTTTGTCAGAAACTATGCGGTAAGCGTGAATCTCTGAATTCAGTTAAGAAACCTTTTAGGATCAACGAGAATTTCAACTCTGCTCTTCTGGGTTTCCTTGTGACTTGCGTGAACCGCATGATAATGAAACTGAAGACGTATTTTTATGGTTTAACGACGATTCTGACCTGGTCGACACTAACGACGGTGAGATTGTTAAACAGGTATGTTAGACCGATTTTGCGCAAGCCTACAAAACTCGAATTTTCAGGACATGAAAGCCTGCGCTTTGTCAGTGGTTAACAAAAAGCTAACTAACGACTATTTCTGGACCTGGGACAGGACTATCAATGCTTCCAAAAGCTTTTACTCCAGCAAGGTCGAATTCATAGCCAGAGGAACCAGTATTCCTAAATGTAAAAAGTTCAAATGCAGGCTGTTTACCAGAAATAAGCAGAAGTGCTACAGTTTTGATCAGAGATGTGTAAGTAAAGCTTTAAATAAGTGCTGTGACAGTTTTTTAGGATCAATGCAAGGGATATCCGGATGGATTCCCGAAAGAGCTGAAAATCCAAATTGAAGGCAAAAGCACGGTGAGTAAGAGTTTTAGGAAAAGCTGGGTTAAAAGGATGCTCAGAGATGCTACGTAGCCGTTTTCAAAGGCGACTTTGGTGAAAGCGACAAAATAGAAGAGAGGACTGACTTTAGCTGCTGGACGGAAGAAGGGTGGTATTGTAGGTTGCTAAAATTGCGAATTTTAAGTGATGAATTCTTTTGTAGTAGAACAAGAAGCCCAGATACCGATTGTGTGGAGCTGATGGATGATCGAGTGGGCAGTTTTAACAAAATGTGGAAAAGTTCCGTACTTGAATAAAAGCAGAAAACTGCCAACTTAAGGAAGCATTTATTAAAAACATGTCAGTCAGCTATCACTCATTAGTGGTTGTGAGCATTAGGCAGAACTCTATGAGCAATCGAACTTTGTCGCCTGCCCACTTCATTCTTAACCTCTCCTTAGAACTTTAACAGAAGAAATACAGGGTGACGAAAAATACCCCCAGTGGAACCAGACAAGGGGATGTATCTGGCTGAGGAGGGAGCTGTCTGGGAAGAATCATTTTGTCAGATCAAGTGTCCTTGACCGGTCGGTCAGTCGTCCACGCTTTCTCAAGGAATGCCGTCTTTTTCGTCAAGTGATCGCAAACGAAGGACGCCAAATCGAGCAATTCTTTAATCACGCATGATTTTTGTTGTTTTCTGTGGAGAAAACCATGATTTCACCCCTCGCTCGTGTTCTCTCGTGAATTTGCCACCGACCGGTCCCACGGCCCCGAGCGCGTCAAAATGATCCTTTCCTGACAGCTCCCTTCTCAGCCAGACACACCCTTCTTGTCTGGTTCCGCAGAGGGTATTTTTTGTGTCACCCTGTATTTAGCCCGGAGACTGTCGCCACTACCCTGAAATCTAATTTGAGCACCATTCTTCTTTGATAGAACAATATCTAAACGGTATCTAATGGCGTGTGGGAATCTTGTCTTCAGGAATCGAGTGTTTCCAGCATTTGAAACAACACAATTCCAGCTTTTTTGTTTAGAGCTTTCACAAGAATGAAAGTGTGTTACAAATGATGTCTGAACACTCAAAACGCGTCAATTTTTGCACTGCATTTTTACACTTTTGCCTTAATTGAAGGCTTTATCCCACATTCCTTATCCACAACCACACAACGTCAGCATGGATTATCTACCGGTTGCTTTCTGTGAAGCTGTGCTCAGCCAACGTACAAACAATGACCTCAGCCATGTAAATGATCTCAGCAGCTCCATTTGGTCAAACAGCTCCGCAATTTACAAAGAGCGCTCGGAGTCTTATGTCTTCATTTTGCAACGTGAACCTGGATCGAACAACCTTTTGTGGAAGCTGTACTTCCCATATCGAGAAGGACGTTCTCAGCATTCTCCCGTAAAGTTTGCTGACCTGAACCACAACTTTGACCACATCAAACAAGCAGCTTTCTATAGCGAGTATAACAATTTTATCAGATCGGACGATTGGAAAATTGCCAAAGAGTCCGAAAAAGTCGACATCTTAAAGCACGTTTGGGCTTTTATCAAAGAGCAGTCTGACTTTTATTGCGTGGATGAAGAACTCAAGATCTCATTTGGAGAACGACCTCCGCAAGGTGTTTAAGACTACAAGTCTTCAAGCAAGATTCTGTTGAAGACTTTAAATAGAGAAAAACTGGAACTTTGCTGCCTCATAGGCTGGAAAGACCCGATTCCTGAAGACCTATTTTTGCAGTAACTCTTTAACATCGCTCACGCTGGCACAGAATAGCTGTGGTCTTAGCATGAATCTCTTGAAATCGTATGCCAAAAAGCACGTAGAAGACCCGGACTACACGCTGAATCTCTGGTATTTGAGAAGCGCGTATCCACATAAGATTCAAGATGAGCCATTAGCTGTTATTCTAACAAAGAAGAATGAGGCTGAAATTAAATTTCAGGGTAGTGGCGACACCCTCCTGGCTCAATATATCCGTTTTGATAGCGTTCGCATTAGGGATTATGAATGGCGTGGGCAGTAATAAATGCTCTTAGCGTTTCGTTCCGTTTTAACCTCATTTTTACGTTCATCCAAAAACAAAACACGCAAATCTTCGTCCAGGGCATTTGTCAAAGCAAGGTTAAAGCAAAGTGATTTACAAAAAGCTAAATGGAGACTATTTATGGAGTTGGGACCGGACTATTAATGCTTCAGGTAGAATTTGGTCTACCAAAACCGAATTCATAGCCAGAGAAACCAACATTCTTAAAAAGTTCAAATGCAGGCTGTTTACCCCGAACAAGCATCAATCAATAAGTGCTTTAGACAGTTTTGTAGAATCAGTGCCGGAGATGTCCAGGTGAATTCCCGAAGGAGCTGAAAATTCCAATCGAACGAAGAGGATCGGTAGGTGAGATTCTTAGGAAAGGTTCGGTTAAAAATTTCTACATCAAGCACGACATGAATAACAACGGAGACACTGCAATTGTCTCCTCGGTTTTACAATATCGTGCACGCCTGCATTGTGGAGAGTAACACTTTTGTACCTGAAGAAGTGACTCAATTCAAAGGTTCGTTTAAGGATCTGTTTTGCTAAGTTCAAAACGTTTTGACATACGGAAATTCTTGCGGTCAAGAAGAGATCGTTTGGATCGATCTTAGGCGGAAGCAACGTTTTAAATTTCGGATAAATCTTAGCAGAAAAAAGCAGGAATTTTGACGTGGCTTTGAAAGGTTGCCTACACGAATTAAGGCTTATTGGACCTTTTGAGAGGACTCTAATGGACTCTACTTTGCTGGACGTCCAAAAAAGAAGCGTTTAAGAGAGAGCGAAAAAGAAAAACCGCAAGCTGTTCAAGTTGGGACTAGAAACCTTCAGAAACGGCCGACCGAACCTTACGTTTTAAGACGACAGACGGCGAATCATTGGGTAAAAGCTGGCTAAGTAAAGACGATATGTTGGGTCTTTTGAGGAGGCTTCAAGACTCCGCAAAATTTGATTCTTACGCGCTCGAACCGCCGGACTTTGTGTGTAAACTTTGTGATATTCTTTACGATGTAGGATTGAAAAATGAGCAAAACAGCAGGAGCTGTTTATCTGTTTAGGAAGAAACTGAAAGTCGTTCTTATGAGCTTTGCGTCCTTCATTCTTCTGTTTTTAAAATGACCATGACGTTTTCTGTTAAGCTCAAAACCATTTTTGAATGAGTTAATCAATTTCCAAACCGCTACGTTTTACTGCCCGCTCCATTTCTTCGCCAAATTGAACGATTAGACCACGTAGGCTACGTATCCAATCAATTCCATAACGCGCTTAGCCTGTTCCCAAACCAGTTCTGCTCGCCGCGCCGCTCCCCTTCAGCGCGCCGCCGTTCGGTGTGTCCGTACGTCCTAGTGACCTTGGTGGGTGGGCGATTTCCTCTCTCCTTTCTCTTCACTTTTCCAATGGCATAAAACTGTGATGCGTTGGCTTATCTTATCTGCTTTGTTGACGCTTGGAGTCGGCGTTACAGGTGGGGATCTGATGAAGCTTTAAAGTTAAATTGTTTTGTTTTATCCTTGAATTGTTTGTCAAAATGGACAGCGTAAAAAGTCTGATCTACCATTCTCGCTGTTAGATCTGTCCAATGTGGGTTTTTAGGATTTTCGGTGACTTTTGAAGATCTCTTGTTAATCTTAAAACCTTGTTTTACGGATTCAAAGCGAAGCTTTACGGTTAGTTGCTTTATTAGACAGTGAAACGCAATTTCAGGCTTCTAATTATCGAATTTCTGTAATTTTTGACGCTATATCACAGCCACAAAGAAGTGGACAGCGCACAGCATCAGCTAGCTAAAATGATGACACGAAAGGTGTCTTATTTGAATTTTGAGCTTTTCAAGATTAAAGACGATTTCAGGTTTAAGCCAGAACCTTGTTTAGGGCCTAGAATGTTCAAACTGAGGCTTAGCTTTGTGGTAAGATTGACATCAATTTCAAGATAAGCTCAATGCCTTTTTTACGGATTCAAAATGAAGTCTTATCATTTACTGCCGGTTAAGATAGTTTCTCCGGCTTTCAAACCCATTTTTGGGCTTCCAATTGTAGTCTATTGGTCATATTTTGGAGAAGTTGGGGTCGTTTCTGAATTTTATGTGTTCCAGGCCACCCACACCTCACCACAACCCAATCCGGTGAACTAATCTGCCGAAAATGTGGCCATCCAATCACAAAATCGTCAGCAGTACGAACCGTCATCACTCCTAATGCGGCCTACTCCTATAACATGTCCGTTGTAGGAGTAGATACGACTATAAACGTTCTGGATAATCCTTCAGGTACCCATCAATATTAGAAATCGGACTTCAGTGAATTCGGGTTATAGGCTACCGATTCCACGTAATGGCAGCTTCAGGCGCAGACCTAAAATTCCACGGCGACTACCACCTTTCCGACACGTGGTTTCCAGGCTACAGATGGATTATCTGCACGTGTAGCGTGTGTAACCAGCATGCTGGATGGTATTTCCAGCAAGTAAAACAGCCAGATTCGCCTAAGAATTTTGTGGGGATCGTTCTGGATACTGTCATCAGTGCGGATGGTGAGTTGAGTTGAGCTGTTTATATCCAAATTAGAACTCTCAAGTAGCCTCATATACATTCTGGAATTTTCAATTAGGATTTCAAACTTTGTTTGCCCTTTTACGTAGTTCGCGTATCCACGTTTTGCTCAAACATGAATTAGCCTCAGAGATCAAGCGCAAATCTGGTTGATTCCAAACAAAATTTAAAGAATTTGAGTCGATTTGAGACCTTTGCGATGTTCAACGTGCCTTTTTTTAGCTGCGGAGGATCTCCTGAAACTACCGGCCTGGTAGAAGTGCGCCTTATTCTTATCCACACTCGTCCTTTCTTCGTATCTCCTCGGGTCATTTTGTCGCTTTTACTTAACGTTGGATCGTTTTTGTACATATATTTGGTTTTTCGCTGTTTTTGGGTTATTTGTGTTCCATTGATAAAGGTTTGCCTTCCATGACTTCGATATCAGCTTCATATGAAAAACGCAGCTTTGGTAAACGTAAGTTAAAGCAGTTTCAACGTTCTCTCAACTCAGTTCTGTTTAGCGCACAGTAAGGATCCAAAGTACAGTGTACATAGTGGCAAACCAATTTGAGGACCGTAAATTAGGCTTCATAAACACTTTTCATGTTGATGTTTTTATTAGAAAGGTCGTAAACATAATAGCCAAGTACTGGTCACTGGTCTGAAACAAGCGTAGCCTGAAAAACAGCAATGTATGCTAGTCCTGGCCCATGAATTCATGACATTAGAGATAGGAATTGTAGTGGAGTATTGACGCATAGTTAGTTCATTGTGGACTGATCAGAGCGTGAAAGCTTCAAAATCTAAATATTTAGCGTTAATCACCGGAACAGGGTTGTTTTAAGAGGTTTCAGATTCTTGGACTTTGATCTTACGTCAAGCCCTATGGCTTTTCTAATTTGAGTAATAAGATGACCAAAAAGATCTTGAGATCCCTGCCCGACTTCTTCCCAGAATTGGATTGTTTGGTCAAGAGTTAATAAAGCTTGTTGACGCGATGACTCAACTTTTTGAGCGTTGACCTCCCGTCAAACTTCATTTAGTTCTGAACAGGAGACTGTTCACAGGCTTTACTATGACATACAAGGACGAGCTGTACATGGATGCGTCACAAGTCGTCATTTTTGACACTAATCAAAAGCGTTCTAAGAATCTCGTTGCTTTAAAAGCTTGTTTACGTTGCAATTCGCTTCTCTGTTCAGAGATCTGAGCAGCAGGACATATAGGATTAGCTATGCCATCGAGGAAGTCCCTAGATGGCTTACCAACTTGGATACACACACCTTCAAACCCAAAACAAGCAGTTCCTGGAAATTCGTACCTACCTTGTGCTTAACCTTTTGTTTCCATTCCTAAACAAGCAATGGCTTGCGACACTTCAAAACGTGGCTCTCTTGCAATCTTCACAAGTCTTAACTTGTGACCTTAATTAAAGTCTTCCCAAAATTGTCATGTTTTAAAGATTTTGAAACTCTTGTTTACATCCAGATTCATATTTCTGAGCTTTCACCTTACGTCATTCAGGATTCTCATCTTTCAGAGATCAAGAACGGTTTTCGACATAGCAGAAATTCCTGCTTAGCCTACCAACCGCGATATACATACCTTGAAACCCAAAACAAGTAGTTACTGGGAATTTTTTCTATCTACCTCAGAGCCTAATTTTTGCAATAGGTCTGGAGAACCTTAAACAAGCCTCATTCAAGGCGATTGGATTTCATATTCAGAGATCAAAGTGCTAAAGCATATCTACTATGGAAAGACAGCGGTAGTCCGCGTTTGACATGATAACCTAAAAATCTATACCTTGAAACTCAGATAGTTCCGGGGAACTCATGCCTACCGTAAGCTTCACCTTTTGTTTTTGTCCCTAAACAAACAATCGCTTTCAGAACCTCAAAAACGTGGCTCGCTTGTCAGCTTCACAGGTCTTAATATGCGACCTGAACTCAAGTCTTCCCGGAATAAAATCAATTTATAAGATTGTTGAAGACTTGTTAACGTCCAGGTTCATATTCCTTAGCTTTGACTTCGCGTTACACAACTTTCGCCGCTCTTTTTTCAAAATTTTCGCTTTCAGAAACAAAGCAGAATTCTCTGCCTAGCCAACCGACCTCTAATATCCATACCTTAAAACCCAAAACAAGCAGCTCCATCCATCCGTTCCATGTTTTCCATCTAACGTAATGTATTTACCCACATTACACATTCTGATTTTCTCATTAGATCTTGAGAACCCAAACAAACCTACCGTAACCCTCACCTTTCATTCCCATTCCCAGGCAACTATTCTTCTCTAGCCTCTTTTGCAAGACCTCAAAAGAGATCTCCGATAAGATTGGAAATCTGTTTTTCCGTTCCCTCAAAACTCGTCATTTCCTAACCTCCAACTAATCCCTTCTCCAGACCCGTGCGTTCCTCGCCGCTTCTTCGCTTTTTAATCCACTCTGATTGCACTCGTCGCACTTTTTGCGCGTCCCAATTGGCCTGTGACGTCAACGGATACGTGATTCCCCGAAAATCCCCTTTTTAGAGTTGAATTAATTTTATTGGATGGATTATTCTTTGCGTACAATCAGAAAACGTCTGAACAACAAAAGATTCCGGGTTTCATCATCAGCAGTTTTGGTGGACGGCATTAGTTGCTTTTTTGGGAGAGATTGGGTAAAACGAGAAGAGATTTAGGGAGATGAGGGAAATAGTTCTCGCTGAGAACGCTTCTTCACAAAAGTAGAACGCGCGAACGCGTCCCGTACCCTTGCATATTCACATGGAAGACCAATTTGACGTGATAAACAAGAATCAGAAGAAACCACACCCTGAAGTGCTGCAAAGCAGAAGAAAAAGGAGAAATTTGAGACAAAATTCTTACAAAGTAGAATATATGAACTGCGCCTGACTCTCTGTGGGTTCGGTGGATATATACAGGTAACAATATTTCGCAAAATGACTCAAAGAAATCAGTTGTTCTGTGCTTGGGGACCTCGGGACGCTTCTTCTTCCGGAACTGCTGCCGCTCCTTGGGGTTCCTGGGGCGCCGCTTGCGCAGTGAGCGCCGCTTCGTCCATCGACGCCGGGCGGTTCAGGTGTGCCCGCTGCTCCTCCAGCCGCCCAGCCTGCATCTTCATCACCAGCGTCGAGATATCCTCTTCTGGGATCGTCATCGTCCGTCTTCCTCCCAATTCGCTCCGCTGATCCTCTAAGCGGTCCGCCTGGCACCGCAGCACCATCTCGTAGAGGTGCTCGTCGTCGAATGTACCCGCGTCGCTTGCTTGCACGTCGCCACTGAAATAAAATAAAGCGTAATTAGGTCTCTGCAGAAGTAAAATTTTGACTTTACTGTCGTTTTTTGGGTAATTACGGCCCATTTTTAAGAGTTACAAGCACAACCGCACACAAGGGTTAGAAAAGGACGAAATGACGTCTGACAGTGATTCGTACAGCGTCTCGTAGAGGCAATTAGCCAGAGATAGACGGTCTTGTTTCAGACAACATCTAGTGTTTGGGACGTTTGAAGCGGTCTATGAGACATGAAGGCAGTTGTCTAGGCACAAAAAGAGACGTATGGAATAAGATATGTCTACGAGAACGAATCAGCAAACACTGAAAACATGTCTGAAACAGGCAATTGGTCAAATCTAGACAAATTCTTTCAGACATACAAATCTGAATTAATCAGTTTGACAGTCACGTCTGAAATGAGCGAATTTCAGACATCTTGTGTAGCAGACAAACTGAAATGAAAGTCTGAAAGTCTGAAATGTCTGGTCTAGACACCGAATTCGTTCACCAGACGTGCTAGGTTCAGACAACAGATCTAAAAGAGGCGATTCGCCGCCGTCAGACATCCTGATCCAGACAGACTTTCGAATAACTGAAACGAAACTGAAATGAGCGAATTTCGGATATCTTGTCTCGTATACACAAAATTGTCTGAATAGTCCGACTGAATCTGACATGTCTGGTTTTGCTTTCACTGCTAGATAGGCGTACTCTTCCAGACAAAAAAGGCCTCTTGTCTGAGGCTGCCACAGCCTGTCTAGAATCCACGCCTGCCAGACAAAACGCCTTCTCACCAAGGCTGCGTGCGATAAACAAGTCTCAAAAGCGATAATTAGTCAAAATCCACACATATCTGTTATGCCTACATGTTTTTTGCCCTTCGATTTCAACACGCCTCAACTAAAATTTGAATTGCAAAGTAATGCATGACCTAAAAACACAGTCGAAGAGCAGGCCTACACGCCAATCTCATCCAAAGCGAGCTCTGGGATCAGAACTTTTAAAATTTGATTACAATCGATGCAAACGTACTCGTTGAGCTTCTCCAACAGCTGTTCCGGGTTGTTGAGCCCGGGAAGGACAAGATGCGCTCGCTGCTCCTCCATTCTGCGGCCTTGAATCAATGCTATTAGATCGAGAATTGCTTCTGGGCCATCTGAAAACAAGAAAAACATCAGTTTGCCGTCATCCTCTCGCGCGCTCGTCTCCATAGAGGCTCCAATTAACGAGCACCCCTCCGCTCCTCTTCCTCTCGCCCTGTTTTTGACACCTCGCAGCAATGCCCGAAGCTAGATTAATGTGAGAATAAGCGTTAGCAGAAGAAGAAAAAGAAACATTACGCATGCGTTTTCGAAAGTCACATTCACTCAGGTCAAAGGAGGTCCTGGAAGATCTTCGGCTTTTGGGCTTCGGCTCCTCGACGGCGGCGGTCGTCACGCTGATTTCGGCAAAGGTGGAGTTGGATTCGGACTCGGAACGCTTCTTGCTAGGCCTCGGGGGAACCTTAGGCACGCGGAAGACACCGTCGGAGGAGCAGGGCTGCTGTTCTTCGTCGGTCCGTTCCTCGATAATTGAGATTCCGGGCGTCGCGCAAGTCGATTTCGCCGTCCTCGGCTTCATCGACGGTCGTACGAGGGGTGTCGAGGTGACCGGCGGGGCGAAACTCGCGACCGACGTGTCCGCCGAGTTCAGCGAGGCGTCGGCCGAATTCGGCTGGAATTCCGCGAGATTCGCCTTGGAATTGCCGCCGAAACTCTGGCGAAGACGGCCGATAATCGACCGTCGGCGGTCCGACTTTTTCTTCTGCGCCTTCGAATGCTTCTCCTTCTTCTCCCGGCGTCGTTTTGAGTCGGACAGCGAGGACAAGTCGGACGTCGACGACTGACTGCTTCCTAAAGCAACAAAAAGACAGATAAACACACTAAAGCACCACTGCACCACACCATTGAAAGAAGCACCAGCACCACCGCACAGAAGACACCCCAAAAACGAAGAAGAAAAAAGAGGGACAAGCACAACACACAGAGAAGAATGCCAATTCACACACTCAACGCTCAAGTTTAGCAGCACTTCAGACGTCAAAACCAATTACGCCCGCCAAGAATTCGTTCGTATTCGATTGGCACAACGCTTCAAAAAGAGCAAAAAGCAAAGAAATGGGCAAACAAGAGCGCTGTTCAGCGAGATAAGAACGACTTGTTGTAGAAATTAAACACCCAAAACGAGTGATGAGCGCAGAGTACGTGCTTGTTTGTGATAAACTTTGGTTGGCGAGGTCTAAAAGAAGAAATTGTCTCGTTTGCGTATTCAGAACGGACTTGGTTGAATTGGGTGTGGAAATAATGCTTTGGTAGACAGGCGAGAAAAAGTTTATCTAGACATGTCTAGACGGTTCAGGTTAACACCGGTCGGAAAAAAATAATTTTGGGTTGGATTCCGACCGGTCGCGAGTAGTCGAAAATGGATCAAAATAGACTTGTCTAGCCATTCAGTCACTGTCCAAACATTCGTCTAAAGCTGTATAAAGCAAGCCTGTCCAGACATAAAACGAGACACCCAAACTCAGACACATTTAACGATGTCTAGACAGCCGCTCAGACAGTCTAGACATCAAATTCGTCTACTAGACACAATTCCGAAAATAGTGTCTAAATACTCAGACCGACATCAAAATATATATGTCCAGTCGTTCAGACACAGATACTGTCTAGATACCGAATTCGTCTACTAAACACAAGTCTCAAAAAAGTGTCTTATCGCTCAGACAGAAACCAAAATAGACATTTCTGGCTCGCCAGACTGTCTACTAGACTCATCTGTATACATGCCTAAACGACATTTAAACCTGGATCAAGCTAGACAAGCTCGTGAAACCGACCCATCCCCCATCAAGCCAATACACCGAATGATAAGAAAACAGTCCAAAATAGGCACATTATGTCTACTGTGCACTGAGAGTCTCAGTGCACAATGCAGTCTCAGTCTGAGACGACCTCTATTCGGAAACCAGACACCCTCACGAATGACGCGCGAAAAAGCCCTCGAGCTTTATAAGTCACTGCATAACGTTTCCAATTTCCGACCCCGAAAATCCAGAATTGATACGGAAATGACACTCGGCTAGCCATCTTAAGCGTCATCGACCTTCCCCTCAAGCACTCCTTGACTGTGCGGACGTGACCACGCGGCGCTAGCGGAAGAAGTTAACCAAAAGGCGCCGGCGTACGCGCGAATCTTAACTTGGAACTCTTTTTCCTTGCACTGATTGAAATATTCACGCGAGCGAGGGGAAGATGGCGCGGTAACAGGAGCGCGTAAACCAATTTAGGCAGCCGAAAGTGTGAAGGGACGAACTCGAACGCACGTAGTGCTATAATTACCATTTGAGACACAATTAGATCGAGACTTTTTCATGAAAACGCGCACGGAACATCGTCAGCCAAAAATTTGGCACATAATGGATGAGCAACCGCTTCTACGCTTCGGTGGTTCAAAGCGTTTTTTAATCGTCGAGGGGATGCGAGGAAAACCCTAGCAAGAAGTTGAGCCAAATGACAGAAATAACGGACAGATCCTCATCTCATGCATATGTTTGACAGCTTTCGAGAAAAGCTAGAACTAAGGACGGCCAGCCTCAACCCCACTAGGCTGTAGGGCAAATAAACAAACTCAAAACAACCACTTTAGGCGCGTTAATTCAATGCAATATCCTCGACGTTCCGATGGGTGGTGCGACCTAATGACAATGCAGTGGCGCGAAAACCCTGACAAAAACAAAAACGTCGTCAATTTGAAAGAAAGATTCGTGCGCGAGAAAAAAGCGCAAAAGCCGTCATAAATCTTCGCGTAGCTTAGTGGTTTTGAATGTGCTGCCAGGGCCGCTCGTATCGAAACTCGCTTTTCTACTTGCTCATAATCAATAACCTCCCTAAAAACAAACAACTTCGCCGCTGTTGGTTTAAGGACAAATTTGGAGTCCGAAATACGAGAAATTGAGGCAAAGGGCAGATTGTCTAGACTCAAAAGTAGTTCGTAGTTGTCTAAAAGCACAAGCCAAGCACGACCGGTTCGATCTTTGAATAATTCAGAAATGATAGTGGCTAATCTAGGCAAACGTTACAGACAAGGTTCAACACCACCGGTTTGCAATTTCGATCACCTCAAAATAAAGCTGTCTGAACAGAAGCCTCTACCTGTATAGACTGTAGCTACAAGTTCTTCTAGACACGGTTCGCGATTTCGATCGCCCACGAATGAACCTCTCCGTGCCCAACGAACCCATGCCCCAGCTTACGGTAAGTCTAGACGCAAGTCACTCACACAAACATTCCCATGCAACAATTAATTAGCGATCCCATATACGACCCCTAGGCTCATGAAACACCTGTCGCTAATCTCAGAAACCCGACAGGTGCAAATTAGGAATACGGTAGTCAAACCCTTAAAGTTCGATGGCCGAAGCCCTTCATGCCGAGAATCAGAGTCCATAAAAGGCAATTAACTAACCTGTCGCTATGCTGAGATTGTCGGACTGCCTGATTCCGGCTCTGTTGGTCACGTCGTTGAGGATGACCGGGTCACAACGCTGGTCATCGATGCGCTTGCTCTGCATCCGGGTGATCATGTCGAAGAAGTCCTCGCTGGCAGGGCCGCTACTGGTGAACGCGGAGGTTTTCTTGTTCTTTGAATCCTTGGCCGCCGAAGCCGATGACGACTGCTGAAATGGGAGAACAGATGCTTAAGAGAGCACTCGATGAATAAGTAATGGGGGTCGAATTCCTATTTGGGAGAGGATAGGTAATTTAAAATTCACTTCGAATTGGGTGGAGCCGTTTTTTTCTGGCTAGGCCGTCCAATCGTCACCCCTAAATCCCATTCCAATTACAATTGCTTTGCGAGAGTGCACGCACCACCCAGCGGGCCAATTGATACTGCAAGGCTTCCCCTACTCTGCCTCTCTGCAGCACAACAACCGACCGGCCGCGCTATGACGAATGTGACTGTCCAGCTGGGATTTACGCGTCACGTGGACATCATTATCGCACGTAGACGAGCCTAACAACCTTTCCATGAATAGGGGTTAATGTGGTACCCTTAAAATAACTTCTGAAACAAACCTTCAAACCTAAGCGATATTGAGAGGTAGAAGCGGCCGGTGCACTTGCACGTCTCCACCATTTGGACATCCAGATTTCGTCTCAATTCTGACTTGACGCTTGAATTTTTAAGAATTCTAGACGGTCAACAACGCAGCATGCGAATAAAAGAAAGGAAGGTCGGAGTCAACAAACGACAGGGTCGTTGCGGCGCCGGCGGCTCAGATTGAGGAACTAAAGACCAACCAACACCAGTCGAGTCAAAGCACGACTAACTAGCGGAGTTAGAGAGAAAGAATATCTCTTCTCCTTCTTTCTCTTTCTTATCTCAATCCCCCTGTTTGCGGGCAGCCAACCGAGCGCCCCCAGCGTCACTTGACAAGTTCAAATAAGCAGCAGCAGAAGCAGTGGGGGAAGCAAGCGCCAGAGCAGAGATTCGCCGTCAATGGTGCCCTGATTGTTTCCCTTCGTAAATATGCGGGTATTTAATTGCAATTGTCGCAAAAACCGCGCGAATTCTAAGAGCACACGTAAGCAGTTGTCTAGGCATGTAGGTCACGTCACACGACCGATTGGAGGCTAATGAACGGTTTCCGAATGAATCACAATTATAGACAGGCGTGAGATTGACACCTCCATGACGTCTCGTAGACGAGCGAGGCGTCTGTTGACTCCGACCGGTTCGAATTCAGCGAAAAATGAAAAATAAGCGCGATTCAGACTGTTCCCACTACCGTAGTCTAGTCTTTTCGCCTAGAGTGGGTGTCTAGGTAGCGCTGAAAAGTTCAGACAGCCAAAAGGTTGTTTGCTTTTGGCTCCGACCGGTACAAATTTAGCGAAAAATCGAAAATGAGGGTTCTAGACACGACCAGTAGGATTGCAAATGCGAATCGAAAATGGAGAGAGTCGTAGACGTGAGCTTGTCTGAACATAATTCGGACCGGCTCAAAAACTTCGAAAATGACAAATAAACTTCCTCATACCGTAACAAGACACCTACGCGCCTTCAAAAGCGTTTACAAAATGAAAAGCGCTCCTCAGACTAGACGCAAGCTTATCCGCTGCTGAATGAGGCGTTTCGGACTACCGTAACCCGCAACAATTCAGACTTTTAATGTACGCCGCCATAAATCACATCTAGCCCGCTGTCGCAACCATCACCAAGCGAATCCGAGAGGCTAATGAATGTTTCTTGGCTTTGCACCTTGTCATATGCCGCTTCCCACCGACAACTTTCGCAACCTTGAGATTACTTCCCCTTAAGCATGTGCGTTACTTGGAAATCCAATAATTTCCAATCAACAAAACCAGCTGTCTTCGGTTGGCAGCAGCAAGCTTGGACCATTATCCACATATTAACTTAAGTCAATTCGATTTCCCTCCTCCTTCTCCCAGGACGGGAGGAGGAGACTGGAGGCCCGAAAAACAGATTTTGGAAATAATTTGTCCCCTCGAACAGCTGCTGCTCGTCGAACACGTGCCCTCCGGTGGGACGGGAATTTAAGGATCACGGAGACAACACACAAATGTTGTTAACTACTTGCCTTAGTGCCCTTGATAGCGTTATAGAGCTCATTAGCCGAAGTCCTCGACAGTCCGCAGTCGACACTCGTGCTTGAGTGGATCGAGGCATCCAGGGGAGCGGAGTTGGCCATGTATGATTTCATGATCAATGATTGGAGCGACGATGAGAGGAGATTCGGAAGACTCCGGCTGCCCGCGAGGTTCTCCCGCATCCCGCCGTAGCCGTCGACCTGTCGAAGAGGGTCCGCGGAGTCGTCGATCTTCACCTGCCCCTCAAATATCAGCGAAGGGTTCGCCTGGATCATCTGCCGGATTTGGTCATCCGCCGCCACTTCCATTGCGTGGTCGCGCATCTGAATCGCACACGCACACATTACCGTATGCTTAAAAGAGTCGAGAGTCCAGAGCACAGGACAATGAGTTAAAGCAATTTCAGAGGCTCTAGGAGGAATCGATAAATATCAATTAACCACCACTTCAAAAACAAACAGCGCACACGTACCTCCATCGCCAGTTTCTTGTTTAAGGCTAGGAAATAGATTGCTTTAGGCCTGTCGTCCATGTTGTCGTAGTTGACTGCGAGCGAAGCGCACGCTCGAGCTTCGCCCGCGCGGTCTTTCAGGTCACGAGCCAAGGTCAGATGCCTGCGGTGGTACTCCGCTGCTAAAATGACAAAATAGAACCCTAACAGAGACACAGTACACTTACAAGAGTTGTAGTCTCCCTGGATGGTGGCCGCGTTGCCTAATCCAAAGCAAACCTGTGCTTCGCCGATCCGATCACCCTGTTCCACGGCCACAGCGAGAGCGAGCTTGTAATACTGGACGGCTTCTTCTAATTTTGACATATAAACATGAGCATTTCCCAGATTCGAGTAGGCACGTCGCATGGCAGGTCGATCGCCGAACTGGCGAGCGATATCAAGGCGCTAAAACAGAGTCAAAGTTACCGTAATCTAGGGAGTCTTACCTTTTGGTGGTAGAGAACAGCAGTATCAAAGTCCCCAAGCAGGTAGAAGACGTTTCCCAGGTTACCGTAGGTCCTTCCGCGAGCGTAAGGGTCGTCCAACGCTTCCACGAGAGCCAGATTCTCCCTGAAAACATGACCCTTTAGCACTGATTTTAATGATATTTGAAGCATACTTGTAGAGCTCTACGGCCATGTTCAAATCGGCTTTGTAGGCGTCATGGACGGAGAGCAAAGTCAGGTCCTGGGAAGCCGGCTGCGAGTGGCTTTGGCGTCCTTTGGCATGGTAAACAGTCGCCAGATTATAGAGTGCTCTTGCTATGCACGACTGAAATTGGGCATTTAAAGAGAAGTCGGAGGGATCAGCGCTTGATTACCTGGTCGTCGATGTTCTTTGCAATTCTTAGATGCACTTGACAATAGTAGATGGCGTCGTCGTACTTCCCAAGCGCCTTGTAGGTGTTTCCTAGGTTGCCGCAGGCCTTGGCTTCGCCGGCTGGGTCTTTCATTAATCTAAAAATGCCAAATGCCACAAAAAATAGACGAAAACTGTCTAGTTATAAAACTTAAAAAGCTGCGAATTCATTTCTAGACACCAGACTATCACCGACCAGCCGGCTTTCGTTTGAAAAGAATCCCAGTCATCGGTGTCTGGTAACCCAGATTCATTCCTAGACAAACCATTCAAACCGACCGATCTCCACCCAAAATAAACTCAAAAGCGATCAGTCTTCCGTGTCTGGTAGCCACCGACAACATCAAATTCATTTCCAGACACAGTTCCAGTAACTAAGACCGACCGGACCGTTCGGTTTTAGTCTAAAATTAACCGTTTTGTGCAAAGCCTCAAAATAGACCGTATTTCAATGAATTCCTTAATAGACATGCTATGTCTACGCCACCATCCCTAGGCAAAACTTACTTCGTTATGAGCAAATCATTATGATGATACTGCAACGCCTTCAAATAGCTCCTCGTGGAGAAATACGCGTTGCCGAGCTGCGAGTAGATGGCGGTCAGCAGCTGAACCTTCTTCGTGCCGACTTCGATCGCCTTCTCCAGAAACTGGACCCCCGTCTGGATTTCGTTGTCGCGGATCAGACGCTCGCCTTCTTGAGCCAGCGCGAGACATTCCGACTCCGAGTTCTCAGACGAGAGCGCCGTGTGCACTGCGGAGACTTCAGCCGAGACAGAGTCATCGACTGATCTACAGACTCTAGTCATTCGACGTCTGAAAATGGGACATTTTTAGCAATGGAAATGGGACGAAAACACGGACAAAACGCGACGAAAAATGGGCTATCTAGACACAAAATGTTTATGTCCGAAAACGCACCTAAATCAGATATTAATTTACGGGTCTAGACGACCCTTTTCGTATAGATGAGCGAGACACGAATTTCAAACGTATTCACGTCTAGACAATTTTAAAATCATTTTTAAGCTTTTTGCAGTTCAGACCCTTTTCAGACGTCAAAAACCGCGACAAGCAAGGATTTCAGACATTTCTGCGTCTAGACTATTTTTCAGACATTTTGAACTTTTTCGCAAATCTTCAAAATGGCGAAAAAACGAATTTCAGACATTTTAGAGTTTTGACATCTTTCGAGACATCCACACCCCTCGCGAAACATTGCATAACGATTATGACTAATTCGAGGCAAAAACAGACAATTTCCAGACGTTTCTCGCCTCCGTCACGCAATGAGCCACACGCTGACGTTGTGAAACGTTGTACAGTCACACAAATCCCCCAAAACGTGTAAATAAAAGCCGGAATCGACCCGTTTCGGGTTCCTATAAACAGCGAAACGATCCTCACATCGATGAAACCGTTTCGCGCGATAAACAAATCGATTTCGTCGGTGCGAAAAGTGGGAAAAAGAAGTGAATCGGTGGCGGACTTGCATCGGCCACGGGTGCCACGAAGAAGGGGACGATTTGTCCAAAATTACGGAATAAAAAGCGCGCACGAGAGAGAGCACATATGCAGGCAAGAGCATCATCAGCAGCAGCAACAGCAGCATACACACATAGCACGAAGACGCGTCGTCGGAGGCTCGGACGCGGCACGGAGGCGCCAGAGGCGAGCGAGAGAGAGAGAGGAACCTTTGCCCAGAGCGCTCTTTTCCTGAGGCATTATTCATGGCATAGCGAGGGGAAGGAGCGCAGAGAACGCGACCTCCGAGGCGAACGAGAGGCGCGCCGAGGCGACCACCGACCGCCGCCGCTGCTGAGCGAGAGGTGGACGAGGACGGAGGACGAGGGCGAGCGAGAGGAGCGAGCGGGAGAGGACCGCTCCGCCCGCGGCTCCGTTTGGCGCGTATATTGGAAATTTGAAGTGAGGAGGCCGCTGATCAGGGAAGCCGCAAAGAGACCTTCTGGAGCAGTGGCTGGGGGTGGACAAGGAAGAGAAGCAGGGAGCCTGTTGGGTTCAAATGTGGCGGCGCACGTTCCCGCCAGATTTGCGGTTGCAGAAGTGAGCTAAGGATGCTTAGAGGTCTGGAAAGTTAGCACTCAGGATAAGATTTCCAGCCGTGACAACAACGGGAAATGACGATATAAAGGACTCTTCTGATCAATCTAAAGCCCAGGTAGTAAATTTACCCTTATAGGAACAAGGAAAAGGGGGTTGAAGGGTGAAAATGTATTGGTGCGATAGGTCAGGTTTACGTTTTTGAACGCTTGCAGGGATGAGCAAAAGCACCGACAAGGCATTATAAGGGGTTTACACAAAAAAGAACCCATAGAAATTTCTGTAAAAGCTAATAGCGAGTTGAGCGTTAAAATTACAAGAAAGAGAGGTGTGACGGTGATTTCAACTGGGAATGACGATACAGAACCTTTAGGAGTCGACTTAAGACGTATCAAGTAAATTTGGACTTAGAGGTGCAAGAAGAAGCTAGATTCGAAAAGGTTTTCAAACATTAAGATCGCGTAGGTTGGGTTCCCGCCAGATTTGCGTTTTTTGAACGTTTCGGCAGTGGGCGGCTGTGAGATAAGCGATGGATAACACAGTATGGGTGATGGGGTAGGGCTTCAAACTGTGATCACAATTGGATATCAATGCTTAGATTAAATTTTAAGGGGATAAGGAATTTGGAGAATAAGGGCAAAGTATGCTTAAAAACGGAACCCGAGAGAACCACAACATTCAATACAAAGTTGATTAAGTACATTTCTAGTCTCAAAAAGTACACGGAAGAACAGTTTTAAAGACTAAGCAAAACTGAGTTTATCCAAAACTATAAATGGCGGTTTCGGGTGAAAAAAAACAGCTCTCAGGAGCTCATTTAAATACCGAAAATTCACATTCCGTTTAAGGTTATTTGGCGAAACCTTTGGGATGAACGTCCTCAAGAAACTGCGTGAGATCTGTAGCAAACGTTTCATCTAAGATTCAGTTAGAGTTAGTCTTACCATAGAGTCAAAAATCATCCAATCTATTGTGAACTTATTCGGCGTGGAGAAATGAAGCTAAGATGGGTCATAAAAGAAACATGCGCGGCTGCATTTGAATAGACCAAATGCATTCAATGGGTATGTTTTTAGGGACGGCGGCATCTTTGTGCGTCTTTTGGCTCCAGCGGCCAACAGTTTGATCTTAAAGTCCAAAGACTAAATTTGGAAACGCATTTATGGAAATGAGACCCGTTTGGATCTGTACATCTCGCATAAATTTCCAAATGTGGCCAAATGTGGAACTGGCTGAATTTGCTCACCAAAATAGCTCCAAAAACCAGGAATTTCCAAGGCTCAATTCATTCTAAGCTAGATAAATGAGTTCCTTAGAAAATGACGTTGTTTTGAAGATGAGTTGATGCCCTTTCCATGCCAAATGACTTGACTTGGACTCCTCTTCCAGGGTTGATGGATGCAAACACGCGAAAAGAGAACTTTTTGGAAGAGAAGACTTCAAGTGAAGCCATCAAACATCTCATATGGGTCTAATTTTAGCGTGCGTTCCTTGATTGATCCAATTCTTAAAGTGGCTCTTGCAGAGGAGACGACTTGCGACGAGGGATGATGAGTAAAGCTGTCAATCTGAGGGACAAGTTTTTCGTTAGGAGTGATCGGAGGCTTTATTTTGTCAGACGACTTTAATGATTTTGACCTTGGATGCGCTACAGTACACTTTTTAAGACTTGAATGTATACGACCTAAAGATGATCCTAAAGATGATACTCTCCTGAGTATCAAATTAAAGACGCGCAAACTCATAAAAGCAAACTGAAATCCACGGCGGCGTTGACGTAAACAAGAACGCTTATTCTGAACCCAAAAACAAGTCTTGGATAACCCCGAAGACGCAATCTCCTTGCCCTCATTGGCACGTTCGCCCAACGTGTCTTCGGGGATCTTTATTTTGCTCACGTCATCTCCACTTCGACGAAAATTTGGACTTAGCGTTTGTCAGTCATCAGACGGATGTGGATAACAATGGGGAAGCGGATGGAACTGGGTGTTTTTACAGAAATAGTTGGGATTACTGGGAAACGGCGGAGATAGACGTGGTTTGGAAGGAGAGGTAAAAGCGGAGCACACAAAACTGAAAAAACAGGACTTTACCCTTCAGCAGTCCAAACTGCCGAAACCAAATTCTCAAAGCAGAAAATCCTATAATTGAATTGAGCTAAACCCGGATTTGAGAGCCGAAGGAGAAAGGTAAAAGTACACAAAATTGTGGTTGAAAACTCCGATTGTTTTCAAACATGTGCAGGCATGTGTTTTTATCCTTATTTGAGAAAAGGTCAATTATTCTAAGGCTTCAAAATGCGCAGTTTCTATTTGAAATCAATAATTCTAGATTCCTGGATTTGAGTACCAAACCTGCAAATCTCATCTACCTAAAAAGCCGTTGTTTTTAATTAGTTCTCTTCTGCATAACAGGTTTGAGAGACGTGCCAAATCAATTCGTGCATTTGTTAGCATACATGAAATGCGTTAACCTTTTCCAGATTTCACTCTGTGTTTCCTATCGCGTTGGCTTTCGTAATTTTCGCACATTCTTTAACAGCGATTTTTCCTATTTTTGAAAATTGACTTTGGAAATTTAAGATTCAAAGTTTAGAACCAGTGACCGGGACTAAAACGGACCTGGGATCGGGCTCGTCCCAAAAGCCAAAATACCCGGACTTTTTCGGGCTTTTCGAGCTTTTGGGCCAGACTCGCGCCCTTCTCTGGTCAGAACATCCCGATCCAGTACGCAAAGCGTGCTGGTTTAATTGCTGGAAATTGAAAAAACCTAATATTGAATTTGGCACAAACTCCGAATTTCTGTGCCTGACCGGGAGGCTAAATTTTGTGTCAGCATGGTATAAATTTGCGATGCTTGAGGATCAAATTTCTGCCTAGCAATATTGTGGTTAAATCATAAATTGTAAAATTGCGTTTTGAACATCTCAACGGTTCAGACTATTTTAAAGGTCAAACCAACGAATTCTAAAGTCAAACATTGAGCTAAATTGTTACTCATTACGTTCCCACACTTAGATCATCTCTTCACCATCTCTTAAACGCTCCCAACCCAAAATTACTCGTCATGATTCACGCAAAAACCTTTCGCAAAGGGCGAAGCTGACTCACGTGCGCGCGCAGAAACCAGCTTTTGAAAATTTCGCGTTACACGAGACTTCGCTGAGCCAATCATTACGCGATAAATATTGACCGAGATTCGCTGCTTATTTTAGATAGTCGTTTTAAGGAAGCCGTTAGCCAGTTTGTAGTCAACGACGACACACCTGTGAGCAGAACGCGAAGGAAACAACAGTCAGCCGGTCGGAGAGAGAAGCAGCGCACGGTTGTGACGGCGACCTGTCCCACATTTCTTTCCCGCGACTTTCCCGCGCATCTCCTGCCTCTGTTCTCCTGCTGTCCGCCTAACAAAACGATCAATTTTCGGATCAGATGCAACACGACGAAGTTGTTGACGTGCAGCCGCAATCGGCGAATCCCCTTCGGCAGGATCTTCCCCAATTACAGAACGAGAGAACGTCCGAGGCAGTGGGCACGTGTTGCTTAGCGTGTTCTGAGACTTTTGGAGAATGTTGCAGCCATTGTGGTGAGGATATCATCCAGGCATTGATGATGCTGTGTTGCTGCTGTTTTTGGTGTAATCAGTGAAAAGAATTCGGGTTGTATTGATCATTTGACGATGCCGAAGCCATTGCCGAAATGTGTGTTTGTACAAGATGAGTCATTCCTGTTGTTTTGGAATAAAAGAAGAAATTGTGTGCTTTGAAAAAAACCATTAAAATCAGTTTTCGATAAAGCGATTCACGAAAAATTCTACAAAGAGCTTTATCCTTCAGAGGCCTTTTTAACATAGCCACAACGAGACCGTAGATTCCGATGATTCCGGCTTCTTAATCACAGGGATGACGGACTTCATGATGAGTTCAGGACGCATGACTCCTACAGAGAAGATGCCAACAACTGCTTTAGCGGTTCCAAAGGAAGCTCCAAGAACGGTGAAGAAGCGACACCTATGTAGCCGAAGAAGGAGCCATAGGGAGCTTTTTCTGCAACTTCTAAGTTAGAATTTGTCGGTGCTGTTTCCGTAGCCCATCGTGGTAGGGTTTGGAGAGTGCCTGAAAAGGTGAAAAATGGGGAAAGGTAAATGGCTCACGCAAACGCGAATGAATCGTTGACGATGCTAAAACTGTGACTCAAGCTGTTTATGTTACCTTTAAACCGAAAATAGGGGATCCACCCTTACATAGGAGTTTTTAGCTTCATGTGTGATAACTGATCGATACCCCTTTGCTTTTGGCATCATAGTCCTCTGCTCTAAAATATGACTAACAAGCCAAAATTTTCCACAGGAAGTGACTCATAATTCTTGGTCAATATGGAACTTGAAACACATCTGCCTAAAGTGACGTAAAAACTTCTTTGCTCTTTGATTTCTCCTACCCCATAAAATAGCTAAAAAACCTGTCCATGTGTTAGTTTTTGTCTCCAAGCCATGGAAGAGAGTGGTCCTGTTATTGATTCCCAACCCCAGCCTACCTCTAAGAAACTCTTAAGGGATCCCCAGGCTCAGAATTGCTTTGAAGCCGGATGTAGCTGCTGTCTTTCATGTTGGCTGATTTGTGCGGATTCGCATAATCATTGTGGTAATGCTTTTGCCGAATTGGTGGCTATACTCTGTGCTTGCTGCTCTTAATGAACTGTTCTTCCGCTGTTCAGTGTTCACTCGTTCCTGTTATCCTTTTGCCTGCAAATGGATAATGGAAGCTGCCTGCTCTTGCCTGCAAATCGATGTCGGAACCAACTCCTGTAGAATTGCAGACCTTCAACGACGTGGTCGATACCCAACCTCAATCAGAGTCGCCATCGTTGCTCTTAATAAAGGTTTTCGAAGAACGAAGTTTTTCAGTTATAAGCCGATCCAGAGAAAATAAGCACTTCAGGACTAGAATGTCCTGGTCGGAGGCGTTTGAATAACATGGTTTTTTGTTTTTGTGGTTGATTTGTATTCGTTTGTCGAAGGAGTTTGACAAGGGAACTCGTTGTAACAGGAAGCAATTCGTCGGAACTTTTTTGATGCTTTAAAGAGGATTCCGACGTTTTCTCTGTTCAGTGTTCACTTGCTGCTGTTCTCCCCACTTCTCCAAAAATCGATCGATGTCGGAACCGAACCCCGAAGAATCGCACAGCCTGAACGACGTCGTCGATACTCAACCTCTACCTCGACGTGGATCCAATTTTAATAGTTACGAACATCTTCCGCCTCACGAAAAATGTTGTCATGTCTGTAAAAGTTGCTGTTCCTGCGCGTTTTGCTGTTGTTGTTGCGGTTTCTTAGCTTTGTGGGCATGGATTAAGGAGACTTGTGGTTGTCCGAGCTGTTGTACCGATGACGAATAAACGTTTCTCGCATTATTGCAATTTACATGGCTTGACTGGAGGAGTTCAGTTTTCGAACCCGTTGTTACACGAAGCAATTCATCGAACCTTTTTTCCTGAAGCGTTCCATTCGTTTAAAGAGGGTTCCGCTGCAGCTTTCACGCGGTTCCCATTCTTCCTTCCTATTTGCTCTCGTCTGTAAATGGATCGATGTCGCAACCAACTCCTGAAGAACCGCGGAGCCTGAACGACGTCGTCGATACTCAACCTCAGCCTCAATCTATGTCTCCGTCTTCTGGACCACACACAAAAAATTTTGTGTGTGGTCCAGAAATTGGTCCAGAAGCTTGCGTCTGTCGCATGCGTCTCGAACTATGAGGGAGGCCTTTATGGAGAAGAACCTCCGATTCACAAGAAATGTTGGAATTGCTGTCAAAATTTGTGCTGTTGCTGAGGTTTTGCAGGTTGCTGTTGTTTTATAGGTTTATGTGCTTTGTGGAAATGGATAGACGACGCTTGTGGTTGTCCTAGCTGTTTAAAGGACGGCGAATAAACGTCATTAGCATTTTCACATGAACGTTTATTTATAAGACGCTGTATTGTTTTAAAGAGGGTTCAGCCGCTTTTCCCTTGCAGTCTTCTCCATTTGTCCTCTTGCCTGCAAATCAATGTCAGAACCAACGCGCGACATCGTCAATTCCCAGCCTGAATCTCCGTCCGCATATTCGTGTGATTACGACAATGTTTGTAATTTTTATAAAACCTTCAGCTTGTAATTTGCTGTGTTCTTGTTGCGGCCGTTGCGTGTTTGCATGTGGATACGTGTTTATGAGGGAAGGAATTCGGAAGATGCTCAAGAGATGGTGTAGCGGCGAGTGAGTCTCTATCTCTATGTCGGCCATTATGAAGAAAAGATCACAAACAATTCTCAAATATTAACCTACATTTAGAGACCTAAGTTTAGCTTAGGGCATCTTTGAAATAGCTCTAACAGCGCGTCAAAGGCTTTTACGTAATCTTTGAGTCAGGGGTTACGTAAGACGAAGAGAGAAGGTAAGAACAGGCTTGTTTAGTTGGAACTGGTTTTAAGTGAGGGACCTAAGAAACCACACGCTGATAAAGAGAACCAAAAACAACTTGAAAGCTATTCTGAATGCGATTCAGCATAAAGCGTTGGCTAAAAGTAGTTTAAAATGAATTCTCATCTTAGAGGAATGCTCAAACTGTAGCTTACTCCAAATATGACCGGGATAACACAATGATAAAACCACAAAGCATACCTTTCAGGCCTTAAAACAGCCATGAAAGGTCTTTTCACCGCCGTATTTTCGTCGTTCTCTTTTTGTTCATGAGCAACCCTGGAGAGGCCATCTTTGCTGTGTAACGTTTCCAGTTTTTCCGAAATAGAAATTCTCCAATTTTGTGTCTTGCGACCGTTCAACACATTAGAATTTCATATTTTGATTGGCTTTTGTTTAACAGTCCTGAAGCATTTAAGTAGTTCCCATTAGTAAACTCCATTTTTGGCATCCAAAATCTGCTTTTCCCTTCAAATTTAAGGCTTTGTTCTGCCCTTGATTCTGCCGTTCGCGTATTCTGACGTTTATCTAACCGATCGCATGACGAAAAACCATTTTTTCAGCTAACAAGCCTTCAAAACTGATAAAATCTAAAGTACTGTCAGGCGTCTATTTCCTTTTCAATCTGGGTCCCACCACGACCTTCCTGTCCTCCCCAGTATTCCTACTACCGTCTGCCCGCTTCGCGACAGCGTTCGTCTGCGGAACGCGATTCGCTTTGGAGAGCCGATTAAAGCAATCGACGCCTTCGACGTTATGTGGTGTGTTTTCCGGTTTTGCGTGCCCCTAGGACGTCGGAGATTATGATGCGTTTCCAGTTTCGCTAGCGACGACGCTTTCACGCGTTTAATTGAAGCCCCTCTGTGGGGATCACGTGTGGCGTGCGATTTTAAGAATTTCGGTATTTGTTTAGCTCATTTTGGGGTCTTTGTAGAATGGAAATGTAGAATGGAAAGGGATGGAAATTCGTGTCTGGCTTTTGTACCTAGAAGACAGCCTGTCCGGGAATCTAAATCGTTCGAATTCGGGTCAGATCTCATGAAATGACGTCTATATAGCATCGCTTCGTGCGTGCCGGTCTGAATATACGATTTGGGACTGTCTCGCAGACAGCTGGCAGGGTGGTCGCATTGCTTTCGTGTCTATTTTCGCTGCTGAGGCGCGTTTCAGATGTTTCACAGGCGCCTATCGTTTCACATGTGTTTCAGGCAGGAAGCTGGCGATTTCAGACACAGAATCTCTCAATCGCGTGTCTGGGAGCGTTTCAGACACCTATTGACCCATTTGAGACTTTGTTTTGTTATTCAGACGAGTTTCAGAGTTCTTTTGACCAGACACGAATTTGTTTCATGTGTCTGGTAGACCGCTCGCTCGATCGTTATCTATCAGACGCGTTCAAGCATTTCAGACTTTTTGGTCCATTCGAGACGTCGCTTTGCTGTCTGGATGTATTCTAGACGTTGCATCTGCTTGTCAGACCCAACGTTTACTCCCTTTTGTGTCTGAAAGAGCTTTGGTCATTCTACAGACACCAATCATCCTATTTCAGACGGTAAACCATCCGTGCTTGTCTAGAACTCGTTGTAGCCGTGGCGCCGTTTCCGCTAATTTTTACCATTTTCCAAGCTAACATTGATGAATTCTTTATTCCAGAAGATGACGGCGCCAGAACTGCCACCGCAGTCGCCCTCTCCTGCTGAAAAGCAGTGCCAACATCGACTTAAGAAGAACCTGTTCGCCTCCACGACCGTCAAACGCGCACTGACGAAAGAGAAGAAAAGGAAGAACGCAACCCTCGCTTGCGAAGTGTGCCAACGGGAGCAAAAGAAGGCCGACGACGCTAGAGAATCCGAAGAGGAGACGCCGAGGAACGTCTTCATCTGCACGGCAGAAGGCTGCGGGAAGCTCTACTGCGGTTGCATGACGGCTGGTCACTTCGACTGCCACATGCACCGCCACGCTGGGAACACAGAGCACCCGATCTTCTACGACGTCAAAGAGAGGAAGCTGTGGTGCGATCCGTGCGGCGTGGAGCTCCTCCCTGATCCGGAGGCTTCGAACGACCACGTGAAGCGATTCCTGAACGAGATGCCGAAGAAGATCGAAGAGAAACAGGAGAAGGCGATCCTGGAAAAAACCGTCGGAGTTGAGGTTAGGAATGGCCGTACCAGGTAAGATTTACCTTAAATTAGCATTAAATCGAATTCTGATTTCAGAAATACGGGTGCCAGCAAGGACGTTATGATCAACGGAAGCGCCAAGACCGAAGCAAGCGAAGAGGAAAATCGCGTTAACGGCGTCACCAACGATGGAACTGGTCTTCCCCACATTAAGGTCAGTCCTGCTATCCAAAAGCTCATTCCCAAGCCTAAAATCTTGATTTCAGGGTCTTCGAAACTTGGGCCTCACTTGCTACTACAACTCGACGATGCAGTGCCTCATGCACACGCATCTGATGCAGGACTACGTGGAGAAGATGACTGAACTGGATGGCTGGACGTGTCCTCGTGTGAACGGCTTCAAGATCGAAGGAAAGGAGCCTTTCGTCCTCCCCAAAAAGCGCTTCGAAATTAGCAAAAGCGTCTTCCGTGGATTCGTCTTCACCGCGCTTCAAACCTTCTTCACAGAATTCCGCGTCGCGTCTTCCATCAACCCAGGAGCCCTTCTTGATGCAGTTCGAAATTCTTACAAAAGGTAGGCTCTTTAACCTCAAATCCAATCCTTAAACAAGCTAAGTTCAGGTCAGTTCTCCCCCTCTGGACGCAGTGCGACGCGAGCGAAGCATTCATGCTTCTCAGCGAGTGCCTCGAACAAGACGAGCGCAGATTAAGGAAGATGGCGATTAAGCAGTCCGACTACACTTTTTTCAAGAAACTCCCCAAGGACGAAGCCATCGCCGTTTACTCAAAAATGGCGGATCAAGACAACATGCCTACGCGTATTGACGCCGTCTTCGGCATGGTCAACATCCAGCTGATCCGCTGCCAAGACTTGAACTGCAGTCACGTGTCCACACGACTTGTAGCCAGCAAGAACTTGATTTTGCATCTAAACTTCACGACTCCAGGAAACAGCAGCAACAGCGGTGGCAGATTCACGAAGAACGAGAACAGCAATGGGAAGCAGATGAGCAAGTACAAGCAGAAGAAGCTCAAGGAGGTGAGGAGGAGGAACGCTAATAAGGCTAACAAGGGGGTAATCGAGCTAAACGTAAAATTTTTGGTTTTCTTACGTAGTGGTGGGAAGGGCACGTAGGTTCGACTGACCGTTATTATGTGAGCGGTTGGAATGACTTCTGGAGTCACGTAGCCGTCATTTTCGAGGCGTTCGGAAAAGTTGAGCGGTCGGTGTGACGTCTCAGGCAGACCTGGGCGGCACTTGTCCAGCTGGGCGTACGGGGGCTCGACACTTTGTTAGACAATTTTACTTAGTGCTTTTTTGGTAAAGTTGACAGTAAATTTTTCCCTACACGTGATTTTCATAAGACGAGGTTGACCACTTGACGGCGTCTTTCAAATCATTTTTTCGTTTTGTTGGCAACAACACTTTCTGATTCTCCGTCCTTGAAAACGCAGAAATTGTTCTAGGAAAAATTAGAAAAAACATTTTTTCGTGCCTTTTCAAATTCGTATGCTCAAAACCTTAGCCGGACTGTTGGTCCGGATTTCATACGGATTTCACAGTTATGGGATGGGTGCATATTTTCAAATTATATGGATTGTACGCCTTGCGAGGAGTACGTTTTACTTTTTTCGGTCACCCTTGACTTAAAAACGACGGGTTAGAGAAACTCGAAGATTGGACGTTTTGCCCTACCGTACTCTCTCAAACCCGTCGACGCAGGTTCGACTCCCACCCGGCGCCAACATTTTTTTCGCGTTTTTGAGGGTATAGGGGGATTTTCGGTGGGGTGCACGAGGTCTGGCGACAAAAATTTCCCGGACCACTTTTTCGGGCGCCGCCCAGGTCTGGTCTCAACTCACGTATGCTTCATTTCAACTGTTCTTTCCTTTTGTGAGCGGTCGGAATGGCGTCAGATATCACGTAGGCGTCATTTTCGAAGTCTACCAATGTTGAACGATGGTAAAGACGTTTAAAGTCACGTTGGCATCATTTAGATTATTCCTTTTTGAAGGGGCGTGCAGCTAACCCTAAAAACCCATATTTTGACCAAAAGTTTATCTTTTCCCATTCCAGAAAAAGAAGAAGGAAATCCGCCGCGTTCGCAAGAACACCGGACCCAGCTTATCCACCAGCGAAGTCGAAGAGCAGCATAACGAAGCCGAGAAGTTCGAAGCTGAAGAGGATCCTGAGAAGATCATTGAAGAGGAAGCCAACGATCTCGAATCCTTCTTGGGCGTCCCAGTGACTGTGAATTCCGCGCCCATTCCTCTCCGCGGCCTCGAAAGCGAAAACGAAGCCCAAGCTTTGGACTTTGGATCTCCGATCGGCCCTTCGTTACGTATGTCGGACCTCGAGGACGACGTGATCGCTGAGGACAGCGGCAGTGGATCTGAAGGCGAAGTAGAGGCGTCCGACGTGGAAAACGGCGTCGAGGAGGCGGCGGAGGTCAACGGAACCGAAGAAGAAGGCGCTTTGGCGAACGGCGACGCGAAGAACTTTGAAGCGACGCTGGCGCCGTACAAACGGGAGCCCCACAGCGGCCTCACGCTCACAGATTGCCTCGCGAACTGGACTGCGCCCAACGAGATCACCTCATATCAGTGTGACGAATGTTGTCCTGAGAAATCTGTAAGCATTCTTATTATTCCTAACCAAATGAACCTAAAATTTCATTTAGAAGAAGCGCGTGGAAGCCGTCCAGCGCACGTTCCTTTTCGCCCCTCCTCCGGTCCTCGTTTTGTGCCTGCAACGCGCCACTCTGCGCTACACGAAAGTCAGCACTCCAGTCAAGTTCGATCTCGTTTTGGACCTCGCTCCGTTCTGTGTCAATTATGGACTTGTAAGCCTCATCGCCTCCTGCCTAGCTAACCCCAATTTTCCCAATTTAGCGCATAAACCATGAGCAAAAGGAGCTGAAATACGGCCTCTACGGAATCGTGATCCACGAAGGCTATTCCTCAAACTCTGGGCACTACACGGCATGCGTGCGCCGACGAAAGCCGCCAGCGAACATCCGAAAGCGCTTCGACGAGGCGTTCGGATCGAACAACATCAAGCCCGAGGAGATCAAGAACCTCATAGAGCAGACCCGCGAAGGCACCAATGAGGGCGACGTGGCCGAGCCTAGCGAGAAGGACCAGTGGTACTACGTCAGTGACAACCACTACCACCAGATCAGTTGGCAAGAAGTGAGCCGGAAACAGGCGTTCATGCTCTTTTACGAACGCTTGGGGTAAATAGCCGGAAAGGGTTTTGCGCGTACATCACGATTGTTGTTATTACTGTTGTTGTTTCCAGAGTTTACGTGAAAATACAAAACAATCTTATTTGGAGCTCGTGAAGGGGCGGATCTCGGCAACCAGGCGCTGCGGGGCGTCGTCGAAGTCGGCACTGCTGAATCCCTTCGCTGTTGAAATTTGGGAAATCGGTATCGATTCCTTCCGCACGCGGGTAACCTGAAATCGGTGATTAGAACAGGAACTGAAGCTTGTGACCCACATTGATTGGCGGTGCTTCAGCTTCCGGATTCTCTTTGCAGTGGCATCGGGGGTCATGGACGAAGACGTCTTTAATCGGTCGAGGCGGGTCGTCTTTGGGTTCCACGTGTTTGTTGTAGGTGACAACAGTTTTGGAGCGTTTTCCGGAGCGCGTTAGGGAGATTTGCATTTCGACGTCATCCCGATTGGAGCGACTGAAGGAGCGGATGACCTGGTTGCAGTGGATGAGGAGGTACACGATCGCTTCGTGGTCGTGGGTTCGAGATGGGCTTGTTGGGGGTATTGAACTACCTGGAATACGGAATAAGAGGGTTTAAAACAGGCAAAACGAAGCTAAATCTTACCTTTGATACTTGCATTTGCATGATTTGCGTCAAACGCAGGCGAACAAGGCGAATTCGGACTTTGTTTGTCCATATCGCGGCCGACCGCACACGGCTAACGTTTCTATTTGGAATGCGTGTGCCCGTTCCGGCCTGACTTCCCTGAGACGGCCGCGAGACTAGACTGTCGGTGGTCTAGGGCGGAAACAGATGTTCGATGGAAATGCGGTCTATTCGAGTCTTGTACAGGGTGGTCCAAAAAAGGGTCTGGAATGAGCGGGTGCCGGGGTGTCTGGAGCGAATCATTCGGAGCGCATGCTTTGCAAGCGAACCGGTCGGATTGCCGTCCGAATTTGCGTGGAAAACGTGGCAGTGGGAAATCGTGCAAAATTCGGCGCTTTTCTTCTTGATTCTTCCCGCAACCCCTACTAGGCCCATATCTTCTGCTCTTGGCAAAATTTCGCTCATTTTGGGCAAGTTTTTTGTCCGCTTTTGCTCCTATTCCACACATTTTAGAGACAAAATTGGTTGCATAGAAAATCAGGAACAAAAACGATGAATTTCGCACCGTTTTCCTCCGATTTCCACCTGAATCCGGACGGGATTCCCCCGGTTCGCTTGCAGCGCGTGAACTCCGAATGAGTCGCTCCAGACACCCCGGCACTCGCTCTTTCCACACCCTTTTTCTTGGCTCACCCTGATAGACGGGCGATTTGAGACAAGCGTTTGTCTGAGGTAGGCTTTCTAAATGAGGTGATCGGTCGGTCGATCGATGCTAAAATGAGCCTGGAAACGTGCAAAAACGTGCTCTTGCTTATTTTGTGCTTTTTGGCGTATTTCGGAGTCGTTTTAGGCAATTTTCCCGCATTTTGACTCGATTTAATGCAGTTTTTAGGTTTTTTATTCGGATTAGCTTTTTTACCGTTATTCTAGTGTGCAATCAATATTTGGCTGTTTCGGCTTTAAATTCTAACATTTTTGAGGCTATCAAGGTTTTCCCAGGCCTAGACAGCCGTTGTTACCTGATCCATGTCCTTAAAATTAGTAGGTCAGCTCAAAAATGGCTTTCTGTGTCTTAGCTTTTTGCTGTCTAGACCGTCTTTTTGTGATTTTAAAACCCACACGACCTTTGCGCTTTTATACATTTTAAAGTTGGTCTCACTCTAGAAGTCCCACCTGTACGTAGATATTGAACTTGAAACTCGCCTAAATGTCAAAATCCTTTCAATCAAAAAAAATTTAACAGAAAATGGTTTTTTTTGTTTTGAGTCAGTTCAAGGTCATTTTGTCTTGTTTCAAGCCACCTTCTGAATTTGCGGGTTTTATAGAGCTGTCTAGACAACAAAACATGTTTTCCGACTGGTATAATTCGAACCTAAAAAATGGCCTTTTACAAACTGAACTGTCTAGACCTTGTTTTTTGTTTTTTGGTTTCATTTGATCCTCGCGGTTCCTTACCGTGCGATTGTCCAAACATCGTGCTAGTATAGACTGTGTCTAATTGTGCCAACTCCAGACTGATCTCTCGTGTCTAGTCCAGATCAAGATGAAGTGAGCCTCAAGTTCTTCGCCATTCCGCCTTTCGCCCATCGGTCGCCTTCTTCTCGCCTCCCAAATCGATCGGAGAACGCCACGACGACGACAACGCAAGACTTGAAGACCGGCTTTTGGACACCAGAGCGAAGGTAAGCGAAGCCCCAAGTCTTGAGGAGCGTTCGATTTGATTTTTTTTGCTTTGTTTGCTATGTTGTAGTCTCCCGAGTCGCGTGTTGACACCTGTTTTGATTGGTTCTCGCTGCTGCTATAAACGTCCACGACGACGTTCTTCACGTTGTCGTCGTGGGTTGTCGACCCGCGGGGGCTCTACGTTCGGGGAGTCCGGGAGGAGTAGCAGAAGGCGAGCGCTGCCGGCGAGAGACTGATAGCGTAGCGTAAGAAACGTCAACCACGTTTTGTTCCATTTCAACATCGGTTTCGCGCGGACAGGTTTTTTCTTTCAACAACCTATTTCCGCAGCCGCAGCAACCTGCCCCGTTTCCCGAAATTTCACTTTCATTCGAGTGGCGCGCGGGGGCTCACGTTAAGTGTGGGTCAGCAGCGACGACGGGTAGGCGACGTCTTCTTTAGCGTGATCCGAATGAAGGCTGAGCCTGCATTCGATTTGTGTTTGTTGCGTTTTAATCGATTTCACCTAGTTTTCGCTGTATGGATTGTGGAGGAATTTGCATTTGTGCAACGTTTTTGCGGTGTTCTCTGGTCTTGGGAGGGCTCTAGGGTGCTTTTTGGATATTCAAAGGGAGTTTCAGGCTTTAGCGAAGGCTGTTCAGGGCCATTTGGACTTGGCTTGCGTCAGAGCCCTAAATTTGAAGCCTCATTGATATAATTATAAGGTGTTTGGGTTTTGTTTACTTCGTTTTGTTACTTTTTTCAAGCCTCTGGATGAGCTGTTGGACCTATAGGCACACTGTGGAGGTCAAATCTTGCTTTTTCGCTCTTTCTTGATTTTGAGCCATGTTTTTTGAAGATTTGAAGTCTGAATAACATCCTGTTTTGGCTATTTCCACGGCCCCGTAAACAAGAGTCACCCCTTTGTTTTGAGAATTCGGTCCCATGAGAATCTCACACCTATTGATGTGTTTTTTTGACCAAAAGCACAACTTTTATGGTTCCTGAGCTCTTAGTTCACCGGTAAAAAACTAAGAGACCGACATCTCGCATCGTTTTTCGACCCTACCAAACTCTAAATTCGATCCCGATATCAATAAAAGCCGATATAGAACCGCTTCCTGTCACGTCTCGTTCGCGTGCCCGCCGTAATCTTCGTAGTTAAGCACTCCAATGTCCGCCCTCAAAGGAAGAGGTGTCCTTAGCGGTGTGCGCGCTTATCAGCTGTTCTTCTTCTTGCTTAGAACGGCGCGTTCTTATCGTGGACTCAAAGCGGATTCGCCCTATTTACGACGAGGCCGTAGTGTTTGCGAGAGGAGAGGTTGTGCATTCCTTGAAGCTTGCGGCGAATTTTTAATCCGGGGGTAGCGTTGACCTGTCAGGGGCAGTTGCGCCATGGAATCGACTGTTAGCGAGTTATAGCATAGCTGTTTAGGGGTTAATTAAAATTTGTGTAGCTTGAAATGGACTTTGGAGGCTTGAGCAGGCGTCGGTGGACCTCTCAGCTGTGCTGAGACAGTCTGCATCTTGTTTGAAACTTAAATTAAGCTTTGAGGCTGCTTAGGAGGCTGTAGACAGCTTCGCGGTTACAGACTAGATTCCAAAACGTCCCTTCCGAGATCACGTGTCTGCCATGAAGCATTTCTGATGCAAATTCAACAGAAGAGCGGTCGTTTTTTGCAGACAAAGGCATCGAAAGTGCATCTGTCTGGGCGTGGACGTCTCTTTTATCTATGCCGAGACACTGATCCTCGGTTTTGCGATTAGATTGACTATTGCCTCACTTCAGAACATCACGTGTCTGAAATGAAGCATTTCGAAGGCGAATTCGATAGGAGAGCGGACGGTTTTTGCACCTGCAAAAGGTCTCCTGAGATTAATCCACCTTTTTTATCTTGCGTGACTAATCTCACTTCCTCCTTGGACACCTGAACCCAACGCTGTTCACGTTGTCACCCCACGCGGTCAATAAAAGTGTAACAAAGCCCGAGCGCCGCTATTCATCAATAGCCCTGGCTCCGCTCGGCTCAATAGCAGCGGTGTGAACGCATGTCAAATGCAAAAATTCTCGCGTTTTTGCGTTGTCGCCGCGCTCTGACCATCTCTGCTACACAACCACCTTTGTCGTTGATGCGAGGAGCGAGAGGAGTCAGGCGTAGTTTGACCGCAGCCAAGAGAGAAACCGCTTATCTCCTCTCTCTGAGGGGCATTTAGAGAAGAATCCGTGTCACCCGCATTGTGTTTTCTTTTGCTTCGCTAGCTGCCTGCACAGGGGGCAGTCTGCACCCTGCATTGAATAACACAATTAAGTACTTAAGTGGTTTTTGTGTTTTTCAGGTCGTCGTTGAGGTTGTTATGATGGATTGGCTCGATCGGAACCGTCCCCTAAGGCACATGCTCGCCATGTCGCTCCTAATGTGGGCGGTCGGACCGAACTACTGGTTACACGTCTCAGGAGCCTATGTCATCTACCGAATTCTCTCCTCCAACTTTGCTATGCGCGCGTTCAAAACGCTGCCACGCGATCTGAAGGGCCTGAAGCTGCTGCTGCAAGTGAGGCTGAGGATGAACTCAGCGTTCCGGAGGAATAGGCCGCTTTCGGAGATGTTCCTCGATGTGGTGCGGGAGAATCCGGATAAGGAGGCTGTCGTGGAGGTGGAGGGTGGGAAGCGGCTGACCTTCACGGAGCTGAACGCGTTGGCGAATCAGTACGCCAATTATTTTCAGGTAAGGAGGGTTTAGGGGGGGGGGGCTTAAAGGTACTGTAAATGTCACTTTTGGTGCTAGAAGTTCTGGCTGTGACCTAAAACGGCTAAAATGACCAATTCCAGAGCATCGGCTACCGCAAAGGTGACGTCGTAGCGCTCTACGTGGAAAACAGCGCAGCCTTCTTCGCTATCTGGCTTGGTCTTAGCAAAGTCGGTATTATCACCGCTTGGATCAACTCAAACCTGAAGCTCGAACCTCTCGCGCACTCCATCAAGGTCTCCAACTGCAAATGCGTCATTACCACTAGCACCCTTTTACCAAGTGAGCTCCTAAACTCTATAGAATTATGCTTATTTTGACCCTTTTTAGCATATAAGAACGTCGTGGACAACGAACTGATCCCCAACGACAAGAAGATCTTCCTGGTGGACGATTCTGAGGACAAATCACTGGATTCCACGTCACTAGGAAAGAAGCTCCCAGAGACGTCCACTCAAGAGCCGGCGAAGATCGATGACGTCGATTTCAAAAGTGTTTTGTGCTACATCTACACGAGTGGAACCACTGGCAACCCGAAACCAGCTATTATCAAGCATTTCAGGTAGGAATCTGTCTGAATTGGGTTACGGTAGTTACCAAATTACGGTGTTTTGCAGGTATTACATGATGGCTATGGGCGGAGGCAAAGCTTTCGGCGTCGTCCCCTCCGATCGCCTTTACGTGACCCTCCCGATGTACCACTCGGCTGCTGGAATTCTAGGAATTGGCCAATGCCTGACCCAAGGAACTACCGTAGTCATCCGAAAGAAATTCTCCGCCAGCAACTTCTGGAAGGACTGCTGCAAGCATGGGTGTACTGCGAGTCAGTATATTGGCGAGATCTGCCGCTACCTGCTCGCCCAGAAGCCGATCCCAGAGGAGAAGCAACACAACGTCAGGGTTATGTTCGGAAACGGGCTCAGAGGAGAGCTATGGCCTGAATTCGTTGCTCGCTATGGCCTCAAGAAGATCGGAGAGCTCTACGGCAGCACGGAAGGCAACTCGAACATTCTGAACATCGACAACAAGGTCGGCGCGTGTGGATTCTTTCCCATCTACCCGTTCCTCACGAAGCTATATCCTGTGAGGCTCGTGAAGGTTAACGAAGAAAGCGGCGAGATTGTCAGGGACAAAAACGGACTCTGCGTTAGCTGCCGACCTGGAGAAACGGGGGAAATGGTCGGAATGATCAACAAGAACGACCCTCTGCTCCACTTCGAAGGTAGGCTTACCTAAACAAAGTCTGATATTGATGGATGAGTTATAGGCTACGTGGACAAGTCGGACACAAGCAAGAAGATCCTGACGGACGTGTTCAAGAAGGGCGACTGCGTTTTCACCTCCGGCGATATCCTCTTCTGGGACGAATTCGGCTACCTCTACTTCAAGGATCGTCGTGGTGACACGTTTAGGTGGAAGGGCGAGAACGTGAGCACGACTGAGGTGGAGAGCATCCTGCAGCCTGTGATGAGCGTCGAGGACGCTACCGTTTATGGAGTTGAGATCCCTGGTAAGCTGGGTCGTTTTAGACCTCAAAACCTCAAAGGTTACAACAAACGTTCTAGGATCGGTTCTGGGTACTGTAATGACCAGAATTTGAACATGGGGTGAATTTTGAGGAAGATTCACGCGAGGCTTAAGCCTAAGAGCCGGCTAATTGGCTTAAGCGCTTTGACTTTTCAGTTGTTCAAGTTGGCCGTAACCTAAAAGAGTCCAAAAAGTCGCATTAGAGGCCCAGAGTGAATTTAGCGTTATATCAATGTAAGGCCCGAGTCCGAGGTCTCATCTTGAGCTTATAAAGTCTGAGGAGAATTTCAGGGTGCTTTGGGCGTAGATTGTCGAACCCCAAGCTAATCTTTCCGGTTCCAGGCACTGAAGGCCGTGCCGGCATGGCCGGAATCGTCCTCAAAGAAGAAGTGAACCTCGAAGACTTCCTGCACGAGATATCAAAGCGTCTCTCGGACAACTTGGCCGCCTACGCGATCCCGATCTTTGTTCGCCTTTGCAAAGAAGTCGACAGAACGGGCACTTTCAAGCTGAAGAAGACGAACCTTCAGAAGGACGCCTTCAACCTGGGAAGATGCAACGGCGACCGGATCTTCTACTGGAACAGCGGCCAACGCTGCTATGCGGAGTTGGACGCCCAAATGCAGGCCGCCATAGAAACGGGTGCGTACAACAAATTCTAAGGTTCTGCCTTGGTCTTTGTTGGCCAAAATGTACTGTACATACCGTGTGTGCCTCTCGAAAAGCTCAGACTCACTTTTGCCTTCGTCCTTCAAGCATTCCTCCCTCCGTAGTTCTAATCTAACTAAGCCTGCTGCACAAAGTCCGCGGGTATCCGAAAATCACAACAAACTTTTATTCGGCATTTATGCTCCACATTCGATTGCTCAAATTGTTAGAACGTGTTTTCAAAAGATAGGTCTTCTAATAAAATCTGTAATTAAGGGTTTGAACTTTGGGCAGGACGTCGTAAAAGGGTGATTGGGGTGGGAAACAGGTTCTGCAAATAACAAAAAAGAAGAGAAGCGATGGGAAATGGTGTTTTTAGGTTCGAGGTGACGCTTCCTTATTGGAACTGGAAATTTCAAGATTTAGCCAGTTGACGAAAACGTCCTGCTCAACAACTCTCTCAGCAGTGAAGAAAACGATTCCAAGTGCTGTGGAAAATACAAAATTGAAGATGTGAAGTGCTCTTTTTGCACCCAGAACGCTCTTTAAATTAACGCCAATTAAATTTACCTACAAAAGCACGTTTCCAAAACATTGGAAAGCGACCCTTTCCGTGCAATACATTCTATGCTCCTTCTTATCCAGATTAACGGTAAAGGCCATTTTGAATTGATCGCCTAAAGTAGGATGGTCAACTTCGAAAACTCCAGTCTTATATTGGCGCTCGCGGATATACCCCTCGGTGTCATAGTGAGGGAACTGGTTCAGACGATGCCACAGCGTTTCTTCAATACACAGAAAGTTCTTGATTGTAATCGAAAACGAGATTTCCGTTGATTGGAACAACGACCACAAATTTCTGAAGAGCGACGCTAGATTGGTCTCGTTGATAGAGTAACCGAAGTCCAGGACATCAGCAGGATGCTCAACGTGACAAACGAGGAAGCGGAAGGCGAATAAAAGACGATTGGGGGGAGGGAGCGAAGCTCGGAAATTCGCTTTGCAGCTAAATGACACACGCAGTTTTCTCAGCTACACCGTGTGCGACTACTTTTCCACGGATTTGAAATTCCCGCGCCACAGTAGGAAATTTAGGGCAGATCGACTGGAACGAAGCGGTTGAAAGCAATCGGAAACTCCCTTGTTGCTCTTTTCCGTCCGAACGCTTTTCGCCGCTCGCCGATTTCGCCGAATTTCGACGATCACGTAGTTTGCGACTCGTTTGCGCGGCTTTGCGGTGGCGCAACATCTCCGCGTCGTTCCACGGACTGACGGCTGCGATGTTTAGCGTCCGATTCTTTCGCTTGACAGTCTTTTTTCGTTTAAATCACCCCATTATAGCGCTTTTATCCCTGCCTACGTACTGAAAGGAAGAACTGATCGAATGTCATCTTGGTCCTCTGGAACCTTGACGGAGTGGAACGGAAATGAGCTCTCTAGAACATTGACGGAGTAGCAATGATAAGACACACGACTCGTGGTCTTGATTGAGCTAGCATGTCGAACTTTGTAGATCACAATGGTGATAAGCAAACACAGGAGTTAATGTCATACACGTTTCCACCTCAGTTCTTCAACTCAATTCAGTTAAACCCAAGGTTCGTTGGAGTGACACCTCAGCCGTTCCAATCGTGCTCGAGTATTTCGTGGAGTAAGCACAAGTGTCTTGGAAACATGAAAATGTGGAACTGACTACGGACTGCAATCTCAAATATCAATATAACGCATGTTTCGAACCAATTACTTACAGAATGCAGACCGTCGATGCCCTCTTCTACGAAGCTGCTTTGAGCCGCAGTACCTTCGATTACATATACATGATCATATTTACGGTGAGTTCGTAACCTACGCACAAGCGTTGAAACTGATCCGTTTTGTAAATCGCCAAAGGCGTTCTTGGGACTTTAGCTTTGTCGTGACACGTCAGAACTTCCGATGTCCTTGGCTGCAAGAATTTCTAGGAGAGGTCCATTTTGACCATCAGGGTGCTAAAGAGGTTGTGATAGACACGGTTGATCAGTTGCATGGAGCCGAACTGACGCGTTTCTTCAATGAGAAGATTTTTAACCAAGGAAGAGCTATTCAGAACGTGTGGTTCAACTACGATGGATCTAACTTTAACCACATTGTCAAGTTGATCGTGACTCAACGGGTCATGGGCATCACCTTAGACTGCGCTCTTGACCAGCGAGACTCGGATTCTCAGTTGCTGTTGGCGGAGAAGATTTGGAGCTTCTGGGAATCGTCCGCGGAGCCATTCGAGTTCCACATCAATTTTGAACTGTTCATCGCTATACCTGAAAAGAGGGTGGAGGAAGGAAAGTACCGTAACGATGTGTGCTATCAAGGAGATCTTCATTTTGATCATCCTGTTTTGAAGGAAAGCTTTCAGATGTGTTTGTTAGATTTCAGAGATTGTTCGGATTCGTCTGTTGCGTGTATTCAGTTTAAGAGCGGCTAACGAGGTGAAAAGGTCGAAATTAAGATTGTTCAGGGTTTGTGTTTTGGATAAATAAATCGGTTGTCTTAAATACAACTGACCTGACACATCGAAATACTGATATTTAGGAGTGATTTCAAGTCGATCTCTGCTGAGAATTCTTGCAGCCACGGACAACAGAAGTTCGAATTGGGATTCACGGAAAACTCAAAGTCGCGAGATCGCTTTTGGCTATTTACAAAACGGATTAGATTTAATGCTTATGCATAGGTTAAGACTTCTTCAGAGCCACTGATGGATTGTGGCCTAATCGGATCAGAAAAGTCTGCCAAACGGAGCCCTTAGTGATGATGATGGAAATTTGGCGACGGCATCTGAAATGACGAATTGAATGGGAAAATCTGAAAAGACGAACTCTGACCCTACTGACGATCAGGCTATACCGAACGGAGCCTTAATTCGTGCAAATGAAAGTGGCAATGACGAATACACGGTACTTACCTCTGAAAGGACGAATCTCCCACGTACTGAAATGAAGAAACCTGAAATTACTAACGATTCAGTTATAATGCGTATCAGTTGGTCCATGAAAGTGTTTAAAAGCTTCTAAAATGATCGGTTCAAGTGAAAGACGTTCAAACGGTGGAAGCAGCTGGACAGCGAGTTCGGCGCACTTCTTAAGACCTGGAATCTTGAATGAAAGTTTTCATAGGAGATATGGAGATGCTTGGAGATGGTTCGAGAGGTGGAGCGTGTGACAAAGCGTTCAGCTTTAGTCTTGGCCACTTATGTTGGTTTAAGATAATTTTGGGTTACTGGCAGAAATGTTAGTTCTTCGTTCGTGTAATCGTGGAGGGCTGAAACGTGGCGGAATCGCAAGAAACCAAAGAGATTACCAAACTCAAATTTTGCAAATTCACCAGTCATGGCTCATGTTACAGAAGAAATGGACCACGTTCCTCCTCACTATATGAAGCTATGTTGGCTCTTTCCGGACTCGACCGTCTTGGCCCTTTGAGGCACGACTGCCTTCGTATCCGCGAGATGTAACAATGTCCTGGCTGAGCCGAAACCAAGATCCTGTCATCCTGTTCCGAATGCCAAGTGCTACCACGTTTGTGGCTCTTCACGTCAGGTACAACGCAGCGGACCTACGCCATGATGTCCACGTGGACACGCTTGACCCCATTGTCATCCGTCGACGATTTGAGCCTCTACGACACATTGGAATGGTTATCACGGAGATTCGTTCACGCTATCTACCTGAACGACAAGCAGCTGAGAATGGACCATTCATTCCGTATCTTCATAATGTTGATCGCCTGTTCTTGTACAATCTCACCTCGTCAGCCTTCTTGGGTAATGGGTTGCTGGTGGATGGCATAGACAGGACCTACATCCGCTGCCTTACTATGAGCGGATGTTTTCTGGTCGATCACACCGAGCGTTTCATCACATTCCTGAATCCTTTTGGGGCCTGTCGAATCCTATTCAGCATTGTCTTCCGATCTCATTCGATTTGTCACCAATTTTCTCTCCTACGGCCGATGGAATTACGCTGAAATCCATCGGGTAGACATTCTCGACCAACAGAGGCCTTTCATGCTTCTCTCTTTCTCTTTTGATTTTGTTGCCCAAATCATTCACCGCTACTCTCTCGATTCTACTTTGCCATCCCGTCGCTTGCGCATCACGTTCTCTGATCGTTTCCGGTTTGAACAGCATTACGCGGCCTCTCTTCTATACCCGTCTTTTTATTGTATCCTTATTCCTGGCGATAATCGCCGTATTCATGTTCACGTCGACGACCACATGCTTGATATGACGTTCGCCAATTGAATATTGTGCCCTAAATCCTTGATCCTGTGCTTCTATGTTCGTTAAATGATTTCCTAGTTGGTACAAGAGTCAGCGAAAAACGAGCCGCACATACAGCGTCTCAGCGTTTTATGATGCGCTGGTGAGAACACATTGTTGGAAACACGAGAGAGGAGCGGGCGTTGAGACGAAATACGTCGGAGTGAACAACTGCTGAGAAAAAAGGTAAAAAGCACTGTTGAGAAAGAGCTGTTGAAAGATCCTGTTGAGAAGCGTGATATTTTTATCAAGCTACATTGCGTGCGTTTCAGTTGAGAAGTCTGAACAGGGTGGCTATAAAGAGGTTATACTAAGACCCAAAAAAGATCTAGCACAGTTCAATATAAAACAAGCCGAATCAGTGAACTGCAACAAATCGTACCGGAAAGGTCTGCAAACAAGTTGCAAAGTCACTAAAAGGCGTACAAATTAAATGTACATAAGAACGCATTATTCAAAAACGACCCTTTCCGTACAATACATTCCATGCTCCTTCCTATCCAAATTGACGGTAAAAGCCATTTTGAATTGATCGCCTAAAGTAGGATGGTCAACTTCGAAAACTCGAATCTTATATCGGCGCCCGCGGATATACCCCTCGGTGTCATAGTGAGGAAGCTGGTTGAGACGATCCCACAGCGTTTCTTCAATACACAGAAAGCTCTTGATTGTAATCGAAAACGAGATTTCCGTTGATTGGAACAACGACCACAAATTTGTGAAGAGCGACGCTAGATTGGTCTCGTTGATAGAGTGACCGAAGTCAACCTGGATTATCTCCGCCCGCTCTTGAAGGCAGAGGTTCGCAAACTGTTGAAAGTTGGTCCAATCGTAGAGCATAAGAATTTCCTTGAATTTACAGGTGGCTTCAAAGACTTTTTCTCTGGTATACTCGTTCATCTCGTCTTTGTTGAATTCGCATTGCTGTATAATGTGAACCGACGAAATCTGGGTGTCTAGGGGAAACAGTTCCAAGCGTTCCTTGAGTTCTGGAAAACGGAATGATGACATATTCGGAAGGGTTAGCGTAAACTGTTCATCTCTCTTCCTTGCGGCCAGCACGTTCATCAGCGTTTCATATTGACTCAAAGAGAGTTGACGATTAGTTTCACCCCATATTCCTGGGTTGCCTACGAGAAATACAAGTCTAGCAAGCGTGTAATTGCGGTTAAGGAGGACACTCAAATCGAGATGCTCGTAAAGGTTTTCGCTGACAACAGCCAAAATATTTCCATTGGGTAGAAATGTGATGACGACCCTCAGGGAACGGCGGGTGTCCTGGATAAAGGCGAATGAGGCGCCAAAGTTGGAATCCAATTTTCGGGTTCGTCGAAGTTCGTCGGGAAGAACTGCTCCGCCACGCTTTCCATGAAGAGCGTTGGTGTAAAATCCATTGCGTCAACACCTTGCCAATGAACATAAACTTTATTCTTGTGTATTTATAGGCGCGCGCATCGTCTTGATACATTAAAAATTGAATTGTGAGAGGTGCTAAAAGCTGTGAAGTAATAAAACAGTAATGCTAAAAATCGCGTGAAAAAGTTAGTTGCTGAAATCCGCATTGCCTCGACCACTATTTAGCCAAAATTCGAACCTAAATTTCGTAGATATGGACCAAACTCCCTTCGCCTTTGTTGAAAGTGTGGCTCTCCTCTACGGACTGAGCAACTACGGCGATCAATTCTGCCAGCTCAGTGGGATCTACCAATCTGCAAGCTTCCACATTCTTAGAGCGCGCAGGGATTTAGAAGTGGATCTGTTTATCCTCGCAGACTTGACTATTCGCTGCAAACTGTCACTTATCAACCATTATCGCCCTAATGAAATTATAGATTTTACGAATCTTCAAAGCTATCCTAACCTCAGGCCTGCAAAGCTTGTGATTGGTTTTGCGGAACGATCCTTTGATGATCATATTTACGGTGAATTCGTAACCGTGACACGTGACACGTCAGAACTTCCGATGTCCTTGGCTGCAAGAATTCTTAGCAGAAGTCGATTTTAGAGGTTATGGTAAACACTGTCGATCAGTTGCATGGAGCCGAACTGACGCGTTTCTTCAATGAGAAGATTTGTAACCAAGGAAGAGCTATTCAGAACGTGTGGTTCAACTACGATGGATCTAACTTTGACCACATTGTCAAGTTTATCGTGACTCAACGAGTCATGGGCATCACCTTAGACTACGCTCTTGACCAGCGAGACTCGGATTCTCAGCTGCTGTTGGCGGAGAAGATTTGGAGCTTCTGGGAATCGTCCGCGGATCCATTCGAGTTCCACATCAATTTTGAACTGTTCATCGCTATACCTGAAAAGAGGGTGGAGGAAGGAAAGTACCGTAACGATGTGTGCTATCAAGGAGATCTTCATTTTGATCATCCTGTTTAATATAGATAGATGAGCGTGCCTATGAATATATCTTTTAGACTCCTCTAGCTCTTCGTAGAGAGCGTGGCGGAGCAGTTCTTTCCAGCCAACTTTGATGAACCTCGGAAATTGAATTCCAACTTTGGCGCGGCTTTTGTTTTTATCCAAAACACTCGCCATTTCCTAACGGTCGGCTTCATGTTCCTCCCTAATGGGAAGCTCATATGTTAAGTGGCAAAGATACTCCCGTGTAGAACCTCAAGTTTTGACTCAAAAAGGGAATTTGAGTTGGTAATGGACGGGAATCCTCTTTGAGCCTGTATGACGCCTTAATTCGTAAATTGGCTGCGAGAGACGAAAACTTATCGTTTAAAATTTCTTACGAACATTCGTTTCATCTCCCAGAACTGAAGTAACGCTTAGAATTGTTCCCTTTGGATACACAGCTTTCGTCGATCGATCACCGACAAGAGGACGAATTTGAACAAGAACCGCTGATTCAATACTTTAACGAAAATGTGCTTGAGGCCAAAACGAATTCAAGAAAATCACATTCTTTTTAAACTGGGGATATTATTAGGGGTCCAGCTGGATTATGTGCACCATGTGAGCCTGGAGATACGAGCGAAGCTGTGGAGAGGATTAGGAAGAATGAGCCTATTAGTTATTTTGAGGGTAGACTCACTGATCTTACATTTTGGAACTAATATGAATCGTTAAGGCTACCCTAACAAGGAAGGCACGGCTAAGAAAGTCTTCTTTGACATCTTTAAAAAGGCGATTTGTTCTTCAGGTCTCGTGATATCCACTGGCACGCGCTGGGACGAAATTGCATATCTCTTCTTCAATGACTGTCGAGGCGACACTTATTGCTGGAAGAGCGAAAATGTGAGCAACTGAGGTGGAAGACATCATTCAGCCAGTAATGGCTGTCGAGGACGCCTCTGTTGACGGTGTTGAGGTTCCATTTTTAATCCGATTGAAGCCTAATTTTGCCTAACATTTTGCCCAGCAAGCCTAACATCACCCTTTGCAGCCAATACTTTATTCACCCACACACACCACCGTACACCTCATCTACACCTCCTTCTTACTCTCCTCCTCTTCTTCCTTGCCTTCCCAAACGACCCAAAGCGCGACGATGACGTAGAAAATGAAGCGGAGCAACGGCTGGACCTCCTTCATGCTGACTCCTTCGTAGAGAACGTTGGCAAAGTAGGCGACGAAGCCGGCGAAGATCAGTGGACTGACGAGCAGCGCGATCCATTCCGGGTAGATCTCACGGTCCCGGTAGCGTTTCAGGTATTCTTCGGGGGTGATCTCTGCTTCGAAGGTGGCGGCTTCGGAGGTCGGCCGCTCGGACATTGTGAGGACAGTTGGAATGAAGACAAAAATCTCAGAGATCGCGTCTAGACAAGGAAATACGTGTGAAGCGATGCCTAGACAAGGGAAGATTTTGCACTTCGCGTCGCTTTGGCGGTCTGGCGCGTTGGGAAGAACGCTCGATCGGCTTAAGATACACATTACACATGGAAATGGGATCATTGATCTGTCCTATCTGATCTGGAATGTCTAACTTCCCAAGTTTCAGTTCCTTTTTAATTCAAATCTTTGTATAAACGCCCTTGACAATGTCATCCTGCATTTTAGCGTCCATGTCTTCATATCGCTTCTGGCTCCCGTTCCAGTAGAACACCTTATCCTCGCCAGTAAGCTCCAAGTCGAAGCCCTCCTTTTGAAGTTTCGCTTTGCTAATCTTAAACGTTCCTGTCCTATCGATTTCTCTACAGATTCTAAAGAAAACAGGAATCGCGTAGGAAGCGAGGTTGTCAGACAGGCGTTTGGAGATCTCGGCCATAAAATCCTAAGCAAAATGTGGCTTTAAAAGAGTAAAAAAAATGAGGCTCATGTACCTGAAGATCGTAGCCATCCTTTAGGACCACTGCTGCCATTCCAGCTCTGCCTTCGTGGCCTAAAACAAGTAGGACAACAGGGTTTTTGAGTAGGAAAGGAAGGATTACGGTACCTGGAACCTCAACACCATAAACGGAAGCGTCCTCAACTGCCATCACAGGCTGGAGGATATGTTCCACCTCAGTTGTGCTCACATTTTCGCCCTTCCAGCGATAAGTGTCGCCACGGCGGTCCTTGAAGAAGAGATATCCAAATTCGTCCCAATGCAGGATGTCGCCAGAGCTGAAGAACGAATCGCCCTTCTTAAAGACATCGTAGAGGACCTTCTTAGCCGTGTCTTCCTTGTTAAGGTAGCCTAAACGCTTAAAATTAGCCCTAAAACATGAATTTGATGAACTACCCTCAAAATGACTAATTGGGTCATTCTTCCTAATCCTCCCCACAGCTTCGCCCGTATCTCCGGGCTCACAGGGTACGCATAATCCATCTGGACCCCTAATAATCTCCCCAGTTTCAGTGTCCACCTTCACGAATCGCAGAGGCAAAATCGGCCTCAAAAACGGGACGATAGGCATGAACCCACAGGCGCCAGGGCGACAGTCCACATTTGCGATATTCGAGTTCCCCTCGGTGCTACCGTAACCCTCCATAACGAAGGGAATCTCGAATCGACGTTTGAACTCGTCATAGAGCGCCGGACGAAGGCCGTTTCCAAAAATGACCCTGATTTTGTGCTTCTTCTCCTCTGGATTCTCAGGCTGGACCAGGAGATAGCGGCAGATCTCGCCTATGTAGTGGCTAGCTGTAGCGTCAAAGTGGAACGCGTCTATCCAGAATTTCCTGGCCGAGAATTTCTTCCGCAGGATTAGGGTCGTTCCTAGAGATTCACGGCTTAGAATAGCTCGAAATGAGGCTCTCCTACCGTACAAAACCATTTGTCCTGCAGCCATAACACCAGCAGCAGCGTGGTAGAGGGGCATTGTGGTGTAGAAGCGGTCGTTAGGCTTCACGTCAAAACCTACGGTAGTCGCTGAAGCGAAAAAGAAGTACCTGGAATGCCTAATAACAGCTGGCTTCGGGTTGCCAGTAGTGCCGCTTGTGTACACGTAGCAGAGGACATCTGAAAACGCACTTTTAAGCCATTTTAAGCTCTCATTCTTACCATGAAAACTGGGCTTATCCTCTACCGTAGGCTCACCAATCGACGCTCCTTTGATCTCTGAAGACAGCCCCTCTTCTCCATCCAAGAGGAACACTTTTAGATCCTTGGGAACAACATCCTTGGCCACTGCGTTCTTGTACGCTAAAATGCACTTTTAAGACACAAAAATATGGCAAGTATGATTCTACTTTCGCTCAACTGTAGATTCGTGAGCACCGCTTTGCATTTGGAGACCTTGATCGAGTGTCCAAGGGGTTCTAGCTTCAAATTCGAGTTGATCCACGCGGTGACGACGCCTAGCTTGCTCAGGCCGACCCAGAGAGCGATGTAGTCGGCGCTGTTGTCCAGGTAGAGGGCGATGACATCGCCTTTGCGGTATCCCAGGCTCTGAAATGTAAATATTTAGCTTACAGAGCAAAACAATCTAAGGACAATGGCCTTTTTGGGCTTACAGGCACCCGTGAAACCCTAAAAAAAGCTTCAGCCACAACCTGATCTATAACTGCCCTGAAACCAAAAAAAGAAGCTAAATTCAGCCCTAATCATCAATCTAAGGGGCTCTCAGGCTTCAACGCAATCCTTACCTAATGCCCTGAAAGCTCATTCTTACCTGGAAATAGTTGGCATACCGATTGACCAACTCGTTGAGCTCCTTGAAGGTAAAACGACGCCCCGTGTCCACTTCCACAATCGCCTCCTTCTCCGGGTGTTTCTTCGATAAATCCACGAGATAATCAGGAACCGGACGATTCGATCGCTGTGCCTTGATAGTCAGGTACTTGATCCGGATAAGAACTTTGACGCCTCTAAAAATAGGTCAATTAAACTCGTAAACAAGGCTTCACTCACTTCAGATCCCTAGGCAACGTCTTAAAGCACCTGTGGACGGTCTTATTGGTTAAGAAGCGCACGGCCGCGTATCCCAAAAGCACCCAGAACCACGTCCACTTTGTGGCGCCGCTGTTCCAAAGCGCAGCGCTCAGAGCGGCGAGATGCAGGCGAGGGTTGCGCACGAGGTCCATCTGATCGACTGTGAGAGTGAGAGGCGAAACTTGAAGACGCAATTCCTGTAGTCTTATCACACGGCCGATAAGACCGCGGCGACCAAAACAACGCCAAGCCACTTACCCACTCAGAGCAGCAGACACATAGACATGAAACGTGAAATCACATTTATTGATCCACACTTCGAGATTTTTGGCTCAATTAGGGTTCTTCAGAAGTTCCGCGCTGCCGGTGGGACGGGGACCTTGGATCGCTTCGGTGAGGGTTATCGGAGGAAGCTTCTCGCCACGCTTGGTTCGTTCGGCCCTGCCGAGGTAGATGAGGCAGCCGGTGTAAACAAAGAAGACCATCAGATAGAGGATTAGGAGACTCTCCACGCAGCTCATGAAGGGCGTTGAGCGGAACATCGCAGAGGACCGACCGCACGGCTTGAGAGGTTCAGTTCGAAATAAAGCTCATACTGGGGTTTCGAGTCTCTGAATGCCTTAAGAGTCTTGCGAGACATGAAAGCCGAGTCTGAAATTAATTTCAAGCTGAATGATCCGAGCTGTGCGGTCGGTCGCTCTGACAAGTGCTCAAAACAAATCTCAGACCAGGATTTCGACTCTCGAACTGCCAGGATATCTGGGCCGAGACATGAGCCGAGATATACCTGCCGTCTACGGTTGCTCTCCAGTCGAGCGACCGCACAGCTCGAGAGTTTCAGCTCAAAATTAAAACCACTGTGAAGCGTCTCTTGTTTAGCCATGAGTCCAGACACCCTGTCCAAAACGGCCCATTCTACCCTGTCCCCAAATCCAAAACCAGTCGTATTTTTTGTCAAAGGACACCAATTTTTCAGAACTATTACGAGGGTCGCGGAGCTACCGTAACCCTCGGAAGGCCGAATTGGCTTTTCCGAAGGCTGCGGGACCGAATCCGCCTTTCCGAAGGTCGCGGCGCTACCAAAATCCTCGGCAGGCTAAAAGCACAAAAAAATTAAGGCACTTTATAATTTAGATCTTATCAAACTCAATAAACCAGTAAATAAACCCTATTACGTGAAGGCACTTCAGTTGCTGTATTCGGCGTCAATGAGCTTCGCGATGGTGTTCATCTGGACGTTGGAAGTTCCCTCGTAGATGGTTCCGATCTTGCAGTCGCGGTAGAACTTTTCGATCGGGAGCTCCTTGGTGAATCCAACGCCGCCCATCCACTCAATGCACTTGCTGGTGGTCTTCGTGGCCACGTTGGAAGCGTAGAGTTTCGCGATGGCCGCTTCCTTGACGTAGGGGATGCCGGCCTGCTTCATGCGCGCTCCGTTGTAGACGAGCATGCGCGCGGCTTCCAATTCACAGGCAACGTCGGCGATCTGGTGCTGCATGCCTTGGAAGTCGATGAGGCGGCTGTTGAACTGCTTGCGTTCTTGGAGGTAGGGGATGGTCGCGTCGAAGCAGCCTTGCGCGAGACCGATCATTTGGGCTCCGATGCCGATGCGGCCGGCGTTCAGGCATTCGATCGCCATCTTGTAGCCTGAAATTAAGCGTTTAAATCTCTGTCCCAAAGACCAACCGATCCCCTCAAAAATCTCTGACCAGACAGAGACCCTTTTAGATATCAGACCAGACAGTAGAAATGCCTTGAAGTTGTCTAGGATCGTTTGGCCACCCTTATTTGAACCCTCACGTCAAGTGCTGACCGGTCGCTCCCTTGTCCCTCTCCCAAGCGCTACTCACCTTTGCCAACCTGTCCAAGCACGGCGGACTTGGGCACTCGGACGTTGTCGAAATGCACGGGGCACGTGCTGCTAGCGCGAATTCCGAGCTTGTCCTCCTTCTTCCCGATCGAAACTCCGGGCATGTCGGTGTCGACCAGGAAGCAGGTGATGCCGCGGTATCCCTTGGATGGGTCGACGTTCGCCATGACGAGGAAGAACTTGGCGTGGCCGGCGTTGGTAATCCAGAGTTTCGAGCCGCTGATGAGGTAGTCGTCCCCGTCGGGCTTCGCGACGGTCTTCAGGGCGAAGGCGTCGGAACCGCTGCTGGCTTCGGAGAGGCAGAAGCCTCCAACCCAGTCCTTGACGAGATGGGTGAGGTACTTCTGCTTCTGTTCTTCGGTGCCGTTCTGCATGATCAGCGGCGCAACGAGGGTGTTCTGGACGTCGACAAAGACAGACACCGAAGGATCGATCTTCGCGAGTTCTTCGACGATCAGCACGACATCGAAGAACGACGCCTCGGCTCCGTCGTACTTCGTGGGCACTTCGACACCCATGAACTGAAGGCAAATAAGAGTTCAAGATCCAAAATCAAAGCCTGCAAGGCTTACTCCGTTGTCGAAGCATCCCTGGATAATCGACGGGTCGAAGGTGGACGTGGCGTCCATCTCGCGCACGAGCGGCTTCACCACATCGTGGGAGAATCGCTTGACTGAAGACAGAACATCAGCGTCGCTTCTAAGCGCTTAAGAACCTTACCGGTGTCACGGAGCGCGATTTCCTGTTCGCTCAGCTGCTGGAGTGGAGGGGGAGCGTCTTCGCTGGCGCGGGGCTTCACGGCTCCTCCGGCGCTCAGGAGGCGGCTTGACTGCTTAAGAGCAGAAGCGGACACTCCAGCAAACTGCTTGGCCGAATGTAACATTCTGGAATTCGGAATAAGGGTTAATTTCGGCATGAAGAAGGAAGGGCACGTAAAAATGCGGAGCGCACCGATTATACGTGTTAAGTCACAGCTAAAAGTACAATTTTTGTAGCAAGCAGTAATGCGATCGAAGGAGGCAGGAGTGAGGTGACATTTGCTGATTTAATGACACCATAAATAAGGCATCCAGAGCACTCAAATTAAAATTTTAGAGGCATGGATTAAATAGAGCTGCTAAGAAGCTTCATACAAGCAAAAAACAGCCTCCTATTTCATTAGAGGAGCAATCAGGCTGATGAGCGAAGAATCCTGAAAGCACTTAAGCAAAATGAAGGCGCATAAAGGGAGCAAAAGTGTCATAAAACGCGAGAAGGAAATGCCCGAAAATCCCAAATTTAGATCGCCAAAAATCACACAAAAGAGGGCTCCTCTTCTGACAGCACACAATGACACAGAAAGTCGTATTTTTAGATTCGGCATTTGGTCACTAAATATAGCCCAAAATCGACATTTCAGCTTGCAAAGGAAAGCGAAAAGTGATCAGTTCAACTTTGCTCGGCTCATCGAAGCGCGCCAGAAAATGATGATCAATGGGTTCCGAAAGGTCGAAAGAGCAGTAAAATGGCGCCTGAAAATCAAGAAATCCTGTCGGAAACTAGTGCCAAAAAATTAGGAAAATTGCTGCCGAAAGTGGAGCTCTTGAAAATGAAAATTTCGAGATCAAAATCGCTTCAATTTTGCCAGTTTTAGGGCCATTAGATCATCCCAAAACAGCTCATAATCAACACAAATGAGGCAGCCTAAAAGGGCTTAAAAATCTAAAAACGACCTCGACTTCTTAGCAAATTTCACCCTCATAAAAACAGCCAAAACGTGGAATATTACACCTGAATTTCCTTGCAGTGAAACATCGAAAAATCGACCCAATTTCGCTGCGAATACATCACCGCCGCACCCGTTTTTCCGCCTTATCACCGCTGCCACTCGAACGGAACCCGATTCATCACACAAATCAAGCCTAAAATCGCGCGAATTGTAAACAAGCGGACGACGGCGATCGATTTCGCTTCGAAGACGACGTCGGAAAAACGAAAGGCGAGCGAGTGGCGAGCGAGAGGCCGCCGTTGCACGCGGCTTCCGCGACCGCTTTGCGTGGCTGCCGCGGAGCGAATTTGAGTGTTCTCTGCTCGAGGAAAGGTCAAAGTGCACTTTTGTAGGAAGGTGGGGAGATGTACGAGGGGAGATACACTGATCGGACGCACTTTGATGTGAGACACGGTGTAGTCACGGGCAGAGACATGTCTTTGTTGTGGGGAGACAAGGAAAAGGGCGAAATTTGCATTTGAGAGACGATGAGGCTGTTGAGCGGTCGGAATTCGAGGTGAAACCGACCGATCATCGGGTAAAAATGTCTGCAAATAACTTTTGAACTGCAATTAGCTTACCTCGGTTATCTCGGTCTCATTTGGCAAGGACAATGGTGTGTCTAGACGAACAGGGCGAAATTTGCATTTGAGGGCTGCTGGAACTCCATGAGAAGTCGAGTTTGAGGTAAAACAGACCGGTCTGTAAAACACGCAGCCTTGAAATGAGTCTCATCGTGGATTAGCAACCTGTCTGGGTCTGATTTAGACAGCGGTATACAGACATGGGTGCTTTTAGGGTATTTTTGGTTGGTTTTAAGCATTCCGGTCGTAAAGCCTAGACACCAAAAAGAAGAAATATGGATTTGAGAAAAATTAGTGTGTGTAAACGTTCCGTTTTGAGTTTTTGAAATCTTTTAGACCTCTATTTGTCGGAAACCGACCCACTTGATCCTTCCCGTTCACACCTAAAAACAGAGAAGACACACACTTCGACCCAACTTTAACAAAGACGTGTGACTTTTTTAAGCTCTTCAACACCTCTTTGTGACGCATGGGAACTGTTCCAGGGAATCCTGGCTTTCCCCGGCCTTGAGGAATCGAGGCTTGGCTTATTCACGTTTCGAAAATGATATCAGTCAATAAATTGTTCTATCTGCTCACTAAACGTCGTTATGGATTCAAAGGTGGGTTGCTTAGATACCTTGTAATTTTATGAAACCGTTTTTAGGACTGCAAGAAAGCCCGCGAGAGCCGTAGAAGAAAGCTTGTAGCTGAAAAGATCACAGAATTGAGAGATTTGGTGGAAATTAAGGAATCTAAGAACTCAAGGGGACTTGAGGTCTTTGAGGTGTTGGAAGAGATTCTTAGAGTCTTTAGGAGAAAAGTGGCTCTTGTGAAAGGAGTCACAGAAAAAGAGGTGATGCTGGAAACTGACCTTAAAGAAGGGAAGAAAAAAGTGAGTTAAAAATTGAAGATTTTAAGCTTAACGTTTTTGATTTTCTAGTGCAATCGTCGCCTAGAAAACGAGCAAAAACGCCGTATCCAAGAAAAACGCTTCCTTCTTTCTTTCCAGCATCTCTGCGAGCTTTTTACTGATACCAAAATGTGAGTAACTTGTAGTTAATTGCAGAACAACTTCCTTCTTTCAGGCACAAAACCGACAAACTCTCAATTCTTCAAAAAACCGTCGACTGTCTCCGTACCCTTGCCAGCACTCCCTCTAATCTCTTGAGTCCATCTCCTCCACTCCTCTCCTCACCTTCTCTTATCTGTCCTAATCTCTCTGTTCCTTTCGCGTACCCTCTGGTCATGCCATTCCCTTCTATGGGCCACTCTTCCCTTTGAATGTCGCACCGCATCTGTTTATGACTCTGCCACGTTGTTGAAATTCTTTTTTCATCGTTTTTAAAAATAAATTTATTTAAAATTAGAATTGAAAAAGCGAAAATGTCCTCCCTCTCTTTCGCGTGGCACCTGCCGAGCCTCCGCCATTAGTCTCCGTAACAAATCGAATTCACAATTTACAGCGAAATGTCAATTAACGCCATTTCTCGCCTTATTATCAGCTCCCCAATGACGTTTCTCACCTTTTCGCAGTCTGTTTTCACTTGCCCGTCCAAATCTGATTGAGATTCTTCAGATCGTACGACGCGCTTCCCACCAGCTCCAAATTTTTCAACGTGGCCACCAAGCACTCGTTCTTGACAATGTCTCCACCGCAGGTGTGGATGACCTCCACATATGTGTTCAGAGAGAACTATTCGCGTTCCGATCCGGTAAGATCAAAGCCGCGGAAGAACTTTAGGAAGGTGGAATTAAGCTTGTCATATGGATCAACTGCAAGATTGTCGTAATAAGAAGACTCGACAAGCTTGCATCGGTCGTGTTCCCAGAGATTTACCAAGGCGAAGTACCCCTTTTTGCCGCAGTGGACGTTGCAGTGGACTCTAACGGTCTTCATCGTGTAATAACAGTATGCAAAAAGGATCAAGGCGACAATTACAGTTAGAAGCTTCATCCTGAAAATGGATCATCACCTTAAGAAGGTGCAGACACATTAATCGCGTTGCTTCGAACCACTCGCAACAAAATTCAGCAACAATTCTGGCTGACAGCGACAAAACTGACAAGGACACGGCTATCAGTAGACTCTTTTCTGTCCACGTTAAAAACTGCGGACAGTGGAATCGCCGGCGCTTTTTTCTGTTTGACATCGGACAGTTTCCTTGTGAGTGGTCAAAGAATTTAGGCTTTCGGGGCTTTACAAAAGGTTCTCAGAGTCTTCAGGAGAAAGGTAATCAGTTGTAAAGAGCAGATAATGCGGGAAAATTAACATTAAAAGGGGAAGCAAAAACAGCGCCGAAAGTAAGCATCAATCTCGGATCTAATTCCTCCAAGTCTTTTTAGTTTCCTTCCAGCACATCCATCGACACCAAACTGTGATTGACTGTCGTCTTTGTAAACTTCCAGCACTTCTTCTAATTATGCAAGTCCATCTCCACCACTTCTCTCCTCACAAGGGAACCTTCAAAGTTGCTACACCCAGAAATAAGCGAGCTTAGTCAATTCTGGTAGTACTCGGCGCGCTGAACAACGTGGTATAGGTCACTCGCGTGCATTTTGACCAAAAAGGCCCTAAAAACGCGTTGAAAAATGCCAAAAATTGGCCCGCGGCCATGTATTCACGATCAGACAAATGAAAAGCACACCCTGTCTGGCGCAGTCGGTATGCGTGCGGACTACGTGTTTTGGGGTCGTGGGTTCGAACCCCACCGGAGCCTATCTTTTTGTTTCTCCCTTTTATCGCTTTTAATCGTTTTAGAAAGCGTTTGCGCGATGCGTTTGACGTTTCTTTTGGACGTTTCCCGTTTCAGGTGACCTTAATCGCTGTTCTACGTGCCTCCAACTATGGCTATGGATCCTTATCGAGTCTTCTTGCTCTTGAAGAAGCATTTCGAGCTGAAATACCCACTGGCTGTTGCTGATCACGAAGAGTTCCTTTCGAACGAAGTCGAGTTAGCTCTGTCAATCATCGAGCAGATCGAAGGAGAAGCTTTCTCGCCCACGGAAGACGGACTGATCTTGGCTGATGAACTACTGTTGGACACGACCGCAGGCAATTTGGAGGGTTGCATCAAGTTTACTTGCATCAAAAACACGCAAAAACGCATCGCGCAAACGCTTTCTAAAACAATTAAAAGCGATAAAAGGGAGAAACAAAAAGATAGGCTCCGGTGGGGTTCGAACCCACGACCCCAAAACTCGTAGTCCGCACGCATACCGACTGCGCCGAACAGGCTGCGTTTTTTATTTGTCTAATCGTGAATACATCGCCGCGGGCCAATTTTTGGCACTTATAAACGCGTTTTTAGGGCCTTTTTGGTCAAAATGCACGCGAGTGACCTATACCACGTTGTTCAGCGCGCCGAGTACTACCAGAATTGACTAAGCTCGCTCATTTCTGGGTGTAGCAACTTTGAAGGTTCCCTTGTCAGTTTCCTTAATCTACAGGAAGTCTCGCTAAGCCAAAGCAGGTGTCGCCCTATTCCAATCACCCCGCTGCAAAATTGTGAGGCCTTGAAGCATAATTTGCTATAAGGTTGTAACACATTCCGAGTGATTTAACAATAATGCAAAACAGAGAAATATATTATTTTTAGCTGAAAAGTTTTAGCTGGGATGTCCGCCAAAGGTCTTTCCCACACCTTCTAATTATACCATTTCCCTTTTATGGCTCATTCTTCCCTTTATAGGTTAATCTGCCTTTATTTACGAGCCTTCCGCGTTGTTAAAATCATCTTTCTCGTTTTCATCATTAAAAAAACCAAATATTAAAAAACAAGTTTTTTAATATGTGGCAAAGGAGGAGCTCGTGGAAGACTGACGTGGCAGAAGGGAAGAGGATGAAACGACGGCTAACCGACGGCGATGCTTACTAAAAAACTCTGAGTGATGGAATCACTGCTCGCCGGTTGTTGTAAAAAAGGGAAAGCGAAATGCTGTAAAAGGAAGATTGGCTGCGGTCGCTGGCGCTTGCATCTTATGTCCAGGTTTATGGTATCAATACAGATGTGGCTCACGAATACTCACGAGAACTTGAGGTTCTCACAGTGAGGTTCTTAAGAGAACTGTGGTGCTGGAAAATGAAGGAAAGACTTAAATTTTTGGGATTGGGATCCAAAAGATAGCTTTTCACCTGCACCAAAATGTAAGTGTAGCGTAGCTACAGCACCTCCTAAACCTCCATCGTTTCTTTAGCCACAAAACAGACCTTTCAATTATCCACAAAACCATAAACACCTCTTCTCATCTGTCCAGTACATTTCTTCCACTTCTCTCCCCATCTTACTTAATCTCTCTACACCAACCCTCTGGTCATGCATTTCCTTTTCTATGGGTCACTTTTCCCTCTACAGGTACCGCCACATCTGTTTATAAGTCTGCCACGTTGACAAATTCATTTTTGCGTGCGGTGTTTACTTCTTATCGATCTGGGTCGATCGCATAATAGAAGTGATAAGCGTAAAGAAGAGCTGAAAAGAGGCACTCGTAGTTTTTAGTGGCTGTTTGTGAAAGTGATTATTGACTTGAAAGGTGCTGATGGCCTGAGAAGACCAACATCGGTGATTTCTGAGGACGCTACTGGCCAGACATTGCTCGAATGTTCGTCTCTTGAGGTTTTAAGATCAGCTCACTGGCTCATATTTGCAGCCTTACGGCCATTCTATGGTTTAAACCACATCTGTGAATTTGCCGTTGGAGCTTTCAGATTTTGCAGATTTATGTGAAAAGCGGCCTATCCAAATGATTGCTGGGAAATGGGATCTTTTAGAGACCTATGAGTAGTAGGGGGTAAAAGACTTCAAAATCGATAATTTGGCGGGAAAATCGGAAGGCGTCAAAATTATGGCTGGATAAAAGTCTAGGTGGTTGGGAATCGAACTTGCGTCGGAGTGTGTGCTAGATCAGAGCGTTTGCAATAGGCGGTCAGTGTCACGCTTGTAAGTAAAACGTTGTGTATACGTCGGTGGATGCTAAATACTTTTGCTCCAATTCGTTTCTTGAGCGTACGTGGCCACCGTTTTTTGAGCGTACGTGGCCACCTACGTGCGGCGACGGCTGCGGCAGCGGTTGCGTCTGCGGCGGCGTTTTCGCTCTCGGTGGTCACGTTGCGGCCACGTTGCGCATTTTCTTGCGGCTGCGGTGACAGCGAAAAGTGCGGCTACGGCGGCGTTTCAGCGTGGCCACCCCTGCTGCGGCAAAAATGAGAATTGAGGGTTTATTGGATCAAAAAACTGGGTGCCTTTATCTTTATGTGGTGTACTGTATGTACACTGCCTATGTAATTTACCACCCAGTGAGAAATGTACAGCTTTCAACGCTTTCTTACTGCTCTTAAAACGACCTTTCCTGACATAGCACAATATAGACAGCTTTTTGTAGCTGCTTCCACTTTGCTGACTTTGTTTTAAGAGTGTGGGTTGGTGTTTTGTCAATGCCCCCTCGAACCGAAAATGGGTAATTTTCGCGCCTGCTGCCTTCCTTGGATGTGGTAGCCGTTTCTCAGACTCCCTCTCCGGAGTCAAACCCTAATCCCGTTAAGAACATCAGCCGAAAACCTGCAAATAAGAGCATTACAGCATAGTAGCGTTCAAAAAAACGAACCATACTACGACGCAAAGATCCAACTACGAGCTTTTCAACCGCAACAATGGTTAAGTACGTTTTTAGAGCTGGAATTACCGCGGCTACTGGCACCAGGGGCCGATTTCAACGTTTACAATGACAATGCCGAAATCTCATAGGGGGTCTTTTTGATAGAATTCACCACCCTCAACCCTTGAAATCGCGGCTCTTTGCGTCAGTTTTGCAGCCTCTTATTCTATTAAGTGGTGCCTCATCGCCTCGTTATCTGCACATTCCTTGGGGTTGAAACCTCTCCTATTCCTTAGCCTCATGGAAATTTTCGGACCATCTAATTCTTGACCTTCCTTGCAGGATGTCCCGATGATAGCGCTCAGCAAGCTGCTCTCCACTGGCGAGGTCCTGAAACACCCGATCTCCTTCCGCTACCTCCTCGCTCTAGCCAACCACGCCTCTCGGAACGTCTTCAAAGGTCACAAATTCCAGCGCGATGACCTAATCAACGTCACAGAGCACGTCGGTGCCCTCAACATCCAATCCGTGTCCACTGTCGCCGTCAAATACCAGCAATACATCATCGGCCTTCAGCGGCAGCGTCCCGAACACATCCTGAAGGTGTACGAGCGGCCCGCGTTACCTCCGGGATTCGATTGTTTCCAAGGAATGAGAATTTCGCCGGAGATGAGCGGAAAGCGAGCGGCCCGCGTTACCTCGCCGCCGTACATTTCCCACTGGGTGGGGCATTGACAAAACACCAACCCACACTCTTAAAACAAAGTCAGCAAAGTGGAAGCAGCGGTACTAGTCTCGACCTTGTACGTGGCTCCTAATCTCGACCTTGTACGTGGGTCCTAATCTCGACCTTGTACGTGGGTCCGTGGCGCCGCTGCTCCTCCTCGCTCCGGTGGCGCCGCTGCTCCTCCTCGCTCCGGTGGCGCCGCTTCTCGTCGATCCGGTGGCGCGGCTCTGCAGGGACCGACCGCACCCGACCGGATGACCGCTCGAGTGGTTGGAAGCACTGGCCTTATATGGACCTTCTTAGACGCAGATGAGACGAGACGTCTGGCCCGTATGTAACTCTCATTTCCACCATAGAAAAGTGCGCGAACCGGTGTGCTTTTCCAGACACTAACCTTTTGAGTCTGGAAACGATCGAATTCTCATTTGACCTGCCGCGAATTGTGTGAACCGGTCGGTATGAGCAATGTGAAGCCATGGATTTTGCGCTTCTCTGCGGCTGTACGTGAAACTGTCGCTCCCAGCCTACTATCCCCGCTTCCAGGCGCCTCCGGCGCAAAAACCATAAGTAAAAATGTCCAAGCCTAAGCCTAAGATGCCCCAGGAGGCCAGCCCCAGCCTACTATCCCCGCTGTTTGAAGAAGGCCGCCTTGGGCCTACACACCCCGCTTCCAGGCGCCTTCGGCGCAAAAACCATAATTAAAAATGTCCAAGCCTAAGCCTGTTTGAACCTGGAAGCCCCAGTCTACTAGGCAACCTGGCAGCTCCAGCCTGTTTTGTAATGGTCTTGCGGGTTTCAAGCGCAACCGCTCTCGTATTGGGACAGAAACGAGAATGAGAGACTGCAATGGTGCTCCGGAGCATGCTCCAGGCAGGCTGAATCATTCTGCGTGTGTTGGAGCAACGGACCGGTCTGCTTTGGTTCACGTACAAGGTCGAGACTAGTGCCGAAGCAGCTACAAAAAGCTGTCTATATTGTGCTATGTCAGGAAAGGTCGTTTTAAGAGCAGTAAGAAAGCGTTGAAAGCTGTACATTTCCCACTGGGTGGTAAATTACATAGGCAGTGTACATACAGTACACCACATAAAGATAAAGGCACCCAGTTTTTTGATCCAATAAACCCTCAATTCTCATTTTTGCCGCAGCAGGGGTGGCCACGCTGAAACGCCGCCGTAGCCGCACTTTTCGCTGTCACCGCAGCCGCAAGAAAATGCGCAACGTGGCCGCAACGTGACCACCGAGAGCGAAAACGCCGCCGCAGACGCAACCGCTGCCGCAGCCGTCGCCGCACGTAGGTGGCCACGTACGCTCTAAACTGAACTTGTGGTTTCAGTTTGAATTCGGCGGTTTGGGAGTAGTTGCACGTTCGGTTTTTAGGCTAGGGAGAAAACCGACGTAAGCGAGCGAGACGATGCGATCGTCATCTTGCTTGCACGTTTGGTACTAGAGGATTGTGTGTGAGAGTGAATCTAAACTGAACTTGTGGTTTCTCCCAGCCCACCCTCCCTGGAGTCATATATATTCATGTTCCTTTTTTCTAGGCGCAGCGGTTGTTCTCCTTCAGCCATCCCTCAAGCTCTGGTGCGACAATTCTCTCCCACAGTCAGCCGTGGATGCAATCCTGGCGTCCCGCGAGACTTCCACCATGACGACTTACGCACGATTCGTCAAGAAGTTCCAAGACAATCGGGTACTCCCACCAACTGCACCAACGTCCGACCAGGAGGTGGTTGCCTACCTCTCTAGGTTATATGAAGCCTCCAGCTCGGCAACAACAGTACAGTCATCGGCATCGGCCCTAAAATGGTACTTCTCGTTTTGGCACGGGCCCAACCCGTGCGCCTCTCCCTGGGTGTCCGCGTTTCTGGAGGGTGTGCGAAGAACCAAGCCGGCCACGGTACACCGGGCGAAGATTTCACAAGCGGAGCTACGACTGGTTCTGCGTTCCAACCAGCAGCGGATGCGTCAGCGCCGCGTTAGGGCCTATGTTGGGCTTCTCTACGCCGCATGTTTGCGACCAGCCGAGGGTCTCCACCTCACAAGAGAGGATATCACGTTTAACAGCGACGGCATGATCGTCTCCATCGCGAAGGATAAGACAAACAAGAAGGGGTCGCCACGCAGCATCCCTGTGCTCGGCGGAACGTCGCCCGTTTGTCCAGTCCAGGTGCTCAAGGAATGGCTCCAGATCGCACCGGATTCGCCGTTTGTCTTCCCGAAGTTCTCGGACCCGAAGAACCCCATGTCGTACGACTCGGCACGCGACGACTGGAAGAAGCTGGCGAGTATTTTAGGCATCTCCAAGATGATCTCTCTTCACAGCTTTCGAGGAGGCGCAGCAACCCAAGCGATCAAGGACGGGGCTCCACTCGACGAGGTGATGCGTTTTGGCCGCTGGAGACAACACTAGACGCTGGAAGCCTACGTCGAAATATCTGCAGCGACCACGCCGACGACTTCCTCGCTGTCCCGACGGCTCGCGGACGAGGAGGAACAAAACCTTTTTGAAGCTAGCGGCGTCACATAATTCCTTATGATCATCGGTTGTTACCTGGTTCCGTGTGTTTCTGTTTAGTTGCGTTCTTATTGATGTTGATTACTGTACGAAATACGTTGTGGTAATTGTTTGTTTTGTTTTGTTTTCTATGTGCCAAACGAGTAAAGCAGCTCCTCTTTTTTGATCGTGTGTATTGGATTGGATAAGGAAATCAGAGCTTCGCTGTAGCCAGCGAAGGCGAAATCTGCTTTTGCGCGAAGCAGTGCGAAGCGGAGAGGAGGCCGCAGCGCAGCGAGCACGCGGAGCGGAAAAAGAAGTGTTCCTGACCTTTATTAGCAAAGCAGCAATTCTCACGTGTCGTGCGCCACCTGAAGCCTACGAGATCGCCTTGGAACAGTCGCAGAGCAAAACACAGAGGATCGCGCTTCAACCACTGCCCCAACCTCGTGAGTGGATAGATGAGTTTTACCAGGTTCTGAGCAACGCGTTTAGATGCAAAGCCACAAGAAGAGATGCACCGGGTTCCTAATTTACCAACGCGATGCCGACTGGTCACGCAGAAGGGCTCCGAGAACCAACCGCCTATCGTAGTCCAACCAACTCCTTCGGCTTCATCTCGTCCCGTCCAGCAGTCTTCTCCTACCATTGCCAATCTTTCACTCCGAACTCCACCAAGGCGCAAGGATTCTTTTACGACTCCTGTTGGGTTCTCAGCACCACCCACCAGGTCATGCCGCACCGTTCGGTTATTGATCTGCCTTGCGTGCTTAGCAAACGTAGTCCACACCAGCCTAATTTGCAAGGAAAGGATCTTTATTAACCATGAGATTGAGCCCAAGGGCGATGATGTCTGGTTCGACTTAGAGCAAGCCTATTGCGCGTTTCATCACGCCAAATGGGTCTGCGTTCCGCTCAAACCACGACCCTCTCCACAGTACAACCTCAAATTTGAGGTCTACTGCGGAATCTGCTGGAAAATGCTGGACGGGACGAGATGAAGCCGAAGGAGTTGGTTGGACTACGATAGGCGGTTGGTTCTCGGAGCCCTTCTGCGTGACCGGTCGGCATCGCGTTGGTAAATTAGGAACCCGGTGCATCTCTTCTTGTGGCTTTGCATCTAAACACGTTGCTAAGAACCTGGTAAAACTCATCTATCCACTCACGAGGTTGGGGCAGTGGTTGAAGCGCGATCCTCTGTGTTTTGCTCTGCGACTGTTCCAAGGCGATCTCGTAGGCTTCAGGTGGCGCACGACACGTCAGAATTGCTGCTTTGCTAATGAAGGTCAGGAACACTTCTTTTTCCGCTCCGCTTCGCAATGCTTCGCGCAAAAGCAGATTTCGCCTTCGCTGGCTACAGCGAAGCTCTGCTTTCCTTATCCAATCCAATACACACGATCAAAAAGAGGAGCTGCTTTACTCGTTTGGCAAGATATGTGGGAGCCGGGACGCATTACCACTCGGCCACACAGGCGATGTATTTTATAGTTCAGTATCGTTATATGTGGTTGACAGAAAAGCAAAAACGGCCGTTTTAAGCCTTTTTTGCTCATTTTGCACCGCAAGTATGGGGGTCCACGTTGATCAGCGCCTCAAACTCTACCAGTATGCAAATTTTCAGCTCGATTTGAATGTGTCACCTTTGACACCTCCCTTGTGAGACGCAATAAATATCCCCTAAAAGTCACGTTTATCGCCGGGGGGGGGGGGGGGGGGGTGATTGTTTAAAAGTTTTTCTGGGGTTTCAGAGCACCCCCACACAGAGGAATGCTCATTGGGCACCCCCCAGGCTTCTGAGAAAAATAGCTTTTTAAGGAGATCAGGGTCAGAAGTGCTGTATATGGGGTAGCCGAATTTTGAACTTCCGGGGTTTATTGCGGGTCTCGACACGAAAACAAAGTTTTTTTGGCCGAGGCACCCCACCCAGCCAAATTCTGTCGTCAGATTAGCACGCCCCTGCCCATGTCTGCAATCACAATTGCAATTCACAATTCACGACTTTCACGACACGATCTTCAAATCATGAAAAGGAATTTTCGAGATTTTCACTTTCGGCCGACATATCGATCAAAATAGGCCAAAAACAGGAGGTGCAAGAGAAAGCAGGGTTGCAAATTGCATTGTGCACATGCATCTAGCCGAAGAACCGCCGTAGGCGGTAATTCGGCTAGTATCGATCAAAATAGGCCAAAAACAGGGCCAAAAAGGGTCAGTTTTACAGATTCGCATGAATCTGGCATCAGTCGAAAGCTCTCGCCTTCAAACGGTTGAATCCGCTCAAAAGTTCAAAATCCATGCGCTTCTGACCAAGAAAACGCCCAAAATCTTCATTTGTTGCTGCGTTTTTCGAAGTTAAAGCTCGCGCGTCGTTCTGTTGGTGAAAGTTGGCGCTCTCTCCAGACACGAAGCGCGCTTCAAAACACTAAAAAACGCGTGAAGCGCGCACGTTGAACTATACCATTGCCTTAAAGGAGCGAACATGGGAGAAAATTCGAGCGAGCGTAGTTGCACCGGAACGGTCATCTCCGAGGAATTGTAAAATTTACCACCTAATCCGACCCACATGGGGAAAAAAGCTACAATTCACAATTATAGCGGCGTGCGGCAATTCACAATTGTGGACGTTGAAATCGGCCCCAGACTTGTCCTCTCATAGGTCCTCGTTGAAGAGTTTGAATTGTACCCTCAAATCAACTTTTGCAATTAATATTTACGAATTTTAGCTGCGAAATTGGTTTATAAGAAGTGTTGTTATGATATGAAACGCTATTACGACAATTTTTTGGAACTCACGTTTAACGGTTTGCTGTATTTTGAATTCCTTTCCCTTTCGGTCGCTGTACCGCCTATTTCTGGTCATCAGAATCCAAAAATTTTGCCACTTTTTGACGAGTTGACGTTAGATTTCAAAATCTGCAGTGTCCATGGAAAATCTTTAAGATGACCTAACGGCAAACATCATTTTATGCTACCTTCAATTTTTTTGTTTGTCTTGTAGGCAAGTGAATCCCACAAGTACGGCTGACACAAGGAGAAAACCTTGAAATAAAGATTTTAACATTACAAAACGGCAAAATCTAGTATTGCAAATCTTCCAAATGATCAACAAGAGCTCCGGCTGCTGAACTGCACACGCCGGGCTTCACTCCGTCCTCGTACACCGCGATCACTATGGCTAAATTAGGCCTCATTAACTTCACCTCACATCGATTTTCTCCTCAAATCTCAAAATACTTTGCAGCTTGGCCTACTTTTGGGGGTTCTATAGATGAAAAACCCATTTGTTCCTTTCGTCCCGATGATCCTGACCTCATTCACTCCCACGATGTGGTACTGCTCTCCTTCGATTTCGAGGCCATTGGCAAGAAGCGCTTCGCCGTTCTCGAAGCCTTCCAGCGCTGCTGCCGCTTCTTCTTCCGTAATCTAAATTAGATGCAGGGAAAAAAGGTAATTTTAAGACTTTTGCTTACATTGAAGTTATCAGATTTGGTGAGAACAGCTCCGTCTTCAACGTAAATGGCGCCTTTAGTGACATCGCCAGTGTCGAGAAGGTGTTTTTGGACAAGACTTGACCAATCCATTTCAGGCTTCAACTCTGGAGTGAGAAACGACGATTACGACTTCAAATAAACGCGTTATAAGAGCAAAAAATGGGGACCAAAGACATAAAATGCCGAAATTTTCCAACTTTTTGGTTTTTCTTGTTATCGATCGCCATTCGCCTGGCCCAAAAATCAATAAATCCACAAACCCTGAAATTGCTTAACTTGATCAAAACCCACAAACAGCTCTCCACATCTAATATATCATACGAAAACAAAATCCAGGATTTGGCACGAGCGACTATATGCTCAGGACAAAAAGGCCGAAGACGAAGGAGCAAACGTCGATCGCAGGCATCCAACGTTGTGGCAACCAGGAAAGACGCGTGGGTGTCGCCCTGCAGCTGTTCCGGCCAAGATGTTTAAAAATCAAACAAAACAACGTCGTTATAGATCAAAATGAGTGGAAAACCAAAAATCTCACTCGAATTTCAAAACTTACAGGGTGGAAACACCGCATTGTAAAAAGCAAATGTGTTTAAGCATTTTTTGATTGAAGCAAACGTTCAAAAACCACTTAAAAATCAAACTTGTTTTAACAGTTCGTGGAAATTTCCGACAAGAGAACCCGTTTTGGCGGCACCAACACATTTGGCAGAAATTTGGCACGCAGTTAGAGCCTAGGCTATCGTCGGAGAGAAACCGACGAGAATGGTTCGTCGCCCAAGTACGACGAAGACGGGATTTGAGCCGTCGCTACCGTGCGGCCATTGTGGCGATATCGGGATTCAGGCCACACATAGCCGCATTGCTTTTGTCTGTTTGCATTACCGGTTGTTCTTCGCCGTTGTGGCGATTTTGTGTTTCTACTCACGAATGAACCGTTTACGTAACGCGTTGTTCTGTAAAACCGCGTGGCCGTCGTGATCTACTCTAGATACGACGTTGGCTCTATGTGTATGTTTCTAAGTGTAGTAGTTCTGCACAGTTTCAGCGGCCAATGCGCATTTGGGGCCGAAAAATGCGACTTAGAAAATTGAATTTTGGGTGTATATCGCACATTCATTTATGCACCCCTTAGGTGGTTACACTCTATCTTAGCTAGAAAATTAGTAAGAATGTAAAATTACATGCATCAGAAAGCACAACAAAGAGAAAACAGGTAGGCGGGAATCGGACCCGCGAGGTTTAGCATGTCGGGCATTTTTCTCGGTTCCAAATTTGGCCGCTGAAAATCTACAGAACTACCACACTCCCTATGCTCTAACTGTGTGCCAAAGCCAAATCCGTTGGTGCCCGTTGATGAATTCTTGTATTTTTCATGTTTGACTGATTTTCAGGGCTCTTTCTCTACTGATTTTGCCTATTTAGATTCTCTTCTTTTGGAATTTTTGTTAATTCTAGTGCTATTCTGCTCTACTTTTTTTGCCCAACTCGGTTTTTGGTAGTCAAGAAATCGAATTCGTATTTTTTGGCGTGAGCTTTTAGCTTTTTCCATCCCACCTCTTCCCTGACTCACCGCGATTTCTCCACTTTTCACACCGATTCCTCTTAACGTCTTCCAAGCCGATTAACATCCATTTGCTGCGTTCCATCTTCCGGCCACATTTCAACACTCCTCCTGCACGGAATCTTATCTTGTAAATAACGAACGGAAACGCATTAGCCTGGCATCGTCGACGTCGCGTGTCCGCCACACCGTGGACAAAGTCCGGAAATCGCACCAAACTACAACTTTTCTCTTTCTCCTCGCGTCGCTGGCGTCGTCTTCGCCGCGCTCTTTTCAAATCGATCATCAGTCAACCCAACTCCGTCGCCGCCGTCTACCGCCGCGATGGCCGCCGCCCAGCTCACCGTCGCCGTGCATCTTGTCTTCGCCGCCGTCTATGCATACTGTTTCATCTGGGATTTTCAACATATCGACCCTAAGAGGCTTCTGCTTCCTAATGTTTGGTGGTCTCGGTTCGTGTGGCTAACGATGATCGATCTGGTGAGTCTTTGAAATTTTAATTTCAAGTGGTCAATCAGTGTCAGCTATGCTTCGTGATCTTCTCAAAATTTGGCCAAGTTGGGAACATGGGACTCTACCCATAGAAGTCCTTAGATTTCAAGGCTGAACAACAAAGCTCGAGATTTTTGGATATTTTATCAGATCAGGATCACGTAGCAAGTTTAGCTAAGAAACTGTTTTTACCAGACACGGTTTAAAGTCCACTGTTATCTCTTGGCTAAAATCTACAGAAACGAGATTGTGGTCGATTACAACTGATAACAGAAATGTTGTCTTTTGGGCTTCTAAACAGTCTATCGAATAAATCTGGGACCACTATCAGTTTTTAAACAAAATTGGCTTATTAAATATGCAAGAATGAATTTCTAAGTCTTTCCTACGTCGACGTTACAAAAAAATGTTTTTACGTGTTGTGTGCCTCTTTTGTGTCTTAGTCGCGTCTCAAACAAAAGCTTCTTTCCTCAGATAAAGTCCTTTATAACCTCATATTCTTACAAGGTCAAATTCTTTGCAACACTCCACTGGCTCCATCATTTCATAATCTCTAACAACACTCTGTTTCGCTTCACAGCAACTCTTGCATTTTCATAACATACGTCATAGATTGACCTATTTTCACGTTTACTAAGTCTTCGTCTGCCTAAAAAGTACTTTTTTAGCTTAAGACTACCACTTAAAAGTGTAAATTGCGTACCACTATGTATATTGTCTATTAGACTTAAAGAGACACAGACATCGCATTTTTCATCGTTTTTTGAGTGCACGGATCGCGCTCATTTCTGGGTTTCAAAGGCACTGATCACGATTCTGGCGTCAGAATGATGAGAAACGGCTTCAGGACTGCGCAATATGGCAAAGTTCGGATAAAAAATTTTACAAGTCGTTGAGCGGTCCCGACGCGATTACCCTGCACAAACCACAATCGGCTACGATGGAAACGGAGTAATGTGGCCTTTGGTGTAATGTTTTGTGTTCATCGCGTTGTGGGCGCGCGTTCAATCAGAAATTCACTCAAAGTCCTACAAGAAATTTCGCAATCGCAAAGAAAAACGACAATTTCGACCGCCGAAAGGTTGCAAACCCGATTCCATCGTAGCCGACCGCGATTGTACAGGGCAGTAGCGTCAGGAACACTAAAAAACTGGTAAAATTCTCCTTTTTTGGAACCGTTTCTCGCCATTCTGACGCCAGAATCGCGATCAGCGCTTTTGAAAACCCCTGTTCCAAAAATGAGCACGATCTGCGATGGTGCGAAAAAACGGTGACCGTGTCCCTTTAAGCTCACCTTTCTCTCAAAATTGTGCAAATTCTGCATAAAATCCCAAATTTTAGCATGTGGAGACTTGATAACTACTGAGGCTCTTGTGGCAGGCTTCAAGAAGATTCTTAGGCTCAGGTTCATTATCCACAAATTTCCCATAAACATTCCATCGCGTGTGGCCAAATTTAGGCAGATGATTCTTTCTTAAGGGTATCCTGCCAACATAGGTTTGTAAGAAACAGTCTCTGACTAGATGCAGCTCTTCTACGAGCTCAGCGCACGACTCTCCAAAGACTGCAACCACATCCTCGATAGGAACGTAGGCCGTAGACCTATAATTAGATCAGCTAACGCCTCATACGTTAAGCTTAAAGTTAGGCTTCAAAAATAAGATACTCATATTTACAGATGCTTGCGACCGCGACCTTGTTGTCCCCTTTTGTGACGCTATATTCCACTTGCCTACCTAACAGAGCGTCAGACGTAGAATCAATAGGACCGGGTTCTGATCCGTTTTGAGAGCCTGTCACTTTTTTCACTTGCTACGTAAAATCATCTTCTTGTTTCACTTTGACTTTTGCAACTCTTCTTCGCTTAGGAAAGGGTTCGTCATCACTGTCCATAATCTAAAAAAGCTGTAGAGCTATGAAAAGACAGAAAATTTAGTTTTACAAGGAGTTCTGAGTAAATTTAAAGGTATACATATGATACTTGTATTAATGGTGAAAGCCTGAAGTAGCCTTAAATTATGAAGTTTAAGAACACCTAAAAGTGTTTACCTTAAGCCCAATTGTTAAGTCTTTAAAGCTACGTCAAAAAGCCCAACCACAAGGTAATCAATTTTTCATTTAACAAGTAAATATGACTCTTCATTTAATGACTAAAACCAATCTACTTTAAGCCATGCAGCCTGAAATCGCATCTTAGGGATTGTTATAGTTTATGATTTTTGCTTTTAACACTAAACCTTTTTCTGACCCTAAACCCTTTTCCAGGTCGTCCAACAGATCTACCACCTTATCGCAGCTCTCGTCGCCTATAAAAAACTCCCCCGCTCCATCTTCGACTTTCTGGCTACCTCCATCGTTTTCCCTCTTGCCGCCAACGTCGTTTTTCTCTTCTGGGGCCTCTGGATCGCAAACCCCAACCTTGTCGCCGATGACGCTGGAAGGAACTTCTTGTTGGCTAATCCTATGTACAACCATGCCATTGTGAGTGCTCTAATATCTTAAAAGCCTTTAAAAAGTAGTTTTAGCATACTCTACCTCTGTTCGCCATGATTGTGGACCATGTTTTGTGGCGTCATGCTAGGGCTTGCCGTTTTAAGGCGAGTGCGGCTATCGGCGTCTTTACTGGGTGCTATATCGCTTGGTAAGCCAAAAATTTACATCATTTTCCTAATTTTTTTGTTTGCAGGGTCGTCACCTTCCACCACCTTTTCGATCGCTGGGCGTATCCAATCCTCGCTCAACTCAATCTTCCCCTTCGAGGCGTCTTCTTCGCTTTTGCTGGAGGCTTCATCCTCGCCAATTACTTTCTAGGAGATACCTTTAACTCATTCTTAGTCGCTCCTAAGGAATCAGTCAAACAGGCCAGAGCCTCGGCGGCTGCTAAAAAAGCTTTTGGCAAGAATAAGTAGATAAGATTCGATAACTGTGATTCTGTGATATGTTGTGGTGTAATCAGGATAAAGATTTATCTCAAAGATCATTAAAGGTCACATCTCAAAAGTTAATCTGTGCTACAATTTTAAGAACCAAAAGCCACAGTATAGGGTTATCCATAAATACTGATGGTGGACCGAACAGGCGAACGTGGAAACGAATCGGGAGCTGATTTTGGAAGGCGCAAGTCATCCCCTGGGCCGAAGAAAACGCTGAGAATGTTGACTGGAAGCTATAGCAAGACTGGGCCCGTGCCCACGGCGCCAAGAAGACGATCGAATGGTGCGAGGCCAACCTTCCGGGATTCTGGACGAAGAACATTTAGCCCTCCGCTCGACTTCGCGATCTGGGGAATTATGGAACAGAAAGCCTGCGCAACCAAGCACAAGTCTATTGAATCCCTGAAACGCGCTCTGAAGAAGGCGTGGGACGAAATCACTTTACAATTGTTCGCGTGCATTTTGAAGAATTTTCAGAAGCGATTGGACGCCTGTATCAAAGCTCAAGACGCTCATTTTGGATGTTCTTGATTGTTTCTTGTACAGAACTTCCTGCGCTTGCGAACGGTGTAATGATCGGGTTGTTTCGTTAGTTCTGCGTACAGTTATCGTAGTTTTTTCAACTATCAGTATTTATGGAAACCCCGTATTGTTTTTAGCTGCGTCCCCGGTAGCGTAAAACGTCCATTATATATTTTGGCCATTTCTAAAGCGTTATTCAATTTTTAAAATTCAATTTTTTAAACTCAAATTTTACGGTGACTATTTTCCTAACAAGGACTGCGTTTCAATCAATTTTTAACCAATTTAAACGTTCCACGGCTTCCATTTTCCTGTCTTCTCAAACGCTATTTCACTAAATTTGATTAACATTTAAGAAAAACAGGTTAGAGGTTAGCTAGGTTACGGTTCGGCTATGCCTTATGTTAGCTTATACCAAGTTTTTTAACACCAATCGTCCCAACGTTTCAATCGTGACGGTTTAAGTGTTACAATGTATTTAAAGTTACAAATCCATCTCAAAAACCAAAACTCCACGTTTTTCTGTGTGTAGGTGTGTTCCAGGTAGCGCAAAACGTCTTAGATGACTGAAAGGCTTTTAGCCAGCCTGTGCGTCATATCTGCTTGCCTTTCGACACTGGCCACGTTAGAAAAGCCTCATTTTTGAATATGATGAATTCTAAGCTGACCTATCCAGTCAAATCTTGTTTGATCCGTTTAATCCGCAGATCTGTTTATGTAAACAGCCTCAAGTGCCCTTGACAACACGTTGTTTATCCCCTCTGCGTACCCCTCCTCCCTTCCTCAACCCTTTTCTAATAATTGCCGTGCCACGAAATCCCCTCCTTCCTTCTTTCCAGGTCTCTCTCCAAAACCCATCTCTTTCCTTTGCCTCACGCTCTAATTGACTTCGCTCCTTCTATCCGCTTTACCCCCTCTTCGATGCCTCGTTTTGGTGGAAGAACGCTGTCGCAAATACCCCGCGTGACGCTTCCGACCCAACGCGCATTGTTTATCTCTTCGCACGTGCCGACGACGCAGCCGCGCATTGTTCCAGTATTTCCTGTGCAAACGCTGGTGGTCGGGTGGTTGTAACAAGGGTGGGGAGAATAGGATGGGATGGGTTGGTGTGGAGAAGATTGCGTTTGAAATTTGATGGACAGGATTTTAGTTTTAAATATAAATCTGAGTCTTTTTTTTATTTGAACGCTATGAATTTTAAGAGTGCACCTAGTGAAAACCTTAGCAACTGACAATGACAACTTTTGCTTCTAATTATAAACTAATTCTCAGTTATTTTTTGCGTTCAAGTTTTAGCTCAATTTTGCCTTGAGCTTCAATTCACCTTATGGATCAGTTTTGATGTCTCAATGAAAACCAAAAAATGCACTCTAAAGTTTTGGGATTGTGTGTTTTCAAGTTCAAGTGCTTCGGTATTTCAATCATATTTCTACCATTTTTAACCATTTTTTTAAATGTTCGTTTTTCAGTTATTTTCAACTTGAAGAAATCTCTCAGGGCGTTCTCTTCAAATCCTATTTTAAGATCTATCAATTCGTCTTTTTTTAAATGGTTAAATGGTTAAATGAGGCTAATATTAAAAGAAGAAAGGCATGGGTAAGTTATGGTATGTTAACTTACGTTTTTCTCTACTTGCTGTTATTTATTAAGTCAACTTCAATCTAAATACAACAAGTCCTTTAACAGCGATTTTCTTGGTTTTGGTTTTTTGTCTTAACGACAATTTTAATCCTTGAATAGAACCCTCCAAAGGCCTCTCCAAACCCCCATTTCACAGCCCATCTCACTCCTCTCTTGCAAACCCTCGTCCCAATGTTTCATCGTCAACTTTTTGCTCATCGACAAACGTTTGCCCTCAAGATTAGTTCTGCGCCATCTGCGCTTATCGATTATTCGTCGTCCTCAAATTTCACTTCCAAAATTGTGCACATGACGCCCGAGATAATTCGCATCTCCTCTCAGATTATTAGCGAAATCTCCGTCACACCGTTTTCGGCACTTTTTCCGCAGCGGCCGCGTTCTTCTCTTCTCTGATGGCCTTCGACGGCGTCCTGGCGACATCCGCCTCTCTCATATCGCTCGCGCCTCTCCTGTTTCCTACTTTCCATGTTGACAGCAGCAGTTGTGTGTTCTCTCGCGCGAGGCCTTCGCCTCGTCGTCGCCACCAGCAGGAGCGTGGCTATTTCTTTATTTGTGGGCAGCAACAGAAGCTTCGGGCGGCGAGGCCACAACAGCACCCAGCGCCTTCTCACCAACGCGGCGTCGTTTCATGACTAACGTGTTTCTAATGTGCCTGTGATGCAACATTGTGGGAAGGATTGATTTTGGAAAGGGAAAAGATCGTTTTTGACAAAACGGAAAGCGAGTTTTTGGCTGCTATGAACTCTTATATTTCGGGGACGTACCTTTAGGTTAAAAGTGATCTTATCAAAATGGATATGGGTGTGGGGTTAAGGTCTAAAGTGTGGTTTTGGTTAGGATAGGTCGTCGTCATCGAAAAGATGAGATTAGCGATTAAAACGCACTCCTAAATCTCAGAAAAAGGTTACTGGTTTTAAGGCTCAAGCTGAGCTGAACAAAATAGAAAACGTGACGAGTCGTGACCTTAGGAAGATGTGCTTAGCACGCGTTTTGGTATTTTCGTGGTTGAAAAAAAGCGAGTTTTTGGTCGCCACGTGTGCTCTTACATCTGGAGAACATACGAACAGGGTTAAAACTAACCTATATTGATATGACCAGGCTCTAGCTTAGGATAAGTCGTGGCTATTTGGAGGATGTGATTAAAGGTAAGGAAAGGATATATCTAAGAAATTTAGGGTTTGTTTTAGGAAATTTAGGTTACTGAATTTAGGGTTTAAGCTGACTTTGACTGAATAGCGATGTTAAACAGTTGAAGGTGTAGCTCAATTGTGACAAGTTATGACCATAGGGAGAAAAAATTAGGCCGCTTTATTTGACCTTGACACTTTGACAAGGCTAATCTGGGATAATTTCGTTTATCAAAATTACGTTTTCGCAGGCTCAACTCAGAGAAAAGAGACTTTGAATTTGGCGCCTAGCATCTAAGAACCTTCGCTTTATGAAAACCAAAAATGCATACCGTTTTCAACCTTGAAGCTGTTTTTTATAACTTGGTAGATCTAGCATTGTGTTTTAGAACGACCTAACTTACGGTCACAGAATAAGGTTCAAAGCAACCTACCTGTTTTTCTCACCGCTGTACTAAAACCGGAAATTCAACTTTTTCAGGTGATACCTTGCTGTAAAGCTAATTTTTGTGTTTTATAGTGACGTCAAAATTGCAGTCTTAGGATATAGCTTAAATATCGTTTTCTAGGCTACACTTGTCTTTGTTCCTTTAGAAGCTGTTTCTAGCGAAATCCTTAAAATCATGTTTTGTTTAATTTTTTGCTTTTGGTTGCTTAGGCAAATGCTTAAAAGTTGGATTTAGATGAACGTGGATTTATGCACTCCGTGGATTCCTAGTTTTTTATCCGTGACGGTGACTCATTTCAGAAATTGAAACCTTGAAATTTTCCCAAAATGGGCGCATTTCGCGTACTCATCTACGCGATGATCTTCGGAGTGTGGGGCGGCTCGCTCGCCTACGACATCATGTACATGCCGAGGATCGGCAGCGAATGGTGGATCTCCAAACTGGTCATGTTGACGATGATCAATTTTGTGAGTTTCGGGATCAATGACCTCTATGCATTTATAACTGCCCACCGCAATCTGGCTTCCACAACCCTCACTATTCCCTTTGATGAGGCCTGCAAAAGCTTCTGACGTAAACGGCTCCTTGTAAACAAGCCTTTCCTTGACGATTTTCTTTCGATAAGCAGATTATGACGCAAGCCAGATCCATCTCAAAAACAAGCATGGATAATCTCGACGTTTTCAGGTGCTGCAAACGGTGTACTCCGCGATTTGTTTCTGCTGTGCCCTGATGGATTGGTCAGTGGAGATGAAGACGAATGATAAGAATAAAAGGAAACACTCTGCTAAGCACACGCCGAGCTATTGGAGGGAAACGAAATTACACCGGATTTGCGATTTTATGTACTTTACTAGTGCTCTTCCTGTTGGATTGGTATGTGGAGGGTTAAGAGGACCAAGAGCCTTTCACAGGCCTCCTTAACCAGCACCCAAATCCTTTTACCGTCCTTTTCTAGGCCACCTCTCTCCTCTTCTGGGGCCTCTACGTGATCGACCCGCGCCTCGTTCTTCCCGAATGGGTCGAACAACTCGTACCTCGCTGGCTCAATCACGTAACCCACACGGCGCCCCTCGGATTCCTCCTCATCGACACTCTCCTAACCTGCCACCACGCCCCTTCCAAGACCTACGGTAGCATCATCGTCCTCACCCTTTTCTTCGCTTACATGATTGTGTAAGCCTCTCTAAACGCTGTATGAGGCTAAGTCCTAATTTCAGGATCGGCGCCGTGAAGATCATCGACGGCTACTGGCTCTACCCGATCTTCGAAGTTCTAGCCCCGCCAGCCCTCGCCGGCTTTATCCTAACCGCTGGAGCACTATTCGTCCTATTGTATCTCATCGGAGACCTTTTCAATTCGATGCTCTGGGGCGCTGCTCCTCACTCCGAAATGGCCAACGAGAAGACCAAGGCGCACTAACGCAGAAATCCGTGCAAGCTTATTTTGGTGTAAATAAAGACTTCGTAGTTCGTTGTCAGGCCTCACTCCTAAAAGGACACAGAAATTTATGCTTTACTTCCTCCTTCAAGCCACACTCTTGCAATGCGAGTAAACGTTAATACGTTGACCCAAATCAGCGTTGTTCTTCTTCATTACCTCGAAGAATTCGAAGATTTCGTCCATGTGACGCTTCTGGATCGACGGGAGTTTGTCCAAGAGCTCGATGACGCGCTTCGCTTGGTGGTTGAAGTTCTCCACCGCTTCTTCGTAGAGGAGGGCGCTCTTCTCGATCTGCTCCGTGTTCTTCGCCGTCTTCACGTCGTGTTTGATCATGTCCATGTAGTCGCGGATCCTGAAACCGAAAGCGTCAAAATTCTTCTTACGGAAACTCCCACAAAGTGCCCAAAAATCGATTCCTCACAATAGCTATAGAAAACGGCATTTTAGCTATTCCAAACCCTGCAAAACGGCTCAAAATGTACCTATACATTTCGTCAATCCGATCGGGTCAGAAGTGACGCATATAGAATGCTCAATCCAGAGTACATAAACGCCCCATAAGAAAGCGAATAAGACTTAAAAAATTAGCAAAAAAGCCGAAATTCCTTGTCCAAAATCTCTTGAAAGCGAAACTAAAATTAGCCGTTCAGTGCCCAAAAAACCAAACCGGAAGGCAAGGATCGCTAGGGTTGCCTGGGTCCCCACATTTTTCGTTCTTTTAAAATCCTAAACAGCCTCCAAAAACGGCCTAGAAATCACAGATTTCCACCCTTTAAATGCTCAATTCGAAGCACAGCATTCCAATTGAACGCAACAGGAGAAACCCTGTAAAATTGCACAAATTAAGTCACAAGAAACCTCGCAATTCCTTCCCAAAACCCCTTCATTTACAACATTTTAAACTCTCTAAAACATAACAATCCCGACTTACTTGGTCAACTTCTCGTTCTCCGTCGTCATCTCGGTGTATTCGGCCCTGAAGAATCTTCTGAGATGTCGGATGGCCTTGCGCGCCTTCAGCTGCCCATCTCGCTGACACACGGCCAACTTCCTCCGCTGCGAGATGAAGTCGTTGAGCGCGGGCACGCGTTCCTCGGCCTGGTAGGTCTTGAAGATCTCCAACGAGCACGCGAGGAGCTCGTGGGGGTTCTCGTTAGGCGGCGACTCTATATTGTTCGACTTGAGGACGTCCGGATGCTGCTGCACGGCGCCTTCGAGGTGGTCGACGAGCGGGTCGAGCTTCTCGCGGTAGTTCTCGTAGCGCTGCACTGAGTCGTTGAACTCCGCCGTCATCTTGGTCTTCTCCACGTTACCGATCGAGGTACCGATTTTGAAGAGGATTCCTTTGAAAGCACCGCCTCCGGAACTCATCTTCGACAAAGGAAACACGCGCGGTCGAAATGGAATTCGAAATGACCGGGAAGCAAGGATGGAGAGGCCTTAAATGAAGGGGTTTAGAGGGCGTCTAGACGAGGTCTTGTAGCGCGTCTGGATTGAGATGGCTGGCAGATACTTAAAGCTAGAGGTCTGCTGTCTAGGTGCCAACCAGCATCTAGGCGTCTAGAAACGATCGCTTGTCGCAGGTCTAGGCAACGTATTGATGCAAGCAGTGTTTGGAAAGATATTATTGGAAGAGCCTCAAGAACCAGTGTCTAGAAACGATCGTTTGTCACTTCAGACGACTGAGAACCAATCCGTTGCTGAAAATAAGGCTGTCTAGACAATGTTTGTCTAGCAACGTATTGGAAATTTAGACATGCATCTGTCTAGACACAAACACCCAATTCGAGGCTTTAAATTTAGACATGTCGAAATCTAGGCTGCTGTTGACAGAAAAATATAGACTGCTGTTAGTCTGCTGAGAATTCAGACATGACAGAACAAAACTAGACCGTGGCTGTTTAGAAGCGTGGCTTTTGACTGTTTAGAGACCAAACAGCGTCTAGAAACGATCGCTTGCCGCTTCAGTCTCGACTGAACCCCAGGCTAAGCGCTGCTTGGACAGTCTAGAACCAGATCCGCTCCTAAAGCAAGCTTGCTTAGACCAGGCCTGTCTGATGGCATAAATCCCCTCGATCTCATCCCGTTTCCCACTGTCAGAAACGTTCTAGGCATGTCGCTTCAGTCTAAACTGAATTGAGCCCCACTTTGCCAGACTTAACGCTGTCCAAACAGACAGCTAAAATCCAGCTCACCGCTGAAAATGAGCTTCTCTAGACATAATCTAAGCTTGACTCCAGACAGAATCGGGCCCCACGTTCCCTATCTCGTCTTATTTGGGAACGTTTAACCTACCATAATAAACAACAAAAAACATGCGAAATTCTTCATTTTTGGAGTTCTTCCAGGACTTCTTGGTGCGACAACATCCCGATTTCTTCGGTTTTGTCGCTCCTTGGCTTCGTTTTTAGGAATTCAAATTTCGGAGCGCCATCTCGGATCGACTTCGTCGTCCCACCGCCTAGAACGACAATGTTCGGGATGCCCAATTTGTTCATTTCAGCCAAGCGTCTGCCGATAGACTTATCTACGCGATCGTCTAGCAGGATTTCGTGACTCAAGGGGTGCTGAAATGTGGGAATTCTTGACATTAGGAATTCAATTTAGGAAAGTACCGATTCCAAGCTGTTTACGAAGTCATTAACGGTCTTTTGTTCATCTGAATTCTTGAATTTCTTGGGGAGAATCACGGCGGCTTCGTAGGGAACGATGGACCGCGGGAGTCGCATCGCAGTAGGTGATATTGACAGCGTGTCAATGCTGAAACGTTACAGATTAAGGGAGACTTGAAGAAGGGCCGTTTTAAAATATAAACAGTGGGAGAAATGAGGTCTGAAACGTTTCTAGTGGATCAAGAAACGATTCAAGAAACGTTTCTTGACTAAACAAAAAAGTGAAATGACTCGTATACGATTAAAGAAACGTTTCCGTCCGCTTGTCCTTCGCGTGAGTCAGGTCATGAGACGTTTCAAAGCTCCCCTAAACCTCCTTTAACGCTCCGAACAGCAAACTTACCAAGCAGCGACGATCCTCGTGACTCCAAGTCCAAAGCATCCCATGTAATAAGGCCGCTTATCGGTATGCTTCGCCCCCAAAGGAGCCGAATACTTGTCTCCAAGCAGGAACGTATGGCCCACTTCGACGGTATCCAGCATTTCCATCTTCCCGGAGCACTCTTGGCAGCTCAGATCCATTCTAACGTCGCCTTCAAACTTCAGACTTGTCTTGCAACTGCCACAAAAAGCGATTTTGTCCTCGGCGCACTCGTTAGGAATGTGATATTCGTGGGATAGCGCGCCTCCAACGTGGCCGGAATCCGCTTGCACTCGATAGACGTCCGGAAGTGTTAGGTGGGTTCGAAAAAGACGATCGTAGACCTTCGTGATTTCCTGCAAGTAAAGCTCGAAACCCACATTTTAGGACTGAAATCTTGCCTCATAAGTCTTCATGGCAGCGGCTTCATCCAAATCAAAAGTGTAGAGATCGTTCATCAGGAATTCTCTGGCTCTAAGGAGCCCAAAACGTGGGTTCATCTCGTCGCGGAATTTGTTGGTAGTCTGAAATTAGTATTAAGAGGGTGTGTAGACGTCTTAGCTCACTTGATACACCATATAAGGCAGCTCGGATTTCCTTAACGGCGACATTCGAGCGACGCTCTTGGTGGCCGCTTCCTCCGCAGTCGGCTGTAAACAGAATTCGTTGCCTAGTCTGTCTGTAACCCTCCACATCTCCGCTGTCATCTGATCCCATCTGCCGGTCTTTTCCCAGAGTTCCTTCGCTCCTAACGTCGAAATCGTCCGTTTCCGGGCTCCTACGGCGTTGAGGTCGGATTCGATAATCTTCGTGAGCTTGTCGATGACCCTTTGGCCAATTTCAAGGACGTTGAAAATGCCTCTCCCGGAACCGGCTTCGATCATGTTGTTGCTGAGCATCAGTTGGTAGCTGAGGCTCTTGGTCTTGACCGGAGCTAGGTCTAGCGACCCAATTCTGAAGCGGCTGGCGAACTGCATCTAAAAATGAACTATGGTAAAACAAAAGAGGATAGGAAGCAGTCTAGACGCAAAAACACGTCTGAAATGAACGATTTGAAACGTTTCTTGACCAACCACAAAAGCGAAATAGCTTGTCTAAGGTTTGAGAAACGTTTTTGCACGAAAAACAGACACAAAATCTGAAAACAGACACGCCATATCAAACCAAAACCAGACAAGAGCTTTGAAGATCGAACGTTTCGCAAAATGCGCGAAAAACAGGTGCGACAGCGTCTGAAAAATCGTCTATCTAGTCAGAAACAGTATGAATGGTTTCGCCGTATTCAGACAGTCACAGTAGCCGAAAAACAGGTGTCTGAATCGAAGATCTCAAAACAAATACGAAATTTCAGGATTAATCGTTCTGTAAAAACCGTTGCTGGTCTGAAATAAGCCTTAAATGCTGTCTAGACGTGTCAGCTCACCTGATACATCATCAAAGGCAGCACAGCTTGTCACAGCGGCGACATGGAAGAGACGCAGTTATTGCGTCTGAAAATTCGTTATTTCGTGTCTAGACATTCGATATATATAGACAGCCTTTTCCTGTCTGAATACAGTCTCACTTTCGCAGACCGGACATCAGCTGCAGCCATACGTCGTATTCCAGACCACACGTCGACTAGACAAGGCGACCGTTCCAACCAAACCGCCTCATGACGAAGCCCCTGTCGACCATTCCAGACACTTCTCCGTCTGGAACCGCTTCCAAACCAGACAACCTCTGTCTCACCCTTTCCCTCACACCTCCTCCGCTCTTAAGATACCGTAACCTGCTCTAAAAAGCCCGTTTTTCCTGCAAAAAAACACAAAACCGAAACAACAATCTTTACTAGGGATTAGTCACAACCACACAGAACAAACTAGCTGTATCAGACAAGTAAGATATAAAATTATATACATACACACACGAAATATATGAGAGATCAGATGAGACCGGCTGCTTCGAGTTGCTCCTTCAGCGAGGTGAAGACTTGGACTTGGTCTTCGTTGGAGAGGAACAGGATTTGCTGCACTAGTTTCGCTGGATTCGGGACTTTGATGAAGGTGTGGATGTAGACGTTGACGAAGGTTCCCATGAGCAGCTGACAGTCGAATCGGTCCATAAGCCCTCCATGGCCAGGGATCACATCTCCAAAATCCTTGATCTTGAACGCACGCTTGAATCCGCTGGCAAAGAAGCCTCCAAATGGCCCCAGGATCGAGGCGAAGAGGCCCATGACGATGGTGTGGAACAAGAACGGCGTGAATTGGACGATGGGGTCCTTCTTGAAGATACGGTAGGGGACGGAGAACGGTCGCGGGAGCTCGAAGTCGCGGTGTTGGAAAGTGGCCGGGATAGAGCAATTGGAGTTATCCTTGGTGTAGTCTTCCAAAGGACACACAAAGAACGGGAAGCGCATGAGGAAACAGGAGAGCAGCAGGCCAAAGAGTACGGTAGAAATGGCGCCGCCAATGAATCCTTCCCAGGTCTTCTTCGAGGAAAGCTTGATCAGGGGGGTCTTGCCGAAGAAGAATCCGAAGACGTAGGACATAATATCGCAACAGATGATCATGGCGACGGGAACCAGGAACCAGATGATGCCTTGGAAGATGTTCTGGATGATCAGGAACGATTGGGAGACGATCAGGAGCAGCGTGACGTGGGTCCAGGCAAAAAGGGAGAACTGGCGCATGTAGTAGCCCTTGCGTAGGGAGAGCACGAACCACACGAAGCCCAAACAGTAGAGAGCGAAGCTGATGAGGCGATGATGGGCGACCAGGAAGTGCATGAACTGGTCCTTGCGTAGCACGACGCTCCAGAATTCGATGAGATTCTCGCCAAAGAAGAAGTAGTTGCTGGCGAACAGGAAGAACCAAGAGAGCGTCCGGAACCAGGGGAGGTCGTAGAGCCGGTATACGGTAAGCCCGATGGTGATGATTTCTTGAAAGCACTTGAACTGGATTGCGAAGACGAGCAGCATGATCGCCAGGGAGCCGCGGCTGACAATGAAGGTGAAGCTGGAGACCATGACGACGGTGAAGATGCCACGGACGACCCAGTTGCGCCAGCGTTGGGGAAGCGGCGCCAGAATTTGGTCGATCAGCCCGCAGATCTTGTCCGAGCCTTGTGGGAGTCCCTTCGTAATCTCCGAAATTTTGTCTTCGTTCATGTTCATCATATCTGCGTCGGATTCGTCGGTGGTAATCGGCTGCCGGTGCTTCCCTGGAGATAGGCGGTCGCCATGTGGACCTGGCACGTGTCTGTGCCTCACTTCTTCGTCTTGTTCCATCTGAAAGTAGAAGAAATAGCATTAGGACGTGCTTAAAACTCTAAAACGCGACGAAAACTGCACGAAACACGAGCAGAATAGAGCGCGATACAAGGACACACTACTAATAAGCCAAAATAGACAAGAAACAAGATTCAGACGCCGCAACAATGTCTCTAAATACACTTGAAATCGATCGGTCGTCTCGAAGTTTCAAGGTCAGTGGCGAGAGCAATAAAAAAAAATTCGCAAAGTAGACAGTTATTCCTAGACGATGTTGTGTCTGGAAAGATTTCTAAAAGCGTCGGCAAGGCAACGAGACGCGACACAGATATTTTGGTCTACACAGACCTCGAAAACGCGATTGAGGTTGAGGCTCGTAAGCTAGCCAAATTTGACCGTGTTTCAGACATAATGACATCGCCGAGCAGATAGACATCGCCTGTTTAGATCTAGACAAGCGACCCCTGAATCCCACCAATTCACCCCGATTCCATCCCAAAAAACGCCCAAAATCAAAATCAGACACCCGTCTAGACCGAACCTGCGCTCTTTGCACACGCTCCTCACGTTTCCAGGAATTTCCTCTCCGAAACGCGTGCATCGATTATTCCAAATCACGCCGAGATAGAAAAACGCGTTCGTTAATGAGGCACCTCGAAGCCCTAGTTTACGACCATAGAACGCACTTGCTTTGGCGAGTAAAACAGGAAAACTGGTGCCAGCAGCAGCATCACAAGAGCACCCACCAGATGTGACTGGTAGCTGTAATAAACATTTCGAAACTGCCTCAAAAATCGATCTAACACGAGTAAAACTGCGAAACAACCGCATGTGACAAACAGAATGGAATTATAGCGCTCATCAGGACCCGAAAAAGAGCGTCAGACGAACGAAAAGAGCGTGAGGCACGAGAAGGACGACACGCAACTTGAGGAAAATGGGCAAATCGCCCGCCGTCAACATCCATTTGTCACTCTTCCCAGAAATAAGAGGACGACAACCCGCCCGAGCGCTCATTCCCAAATCTGAGAGCTTTTCCCTCTGCCGCTACCTGCCATCGCTCATAAAACAACGGAAACGTTCTAAGCGGAAATTCAAAAGCAAAATGTTAAATTCGCTTGGCCGCACAGACCCTCTTACACGTTAAAAATCGATATACATGCGTTTCTTGTTGCTAGCGGCGGCCCGACTCCTCCCGCCGAGGTTCTGCTGATAAATACTATGTTGACTGCTGCTGACTTTTGCACCCTTAGCAGAGCGAGAGGGCAAAGATACGGTGATCTCGAGATGGCAACACGCGCTGTCACAATCGATGATTGATTGCGCGTCATATGAAACGAAAACACGCGATCTGAAGCCGTAAATTAGCGCTTTGCAGAGCTGAAAATTGGCCCGAAATTAGTACTTGTCGACGAGCATAACATACAGCCACAATAGCGGGAATATTAGCAGCGGTTAGAAGCGGAAAGGAACGTTTCATAATCCCAGCAACCGGTTTTGGTCAGGGATAAGCGAATCGATGAATGATTCACGCAAAACCGACCGCTACGCAATCGGTGAAATGTCGGAAGTGGCGCCTACGTGCGGGAGCACGTGTCTGGGAATTGAAAAGCTTCTAGACGGGAAGATTCATGTCTGAAATTGAAAGATTTCATTAAGCGGTCGGAAGTACGGTACTTTTAAGCGCATGTCTAGACATGATATTACTGTCTCAAATGCGAACAAAATCACACCAACAACGCGTCCAGAAAGGGGTAAAAGCTCATCAGTCTGGAAATTGATGCTCTTTCAGACAAAGCGATTCCTAGACATAACTGTCTTAGACACGATATCACTGTCTCGAAAGCGAGCAAAAAGGTGCCCCAAAATCGGCAAAAATCGAGCCTAGAAAAGGGCAAAAGTGGCATACAGACGTGTCTGGAAATTGATGCTCTTCTAGACACAGCGATTCTTCTCTGAAACTGAACGAAAACGGTCCCGAAGAAGTCCGAAGCGCTGACTCAAATTCACCCAAGCGATCATCGAGCAAATAGACGCGTATCACAGATCAACAGCTGCTCTGTGTTGTTGATCTAAAAGTCAAATTCACCTAGGCGCATGGATGCCTGAAAACAGCCTCAATAAGCTGCAAGAATCGCGTCCCCAAAAGGGCAAGAATGACGGTCAGACATCATCCGTCTACTTTCGCTCAAAGCCAGTCGCATGTCTCATTTCGGGGTCATCAGCAGCAGCACCTTTTGAGACAGACTTGTCTCAAACGGCTTCCAAGACTTTGGCGGTAGCGAAGCGAGACTGCTAATGTCTGAAAATCTCCGCATTTGGATCGAATAATAAAATTCGCACGTTCATACAGATGAGCCGAAAAGTGATGCAGGGAGCCGTTTTGTAATCGATTTTCGCGGAAAACTGCTCAAATGGACATCCGTGCTCGAACTCACTGCCACCACATATGTAGTTATGGCCATTTTAGGGTCATTTTTACACGAAAAAATGGTCAAGAAGGGAACATAAAGGGTTCATGGAAGCGAAGGTGACGAGAGGACTAGTTTTACAACTGTTTTGACTCAATTTAAAGTTGACTTTCAGGGAGCGTTAGGCGGGAAACCGTTACCTAGAAAACCATTCAAAACAAATTTTTTAAATTGAAAAAAGGCGCCAAAGTTGGAAATTCAAAAGATTTTTCAAACCTGCAATTTTGCAATTTTTAATTGCAAAACTTCAAAGTTCATTTTGTAGCTTTTCTAGCTTTTCTAGGCCTTAAGAATCGCTTCTACGATATGTCAGATCTCTGGATTCTTTCACCTTCATCTTCCGTCTCCCACGTCATTAGTCAACCCTTACCAGACACCTTCTATTGACGCTTAAAAAGTGCACAGCTCCGATTCCAGTCTTGTGCAAATAAATTTCCGGTATCGATCGCAAAAAGGCACAAAAAAGTGTCGCCACAAAGTGCAAAAGAGAACGGAAATAGCTTCCGGTCGTCTGTGGAAGGAAGGGAAATTCTTCAGGTCTGAAAACTGAGGCGACGTTGCATGTGAAACGGAATTATGCTGTTATCAGTGAGGAGACGATGTAGTAGAAGACGGTTTAGGGTGCAAAAAGTAGAGAATAGAATACAAAGTGCGTTAACTTTGAGGGTTTTGGCGTATTGCAATTGGCGGGAATATTACAAAATCTAAACTTAGGAAAATTTCGGAGCTGGAATGAAGCGAAAAGGCTTCAGAGCAGCTAGCTGCCGAGCCAAACAAACGCAAAATTTTGAAATGAAGTCTTATCAGAAGCAATCAAGCCCTAAACGGAATGGTAGCGCGTGATTCATTTCGATTCTACCAGCTTTTCTCACATTAGCGGGCACACAAACACTGTAGTCAAGCTTCAAAAGGTCGTCGTCACTTCCATTTTATAAGATTTGTCTTCGGATTTCACAGATGGGGATTGTATGTAGAGAGCTCAAGTTGAACTTCATTTCTATGTTAATCCCTTTCATTCTAAGCTTTGCGACAAGCGAAAACCAATTAAGCACAGGCATACGTCCCTCGTTTGCACTTTATTACAAGCATTAATCGAATTGTCGTCTCTGTGGACAATGACCCAGCGCCAGAACTACATTCTGACCGACAGGAATTGATAAGATAAGATAGCCTGTGGTCAACATGTTTAATCAGTGCGTAGATTAGAAACGTGAAGGGTCAGGGAAACAGGATCTTGTCCTAGATGCCCAAAACAGGAATGTTCTTTCACAACTCTAGGGTAACCTAAGAGGCTTTCCTCATTTCCATATGCGTCATATTCTCCATGACTACGTCAAAGCCTTGTGAATTCCCGCAGAGTACAACCTTAGTCTCCAAAACCTTAAAGTTAAACATCTGGAACGCCGACAACCCATTAAAGTTACAGCGCTTCTTGGGACAACCCATTAATAACAAATGATCCTCAATTACCATATGCTTCAGTCGCTCTTATCCCTAAAACTGGAAAACTATCTCTATACGTTCCGCATAATAAAACCATTAGGAATCAATCAAAAAGTGGTCTTCTTCTTATCGTCGGAAGGGTGTCGTCGGATCGTGTTCGTCTCCTTCTTCGCCCTTCCGTCTTCTCTCAAACGATTATTGATCTTCTTCTTCTGATAGAGAGATGGAAGGAGAAGCATCGCAACAACCGGCAAAAATCGCCCGGAGCGCATCACCAGTCACCACTATCGCCAGCGTCATGTCATCTCATTACAGCACAAGGCGCCACCAGAGCAGAGCAAGCCTGACGACACAAGAAGCAATCAAGCAGAGCTTCTTCTCCTGCAGCACAGAGAACGTCTTAGCCTCGTTGGAGTCCTCTATTCTTCCTCCTCTTCCCATAGTCGACCCCTCTGGCCTCGCCCACCCCCGAAAAACCGAATTGCGCTTTGTCTTCTTCATCGTTCGCTTAGCCCCCTCGCGCGAAAAGAGGAAGACAGCGACGACGACGCACTGAAACTGCACTTGTGCCGCGCTAGCAGTCCGAAGCACTTGGGACACGACACCACCTCTCTCCTCTCTTCGTTCGTTTTAGCCCTCCCCTCCTCCTCGCTCACCCCGAACCGACGATTTTTTGTGGTGCAGTATTGCAGTTGGAGGGCCAGGAGGCCGACGACAGGGCGGTCCTGGCGCGATAAGCCTGCGTACAGTGTGGTGTAGCTTGAAAATTCGCTCGGCTGAGTATCAACCACACGCTCCTCTCTCTCTCCTCTGCTCTGCTCGCCGACGCGACGATCGCTTCTTCGCGCGACGCCGCCTTGAGGGGAACGACGCGGCAGAGGAGGCAGCGGCGGAGGCGGCAAATATCGTAGTCGCCGCCGCCGCGCGCCGACCGATTCTCCCCAAACCCCAAACGCGATGCAGGGGCGCCCTCTCTCCAGTTTTGGCGGCCTCCCAGCCTGATAATCGGACCACCAGCTCACCTGTCTTCTCCTTATCTGTTCTGAGTTTCTTTCCCAAACCACCATGCTTTCCTCTGATCTAAGCTTCAAGCGATCTAAGACCCCGAAGACTGGTTCCCAGCCTTCACATCACCCTGCCTGCACTGTTCAGTGGAGTGCGAACGTCGCCAACTTGTCAACGTCGCTTAGATGACATCGAAAAACGATGCGAAAGATTATCTGATGCTCCCACGTTCGCCTATGTTCGCCCATCCATCCGAACACCGTCCGTGTGTTATCCAACCGATCGGATTGATTTTCTCCGTGTGCGTGTGTGTTTTTTATTCCGCGAGCGTGTGTGCGAGCGAGAGAACAATTTCACCTAATTCCAGGCGTCTTTTCGTTTCAGGTTCTTTGTACATTACTGTAAATTGTGTATATTAACTCCATCTTCCCCATTATATAGCAGTGTTGTATTATAGTGTATCCAAAATTCTGTATATTTTGTACAAAGGTTTCTTCTTTCTTTCAACTCCATCCAAAGCTGAATTCGAAAACTTTGTTGTTGTGAATTGTTATGGCAATGGCTGATCAACAGTGGTCGTCGAACAACTACGCTGGACTCTGGAACGGAAGCGCTGCTATGGCGAGATCTGGTAGGCTCTCAGGTCCATTTTATGTTATTTTAATATTGTTTTGCAGAGCATGCGGTGAGCAACCCGATCATGGTAGGCGCTGGGACCTCAGGCGCGGCAACAGCGATGATGTCGCCTCGATCCGCCGGAGAACAGACCGGAATCTGCATGCAGATCGTTGAGAACGTGCTCAATTCTTCGCCAGGCAGAGATCACGCCTTTGTAAGTAGCCTTAGTTGAGAATTGAAATTAAATTTACATTTAGGGCTTAACACCCGGAGGTCCAGCGAAGCCTAAACCGAAAACGAACGGCAACGCTCCTGCGAAGGCCGAAACAGACGAAGCCAACAACGCCACTTCCGATCCAAGCCAATCTGGGGCCGTGCCTATGCAGCCGGCCTATTCGGAGCTGCCAATCAACGTCGGCTCCCCGCCGGACTACATGAACCAGTTCTACTTCAACCAGTCTGGTTTTGGCTTCTCCAACGGTCAGCCGTTCGGCACCACTCCCACGAACTACGGCTACGGCTCCTGGAACGCGGTGTACAACACCTCTATACACACGCACATGGGCCAGAATCAGAGTGAACAAAACGCGCCTGGAGGCCCGGCCGGACCGAATCCGCAGAGGCCAGCGGAGCAGCCGACGCCAGCTCCCAACGCGAATCCGCCGCAGATGTATTCCAGCACTCCGCCCAACATGTTTATGGGCTATCAACCCTCCAACAACATCATGCAAGGGCTGACTGGGGCCATGAACAACATGACCATGAGCCAGAATCTTCCCAACGGTCGTCGGGACTCGTTCAGCTCCAACGGGCAGAACGTGAATCCCTCTTTCAACGGTTCCAATCCACATGCCGCTCCCAACCAGCAGCCTTACTACGTCATGGCCCAGCAGAACCCTCCGCTCGGGTCCAGTCCCAACGTTTTCGGCTTCGCCTCCTTTGGAAACACCAATATGGTTTCTGGAAACCACCTCATCAACCAAAGGAACACTTTTGGAGCTCCTGCGCAGCAGTCGTCGATGAACTACGGTCACAACGGCAATTCCATGGCTTCAAACGGCGTCAACAACAACAGAAGAATGGGATCCTCCTCTGGAATGAACAGAAACGGCATGGGAAGCACCTCCGACTCAGATAGGATGTCCCAGAACCGTTCTCAGCTGCTCGACGAGTTCCGAAACAACCGAAGCCCTCAACTTCAACTTTCGGACCTTGGGAAGCACGTGGTGGAGTTCGCTCAAGACCAGCACGGTTCGAGATTCATTCAGCAGAAGCTCGAGCGCGCTAGTCACAAAGAGAAGCAAGCTGTCTTCGAAGAAGTGATAGCACACGCTCATCCTCTTATGACGGACGTCTTTGGAAACTACGTAATCCAGAAGTTCTTCGAATATGGAACGGAGCCTCAGAAGACCGCTCTGACAAACGCGATCCGAGGAAACGTGCTCACGTTGGCGCTCCAGATGTACGGCTGCCGCGTGATCCAGAAGGCTTTGGAATCTATCGAGTCCTCCCAGCAGCTAGAAATCCTCAAGGAGATGGAAGGCCAAGTGCTAAGGTGTGTCAAGGACCAGAACGGAAACCACGTCGTCCAGAAAGTCATCGAGCGTGTCGAGCCTCACAGGCTTCAGTTCATCATCGACGCCTTTGTGAGAGGATCCAACAACGATACCGTAAGCCTAACTCCGCATTTTCTCTCCTAACCCTTAAAATCTAGGTCTACACCCTGTCCACGCACCCATACGGCTGTAGAGTGATCCAGCGCGTTTTGGAACACTGCACAGAAGAGCAAAAACGTCCCGTTTTGGAACAGCTTCACACCAACATCAAAGCTCTGGTGACTGACCAGTATGGAAATTACGTGATCCAACATGTGATCGAGCATGGAGCGCTTGAAGATCGCGACAGAATCGTGGCGCAGATACGTGGAGATGTGCTTAAGTTCGCGCAGCACAAATTCGCTTCCAACGTCATCGAAAAGTGCCTTACGTGCGGCGCCGCTCATCATAAGAACTCGCTCATCACGGAGGTTTGCGGAAACCCTAACGAGTAAGCCTGAAGCCTCTCAAACTCTTAATCCAACTATTCGATTCTAGCGGCACTCCCACGCCTCTCCTTGACATGATGCGCGATCCCTACGCGAATTACGTAGTCCAGAAAATGCTCGACGTAGCTGACAGCCCCCACAGGAAGAAGATGATGCTCGCCATTAAGCCTCACATTCCGTCTCTGCGAAAGTTCAACTACGGAAAGCATATCATCAGTAAGTGGTTTATAGATTTTCCTGCTCTTTCTGCCATGTCCTTATACGTTCTTTTGTATCCTGGGCGCCAATGGAGAGCAAAAGCAAATGAGGTCCGGTTTCTGGTGGTTACTTGGTGCCTAAGAGTAATGACTTCGTACCCGGTCTACATTTAAGCAATTCTAAACTTAAGAGCGAATCTAACAAAGTCCTATTTTTAGCGAAGCTCGAAAAATACTTCCAGAAGCAAAACGGCGGAAACGTGTTTCCCACAGCGGGGGAATTTGTCGTGCCCACCGACATGATGGCGCCTCAACCGAGCCTGCACCACTCTGTGTTTGGTCAGCCTCCCATGCTGTAACCACCGCAATTCTCTGCTCAACTTTTTGTACAGATCGCCATCATCTGGTATTCCACCCCCGCTTCACGACTGCTACTTTTCTCAGAGCGTTCCTAGCGTAGCTCATGTACAGAATCCTTCTCCTTGTTACACTCCCATCATCCCTTCACTGCACTAGTTATGTAAATTGTTGCACCGCACCGAAGCCCTTCCGCCTTTGATCGATATAGTGGGTATGCCTCCTCAAATCACTCAATTCTCCACCAAATTCTTCCCATTTTGTACATGTTTGTTGAAGTTTGTGCAGCCATTATTTCCTTGCTTCTTTTCTCCTTTCGTTGCTGTGCCTCAAATTTGTTACCCTTATGCAAACCATTCTAAGCCGTGCATTATCTTCCAAATATGTAAATTTATGCAATATACATAGTCCTTTTGTGTATAATATCTTCCACCCGTCAATGTGTATAGCCACACAACCCCCAAAACACCTTCTTTACCTGTATATTTCACGTGAAGCTGTTAGATAGCCCCAATCCACCCTCCTCCGGCCACCACCTTCTTGTTGTTGTATAGCTTTGTTGTTTTTTGAAAGAAGAAGTATATTTCAAACGTTGTTTTGTAAAGAATTGTTGAATCTTCTCCCAACCCTCCTCCTCTGTAAACTACTCCCACAAGCCACTCCCCGATATTCATTTTCCCATTTATCTCTGGTACAAAAACTACAAAACTAAAAACATCATCGCCTACATTGTGTGCTCCACTGTATAATCACTTTTAATGTTTGTAAAAAAGATGTTTCTTCTTATGAATTTGTGTCTTAAGAGGTTAAGCTTTTAGTCGTTGTCACGGCGAGGTATTTTAAGGGTTTCAGAGAGTTTTTGAAGGGTTCTCGTGTTAATTAGCCTTGCCTAAAAAGCTTTCTTATTACGATGAGACGTTGTAGACACTGCCTAGAATAGCTTTCTGTTAAAAATGAGAAAAACCGGTCCGGTGTATCACAACGGTCTCAAAATGAGCAAATTTGTCTGGAAGCACAGGCTAAAAAACCTCATTTTCCTTTTCAATCTTAACAAGGACTGATTGGTGTTCATGTTTCAGGCTTGAGGCTAGATGTCTAGAAGGTGGTTTGTGTCTCAAACGAGATCTAAAAGTCTTCATTTTCGCCCTTATTTAAGACCGGGATCGGTTGGTTTCCATGTGTTTTGCATGTCTGCAATGCTTGGACAAAATTGGTCGGTTGCCAGCTTGTCTAGCCTTGTCTGAAACAGATTCATGTCTAAACATGTTTCGAAATGTCTGGAGATCCGTATTTTGTCTCGAAATCTTTATTTTCGCTCCCATTCTGAAAAATAATCGATTGGTTTTGCAGTTCAGACACACGCTTTGCGTCTGAAAATAAGTAGTTCTGTCTGAAAGCCGTGATTTTGTCTCGTAATCTTCATTTTCGCTTGCGTTTAGGACGAAAACCGGTTGAAATTTCAGCACAGAATCACATTTCTACTAGTATTCTGCCCAAATTTGTCCTGAACCCTTCGTACGCTGTTTTTCACCGTTCAGCGGCTTATTTACGAGCTGAAACGCTCACAAAACTGCCAAAAATGGCTATTTGAAGTGCGATTTTGCAAAATAGACTTTTACGCATCACTCACGATCGCTTCGAGACCCAAAATCGGTTATCGCTTGCAAAGTCGCCACCCGCATCGCTGCTTATTGCAGCGGGAACGTGCAAATCGACGCTTTTCCGTGCTTGTGTCATACAGCCAGCCGAGACACGTCTGTCTCTCTGTCTAGTGTGCAATCGATTTTTGCTTCATTTCCCGCTGATTTCAGGTAGATCAACATGAGGCTCGGAAGCATCGGCCGCCTGGGAATCGCGCGGGTTCTGGGAACTGCCGCAGGAGGCGTAGGCCTCGCTTCCGTGATCCTCGTGAACAAGGAGACACAGGCGCCCCAGCAGAAGCCGTGGAAGATCGAATACGCCACGCAGAGCCCTAAGGACGACGTGCTCCTTTCCAGGAAGATCGTCAACGAACTCGACAAGACCGGATTAAACCTTCGCCTCTACCAGTACCAGACGTGCCCCTTCTGTTGCAAGGTCCGCGCCTTCCTCGACTACTATGGATTCTCATATGAGGTGGTCGAAGTCAATCCCGTCACCAGGTCGCAGATCAAGTTCGCGAAAGGATACAAAAAGGTTGGTTTTTGCTATTTTTGACGTTTTGTTACTCATATTGCGATGTTTGAACATTCTGACGGCTCTGCGAAGTGTAAAAATGGGGTTATTTTATTTAAACTTGAAGTTTTTGTGCTTTCCGACCGGTTTCTCGCAGTAATGGAACGCCAAATGACTTTTTCAGACAGATCGTTTGGTGTAGTTGTCTGATTTTGCAATTACCGTCTATATTGCGAATTTTGAGATGTCTGAAGGCTAAAATTACACGCGATTCAGACGAATCTCAAATGTCAGCTGGCGTTTCAGACAGACTATGAGACATAGAATTGTGTCTAGACGGTGCCAAAATGGGATTTTTCGGACTTGTCTGATTTTGTGGATTGTTCCGTTTTTAGACGTCTGAAGGTTGAAATTAGACGTGATTTAGACTAGATGTCCAGTCTGCGATGTCTGAAATAGGTTTGTGTTGTCTGTCACACAGGGCGATCAAGACAAAAATGGCCTTTTCAGACAGATCGGTGTTATGTTGTTCGGATCTAGGGACCTGTCCACCTTTTGCTGCCCTGTAAATAGGTCAGCCAAGCATAACTATCTACTATTTCTGCATTTCAAGTCGCATTCTTTCTACGATTCGTTTCTATTCAACCCCATTTCAGGTCCCAATCATAACCTCCTGCTGCTGCGAACAACCTCTGGTCGAATCCTCTTTGATCGTCTCCGTCTTGTCCACCTTCCTCCAGCTCCCCAAGCGCTCCCTGACCGAATGCCTCGACTTCTACCCTTCCCACGAAACCATCGACGAGAAGACCCAAAAACCAACGAAGGCGTACCCGAACAAGTATTTCGTTATGGAGGAAGAGAAAACCCTCTCTCAGCAGCAGATTCAGAACTCGCGGTAAGGATTTTGGGTTCTTTTCTGAGATTTAAAAAGATAAATTGTAGGGAAGAACGCGAATGGAGAGATTGGGTCGACTCCCACTTCATCCACCTGATCTCCCCGAACGTCTACCGGACATGGAACGAGGCTCTCGACACCTTCCAATGGTTCAACAAGGTCGGAGACTGGGATCGCAATTTCCCCATGTGGGAACGCTACTTGGCCGTTTACGTCGGAGCGCTGGCGATGTACGGAATCTCGAAGAGCTTGAAGAAGCGCCATAACATCGAGGACGAGAGGCAGAGCCTATTTGAGGCCTGCGACAAGTGGGTCGCAGCTATCGGCAAGGATAGGAAGTTTATGGGAGGAGACGAGCCTAATCTCGCTGATTTGGTGAGTGTTTTATGTCTCATTTCTGTAAATCGGGTTTAGAACAGACGTAGACAATGTTGGGGGTCAGTGGATGAAGCTAAAAATGAGGTTTTATGAGACCTAGTCAGGAGATGTCTGATTTTGGAGTCTGTTTTGGGTCTGACCACGTGCCTAGGTCTGATTTTACCAAAACTAACCGGTTCTTTTGAACTGTTTGATTAGAAATGAAGCTAATTTGTGATGAGGGACAGCTTTTTGTAGTCAGACCTAGACGTGCGCTGAATCTGTCTCGTTTTGACCTTAAAACCGACCGGTTGGTTTTTTATCGAACGTCAAAACTAGGCAATGAGTCTTGGGTCCTTTTGCCCTGGCGCCTCTGCAACCAAAAACGCCAAAACTGCTGCTCTACGCCTAAAACAATAAAAACGCTTTCTCTTAATTAAATAGAGCGACCAGTGTTAACCAGGGAAATGTTGTTTTCAGGCGCTTTTCGGAGCGATAAATTCGTTTGTCGGCTGCGCAGCGTTCAAGGAGATGCGCGAGAAGACGTCGATTGGACCGTGGTTCGATGCCGTGAAGGTGGCCGTGGAAGAACGGCAAGGCTCCAAGTACTTGGCCGCCCGCGCGGCGCAGAAGAAGGCTTAAGAAACGACGTTTTTGGGTATGTATGTATGAACCGTCCCCGGTCTAGCTCAATTAGCTCCCTCTCCTAGGATTCGCCGATCTTGTTATTGTTTTTGTTGATGTTCATTACGATCTAGAGTGCTTTGTTTAGTTTCCATGCCTTATTGTTATGCCTCCACTATGTGTGATATTTAGGAACAGTCAAGAGCAATGATAAAAAAGTCTACTCAAAGATCACTCATTTTTAGGCGGCACAGCTGCTGAAACACGCAAATGAGATAAGATGGGACCAGTAGATTATTTATGATTTTGCACTTTTGACAAGCTTGGGGTGGTTTTTCGGTTTCTGTGGACAATGGCAGATGGGGTGAGGTGAGGGAGCAGATGGGAAAGTACATTTCGGGGACAAGTGGTCAGTCGGAGGAGGGCAAAAAACGGGAAGAGGAGGATGTAATTATAGCAGTATAGTAGACCCAGGGGGCTGTCTGGAACTGGTTATCAACGTCTGCGGATCGATGCTCATTTTGGTCGAATTTGAAGCGGGGCCAAATACGACCGCCCAGTACAGGGTGATTCAAAAGAACCCAGACCAAGCAGGGGGATGGAGGTATGTCTGGAAATCGTGGATTCGGTCGGTTTCGCGTTTTTTGTTAGCGAAACCGACCGGTCGTTCCACGATTTCCAGACATACCTCCATCCCCCAGCCTGGTCTAGGTTTTTTTGAATCACCCTGTAGGTTGAAATTCGGCTGGAGGTCTAGACAAGCTTAGGTCAGATTTGAAGTCTGAAAATTATCAAAAAGCAGCGTCTGAATACGAGCCAGATTAGAGCTAGACTTAAATTCTCATTTTGGCTGAACTGCAACCAGAGAACCGGTCGGAATGCAGCTCAAATCCGACCGCTCATCAGACTTGGCCAAAAGGAGAGTTGATGTCTGGAAGAGGTCTAGACTGGCAAAGGCTAACAAAACCAGAATTGAAGTCAGGAAATGGGCAGAAGCGGTGTCTGTAAACGTCTCAGATCAGCGCTAGACGAATTCTCATTTTGGCCTGTTTTTCGCCTTCTGAGGCTAAAATGAGAATGACGCCTAGGCTACAAGCTTTAAGGTCTAGACTATCTGGTAAGGCTTGCTTATGACCAGACTTGTAGCCTCAAAACGCGTCAGATCGGACCGGTGACCGCCTCAACGCCTTTCCTAGACAAGGATTCTCATTTCGGCCTGTTTTTCGCTTTAGCACCGGTCCTAATTTTGCCCAAATCTGACCTCTTCAGCCTTCATTTTGGCCTAAATGAGGATGACGCCAAGGCTTCAATGCTTTAAGATCTAGACTGTCTAAGACCTAATTAGGATGCAAATGAATTCATGCGTGCACGGAAGCGACCGGATAAGACTTATTAGGAGTCATCCCGTCCCAAACCTGACGCCCCCACAATGGAGCTGTCAATCAGCGCAAATGGAAACCTGTCCATGTGACCCTCTCCAACCTGCCCCTCTGTTTCGCGCGTACCCAACAAGGTCAGCGTCACCAACTCTCCTGCTGCCGCTCTCCTCCACCATGACAGCGAGTCCTCCGGAAGTGGCTTGGGCCGCTGCGACGGCAATTTCCTTGTTTGTTTAACCCTCCTCTCACTTTCGAAACTTGTCCCCAACGACGGCCGTATGTCGCCCCATTTGCAGCCGCCGCTGTCCACTCCGGCTTTTTTGGGAGTCCCGCAGGACCGTTTTTACGTCCTTTGGCCAGCAGCAGCTTTTCAACGGCTCAGAGAGTGCTTTTCGGTGGATCGATTGTGCGCATCTGGGTGGAGGCGAACGTCCGGCGGCCATTAGTGGACGTTGGTGGGGCTGTGGTGCTAATTAACGCCCTCATCGGCGTCTTTTGCTTCCTTTTTTGCACCCCCGCGCTTTGCCAGAATGACCCTTCGGTCCTTTAGAAGGCTTCAGCCTTATTCATGCGTGTTTTTGCTCGCCTGCACCATCGGTTATTCATGGAAATTCTTAGCTTTCGGTGGTTCTCATTATAGACACGTTTGAGAAGCGAAACGTCTCAGAAAAGGATATTTCTACGTGAACCGCTAGCTCGAGAGTGGTCGTCGAAAAATCGAGGAGACGAGACGTGTCTATGCTTGCACTTTCAGGGTCTGTATTGATTTTGTGTGTTGCGAGAGATGACTGTTTTTACGACGCCGATTGGGTGTATTTAGGGTTGGTAGGAGAGAGGAGAGAATGTGAAATTTGAACCGCCGACGACAGATGATTACATGCCGATTTGTGGGTTTTGGTTGTGGAAAGAATGAGGGGTGAATGGGTGAAAAGTATGGAGGACGGTTTCGATTTCTGTTACGGTAGCCTGTTTGGATAAGATTAAATTCAAGTTTTTGGATATTTAATAGAGTTGAACGTTCAAAGAGAGTTTTACACACTGAAATAGTGTTTTAAGAAGAGTTACTTGGGTAAAAATCAGGATGTCGTATTTAAAGGATTACGGTAGCATCTATCCACAGGCTTCCATGCTGATTTGCGAGTTTTGATGGGAACGGATTAGAATCAGAAAAGGGATGCTGGAACTCTGGAATTTGAAGCTTTAAGGGTGAAGTTTCAAGTTTAGAGTACCGTATAGGTTACGGTTGTCTGTTTAGATGAAACTAAATTCAGCTTTTAATATGAAATCGGGATGAAAGTGTGACTTTGAAGACAAGGGCTTTGAAGACAAAAATATGGTTTTAGAGTTTCATGACCAACAGGATAATGTATCATGGATAATGGTAACCGCTCTTTAAAAAGGTTTTCAGGCTTTTTGAGGTGTGAAATTCGATTAACTGTTTTGAGAGCCCGAAGACGCAAAAACCCAATAAGCCTAATGTGCAGGCCGATCCATGATCTTTAGGATATTTTAAGGCTTCTTTCAAGGTTTTTAGGCTTATTTTAAGGCCATAATCCGCTTTGGATTACAGCTTCTTCTAGATTACAGCGTGTTGTAACCATCACCTGACGCTTTCAGCTTTTAGGAAGCAATTTAATTTCACTCCCGCCAAATTTCTTTTGCCATTCGCTGTTCTTACAGCTCTGGAACCGATAAGACCTTACGTAAACTGATAAGAAGAGCACTATGTTGCAATTGAAGTCATGATGTCAATGAATAGCGAGGGAACAGCTTTTATTTTAAGGATAGGGATGGTGTAGTCGGCCAAAAACAGCCATTTTTAGGCTAGTAGACGTCCCATGCATGTGACAGCATGTTGACTCCAGGTTACTGTAGTTCTATGCATAGATCTAAGACACCTCGGTTTTCTAGCGCCTCCGGAACACCCAAAACGCCACACATCCGGTGCTACGCAAGCTTAATCCCCTAAAAACATCGCAAACACTAGAACGTTTCCGTGTTGCGTGCGCGCAGCCAAGCGCGACACGCCTGCACCCTCGACTGCACCATAATCGTCAGTCGTCGTTTTGCAGAAAACGCGTTCTTCCCTCCAAAATGGAAATCGCGTATAATCTGGCCGAAGTGTTCGATGAGCCGATTCAACGACTCGATCGCGAGCTTCTTCGTAAACTCTACAACCGGAGATTCAGCGCCGTGCAGGATGCGATCGACAAGATGGGGGCGCTCTCTTCTAGGGTACTGTAGCCATCGTATTTTGATATAAGGATTTCGGGTTTAGGAGCAGGGCCTGAGGAGAATTCTGACGTCTTATGAGAAGCTTTTGGAGACTGAGGACGAGCAGGTGATCTACATTATGTGGAAGAAGCACCCTACTTCAGTGTAGGCTACCGTAACTCTTAAAATAAAGTTTACAGGATGTTTAGGAACACCTCCATTGTCATAGCGATGCTTAAAGGAGGCTTCAAGAACCTGTACCTTTTCGACTTAGCGATGACCCCTTTCCAAGAAAAGGTCTTCAGCATCCTCGATTTTTACGTTTTTCACTCGCTCCAACGTCAAGGAAATGGTCATCAGCTCTTCGATTTCATGCTTCAGGTACTAACTAGTCTAGGGCAGTTTCTAAAGACCGTAATTTTAGAAAGAACAGATCGATCCAATGCAATGCGCCATCGACAAGCCATCAGATTCGCTTGTGCGCTTCATGGCGAAGCATTACGGGCTTGAGAACCCGATTTGGCAGTCGACGAACTACGTGGTCTATCCTGGCTACTTCGTGGATAAGAATCCGATCTCGAGGGAGGCGCCTAGGACACCTAGAACGCCACGCGGATCAGAGAAGTCGCTCTATGCTACCGTAGCTCCGTTGCATCATGTAAGTCTAGACATCTAAGGCCTCATTAGCCTGAGAGACAGAGACCCTCTTCTCTGTCTGGCCAAGCTGAGCAGGATTAATTTCGCCCTTTTTGACTTGGCCTGACCTGTCAGATATGAAGTCCACAGACCTTGGCTTCCCTAGCCTACCTGCCCAAACTTCACTTTACCTTTTTGTACCTGCTCCTACCGGTCGTATCTCATCCTACCGTTATCCTACGCTCTCCCAAGCATTATCATCGCTTATTCCAGAGAATATCGAGCCGCGATCGAGGCGAATCAGTCGGAGGCCTCCTCCACGGAACATCGCTCGTCCCAACTCGTGTAGCCGCGGCCCCGGATACCCCGCAAGGCCGAAGAAACACTCGCGATTTCGGCCATCAGAAGCTCTGGTAGAAGCCGCTTCGATCTCTTCTCCTCTGTATGCTGCCTAAGAGTAGATAACAATAAACATGAAACAGGGATTATGAACAAGTATTTTCTGTACAAAACAATCAACAATTCAGGATTCAACGTCGGGGACGGCGGCGGACGACTCCGAGGAGGCGGCGGAGGCGGCGAACGGACTTCCGCCGATTTGCTTCTGGAAGTATTTTTCGAGCTTCACTGGAAGTGAAAATGGATTAGAGAGATCTAGGAGAGCAAGGGAACTTACTGATAATATGCTTTCCGTAGTTGAACTTTCGCAGAGACGGAATGTGAGGCTTAATGGCGAGCATCATCTTCTTCCTGTGGGGGCTGTCGGCTACGTCGAGCATTTTCTGGACTACGTAATTCGCGTAGGGATCGCGCATCATGTCAAGGAGAGGCGTGGGAGTGCTGCTAGAATCGAATAGTTGGATTAAGAGTTTGAGAGGCTTCAGGCTTACTCGTTAGGGTTTCCGCAAACCTCCGTGATGAGCGAGTTCTTATGATGAGCGGCGCCGCACGTAAGGCACTTTTCGATGACGTTGGAAGCGAATTTGTGCTGGGCTAACTTAAGCACATCTCCACGTATCTGCGCCACAATTCTGTCGCGATCTTCAAGCGCTCCATGCTCGATCACATGTTGGATCACGTAATTTCCATACTGATCAGTCACAAGAGCCTTGATGTTGGTGTGCAACTGCTCCAGTACGGGTCGCTTCTGCTTCTCTGAGCAATGCATCAAAACGCGCTGGATCACTCTACAGCCGTAGGGATGCGTGGACAGGGTGTAGACCTAGATTTCAGAGGTTAGAGTAAAGAATTAGGAGTTAGGCTTACGGTATCGTTGTTGGATCCTTTCACAAAAGCGTCGATGATGAACTGAAGCCTGTGAGGCTCGACGCGCTCGATGACTTTCTGGACAACGTGGTTTCCGTTCTGGTCCTTGACACACCTCAGCACTTGGCCTTCCATCTCCTTGAGGATTTCTAGCTGCTGGGAGGACTCGATAGATTCCAAAGCCTTCTGGATCACGCGACAGCCGTACATCTGGAGCGCCAACGTGAGCACGTTTCCTCGGATCGCGTTTGTCAGAGCGGTCTTCTGAGGCTCCGTTCCATATTCGAAGAACTTCTGGATTACGTAGTTTCCAAAGACGTCCGTCATAAGAGGATGAGCGTGTGCTATCACCTCTTCGAAGACCGCTTGCTTCTCTTTGTGACTAGCGCGCTCGAGCTTCTGCTGAATGAATCTCGAACCGTGCTGGTCTTGAGCGAACTCCACCACGTGCTTCCCAAGGTCCGAAAGTTGAAGTTGAGGGCTTTGGTTGTTCCGGAACTCTTCGAGCAGCTCAGAACGGTTCTGGGACATCCTATCTGAGTCGGAGGTGCTTCCCATACCGTTTCTGTTGATTCCAGAGGAGGATCCCATTCTTCTGTTGCTGTTGACGCCGTTTGAAGCCATGGAATTGCCGTTGTGACCGTAGTTCATCGGCGACTGCGGCGCAGGAGGTCCAAAAGTGCTCCTTTGGTTGATGAGGTGGTTTCCAGAGACCATATTGGTGTTTCCAAAGGAGGCGAAGCCGAAAACTTCGGGACTGGACCCGAGCGGAGGGTTCTGCTGGGCCATGACGTAGTAAGGCTGCTGGTTGGGAGCGGCATGAGGGCTGGAACCGTTGAAAGAGAGGTTCACGTTCTGCCCGTTGGAGCTGAACGAGTCCCGACGACCGCTGGGAAGATTCCGGCTTATGGTCATGTTGTTCATGGACCCAGTCAGCCCTTGCATGATGTTGTTGGAGGGTTGATAGCCCATAAACACGTTCCCGGGCGACGAGGAGAGGCAATTCTCCACCATCTTCAGGCAGATTTGCGACATCGGGTCCATGATAAAGTCTGAAAACACGGAAGGGATTCAGAATCGTGATTTTAACAATGAAATTTGCGACTCACAACGCTTACACACGAATCTGGGCACGGAAGAGCCAAAATCTAGCACAAACACGACCGGTTCGAACGTAGGATGAAGCATGAAATGAAAATACCAAAGACACACAGAGACAAGCCTGCATTGCAGCACAAAACAGACAGCAGCTGTCTAGAAATGACAGATTCAAGCATCAATTAAACATGAGACATGTCTGGAAGCTCATAAAATCAGACGCGGTGCGGTGCCTCATAATCGAAAAAAAGCCAGCAACCGAGCTTCCCTTTGAGCACCACACCGACCGCGGGCCTAAATTTTGCAAAGCAGCCTTCTACCGTACTTCCGTGCAAGATTCAGGCAAAGCGACGCCGTGAGACAGAATTCAAATTTCGAGCCATTTGTCACAACAACTCATTTTCGTCCCAAATGGCCACTTTGAAGCGTCGATTGACGTTTTCGAGACGAATCTGCGTGCAGGTCTGAAAGCAACCCTCAGAAGCGGTTTCACTTCGGCCTGAGCGATTCTATGGAGCGGTCGGTCGTTCGGTCGCCGCTCGTTCGTCAGAGTGCGACATTTCAATTCAAATTGTGGCTCCCGGCACGAATTTGACCGCGGCGACGGTGGCAAGGACGTTCGCCGCTGTTGGTGGAATTCGCCCCGCGCGTCGCTGCGAATCTTGCGTTTTCGGAGCTCCGCTGCTTGCCGTTATGCTGTGTCACCGGTACGCTGTTTCGCACGCTCATTCTTGTGTTTCTTGCTTCAAACTGCGCAAAATTGCTTCGAATTTTGAATTTTTTGACGCTTGTCTCTTATGCTTGCTAATTCTCGAGGTTTTGAGTGGCCCTATCGCTGCAACCGGGAGTCCGTCATTTGAAACTCGCGCGGTGCTCGAATTTCGCATTTTTTGAGTTGTTTCTTCGCTCGAAGCGCTTCTGGGTATTTGACGCTTTTCTGCTTGCAGATTCTTGCGTTTCTAGCTTCAACCCAGCTGCGCGGGAGTTGCATCTAGTTGAAGCTAATCCGCCACTTTTGAAACAACCGGAAATTGCGCAAAATGACTTTGAATTTTGGGTTTTTAATGCTTGTAATTTGCCCATTTGGGGTTGTTCGTAGCGTTCGTCACCACACGCACGTAGCTTTTATTTTCTTGATTTCGTGCGTTCTCCGCGCCTTATTAACTGACAACTCTAATCCTCTGCCTAATTCCAGATCCCATGAGCGAACAATTGTCTTTGGCCGACCGACTCGCCGAAATGTTCGGGTCGGTCCCGATGAATCTTGCGCGCGACGTCCCGGAACCGTCGTCGTCCTTCGAAGCTCCGCAGATAACTGAAGATACGTTCGCCGACCTCTCGCTGACCCCGCGGCCTCCTCTTCAAGTGACGCCCTACATCCCGCGCGGTCCGACGCTCCGACTCTCTTCGCCAGTTAACGAAGACCCTCCGCAGCCCTCGGAGATGTCCCGTCAGAGCTCGAAGCGCTCCTGGCTTTCCGAGGAGACTCCAAAGGCGCCGACCACCCACGAGCGATTGAAGCGTCATTATGAATCGGATGAAATCCCGAAGCCACAGAAGTCGCTGGACAGCAAGGTTAGCTTGGGATTCTTGAATCAGCTTAGTGTCGTTGTTTGGTGTTTCAGAGGCGAACGAACACGGTGACTCCGACCAGCATCGCCCAGTATCAGTATAAGGAACCCGAAGCGGTACTCCTGGAGGCGATGTTGTCGGACAGGCCGAAGCGAGCGAAGATCCAGAAGCCCATCCGGAAGCCGCTCGAAACTCCTACATCGACGTCGTCCGCTTTGAAGCCGCTGTTGCCGTTGGAGAGGCGCCTGGAGCCGCCAACGAAGAAGCTGAAGGAACTGGGAAGGAAGCTTGAAGAGGGCGCGAAGAGCCCCAAGAAACCGACCGAGATGTTCAGGGAGCTGGTGAAGAAGCCGAAGGAATCGGCGATCGAGAAGGAGGCATTGAAGAGCCCGAAGAAGCGGGAAAGAACTCCCAAGAAACTGACGAAGAAGTCAAAGGAACCGTCTGCGAAAAAGTTTAAGGAGGCACTGAAGAGCCCGGAGAAGCCGGAACGACCGCCCAAGGAGCTGCGGATGAAGAAGCCGAAGGAACCGCAGTGCGAGGAGGACATAGTGCTTGAAGAAGCCGCGGAAAGGATTTTCGAGCATCATCTCGAAGCGTACGTCTCCGACTCACTCGCCGCATTTTACCCCGCGCAGCTGCAGGCCGCTTATCAGAGGAGAGACGTAAGTCCTCCCATCCTTATATTCACATCTAACCTCGTAATTCTAGGCAGAAGTTTCCGCGATGGTCTCGCTCTTTATGCGCCACGCCGCCCAAAAAGAGAAAGAGAAGGACGCCCGGTCCCGAAACTTCTAAGGGATGTGCTACTTACTTTTCCGTTGTTATCACTTTGTTATGTCGAATAAAAAAACATGCAAGCTGTGTTTAGGATAAAACCGACCGGTCGGAGGGGACGTGAAAGCATCAGATGAGGTGTTTCAAGTTGGGGTCCTGTCCCCGCGGACCGGTCGGTCCAAGTTGGAGCTGTCTAGATTTGGACGTAGACAGCGGATGTCTAGACGTTGGAGAGCTTGGAGGAGGTTGGCCGAGGGTCGTCATTTGACTGACCTCGCGAGCCAAGATGAAGTCGCAGATGAAGTCGGTCTTCAGCCGCGCCGGCTTTTCGACCGTCTACGACGTGGAGTTCTGCGACAAGATGGCGATCCTGGAGATGATGCGGAAACAGACAGAGCGGATGATCGACTGCCTCAAGGGCTACGCCAAGGTAAGACGCTTCCATCCACCAACTCTACTCACCGTCTTCGCATTTCAGGACTGCCAAGGTAGCTCGATGAACCGCTACGAGAAACTGGGCGAAATGATCGGCAACTACGGCTCCAAATGTCCCGACAGCGACGTGTCCGGAGTCCTCATCGCCGTGAAGGGCAACTTCGAGAACGTCGGCAGAATTCATCGCGCCTTCTCTCAGACGATCATGGACGAATACGTGAAAACGTTAGACCTGTGGCTCAAAACGGAAATCAAAGCGCTGAGGGACTCCGTGGCGAAGCTGAACAAGGCGAAGAGTGCGATGGATTCGGCGGTGAACAGGGCGCGGGGAAAAGAGGCCGAACAGGAGCTGCAGGACAAGAAAACGGCCGCGGAGGCCGAGCACATGGCGCAGTTTGAGGCGACGTCGGCAGCGCTGAATACACTTTCTGCTGAGCAAGAGAAGCAGTACAAGCTGTGGATCAGCTTCATGGAGAAGGAGAAGAAGTTCTTCCAGGATCTCAACGACGAACACAACGTGCGTCGCTAATTTTAGGCTTTTTCAGTGACTCTATATATTTCAGAACATTGCGAAGGCGATCCCGTTCTAGAAAGTTGTGTGGACTGAATAAATTCTATGTGGACACAAGTTTCAGACCCATGTTTACCCGCACGAGCGTTTGAATAGTTTTCACTTATGGGCAGCACTTTATTTGCCCTCGGAGTCGTGATCTGCCGCGCCCAAACGCGTGAATAGAATCGAGTTCCTTATGCCACTTGACCCCGACTGGTCTTGGAAATCGAGAGTCGCCGCGCCGCTGGTCATCATTTGGGAAGAAATCTGGACGATCATCATGTTTTGCGTCTACGCGCTACGCGTTTTCGGCATAATCCTCGGGTTCTTCTTCGGAGGAACGCGATGGAGCTCGCCTGGAGTCACCGCCTGTTCACCTATGAACCTGGAGCAGCTAGCGAAATCCGGGATCGCCGCGCCTGGTGGAGGCGCCGCAAGAATTTTCGGAAATCCGACGCATGCGGCGCATCATCCTATCGCCCTAATGCAGCCTATAAGCGATTCTAACGAGCTTCACTGCCTGGAATTCGACGAACGCTGCAGATGGAAGAATTTGGACCGCCTCGACGGGATCATTTGGATGTACGCCTCCGGTCCTCCGAGCTTGGAAGAGCTGAAAGCGATCACTGGAACGTCGATTATGCCAGGTGACCTTTGAATCTCATTTTAAACCCTAATTTTCTTATTTTAGAAGGCAATTACATAGTGGCCCTCTCCGCTGACGTCCTCCCTGAAGCCAAAGCAATTTTTGTAAGCGACGTCATCACCTGCCAGGCTGGACAAGCGGAAGTAAGGCTTGAGTAAGCGCTTGAAGCCTTAGAATTGTGGCTAAAAATGATACCTAGGTATTGGACAAGCCCAGGAGTCAAAATCCGAGTTTGCGTGAAGAAACATGCAAATATTTGGGCCGAATACGACTACTGTAACCCTCCTACAGAGCTGCGGCATGGACACCTCTTTGCCACAATTCCGGACATGGATAAGCAGCCGTTTCAGGTGACAAATCGCTTGAATCAAGGTGTTAAATGTACCCTTGCAGATCTACATTATAGCGCAGGACTTTGTGTTCACTAGCCCGAATATTAGGGGAGGTGTGGCCATTGTGGACAACATCCAATACTACGGAGATATGTGCTCCAACCCCGCGATTCCCACGCCGCCTCCTTTCATCTTCCAAGAAGGCCTTGAGGACAACCTCACGAGAACCGTGATGCCCTCGATTATCCACAATTCTCCCTGCGTCGTCCTTATGTGTAGCTTCAGCAAGGAAGACTGCGTGGACTACATCAGAGCCAGCGACTGGCGCGTTTCGAGTGTTCCTGTTGGGAATCCTCTAACTGGAATCCGTGGCGATGCTTCCATTCTCCCCTACAACAAAAACGGCTCTTTTGCCTATGTGGAAGGGCCTAAAGTGGAGTCCAGATTTAGGACTAGAAGCTTCAAACTGGACGATGACGCGATCCTGTATTTCGGTTATTACAAAGTTAATCCTCAGGCCCTTTTCCGCGTGATTTCGAAGCGGGAAGGAGAGCCGGAGAAGGTCGGGTTTGAGGTAAGGTTACAGTATCCTATGATAGCCTAAAAGGTGTTTTTAGGCTCCAAAAATGACTATAGAGAAGAGGTGGTTTAAGGAAGCTGCACATCTGAAGGCTGGGATCTACGAGTACCTCGTTTTTGAGGTCACAAATCTCCCTGCGAACAACTACGTGGGAATCGATGAGTTGATCCTGCTTAATAATACCACTCGTCTTCGTTTTTGTTAATGTGAATAAAGCATCACTCCTAAGATATAGGTCCATTTTAGGCCCTTTTTCAAGCTTATATCAGAGACGTAGAGTGATGTGTGTAAAGGGGGTTTTATAGTTCAGCGCGCGCGCTTCACTCATTTTTTGTTGTTTTACTGCCGCTTCATTTCTGGAATGCGCACTACGCGCGAGCTGTAAACTCAAAAAACGCAGCAGTAAATCGAAATTTCACCTGCTGACGCGGTTTTGTAGTTCGATGCGCGCGTCAAAAGTGGAGTCGTGTGTGCGTTGTGCTGTGAACCAAATTTATTTCCGAGTCCATTTCCATGTTTGAAACACTGAAAATACAGAATAAATAATTTGAACGCGTTATAAACGACAAATTCAACAAAATTTGAGGTCGAGCGCGCGATTTCGGTCTTCAAAATGGCCAAGTCCATTTTTTTGTCAGAATGGAACCGCAACCCTCCAAAATGCATTGCAAGCAAAAATCAGACCTCAAGTCATAATATTTGGGCTTAGGAGCCCTGAACACCCGCCACTCAACCCTCAATTTCCAAAACACGCGCCTTCTCCAGATTCCCTGCCGGTCGGAGGCGGCAGCAACATTTTGTGTCGCTCGCTTCATTCGTCGTGGGTGGCTTTTGAAGCGCTGATTTCGCTTTTGAAGCGCGATTCAAACGCAACTCGGAACGCCCTTTGCAGCTAAAAACACTCCTGCGCGTCGTCGTGGGTGGCTGCGCGCGCGCTTCAAAAATTCCCCAAATTTGTATGGCGTTAACTTGGAAACACACGCGCTGAACTATATATGTAAAACCGGCACCAAGGACTTGATCGATAAGCCAAATTTCTCCTTCTCCGCATCATTCAGGATTCAGAAGAAGGTGGTCGATAAGAAAGCGGCGCAGAAAACGGCGAAGACGGTAGAAGCATTGCCGGTTTCGAGGCTGCCGGCAAGAGCTTTCATGGAAGCTTGTGGTCGTTTTTGAAGATTTTGGAGGATGAAATGAACTTTTTATCAGTAAAATAGCTCAAAATAGCCTACAGAAAGCATAAATCAGCTAATAAAGTTAGCACCGTCCAGTACTTGTTTTCAATTAAGCGATAATGAGATGCTGAGACATAGTCGTCTTGAGCATGTCAGCTGAACAGCCAACCATAGCTCAGTTGGTAGAGCGGAGGACTGTAGCGTTGTCAGATATCCTTAGGTCACTGGTTCGAATCCGGTTGGTTGGAATCTTTTTTGTTTTTATGTTTAAATTTTTTTCTTGTATTTTTCGCATTTATTTACCGTTGGAAACCAAGTTTTATCTGAGTTGTGGCCCTAAAGAGGGCCGTTGGGTTTAGAGAAGAGGTTTGGCGTGTTCCAAGAAGCAGCAGCAGCTTACTTGGAGCTGGTGTACTTGGTGACGGCCTTGGTTCCCTCGGAAACAGCGTGCTTGGCAAGCTCACCAGGAAGAATAAGGCGGACAGAGGTCTGAATTTCCCGGGACGAGATCGTGGAGCGCTTGTTGTAGTGCGCAAGCTTCGAGGCCTCGACGGCGATGCGCTCGAAGACGTCGTTCACGAACGAATTCATGATCGACATGGCCTTGGAGGAGATTCCAGTGTCAGGGTGGACCTGCTTGAGCACACGGTACACGTAGACGGAGTAGGATTCCTTGCGGGACTTCCTCTTCTTCTTGTCTCCGGTACGGGTCGACTTCTGGCTCTTGGCGGCCTTTTTGGCTCCCTTGGCGGACGGCTTGGGCGGCATGACGAACGAGAGAAGGTGGAATAGGTCAGTTAACTGAACTGTTGCGAGCTCTCGCTCGCCGCGTCCTTTATACCCGCATTGGGGCGCCGTTTTGGCGCGCTTTTGGGGGCGGAGCGCGCCCCCGCTCCCCGCATATAAGACCACACCTTGGTCGACTCAAATCAAATCGCTGTTTGTTCACAGCTCTTCTTCAAATCTCCTCTGCTATCGCAATGTCTGGACGTGGAAAGGGTGGAAAAGCGAAGGCCTCTGGCAAGTCGAAGACGCGCTCCTCTCGTGCCGGTCTTCAGTTCCCCGTGGGTCGTCTGCACCGCATGCTCCGTAAGGGAAACTACGCCGAGCGCGTCGGAGCCGGAGCGCCCGTGTACCTGGCCGCCGTTTTGGAGTACCTCGCCGCCGAAGTCCTTGAATTGGCCGGAAACGCCGCCCGCGACAACAAGAAGACCCGCATCAACCCGCGTCATCTCCAGCTCGCCGTTCGCAATGACGAAGAACTGAACAAACTCCTCTCCGGAGTCACCATCGCCCAGGGTGGAGTTCTCCCCAACATCCAGGCCTCGCTTCTGCCCAAGAAGACCGGCGGTGACCACGAGTAAGAAGAGAACTCTTCTGGCTCGAGCTCCGAACTCGTCCTACTAATCCAACGGCCCTCTTTAGGGCCACATCTTCGATAAAGCATGGTCGTAAAAGAGTAATAAATGCTAAGAAAAACTCTAAGGAAAATAACATAAAACATTCCAACCAAATAGTGACCTAAGGATGTGTGACAACACTACAGTCCTCCGTTCTACCAACTGAGCTATGTTTAAACACCTGACATACAACTTTAGCTGATTTACGCTTTCTGTAGGCTATTTTGAGCTATTTCACTGATAAAAAGTTTATTTAAATCTCCAAAATCTTCAAAAACGACCACAAGCGTTCCCCATCTTTCTCGAAGCCTTCATCAAATACCCCTTTGGCTTTCCATCGGAATGCTCGGTCACCTCTTATTTGTCCCTTCTAACGATTTTCCTCACATTTTGGTCCACGAAAGCCCTTGCCGGCAGCCTCGAAACCGGCAATTCGTCTAGCGTCTTCGCCGTCTTCTGCGCCGCTTTCTTATCGGCCACCTTCTTCTGAATCCTCGCGTTCAGCGCTTCCAAACGTTTCTCTTTGGCCTCCTTAAGCCGATAGTACGTTTCACGCCAATTTTCGGAACTTCTCCAATTCACGCTGATAAGCTTCCTGTCGAAATCCTTCCCACAATGCTTCTTCCAAAAAACGGCCGTTTTGGGGAGGAAGCTTTGGTTTGACTTCTCGAAGGTTTTTAGGTCTTCTAGGGACGCTGTTTCCAGGATCGTTTTAAGCAGAGCGAAATCGCCTTTGAAAGGTGCGGAGAAGGAGAAATCTGGCACTTTAGGCTTTGGATCGGGGACATAGATCAAGTCCTTGGTGCCTTTCGCAAACATATCTGTCTCTGAGATAAGCTTGAAAAATAAACCTTAAATGGACCCTGAAGTGACGCTAAGGAGTAATGCTTTATTTGAGTAAACAAAAACGCAAGGTATTGTACAACATAGTGTAGTTCCATGTAGAGACTGTGGCCCTAAAGAGGGCCGTTGGGATAAAAGATGTGAGCCAGGCGCTTAAGCACGTTCTCCACGAATGCGGCGAGCGAGTTGGATGTCCTTGGGCATGATGGTGACTCGCTTGGCGTGGATGGCACACAAGTTAGTGTCCTCAAAGAGACCGACGAGGTAAGCCTCAGCGGATTCTTGAAGAGCGAGCACGGCGGATGACTGGAAGCGGAGGTCGGTCTTGAAGTCCTGGGCGATCTCGCGGACGAGGCGCTGGAAGGGGAGCTTGCGGATGAGCAGCTCCGTCGACTTCTGGTAGCGACGGATCTCACGAAGAGCGACGGTTCCAGGACGGTAGCGGTGAGGCTTCTTGACGCCTCCGGTGGCGGGGGCCGACTTGCGAGCGGCCTTCGTGGCCAACTGCTTGCGGGGCGCCTTTCCTCCGGTCGATTTGCGCGCGGTTTGCTTGGTACGAGCCATGACGAGTTGAATCTGTGGAGTGAACCTCTTCGATGACCTTTATAGCGCTTGATTTGCGCGCCAAAACGAGCGCCCCAGTCTCGGGGTTGGGCGGAGTTGCGCGCCAAAACTGCGCATATAAGAACGCGTCCAGGTCAGGAGCTTCATTCAAACGTTGTTCGTTTGTCCTCATCGCTCATTCATCTATCGCCATCATGTCCGGCCGCGGAAAGGGAGGAAAGGGTCTCGGAAAAGGAGGCGCCAAGCGCCATCGCAAGGTGCTCCGTGACAACATCCAGGGAATCACGAAGCCGGCCATCCGCCGCCTCGCCCGTCGTGGTGGAGTCAAGCGCATTTCCGGACTCATCTATGAGGAGACCCGTGGAGTTCTCAAGGTCTTCCTTGAGGGAGTAATCCGAGACGCCGTCACCTACTGCGAGCACGCTAAGCGCAAGACTGTCACCGCCATGGACGTCGTTTACGCCCTGAAGCGCCAAGGCCGCACTCTCTACGGATTCGGTGGATAAGGATCAACTCTCAATTTTAACCCAACGGCCCTCTTTAGGGCCACATCTTGGATAAAACTTTGATGCAGTAATAAATTCTTATTACTTATGCAATTCTCCCTCTTTAATAACGTTTCACACCTTATCGACGTACCGTAGGCGCTTCTACTTCGCTTTGATATGCTTAAGAAACGTTTCAATTGACCGTTTACCACAAGCAGCCCCATTTCGCTCTTTAAAGCGTTGTGAAACTTTACCCAAGCCTACCCGTACCGTAGGCATCTCCATTTTGCTGACATCTCCATTCCGCTCTGTGAAACGTTTCTTGATTGATTTTCGAAGCACTTGCAAATTGACCGCTCAAAAGTGTTTGACACCTTATCGACGTACCGTAGGTACCTCCATTTCATTTTTTGAATCCTTGAGAAACGTTTCACGAGACCGTTTTTACCGCAAGCAGCTCCATTTCGCTTTGCTGAGCCAATATGCAACGTTTTAATAGTCCGTTTTCACCGTAAACAGCTCGATTTCGGGTTGTGAAACGTTTCCCAATCGGCTTTCGAAGCTCTGTGAATCATTTCTGATCGAGTCAGTTCAGCATGTTTCCTTTTTCAAACACCCGCAAGCCAAAACAGACGCGTCTAGCCGGCTCCTCCCTCCTCCTCGCTTCATTTATTCGTTCGCTCTTCGAGCTGACCGGTCGGTCGCTTTCGTCATGAAGGAATCGCAATGGGCGATGCCCACACGAACGACCTCCTCTTTGCCGATCCTCAAGGAAGAACACATCGTCCCGAGATCGTCCGCCCGCTTCAAAACCCGCGATGAGCGCCAACGGGCCAAGCGTTCGATGCGGGAATGGTGAGTCTTTTTTCCCTTTCTAGCCTTTTTTGAAATTTGTTTTTTTTTTCAGTGTGACGATGCACAGCGAACCCAGCGATTCGCATCACCAGAGCAGCATGGCCAGCGCCAAGGAAGTGTCCAAATGCGTGGATCGAACCCAAACCCAGGAGGATCGGAAGACGGACAAGTCGACAATGATGGAGAAGACCGCCGAGGGTTCTTCGGTGGTTGGAGGCGAACCCAAGAAAAAGTCGAGTTTGAGGGAGCAGCTTAAGAACTTGAAGGTGGGCCTCAAGCCATAATTTAAGCAACTTTAATCCCATTTTAGTCCAAGCTCTTGAGGAAAAGCGGAATGGAGAAGACGAAGAAATCGAAAACCGAGACTTTTGAGGAGGAATTCGACGAGGAAAAATGCGCGGATATCGATTACGCCGCGTTTTTGGATCGGCATTATGAGGAGGTCAAGCCCGGGGTAAGGGTTTACTCATTTTAAACTGTTTTAAGCCGAAATGAGGGCCTGTGGTACGTTTCGCGAGGCTTAAACAGCCCCATTTATCGGTTGGAAGCTCTGTTAAACGTTGCCCAGAGTTTCATTTCAATTGTTGGCCACTTCTAAAGCATTTCGCGAACATCACGATTAATAGTGCCGAATATACCTCCATTTCACTTTTTGGACGCTATGAAACGTTTCTCGAAAGATTGCGACCATGAGCGGCTTGAATTCCCTTTTTCTATGCTTAAAGACGTTTCACACGTCCGTTTTTACCATAAGCAGATTAATTTTGCTATTAAAGCGTTGCGAAACGTTTCACAAGTTTATCCGTACCGTAGGAACTTTCATTTGGCTTTTTTGGATGACCGTGCAATGTTTCACAACTGCATTTTCACCATAAACAGCTCCATTTCGCGTTGCCCTTTTTATCGCATTTTTATTACTTCCATTTCGCGTTTGAGCCTCTATCAGATACATCGGGCTTAAAAGCTTTAAAAACGTTAAATCCCCCATTTCAGGTCCACAGAATGAAGTACACGATCCCAGAACTGAACCGCGTGATCACAGACGCCTCACTCGTCTTTGCCCAAGAAGGAACGCTCCTTGAGATCCAAGCACCGATTACCGTATGCGGCGACATCCACGGGCAATTCAACGACCTGGTCAACATGTTCCTCCTCCTAGGCCAGCCCCCGAAGCAGCGTTATCTCTTCTTAGGCGACTATGTAGATCGCGGAGCGATGTCAATTGAGTGCATAATTTTGCTAATGGCTTATAAGGTGCTTGGGGAGGATTTTCGTTTCTATATTTGCCACGTTTTAGGTGCTTTATCCCGACCACATTTTCTTGTTACGGGGAAACCACGAATGCGCGCGTGTGAATAAGAAATACGGCTTCATGGACGAATGTCAAGCGGCGTTGCCATCCGGCCAGGCTTCTAGGATTTGGGCCATGTTTCAGGTGCGTTTCTTTGTCATTTTAGGGCTTAAAATTCAGTTTTTCGTTTCAGAGAGCATTCAACCTGATGCCTGTATGTGCCTTAATCAGCGAGAAGATCCTCTGCATGCACGGGGGCCTCTCTCCGGCCATGGAAACGATTGACGACGTGCGGAAAGAGCCGAAGCCGATCCGGAATCCCTTCAAAGGCGTCATCAACGACATGCTTTGGGCAGATCCCGACGCGAATATCGACTACTGGAGAACAAGTTCTCGTGGTTCTGGGTTCTCGTTCGGCGAAGAAGTGCGTTTTTCTTGATTTTGGATTGATTGAAACCATTTTTAGGTGATCTATGAAGTGTGCAAGAAGCTCAACATCGACCTCATCGCCAGGGCGCATCAGCTCTGCGTGGACGGATTTTGGACTTTTGCTGACCGTCATTTGGTGACGATTTTCAGCGCGCCGTCCTATTGTAACCTTTTTAAGAACGCTGGCGCTGCGATGCATGTGAACAAGGATTTGAAGTGTCAATTGATGGCTTTTGTTCCTAATACGGTAGGCTCCTTAATTCTATGTTTGATGCCTTATTTGGTGATTTTAGGAGGGGTGCACAGCTCGAGTCGGAGAGAGAAACCATCTATGGGAGCCGGAGCTCGAGCACGGCTACACGACTGATAAGGTCTTCATGCAGTTGCTGGAACGTCGATCCACACGATCTCAGCAGAAATAAACGTTTTTGGTGCCCCTCGCAACGACGACCTTGGGATGTACACACGTCATCGTGGGTGGCCGTGCGTTTTTGCCACGTTTTGACATGGATTTGGTGATCTCGTGGGCGTGATTTTTAGGTCATCTTCTTATGAGCTTCCGAAGACTTTTCTGCACTTTTTCTCTTGTTAGGCCGCACTGTGGCTCACTGTCTGCGTGTTTTCGCGTTCCGTGTTCGCTGAGCGTTTTATAGCGCCGGCCGTACCATTTTAGGATCGCTCGCGGCTTGTTTATGTCTCGGTTTTTGCAGGTAATGCCTTAAAGCCCACAGGAAGCATGTGGGGACACTTAATGCCGTGGCGAAAGCTGATCAGCTATCGCCTGGCGATAGTCGTCACCACGCTTCTGTGTATCGGCTATGGTCTAGGAATCCTGGACCATTTCTGGGAACGGTCCTTTGACCGCGAATTCGAATGGCCGCCCTACGTCGATGTCAGGGATTACGTGAGTTTTGGCCCTATTTAACCTTTTTTAAGCCTCAATTTACAGGTAATCAACAAGATCCTCCACAACACCACGCTGCCCGCGACGATGTATCTCAGCGAGAACGACTGGACCCTAAATCGACCTCTCCTATCGCCCTACTGCAATACTTCGACGCTAGGATCCAAGAATTCGCTGTTGATTATTGTGAAAACGGCTCCTGGAAGGGTAAAGGTGAGCCTAAAACCCTATTTTTTGGTTTAATAGGTCATTTTAAGAATCGCCAAGCCATAAGATCGACGTGGGGCTTATCACAATTCGCTCAACACGATGGCGTCCGGATTCGCACGATTTTCGTGATGGGAAAGGGTTCTTCTGAGGCCGAGATGCCCGAGCTTCAAGCTGAAAATCGAGATTACGGGGATCTCCTAGTGGGGGATTATGATGATACGTATAGGAATAACACGTTGAAGGTAAAAGAACCTCTATTTCAAAAATAGATAAGGTGGTCTTTTAGTTCATATCGTCAATAGGCTTCGCCTACAACTACTGCTGGAACGAAGGAAACCACGAGAAGATTCCGCACGTTCTCCTTATCGACGATGACTACCTGGTGTCAATCCCGAACCTCGTAGACGTAGTGAAGAGAGTCGCGCCTCACGAGCGTCTTTATACGGGTTGGCGATTCGATTCTTCGCCGTTTCGATTCGTTTTCCACAAACATCGGGTCGGTTCTCGTCATCCTAAGCCATTAAACGCATAGATTTTCAGGTTTCCCTCTTCAAATACCCCTTCGACCGATATCCTCCGTATATATCCGCTGGAGCGGTTCTCCTTACCCATCAAACCATTCAGGAATTCTACTACGCCATCGAACACGTCAGGGTGTATCCCTACGATGATATTTATGCCGGTAAATAGCCTCTTTTTTAAAAGCTTCAAAACTGAGATTGTTTGCAGGTATCCTCGCTTACTTACTGGGCATCTACGTGCGCCACAACGAACGATTCCAATTCTGGGGCTCCGGCGTGTCGCTCAGCGAGATGGGCGCGCTCGTAGCGATCCACGGATACTCGCCCGAGCAGCTAGCGGAGTCGTTCAGCAGCTGAAAGGAAACATCGCGCTAAAACGTAGTTTCGACCAACTTGAAGATAAGAATGGAAGGTCTTCACGTTGCCCGAAAATCGCTTCCGATTCGAAATTTCGCGATGCCTTTGTTACACACACAAACTGGTGCTCATCATATCATGATTATTTGTTCTATTCAATTAATTAGGTTCGCTCACTTCGCTTTATTATTGATCCGGTATTTTCTGTTGTTGTGCTCATGATCTCATTTTAAGGATGAGATTTAATGTTTAGGTCATAAATTGTTCGATTATGGGGGACCGACCGGTCATTCGCTTGAAGTGATCTGAAAATAAGGTCGGTCGCTTGTCAGACGTTGAAGCAGATGAGACGGCATCGCAGACGTCTGAAAACGGCGTCGCATCGCTTGTTGTTCGACCTCTCGCTCGCCGCGTTTGTAAATTCGCCTTTCGCTCGCCTGATTTTGCAGAAGCGCCTCTCGCTCACCGCGGCGATTTTCGGAATTCTGATTTTGAAATCGTTTCCAGACGCGCGATGAGGCGCGAATCGCGTCTGGAATGCGACCGAATTGTTGCTTGTTTGGGCTGGATTTCGAAGGTGAATGCCTGGATCGATTGAAGTCTATGGATGCGATGTGCGACGTCTAGACATGATTTCGGGCGAGCAAATTGCGTCTAAAATGCGACCGAATTGGTCGCTTGTTTGGGAATGATTTCGAAGGCGACGTGTTTCAAGAAATGCGCGATTTAGGGCGATTTAGGGACACATGCTTTCCTGTCGTCTTTCAGAGACAAACTGACCTTGCCGATTCGCGATGCCGAGCGATGCGCGACTTCTAGACCGGAGTCTGGACATGTGTGGTCGTTGTCTGGACAGGTGCCATCGGTACCGCTTCATGATCAGACAGATGACCGCCGGATTTTTGTCGCTTGCCCATCAAATGTGTTTCGCTGATCGCCCAATCTCAGACCAGACGTCTGGCTGATTGGTTTCGGCACGACTTCCATGACGTTTCGCCTTCGTAACACGATGCGCTTTCAACTCCGAACAGTTTTAAAACTTCAAATGTTTCCCGTTTTTCGAGTTCCCTGAATTCCATCTTTAAGCGCATTTATTTTCCAGACACGATGGCGTCCGAAGGTGACTCCTCCGCCTCATCCTCGTCGCCCAACGCCGACCGCCTTCTGAAAACCGACGATCTTCACCATCTGAAGGAGGGCGAAATCTTCATCGACGAAGACGGCAAGAAGTACCGCGTCAAGAAGACCATCATGCCGCACTACTCGTCTGAAGGCCCTCACGGAATGGGTGATCCAAGTAAGTAGTGATCTGATGCACATTAAGTCTAATTTTGGCGTTTCAGACGACCGGACCCTTCGACGCCTCGAAGCCGACGTCATCATTCCGAACCGGATGAACAAGCGGATCGAAGCGGTCGAATGCCACGACCAGTTCTTGAGTAAGTGGGCTACTGTCTATACAGGTTATTTCATGTCTAGACGTTTCATCGGTCACTATCTAGACAGTTGTATTTCATGTCTAGACGTGTCATCCATCGGTCAATGTCTAGACTTGGATTTCAAACCTCTTCATGTCTAGACAAGTGACAAGACGTATCAGACTCCTTCACCTGTCTGATTTTAGCCATCAATCTGCATTTCTAGACAGGTTTCATGCCCAGATACATACATGGCCACTGTATAGATTCTAGACTGGTCCATTTCATGTTTAGTAGACATACAGGGTGGCCCAAAAAAAGGGACCGGCCAGACAGGGGGACGGGGGCATGTCTGGAGCGACCGGTCGGTTTCGCTAACAAATAACGCGTAACCGACCGGTCGTTCCGCGCTTTCCAGACATGCCTCCTTCCCCCTGTCTGGTCGGTTCTTTTTTTTGGCCGCCCTGTAGGAATGTCGAAACAGGTGTATTTCATGTCTATACGACCATTATCTAGACTTAAATTCAAACTTAAATTCCACGTCTAGGCTCGCGTTTTGACATAACTAATAGGTGAAAGCTGTATTTGTAGGGAATTTTAGGCTCACCTGGACGCTTTCTAGACATTTCGAGCTGTTCATTCAGACAATTTGTTACTTGTCTGATTTCAGACATGATCGAGTGCCAACGAGAGCATGGCGCCATCTGGGGATGGCGGAATGCAAACCACTACTCGGCCTCTTTAACCAATGCAAAGCCAATTTGTGAGTTTCCTCGACATTCTTAGCTTCTCTAAATAGTCTCATTCCAGTTTCCACGACCTAAATTTCCGACAGATGATGACGGACGAATACCTGGCAGAGCGAGCGGAATCCAGAAGAACAGGACTCACCGCTCGTGAACGCCGGCTCGAAGAATTCCGACAGTGGAAGCAGAACAAGACCGAAGAGCAGCAGCATTGATTGTTATTTGGTTGTTTTAGGTGTAAAGTAGAACCATTTTTATTTCTTGTGTGCTCTTATACTCGTTTCTATCGAGGTTCTCATCTCTAATTTGTTTTTATGTATGGGATAGTGAGGATTGCGGTGTGATTTCAGTACCATGGAAGTCCTGTGCACCGTGTGCGATGCCTCGCTCCCTTGTGAGGCAGCTCGGGAAGCGCACGACCGAGGCAAGAAGCACCAGAAGGCGCTCGAGGACAAGAAGCGCCTGGAAGACCTGGGCAAGAGGTCGATCTTCGTCCGCGACGTGCCGGACTTCGCCCAGAAGCCCGTGAAGACCGCGCTGGAAGCGTTCGGGATGGTGGAACGTGTGATCCCGAGCAAGAAGGCCGCCGATTCCGGAGTCGTCGTTTTCACCACCGAAGAAGGCGCCCAGGCTGCCATCGAAGCGGGCCAGAAGGAGATAGGAAGTGTTAGTTTAATTTTTCTTTGTATGCATGTCTATTTATGTTGACCTCATGCAGATCATGGCAAAGATCGCGCCTCGGAAGATGGACTTCGCGTCACCCAAGAAGGAGCAAACGAAGAAGCCGGACTTGACGGACGTCTTCAGCGTCATCAAGAAGGGCGACGGCTATGAGGAGCAGATCGAGAGGATCTTCCAGCGCTATGGACTTCAGGAGAAAGAGGTAAGCAGACAGACAGCGGTGGAGAGTAGCTGTTTGTGGCTAGCCAGGGCGACCGACCAGTGAGCAGCTGGGAGCTCCATTCAAATGCGATGCAAGGGTGTCTGGGTTTGTCATAGACATCAGAAAGACTTTACCTGTCTGGAAGTGGGAGGCGATCGCTGCTGACTAGACTCATATGTCTATATGTGTCTAGACGGCGACGATGTCTGTGTCTGGGGATACTTGAAAAGGATACCTCACCACGTTTAGACAGGAATGGTCTGTCAGAGGCGTCATGTCTTGACTGATGTCTCAAATGTGTCTACCCGACTTCAATCTAGACATCATTTAGACTTGTCTGGAGATCGACACTTGTCTAAACAAAGGAATCCGTCTAGAATACGACGACATCCTTGTCTGAAAGCAGAATGGGCAGCTCGGACCTAGACAATCTATGTCTGAAGGCTGTCCAGACTTGGCGTTTGGAATGTGCATATCTGACGCCAATCTAGACACCATTGAAACATGACTTGTCTGGAAATGGTCTGTCTGGCACTGCCTCACGTCTAGGCTGACCTTCAATCTGAGACATGATCTTCGAGACGTCTGAAAAGAGTTCATGCTGGTCATGGAAACGAGGTCATTCTTAGGCCTAGACACCACATGCCTGGAGCTGAAAGCTGCTGCCGTAACGGTTGGTTTGCCATGTCTAGACTCAGCTGTCTCATTCCCACTGATTACCCTCGCCTCCTTCAGATCATCCGCCGTCGCGAGGCCGTGGCGAAGCTGGAGCGACGTATCCGGGAGTACTTCAACGGCGAACCGGTCCTCGTCCTCTTCGGGTCTACCATCACAGGAATTGGAATGCGCAACGGTGATGTGGTAAGTCGTATTTTACGCTGCAATTCTAAGCTTCAAATTTAGGACGTCACATTGACGTTCAAGAAGAGCGTCGAAGAGCTGCTGGAAGACGCCAAGGAAGCTGGAACGGATCTCCGCGACAAGGCCACGCTGTTGGCCAGCGTGCCGGCCGCTTTCCGAGGCCGTCGGATCGACCCAGCTGAGCTAGGTCAGCTCACCAAGTCGGGTACGTTCTTAAGACCACTTTCGGGCTCTAGATTTACGAGGATGTTGTTTAGAACGACTCCAGATTATGACGAGGGTCATGAACGAGATCCGCAAGGATCGTGAGCCCCTGAGCGGATTGGCGCCGATCCACAACGCGAGGACGCCGCTTCTGCGCTTCAGCTACGATTCGATCGACTTCGACTTCACCGTCGACAACGACATCAGCGCTTCTAAGTCCAGATGGCTCCGGGAACAGATCCTAGGTAAGCTTAGCCCTATCCTAAGCCTATAATGAGTCTCTTAATTGCAGTCAATCCAAGCCTGATCCAAAAGTTCCTCTTCGGCATCCGCATCTGGGCGCTCTCGAACGAGCTGTTAGACAACGGCCAGTCAAGGGGACACTTCAACAGCTACATGCTGAACCTCATGGCACTCCATTTCATGGTCATGAAGGCCTACTTGAAGGCGCCTGAGGAAGGCCAAGAACCGATGGCTCTGTACCGCTTGTTCAGGGTGAGATTCAGCATTTCCTTGGCGCTTATAGACCTCTGAATCTTAGGAATTCTTCTCGTGGGGCGTGCTAACGAAGCACAGCGACCTGGTGCACACGTCAGGCGTGTCGTACGACAGCCTGCACGCAGGCAAGGCGCTAGGATTCGACCCGAAGTGGGACGTCCTCAACGTCATGGACCCGATAGATCTGACCCACAATGTCACAATGACAGTGAGTAAGTCGCTTCTTTGTCTTGAATTGGGCTGATTTTTACGTTTACAGCACCGCAGTACGTGAGCCTCCTGAAGCAGAAGATGTGCTTCTCCTTGGCGAAGATGAAGAAACAGAAGACGAATTTTGCGGAAATCTTATCGATACCAGGCCAGGCCGCGCCGTCGCCCAAGAGGAAGGCTTCGCCCTCCACGAAACATGTATAATTTAATTTTGTAATTTGTTAAATTGATCTCATAGGATTCTTGGGTTCTTCTGCGTGAGTTAGGTGCGCTCTATTTTGGTCGCTTCAAGACGGCTTTACGTGCTCCGAGTTTGAAAGAGGCATAAGCCTCTCCCACTGAAGCGTTCCTAACCGATTTCAGCTACAGCTCATAGCTCTATTCCAATCCGAAAATGGACACCGTTCCCTTCCAGTTCGTCGATTCCATCGGCCATCTTCTCTTCGAAGACTCCGCTTCCCAACTTTCGTCGATTTCTAACACAACTTGGAGTTCTATACGCATAGGAACCCATAAGAAGAAGCGCACTGAATACGGTCTTTCCTTAGGTGAAGACGGTAACAGTGTGCTTTTCAAATTCCATGGTATTTCGTCTGCTCAAGAGTCTTTGAAGAATCAGTTGACGGGTTCTTCAACCAGGATTTGCCCTTTAAACGAGTAATCTATACTGTAGTTTCGGACGCTCTGGAGAACTTCTCTGCAAAAGACTTACTTAAAGAGTTCAAGCGAATCCAGTAGGTCACCCAATTCCTGAAGTCTCAGAAGTGTCTTGTAGAAGCTTTTAATCTGATATACAACGCTTGGGCTCGCAGCAAGGAGTCTTACAAGCTGCTGGAGTATATCCACAATTTCCTCCCAGGAACGGTCGTACTTGATTCCTTAAGCGGTTCGATTCTAGAATGCGTTGAAACGAACGGGCGAACGCTCACTGCTTTTATATACACCGCTATGTGTACTACTATGTATATGCTTATCGTCGGAAAAGACCTGTATTGTTTTGAGCCAAGACACCTGTAGCTGCTCTGATAAATTTGAGTGTTATCGAAATCAATGAAATAAATGGTAATTTTGTCGCTGCAAGCGCGAACTCTAGCTTTCCCTGGCCCACTGGCCCTTATCTCTTTGACCAATCATCGTCAGCCACGTCCGTAAAACATGCTATGAAAGCTTAAATGCTTGTATATTGGTCCGTACACATTCCTTGCTGCTAGAATAGCGACATGATTCCGACGACTCTTTCATTTTAAAACTAATTAAGCACATTTTGAATATCATCATTGATGCAAATGATATCAACTGGATGTAGATCTGGGTACCCTGTTTCACAAATTAAACGGATTCTTAACTTTGTTCCCCACCCCGGTCGAGTAGCACGTCAACACTCGACACGTTTCAACCTCTCTGGCCACATCGTGTCCACAACTCTTGCACGGGCAGATCCGCTTCCTCTCTCGCTCGCCGTCTCCGCAGGTCGCCGAGCATTTTCCCCACTCGGACCACGTGTTCCAATCGCAGTTCTCCTCTTGTTTCTCTCTCAGACGCGCATGGAGAGTCTGTCTAGACTTCTCCAGAGTCGTCTGGTTGACTGGAAAGTTGTGAGGGTCGGCGTAAGGAGTGCAGGAGGTCTGTTCTAAGGCGCGACCGATGCATTCGCAGTTGTTCACGAGGTCTAAAATAAGGATTTAGGGTATCAAGTATAGATAGATGAGCCTCACTCTTCTGTCCTATGCAAAATCGTGTTCTTTGTTTCAGGAAATCGCTTCCACAACTGCTCCAATCGGACCAGCTCGACCATTGGCACACGTCTTCGTCCTCCAGAGCTTCAGTTCCACGGGAGACCAAGAAACGATCGTTGGATTCGCGGCAATGCTGTAAATAGATCACTTACTACCGTAACCCCAGCTTTAGACACTCACTGACGGAATACACATCTCAGACTGCCTAAGATCACCCGGGCATTCACACTGGAATCCCGGAAATCGAGGTCTTCTCTTGTGGGAGTCTCCATCTCTGCAGACTCGGGTGCGTTGACGCTGAGCTTTGGGACAGTCGCCGATGCAGGGTGACCAGTCGGCCCAGTCGGACCACGAGCAAAACTGGTCGGAGACGCCGCCGTCGTGGGAGAAGCTCTGTGGGTAGGAGGGGGAACAGTTGCCGTCGGAGCACGTTTCGAATTGCTCGTTGTCGCCGGGACAATCGCAGGCGGCTGTGGAGCCGAGGAAGGGCGCCGCAGCTGAAAATAGGGGGTTGAAACGTGTCGCAGACGAGGTAAACGGTCTTAACCGAGCTAGACGAGACTGAGCTGTCTCAGAGAGGAGCACAAAACGCTCAAAATCATTTTGAGAGAAAAAGGCACGTGGTGACCGGTCAGAATTTGACGTAAAGTAGCCCCAAAACTGGTCGACTGACCTTTGCCTACAGGCATTTAAGTCTAGAGCAGATTAGACAGGTCGGCGGATAAGGCTAAACAGCATAGAAGCCGACGTATCTATTCATTTTAGACAGTCTCCGGTCCAAATAGACCTCCGTTTTGTCTCAATGTCTCAAAGGACAGTTATTGCCATTTCCAAACAGAAACTCTTTAACAACCGGTCGGAATGGACGAAAAAGAGCTTCAAAAGCGACCGCTCAACGACGTTCCATACACCAAAAAGGGAATTCTGCCCTCGCTTGAGACAGATCGTCTGTCTGCCTGTGTTTTCAGGTGTCTGCTTGATCTTACCGTACTGGCTAAACGGCTGTTGAGCCTGTCTTCGCCTCCTCCGTCCACTGTGGCTTACTGTAGGCCTAATCGGTTGCACTATAAATGCCCGATTTACACCAAAAATCTCCCAGATCCTTTAAAACTCACGCGGTACTTGGCTAATCGAGAAACTAGGCGTATCTCCGACGTAAACAGACGCTGGCGTTCTGCTGAGGCTTCCCGTTCCTTGGTCATTGAGAGGAGGAGCGCCTTGGCCCGGCTGGTCCCTCTCATGCACGCATTGACGCGTCCTTCGCTTTGATCCCTGGTTGCAGCCGTTGTGGCACGTCGTCCAATGCTCCCAGGATGTCCATCCACAGCAGAGGCCGGCAAAGCACTCTTTTCTATCCGTTTCTGGGCCAACGCATTGGCTTGAGGTACGTTTGGGAGCTCGACGGGTTTCAGATTGGGAGACTTCGAGTTTGTATTGCTTCAGGTTCACTTTATGGTGTGTGGTTGGGTCGTTGACTTGGCTGCGTTCGCCGGATTCTGGAAAATGATGCATAAGAGCTCAAAAAAATTCCACATAGGTTTGAAAGGGTACTGTAGGTGCCGCTTACCTCCATCGACTTGATCGCCTTCTGGGAACAGATCTTCATTTCCATTTTCGGACAATATGCACCTAAAATACGTGTATTTGAAGCCCGAAAATGGCCCAAATTTACCTTCTCGACCTCTCGCAAAACCCAATTCCACAGCTGACCGAGCAGCCGCCCCAGTCCGCCCACTGGCTCCAGTAAGGACACGCCGCTTCCTGGCAAAATCGGATTTCCTGGCCTCCGCCTTGGCACGCCGTCCCTCCGGTGCAAATTCGCGTCCTAAACACCTTTAGGAAAGGAAATCGAGTTCAAAACGTGCCTGGCCTGCTGTCCATGTCCACACGTCACAGAACAGGGCGACCACTCCTCCCATTCGCCCCAAACTGGACACGGGGCGAATCCACAGGAGCCCTGGTCTTGGGTCGGTCCTTCGCATTCCGTGGAGCGCGTTCCGCCTCTCCGACACTCTCTGAAACGCCAATTTTGAAACGGTTTACGTGAAAATAAGAGCTCACCTTGTCCTGAGCCTCGTAGCCTCTCCACAAGTTTGGGAACATTGGCTCCAGCCGCTCCATTCGCTCCAAATGGGGCACGGGTCGTTGTTGCAAGAGATGGATTCTTCAGAGGAGCCGCGGCAGTCGACGCCATTTTTGCAAATTCGGATTCGCATCTGAAAGACTAGCGTCAGGGAGTGAGGGGTACGGTAGGATTGTGGTGGAAACTGGCGCTTCGTGGTGGGACCGGGGAATTCTGGTCGTCATTTGGGATCCAAAAATAGCTGATTTTAAGCTCAAAAAGCGGGACGACTAACGAAAGACCAAAGCGAGGGATTCGAGCATCCAAAGGCCGAAATTCAACTTTTTGAGCACAAATTTCAGCACTTTCAGGCTGCAAATCGTTTGGAAATGCGTCGAAACGGATAGATTTCGGGAGTATCCATTCCATGGTCCATAATAGCTGATTGAAGGTTCGGAAAATCAAAAACTCACCTTCTTGCCTCCGCCACAAGGCCTACTACACTGCTCCCACTCGCCCCACGTGGCCCACTCCCCACACGTTCTCTCGTTGCAGCTCCTCTCCTCACTCGCCCTCCCCTCGCATCCACCTCCATCGCACTCTCTCTTCCTCCTCTGAACGCCATTTCCGCAGCTTCTGGAACACTTCGACCACGCCTGCCACTCCTGCCACTTCGGACAAGGGTCCTCCTCGCATTCTTCTCTCTCCTCCGCAGGTCCAGAACACCCTCTCGCTAGGTGGCAATCGCGGACTCGGATCCGCTGACCTCGATCGCAGGTCGCCGAGCACTCTGACCACTCGCGCCAGGACGACCACGTTTCGCACGGAGGTCCGTCGCAGGGTTCCAAGCGCTGGGATTCGCCTTGGCACAAAGAAGAATCGTCGTTGGAGCAGAAGCGTTGGCGGCGGAGGGTTCCGGCGCCGCAGGTGACGGTGCATTCGGATACCGTAACCCATTCGGACCAAACGGCTGAGGCGATTTGGCGGATTTCTTCGACTTCCGATTCGTGGATGAATTCGTCGGTTACGCAGGAGGAAAGAGGCGGCTGAAAATAAAGCAGTTGAAGCTTTAAACACAACTGTGAAACGTTTCCCAAGCACTAAAATCTCAAAATTCTAATTTGTGAAACGTTTCTCACGCTAAGTTCACTTAATAAATGAGTTGTGAAACGTTTCCAGGTTTCAAATTCACGCTCACCGATCCACACCTAGGCTTAGGCGCACATGGCCCTCCTTGGGTAGCTGGACAAGGTCTCCCTTGATAATAATTCTGCTGTTGCTGCTGCTGATGTCCATACGAAACGATAGGACGGATTGGACTAGGATTGGCTTGTGGGCTAGGCAAGGCTACAGCTGTTCGCTGGCTTCCAAAAGTCTGAAAACTCTTTTTTAATATCCCTAAAATGTGAACATGGCTACCTCAGGATTAGTCACATAACTATCGCCAGAGACGCCAATTTTGGTCGGTAGAATGTCAGGTTCATCTACTGACAATCCCACAGTTTCGGTCCTAATAGTCGGTCTTCTGGTGTGAATTTGAGGAACTTCTGGGTCTTTTAGACCCTTCGTCGATTCTAGGATTCTCCTAAGCTCAGGTTTGATCTGCTCCATAAAGGTGTTGTTCATCGGAGCGATTGAGGGAGGACATTTTTCCAGAATCTCGTAAACAGTCGTCACAGGCTCCAAATTCGCTTCTGGGTGCACTTGAGCAGCGGTTCCAGAGTCCGAGTTGACGCTGTGGAGTTGGCAGAAGCCTGATTGTTTCTAAAATTCGACACATTAAGGAAGATATGAGAACGGAGGTCACCTTAGGGTCCTTTTGGATGTAAACGGCAGACCTACAGTAATCGATGTTTTCGATACAGCGTTCGATGCATTTGACCGGATTTGGCAGTTCGATTCTTTGGAAGAAGACGCTGTTTGAGATCGTGTGATGCTTACGTGCGCAGATTTTTCTGGCTTCGCCTATAAAATTAGGTCATAAGGTTTTGATCTAATCATTATAAGTTCCAAGGATGCCCAATAATTGAAATGTTAATCCTTAAATGTGAGTACCGATCACTACTCATTGCATAAAACGTGGCCATAGCGCTATTTTGAAACTTATGTATCAAGGGCTTATGTCCAGGGTAAAGATGAGTTTTTCCAGTCACGTCATGCTTGGCTGACTTGGCAGGCACCTTCTCTTCAAAATTAGGATACGTTTTCATTTGAATTCTAAAAGCAGTCTTCAAACAAGCCGCGAGCACTTATCCTAAGTTTGACGAAGCCCAGCTAAGTGTGTTGAGGGTGCACTTGACCTTGTAAACTCTTTTTTGACCCACAAAGACATTGAATACATCCATTTTTTGTTTTGAAGTAGCGCTACGGCAACGTTTTATGCAATGAGCAGTGATGGGTACTAAAATCTCCCGGTACTCACTTGTCCAGGTATCCAAACGTCGGCCACGGCCACCAGTGGCCACGGGACATCGGCCACCGAGACCGAACTAGGTCGCGATGAACGTTTCACAATCGTCTATCTAGCTCATCGTTAAAATGTGCATTTGCAATTTTACCAAATTTAAGCACCGTTTAAAGCCTTTTAATCTTTCTTCCACGGCTGCACTCAAAATTAGGGTTTACGACAATTACCCATCTCCAAAGACCTTGAGTCAACCTGTTTACCTTGAGGGACAAGAAAAACGGCGGCGGCGATGAAAACAGTCTTCGCAAATTGAGTTAGAAGCATCATAGGCGCATCTGAGACGCCGCTGCGCGGTAAAACTAGAAACGAGGGAAAACGTGAAGTGAAGTTTTGGAAGATGCTGAAGGAGAGACCGAAGAAGAAGCAATTAGCGTCAGTCACGAGTGGGGGAGTGAAGAGGGAGGGAAGCAATTAGCGGAAGATGCAACAGCAGTCGTCGGTCGGTCGGTGATCGGTGCAGGAAGAGGCTGGAAAAAGCCCGAATCGATGTCGTAGTCAATGGGGATCCAGCCAGCAGCCACCTCGGTATGAGCATCGAGGAGTGGATATCTTCGATCGCCTTTTCTTGACTCGACACGCGACCGGCGACGCGCCATAATTCTTGATTATTGCCATAATGAGGACCGGTTCCAGCCCCCGGGCGCATACGCTGACAGAGAAGGGGCAGCGGAAAACTCAGAGGAGAACAAGAGCGCACGCCTAAAACAAACAGATCTTGCGGTCAAGATTTCGGGGTTCGGGTTTATTGCGTGAGACGGAGGAGGAATTGAAACATTGGGGAAGAGTGCGAAAGCTGAAAAACTAGAATTCAAGGTAGACTGCCTCGGGTTACAGAAAAAGGCAAGAGGATTGGAATTTTAGGATGATAGATGGATAAATGCGAGAAAAGAGGCTCAGGATTCTGAAGCCTTTCCTGAAGCCTTGCTTGTCCAAATTCGCCGGAGCCACCTCAGCTGTTGTCTTCGTAGCCTCCAAAGTTGCGATTTGGACCTTCAAGCGCTCATTTTCGGCCTCAGCCTTGAAACGCGCCTCGATGTCTTCACTATTCTCTCTCGTTGTGGCTTCTTTTTTAGCCAAATCCGACCTCAGCAAGTCGATTGAGGCGGTGACCTTCTCCTTGAAGGCTTCAATGGCTCCTAGGGCCACGTTTCCTTCCTCGGTCTTCTTATTATCAGTCCCAAGTTTGACCACCTCTTGCATAATTTTAGGAAGCTGGGCAGCCAGAGCCTTCTCAGCGATCTCTGCCGCCATTTCCGAGGCGCTTTTCTGGTCCTTCATGTCCTTCTTTTCGGCTTCAAGGGTCAAAATTTGGTTTGCCAAACGCTCAGTTTCGGCCTTCATCTTCTCAAGTCCGTTTTGAGCCTTTTCCAGGTCGGCTTTGAGGCGGCTTTCATCGTTTAGGGCCATTTCGTGGAGCAGAAAGGAGATTTCGTCCAATCTAAACGTAATTTTGGATATAACCATGAGGAAAGTGAGGCCTACTTGTCATTAAACTCTCCAATCATGGTCGAGTTGAGATTCGCGCTGTTGCATTTTCTGGGTCTAAAAAGAGAAAAAAATAAAAAGCAAAATCTGGAGGATAAAAGCATGCTTACTTCAGCGATAGGCGTGTAGCCCTTGTAGGCGACGTTGAAATCCCGAGTTGACGGCTCAGGCGTTCCAGAGGTCGAAGCAGCACCTGTAATTCTAAGAAAAAGAAGAGGCGTGATTGGGTCCTTAGGTCCTTAGGACCCAAACACGAATCATTCACCAAGAACAACTTCAAATCGGGTGAATTTCGGACCAAAATGGGATCGTTTTGGGTCGGCTTCGCACGCTTTCATGCCTTAGATGGGATGAAATTTAGACGATTTCTCCAGCAGTTCATGCATGTACATATTGATCTCGCGCAATTGAACTCGCACTTTTTGCGGTACAGCTCCTGCACCCCAACCGGTCATTAACCAAGACCTGCACAATGGCAAGCGCCAGCAGTGAAAAAAGAAGTCCCCCAACTGAATGTTCTCGCTATAAAGGACACGAATAATAAACGCGTTTATTAGTATAACAAGAACAACGTCTTAATCAAGGGGCTTCGCCTCCCGACGAGTCGACCGCCGACTCGTCTGCCTTCTGAACCTGGCCGATCTGCGACACCTTGTTCTTGTCGATGGGGTAGATCACGGGAGCCCCGGCGGCGCTGGCCTTCGCCTTCTTCCGGACCTTCTCGTAGACCATGTCCGCCATCAGACTCGCCTTCGCCATACTCCACTTGCCTCCCGACCGCATGTTCGGCGTGATCGTCACGAGATCCTTGAGTTTCTCCAGCGATTCCAGAGTTCCCATCCCCGAGACGATGAATTTCGTAGTTCTGGCTGAAATCCCAGGTAAGAATAGAAAGTTTGATCTATTTACCTCGATGATCCTCTTTCAGATTGCGCATCGCCAAATGCTGAACATTCGTCAGATCTGTTATGTTCCGCAGTATGTCTTGCATCTGGACGTTTTTCGCGGACGGCAGTTCTATCGTGAAGGGTTCAATTTCGTAGAGCCGCTTGCCTTTTTCACTCGCTTCGTCGCCCTGCTGGATCATTTCGGATTCAAGTTGCGGGAGTGCTGCGAAGACGCCGGAGAAGGAGATTTGGTAGTAGGTTCGGCACGCAGCCTGAAAAGAATCCATAAGAACCTTCTAACCTATTTTGCTACAAGTATACCCGGGACAGAGGCGCCACCTTGGAGTCGAGCAGGAATTCGTCCGATCCGACCTCCTCGAAGCTAATGAACCTGTACTGCTTGAAGAGCCGGCCGCCGAGATACTTAAAGAACTCCATCAAAATCGCTCCAAGTCCTCCGATGCGGCTTCTGATATCCCCGCGGCTGGCGATCGGGGCGTCGAGGTCGAGTTTCTCGAGCCACTCGCTGGCAGCGTCGCTTCTTTTCTTCGGGAACATGTCGAGGCCGTGGATCAACAGCAGCGTGAATAAGTGACGAGGCCGGAATTCGTGGTTGAAGAGCGCGTGCTGTTCGCCCCAGTGCAGCAGAATGAAACAAAGTTCGTCCAGACCTAAATTTAGGCGTTGGGAATATTTCACAATCCATATTTCACCTTCATATGCCTCCACATACTTCGCTATGTGCCGTTCTTTGGCGATCTGCTTCTTGAATTCCTCCAAGGCCACTCTGTTGCTAACGTCGCCGGTATACTTTCCGATGTACACGTGAAGCCGTGTGTGGATCGGAATTCCCATCAGTCTCTGCTCCCGCTTGTTCTTGAAGTGATTCTCCCGCTTGACTTCGGCCAGGACGTCCCAAACGATCCAGGCAAACGAGAGGTAGCGACGCTTAGCCTTGTTCGCGTAGAAATAGCATACGTTGTACCAGGCGCACGCCTTGTCCTTCATCGCCTCGGTGGGGTTCTTGCAGATGCGTCGATCCATATCGCTTTCCGCCTTGTTCGCGCGCAAGTTCTTGCTGCGGTTCACGAGGTTCGATTCGTCAACGGTGCAAGCTTCGAGGCCGCCAAATTCTTCGAAGAACTCGCGGCGGTACTTCTGGAAGATCTTGCTGAAGCGCTCCTCGATGACGAAGTTCGTGTTGAACATCGACATGTCGTCCATGTCCCGGTCGCTGATGCGGTTGCGACACTTGAGGATGGCTCCGGTGAACGCTTCCGCCTCTTCCTGGATGCCGTAGTTGTCCAGCAGGGCCTCGACGCAGGAGACATACGACTCGTAGAGTTGGCGCGCTCGGTCGAAGTAGTAACACTGTCCTATGCGCTTGAAATTCCGGTCGCGCACGATGCGGTCATTCTGATGGTTGTCCATCGCGTTGATGAGAACGATGTCCATTTCCTTGGCTCTGCTGCAACCATAACATCATTTAATCCTTATTCTGAAGCACACGTCACCCCTACCGGTAGAGTTGCCCATTCCAGCTGTGGCTCACGTACGAGGGCGCGTGGAATCGTTCCATAAAGTCGGGGAATCGGTCGGGCTGCTCACAAGGCAAGCCGTTCGTCGGCTTCCGGCTGAGCTTCTCTGGAGGCTTGCCGGTCTTCGGGAAGTCCACGGCGAGCGAATGCTTCCGCGCGATGCTGATTGAAACGTCGCTGTCGATGCCGTACAGCTCTGATGTGACGAGGAACGAGTTCGCAATCGTTCCGATCGAATCCTGCTCGATGTAGCTTAGGTAGAAGTCAATCGTCTTCGTGTTGACATCGCGGTCGTCCGATGGATCCGCCCTCACCATAGGCTTCGGAAAGTCCAGGGGCTTCTCGTTCCGGTCGAAGAACAACTCTGGATCCCAGATGATCGTGTACTCGTCTCCGTCCAAGTCTGATCCAGCCACTGAAAGAATAGCCACGTTAAGCTTCAGTCTTGAGCATAGGCAACTTACTTTCATCAGTGTGGGGACGTGAGCCGTATCTCGGGAACACGACAACGTCCACAAGATGATGCAGCTCTGGGATATCAACGGCGGTGAACATCCGAGCGTCACCAGCGACAATTTGAGGATTCTTGGTCATCAGTACGGGTCCAGTGATGATCTGCTTGTGGGCCGACTTGCAGGGGTTCTTCACGAAGATGCTCGACGTAGCCTGGAAGAAGATTTGTCCACTCTGCAATAATCCGGTTTCGTCGATCACTCCAAATGCCATGCGAGCGATGGCGTACGGGAGCTGCACCTGGTTCTTCTGCTTCACCTTTCCTAAACGATGCCAGGATGATAATCATCATTTAAACCCATCCAAGGGCTTACTCAAGGTGAATTTAACGCAGCACTGGATCAACGACTTGAAGAAAGGCTCGTCGGTCAACTGGAAACCCTTCTCAACCGAGAGATAGTTGAAGTCGATGCGGCGCGGCAGTTCGCTCAGCCTCGCTCTCGCCTTGGACTCGTCGTTGAGCATCAGACCGAGCGACTCGATCTGAACGTCCAACAACTCATGGACTCGAGCGCAGATCCGAGCGTGGGTCTGTTGATTCTGACCGGAGGTGACTTGATCCATAATGTTGATCAGTGGTCGGTTCAAGGAGCACGGCGTGGGCGCGCTGTACTTGACCACCTCGATTCGGTCGTCGCGAGGAGCGCGGAACTTCTCTTGCGATGGACGGAACGAAATAACCACGTCTTTTGGCCAGTACTTGTCGTCCTGGAGGTTATAACGCTCGAGGTGTTCTGAGAAGGCGTCCAAGAATGGGTTCACACACAGGATTCCTTTGATACCGCGGAACCGAACCTAAAAGACGCTTAATCTTCAGGGGCTCACAAGGCTATGATAATACCTGGAATACCGATGGAACAGATGACTTGTGGATGTTGAAGTCCGATGCCATGGTGCTCGCGTAGCCAGCCGAGACGACGCCTACACCATCCGAGAAGCAGTAAGGTTCTCCGTTCTGATCGTCGCCTCCAATGATGTCAGGGATAGTGTTGTACATATGGCGTTTAAGCTCGATTCCAGACCGCTGAAATTGTTCTCACATTAGGTTCGCAAAACTCGACTTACTCTCGCTTGCGTGAAGCACTGCCCGAAGCGCGACATAAACTTTGGGATGTTCTTCGTGTCGAATTTCCCAAAATGCCTGCTGATCTGCTCGTGGACGTTCTCGGCATTTTCGGCGTTAAAGAAATAACACCCATTATCGCGCATCTGCGAATTGGATGATCCCATATATTTGTAGAGCCGTCCAGCGACGATGATTCCATTTCGAAGAGCTTCGCCAACGGTGCGCTCGATCAAGAACGCGCCGCACTTGATACCTCGCATCGGCTGGGAGTCGTCATCGCGGAACTGGACGCGGAGCGTGTGCTCCCCGGACTCGTCGTGGCTCCGAAGGAAACGGTTTCCCATCAGCAGTTCAGGAACGACGAGCAGCTTGCGAGTCGGTGTGATGACGACCTTTCGGACGCGCTGGAAGCCCTTGTTCTTCTGCGTTTCGATCTCCTCCTTCAGGATCTGGCTTTCGTCGGTGACCTTCTGGTGGATCTTCGCGTAGACTCCAAAGAGATCACGGATCTCGAGGCGTTCGTCCAGCGCGTTCAGAAGTCGTTCCAGTGTTTCCAGAGTCACGTTGGCGTCTTTCTTGAAGTGTGTTATAATATTGGATATGAACATGTTGCGCCTATGCTCGCTGGTCAGGAAGTGGTCATTGACTACGGAGCCGCGGGAGGACAGCGCTTCGATGAGATACGCGAGTCTGTAGTTGCCGCCCTTCTCGATGAGCTTCTTGAGGTTTTTATCGGCCATCGGAGCAGCGAGGTAGGGCAGCGAGTTCTCGATCGTCACGTTGCAGAATTCGAGGATGAGGTTGCATCTTGATCTCATTCTGCTCAGCACGTTGTAGAGTATTGCTCTCTGGAATGGACACATTCAGATCATGGAAACAAGTTGAATAACTTACAGAGATCGCTTTGAAGCACAGCATGAGCACTGGGCAGTCGGAGATGGCCTCCGGGGGTGCGTTCCGCTGGTCCCACGTCAGATAGCGCTCCGGTGGCTTCTGGAACTTGTTGTCCTTCTTCTTTGACTGCTTGATCTCAATCGGGAAATTCAGGTGCAAATAGAGCTTGGCGCCGTGGATCCCCGTTTCGTTCATGTGGTCCCAGTCAACGATAATGCGTCGCACAGAGTTGTAGGAAACGTTCACGTACACGCCGGCGCTCCTGTGGCCTTCTACAACAAATTCAACAGTTACAATCATGATTGGATAAGCTAAAAATAACCTTTAGCCGTTGGCGAGGGAGTGACGTAGCCGAACTTTACTTTGAGCCTGTTCTGGTCGTGCTCAAAGTCGGCAAGAATCCTGTCCGTGTTGTCCGGCGTCCTTTCGCACTGGTTGAGCGCTTCGAGCTCGACGGTTCCTTCGCAAAGCTTGTAGTGGTTCAGGAACTTGTATGGTGTCATCAGGTTGCCTAGGGAGAAGAACTCGATGGGGATGTTCGCGTCGCCGGGCCTAGAATCGGTTCATTTCAGATATGACGCAAGAAAAGCCAAAAACTCACCAAAAGTCCTTCTTCAACACATTGAAGCTCGACATCTGCAGGAGTGAGACGATATCCGACCTCTTGAAGCGATCTTGGAACGTCCGGCATCCTAGGAAGAATCTGTTGACAAGCATGAAGAAGGCGCAGCTCCAGTTCTTAGAGACAACTTCGACGGAGTATTCTTGATACGGCGGGTCGAAGTCCCTTGTGACGAAGCGCTTCGGAACGTTCCTGCTCGAGTGGAGGACCGCCGCTGGACAGTTCTTCGATAAAGCCTGGAATATCGCAATTAGGGACAAGTTTAAGTGCTAGAACGAAATTACGTTGATGACCGTATCCTCGTAGCCTTGGCATTCCGCGTCGGTTTGGAAGACCTTGTCGTTGCCGGGTTTGAGAGACTCGGCGAGGATTTTCACCTGTCCCTTAACGCCTGCGACGGTCATTTCTGTGAGAAAAAAGCGAAATTAGAAACGGCGAGCATGTGCGTATCCTACGCACACGTACAAAACCGGAGTCTTACAACATAAGCGCGTCGACATGTAATCTGGTCTGTATAAACACAAACAACAAAGCAAGCTCACAAAAACCAAAACCCCCAACCAAGTGAATTGATTCGCTGAAATTTAGGCGAAACCTTGCACATTGTCGAATGTTCCAGAAAGTCAGGCGACGCGTTTGCAGAAGCAAACGCATTTCGAATTTTCGTTTGTGAAAGTCGCATGTTCAACGCTGATCACTCGGCGGCATCGGTGAGAACGAACGATCAAGACGATTGTCTGGAAATCTAGACGCCTGGGAACCATCGAAGCAGTTATCGAACTTGATTCTTCATTCCTCTGGGAAGCGCGACAACGAGCCGCCGGTCGGTCCACGGAACTCCGCTTATCCCAACTCGTGTCCAGAAAACCCAAAATTGACGGTGGAATTTTTCTTATCCGGCGCTACTTTTCAGAGCCTTAGCTTCAATTCAACGGTCTGCCGTCGAATGCTCCGGAAGAACTAAAATCTCCCGCCCAATCACTGGAATCAATGTGCTTTTATCCTCCGTTCTGTTAAGTTTTGAGTGTTCAATGACATTCGCTGGATGTTGACAGCGTTAAATGATCAGATTGAGTGGGGCGAGAAGGATTTTACTGTTTGTCACTGCCTTGAAACTCAAATATTGTGTGTAAATGTCTTTATACGTTCAAGCCCTAGGAACGGCATTCCAGCTAAGTCGCCATCCTTTGACCGGCTTCTCGTTGCTCTCGTCGGTTACAAAACGCATGCTGGCCGCCGACTGTGTGCAGGTGATGACCATAAGTAAATTTTTAGTCTTATTCTCAAACAATCTAAAACAATTGTATAGTAAGTGTCCACCGGCCACAACAACATACATTTTGAGAACCTTATCACCCATCTTGGAGCCATCATCGATCACGAGTTCATCGAAGGTGCTATCGGTTACAAAGTTCAAGATGGTGATTTCCGCAACCATGCTGGGGTCAACTTTAATATGGTAAATCTGATCCAAATTGTCGGGATAAGTGTTTGGGTAGTTCGGGCTCTCCAAGATGCCTCCAGTGCCGGACACGTTGATCGAGTCTTTGAGGAGCTCCGAAGTTCAGTTTGCGGACCAACCCTTCTCGTCGGATTTGAAATTACCATGAGTTGGTTCTCGCTGCTTTCGAAAGACGTCTTCTCCGGTTGAGTTCCGTGCATTCTATAATGGATTTCAGTTTTCGCCCTAATGCTACAATCTTTTGTCGACGCACTTTGCCAAAAGCCTCCCACTTTCGATTCCGTCCCACATTTCAACGTAATCTTCGTAGTATTCGGTCCGGAAGGTGTCGAAAGTGAGGAGAATTCGAGTGTTATCCGGTGAATTCAGCGTGTACTTGCAGTAAAGGGCGTTGTCTTAGTAACTAGGGAAGTTGCTGCTGCTAATCACTCCTCTGCTTTTCCACTGCGTCGCTCCAGGGCAGCTAAATCAAATCCTATATTAAATCTTCCTTTCTCATCACCACACCTATCAGCGCGTTGTTTGCACACAAGCGGCTGAGTGTAGCTGCCACGGACCGCCTTACATCCGTCTTCCGGCTCCTGCGTCCTCAAACAGTAGTGCGCATCACGTTTTGCGTCTTTGGGTGAAACCCATTTTTTGAACTCCACTTCATCTCCGCTGGTCCAGTGCGAGGAGTTGCCTTGCAGTCCGATCCACGTGAGCAGGAACGATTTCTGTACGATAATCTTACCTGTGAAAATACTTAATAACACTTACAGAAACGAGATCGCCGCCGTCGAAGTGCTTGCAGAAGGTTTGGCGTCGCCAAGCGTCACTCTGATACTGGTAGATCCAGTTAGGAGGGCATGTACGGTTTTGGCTGGCCAAAATCAATCCTAGAGCAACTGTCGTCGAGCGTGACGAGATTTGCTCGGCGCCGGTAAGCGACGAGGCGTGATCCAAACCGTGCCTACAGACACGGTCGCGTCGGGAACCCAAAGTAAGCCACACATCCTCGTATTATCGGTGTTGTTCGTAATAAAGTTAGTCGCAATTTTGTGTTTCACGAATAAACCGTTTGCAACGTAACGTGTTGTTCTGCAAAACCGCGTGACCATCGTGATCTACATCAGATACGACATTGGCGAGTACATCTAGCGGAGCTTCCATTTGAGCAACTTTTTTACAGAAATCCACCAATAAAAGTCATCTGAAAGAAAGGAAGGTAGCAAGAAGGAGACCAGCGCAAGCATCTTCAAGGGTGTCGACGCTAATCGAGTGTAATTGCGTTATAACGGCGCTCTTGATGACTTTCGCGTTCCGTTACCTGACGCTTCGGTTGTTGATTTCAACATCACCCTAAAGACCATTTTTGGCTGTGCTTCTGCTTCTACTGTAGCTTCTACATATTTTCATATGTAATGCTTATCTCCAGTTCACGCTTTAGGTGTTTAGAAGCGTTTTCAAGGGCTTAAATTGCTTTATTTTCTGCCTGTTGCACCCTCGATGAACTTCGCGTTCCACTCATTTGTTGCACCGATTGCCTCCTCTCACCCATCACCTCTCCTCGCCCCGCCTCTTCCTCTCCAGTTCGCATATGTTACCGCCGCGTCCCGCGCGGACTTTTGCTCATATCACGCGCGAATTTACACATTTCGAATTTAGCGTTACTTTCAGCACAGCGAAATTGCGATGTCCGACCAAAAACGATCGATTCTGGGAGCTCGCGCTATGGGTGAACCTGTAAGTTTTTGGTTTTTGGCTTTGATTTTAAATTTCGACGTTTAGACGCCATCGAGAAAACGCAAATCCGGGACTTCGGGGACGCCGAAAACCCCAAAACGCCGTGGATTGGATTCTTCTCTTTTGGATGGGAACGTTTCTTTCAGGGCGAAACGGGATCGCCCGCTTTTGGACGAAGTTTCCAACTTTTCCATGACGCCTGAAGCCAATAGATCGCTGTTTCCGCCCCTAACCATGACTCCAGAAGGCAACAATTCGATTTTTGGGAAGTCGATGGATATGACGGTGGATGAGGTAAGGTGAAGCTAGAATCTTGTAAGCTAATGGGTGCGTTTAGAATGATGGGATAATCCTGGACAGCCCTAAGGTGAACGTGCTTCACGACATTCTGGAAGTCGAGGAAACGTCCCGTCCTTCTTCCGCTGCTGCCGCTGGATTTGCTGTAAGATTACGCTTAAATGTGAGCCATTTTTTGAGATTTTCATATTGCAGAATCTGACCAACATGTCGCAGCTAGATTTGGACCTGTACAGCGTTGCAGAGCCCCAATTCGCCGTAATTCCTGAGGCTTCACAAGAATCGTGTATTAGCAACGACGAGAATTCGAGGGATTCTGGCAAAAGCGCCTTTTTGGGTTTCCTTAGCCCTAGAAACGCTACCTCAAGATGCGGACCTAAGGACCCAAACACGCCTCTCCTCTCTCCTGGAATAAGAGATGCTTCTTCGACCTGTGGTACACCTAAACCGTCAACCCAGGATGTCAACGTCGCCTACAAGGGCTACACGCCTATCGCTGAGGTAAGCATGCTTTTGTCACCAATATTTTGGCTATTTTTGTCCTTTTCAGACCCGGAAAATGTTCAACAAGGTCGTGAACAATGTGAATCTCAACTCGACAATGATTGGAGAGTTTAATGACAAGTAGGCCTCGCTTTCCTCATGGTTATACCCAAAATTACGTTTAGATTGGACGAAATCTCCTTTCTGCACCACGAAATGGCCCTAAACGAGGAAAGCCGCCTCAAAGCCGACCTGGAAAAGGCTCAAAACGGACTTGAGAAGATGAAGGCCGAAACTGAGCGTTTGGCAAACCAAATTTTGACCCTTGAAGCCGAAAAGAAGGACATGAAGGACCAGAAAAGCGCCTCGGAAATGGCGGCAGAGATCGCTGAGAAGGCTCTGGCTGCCCAGCTTCCTAAAATTATGCAAGAGGTCGTCAAACTTGGGACTGATAATAAGAAGAACGAGGAAGGAAATCTGGCCCTAGGAGCCATTGAAGCCTTCAAGGAGAAGGTCATCGTCTCAATCGACTTGCTGAGGTCGGATGTGGCTAAAAAAGAAGCCGCAATGAGAGAGAATAGTGAAGACATCGAGGCGCGTTTCAAGGCTGAGGCCGAAAATGAGCGCTTGAAGGTCCAAATCGCGGCTTTGGAGGCTGAGAGGCAGACAATTCAGGACGAAAAGACCGACAGTAAGATGGTGGCTAAGGCGAATTTCGACGAGCTCAAGAGCGCCATGGCTGGGATGACCGCGATGGTCCAGAAAATGGCCGAAGATAACGAAAAGCTCAAGGCTGAAAGGGCCACAGAAGTCAAGGACTCGTCGGAAGACGATAAGGCTGGCCTGGCAGCTCTTATCACCAAAATCAGAGCCGAAATGGATCAACTGAAGGAAGAGAAGGCGGCTTTGGAGGCGAACAAGAAGGCAATCGCGGAGGAAGAGCGGAATGGATTCCTGGCCATTATTAAGAAGATTGAGGAGGAGAACGAGCGGCTGAAGGCGGAGAAGGTGGCGATGGAGGCAGAGCATAAGGAAACTGAAAAAAAGGAGCGGGTTGGGATGGAGGAGCTGTGGAACGCGCTTCTGAAGCTTAAGGAGGAGGTAAGCGTTTCGCACAACCGCTCAGGGCAGAAATCGCGGTTTAAAATAAGGCCAGCGGGTCACTCAGACAGCGCTTTGTCTAGAATCAGTCTTGGGTGTTAAAAATGTATACACCGGAAAGGTTGACAATCCAATCAAATACCCTAAGAGTAACGATTGGTTAATTAAGTGGTTCAAGGCGCGTTTGTCACACACATGGTCATGGGATCAATTCCTCCCACAGGCCTAAATTTAATTCTTAACCGTTGACTGCTTTTATGACCTATTTTGTCACTTTTCACGTCTTCTTTTCCAGGCCGCCGCTTTCCCAGACCTTGCCAAGCAATGTGCTGAGCTAGTGAAGAACCTAACCACCACTGCTACTGCAATCGCTTCTGCTCCCGCTCCAGAAGCTCCCAAAGACGACTCAGAGCTTACAAAGAAGCTCGAGACCCTCACGGACGAGCTTGATCAGCTTGATGAAGAGAAGTCATCGCTCATCACCCAGCTTCTCGAAGCTCGTCGTCAGATGCTCTCGCTTCAGTGTCGTTATGGACTTGTGACGAAGAAAGCTGCGATCAAGGAACTAGGAGATAACAAGTTCAAGCCACCAAACTGCATATTTTCTACTACTCAGGTTAAACAGATTAAGCAGTGGATTAAGGATAACGATGAAGAGGCGTTGACCAATGTCACGGCTAGTGTTTTAGAGCCTGTCACACCTGGGTAAGCGATCCCTTATTTCGCTTTAAAATTGACGTTTTGTGATTTTAGGCGAGCCACCCGAGCGAGGGCTTCCCGTTCTATGCGAGGATCTGCGGACTCGTGATCTCATGAGACAAATTATGTGCATTTATGGAATACTGTAATATGTTTTAATCTTTCTTAATTTGAACCAAACGCATAAACAATAGAAGCGATAAGCAGGACGGCACTGATGACTTCATTCGGGACTGAAATTATACTAGGAATGATTGAAATTTTTCGGAGATGAGCGTTTTACCTCCTCCTCTTGTAGTAGTCGTGGTGCTCATGGTTGTGACTTCACCAGAGGGAGTTCCACAAGATGGAGGTGCCACAGTCGGAAGAGGAGTCTCAGCCTCAAGTCGCCACTCGATATCCAATGTCTTATTGTCATTTACAACTGGAGTGTAGACAAACTTCAACTCCTTTGGCTGACGAAAGCTTATCTCGCTGACCAAATTCATGTCGAAACTCCTAAAAATGAATCTTGATAGCCTCGCTTGGAATAACCAAGACTTACGTCAGGCTGCCTTTAGCGTTATTGTTGAAATCCAGCTTCAGGTCCAGCTTTGAATCGAGCGTTGGGACGCTAAGGTGGATAGGAAGAGGCACGGGTTTGGGTTTTGTCTCATTACTCTTGCCAACAGTGATAGTATAGGTGAGAAGAGCGCTGTTGAAGATGGGGTTGTTAATGACGTTGCCACGGCTGGGTACGTTTTCAACCAAGGTCCTGGAGATTTCGCAAGTTCCAGGGGTAGCGCTAGGGTCTAAAATGCCTTCTTTAGCTTTATTGGATCTACAGCACTAACCGGAAGAAATTTTGACAGCTTCAGTAGCTGTAGTGCCAGCCTTGACGGGTACGACGGTGATGACAGAGCGGACAAGGTCGTTGACGTCGCTTTGGGATCTAAGAAGAAACATAAGATGAGATTTAGGAATTGAGGGTTTTACCTGACAGTGAACGGCTCCAAAGCTGCGGTTTTCTGAGGATAGTAGGAAGGTGTCGTAAAGGTAAGACCGTCGGCTGGAAACTGAAAAGACAAAATTAGGCACCCAATAGCCTAAGAATTTTCAGTTTCAACACATTCAGTTTGAGTGAATTTTGAACTTAGGTTGTCTAAGAGACCTTTTTCTAGCTAGTCAGCTATCCTTCGTGTGTGTACGTGGCCCTTCCCCTATAGGCTAATTAAATGAATGTCAAGCTAAGGGTAGAGACGGCTGGACTCATTTCAAAATCCATTTTCGAGTTGAGCTGACGTCTTTCCTTACACATCTCTCAAGCCACTGTTTGCTCAAGGCATTTTCACCCATCCCCGAGCTACATTTGAAGAATAATTTTAGGGTTATTGTTTGCTTAGCAAAATGAATCGTAAATGGCGTCTTTTCTCTCTTTCGCATATTTTGCTCTTAAGGAAATTCTTAGATATGTGCCAATACACAAATTGGCAACCTTTTAAAGAAACCATCTTAACTTGAAAGTTCTCATTCTACATGTGTGTCTTAGACCACAGTGAGTCACAAATCTACTTATTTAAACGTCTCAAAACGCTTGTTTGCTAAGCGCTTACTTAGTCTAGACGGATTTTGAGTTTATGACTCTGGGACAAACAGAAAAAGCGGCTGCATTCTCGACGATTTTAGGTCTTAGGCTTAGACCATTTCAGGCCTTTCAAGAAACTTACGTTCTTTTTTTCCAGTTCGACCTTAACCTTAGGACACACCGACTTGTCTCCGAGGTTCGTAGGAGTCAATATCACCGCCGGGCAGTCGCTGCTTGCAGTCACCGTATCGCCGTCCTTCCCGTGATGAACGTTTCCATGGACCTTTAGTGCATCATCAATTGTCGATCTACAGTTCTCTAAATCACAATTAGTCGTATATCTAGAGCTAAATAGCCAACTCACCCAAGGTCTTGTTAGCGACAAAGTAGAAAATTGTGTCTCTCCACTCAGGATCCACCGACGTTTTGTTCTCGTACATGTCCGGTGGATAGGTTAGCATCAGACGACCGCCCTTAGGACAGTATTTACCCAAGCGGTGGTTGTAGGTGTGTCCAAAAGTGTCTTTCACAGTGGTTAAGCCGGAGTCACTTTTTAGAGTCAATTCATTGTAATTGTTGTAGGCCGTAGGATCAGCTACAGCGATATAGACACAAAAAGGCTCACTAATTAGGATAAAGGGACATTATTACTGGCGAAAAAGAAAAATGGAAGTTCAGGAACAGCGCTCACTTGAGGAGCAAGAGACAGGACGAAGAACGTCAGGCAGAAAACCCTGGCTACAGTATCCAACATGGCTATGACGAGAACCGAAGCTTCGAAGCACTAAAAAGTCGTCGTATTTGAGCCGCGCTTTTAACGCATTGAAAATCAAACAGTTTTATGATTGGGGGAGGAGGGTTTGTTGAATTTATGATTTAGGCAAGAAATACGCGAAGTGATGTTTCATGGATAAACAGAACGGGTGAGTAGGAAGAGGGGATTAGGGAGAATCTGCGGGGGAAGAAAGAAGGGCTGGAGACAGAAAATATGATGGACAAACAAGGACTTTTGAAAATAGTGCAAATTCGAGCCGTTCGAGAATTTTCGTAAATGTGGGTTTAAGAAGAAGAGTCTGCAGACTTATAAAAAGAACAGATGAGTCACACAGCGTTTCACAAGATTTCTCTGGAAGTTACAAATGGCTTATACGGCCACGAGTTGTGCGGCGTGCAGCGACGGATGCGGCTGCGGCGTGCGGCAGCGTTTTTGCCGAAAGTGGCCACGAGTTTGTGGGGCTGCGGCGGCTGTGTGCGGTGACGGCGGATGCTGCGGCGTGCGGCGAAGAAACTTGTGGCCACCCATACGTGCGGCGCGAAATGCAAGCGGTAGATAAAGCGGCTTTCCCAGTCGAAAATTGAAGTGAAGACTTCTGAATGACGTTCCAGTGCGCCGCCGCCGCACGTGAAAACGCACACGACCGCCGCACGTAGCCGCACGCCGCAGCCGCACAATTCGTGGCCGGGATACCCACGAAGACGTTGCCGCACAACTCGTGGCCGTAGCATAAACAAAGTCGACCTTGTAAACCTCCTGTGCAGTTACCGTAAAAATAGTATCTTGTTTGCCTGAGTCAATATACTGAAGTCTGCTTAGTACTTTTGAGCGTCTCTTATTTGAGTCCCGTTTTTGAACAATTTTTAAGGACGATTAAATGTCACAGAACTGTGTAACCTTAGCTATTACGTCACCTTAGGTTTGACAGTTTTATTACCGACATGACGTTTTTGGCAATTCAGCTTTGAGCAAACAAGAATTGCAAACATATGATTAAAAAATATTTTCACAAAATCGGAATTTTTAAACAAATAAAATAAGCTCAAATTTTCAAAAAGCGGAAAAGGTGATGTTTCTTACGGTATTTAGAATGAATTTGCCAAGTGGAGTTTTAAATAAGACCACGCAGATGAATTTATCGTCTTCTCAATTGTCAATTTTTTCTAAGTTGCTTTGTTTTTTGTGTCAGGCGCCGTTTTCAGTAACTTTTGCGAGCAGTGATGTGTGCCGCCTAACGGTCCGTTTTTGGTAAATTTTCGAACTAAGGTCGAACTAAGGTAAGTTTCTAACTAAGGTCTCCATCGTGCAACTACAATGGACTACCTTTAACCCGATCCAGTGCCAAAGGCGCTGGTTTGTGTCTATTTTTGTTTACAAGGTCTATCGCACACGTTCTTAGTTTGATATGAATAACAAAATTAAAGTTGCGCAGGCGTTGCCATAGCCTTTGTCTCCTCAGATAACCAAACCCACAGCAAATTAGTTCGCATTGCTCAGATTTGCAGCTTGAATCAGACCAAAATGGAATTCCCCTGGAATGCTCCATTTTTGGCGGATGCGGCGGCGTTTTGGCGGATGCTGCAGCGACCGTCCTCGACGTCATTTTCGAACGCGTTTTCACTGTCTTTGAAGTCTTCCTTAAACCCTATTTCCTCTTCTTAGTCACTCGCAAATCCACCCCAGACATAAAGATCTGCCGAATCAGTTTTAAAGCCAGCTTTCTCTGCAATTTTACGTTCAGCATCTTACTTTTTGTTATCTTACGTCTTCTTGTATCAAGGCTAGATCTGCTTAGAAATTACTTTGTTGCTTCTATGCTTCCACCCTTCTATGCTCAGTATTTGTTCCAATTTGCTATGTGTCTCCTTTGCACCCAACTTCAGTTCTCTCTGCTGATGCTTATCTACGCTTCTTACAAGATTAGTCATCCACAAAAAGAACTGAATTTTCGCTTTTTTGGTTCACGTCTTAATGGTTTACGTCTTAACGTCTTAATGGTCACTTATGATGCATAAGTTATGAATGCTACGATTTCAAGTCAAGTTCTCGAAAAGTGTTTTGTTATTTTCCCTTGGAATGTATCGCCAAGCGAAGCGACGTCATCGAGCCGGACGCACGGAAGGACGTCCAGTTCGTCTTCTAATTTGTCCAGCTCGTCGAGCGGCTGGAGCGAAGGCACAGAGTCGGACTCCGAGAGCGACAGCGGCAGCGAAGATTCAAATAGGGAGCGCGCGCGATAGCCGCGTCGAGACCAGGCGATTTAGGCGACGGTCGCCGAAGAAAGCGGCGCGAATTACTTGTTGTTGTTGAACGTCGGTGTGACGTTTTTGTTATTAACGCGAATAAACCAATCGTTTTCGTGTGTCGTCGTTTGGGATTCAACACCGCGTGGCCGTCATATCTAAGAGATACTATGTACGTTGGCGAGCAACCCAGTGAAGCATCGTTTTGTGTGTGTGTGAATAAAAAACTGTTCAACGTCTCTCTTGGACATGAGTGGAGATGGAACCCGCCCGAAACTCGGGTTTTGTCATCCTTAGACACGGCTAACTTAAGAAGGGATTTAATGTTTGTGATTGAAGCCTATTAGACCAAATTGCCACCGAGAAAAAACGCTTTGTTTTGCTCATTTTCCATTTTTCAAACATTTCAGACTTGTCGAAGCTATGACAGAATCCCACTTGAATGTTACCGTTTTTGCTCTCACCGTCTTTGACGTCCTCTTGGAGCCCTATTTTCTATTCTTAGTCATCCGTAAATCCAGTCCTGGAATGAGGATCTACGGCCGTTTTCTCATAGCCTGTTCTGTGTGTAACTCCATGTCCAGCATCGCATTCTCCATTGCCTCTCCAGTGGTTTCCTTCTCTGATCACAAATTTTGTGTTGTGAGCTCTACCTTTCCGCCTATCTATATCTGGATTCTGTGGCAAGTGGCGTTCACGTTTACCGTGATCCAGTTGCAGCTCTCTCTTCTAATGCTGATCTATGCTTCTTACGAGATCAGCCATCCGTTCGGAGGTCTTGACTTTAGATCTAAATGGTTCTGGGTATCCCTGCCCATCTTTATCCTAGCTCCAGCCATAGCATATGTCACATCTAATTACATAGCTATAATCACCTTGGAATGCTACGACATGTCATTTCACGGTTCTGGCTTGGGCATAATGCTATTCCTTTTCGTCTACGGCTTTTTCTACTCTTCCATCTCAGCGCTGGCAATTCTCAAAATTCGAAGATTCTCTACTAAATCAGCTTCTAAGATGTCCGCAAGCACTTTTAAGCTGATCAACAATGTCGTCAAGAATTTTTTGATCACTTCTGGAATTGTCGCCGTGTTAATTTCGACTCCAGTGATTACAGCTGTCACTCTAAATCTCCTTTCGCTACCTGAAGCTTCTTCCTTAGCTTTCAGCATTGCTCTAAAGACCATCTCTAGCTACGCTTCTGTTTCTACCTCAGCCTCTATCTTCATATTCACTTCTTATCGTCAGTTTACGCTTCAGATGTTGAGAAGAGTTTTGAGATTTAAAGAGCAAGAGATCAGTGAGTCAACGGCGATGTTTTCTATTACGTCTGTGCATCCTAAAAACTGTGTGGAACTAGAGAGAAGTTGAATGATATTTAAGGCGTTGAATGCAGTCAAATGTGATCTGAATAAACTGATAAAATTGGCTCTATTTACAATAAGCGTTACAAAAGACATCAAACAAGTGAAATGGTCATAGCTGCTTATTTTTGATACACGCTAAAATGGATTTATGAAGACTAAGATCACAATGTAGTCTTTTTAAGTCAGCCTCAGGTCCACACTGTCTTTTGGATGTACAGAGGTAGAAAATAGCATGGTCTTTACAGGCTTCTCCTCTTCCTTAAGCCTCAAAGCCTTTCTTAACATTTTGAGCGTGAACTGACGATAAGAAGTGAATATAAAGATAGAGGCTGTGGTAGAAACTGAAGCGTAGCTAGTGATGGTCTTTAGGGCTATGCCGAAAACAAATGAAGAGGCGTCAGATAAGGAAAGAAGGCTCAGAGCGATAGCCGTGACCACTGGGGTCGAAATTAGAACTGCGACGATTCCAGAACTAATTAGGAAATTCTTGACGACGTTTTTGATCAACTTAAGGGTGCCTGTGGACATCTGAGGAGCTGTTTTAGTAGAGAATCTACGGATTTTGAGAATAGCGAGAGATGAAATGGACGAGTAGAGAAAAGCGTAACCACACAGGAACAGCATGATACCTAAGCCAGGTCCGTCATATGACATGTCATAGCATTCCAACGTCACTATGGCTACGTAGTTAGACGTGGAATAGGCAACGGAAGGAGCTAGGATAAAAACAGGTAAGAATGCCCAGAGCCATTTAGATCTAAGGTTAAGACCTTGCAAGGGATGGCTGATCTCATAAGAAGCGTAGATCAGCATCAGGAGCGAAAGTTGAAGCTGGGTCATACAAAAGGCTGTAGCTACTTGCCAGAAAATCCAAACATAGATAGGAGGGAGTGTAGAGCTTTTGACACAAAACTTGTGGTCTAAGAAGGAGACCACTGGTGAAGCCAAAGAGAAAGTGATGCTCGATATCGAGTTGCACAGAGAACAGGCTATGAGGAATCGTCGGTAGATTCTCATGGCTGGAGTAGATTTGCGGATGACTAGAAATAGAAAATAGGGTTCAAGGATCACATCAAGAGCCGTGAGGGTAAAGACGGTAACGTTAAAGTGGGATTCTGCCATAGCCTGTAAAATTGAATTGTTAAAGCGTAAGAAAGTTGAGAAGTTTTGTTTGTATTGCAATTATGGGTGATTGAAGCACGTGAAAACGGGCAAACATCGAAAAATGGTGCAAGGGAAATGGCCGAAAAGAGGAAAACAAATTAAGAAGTTTGATTTGATTCTAAGGTAGGACAACGACTATACTAAGAAATGCAAGGCGTTTTGATAAAATGGAGGTCTGAACCGCAGTTCTTAGCTGAATAATCATGACTGAAGGTCGCATTCTAAGACTTTGTTCCGTTAATTAGCTCAGCCGTTGTAGCTTGTTTACCTGTTTTCAATTTTTTGTTTTTTGACAGTCTTGACGTCTTCTTAGCTTCAAAATTGCGATTGGCCTATCCCTCTATTAAATAAAGGAGAACGATCCAGTCATGTCCGTCCGTCACGAAATCGTGTCGCTCCCTGGTTTGTGAGGGGAGGTGTACGGTAGTTTTCCGATTGTTGTTTGTCGCACTTTCGCGCGTGGCGAGCGACGTGGTGTTTTTGAGCGCCAGTGTATGAGCAACGCAGAGAATTTTGAGGCAGCAAACGCGATTTCACGGAAGCGCTTGAGCTAAAAAGGCTCTACAACCCGAAAATCGCGCCAGCGAGGCCGCAGCGCCGAGATTGTCGCCAAATAAATATTGTGAGGTGCGGAGCGCCGAACTGTTTTGAATTAAGAAATCAACTCTGGCGCAATAACGCGCACGGCCCCATATAATTACTCATAATTGCCATACAAACACAACGTTTTGTGGTGTTTTGTTCAAGAGAATCACTAGTAATTGTCACGAAAACATCACAAAGCCAGAGAACAAAAACGAATCCCGGACAAAACAGCTAAAAAAATGCCGAAAACGTCCAATACGTAAAAGGCTGCACCGCTCCGCTTTCTGTCAAACCTCATTTTCACTTTTCCTGTAGACTCCTTCTCTGCGGAGCAGAGAAGGACTATCGTCATTCCTAACCTCTCATTTCGTCTCACCCTCCTTCAACACAACTCACAACTCTTTGTCTCGAACCATCTCAAAAGACTTACACAATTTCCCCAAACTATCTAGGACTGATGATAAAATCCACAAGAGAGGCGCCAGAGTCGTTGTCAGAAAAGTTGAAAGTAAGGGTTCAGTTGGATGATCCAGAGGAGGACAGAAAGGCGCTGTCGGACAAAAGAGCCAAAAAAACAGCCAAAATCAAAACAGCCAACGAAGAGACAGCCAAAGACAAAAGAGCCAAAATCAGAATATTTAAAACAGCCAAAGAGTTTAATGTTGAGCTTCTTTTCAAACAGCGGGGATAGTAGGCTGGGGCTGCCCTCCTGGAACATCTTAGGCTTAGGCTTGGACATTTTTCAATGTGGTTTTTGCGGCGAAGCCGCCTGGCACCGGGGATAGTAGGCTGTGGTCGACAGTTTCAAAGATAGCGGTGTGTGCAGGCTGGGGTTTTTTTGGCTGTTTCGTCGTTGGCTGTTTTGTCGTTGGTTGTTTTGATTTTTGGCTGTTTCGTCGTTGGCTGTTTTGTCGTTGGTTGTTTTGATTTTTGGCTGTTTTGTCGTTGGCTATTTTTTGGCTCTTCTCATTTTGGCTCTTCTGTCCGGGAACCGACAGAAAGGATATGTAAAAGGCAGAAGTGATCATGAGTGGCCCACACAAGACAGTTTAGTGGTGGTTGGTGTGAGATTGCTGGAAGTTGAGGTTAGAATAGCTCTACAGGAGAAGCGAAGAAAGCCACAGGAGATGGTGTGGGTGTGAGAGTTGTGAGTGAGCTTTAAGAATGGAGTGAGAAGTGAGAAGTCCACAGGAGAAAGACAGAAAGGTTCCACAGGAAAAATGAGATGAACCAGAGGGTTGACCGACCGGTCCGATGTTTATGGTGTTGTTAGAAATGACAGGCCTCTGTGGACGTGAGTGTCTGGGAACGGGTTAGTTGTCTGGAACGGGGTTTAGTGAGGTGAGATGACTAAATGAAAGTGTTTAGGTGGGTTTTAAAGATGTGAAGATTGAAAAGAGCAGAATGGCCAAAACGACGGTGGCCGAAGTCCATCCTAGGCGAAGAGCCAACGTAGTTGGCGATTCGGCTAGTTCTCTTTCAAATCAGTTTCTCAGATGTGAACAGACACTATCAAGCTGATCAACACTGAGTCTTCTCTCCTTGCCTGAAGGCTCAAGACATCTATTTAATAGATTAGAGTCTCGCTCGTTAATCGGAATAAACCAGACAAATCGATCCACCAACTAAGAACGGTCTGCACCACCATCCACCGAATCAAGAAGGAGCTTTCAATCGTCAGTGCTTACAGTGTCCGGACCGGGTGAGTTTTCCCGTGTTAATTCAAATGAAGCTGCAGGCTCCACTCTTGGTGGTGCCATTCCGTTTCCCAAAAGATCATTAGATATTCTCTATTTATTAGATATTACACTTTTGTTCCTCTTATCGTCAGTGTACGTTTCAGTTGCTTGAGAAGCTTTTGAGGCTTAAACAAAAAGAGGGACGTGAATTGTCGGTGATGTTTTCTACAACGTCTGTGCAGCCGTCAACGTGAGAAGGAGTTCAATAATGTCTAATGCTTTGAATGCCGTAAAATGTGGTTCAGTTAAATCAATAAAATTGACTTTATTTTGAAAGACACAGAACAAAATCACGAACCCAAAACAGCAGAGAGAGAAAAACGTGAGTAGAGGAAAACATGAACATAGGGAAAAAACGTGATGCTTACGCCAGGATATGAGCCACGAAATGACGTACAACAAATGAAAGATTTTGACCAAAGTTTCAGTGGTTGTTGGGGTTCAATTTACTTATGCCTAGTTTTCTTAGACCACGACACCACGAGTTGGTTTTGCTATCCACAGAGACCACTGACGCGCACATCCTTTCGGCACGAACACATCCTCTTCGCGATTCTTAAAGTGTATTTTCGATAAGGAGCAAAAATGAATATAGATGCTATCGTGGACACTGTGACATAGACCGCAACTGTCCTCACAGTAATGCTAAACACAAGCGAAGACAAGCCGGGAAATGCAGGATTTCTGCTACCACTGCCACAAAAACTGGACCTGACACAAAGAAGAAAACATTGCTACAGTAATCAGAAAATTCTTTACGACTGTGTTTACCAGTTTTATGGTAGCTTGAGAGACCTGCTCAGAAGGTTTGGACACGATTTTACGTATTCTAAAAACTGAATAGGCTGCCAGACACTGTAGCTTGCAGAGTAGAGAAAAAGGAAAATTGTAAGAGGCAAGCCAGAGCCACTAGGTGAGAAATTATAGTATAGCCAGAGCCACTAGGTGAGAAATTATAGTATTCGTAGGTGACTCTGGCTTTGTAGTTACAGGCGACATAGCCAAAAGCTGGGCCTAGGATAAAGACAAGTGAGAAGAGCCAGAGCCACTTAGATTTTAGGTTTAAGCCTTTAATAGGATGAGTAATCTCGTAGGACGCATATATGACCATTAAGAGAGAGAACTGCAGCTGAATAGCCAGAAAGGACATCTCAAATTGCCATAAAAACCAGGCGTAGATTGGTGAGAGCGTAGAACTGACTATGAAGAGATAAGACTGGGTGAGGAACATGGTAGGGGAATCCACGAAGAAGGAAATACTGAAGATGAAGTTGGAGAGGGAGATGAGGATGAGGAAGACGCGGTAGATCCTCATTCCAGGGCTGGATTTGCGGATGATTAAGAACAGGAAATAGGGTTCGAGGACCACGTCGATGGATGCGAATATAATGATCACGACGTTTAGGTGGGTCGGCGTCATAGCAACATAGAATTGCAAAGAATCGCAAAGAAAGAAAATAGAAAGAAGAAAATAGGAAAAACGGGAAAAAATAGATTTAATCCTTGGCTAGACTTTGAAAAGTACACGATGTTTGGTTCTTAGGAAGGGTTTTGTTTTTTGAAAGTGTTTCAACAATATGGATTTAGGTAGTGGCGGTCATATAAATAAGGCACCTGGTCCCAAAATCTTATTTTGCTCGGTGTACTGAAATAGAAAATGGAACAAATGAAATGGAACATAACGTGCAATTCGCTTCAGTCCCTCTGGACAATTCCCCTGGAGCTGCAAAACAAAGTTTGACGTGTTGTGCATTCAGGGCTCTTCGATTGCCCGAATTTCCATAAATCTTATGCCCTTGTCCTCAATAAATCTACGGTTGCATGATGCCCTAAAAGACGTATTTAAACAGCCACTTTCAAAACAAAGATTTACTAAGCGGTCGAGGCAGCAGTGACATCAGTCTTCAACACGGTTCCTGACTTCGCCGCCTTGGTCCCTGACTTGACCATGATCCCCGACTTCGCGGTCTTCCTCGGCCTCTTCTTGGCTTCGACGCTCGCCGTCTTCCGCTTCTTCTTCTTCTCGAGCTCCACGCTCGTCGTGGGGCACGTCAAGGCGGTCAGCTTCTGTCCCAGGAAGGCGAATGGCGGCGTTTGCGTCTTCGTTACTTCCGATTCGCATGTCAGAGCCGAGGGCTGGAATTGGTTGAAATAAGCTCAAAGTAAAGCGATTTTATAAGATTTTGGCACCCGAGAAATCACGCATTTCCCAATTATTGTCAAATGTCTCAAAAAATTGCCAACATCCGGTCGATTAGGTGAGCTTTAAAAGTGCGAGAAATTGCATGTGGAGCGGAATCAACCCCCAATGAAGCATAAAAATTGTTCGCAAATGACTGTATTTTTGGTTGTGCAAGAAGCGAGGAAAAGCAGCCAATCGAACACAATTTATGAGCCAAAATAGCGCTTTAAACAGCCTAAAAATGGAGCATCAAAGACCTAGATTCCGCACTCATGAAATCGCGAAAGTCGAAGTCCTTGAAAAGCACAGATTCGGTTCCAAAAGGCACAGAGAAACCTTGGAAATTGGCTACATTTGAAGCCGAAAATGTGAGCGAGAAATGACTAAAAAACGCTGATGAATGACGGAAAACACAAGCAGAAAAAAGCAGTCAGGGACACCGAAACAAAGCAGCGAAATTCGTAAATCAGATCGTCCGTCGGTGCTTTTGAAATTATCGCAAAAAACGTCCAAAAGCACCACGTTTCTGTCACGTCGCTGGCCCAAAACTCGTGCTTTTCATACTAATCGGGCGCTGGACCGAGTGGGCGACGTATCTCGTATGTGTTCTCTGCGGGACGCGAAACGGCCGAAATAAGCATCTCTTAGAACGCTTATTTATCAACTTTCGAACCGTCGTTTCTAGCAACTCTGAAGATCCGAATTCATGCCTTAATGACGTTCTTGAAACCCCAAAAGAACATAAATATAAAGCGAAAAAATGACTCACTCACCTGTTGCTTGGGGGCCTTCTTGGGGGCGGCGGAACCGAGGGTCCCGTCGTCCCAGGAGTCGATGGTGGTCGGATTGGAGCCCTCGTCGCTGGACTGCGCGTGGTTGAGGGTCAAGTCCATAGTGTGCTCGACCTTCGGCTTCGGCGAGTCCTCGCTCACGAGCTCTCTCTGGTTCCCCTCTTCCGCCTCCTCGCGGCTTCGGATTTCGCGGCTCCGCGTCGAAGAGCGCGTCAGGCGGCTTTTCGCGGTCAGGATCTGAAGATGGAAATAGGAACAGATGCGGAGAGTTAAGAGGGAGCAGATTACCGAAGCGGTGCGCGGACTCACCCCATGGAGTTGGAGCTTTCGTCGGGGCGACGGCCGGGCGTCGGCGGCTTCTTGATGGTGCAAGCGAAGGCGGAAATCGCGAAGGAGAGCAGCAGGGCGAGCGGGAGCAGCCGGAGCAGGAAAGAAGATGGATTCGCGGGCTCTTCGTAACTAGGAAACATCCGACGACTTTGAAGGTCGCTGGGAGAGAGACGACCGCTTCTTGGAAGCGTAAAAGGGGGAAATGAGAGGAGGGTGTCTTGGAAGAGCCAGTCTGGAGTGGTTATTTGGTACTGTAGATGTCTGGAGTTGGAGCAAAAACAGACGGCTTCATACTAAAAATTTAATTTCTTTGATGACCGGTCCGAATTGGGCTGTCAAGATGACTGTGCTGTGGTTATGACTAATTGTTCAACGATATTTTTGTGGTCAGCAAACACCTGAGCCTACAACAAAGAATCAAATAGGATGAGCCATTAGCCATATATTTGTTGTAATGCTTCTCATTTTACGCATTTAATCTCTGGCTAATATAATTCTTAGCGTGTTAGGGAGCGACCGCGCCGACTGATCCGGGCTGCTGAGAATGAAGCCTACGTGAGAAGGCCGCCAGCCGCGTCTACGAGACACCATGGATGTCTGAGGAAGGTCGGCAGAAATCACGAAAGTGCCTCTGCACCAGTGGGAAACGCCTGGAAACGTGTGGCAGCGCATCCACATTGACTTTTGTGGCCCTCTGCACAGCAGCATGTGGCTGGTTATCGTGGATGCCAAAAGCAAATGGCCTGAAGTCGTTCGAATGAAATCGATGACCACCAGATGCACCATAAAAGCACTGCAGGACGTGTTCCCGACGTTCGGAATCCTATAACAAATAGTCTCGGACAACGGGCCACAGTTTATAAGCTCTGAGTTCTTAGATTTCTGCTCTTTGAACGGAATTAAGCACTTGCGAACTGCGCCCTATCACCCACAATCTAACGGTGAAGCGGAACGGTTTGTCCAAACGTTCAAGAAGGCGCTAGCCAAAAACGTAAAGGACCGCTCCGTCGATGACTCTGTTCACCAGTTGCTCGTTGACTACCGTTCCATGCCGCACGCCGCGATCCAGAAATCGCCAGCGAAAGCCATGTTCGGCCGACGATTGCGTACCAAGGTCACAATGACTGGAAATCTAACGGTTCTCACCTATCGAGACCGGATGCAGGCCCAGTTTGATCAACACACAACGAAAAAGTCGTTTCAAGCAGGCGACGATGTGTGGCTTCGAAGCTACGTTCCGAGTGATGAGAAGTGGATTGCCGGAAGAGTGATCCACCTCTTCGGAAACGTCATGTGTGCGATCCAAACGGTCCACGGAACACTGCGACGTCATTTCAACCAAATGCAACACAGAGTGCATTCCAAATACTCGAGTGCAGAGGCAGGAAGTCACGGCCAGGCAGAGAACACTCGCCAAGAACCAAATTCCGTTCCACAACCTGCCCGAGTTCCGAGAATCACTACTCCAGTTCCACAAGTGAGAGAGCGTCCTCAGAGGAAGCGGAAAGCTCCCGAGAGATATTCTCCAACACCACCGCTTCGCAAGACCCGTACCGTCCGAATGATCGGGACGATCGAGGCGGGGGAGAAGTCATTTCGAGACGGGCGACGGGTGGTCTTGTCTCAGACGCGTACAAATCAGACTCAGACGTCTCATACAGCTAATAAGCCAAAGTCCAAAGTCCATAAAAGGGGGAGCAGTGAGGCGACCGGCGGAACGATGAATCCACCGAGTGTGATCGTCTACGCCAGAGGACCCCCCCCCCCCCCAAGGACAACGACGCGGTCAACGCCGAAAGGATCGTCGCCGCGGAGGACACAACGGCCGTGGAAGCTACGGAAACCATGCCGGAGGAGCCCCAGGAAACACCCGGCCGTCAGGCGCCGCTCAGAAGCGTCCACTCGCCGAAGGAGTGCATCGTAGGGACGAATCCGTCAAAGAAGCCTCGCCGGACACTACGGAACCTCCGAAACCAAAGAAGCCTTCGCTTCGGGAGCAAGTGGAAGCGCAAGGCGCCGTCCTGAAGCAAGTGGCCGACACGCTGGACGTCCTCCGTCAAGCACTTCCGCAGCCGGCGCTCCTCCCGTCGGACCAGTTGGTTGCGCTGCGAATTTATACCGCTGCCCCAGAAGCATTCAGCGGCTGCCCGCCCTTCCGCTCCAGTCGAGGAAGCGGACCCCGCGAAGTCCGAGGAACCCTCAACTGCCGTCACTCTGGATTAGGGCCTTGCCCCAATGTGTTAATAAATATGGCTCCCTTTTTGTTGTACGCATTGGATGGAACCTAGCCTTCGGGCTCATCTGACGGAGGAGGGAGATGAGAGAACGAGAAGTTGCCGAGTCAACTCAGCGAAAGCTCGAAATTTTGAGGTAGAGTCCACTTCGGTAGCTCTCATAAAAAACGGAGGTTGGGAGACGTACCCGGACAAACGAAACTGGGGAACTCCACCCTTTGGAGGTATATAGAATTTTTAGGGAAGTTACGATTTGGGGGAGATGTTAAGGAGCGACCGCGCCGATCGATCCGGGCTGCTGAGAACGAAGCCTACGTGAGAAGGCCGCCAGCCGCGTCTACGAGACACCACGGATGTCTGAGGAAGGTCGGCCGGGCTCCATATAAGGCCACCACGAGTGTCACTAGTCGATCCCTACGGGACGTGTTCGGTTGTGTCAATAAATCGTACTTCCCGCGATCTGCTAGTGTGCCACGACTCAACATAGCGTTGTTTATTTCGTGATGTCTCCTTGCTCTCAGAAAGAACCTTAGACTCATGAAGGACGAATTGAGCCATAGGGCCAACGCGATCAGCATCAAAATAGGATTATTCGGATTATTCACAATTCTCTCCTATTCTGACGACCCCTTGAAGGATCTTATCCACTCTGTGAATAGGCATGTGCCGTATTCCAAGTTCAACTCATTCGATTGGTATCGCGTTTACAGCCGAGGAATGAGAGGTGTCGTCGTTAAGCAAGTCCAAGGACTGGGATTCGGACAAGTTCCTCGAGAAGTCAGAGTGTTATTTTAGATGCTTTGAGAAGAGGCGCGTTAACCGTGGTTTCCAATGTTGTGTCCTCCATTACTCTGCATCCATAATCGACACGTTATTTATGATCCTAAATACAACCCGTTATCATATTTCAGTCGCTCCCAATTCAGGTCGCGTGTTTGATGATCGTCTCCTCAAACTCGTCGATCGTTTCCTAAAATAGCCATCCTTAGCTACCGTATTCACCCTTTAGTCTTACCTTGGCTTCACCGTTCTTCGCCATCTTCCTGTAGCTCTGCAGGAGCTTCTCAAAGTTCGCGAAGACGCGGTCGTCCTTCAGGAACGGCTTAATATATCCCATGTTGTCGTTCATTATGCAGATGCTCTTCCCGGTCATCGGGAGCTGCGCGAGGCAAAACGCGAGGCACTCGGCGAGGATCACGCCGTCCCGCTTGCCCGTAGAGGCGTGGATGAAGCGCTGGCACACCTTCTCGATCAATGCGTCGACTTGGCGCTCTTTGATGATGAATTTCAGGAGGAATCTATAAGAATTGTGTGAGATCTCTAAGCTAAGATAGACTTGACTTACTCCATAACATTCTCAAACAACTTCACATGGTGGCGATCGATCCTAACCGTCAAACGAGAGATAATGTCCGGCAGGAAGTTGTAGAGGATGTTTGACTTTTGGGCTAATTCTGTGAAGAAGTTCCTAGCGATCTTGGCGATGTTGTGGTGGCGGTCGAAGATCCTTGGGGTCAAACCGGCCACGGTTCCTCTCGTCTTAAGCTGGTCGTTCAGGATAAGATGCGAGAGGACCAGCATCGCGGTTTCCCTCACGCCGTCATCAGAGTCCTCGGACCTGAAAATCACTCTTAGAAAGATTCTAAAGATCTTAACGCTTACAGCGAAAAGAGTGCCTCCGAATTCAGCTCGATGACGTTCGGAAATCTGTAGCACAAATCGGCCAGAACGAGTACCATGTTGTTGCGGCATCCGGCCGTTACCGTGGGCAAACAGTCCAAGAACATCTGCAGATAGGCCTTGCTGATGTTCTCACTAGAAAGGGACGAATTAGCCAAGCTATAAGGCTTCTTTACTACCTGGTCAGCATGATCTTGCCTAGGGCAAACACGGCCGCATCCACAATTTCCGGGTCGATGTGCCGCCGGCGGTCGACCGCGTAAATCACCAGCACTACGGTGCAGCGGATAATGCTGTACTCGTTGCTGAAGAGGCGCGATTCCATGTTGAAGAGGATGCGCTGCTGCAGCTTGTCCTCCACGGAGATCGCCGACACTCCCAGCCGGTCGTCCTCAATATCTCCAGGTTCGAACAGGCCCTTCTTCTCGCGCAGGTGGATCTCCCAGCGCGTCAACTCGTCGTAGGGCGTGTTGACAACCTCCGCGTCAGCCACGGATTTGGACTGTTCCCGGAGATCGGCGACGAGGTCGTTGTACATTTTCATCTGCGCCAGGAACGTTTCCTCCGAGTGGACGATCAGCTGCAGCGCCATCTCGCTGACCATCCAGAAGAGGCGGATCACACACGTCTTCCATTTGGTCTTGCACGTGCCGTGGATCTCCATCATCTTCTTCAGCTTCAAGCTGATCCACTTTTCCACCTTCGGGTCGATCTTCGGCTCCGCTTCTTCCCTGCTCGGCTCTTCTTCCGCGTCCACCGAGGTCTCTGCCTCTTCTCCGAACATGTCCTCTTCTTCCTCCGCCGCTTTCTCCTTTGCTTCCTGTGCTTCTCGCCTCATCTCTTCCAAGTCCACGAACTTCATAGGGTCCTCTTGCATCTCGCGCAGCCTTAGGACCTCCTTTTGGACAGCGACGAGCTTATCCAGCGCTTTCTTTGTCAGCGAGAAGCAGTAGTCAAACATGTAGGCGCAGGTCGTTGTGGTTTCCGAGCAGATGTGGAACGCGATGTCCACGGTTTGGCGCATCCGCTGCATCCAGCGCTCCTCGGTTGATTCGTCGAAGAAGTGCATCAGGTCGACGACGATCACTTGGATGTTCCTATCGGCAGCTGGGATTCGGAACGGGATCGGCATGAAGTGCTTCTTGGCTCCAGTCTAAAGAACTTCTCTTAGATATGCTTAGGATGAAAATCACTCTTACATCTCTGCACTTCATATTCGCGAAAGCGGTCAAGCACAACTCCTTTGTCTTCGGTTCTTCGGTAGATTCGAAGCAGCGGATGAAGAAAGGAAGGAGATCGCGGGAATACTGCGTGTGAGTCCTAGTGACGACCGAGAGGAGCCTAAGTGCGGACCAGCGAACGCGGTCGTTTCCAAGGCACGCCAGGACGCAGAAGACCTTCACCGTGTAGTCGCCGAACACGTGAGCAGCGGTGAGCATCTCGTACACAGTTTCCTCGATGGATTCCATTTCGGAATCCTCGTTTTCTAGGAAGATTTCCATGAGATTCCTCGCCGTTCGGAGGTTCTGCACTGCCACGTCCCTAGAACGTATCAGATAAGCACCCATAAGATCAATATTAGATTTACTGGTTCTGGCTATGGAACATATCCATTCCAGCCTTGACGACCACATCTCTGACCGAGGTGTCCTTCCTCCAAATCAGATTGAGCACGTCCTTAACGGCGGCCGACGACTCGCGGATCTCAAATTTTCGGCATTCGGAGATAAAGTTTAAACTTTCAGTGATTTCCGTGATCTGGCCGGTGAAAATTCCGCGCACGGCGGCCGGCAAACAGCGCTGAATCTCGTAGGCGAACATCAGGCAGTTCTTTCCATTTTCGATCTTCTTGCTGATCTTCTCCACTTTCACCTGGTAATCCCGCATTCGATCTTCTTCTTCGAGTTGCAGGTTATCGTCCAGGAGCTGTTCCGCCACGACCGCATCTGGAATTTGCTCTTCAGATCGAGACTTAAGCGTTGAAACCCACTCAGATACTCGGCCTGCAGTCCTTCTAGCACTGATGGGATCAGCTCCTTGACGTCTTCTTCCGTGTACTCCTTTTTCTTAGGATCGTTGTTGATGTGGACCTTTGTGAACATGTCACAAGCTGCCGGCCGTTGATTCTCGTCCAGGATCATGTTCATCAGACCTTTAGTAAGCCTAAAAAAGTCAATAAGCTATAAATAAGGATTAGCTTTCACTCACTCTGGCCCTGACATCGCCGTCCCCGTGCCGTCGACCGAAACTCTTTTGGGTCGAAGAGAGGCATCAGAGGCTTCGGAATCCTCATCATCGATCTCAATCACTTCCTCGCCAACATCGCCTTCAGGAGAAGACTCGCGAGATTTGGGTGCTAGGAGCGTTTTCAAAGACGCTTCAATGTAGCCCTCGATCTCGCTCTTCATCGCTTCGAACGATTCCATAGCGGCATGGACGCCCGACGATTCCGGATTCTCGAATTTCAACTCCTTCCGCTCTTTCTTCAGCGCTTCCACGTGGCTCTGGATGACCGGTGCGCTTAGCTAAAGCTTATGATAAGATCTGAGAGCAGGAAATACAAGCTTACATTAGGACCGAAGCAGTTATACTGTAGGAATGTAGAGAGCGCGTGGGCGGCCGCCTTGCGAACCATGACGGACTTGTCGGTAAGGCGCGAACCGATCGTAGAGATCAGCGATCCTTGGATAAAGCTCACCGGAATTTGACGCTTGATGGCTAGCTTCGACCAGAGGTTCAGCACCTTAGCGCGGACGTGCGCCGAATCGTCGCAGATGTGGCACTGAAGCCGTTGGAGCATCTGCTCTCTCCGGTGCATCAGGATCTCCTGCTTGCGCTCGTCCTTCTCGGTTTTCACCTCTTCGTGGAGGAAGAAAACCATATCCACATAAGCTTGGAGGACAGCACTTCTTAGGGTCGCTGGGTCTTGGTTCAGGAAGTTGGTCAGCCCATGGATGTTACGGCTAAGGAGCGAAGGGTGTTTCTCAGCCAGGGTCGTGATCAGGAGCGAGTAGGGTTTGGAAGAAGACTCCTTGAACTCGTCAGGGTCCATGCGGCCAAAGTAGTTCAACATGACGAGGAAGAGTTGGTCCATGTCCTGGCTTTTGCCCGAAACTGCGAGGATCGCTTCGACGAAGGGGAACGACGTCAGCGTGTTGCCGGACTGAAACGCGTCGATTCTCTTGATAGCTTCCATGATCGCGTTGCCCATCTCTAAACTGTATTCCTTTAGATCCTGGAATTCTATGAGCTAAACATACGTCCGAATCTGTCAAATCCCATGCAAACTCCTCGGATCAGGTAGAACACGGAGAACGCCCAGGAACGGCCCACGGCTTTGCACACCTCGTAGCCTTCAAGGAGGCGGACAGCGAAGTTTGTGTAAGTTCTAAACAAACAACGCCGAAGTCACGAAAAATCGAAGCATAACATGTGTTCTTACGTGATAAACTGCTGCTCGTAAACGCCTCCTTGGAAAATCTTAGCCAGAGCTCTGTGGCGGATCATTCCCTTGTTATCGACGATAGTCATCATGCAGAGGTTGTAGAGATCCTTAATGATCGAAGCCCGAGTTTCCTGCCAGGATTTGACGATTGGATCACGGCTGATATCCTCGGCGTTCTTCTTCTTCCCTTTTCCGGCGGTCATCGCCGCGTTTTTCATCCGCTTCGTCGCCTCCGCGTCGATGAGGCCGGCAACCTTCGTGGCCAGATACACGTACATCAGCATGTAGTTCCTGAGCCGTTTGCTCTCGTTGGCCATCGCTTCGGTCGTGACTTCGGCGTTGCACAACGTTTCCACGTGCCGCTTGATCACCGGCACGATCGCGTCAAGCCCTGGAAAATTTTAGGTGAGCTTAGGAACAGAATAAAAAAGACTTACCGTACTGCATCAGCTCCAAAACGTTGGCCCTGTCCTCCCAGGTGATGTCGTCGGGCGCGTTCCATCGGACGACGGCGAAGAAACTGTCGAAATGGTGCCGAATCGCCGTCCAGTGCTTGTTGACCATATCCGTGGCGAATTCTAGTAATAGAATCATTATAAGATTAATAAGCAAAGAAAGATACCATTACAACTGTTCTTGACGTCCTCAGCAGAAGCCAACTCCCGGACGTAGTATGTTTCATCGTTGATCTCCAGGAGGTCGTCGTCGCAGATCGGGATCTGAAATAATTCCTCGCGGTCGTGGAAGTACTCGTTGGAGTCCGACGATGATTCGTCCGCGCTGTTCGTGCTGGACGTCGAAGAGGACACGGTGATCTGCTCGATTCCTCGCTTCCTGGGCGATATGTAACTGGACGACGGTTCTTGAAAGTCCGACTCCGCGTCCGATGAGTCCTCGTGGTCCATTTTGTGGCCTGAAATGTTCAGACATTTAAAGATGGGGATAAGCGCGTGAGAAAATGGCACGAAATGAACGCGTTAAATAAGGATTGCTGCCGAAAGTTGCATAATTCGTATTCAATTTGTGACCAAAAAATGCCTCATCGCGTGCAACGTCAGCTGCCTACAGCAACACGTGAAAACGACCAAAACAGCAGCTAAAAACAAGCGAAACGATGACAAAATATGGGGCTCAAAAGGCTCGTAATCGATCCATGATTTGCGCCATTTTTAGCTTAGAAATAGGCTTCAAGTGAAAATTAGCCACAGCGATGAACAAATGTTCTAGGCGGATTTTCTTCATTTTCGCCGTTTTTTGAGCGGATTATTGACGTATTAGTGGTCAAACCTTTGGTCAGCGCCACTCTTAGGCCTTTTGAAGCACTAAAAGCGTTGGAATTTTTGTGAAAAGTGAGCGAAAAGCAACCAAAAAAGCAATTTCTCGTTCCCCTAGGAAGCCCTTCAAAATCGCTCATTTTCAAATCCTTTTGGTCAAATTTTCGATACGATTTCGCTCGAAATATGCCAAATTGGACGTCACTTTCTTATCCCAAGTGCGAAGCGACGAGAGCCACCTTAAAAGTGACCGAAATTGCCCCCAAAACAACGGATGAAAACACGCAAAAATGAGGGACCAAAGGGCTTGAATACTGGCTTCGACGAATTTCTATTTGTGCCGCTTGCACGAATACAAAAACCTTCAAAAGCCACAGAAAAAGTAGCGAAAAATAACAAAAACACGCGATTTCGCATTCTCCTGAAAACCCATAAAAAAGCGCTCATTTTGATAGCGTTTTGATTCGAATTTTGGCGCAATTTCAGACGCACCTGGGGTTAAGCGCCAGCTTCCTCTCCTAGGCTTCGACCTTCCCATGTCGTCCCAAAAACACGAAAATAAGAAAACCGCCGACTTGCGAAATTCAAATCCGAACGTCCGACTTCAATTCGCGCGCGCGCGAGACGATCGTGGTGGGAGCCAGGCCAGCCATGTATGTAATGCTATCTGATCCTTCATCAGATATGCTTCCGTGGCGCAATTGGTTAGCGCGTTCGGCTGTTAACCGAAAGGTTGGTGGTTCAAGCCCACCCGGGAGCGAATGTTTTCGCACCTTTTGTTTTATGTTTTTTAGGCTTCTTGAGCATTTTCCTTGTTTTTCCACTGCCAAAAATCGTATTTTAAGCTAAAAAATGTGATTCAGCCTAGGATTGACGCGGACTGACGTCAGATGCATTCCTACCGCGACGTTGTGGTGGATTTGCGTTCAACCCCCTCCTCTTCTCGCACATTACACTTTGTGATCGGAATCCGAGTGGGAATATCCAGTTAGTTGCTGCTCGCATCCCCTCCCAGCCGCGGCCCCGACAGCATCCCGCCGTCTTTTCTCGCCTCTTAGCAGCTTCGTTCCACCGGACGGCTGCGTTTTCTCATCCCGTCCTCTCGATAATCTCCATTTTTCCTGAAAATGGACGCCCCAGATCAGCACAGCGAGTCTCCTCAGGTTGGTTGTTTGTAGAGGGGTTCTGAGGTGAGGCTTTGGATCAGGCTGTAAGAATACGTTTGGGCAATTTGCAATGAGTTTGTCAACAAGTAAACGGCAGCTGCCGTGCTCGCTGACACAAGTGCACCCGGCGACTCTTAGGCTGTAACCGCAATAATGGAAGTGGTGTCCCTCGTACGGCTGTTCCGGGTTTTAGGATAGTAAGTTCAACCAAACCGTATCTAAGAAACTGGAATGTTTACTTACCAGATCTGTCATGTAAGCGCTACGACTCTTTTTTGTGTCAGACTGCACACATGTAAAGTGATACGCTTGTTAAAATGTAACTTTGCGGTCAGCAAAGCCAGGTGTGACCATTTCTAAGCCATGACTTCCGGCCTATCAATCTTCTCGGGTAGTTTCGAAAACATTTACCGATGAGATGTTTTCAAAGCCCGTTTTTTCTGGATTCCTGATTTATGACTCAATGACACCTTTATTGACCTTTTATACTCTTTGATATACTTGAAAAAAACTTGAAAAATTTCTTTACGCAGCCATATAAAAACCTCAAACAACGCTTTTTTTGCTCTGAGATCGGTAAGAAGCGTCCTGAAGCTTGTCTAAAGGCACAGCGCTAATATTCTTGCCATTGGCAATCTTCTGACGCTTATCCACCTTACAATGTCGACAACAGATGACAAAGTAATGCTTAGGAGTTGGATTTATGGGTACTAAGAATTTGAAGCTTCATATGCCTTAAAAGCGATATTTCCCTGCATTTTCCTAAACGGAGTTCAAATGTAGCAACGCAACACTTTTATTGACCTCTTCTAATCATGCCTTACAGAAATTCGACAACGAATATCTTTAAAAAGCTGTGCTGTATGCTTTCTATAAGGCGTGAAAATCAAAATTGAAGCGCTGGTTGACAACAACGGATAGAAAACCACAAAACAAAACCCCATTTGTGGGACCATTACAGGCAAAGAATTTCCAATAAGCAGCATTAGTAACATGCCCACAACAATTGGCATGGCGACAAAAAATACTATAACAGAATTTGTGATCACAAAGTTCTTAACGACGCTTTTGACAAGCTTAACTGTGTTAGAAGAGGCGTGATGGGAAGTCTTAGAAATCCCACTTATTTGCTTGATACAGTAACCTGCGAGGGCTAGGTAGGAGGAAAAATATAGAGCTAATGAACCACAAACAATGCAAAATGCGGGAGTCAAGGCTACATTGAAGCAATTAAACGTGGTTAAGATGAAATAGTTACAGATGAGGAGTCCGAAAACTGGAGTTTGAGTGAAAGCGAGGATTATCGCTATCCGCCTTCCTAGACTCATGCAGAGTACTTTTCCAGGATGCGTGAGTTGGAAAGAGGCGTAGATGAGCATTAGGAGAGTAAGCTGGATTATTGTGACACCCATGACTTGCATTACATCAAAAACGACAAATTCAGCTAGAGAGGACAAGTGGGCGCTGATGGCGCAAACGGTTGAATTGGCGAATACAAACTCTGCAGACCAGATCGGTACTAATAGGCTAAAAGTAAAGTTGCAGATGGAGATGCTAAAGAGAAAGAAGCGGTAGCTGTCCATCCCAGCACCAGATTTCCGGATCACCAGGAAGATAAAATAAGGCTCTAGGATTATATCCAACGTTGCCGGAATAGTAAAAGCGTAGTTAGCAAAGGTAACCATTGTCTGACTATAAGCTACCTGAATATGTATCAGTGTAATGGCGGAAAAATTGTAGAGAGCAGGTGGCTTTAGCCGACTTTGTAGCTTCTGAAAAAATACAATTTTCGGTAAAAACAGTTTTGCGTTTGGCTAAAGACAAGGCTTTGATCCAGGTTAGGTGAACATCTCAACAAACACGACATTGTCAGACCATTTAGAGACAAAATTTTGGGCCATCGATGGAGCAGTACGCGCTGTTGCGCGAAAATATACATAGTCCTTCAATAAAAATAGTTCGGCGCTTTGCACCCCACAACGTGAGATCTTCATTTTGCATGTGGACCTCGAAGCTATAATGCACCTCGCTCAAACGCTTTTTTGGCCAAAGTAACCTCAGCACCTGCCTCAGCCCAGTCGCTCGCATCGCGTGAAAATGCGATAAACCGCGAATCTACTGTGTACCACTTGACCGCTCAGGCAACTTGCATCTGCAAGTTTCGTGACGGACGAACTCAAAACCGCCGTCACGCGGCGGTTTTGGAGTTTCGTAGAAACTAAAGCGGTCTTGGAGGGTTTCTTGAAAGTTGCTTTTGTAGCCTTAGGCTTAGAAGCGGCTTCAGGCTTTACAGATAACTTAGAAATCAAATTCGTGCTCTTGGAAGCCTTTTGACGCTTATCTGCCTTGATGATGTCATCGGTGAAGTGATGCTGAAAAGGTGGTTGATGGGTGCTAAGCATTTGAAGCCTTATTTGAAAGCAATGTCTGTTTCGCTCATTTGATAGGCAATGGTTTAAGGAAGGGAGTGACAAAGCAGTGCCGACAATGTTTTGCAATCCAGCTGTTTGATGACCTCAATCAATCAAACCGTTGCTGTATCTTAAATATCTTGTTTATCTTAAGCTCTTGTTTCAGACAGTGAAGGAAGCGAGCCCCGAACTGGACCTCGACAATGAGCTCGGAGAGATGGAGAAGGCTCCAGAGACGCCTCAACCTAAACCGAAAAAGCCAGAAATTGTCGTTGAGCGACCCGGCGAGAGGTGTACTGACGATAACGGCTTCACGTTCTACAAATGCCGTTTCTGTGGACTCACGTTCAACTATATGACCACGTTGAAAGCTCATGAGAGGGTTCATGACGTTGTTCAGGTACGTAAACTTGATTTGTGAGCTCTAGTACCTTCTGTTTAGCCTTACGTGTGTGGCAAATGCAACGAGTCTTTCCACTACATGTGTGAGTTGGAGTATCACCAGAAGCAGCATGAGAGTGAGTCACTTTAGGCCTAGTTAAGAGGTTTTACTAAGCTGTTTTTAGAGCAAAAAGGCTACAAATGCGAATGTGGCCGCACGTTCTACGCCTACACTGAGCTGCTCTACCACACGCATCCTGGAGAGGACTCTCGTCGTCCAGGCCTTCCAGAGCCAGAACCTGAACCTCCAGCTCCAGCGAACCCAGCCGCTGACCCGCGCAATTACCCTGCTCCGGACTTTATGACCAAGGGCTTTGAACCAAAGCACCCTCTTCGCGTGTACTCTGACGTCCGTACCAAGCCTTACATCTGTCAGTACTGCTCCAAGAGCTACGCTAATAGCCGGTAAGCCTAATCTTCCTCAGATTTCCTTATTTTTATTTGTCACAGCGAACTGGCCCAGCACATGTACATGCACCGCGGCGAAAGGACCTTCAACCCTCGCTCTTCTCGTTATCTTATGGGCCGCTCGGAGCAGTCCTACATCAGTCCCGGTGGACTGTAAACACCTGAGCAGATCTTTCAAAGTCACACTCACTTAAAGTTGAAATATTAAGTAAATAAAGACATGTTTTTATCGCACTGAGGAAAATTGGGTCGAGGGTCAGAGTTCAGGTTCGTACATGGCGGTGTCGGGAGAGCGGGCGCCGCTGAGTTTGTGGCGGAGGATGCTGAAGCTTTGGTCGTCGGAGGACATGCCTAAAATGGATTAACAACTCAATATCAAGCTGGATTTAGAAATAACGCAAATAAGACCTCAAAGTGCCAGAGTTGAGACGTTCGCCAGAGTTGAGACGTTGAGAAATTGTTGTCCAGCATAACCTAACCTATCGCTAGAAATCCTCTCTGACTCATAAAAACACCTCTATTATCTCAATTCTTAATCCCTCTGAAATTTCATAATTCTCATGATCTTTCTGAGAATCACGTGCAGGCGGGTTTCTTGGTGATCTAGCAAAACATTATTAAGAATCCTTTTGGCATTGTAAGACGATGACATAGCTAAAAATCAATGGTCACTTTTACTAAGAAGTGCTCTTGTGTCCCAGAAGTGCCAATTTGCACTTTAAGGTTTTGTTGAGAAGCAACATAAGGATGGAAAGCTCTAGAGGTCGGAAAAAGAGCAGATGGATGCAGAGAATCTATACGTTTCTTGCACTTTCGGATTTCGCAAACTAGCTTGAATGTAATCTGAGAAATCCCAAAAACCAAAATCTGAGTTTTGCTTTCGTTTTAGGCAGAATTTGAGTTTTAGATAGATGGTAAAAACGTACTCTTCCTGCTAGTACTGATAAGATGGTCACTTGTACTACGAAGTGGCCTTGTGTCCAGACACTGGGAATCAGCACTTTAAGGTTAATGGAGAAGTAGCATAAAAATAGGAAGCCCTGGAGGTAGACAAAAGAGGCATATGGATACATAAGCGCTCAATTTACACGTTTCCCGGACATAGGAATTTTGAAAATTAGATCCAATGTAATGTGAAAACTGTCCAAAACCGAAAGCTGGCTGTCACTTTTGTTTTAGTCTCAATTTCAGTTTTAGGTAAAAGCTGGAAACGTACTCATCCTGCTGGCACTGCTCAGGTCCACAGTGCTGAAGTCGACGCTGTACTGGTCATCTCCAATGCTGTATTTCCTGTTATGATTAACCAAAGGGTCAGAAGTCTTGTAGAGAGGGTTACTGTAGGCGTCGGCTGGAGGTGCTGCTGCCCTGAACGTGAATAAGTTAGGGTTTGGATTCTATCCAAATTCCTTACTTCAAAAGTCCATCAATATCGTCGTCATCAATATTCGTCGGCGGCTCCGCACTAACAAATCCCTCATGATCCGAGTCCGAATCGAATACATTGTAAAGCTCGTCCAGAGGCCTATTTGAAGGTCTCCTAGCGTCACTTTTCTTCTTCACCATCCTCGGCGTCAGCGGAAACGTGGGCACCTTCAATTCGGCCACTTCTGGACTCGGAGGCATCGGCGCTTCCGTGAAATCTTCGCTTATTTTCCGCTTCGCGGACTCCATGATCTCATCAAGAGTGACATACGACTTCACGGTTGAGACGGGCGATGGTTGCATGGATGACCGTTTCCAGTCTGTGTCTTAATGAGCTCTAATTAGGATTAAAAAAGGCTATTTGTGGTTCTTTGATGCTGCTTTGTAAACACATGTCAAGCTTTAGTAACGTTTGTTGGTAAACAGCACTTAAGCCTAAAAAGCCAAATAAGGACGTTAAAATACCCTTACGAAGTAGCAGTCAGTGACAGCTTTAAAATAGGTATGACCTGTAAAACAAACCTTACAAGTCTAAGCGGATTCAAAAAAAGGATGGAGCTGAGGAAGGCTAAACCTTACTTAACATACCTAAGCTGTAAGACGTAGAGACCTGATTCTGTCCAGTGTTGACCCGCTTCATCACTAAAACAGCAATATGGATTAAACGAAGACAAACAGATCCACGCACCTTTCCTATTACTTCCAATGCCAGCTGACCTGACATGAAACAAGCCACACTTCCGGTCACAATTGTCATTCCGGCAGTAGATTCCCACGTCTCGGGTCATAAGATGCCGATACATCCCGTCCTCCTCTCCTCACGCAAGTTCAACAGTCAAAATGCAACTCGATTAGAGCTTAGAATTCGAAGACGAAGCCCCAAGGGGGACAGCGAAGAAGCCCCTTGCGCAGGTGGCCACTGGTGTGCCCCGTATCCTCACTGCCGCACTCCCTTTAGGTCTGCTCGCCTCACCGCAGGGAAGAAACGCTAATTATGAAATGACCAGGTTTGTGATGCGCCTAGGAGGGAAGAAGAAGAAGAGGAGATAAAGATGCGGGAAAACAAACTCGATTAACAAAGGCGGACGGACACAAACATCGAAGGAAGAGGCACGCGGATTTAATGGGAGGACAGGCGATGAGGTAAGCAGATGGATAAACTGTTTACAAAAGGAAATTATCTGGGGAAAGAAGGAGGATCGGGGTTGTGAGGACTTGCATATAAGCGGTTTAACATTTAGAGCCTCACATCATGAACACAAAGAGCCTGCTTTGTTGTCGATCGTTGTGTCAATTTTAGATAAAGTATGCGAAACAGTCGGAAAATAACTTCGTTAATAGTTTTAGTTTTGATTGGTAACGCCAATATTTTGTCGGAAACAAGATTGCTTGATTCCAGTGATAAGAAATTGGACTCACCGTCATGTGCGGCAAGACGATTTTTTTGCAATTTTGATGACGAGTGTCCTTAGACAACACGGGTTAACTGCCGCTAAAGCAGCACTTAAGCTTCTTCCAATTCCTACGGGTTTTTCGGCGGACAAGGGACAAAGGAACTTGAGCGTTGCTGGTCGAAAATATACTTATTTCAAGGCTGCCTGTAAATGCATCTTGGATCCTGAATCCATCCATTTCTCGTTTGCATGGTACTTCGCTTCACGTGCCTCTGCACACCATTTTATGTACTGGTCAGTGAAAATTTTCTTTCCAGCTGCCATTATCTTTCTCTTTTGACGTCCGTCGGTCTGGACTCCTTGTAATTTTGACACCACCGCTACCTCCTCTCTCGCCACCTCCTCGATTTCGGCGATAAGAGAGCGACGTCGGACACGTGGCACATTGGTGTCCTAATCTTCGTAATGTTCGGGTACGAGGTAATGTCGGACTACACCGACGCCGTGGAAGAGTACCTCAAGTAACATAAAATAACGGAAATTTATTCGCAAAACACGTTTTTAGGAAATTGGACACAAAGAGCGGAGCTCAACAGGAAGTGGCCACGAGGCTTATTCAAATGGCAAAAGAATGTGTCTGTATTGGCCAGGAGCTCCGTCCGAGCGACGATATTCTCGCCGAAACGTTCAAGGAACTGACGCTCGACCTGGAGTCGTTAGAGGCCACCCAATCTCAGCGGGACTTTGATTGCTAGACTTTGATTACTTTGATTGCTGTTGAATTTGTCAATAAAGTGTTGTGTTCCTCCTCAGAGTTGCTCTCAATGCCTACTCACTTCCTCATCATCGTTCTTCTCTATTCATATTTTCAATGTCAAGTACAACTCGCCCTTCCCATTCGCCTCAATTTCCCTCCTTCCCAATTCAATTCTCTGACCGCGCGAGTGACTTTTGTTCGCCTCTCCACAATAGCCCAAATTCGTTCGATCTGTTTCACACACACTCGTCCGTGGAACTGGTCTTCTCCTTCTTCTGTTCCTCCACCACCTTCTTCGGACAAAAACAAACTCGTCTTTCCTTATCAGAGCAGCAGCTGCAGCGCTTCTTCGCCAATCTCGTTTTCCCACAAACACGTATCAGCCACCCAAGCCTCAAGCGGCGCGTTCTGAGACTCGCGATTTGCCTCGGCGTCCGTTTGAGGTCGTTGTTGACCTGTGCGTGACAATCGATTTTTCCAGGTTGCGTGGCTTGTGGACATCTCGTGGTCACAGGAAGAGCGGCGATGAACACGCCGTTTGTTTATTGGGCGCAAGATGAGAAGAATGTCTTCCTTCGCGTTGACATTCGCGATGCTGAGGTGAGATTTCATCTTCTTTGTGTCTTTACTCTCGTTTTGTGTTTTAGAACGTTGAGGAAAGAGCAGAATCGAAGATTTTCGCCTTGAAAGCGTTGGGAACAGCAGCTAATGGAAACGGATCTTATGGCTTTGAGCTGGGACTGTTCGGTGAAATTCATAAAGCTGAGGTGAGCATTCAAGCTGTTAGATGTTTGGTCGAAATCTGCTATTCTTGGTTCAAATTAAAAGCGGAAATCAATTTTTGTCGCATCAAAACCGGTTTTCTTAAAACAGTTGTGTGACGCGCTGTTTCTCGCTTAACAACAAAAATGTGGTGTAAAGGTTATTTAAGCATGTTTGTAACTAGCTAATCAAAACGGATCTTATGTATTTAAGCTGGGAGGGACTTTTTGACAAGACTCACAAAACTGGAGGAGCTTACAGGATATTTGACTTCGGGTTGAAATCTGCTATTTTTGCTGAAAACGGTAATCAATTGTTCGTTTACTCAAAAAACTGGTTTTCTTACTGAGCTGTGTGGAGGAAGCTGTGTGACGTGCTCTTTCTTGTTTTACGACAGAATTTCGGTTTAAAAGGTCACTAAAAAAGGTCGTTTTGAGTTTCAAGACAAAATGAATTCTTTGATTTCCGTAATAGTCTTTGCCTTTGTTGTCAGAAAGACATTCAAGTCAAGCCCCATGGAAGCAACATCAATGTGATCCTCAAAAAACGAACCCAAGGATTTTGGCCTTCTCTTACTGCTGACAAGGCAAAGCTAAACTGGCTGAAAATCGACTTTGACCGATGGATCGACCCTGATGCTGAAGCCGATGCCGAAGAGGAGAGGAAAGAGGAAGCCTTGACGAGGCAGAGGAGGGAGGACTTTGCACAAAGTGTGAGCTTGTGTACCCTTTCACAAATTTTGAAGATTGATTTTTAGGACATTTCTGGATCTCACGACATCGACGAGATGACCCGGCGACTCCTACAGAAAAACGGCAACATTGTGAAGAGTCCAGAACAGCTTCAGGAGCTTTTGAATTCTAGTAAGAATGACATTTTTGGCCTATCGCCAATCTAAATTTCAGTGTTCAATAGCCAAAGTCTGTACCTTTGCTTCTACAACGTAATCATGTACTTGATCCACCTTTTTGTTGTTCTTAGGATTGGCTACGGCTTGAGCACGCGTGGTCTGAGTAAGCCAAGCCCTCCGTTGACTAATGTAAAAACGTTCTTTTAGATTACGTGGACGAATTCTGGCACGAAAACGTAGCTTGGATCCGCCTCGCCACAACCCTTCAATATGTGGATGTGGCTCATGCAATTCTGGGAATGACAAAATCTGGGTATCAGGCTGCTCTCGTGCAGGTCAGTCTTAACCTATTCTTGGTTTCTGTAATTATTGTAGCTTTTCAGGTCTCGGGACGTCTCGCTATGACCTACATACTCGCTGGCTGTGACCATCTGACTACTTCTTGGACCACCCTTTTTCTAGTCTTGGACTGGTTCGCCATCGAATGCTTTCGCTACCCTTACTACGCTCTTTCGGTCATCAAGATTGAGAACTACTGGGCAACATGGCTTCGCTATTCAGCCTGGATTCCTCTGTACCCCACTGGCTTGACCTTAGAATTCATCTCCATGGCTAGAGCAATCCCGCTCTATTATTCCACTGGTCAATATGGATTCGAAATGCCCAACTTCTTCAACATGTCCTTCAACTTTGGCGTATTCTTGGCAGTGTTCTTAATTGGCGTGTTCCCTTTTAGTAAGTTCAAGTTTAAAATGTGGTCTTTTGTAAGCTTGCTTTAGTCGCCTTCTATCTGCTGTCCCACATGAAGCACCAAAGAGCGAAGAAAATGGTAGAGCTCTGCAAGAAGAAGGCTTAGAAGGTTCTTCTAGATCATATCTCACCGGTATCAAGACATCGATTATTGGCGATTCTCTTGTATTTACTGTAAATTATCAATGAAGTACAAGTTTGATTGAAGCTCTTCCCAAATTGGCTATTCGACATTTTTCGTAAGAGTCAACTAACTTCAAAATTCCATTCATATCAATGGTTTTGTTGTGTCCAAAGCTGGTGATGGGCACGCGAGGTCACTGAGTGTTCGGAGACCTCAAATATGGGTATAATTAAACCTTTATCTAACGATAAAATAGATGCGATTCCACGGAAATGGGACATGCATGCGAAGCAATAATGAGTGGAACAATGCGGAGCGTACAGAGGAAACAGAGAGTGACGCGAAGTAGGAGTATTTAGGCTACCGTATCTAGGGCGAGCGTGGCGGGAGCTATCGAAAAGCATTGCTTTTGCGATCGTCGTTGTGTAATGAATTCAGTTTTCCCGATTTCACTTTGCTTTATTCATTTCAAAGGTAACGGTGCTTAACCTGTATTCATAGTCACACTGGCCAATTTATTGACCGAGTAACGCTGCTCAAACCGTCAAAAAAAATCTACACGATTTCAAGCTGTTTATTGTCAAAACGGCTGGGGTTCACTTACTAAACATTGCATGTTCGGTCTCCAAAACAAGGACAACAATCCAAACGTCAGACGTTGGGAAGGACAACAAAGGACACCAATCTTTGATCACTTCCCAAACATCTAGGACAACAGATGTGGACGTTTCTGAGTTCGTTTCAAAGGCAAAAGAGAGTTCAGAAGCCATAATTCCGATAATGGTTATGAGGCCTCTGGATCAGATGAAGCACAGATACTGAGAGGCAGTTCGAAACTTTTGGACGACGAAGAACAATCCAAAGACTTTGAAGACTTCGAAGCAGATAATTTTTAAGACCACGATTGCTTGGATTTGACCCCTGTTGAGCGACAAACTGGAAAGGAAGAAGACTGCTAGGAATTTACGAATGAAGAGGAATGTGAAGATTAAAAATCGGAATTCGGATGACCCGAAAATTTGTCAAGTGAATCGTTTGCTGCCATCAAACGCCGTTCGGAAGATTTTAGGACAGACGAAGGCTACGCGGCCTCGAGCCCTAATTCTCCGTTCAAGCACGAGGAAGTCAAAGCTGAGATCGGTCACTTTTATGGCTAAAGACAAAAGGACGATGACTGTGGAACATGCAGTGTTTGCAAAGTGATCCCGTCATTTGAGATACCGAACGTGCAATGTTTGGAAACTGACCCTTTTTGTTGTCTTTTGTTGTTCTTTAGAAAGCTTTCGCCTTCCTGCCGTCAAGGCTAAAAGTCCTAAAATCCGGGCTCGGGCCCGGTCCGAAAGCTTGACTGCCCACGGCGTTTCAAGCCCAGGCCCGAAAAGCCCGGGCCCAAATACATTGCAGTTCTGGGTTTTCGGGGTTTTGGGCCGGGTCCGAGCCTGGGCCAAAGTCGGGGCTCAAGCTCTATTGATTACCAAGACACAAACCCAAATTGGCGTGGCCTGAAACCACGCCTAAGCTTGACAGGCCCACGCACATCATTTCATCAAACACATCAGTTAATCAAACAGTCACAAGTTAGAGCGTCAAGGTAGGATGGTTCATGAGTAGGCTTCAAAGTTGTGGAGCTCTACTGCGTAAGGCTGTTAAAAATTCAAAATTGATGAATTTTAATGGTTTTTTTCATTATTTTGAGGCCATTTTGAAACAGTTTTTCATGGTCAAACTTGAGACACTGTACGACCAAGGTATTTTGACTATTACCGAAGGACTAGCGAGGTTTGCAGCTCACGTTCGGAGCCTACGAAAACGAGGAAAAAAGTACTTTTCAGGCTTCTAGTTTGCAAGCAAGCGCCTCTTTCGCAGTTACGAGATGTGTTAATTGACTTGCGTCCACTCGTTTCATTGCGTGAAATTGCAGTTTATTGGTTACGCAAGACGCGATTCCGGATTTATCTTTTGATGTGACAATAAAATGAGGGTTCAAAAAAGTGGTAAACGAGAGGATTAGAACCTGTCCACCTAACGCTATCGAGCCTCAGGATGTGAAACCCTTGTATGAAGTTAACGTTCAAAAATGCTTGAATTTACGAAATGAAAAGCTGCTCTCTTGATTAGTTCCGTAAAAGCAACGTTTAGCGCAAGACGGATCAGCATTAATCCCAATCTCCCTGGCAACCTGTGTGCGCTCAATGTGGTCAATTGCACTTAATTACTCCTTTCCCGCTTGCTAGACATGCAATGTGTGGGTATAATTGTGTGCTTCTCAATATAACATTTTTGTTTAAAGCCAATCGTGCATTGAGTACGTAGTTTTACGGTCTCTTGCGCCAATCCATTTCATTTTTTCTAATGGCAATGCTTAAAGTTCTAAGCTTTTAAAAAGCCTCAGAAAATGATTTTCAATTTTACTAGCGTGCATTAAGTACTCCGTTCCTATTGTGCTAGACATTAACGCCCTTTTGCTTTAAGATCACGACTTTTTGAGTGGTACTGGCCCCAGTTCATGGAATCGAGTAGTTTTGGTTACTTTAACACTATCCTCTATCAACCAAAATGTATCCGTAATTACGCTAATCTTTGTTTACAGAAAGCCTAACCAAAGTTACGAAAATGGCTATTTATATAACAGTTGTCACAAGCAGATGAAGAAGTGGATTCTAACGATTCAGTCGATCCTTGCTGAACAAACTATTTCTCTTCTAGACGAACGTCTTGTAGTGAGTTTAAATCCCGAATCTAAGATCTCAGAATTTTAGCGCCTTGAAAATGGGAATCTTGGAATTGATTTTTAGCTGTTCAGAGCATCACATCCCACCTGGCCTTCTCACTCTCTTCTCCACTCTAGATTTCCCTCAATTAATCCGCATTTACCCCTTTCCAAACTGTGCAATTACGTCTCCGCATACGCGACCTCGCCACTTCATAATCCCATTTCCGAGTTGTAATAACAATTTGGAACGCATACATATATCTGAAGAGGATCTCACAAGGTAACGATAGGTTTGTCAAGTGCGTGGTAATCTGCGCGCGCGAGCGCTTGGGGACAAAGCGCGCAGGCGATAATCCGATTGACCCTTGGAATAACAGCATGTTCCGGTGAGTAATTGGATTAATGGCCATGGTGTGACGCTCCTCAACTTGGCCTGGGATTTCCTAGCTCAGAGGCTAACTCAGTTATGAAAGTTTGAAGCCTTTTAGGTCTCGAAAATCTTTAAGACTACGGTCACCTCTCCTCCCTTCTAAGACCTCAAAACTGCGCTTTCCACTCGACGCGTCGGACGCCCAAAATTGCGCCGATTTCGGATTCAAATCGCCTCAATGTGTTCTGCGACGCGAAAACGTCGCAGCGAAAAGGTGTCAATTCGTGCGCAATTATTAATGACCCTTTTGAGAGTGAATAACAAAACCCTTTAGGGCAGACGCGCGCGTGTGTATGGGTATACGGTAATCGAAGTCGTTTGTTTCAGCGTTTTTGAGTTGGCGTCGAGGAAAGTGGTACTGACTGGGACAAGTGGAAAGAAGTACGGTCGGTTTTGCGAGTTCGGAGGACATTGTGGGACTTGCTGAGGCTTAGGACACATAAGCCAGAGGAAGGTCGACACAATCCTGCAAATTGAAGCTTTAAAAAGCCTTCAACAGTTTTCGATCTAATCTGAACTGTTGTCCAAGTGCATTTTAGCGTTTTGCTCTTAGTTTCCGAATATCCAATTTTCCTTAACGTCTTGACTTTTGAAAATTGAACACTTACCGACCACCTGCACCTGTTACCTCAACTTCAAATTTACAAAAACGTCTTAAAAACGAGGAACCGTTCTTCTTAAGCAACCCACCACGACGTCCCTCGCCTCCTTCTCGCACTCCGTCATCCATGTATTTCTAATAATCTTCGCTCATGAGCGGTGCCCTGTGTGGCCGCCTGCGGGTGTGCATGTTATTAATTGAGAAAACGTTCGTTTTTGACGCGGCAAGGTCTTTTTTCGCGTCCCGACAATTTACTCAGAAATTCATTGGTGTTTATAGCCGCTTTATCAACAGCATTTCTCGTTTGTCATTTGAGAAGCGACTTTCCCAAGACTACCAGGCGCTCCTTCCTTCCTTTGAAGAGTCCCGGGGTAATAATGAATTCATGCGGGGCGCGAGCGCTCGGCCATCTTTGCCACAAATTAGAATAACACCCTTTGTTCGCGATTAGTCGCTTCAGCGCTTCTCGGCCACACAAACCTGCCACCGTAATCTGGAGGAGAGTACTGCTTTCGTGCAGGTTCGGGAACTTAAGTGCAGGTGCGCGTGGAATCGACCTCTTTTGTGTTTGATGCTCGTGTTATTGCCTCTTAATGATATTAATGACATGGAGTAGAGGAGTCGATGATGGGAATGGGTTAGTTAACGGCTACCATCAAATACGAAGTCATTGGGTAAACCTGATCAAAAATCTTTTAATCGTTTTTACAAGTCGCTTCAAGCCTAACAACTCAGTTTAAACAATGCTCTAATTTTTAGCCATCTTAAACACAATGTACCCTATACTGATTGCGCTCATTATCCCTCAAATCTCACATGTCAGGCGAAAGTTGAATTTCACACCTTCTCCGCTCCGTTCTCACCTTCTTTTTGGCTTATTAGGGTTGCGCCTTCCACGAAGAGGCCACAAAAACAGCGGCAAGGGAAAGGAAGCGAGCGCTACAGGTGAAATCGGCCTAATTATCTCACATAAACCCGGGTAGGACATCATACAGTTGCGCGCGAGCGCGAAGGTCGCCGGCGGCTCCCAGCCGCCGCGTTTTGTTTTGTCGGTGCCGGCGACAAAGGATGTGACGGCGAGGTTTTTGGAAAGCGAAATTTGGAGTGAATTAGAACGTTTTTTGGAGGGTGAAAGTGTGAGATTTGAGAAGGCGAGACAGGGGAATATGGTAGGTAGCCTTGGGTGAGATGACTGCCGTATTTTGGAGTGGGATCTGATCAAGGTGAGAGGAAGCGAAAATCAGATTAGGTCCAAAACCTTAAAATTCAAAAATTGTAAGACTTTTTAGGTTTTGATACAGGGAGCGTTAAGATGTCCATTTCAGGATTTGGGATTTAAGGCTTGAGCTTAAAAAATTAGGTTTCAAAGTTTGAGGATTTCGGTTTTCTATAGGCTAACCGTCTAACCATTTTTTAGAAATCGAGAACCGTTTTTCAGAATTTTAGAAATTTTTGAAACCTAAAATTCTCATTTTCTCTCCATCCCAAAACCGCCTCATTTGTCACCCTCACACTCATCACCACACCTGCACCCATCCCCTCCGTTTTTGCTAATCCCATTTAATCCTTTTGTCGCCGATTAGGTGACGCTCCTGCTGCCTCCGCTGCTGCCATCCTGCACCTTGATGCACAGCAGGTAATTGCAGCGGAAGTCGAATCGCGATTTACCCGAGGACAACAATTATTCCGCCGCGCATGACTAAAATCTCCCAAATTGAGTCGAGCCTCACTACGCGCGCGTCTCTTTGGGAAGATGTGTCGCGATGTTGATGTCTTCTTGGAGTCAATTAATAACGTATAATTGGGGTACTCGACTCGTGAGGAGAGGGGAAACGTGACGAAATTGCGATCGTTTCGTACGGTAGATTGGTGTGTCTCTTTAAGAGGCGCGTGACGGGTGACACTTTTTTTAGGGTCTGAGAAGTTTAGGAGTTGACGAATAGCACGTTTCATTAAATTTGCCTGTTTTAAAGATAGGCAATATGGAAAAAACCCCGAAAAAATCGATAAAAAATTTTTTTAAACAGAAAAGTGGCTTAATTAGCTCTTTGCTCCTATCAATAGCTTTAGTACCCACGTTAGCACGTTGCTTACCCTTACTCTAAATGTGCCAAGTCTGTCCAAGCATGATCTCCCAACCGGAAACTCAAAAACTGACAATTCTCTTTGAGTGAGGCTCTGGGAATTCTAAAGAATTCCCTTGCCGCGTGGGTCTCACTTCGCAGCTTGCGCTTAGGTGTCAGTATTCATGTCATGTTGAACCAAAGCTAAGGTAACCTAGAATTAGCTTATCGGCTCAAGAATTTTTTGCTAAGTCTCAATTTTAAGTCAGTTTTTAATGGAACAGCTGAAGCTCAAACTTTTTAAGAGCCACTTTTAAGTGTTTTTTAGTGTTTCAGAAAGGATTTAAGCAATCCGGTCACTCCCTTACTCACCCTGCCTCTCTTTTCCCAGACCATAGGATTCTTCTCATTCATGTCCAATCATGTGTAACTCTATCTTCCTCCTGTTCCCTTAACTACCGTAATTGAGGTGTCAAGTAGCTCCTCCGCTCACCCCTACCACGTCGGTCGGCTTTCACCCAACCACCCCCTAAAAGGTTAAGTGCCGCCGTTCACACAAATTCGCGACTCTTCCAAAAAGTCTCCAAAAGTTCACACCTGAAAGCGGATACTGTAGCCGCGAAAGTGCGAAGTGATTTACAACAATGACAACATGAACTCCTTGCGCACCTGATGAGCGGCGCCTCCTTTGGCCTCACGCAACAGCTCTATTAGGAAACAATAACGGGTCAGCGGAAGAGCGCCGCCGACGCCGCCGTTTGAATGCGGGGAAAGTGAGCACGCGAGAAGTGTGGCGTCATAATTACAAGCTGCGGCTAATGACCTTTTAACCTTTGTTATTGGTTGCGTGTGAGGGTCTAATGCTTCCTGGATGCCGCGCGGTGGGAAAGGAGAAGAAGGTTTTGCAGGTAATTAGATTTCCGTATGGCTTTGTGGTAGGCGCGTTTGGATAACGGGGTCAGGTTTGGGTTAATTGGAAGCTTCAATGAGTGAAAATAAAAAATTTCGCGTCCAAAATTTAAAAAATTTAACCAAAGTGGAAAGCTTGTCCAAACAAGGCCAAAACAGGCAATTTCCTATCTGAGAATCTCCTCTTCCTAACTTTAAGTGCCTCTCTGGGAACTTTAAAGGATTCCCTTGTCGCGAACACCGTACTTCACAGCTCCCCTAATGTGCTATCCGGATCAATGTCAATTAACACCTGACTTGATTCGCGATACGCTCACGCCCAGCACCGGAAACTGCGCTAATCCGATTAGTTAAGCCTCTTTAGGACTAGCGCTTAGTCTCCTTGGCTATATCTTGCCTGAACTAATGTGGTTTTTCATAGCGGGTTCAATTTTGCTTAAAGTAAATAGTTTTAAAGGTCAGTTTTTGCCTTTAAGCTTGTTTTGGCGCCTACGTAGGCTCTCTACAGTATGACCAAAAAACGAAAACTCGACTTAAAGCCTCGCTTTTCCCGTCCCTAAACCAATTAAATGCCGCCTCTTTCTTTTCGAACACTCAATTCGATCGTTTGTTTATCGCCGGCGTCGTCCGAATCCGGTTATCCGTGGCCGCAGCGCGTTGCCGTCGCCGCTCCTGTAATTTCGCGCCCCCGAGGACTCTAATAGCTCCCCTTACCCGGGCACTCAACTCTCTGTATCTCTCTCGGTGGCTCTGTTCTTCTCAATTTCATTTTCGGAAGTGCTTTGCGCCAACTTAATTAATGCCTCGGCTTTGGCCGCGCGGCGCCATTGTCTCTGTTCTCTGGGAGGCGGAGGAGGATGCTTCGACCTACAGATTGCCCGAAGGCCATCGGAGCGCGCAGCGCTTGTGCCTTCTCTGGAGGCGGAGCGAAGCTGGTCGGCTGGCGCTCCGCCCCCCGCCTTGCCGAGAACGAGGAAATTACCCGTGGACAGGCGTCGACAGCCAATCGGCGTCGTCGAAAGTTAATCATCCACTTATCGCGCATTGGTCACAATTCGTTCGTTCGACAGTCGAAACGAGCGATTAGTCGTCGATTTGACGCCGCGCGAGAATCCCCGCGATGGTGCGGCGAAGGCTCTTTTTCCTCCTCCTCTCCCTCTTCAGGGGAGAGGAGGAGGAAAGAGCAGAGGGTTGTTTTGTTGGAGGATAATCTTTGCGCGCTCGCTAATATGCCAGTCGTGTTGCGTCTGGTGTCAGGGCTACGGTAGGGGAGAGCGTTTAGGAATGTGTCTTTAGGTATTTAAGGGTGTACGAAGACGCATTTTTGAACCGTTTAAAAGAATTATTACTGGTTTAGAGGCTTAAAGGTACCCAGATGAAGCCTCTACAATCCTTATTTTTGCGCTTTTAAGTCACTAATTTTGGTTCTGATTAAAGGGCTTGTTGTAGGTAACAGCGCGTCGTTCCGCGTTTCTTTATTTTTTGCTCTGAATTTTAACCGTGTGTGCCCATTCCAGGAATGAACATGAACCTCATCGACCCCAGAGCCTTCCTGATCAACCCAGCGATCGTCTACGACGCTTCAACCCTAGCCCTCCTGCACCAAACCGCAGCGAATCAATCGCAACAGCTCCCCGGTGGCGGCAAGATTCTTGGCAACAATTCCTTCAGAATTTCTGACATTTTGTCCTCGTCCAGCAGGTCTTCTGATGATAAAGCTGACACTAGTGGAGAGAATGGTAAGCTATTATTTTACGATTTTCAGATTTTGAGTTTTTTTTGCGATTTAGAGACGTTAGAAGGGAGCGACATGCGATCACCTTCCAACGAGAGTTCAGACCGATTACGGTCAGAAAGCCCGAATTCGACCTGCGAAAGCGGCAGCGGCTCTGGAGGCAAAAAAGCCCGAAAAGCGAGGACGATTTTTACGGATAAGCAGCTTCAAGAGCTGGAGAACACCTTCGAGAAGCAGAAGTACCTCTCGGTGCAAGATAGGATGGAGCTGGCAAAGCGGTTGGGCCTCAGTGACACCCAGGTCAAGACTTGGTACCAAAACCGACGGTACGCGTTCTTATCTCATTTTTGACTATCACCAAGAGCACCCTTAATCCCATTTTATGCGCGTCTGCGAGTAGTCCTTGTCGACCTTAGAAGTCTACTCCAAATTGCCTTTCATGCTTTACGACCACCCGAATATCTCCAACTTTGCCAATTGTTTTTTGCGCACTTTTATTGTCGTCGATCGACGCGCTCATTAGCCCTGATGATGACTGCCCATTCCTCTCAAGACCGGCCCGTTTTCTTAATAACCCCTTGGAGGAGTTCTCCCCTCTTTTACGAGATCTCGGGGTGCGCGAGCGAGAGTGTAAATGAGATTATTGCGCGCCAATAAAACGTCCTAAAATGGACGACGACGGCAAAGACGGCGTTTGGGGTACGGTAGCTTCTGCGTCTGCGAGGCGATGGAGGCAGTTTTCACTCGAAAAGACGGCAGCGACTTTCTAAATAATTCGCGCAAAACAAGAGGTCTTCCTCCTCGCTGGGCACAATAACAAGCGGCGGAGAAGGCGACATAATAGGCAAAGGCGAGTAATTCCGAATATTTAAATAGAGACCGACTTATCAATGGGCACGCGATTAGATGTGGGTCTAGGGCAAGTAAAAATGGGTTTAGCGCTGTTAAGACTCCTAACAAAAATTAAAAGTTGGGGATGCATTTGAACCCATGACCTCGAGATTGGTAGCTTAGGTATTAATCGCTAAGCCATTCTGCGTAAAGGCTTATTTATGAGTTACGTTTTCAGAACCAAATGGAAGCGTCAATCAGCCGTAGGCATGGAATTCCTGAACGACGCGAACAACGTCTCCGCCGTGCAGAACCTCCTCCGCACCCCATACTGGTCCAACTACTTCCAATCTCATCCGCAGAATCTCTTTGCTCAGCAACGACTCTGCGCCCCTCCCGCCGGCTTCGCTATGCCTTCGCACCTGATCCCAGGCCTCCCGCTCGATCCGACAGGCCAGATTCCGATGCTTTTTAACGCGAGCCTTGCTTCTATCGCTCCGGGCCTCTCCTCGTCACCCATCGCTTCTAGCGCTCCTCTCAAAATCTCCCCAACGCTGGAATTCCCTTTGGCATCTAAAGAGAACCACGTGGAATCCTCTTCGCCCTCGCCGCCTCCACCTCCAATCTCTTCCAAAAGCGACTAGATTTCCTCGTCTTCTTTCAGTTTTCAAATTCTTTCAAGAGTGTACTGTATTATATCCTTCCTTCCCACCGTCTCCTCCTTCTACCGATCCCACTTGACTCCTCGATTGACGTCGTCGCGTTGCCCTCTGTGAAACAGCAAGATTAACTAATAATAAATCTATGATCTCCTTCTCCATTCGCTATTAATTAATCCAATTAGCGTCGCGGCTTTGTGACGCGACAAGAAGCGCCGCGCAGCTGTTTCCATATGTCGACAGACGCGGCCGTTCGGCGTGAGTTTACGGTGTCTTGATGGCCGAAAACGGGTTTGCGAGAAGAGGTGGACGATAGGGACAGATAGCCTTGGAAGCGCTTGCTTAATTAGATCAGGCATATTGGCCGATTAAGGTAAACATAGGTCCAGACGGTCCAGACTAGAGGTTAGGCTGGTTTAAATCGAGATAGCGGTGATTGAGGTGTTACGCATGATCTAACCGACTTTTTGCCTGTAAGTGCTCATAATCCCATCCACACAACTGGAATCCACTTTGTCGCCTCTCCTCGCAAGCCCATTAAAACCTGAACACGTGCGAACCGCCTCCGTAAATCAGGAACCCTTGCAAAAAGGTAACAGATACGGTAGACCTACAAATGCATTAAAACGCGTCCTAATCGATCGCCTCCTAGAATCGGACGCCTTTCCAACGTGGTCGTTGTTGCCCCGCGGCTGACAGTCAAATTACAGGATGTCGATCGCACAGTCCGTGACCGACCTTCATGCCCAAATTTGTTGACTAATTGTATCATTGGATTGTGGGGAGGCGCGCGCACGCGGCGGAGGCCTCTGTTCTGTGTGTGGAGAGCCATGCTCACTCAATTATACGTTTAAATGCTGATTTATCGGCTGTGAATGCGAATACGATGAGCGCGACTCACGCGAGGTCATCATGGGGATTTCCGGAGCTGAGGGGATGGGTAGGTTGGGTTGAAAATGGAGGTGACAAAATGGACCATTAGGAAACGGTTTTCAGACGGTTCTCCTCTGTTACAACATAGCAGAGAGAGAGAACGAGCGGGGACCGACCGTCTCAACTATGTATGTTCAAGACATCGACAGTCTTCGAGACAAGACTTACGCTTTTCTTTTGCCTTTAACTTTTCACTGAAAGCTAAAAACTGGGTAAACCCCTGATTTTTTGGAATCAGGAGATCGGTACAATTTGTTGATACCAACATATCTGCGTTTTAAGCAGTCTATGTCTGAAACGGTTTCCTGTATTTGGAGCGGCATTTTTACACTTTTCTTGCAAATGTTCCATTGTTTGACGGCTCTCTTAGCGTGGAATCCGCTCACTGAATCTGAGCCGTTCCCAAGCAATCCTGTTCGAGAAAGTTCCGGTACAAGTTTCTTGGACACAAGCGGAACGAGTCCTTCACAGACAGTCCGTCCAACGCGTTGACGCATCACGCGTCTGGCTTCGAGCTCTAAAACGGTTTATTTTGGCTGCTCACACGTCATTGGCCGCTCAGTTTTCTAAAAGTACACCAAAAGCCACACATTGTAGCACCTATACAAAATTGTACCGATCTTCCGAATTCTTTAAACCGAGGATTTGTGTAATTCTGAGCTAATAGTGAAAAGTTACGGGCTGAAGAAAAGGGTAAGTCTTGTCTCGAACTCGAACACCTCGAACACCTTGCATGAGCCACATATTTTTCAAACAATTTAAAATAGATTTTTTCCCTTTTTTGCTTTTTGTGTGACACTTCGTACGGTAGTCCGCAAGACTAACCATACACCATGCGGTCCTTGCAAACTGCGTTGCTTACGTTTGCTGTGCCAAGACATCGGTTAGCTTTTTGGCACCCGTTAGCATGAGATCTGTCACAAAGTGCAACGTGCGTTCACACGACAAGTAATTCTCATCTTTGGTCACCTTTTAGAAATTAAGCTTGCGCGGATTAACGCGCGAGAGCGTTAATTTTAAATTGTGTGAACCTGAGCCACATTTGAGATAAACTGTTAAGCTGCAAACTCCAATAACAACCACTTCCCAATTATTAGTTTTTTGCCCTATCCTCTACCTAACCTATCGACCTCATCCATCACCCTAATTTCCGTCGCCTCTTCAAAGCTCCCGAACTTAATCCACATCCGACCAGCGCTGGTCGGTGGCGTTCTAAGCGTCTCGCAACGGGCTGCAGCGGCTTCGCGGCGGCGGCGTTCGCATAAATTATGTTGTCGTGTCGTGTTACACGACCGATGAGTTTTTATGGCCGCGCGATTATTAATTATTATCATTTGCGGCGTTGTGTTCTCAGATCGCGTTTTCGTCGTCGTCGGCGAATGCGACGCCGCGACTAATCAGAGGACAAAAACGCTGCAATCAACTGGCAATTGGCGTGCTTTCGTTGGCGATGAGAGCGAAATGTTGAGGTGTCACTGTCAATGTCAAGGTTTTGTTTGTGTCGTGGAGGTGGTTGGGGAAATTAGGGAGAGGAGAGGGAGATAATGAGCTGGGAAAGGGACATCAGAGAATGAATAGTTAGGGATAGGCTTCAGATAGTAAAATTCGAGAAATTAAGCTTGGGCTCAAACGTAAAAGCTGGTGACTGGTAGGATAAGCGTTCTAAGTTCTGTTTCCTTCACGGTTCCATGGCGTAGCGGTTAGTACACAGGACTTTGAATCCTGCGACCCGGGTTCAAATGCCGGTGAAACCTGAATTTTCACAACTTTTCTTTGACTTTTTCAAGTCGAAAAAGCCAAAAATAAACAAACGAACAGGATTGAAAATTTTAAAATGATTCGCTCCCGGGTGGGCTTGAACCACCAACCTTTCGGTTAACAGCCGAACGCGCTAACCAATTGCGCCACGGAAGCACATCAGGTCACAGAACCGAAGTCTTGACAAGATGACACTCAACATCAAACGATAGTTTATTTAGTGACGCATGTGGTCATCTGCCTAAATTTGTATTTTATGATCAATCTGAGCCCTAAACCTTAATTGCCCAACTGCCTTTTCCACGTTCTTTTGACCAGATGACCACCCACACCGTCCAAATCCGTTAATCTTCCAATTCCCCTTTTGACCAGGTCGATTATCCCATAATCGTCATCCTTCCTCTAAATCCTATCGGATAACACACGAGGACATCGCCGGTCGCCCGCCGGATTATGAACACGACTCGACAGGCTTTTGTGCTCCACCGGAACCGCACCTGTTGTCCCGTGTGACGACGATAACGACCACGAGGCCATCTTTACCGCTTTCTTCAGGTGTCGCGCACGCACATTTCCCTCTCAATTCCAGGGTTTTTCTTGTCTTTTCTTCGCCTGCACAAACGCGAAATCACCCCAACGGCATTCCGGGTAATTAAATCGGCTTGTAATGAGCTTCCTCTCGTTGCACTTTGACACTCCTACCGTAACCAAAGCGGTGATTAGGGTGCATCTGGTTGGGGTGGGCCAGTAACGGAGGAACCAGAGCGACGACGGCGATTAGAGAGTCCGTTGTACCGGAAACGCAAACACGAGCATTTAACTCGATTATTTCGAGTCAGTTGACAAACATGGATCGTGATTGGAGGGATCGTGCAGGGATAATTGGTATCGGGGCGGTGACAGAAGCGGATGGACCCCGACTGGGTGAGGCCAAAAGTTGGCGTGGATTAGGGATTATTTAGACAAGATAAAGGGAGAATCTTTGCTGACTTGAAGAGATTTGAAGGTAGTTTGTGTTACCCGGACTGTCAGATGTTCAAACGCCAAAACCGACCGACATTTCTAATAACGCTTCACAGAAATGACATTTTTCAGACAAAAGAGTTTAAGTTAGACGTCTAGTTTCAACACTGTCTCGCCATGTTTGCTAACTAAAACGAGAAGTGACAGTTGAAACGGTGTGCTTCCGTGGCGCAATTGGTTAGCGCGTTCGGCTGTTAACCGAAAGGTTGGTGGTTCAAGCCCACCCGGGAGCGAATATTTTTGAAATTTTTTTAGTATTTGTTTGTTTAATGTTCTTACGATTCTCTTACGACGAAGACAATTTTCTTAATGTTTCTACACCTTTTCGGTCTGTTTTTAGCTGTTTCTGCTCTGTCCTGACGTCCTCTAAACCAACACCTGATCGCCCCATCATAATCGACCTTAAAAAGTCACAAGAGTTTATTACGGTCTAATTACGCGCAACAATATCATCTGCCGGAGACAAAGACGCTCTTACGACGACCACAACGACTCCAACCATCGCCGATAAAGATCTCCGTGTGTGGCCTTGGGCTGCTGCTGCATCCCGAGACGACTGTTAATTGTTCGTTGCGTAACTGTCACAACAAACAAACAAAGTGTAATCGCGGGATCAATTACCGCGCAACAAGTGTCCTCCTCCTCTGACCACATCATGCAGGTGAATGCGCCTACTTTAATTTGACAAGACGGCTGTTACTTGCGTTTTGACGACTTAATGGGTCTTAATCGTTTGGAGATGGGTTACGGTATCTTTTGGACAAACCAAAACAGCATAAATTTGACCTAAAAAGATATGAAAAATGACAAAAATTTGTTTCGACCTCGGCAGGATTCGAACCTGCAATCTTCGGTTCCGTAGACCGACGCGTTATCCATTGCGCCACGGGGCCACATACTCTAATTCCGTAGAAGTCGTATTTAGTCTCTTCTAGGCCAGTACTTATAGTTATTTCATTGTCAAGTAAACAACCCAATCGGAGCATAATAGCCTCGAAGACATCGCTTTGTCCAAATCGCTGCTAAATCTCGTTCTCGTTCACTGAATCGTGACCGCACCCGATTAGCCTGGACGCCTTCTCTTCTTCCCGTTTCCTGTGCTCTTCTCCTCTCGACGGTCGAAGTAATGCGATAATTGTCACTCGCGCCGCGAGTCAACGCATTGTCATGGAAAGCGAACGAGTGGCTGTTGGGGGAGTGAGTGGATAATGGAGGGATCGGAGGAAGGATGGGGTTGTTAGGTGCTGGGTAAGTGGCTTCGCTTTATTCAAGCAATTCGAGTTGTTTAGTAAGACGAGGAAAGAGTGCTGAGGGACGCAATCTGGGCTTCATCGAGGAAAACAAAATTTGGCCAAGAAGCCGACCGATTCGCTGCTTCGATAGGCGTCAAAATGACATCTTTCTCAGACATGGAATCTTACGGGGTTAGCTGGATGTCTGAAAAAAATCATTTCTGTCAAAAAGAGAAGGCACGATGGGTCGGTTTGAAGCCGAAACAACCGTTCCCTGGCTGTCAATCGTTCCAAATGACTCTTTTCAGACATGACTAAAACAAGACCGTCTCTGAATGTTCTTTTGCCTGACTTATGACGTTATTTGCAATTTCGATCTTCTATGCAAACCGGTCGGTGCCAAAGTAACCGAGATCCGATGTTAAGATGCCCAAAAAAGCACCTAATTTGAAACCTAAAAAGCACGTGACCAGGAATGAAGCCTTGCAAAAGCGACCCTGACTTTGAAGCCAAAACTGACCACCTGTCGCCTGTTGCGAACGGAAAGCGAACGTTTCCTCATCGACGATCCTATCTCGTCCTCCTGCCAGCCGTCAAGGTCCTCTGCAGCAGCAACATGTCAGCCATTATTCGTCCTCGTTAAATGGTTATTAATAGGGGTTCGTCAAAAAACTGCTATAGGAAATTTCGATTTTGGGGAATGCGTGGTGTGGCCTTGGAGATTGGAAAAGAATGACGAAATGCAAAAATTAGGAACGAAAATAACCTACAAACCAAATGGAGAAGGTCAAACTACCAATGCAGTGTTTGCAGAACCTACGCAACCGATCAGCGCAATCTTGGGCTCAAACGACAGCGTAGAGGCTCCTCCACAATTCATATGTGAGACATATTTGTCCAGGCGTTTCCGCTCAAAAAATTCAGCGTTTTGGGCTCAAAAACGCGATTTTGCATACGAAATGAACGCATCGTTCGGTGCACCGAACGTATGAACTTTCTAAAATTGAGTCATTCGTTTTGACGACGCTTTTATTCAGGTGTTTTGGAGGATTGACGAGTTTTGCAGATGAAACTTGGCCTTTCCTGCTTTTCGATTTGCCAATCGCAACGTTCTTTAACAGGCCACAAAATCGAAGCTTAAAGCGCCTCGAATTTCGGCTTATTTGGGTGACGATCTGCTTCATTTTTCGTTTTTTTCAACCAAGACGCCCGAATTTTGTGCTCCTTTGGTGTAATTTCCTCCTCTTCTCGGGTTGTGTTTTGACGCCTAATCCGCACCTGGAATTCGCGAAATTTCAGCGTAAAAATAACGTTAATAATGTGTTCATTTTAGGCGGCTCGACCTCACACAGAAGATTCCCGTTTCGACGATGTGCTCATGGTTCCGAATCCATGGAAAACTGCGTTTAATGATTTGAAAATTTAAGAAGAAGCCGAATCACCGAAGCGGATCGCAACGAGGGAACCTGCCACACCAGAAGCTCGCTCAAAGTTACTGAAGGTACTGAAGAAAATTTTCTGAATCAACATCGATCCTAAGAATGACGCTTTTAACATCCACTCCAGGCAGATTTGATTGCCATTCTGATGCAGCGAGAATGGCCAAAAATGTCCGAAATTTGCAACGTATTTCGAACTCGAATGTGCTCGATTTCGCCTACGTTTTGTTCCACACCACCGGCTTATCACCATTCCCATTTGAGCCCCCAGAGCCTCGAATTCGCATATATATTTTGGTGTGTCCATAATATGCTCATTTCAAGCAGCCCGAACGTAAAAAAGACTCTCGTTTCGGCGATATGCTCTTGTTTCAGAGTCCATGAAAACGTGCGCTTTCCTTCAACCACAAACCTCGTTTAATGAAGCCAAGGAATTGAAGCGGATTACGATGTGGAACTTTCGTAGAACCTAGCGCTCCTGGAATTTTAGGTACTGAAGCTTTGAAAAAATCCGGCAGGGACTGTTGTTTTATTGGCTATTCGCCGGGGGTTTTGGCACTATGAAGATTCCGAAACTCCTTAATCCGGCGCCGTTTTTCGGACTCAAGAGTGCCCAATTTTGGCTGCCTTTGTCCCATTTGCGCAATTTTGGATCCGAAAATTTGGCTATTCAGAACATTGTTTAATGAAGCTTAAATTTAGGATGAAGCTAAGGAATTGAAACGGATTAGGACGAGGAATCCAGCGAAGCCAGAAGCTCCCGCAAGTTCAGGTACTGAAGCCCTATTTCGTTACCTTTTTTGATCAAAATTGAACCAGAAAATGGACTCTTCTGACTCTCGTTTAAGGCTGTTTGGATAACCTTTTTGAACAACCAGAAATATCTCGAAATGGCTAAATTTAGTGTCGTGTTTTCGGGCTGAGGATGCCCTCTTCTGGGCCACGCTCCACCATTTTTAAAACCTTTTTCTTCAGCCAAAGCCTTATGAAATGACACACTACTGTAGAATGATGGCTGCTTTCAAATGAACATTTGAAGCTACCATTCAATAGATCTTAAAAGGTTACGGATGGGCGTAAAATTAAGATCTTAAATTATCTTTTTGAGGATTGAAATGATGGGTCGATTTCAGGAAAAACCGCAGCATGCTTGCTCAAGCAGCCGGAGCAGGAGTAACCGGAGCAGCCGCAGCGAACCGACCGCTTTCTTTTTGAAGCCACTCCACAAATGCCCGCTCGGCTCTGCAAAGTGCTCGTCTCAAAAAGCCCTTTCTGCCCAAATCAGTCCGTCTACTCCCGAACCAGACAGCCGCCGTCTTAAGTGTGGCAAGAGGGGTTCAAAACGGCATTCGTCATTCGGTTCGCCTGCTGGTCGGTCGACCCGACGTCGTTACTCCGCAGTCCTTCGAAAGCTCCTCAGCTGATCGCCCGAAGACAGAACTGAGAAGATGGCCGCCACTGCTCCACCCTCCGCAGCTGCTCCGCCCGCCGCCGGAGCGCCCCAGAAGAGCGTGATCGCTGCCCCGCCCGCTGTCGGAGGAGCCGTGAGCGCCGTGAATCGTCCAGATGAGCCGCCCTTTCAGTTGAAGCTCGAGCCGGAGAAGCTCATCTTCAGGGGCGACAAGTTGAACGAAGGATCGACCACTGTGGAAGTGAAGCTGACCAATACGACCAAGGATCGTCACTCCTTCAAGGTAAGCTAGCTTCCCTTTTGAACCCTTTTTGCGTACTCTGTTTATGGATTTTGAACCCTCATTCGTGTCCTCTTTCAGGTGAAGTGCACGTCGAACGAAATCTTCCGTGTGCGTCCCCCACTTGGCTACGTGGACGGCGAGCAAACGCAGTCGATCAAGATCACCTTCGCGACGAAGAACGGCGCCGTCCCGGACAGCACGAAGCACTTCTTCGCATTCTACCATCTCAAGAGCGCCGAGACGAAGCCCGCCCGTCAAGTGTGGACCGCGACGACGAAGCCTGAAGGCGTCAAGCGTATCCTGGTGGCGTTCGAGAAGGAGGACGGAAGCCCCGCCACGACCGGCGCCGGTGCTCCAGCTGCTCCGGCCGCCGCCGCTCCTGCTGACGGCGCCAAGGACGCTAAGGACACCAAGGACGCCAAGGACGCTCCGCCCGCGCCTGCGAAGGACGCTGCTCCAGCGGCCTAAGAAGTTATGTTCTGCCGTGCGTGGTATGAATAAAGGGATACTACGTGTTTCAGGTTGTGTTTGTGGTTTTATGGTTAGTTCGCTTGGATTTTGTGTCAGAATTTATCGAAAATTGGACAAGAAAAGGCTGGAAATTGACAGGATTACATAGAAATTAAAGTACGAAGCGAAGATCAAGAGGAGAGAAGGGAAGAAGAATAGTAATATTTGAAGAAATCCACATAATACAAATCTGTGTATAGTACATCGGACTAGGTGATAAGCTTGAATTTGAGGGGCGAAGAGGAAGGCCAGGAAGTAGTCGGAAAGCTGCCGGGGGATCTTCGAAAGAGGAGGAAAAGTGAATGAGCCTCGAGGAGTCTTCTGGGGTGCACCGATTCAAGAGGGGGTGAGTATCGAGGAGGATCAGAGCGAGAGCTCGAAGGTATTGCTGAGGAACATCGGAATGGCGGGGTGGTGGAGGGTTCGGTAGTGGCGGCGGCAGCGCGCTTCCAAGACCAGCTGCTCGATCGCAGAGCTTTGTGCCTAAAAAGGGCAAAATTAAGGGCTGGAGATAATGGTAAGGCTCACCTTGAGCTCGGCGATCTGCTGGTCGAGTTCCTCAAGGAACTTCATCTCCTTTTCGACCTCCTCGTCGCTGAAATCGACGGCTGGAGGCGGCGGAGGATGAAACCGCGGCTTCGGTCTTGCCACGATCCCATTTCCGACCTCCGCGTAGATGCTGTGTGCGTCGTGGAGCCGCGTGAAGCTGCTCGAGAGCGTCGAACACTGACCCCAATCGTCGTCGTCCTCATACGAGGAAACTTCGAAGGGCTGCGCGTAAATCGGCGATTCGACCACGTCGCGCGTGTTCTGCAGCCGGAACCCGTCGTCGTCCCAGGTCATCGATAGGCGATTGTAGGACTCGATCTCGTGGTAGATCGCTTCGTCATCCACCGCGGCCACTTCTTCGTCCAGACAGAGGGCTTCGTCCACGTCGATCGAGTGGCAGTCGACGGCTACGTCACGGTAGGTCGCACCGATGGAGAGTTTCGTAGAGGGTTGCCAGTCCGGGGAGTGGACGGAACATTCCGGGCTGGAATTAGAAAGATTAAAACGTAAAAATTGAAAAAGCAATGCGCGATTTGGTAGAATTCCGACTGCTCTCACGGGTGGGGGATCGGTGAAATAACGCTTCGAAAGTACACAAAAAGCTGGGTCGTGTGACATAGACAAAGGTCAACAGAAGTCTAAAAGGTGGCGCGAAAAAATCCCCCCCCCTGGCCAGACAGACCAGGTAGAGCAGACAAAGCGGAGTCGTTTCAAGCTCACTCGTCGCGAACAACCGGTCGGTTTCGCTAACAAATGACGTGAAACCGACCGGTCTTCAGCCGCGCGTTCGACAGAAATGAAACGATTCTGTCTGTTCAACGGTTCGGTCGACCGCCAAATTCATAAAAATTTAGTCTCGTCAAAATTCGGTCTTTTGGTCTCGTCTAACCGGTCAGTTCCGAACCCAGACGTTCTTTTTAAGAATAGACATCTATTTACCCTATCCTAGACGATCTAGGCTAGTCCAAACGATAACTTCATGAATTTTATGACCTTAAAAATTACAAATTTCTGCTTTTTGGCAAGTTTCGCAAAATATGAGCTCAAGAATGAGGTTTTGAAGTCATATAGGGTGGACCAAAAAACCCTTTTTCCAGACACGCGCGCCGGATCAACTGTCTGAAATCGGCCATTTGCAGCGATTTAACCGACCGCTCTCACACGCAGATTCGACCAGAATGACCCATTTCAGACAGTAAATCTGGCGCGCGTGTCTAGCCGGTGTCTGGATAAAGAGTTTTTTGGCGCACCTTGTATTGACTAAAATTCCGACCGCTCTTGTAAGAAGCGGTTTGGTAAAATGAAGTTTGGGAAAGGCTCAAAAGGTAGACTCTGTCTAGACATAAAAACCGACCGGTCCGTATACTATAACGGTTACTATTCATATAGTGAACAATGAATCAAATTCAGTTTTGACGTGTCTCGCATCTGGCTCTTTTTAAATCATAAAAAAATTTTTTGAATTGGTTGTAGAAGCAGACATTTCTTTAGCCATTCCAATACGGTCTGGATAGTGTTCCATAAGAAATTTTAAAGCCTTTAAAATCGCTCAAATCGCTCACCTGCTATCCTGACTTCCATATCCCGAACTGCACGTAGACACATCCAAACTGTCAAAACGCTTAGCTTCATTTATGGTGCGATAGAAACTGTTGCCCATAAGGGAAGTGGCCGAAAACTGGTCTCGAGATACCCAAGGATTGGTCCTAATCTTCTGTCTTGTGCTTCGGAGAGAGCCGCTCATCGTGGCTGAACCGCTCCAGCAGGTGGTCAGCAGGTCGCCTGAAAGTCGAAAATACGTATAAGCTGGGAGCAGGCAGAGCATATAAAGCGCAAACTGAAGCACTCTGGAACAAACTCTATCGTAGTCCCAAGAGCACATCTTCTCGCAAAATTACCCCCGAACTATTAAGAGCGCAAACCAGAGACGAGTTTGCGAGGTCGGATTTCCAGCCAGCGGTCGGCGGCTGGTCATCCAATACATTTGCCGCATTCCTCAAGTCAAGCAATGTCAGTCAGCGCGCGAAAAGCAATTACTGTCAAATTTTCGGAGCGACGGAGACGCGCCGAGAACAAATAACGGATGCTAATGGACTTCGTTTTCGCTTCGTTTCGGGACCCACTAATGCACTCTAATTTGATAGAGCCAATTGGGGCCAACGCCAAAAAGAGATCCGAAACGTGCGCTACGCGCGTTGGGGCTGCAGAGGAGACCACTTAGGTAAGAAAATGAGAAAGTGGGTTTCGGGATTAAGGATGGATGAATTTGGGGTTGAGCTTTGATTTAGGGAGGATTTAAGGGTTGGGGAATGGGCGGAGGCTGTAAAATCAGCTTCAGAAGGCTATCTTGAGTCAAAGTACTTTAGGTTTAAATGACCAAGAACTAATTTTTGGTTTTTGCACTTTTGTTAGTGCATCCCAACGTTGTAACTTTGCTTAATTATTTATCTTGGTCAGACGCGTAAGAAGCCATTAAAAAGCCAATGTTTGGATAAGAAGCATTTCCAGTTTAATTAAGAAATTGGCTTTCTTCAATGAAGCATATGTACATGACTTAGTGTTGTTTTGGGTGTAAAGTACAAACTGACATCATTCTCTTGACTGCGTTTTGGACATACTAAATCTGCAATTTGTAGTTTTGGTCATTTTTTGGTTCAAGCTGCAGACCTTAAGAAAATCTTGATAAAATTTCAGCCTTTAGAAAGTGTTTAGACAGTTTAAGACGTCCAGAAAAATGTTTTTGGCACTTTGCAACTCAATTTGAAACCTAGACACCTTGTCTCAAGGGGTTCTCAACTGAAAACAGTTTCAAGTGCAACCTAATTTTCTAAAAAACGTTTCTACAATTTCTAAATCAAATATTCCGCCACCAATCACGGACACAAAAGCTTCTTCCTGCTCCTCTACCCAGTAAATACCCCAAGAGTTGCAATGGGGCTTCCTAATCCCGAGCCTCATTCCCTAAACCCCAAAGCAACTTCTAATTGTTTTTCTGTCCTCTCCAGAAAGTAAACAAACCTTGAACGGATTGTGACATCGGCGGAGGCGGCGGTGGAAAGAAGGCGGTCGGCTTCTGAAGCGTCGGTGGGAGCGGCGGTGGCGGTGCAGGCTGCACGGGAGCTGGATGGCTGCCGACCGAAGAAGCCGAATAACGAATTTTCGGCGCTGCAGATCGGGAAGCTTTAGGCGGAGCCGCGCCGGTCGGCTTTTTGTCCGACCGCCGGGCGAAAGATCGCCGACGGAGCGAGAGGCGATCTTCGAACCAAGTTGTGAGCTTCTGCATTAGCGAAGGTTCTGAAAAAATCATCAAATTAGATACAAGTTCTATTTTATCTAGAAGCACGCCTGAACCACGTTTTAACCATTTTACCCCGTTTGTAACCTTTGCAAGTATCATAATTTAAGAAAGCCTATTGTCCACTTTTCGCAGAAACGCGGTCACCCCCGGTGACAGGCGCGAACAAGCCGCTTCATCCATAATTAAGCCACCTATGTTGGAAGGGAGTTGGAGACGGAGCAGCCGAGTCCAGAACAGGGGCGTCGCTAATTTATTAATGTGGACGCACGCCATCAATTGAGGAAGAACAAAAAATGTGTGACTGATTTTGATGAGGGTGACAAGCTTGAGGGTGCTGGAGATGACCGAGAAGATGAGATGGTCAAGTTGTGAAGAGGGGCAGCGTGAGAAGGGTGAGGGGAGTGTAGGGTCAATGCGATAGGGGTTTTCAAGAGTCAAAAATACAGGCCTAATTGTTGAAGCTTCTTAGAAGACGCTCTTAAAACACAAAATCACAATTTAAAGATCAAAAGAGGACTTGAACGGTCCCGAGACGCACTTTTCAATCAGTGGTCAAAATGGAAAACCCAAAAATCGCCGCAAAAAACCAGCAGAATGACTTATTAAGTCTCATCAATCACGCAACCTTAAACTGACGTCCGTGTCGGGTTGGAGTCCGTTACCGTCATGATAGTAAGGACTATGCCAAAATTGAAAAATGGCTTTTTGGTTTTTTGACAGCTTCAAAAAGCCCTGCCAAGAACGTTGCCATTCCTTATTTGCCCACTTTGTCCCGTTTGTCGCCAAACAGGAAAACATAAAAACACAAACATGACTTCTCGCGTTTCTGGCTCGCTGCACATGAGCCCAAAAAAGGATGTAATCGAAAAAATTAATTTAAAAGCACATGAAAATATAGAATGAACTTGTCAAAAAGCAAGTGCGAAGGTCCAGGTGAACCCTTTTATACACTACTGGTCAAAATGTCAAAAACAGATAAAATTTTTGAATCGTTAAGTAGGACTCAACCTATATCTACTCGTTTCCGCAAGCTAATCTTCAATTTGTATAGATTGACGATCATTTTTGCATAAAAGTAAGTCTGCCACATACTTAAATCTTGAAAAATGGACCTAAAGTCAGGGACGTCACCTAGAAAATTGACAGAATACAGAACGTCAACATGTAATGACTGCCTAAAGCCACGGAACATCACAACTTCAACTACCGCAGTTGGTCGAAAGTGCTTGAAAACAGGTAAACTTAGCATTTTCAAGAACTCAACCGAAATCTACCGATTTTGTCTCGTTCCGTCGCTCTCCAATCTACCTAGAAACCACAGACAAGCTTTCGCTCACCTATCTCGCGCTCCTACACACAACCCAAAACCGGAACCTCAAGTACAAAAGCGCTCTCCTCAAAAACTCTCTCCCCCTCCTTCATCAAACCACTAAACACGACTACTGATTGGCGACATTTTTCGCGCAATTCTCCCACTCTCGGCCACGCGGGAACCCCAAATTGGCCCCTTCGCGCTCTTGCGGCGGTCCTTGTGACACGCTCGCCGTTCTGTCGCCGATTGTGCTCACCGAAAGCGAAGAATAGCCGAGGGTCTCTTTTGGCTCTCGGCGCGCCATCTTCAAAACGCAATAAAAGACAATAGAAATAACAATCGGCGAGAACGAAGGCACAGAGCAACACTCTGACTGTGCTGGCAAGAGGAAAGACTCGTCGTCAACGGCGGCTTCCTGCTTTGACGACGATTCCGTCGCGCATCGATCAAAGCGAGCGGGAGTCGATTGGAGAAGAAGAAGAAGTATTATTAAATGGCGAAGAAGTTATTAGGAGGATGAGGATGGGAAATGTGGGGGATTGGGCGTGTGAGGACACTGTTGTAAACATGCCGGAAATGGCAAGAGGTGTTTGGTTCTTGAGGGGACAAAGGAGGGGGAACATGGAGTCTGTTCTTTGAATCAGTCACGTCATATGTTGAAGCATTAGAAAATTGAGTAAAGGAGGAAAAAAGCAGGCTAAGTTCGAATCTGGCTTGAGGCGTCTATTTTTGATCTGTGCAGATCCTTCCAAACCAATAAACAAAGCATTTACGTTGTTCTTAACCGAAAATTGTGTAAAAGCAGCTTAAGATGTCAGCCAATAGGGTCAAAGAGCGAAGTGACAAGACAACGTGTGATACCCAATAGCCGCTATATTTTAAACGTTTACCCAAACTTGAAATCTGATCCCTTAAGTCAAAACAACCCAGCCACGACACCTTCTAAAACAACAGCTGGTCGCATGCTTTAACCTCTTCTCAAGCGGCAGCTGTTCCGTGACACCAATAGGTGCTACAGAGCCGTTTCGGCAAACAACTCAACTTTTTCTCGTTTTTCAAATGTGTAACAACGCAGAAGCAAAAATTCTAAGACACAAGATCAAAAGACGACAAAAACGGACACAAGACGCACTCTTAAATAAGTGGTCAAGGCTGAAAACCCAAAAAACCGCCACAAAAAACTGCAGAATGTCTTATTAGGTCTCATCAATCACGCAACCCTAAAAGGACGTCCGTGTCGGGTTGATATCCGTTACCGTCATGGTAGTAAAGACTATCCCAACATTTAGCAGTTTAACGCGACCTTAGCGAGCAGACCGACCGCGCGACCGGTTACGGTGATCAATAGGCAAATTGGAAATCGTAAATTAGGAGACGACGCCGCTAACCAAACTGAAATTAGCGGCGGACGAACGCTTCCGGAAGCAAAGGGGAAAACAGTGGAAAGTTTGTGGGTTCGTTAGGTGGTGGTGAAGGGAGGAGCTTAAGAAAACAAAACAAGCAAAAGCTGAAAAGCAAATATAGGATTTTGAGGCCGTAGCCTAAGGCACGGTAATCAGGTAATCACACAAAATGAGGGTATTTTTAGATCAGATTTAAAATGTTCCAAATTCAAAGAACCCCAAACAATAAAACCCGCATTCCAACCGCCTGTTTACAATAAGGTCCTGCACGCATTGATTAAGAACCGCACGCTTGATCCCAGAACGAAACGCCTAATCGCCCATTTTTCGCATTTTCCCGACAAAAGACGCAACGAAGCGACACGCGGCGGTTCAAAAACCGCTCCTCGATCACTTTTCCACGACCCCATCGCGCGAACGCGTGGTGACAAATGAGAGCGTTGGCGGGCAGGCAGGCCTGACTCCTGCGTGATGCATTTCGGTAAACGCCACGCGTCGACAACCGCCTCAGGCGTGTTCGCTTTGGCGTTCAAGGCTAATGACGGATTGCGGCGATAAGGGTTTGTTGACTTTAGCTGTGGCTAATTGTGGGAAAACGGAAACTGATGACCTAAGCCCGGAAACGGAACTCTTTTCGACTGAAGCAGACTTCAGGCTACAAACTCATCCATATCCCAATCACCTTTTACACTGAATCTACAAAAAACCTGCAAAATCGCCACTTCTTACACACCCAAAAACCGTTCGACAAGCCATAAATTACCGAGGTTCCACTCCCTGACCACCCGACTACAGCTTGCGCAAGCGGCGACTTAGTCGAACACTCTTTGGGCCATTAGCGCGCAAACTCAGGCTTGGAGCCAGGGAAAGTGACCTCAAGGGGAGGACGCGATTGATTCGATTAGAGCGCGCTAGCCGAGATTGGACTCGTCAGCTTTTCGAGGAGCTCTTGTTTGGGAATAAGTGTGACTGTGTTGTGCGAGAGTCGATGACATAAGTGGCCAGCTTGGAGCGAAGGTCAGTTTGAGGTTTAAACAGGCCTCCAGAACCTAGAAGACAGTTGGTACCCTTAAAAAGCCATTTATGACCTCGAAACCAGGCGTGAAAACCTCGTGATCCCAAGAGCCTCTTGAAAACGACAAACTTCACATTCACACAGTGGCTGTGTAAACAGAACCGTCTTTGAGCGACACATCAATTTGAGTTTTGAGAAACGGAACTACATTAAATAAACACTTTGGATGCAAGAACGGCGCGAGTTGAAGTGTGAGCGGAGCGGCAAAGAGGAGACAAAATGTGAAAATTAATGCGTGGCGCTGCAGAAGTAAACAAGACACGTTGGAGACGAGAAGACGATGTTGACGGAGGTGCGTAAGGGAGGAAATAATTGCGGCGATTAAAAGTTATTTTTGGGTGTTTTTGTGGAGAGGAATTGTTTGGGTTCGGGGGATTTATAGGAACCTTAAAGGGCTGTTTAGAAGTTGAAAAGCGGAAATGCAAATAAAACGGTCGTTAGCAACAGATTTCAGTGAGTCCGGTCCCCAAAACCCTTGAATTTTATATGTGCTTTTAACTCAATTTGTCCTAAGAATGCCAATTCAATCTAAGGCGTCACCAGAATGAATTCAAGCTTAAAAAACCACATTCTTTGTCCTCAACTTTTTAGCAAAAAGTTCTTTTAATCTGTATGCTCCAGAAACCTCGCCCACGACCACTCTTCTTCGCTCAGATTTATCAAAAATCTCTTAAATCTAATAATTAAAATTAGAAGCGTGGCCTTCAATTTTGCCCAAAGACGTCATCAACGTCTGCCTTTAGATAAATTCTATTCCAGGCCCAACTCAATTAATTCCCAATCTTCGACCTAAAAACTACACTCCTTTGTTCGTCATTTCCTTGTCCCCAAGTCCCATCGCGCTTATTAGATCAAGAAGAACACTCCTGAAACAATCATCGCTGTCTCAACTCAATTTAAGAACATCTTAAAAAAGCTCACCAGAAAACTTTGTCGTTCTAAGGCACATCTAGTCGAGCGAAAAACTCTTCAATGCGACAAAAACAAATCAGCGACACTGAGGAGGAGTTGTGGGACTCGAACGAATTGAGCCATAAATCAGTCAGATTAACGAGGACGCGTATGAATGGGATGTGGTTATGAAACGGTCGGAGATCGGTTTTGGGAGGATGGAAAGAATTTTCAAGCATCTATTGGGAAGACGGCGGGTTTCAAGAGGGACTCAATCTGTAATAAGCTTAGCAGCCAAACGTTTAAAAATTAGGTTTTTGAACACCTTAAAAGCGAGATCTAATGACGGGTCTAGGTGAAGCTTAGTTTCAAGTCACTTCATTTGGATCAAAAGAACAAAACACCTAGATTATAAGGATACATTGGCGTGTTCTCTAAAATGCCCTTAAAGTCGTAAAATTTTAGATGCTTTATCCCAAAACCATTCAATCCTACGCGAGCAAAAAACACATGATTTTGGGTCTTTCAACATGCAAATTGCCATGTTGACAAAAAATACGTTTTTGAGTGATTTTAGCGACCTTAACGAGCCTGTTTTGAGATAGAGGCACAATCCCAAAACAGGGATAGAGGCATATGACAGATCTCCAAGCGTACAGAAGCCCAGTACACCTACTAAAACCTGTCAATCGACCGACCACACGCAGATCGGAAACAAGTTTCCTCATCGCCTCTTTTGGCGAGGCGGTCGATTGCATCGCCGACGCGCGGCGCGAGAAAGAGAGATTAGAAATATAACGGGGATTAGGCGAAGGATTATTTCTCTGATACATCATTTTTTGTTACTTTGTGGTACTCGCGCTGCGCCCGAAATAAGCTGATTGAGCTCTTAGTTGCAAAACGGTGACGTGAGAGTCAGATTCTGGTCTTAGAACCGTAAAATCTAATTTGAATTTTAGGCCCACCACGAGTTGAAGACGACGCTTACACGCACGACCAAATCAATCACACCCTCGGGGTATTCATTATGGAAGCAGCTAGGCGAGAGGGCCTCTCAAGCCGGGAACGCGCCAATTAGACCTTTCGGATCATTTCCTTTGGGTCGCCCTCACCACAAGACGACTCAATTAGGCGAGTCTCGCGCCGCGAAGAGATTGTGCAACCAAACGAGTTTCGTTGGTCCAAGAAGACTCCAAAGAGGCCGAGAGTATTGTTTGTGCACGACAGATGTGAGTCAAGAGATTAGGTTCCATTAGAGAATGCCTTAGGAACCTTGGGAGGGGGAAGGAAGGGCAAACAGAACGTGAGAACTTCTATGGTGACCGAGTTACCGCATAGCGAAAGGAGTCATAACTGTGGGCGCCGTGAGGGTCGCGCGAAGGATTATGGGCAACGTTATGGGGCATAAAACTGTTTATGCAACAGGTAAAGAGGCTCCTAGGAATCATATCAACCCTGTTTGCTCTAAAAATACAGGCTCGATAACGAGAATACGGGGACCAACCCAGAGCTAATAACGGTCAACCGCTAATTGCTCATTTGGGGTAGGTCATTCGCGCCTCTCAGCTTGTAAACAAAGAGATTAGGGCGGATTTGTCCTTGTTTCCTGGGCTCGCGTTACAGTTGTAACATGGCCAGAGAAGACGGCTAATCGACGGCTGTGGGATGGTGTGACCTTTGGCCTGGTTGTGGGAATTAGGGGTTCTCATGTTCCCACGTTCTCAGGAGTTCTTAGGATAGCCAATTTGATCGAAAAATCTTTAAATTCAAAATATTTCAACCGAGAAGATTCCTAAATTGTTCTCCATGGCGTTTAACACTGAAGCTTCTGGTTTAAGACCAGACGCTCCCTAAGAACGACCACCAGCGCCAAACGTAATTAGTTGTAAAGTTCCCCTCTTCACGCATGCTTCACACTTTCCCTTTCAGGCGTGCGCGATCGATGGATGTTGCAACGAGGCGCTTTTAGCCTCAAACCACGCATTAATCAAAACCTCTCGCGCGCATCTTCGTTTTCTTTCCTTTGGGCAATACTTTTACGACCCTGTTGGGACCTGAAAAGATGCAGAACTTTACTTTACAAGAACTTCGAATTACAGATCTACGTTTCAAAAGCCTAACAATTTAGTATGCTGGATTCAAAGCCCTTAACACCACTCTTCACCGAATCCAAAATGATTTGTGGCCAGAAACCGCGTGGCACATTTAGTTCGAGCGGCACAAAGTCGGCCAGGTGTTTTGGTGGAAAAACCAAATGGCTTCAAAGTGAAATAATGACTCAATTATGTGGCGACCGAAAGCAGCAAATTGTTGTGAGGTGTTCCCGGCAGGGGCTCGTGTGGGGTGACAAATTGAAATGTATAACGCGAGTGGAGGAGGAGGGCTTGGAGAGCCAAAGAATGTGGCTGATGGATGGTCTGAACACGGGATTTGTAGCGTATACAAGGGTTTGGGACAAGGCAGGATGTGGGGACAGAAAACGGGGTTTTCGAGATAACATGAAAGACATTAAAAATGAGATCAGTTATCAGAATTATCATTTTGAAACGTTCCTAGGATGAGATGGTCAAAAATTATGTCTCTACTATAGACTTAAGGAAGTGATGACTACACTCTGGAGTGACGTATGGAAATGAGCCGTGACGTTTATGTCACTAATGTCAAGGATAACGCTGGATCATTTACACTAAGGACAGCAACTGAAGCACTGTTTCAAGGAAACATTTAAATTCAAGTTAAGACGTTTAAAACAAGAGGAAAAGCATTTGTGGAGCGGCCGGAGGCCGCGCGCAACTTTCAAGCTTCAATTGTTTCAAAAACTTCGAAACATATCAATTTGACCGTAACTCACAAAATCACAAAGGCCAGTTTTCGTTTGATTCGGTCGTTTACAAAACACCAATTTTATGCCAAACGCCAAATTAAAAAGCAACCCAAAACTGATTTTTAGCTTACTGAAAGCCACTGACCACTCTACACATTCCTAAAACCTAAAACCCATCTTCTAAAGACGTTGTTCGTACACACGCTTCTGCACACATGCAACATTCGCCGTTCCTTCCTAACGAGAGCTCTGGACCGCGCCCGGAGCTCCCAAATGTGATTAGCGGCTAGTTCGCATATGAGAAATATGGCGATATTCATCACTGGACCTTGTAACCCAATTGGAGACCTCGCAGCGGGGTCCTTTGAAGACGCGGAGAATCCAAAATCGGAAATTTTGAAACTCTCGAAACACGAAGCTCCTCCCCGTCTTGGAATTCGGCCCTAGGGGGCCAAGAAAGGACCAAGGAAGACCAGAGGGAGGGGGAATCCGATCGCTAATGAGCGCGGGCGAAGAGGTCAACGCTGGAGAGGAAATTAGCTCCGTTTTGAATACACAATACGTTGATTAGCGATTCGGCGTGGGCAAGATGAGTTCCTTCGATTGCGCCATGGCCAAGGGTTATGGCGCTGTCTCTGGGGCCAAATTATTCTATGTCATTTGGACCGAACGGACTACTTTTAATGATATGGGCATAGGAAAAAGTAGACTTGCAAGACTGCGCGGAGGCAGGAATATATTAGAATTTGGACCACACATGATTTTCTGAGTCCGCATAACTTAAAGGATCCATAGAGTTCAGTGTAAGAAAAACGGCTGGCTGACCTACGGCCAGCCCGAGAACAGCCCTCCTCGGACTCCAAAAATGACTCTAATAGCCCATCGCCGCCAGTCAGTCTCCCTTGCTCACCCATAAAACACTCTCCTTTACCCTCCCAAGTCGCCCTCAGGCGCGTTCCGGTCAGTTCCGGACCAGCCTTTTTCGGTCAGTCATAAATCGCATCTTCTTGTCGCGACCAATTCGCTATTAATACGCGGAGACTGTTCGCTGTGACAGATGTCCTTAAGACAAGTACGGTAGGACGCGGAGTGATCGATGAGTTTAAAATTGGGCCACAGGGGCACAAAAAATCTGTCCAGTTTCTGAGCCATGCATTAAATTATCTCTCCCTGGGGAAAATGGTGCCGAGAGTGGCTGCAAGCGGGCAGCGGTGCGTCTCAAAAAAGGAGAAGAACTTTTGGGGTGCGCGAAGAGGAGAGCAAGAAATGAATCCGGTGAAAGTTGGCGGAAGTGTGCGGAAATGGGTTTTTCGAGGAAGTGAAGGGATGATAGGGATCATGTGGGGAGGGTGGTGGCAAAAAGTCGACTTTTGGAGGAGAAACGGTGATGGAAGGGAGATCTAATCTGAAGGAAAATTGGAAATTTCAAATCTTTAAACGAAAAAAGAGTGTCGAAAGCCTTTTCCTATGTTATTCCAAGCTGCTGACCGCTTTTGGCTTATTTTTGTGCTTTTATGTGGTTCATCTAAAGCTAAAAATTTGTTGTTTGTGGCCGTTTTTGGATCTCAGTATAAACTATTACGTTAGTTAATTCTAAACTGAAGCTTTAAGCTAAATTGCGTCCATTTCTAGTTAACAGGGCCGCGCGCGCTATTGCGCGTCAGTACTTTCTTCAAATCGTTTGAGCGATTTTTCGGCGTTTGGAATTGGCGAAAACCATGCAAACGCTACCGTAATCCGTGTTCGTTCAATCAGAGACAGCGCGTCTAGAAATTTGACCGAGGGACACGTGACCGAGGGACACGTCTGTATCGTTCTCGCTCTCGCGCGTTACTCTGCGCAAGCTTAAAATTGTGATGTGACAATTGCTTGTTGCTCAGAGAGACAAAACAGGAAACGCCACTAGTACTCGAACCCTTGACGCTCGTCGGGATAGTCCGCGAGACTAACTACTATACCATACGCTTTTTAGAAACGAAATTGATGTAGTTGGCTATGCTAAGACTGCGGATAGCTTTTTGGCACTCGTTAGCATGTGCCCCGCAATGCAGCGTGAGTTCGAGCAAAAAGCCCGCGAGACTACTCACTATATCATACGCTTATTACGAACGATCCAGAGAGAACAATCCAGACGTGTTCATTGATCACAAAATTTCTAGACGCGGTGTCTCTGATTCAGCGAACACGGATTACGGTAGCGTTCGCATGCTTTTCGCCAATTCAAAACGCCGAAAAATCGCTCAAACGATCTAAAGGAAGTACTGACGCGCAATAGCGCGCGCAGCCCTGTTAACTGGAAATAGGCGCAATTTAGCTTAAAGCTTCAGTTTCTAACTTAATAGTTTATATTGAGATCCAAAAACGACCACAAACAACGAAAATTTTTAGCTTTAGATGAATCGCATAAAAGCACAAAAATAGGCCAAAAGCGGTCACAAAAATTTGATGAGCTTGCAAACCTTAAAATTAGGACACTGTTTAGCTTAAGAATGACCTGTAGGTCAGCAACCTTTAATCTAAGCGCAATGGCCTTAATAAAAAGCACTATTTGCCAAAATTCGAGTTTTTAAGAATTCTTGGACTTTGGCATTTAAGTTTACTCTGCTACTCTAATTTTCCGTTAGGAAAGATCAAATACGCGTTTGAGCCTATCGAATTGCTTTTGTAAGCAGACCGATTCTGCAAAGTATTAGCTCATAGTTCTTTGAAGACCGTTTTGGGCCTAAGAAAAGCGCAGTTTAGCCGTTCAGTTGATAAGTGTGCATTGTTCTAACAGAACGCTGCAAACCAAGCATTTCACAATTTGTCTTTCCTAATTGAACCCCCAAAAAGACCCCAGAGACAAATTAAATAACCGCGAATGTCAAAGGACGCCTCAAAATAAAAATTTTCCATTTTCGGAGAAGCGTTAAAGTGACTCACTTTTGCATTTAAGCGAAGGCATTGTGTTCGTTAGGGTTGCGGCGTGGTTTGTCTCAAGAGGCGTCGTCGTCGTTCGGAGAAGCGGTGGGGACACGGAATCAATTCAAATTCGATTGCGCGGCGATCTGCGGATTCGTGGGCAGATCTGGTGGCTGAGTTTGAATAGTTTGAGATTCGTCGTGGACACTTCGGAGAGGAGACAAACGGTTTTCGAGCGCTGGCACGGAGGGACCTGAAAGGGACGAGGTGGAAATTGAATCAGAGGGTCGGGAATAGAAAGAACGTGGCGATGAAAGTAGTAAACATGTTTGTGGACCAAACATGGGTTTGAGATTGAAAGAGGGTCATTTTCTGACTAACTTAGACTTTGAAGCCTAGTTGAAATACGTACCTTAAATGCGTGTATGTTGCGTTTTACGACCTCCTTCAAAACGCTCTCCTTTGCGTAATATCCACTATTGGTCTCATGGTTTCTCTAATCGTGGCAGGAGCCTTCCTTATTAGACCTAAGTTTCGTTTCCTAAAATCACAAAAACTTCCTTATCATCGTCCCAAATCTGCATAAGCAACACACGATCCCCGAACGCGAAAACAACGGCGGAAAAATTGGATTTTTAACGACCAAAAACAGATGCGAATGCGATTGTTTGCCTCAGAAATTAGGGAGCCAGAATTCAGCCACGACGGGATTCGCACGAAGGTTAGCGAGGGAGGTGGAGGTCGCTCCCACGCGACGTGTTTGTCGCAATCGGCGTTAATCGACGCAAAACAGCCGACGAACGCAAAGACGATGGAGACGGTGACTCGAGTAGAGAATAAACACCGTGATGTCAATAGCGGATGACAAAAAAGGGATTTTCGTGTAAGTGAGTGTAACGCTGAGAAGCTGGAGGAAGGTCAAAAACAGTTGTTTTCTGTGGTTTTGAGTGTGTTTAGGTGGAATCCGCAAATCCGAATCTCTCCTATCGGTTATCGTGGTCAATCCAAGTGGCTGAAAATTGATCAAGCCTTTTCATAAATCGAATTTTCGCATCTCCAAGAATTAACAAATGAGTCAGTCCAAGTCACCCTTTGAGTTCTTTATCTGCCTTTAACTTTAAGCTTAGAAGTGAACAAAAACGTAATGAAAATGCTTTCTAAAACTTGAAACACAATGTTGAAGCTTAAGCCTTGCAGTAGACGTTGCCCTGTTTGACTCACTCCACTACAGATCTGTCAAATGTTCAGTGGCCTTTTGAATGTTTGAAGGCCCAACAGCTTTTCGCTTTTAAAAGGCGGTGGATTTGACCTAAATTTTGGATGTGGTCATAGGTTGGCCAGCAAAGCTGATTTGATTTTAGTTCTTAAAGGACAATTTGCTTTGGGCTGAATTGTAGTTGGTAGAATTGTGCAACAATTGCACATTATTAGAAGACCTTAAGATAAGCCTTATGGTCGTGACTAAACTGGCAATCGTGTCAAAATCTAGTAAGATTTGTCAAGGTTGGTCCAAAATGGTCGCTGAGGGGTGATGGTCACATTGCCTTGATGCTTATAAGGCTTCAAAGCATTTATTAAAACGCAAAAAAATTATTTAAAAGCTGGTTTTATTAATTGGAAAAGCCCACTTACAAGGGAACCTTCAAAGTTGCTACACCCAGAAATGAGCGAGCTTAGTCAATTCTGGTAGTACTCGGCGCGCTGAACAACGTGGTATAGGTCACTTGCGTGCATTTTGACCAAAAACGCCCTAAAACGCGTTTAAAAATGCCGAAAATTGGCCCGCGGTGATATATTTACGATCAGACAAATGGAAAGCACGCAAGTGACCTATACCACGTTGTTCAGCGCGCCGTGTAGTACCAGAATTGACTAACAAGCTAAGCTCGCTAAGCTGTAAGCTCGCTCATTTCTGGGTGTAGCAACTTTGAAGGTTCCCTTGTTAGGCTTTTGGCAAGTCAAATCCAGCGACTAATTTCCGAGGTTCAAGCTTCAATGTTTTTATTTAGGCTTTTTGGTAGCGCCCTAGACGTTATATGCAGCCGAATTTGGCATTAGGAGGCACTTCGATATGCAAACAGGATTGGGTTTTACACGATTTTGAGATATTCCTCTTGAGGCTCAAAATTGGACGCCTGTCAATCAGTCAGCAGAGCTAACAAATTTAACAATATCATGCTTGAACCTCAATAAATAAAACACCTCCACTCACTAAACCATACCACCCTTCACACAAAATCAATCAATCCCACCACCAAAGTGACAGTTACACTAAATAACCGAAAACAACACGATTACAATATCAGATCGGTGGAAAGGAGGCCGGCAAGGATAAATCGCCTTCGCCGATGGCTCCCTCATAGGAAACAATAAACAACCACACACCGCCGCATTGGGACCGCGATAATCGGCGTTTGCGTGTGTGACACGCCGTTTCCAATCATCATCTCGCTCGTCGTTCGCGGAAAACGGCGGCCGCGGACAGTTTGGCGCCCGTGCGCAATTACGCGACCCCTGAGCCATCTGGTCCTAAAATGTGATCCTCTCCGGTGATGCGATTGGAGAGGACATCAAAGGTGACAGCGACTGGATTTGGTCTTGGGGAATTTTAAGTGACTTTAAAGTTAGCTTTTTTAGAACTGAAGAGAGACCCGAAACGAAGCAGTCCCGCAACGATTGATTGGGCAACTAGGTGCAGAAAAGATGATTTCGGGAGATAAGGAAGAGATGAGCGAGCTGAGGACGTGTTTTGATAATTGCAAAGTGTAATCGACCTGAAAAAGACCGGCGGAAGCGTCAACGAAGGCGAAGGACAAGATTGCGAAAAAAGGTCGAATTTGTGACGAGAGGAGATAGGAAGCTGAAGGGTCTCGGTGAGAGACCTTAAGATAGTCGCTTTTCTCAATCTCATACATTTTTGCCATTTCAACGAATTTAAACATTAGGAGATGGAGTTTTAGCGAGCCCACACAACATAAACACTCTCGAACAAGTGTCACAACATCCCAAATCCGCTCATCTCCGTCAATATTTGCATAATTTGCCCAGCGATTTGTCCTCTTCTGTCACAATCGCATGCGCTCGCGCAAGATTGACGACGATGCGCGAAATCCAATCAGATCCCATCGATCATTGTTTACGGACTCGAACGGCCACGGCTGTCCGAGCGATGGGTCGTATCGTCGCGTGTGGCCTAAACGGTTTGTCCATTCAAGGTTGATGGACCAGTCAAGCCAAAAAACTCAAAAGACCTAACGGACCATTTTCACAGTTTCTAAATTACAAGAGGACAATCAGAAAAGCTATCACGCACACCTACTATAACGATTATCCTACCACCTGTCATTCCTCCCCTAAGCCTTTAATAGAGTCCAAACCCAGGGTCCAAAGGTTTGAATACGCATGAGTGTGGCAACAAGACCCAAAGGCCACACATATCGATCCGAACCAGCCGCAATTACCGGCCCACCCTGGAGAGGTCACTTATTATGCAGAAGGCGATATCCGAGAACCGCCGCCGCGATTGACAGCTACCCGAAATGTAAACAAAAACGAGTCTTATAAGGTTTTCTGGAATCAGTAGGCATAGGGATAACGCTAAGGAAACAGGAACGCGTTTCCACACATCGTAAAAATTGCCGCTTAGAACATAAAAATCAAGTTCGCCGTCGTAACAAATTATTATCACACGTAGAAGAGCATTTTGAGGAGACCCCTAGGCAGCTGAAATTTGACTAACACAGAACCCTGTTTGAAGCTCAAACTCCGGACAAGCTTACCAGACCCCGAAAATTCAATTAAAAATTAGTCTTTCACTCGGCGTCGCAAAGACAACAACAGGATTAACAAGGAAAAACACGCCATCTTCGACCCTTTAGCAAACAAGCCTCTGCCACACGCGCGGGAGATAACGGAAGCAGTTGGAAGTGGCGGTTCGCTTTCGGAAACAGTCTCCCGCACCCAACAAAGAAGTCGGTGTGGCGGAAAATCGCTGAATAGAGCGCGTGTGGAATCGCGTAATCCGCGAATGTTTTCGCACGAGGGTCAAGAGCTGCCGCGAGCAAGAGAGTTGTAAGGGCGCGAGTTGCCGTTAGGCGACATTGTTGCGACATCTGTATAGCGGTGGGAGGTGGGGAGAGGGGAGATAAATGACACGCGGAGGGGAAAACAACCCGTAAATAGGCTGCGATTAGTGTTTTCGTTGGGTGGGAAGGGGTGATGGAGGTGGCACTTCCGGAGGTGAGCCGAAATAGGAAAAATTGCCTTTTATGGGAAAAACGATGAGAACAGCACGTTAGTGAGCTATCATCTGAAACACAAACTCGGACAGGGCTAAGCGCTGTTTCAACCTAACCTTGGCTTGTGCTTTTAGTTGAGCCTATGCTTTGAAACTACTTTGTCAAAAGCTCTAAACTTTAGAAATCAAGTTAGTTTTGATTATAACTATAACCGATCAGTCGCACTACACTGCAAACTCCGCAATGAAACACCAAAAAGCGCTACGGTGATCGCACATTTTGATGCAAATCGCCGGCCGCTTTGAGCCTAATTCAAAGCCCATCATCGCCCCGCAAACTCTTTTCCGCCGCCACACGGTCCACAACTCGTTCCACCAAGAAACATCTGCCGGCTGCCCCAAACCCAAACAGACCCTATTGGGTAATTCTGGGGTAGGAAAGTGGCGACGGACAGTAATTTACGGCCTTATTTGAAGTAGCGGGCGGTCTACAAAAACATCAATTTGTCTAAGAGCGTCGGGGAGGTTGGGAGGAGGTGCGGAGGGACGCCGCGTGCAACCCTAAAACGAGCGGCAGATGTTTTACGATGCGCGAAAAAAGTCGCTTAAGTGGAAGGATTTTGGGAGTTAATGCCGCCCGCGAATGACCACCAAGGGAGGCGAGGCGATTTTGACGCTGGATAAACAGAATTCGAACGCAGATGCGTAGAACGCGTAATATGGAGTGGCAGTGGGAGTGGATCATGGAACAGGGTGTATCGGCGATGGTCACTTGAGGGTGGGGCTTAGGTTCTGAGCCTTTAAATGGACATGTTCGAAAAGACTTACAAACTTCGATAAGCGCCTAAAACAGTTTTGAAAGATTCAAGAAGCATTCATTGTTTATTGGAGGCTAAGGCTTGAACCTTAGCTAAGCTTAAGCTACCTTCGTCTTTAATCATAAATTCGGTTCAGGCCACAGCTCGACTCAATCTGGAACAGCGGAAAACTGAGACTTCCTTCCACGCTAAAACTGATCACAAGACCTTTTCAATCAATCCTAAATTGGAGTCCTAAGTTTAGTCCAAGGTTGTAGCTTAAGCTGTGGGTTCTCCTTAGATTATGACTAACCAAACACCACTGTAGGCTTTTCTATGGCTTCAATTCGAATCAATTTTAGATGATGGAAGCAAATAAGAGGCACATTCTGAGCTACCAGCAAATGACAAGTGTCCGGTGTTATCAACATTCGGAACGTTTAGGCAGACGACAAAAGACCGGAAGAAAGCACAACTGCTGTTTTGGCCGACTGGATAAAAAATAACATGTCGTTGGCGGGTCAAAGAGTGACAGGTTGGGGTTCCAAGTAAGGTTCGAACACCTTCAAAATCCTGAATTCTAAGAATTGCGATTTCTGAGCAGCAGATTACATCCCAGCTAAAGCTGACCGCATCCATAAGTAGCCTTTCCTCCCAAGTTGTCGCCCTAGCAAACCAAACTCCATTTCAAACTCTTTGAATAAACAATCCACGCTCGGTTTCCACGCGTCCACTCAAATTAATAGAATAAACAAGAGAGGCGCTTAAGTGAAACACGAGCCGTTCCTACCCTGCGCTACGCGCGCAACTCAGTTTTAGCTTGCAAGAGTCTCTTCCAATCTACTCGCGCGCAGATCCATTAAAGTACGTCTCATGACGGTCCGAGGCGCAGTTAATGAGACATTCGAGATTAGGAAAAGCGTTTGAAGAGCGCCGGACAGCCAGGCAGGACGAAGCATTAATATGCGGAGGGGACTGGGGGGTTCATTCCGCGCACGCTCCTTCCGGCTATCGGATCGACTGCGTCCCGTTAGCCAGCGGGTGATAGCCATCTCCGCCGTCACATGGGGAAGAAGAAGACCGTGACACGATTAAGCGATAGCAGATGGCGCCGGAATTCGAGATTGTAGGAATCGGAAATGAATTTCGCGTTTGCAAGAAGAGGAAAAGTTGCAGGGCGGATGTGTCGTCGACGGAAGTGGTCAAAGGGCCGCTGGAATGCAGAGACGAGAGGAAACCGATTTGCACTTTCAAAGGACAAAGGTGAAAAAAGGTTTGAGCGATCTGCGGCCGAGCGATCTGAGTGATCTGAAGAGTGAGTCGCCGGAAAGTTTGACACTCAAGAATTCGGAGGCTCTAGATCAAAAGATATATCTTCAAAACAGAATAAAGAGGGACAAGAGGCTAATAGTGAAGCACTACAGTTTTAAGCTTCCATAGGGTAATTTAAGTCTTTTAACATGCTTTTGTAGGTTTGAACAAAGCAAAAAGATAATTGAAATTCACGTTTTTCCACTTTGCAATCAATATTCAGACCATTTACAACGTTTGTCGTCTGTCTTAAAACGAGATTATATAAGCCTCTGTTTTTGATTCAAACTCCTTTCCATTCAGTCCGATTCTTATGACAACAGCACATGGCCGCAATATCCCATAAAGCCTAAAAGTTATATGGTTGAATTCAAACGCAGCACTTGTGAATGAAAGAGGAGAACATGAAAGGCGACCGAATGAAGCCGCTGGAAGCGGGCAGCTGGCGTGTAAAGAAATAAAATCTGTTCTTTGCGGGAGCGCGAGAGAGGCTAAAAAGTTTACAGGGCGTGTTTGCGAACGGATTACGAAAGGCGGTGACGTTAAGGGCACGTGCAGGCAGCTTTTAAGCTACTTAAACACTCAAACCTAACTAATTAAAAGGAAATGACTTCAGTCAGGCTTTTTGGTAGCCCACAGTAACCTAAAAATCCAGTTTTGTCAAGCAACAAAATCTAAGTGCCCTTACCTTTCAAATCCTGCTCTAATTAGCCCTCTCCTCGTTTCCCACCACATCCACTTTCCCAGCTCACCTCATCCGGGTTCCGCCACGCAACCCAAACGCGCGCCTCTTTTGGGAACAGAAGAGAAGCCGGACCACGGACGATGCTTGAAGAGAGATCTGTCAACACGCGCGTCATTATTTTGCTGACAGTTGCAGAGGCGCAGTTGTAATCAACCAGTTCCATCGACTTCCACGCGAGGAGGCGCACTTGTCGCCGCACGCGGTTTGAGTGACTTGTGTAGCAGAGGGACTCCCTGATGGCGTTTATGCAAATTAGTTGCACACAAGATGCAGGCGAGGATGAAAAAGGAGGGCTTGAGGAGAAGCCTTTTGCAGGAGCGGAATTCATTCCCGGAATGATGTGTCAGTTAGCGGTTGATGGGTGAGGAGTAAGTCGCCGGAAAATTTGAGAGACACGAGTTTTGAGGCTTTGATCAAAAGCGAAATAGGAAAATGGACACTGAAAGCTCATAGAGCTGATAATAAAGTCTTTGATGCTCGTATCTTGAAAACAGAAGAGGTAAAATATTGATAGAGATAAAAGGCTGAGCTTGAAGCTCCCATAGCGCAAGTGGAGCGTATTTAAAGGACTTAAATAGCTTTTTGCCGTTCTAAATTTGGAGCGAGAAGCCCTCAACGCCTTCCTCTATATACACACACCCCAAAAACCTCGCTCGTTCTAAATCGCTAAACACATCACCCCCGAAAATGTCACTGAACTCAATATCGTAATCCTCCCCACCAACAAACAGCGCCTGCACGTTCAAGTTTCATCGATCACCGCCCCACCTCCCTTCGCCTCTTTGCAACAAAAACCGCGAAAACACGTCGAATGTTGCAAACGAGTCTGAAAAACAGCTCTAATCCGACAAGCGATGATATTAATAAGCCTCGTTCGACCGGAGGTGATGGGTGCGCTAGACGAGAGAACGGTGGCAGTGAGAAGGGTGGGTGACAGGAGATCTGACCGTGACGCTGTGTGAGTCACTTCCTATGTGCGGCGACGGAAAAGGACATCGCAAGAACATTAGAACGTGAAATTAACGCGGCAAATTTGCACATTTGAGTGGTGGGACGGGGATCGGGATGGTCAATATTGCCGCTTTATAATCAACGGTGCTATAGGAGGAAGAGCTGCCTGAAGTTTGACGTTGGCATTGCTGCTGAACAGTTTGTTCACACGGCCGTAAATACTTCTTGTTCAGAATTTTCCACGCTTTCAAATACACAAAAATCAGGCTTTTTTAATTGTTTTACGCGTGACGATATTTATGGAACGCCCTGTAGGAAGGGCAAAGTATTGTGAAACTTAAGAAGCACCTCGTTGGAGAGCACGACTACAGGAATTTCTGCTGGATCGACAAGAACAACCCGCGGTTGGCGATGTTCTATGTGAAGACGATTCATGATTGTGGTTCAGTGAGTGTTTGCGGTTCTAAAACTAGTGAGACCATCGAAGAAGACCAGACCTCATGCGCGAGTTGACCATCGGCGGAAGCGGCTTCCTGTGGCACATAACCACCAGCTCCTGGACATCCAAACCAATCCCAGCAGGCTTCAGTCTCCACTCGTTTCCGGATGTTTCCGCCACAACCATTTTTGCCACAAACCGTTCTCGACAAATCCTTTGTATCCCTTAACCGTGTACCAGAGTGCGAAGGTTGATCCACCGCTGACTCCGATCGAAAGTTTAGGACCTCCTTCATCCGGCCTATAACCTCCAAAAAAAGTTTTCAAGCGTCAAAACCACGTTTACAAGTATTTACTAAATACTGTAATTACGCTAAAACAGCGAAAAACGAGTGGAGGCACAGGAGAACGTGATGTCGTTGCAACTAGCTCCATAAATGACTCAAATTCTTGTGCACGAGACTTTCAATTGTCAGTATCTCGTCTAAAACCGTATCCTAGCAGCTTCGAAAAGCCAAACAAAGCCACTTCACATTATTCAAAAATTCCACTTCTGTCCATAATCTAGCTTCAAAAGAGGGTGATACTCTTTGCCTTAATGGAATCCCGATTCAACTGATCTGGAAGGAAGGAAAATCCGCGCTCCGTCTTAAAATCTCGATGCAAAAACATGAAAAATAAAAAAAGTACCACTGCTTTTTCTTTTATAAATAGGTTCAAACCGGCAGAGAAGAACAACACGGCTCTACAGAGACGCGAGCGTCAATTTGAATGTCATCACCGCATGTGGACCACCAAGGGTTATTTCCAAGTTTCTGTTCTGAAGCTGGGCTGTGAACACAGTGTCATTCCGTTTGCCACAGTTGCTGTTCTCTGCAAATTTCGGCCAACACTTCGAGCTTCGTAAGGGGCATGAAATTAGGAAGTGTCTTCATCATGTTCTCAAATAGACTTGTTCCAGAAGATAACTCCAAATTTAAATCATCCAGCTCCAACCTGTAGCACCAGCCACGAAGGACACCAGGACGATTTGAACCCATGACCAGTTTGAACCCTTTTCCAGTTTGAACCTTCGGTCGATTTGAACCTTTTTTGCGGTCGGTTCGAACCCCGGTCGGTTTGAACCCCCAGCATTGCTTTTTCCAATTATTTTTGCTAGCACTGCTTTTGCCAAAATATGAGCTGACTTAGCCGTTGAAACGTTCGTTTCACTGCTAATAACAGTGAAACGTATGTTTACCAATGTCCGGGAAGCACTACGAAGAAGTGCAGCTCACGCTTCCCATTTTTTTAATAAAAAACTTACCTATACTGATTTGGGGCTTCATACTCACGAATTGCCTTCACTTAAACTAAGGTGTAGATTTAGATTGATTTAGAGTGTAGAGAACTGTAGATTTACATATTTCCAAACAAAATTCTAACGCTTCCCGCACATCGTTAAGCTTATGATCATTTCCTATAGCTGTAGGATGTCTAGCGCGCGGCTCAATTCTATTTTGCATAATAATTTTATGCGCGTTTCCTCAGAATGATGCTTTTCTTGGAACGCGCATATTCACCTAATGGCATGTTTGGCGCTCTAAAGTAATGGCGCTGGCTAGAGTGATAAGACTCAGCGTGATTTGTGGTGTGCGGTCCATCATTAATATCAAAAATGTTTACAAATTTGAGAAAGTGAGCAATGAGCTCTGTTCCGACGTCAAAGTCTCCGCCGCTACTCTGTGAGTTCACTTTATTTCATTTCAGCCGATTTGATTTCAAATCAAATAAAGTGAACCCACAGAGTAGCGGCGGAGACTTTGACGTCGGAACAGAGCTCATTGCTCACTTTCTCCATCTTTCTTCGTGTGATGCAGTCCATCAGGACGTCAGTCCTTTTTCAAATTACATGTTCGCTTAAATGCTATTCATTTTGCTTCAAATCTTCAAATCATTGGTATATAGAATGTTTGCAGAACTCTTGAAAGCGTTAGCTAGCTCACTTTACTCCTTGCAACTTGACAAGATGAGTTATTCAACGAAACTGAAGGTTTGAAAGAGTATAGTGCCAATTTTGGACTGCATCACACGAAGAAAGATGGAGAAAGTGAGCAATGAGCTCTGTTCCGACGTCAAAGTCTCCGCCGCTACTCTGTGAGTTCACTTTATTTGATTTGAAATCAAATCGGCTGAAATGAAATAAAGTGAACTCACAGAGTAGCGGCGGAGACTTTGACGTCGGAACAGAGCTCATTGCTCACTTTCTCCATCTTTCTTCGTGTGATGCAGTCCATCACCTTAGCGGCAAAAGCAACTGAGCGAAACAGTGCTGGGTCGTTATCGTCCGGAAGCGGAAAAAGCAGTGGAGGGTTCTCATTTCCTGAGAATGGTGCCTCGAATGTCAGCGTGCTGGCCGTCAATGAATCGTGACGGATTCCAACGTTCATATCATCGCCATCGTTCTTGAAGCCCGTTATTCCTATCTTTTTCCCATCAGAAGACTGCCATTTAAACTGTTCCATCATTGACTGGAACTTGGTGGACCACAGCATGAAAAGAAAAGATTTTTTTATAAAGGTCTCTTGCGTTCTTATCCGATGTATCCAACAGATACGCGACCATCGCACGAGCATCTTTCAACGCGTAGTTGAAGTAGTTACTTACAGCGACCCTGAAAAACTGGTTATTCGTAGTCAACGTTGTTCTTACCGTAGCTCCTCATTGCTGCATCCGATATCCGTTTCTTTGAACACCTTTTTAATCGCATCCAGCACGAGTTCTTCCGGTGACTCCATAGTGAAGGCTTTGGGCACGTACACAGTTTCGCCGCTACCCGGTGGGATAAAACATTCTTTCAACTGACGTCCGATCAAATAGAAATTCACAAGGACAGCATCGCTAGGCAACGTGGAAATTATGAACGAGCAAAGATAAAAATTGAAGCTATAGTGGAAACTGTCGTATACGCTGCCATAGTATTCAGCGTTATTGTAAACATGAGCGTCGAAGCGTTAGGCATCGAAAACAGGCTGAACTCACATACAGAGATTCACATTTCCAGTTGAGATAATAAAATTCTTAAGAACCGTGTTTACGAGTTTGATAGTCGCTCCTGAGATCTGGCCATCGGATTTAGTCGAGATTCGACGGATTTTCAGGATTAAGATTGTGGCTACGGTACCGTAGCTCGAGCTATAACAGCACACAAAACCGATCGGAGCCAGGCCTGAGCTAGTAGAAGAGTAGTTGTAGGACTCATAATTTACGAACGAGATATAATTGCAGCCTATATATGCCACAGGAGGAGTGAGGATGAACATGGGAACAAAGGTTCCCGGACAGAAGAGCCAAAAGATCCATAAGACCGCATCCATAAGTAGCCTTTCCTCCCAAGTTGTCAGAGCTACCGATATCCAGTGTTAGAGTCGGTGTAATTGAAACTAAGCATAAATGATGATGTAATTGTGACAATAAAACGCTTAATTTCACGTTTGCCTACAAAGAGAAAAAAGGAAATTAGGCCTCAAGTAAACAATGAAGCCCTCGGGAAAGCCTGGCTTAAGGAACGTTCATGACCCTCGGAGAAGTTTGAAAAGCGCTTTTTCACTACTCCTAATCACAAGTCTTCTCCTTGGCTGTACTTTTACCCACTTTCACCAACGTAAAAACGTATTTTTTGTGTTAACTCACAACTCAACCCTGCTACAACTCGACCTGTCAGGCGGCGAGCATTCACTTACATTAGCTACAAAATTGGTTCAGTGTAAGAACTTGTAAAAGCAGGAAGCAATGTCCACAAAGACTAGTAGCCCTGTTTAACATTTGATTTACATTAAGGCTCAAAAAGAAGAGATACAAGGTCCAAGTCTAAGCCTGTCAGATGTACTAAGCCTATCTGCAAAGTTGGTGCCGCCAGCTGTAGCGGCTTCAGCGCTTTCAAAAAACCACAACGAAAATGTCCATGCGTAAGCCTAAGCTTACAGCAGGTGTCACTCTATTCCACTTACTCCGCTTTAGAAAAGATACGACTGCTTGAAAATTGAAGCCCTCTAATTGAAGAATAAAAAATTCTTAAGGGTTATTTCCAAGGTTCTGTTCTGAAGCTGGGCTGTGAACACAGTGTCATTCCGTTTGCCACAGTTGCTGTTCTCTGCAAATTTCGGCCAATTCACGTCGTCAGGTTTCCGCTCTCCCGTGAATCTCTTCAACACATTTAAAATATCTGCTTCTGATTTCTTCGTCACAGCTAGTTTATAACGGCCGTACTTGGCGGATTTTGAAAACCACAAAATGAGCTCTTCCAGTTGTTGGCACGTTAAAATTGGTACGGGAGTGCGCCGCGAAAATTTTCTTTGAGTTCTTAGGAGTCCGCGAGTGGGCGATTCTACGAAGCATTCGGAAAAACAGAAGAATTTCAAGTACTTGATTTTGTCTTGTTTGAAGGCGTCCAGAGCAATTTTGAAAAGATGTTCCAATTCGTTAGATTGCTTGTCCTCAACCATAATGCTAAGTCGGTTTCGACGTTCGACTGTTAGCACTTTTTCTATAAATGTGTTCAAAAATGGGTTTTGGTCTAAACTATTACACACTTCGAGCTCCGTAAGGAACATGAAATCAGGAAGTGTCATCTTGTTCTCAAACAGGCTTGTTCCCGAAGATATCTCCAAATTTAAACGACGAACACTCAACCTGTAGCACCAGCCACGAAGAGCTAGCTCTAAGTTTCGAACATCAATCTCTTTTACAGTAGAAAGTTCGAGGTTAATTTCAGCGCCATGTAGATCTTCGAAAGTTAGATCGCGGTTAAGCTTGTTACCTTGAAACATTACGAGAGCGCTATTGTAACCACGAATAATAACATCAATCTTCTTCCGTTTCCGTTGAGCGAAAACACCGAAAGTTCCATTCAGGCGACGTAAATCGCGAGGCATGTCAACTCCGCTTTGGTTCTTAATGTCGCTGACAACCTCGGGGGGCAGCATGAAGAGAAGAGACCCTTTGGGATCTATGGAATCAGCACATTGCTTAAGCACGTCGACTCCAAGCTGGGCGACGTGGGACTCTTGGGAAGGATGCGTTGGGAGCAGGAAAACCATGGGATCAGATGTGGTTGAACAGCGATTTGGTTTGAAGTTATTTGCAGCGAAGGAAATGTGAAGCGATGCTGGTGTGTGTGATGTGGCATCACACACACCAGATGCGTGTTCCGTAAATCTTATTGCTTTGCAGACAAGTTCCTTCTAGACATCGCTTTTGTATGAATACAGGCGCTTATCCTTAGCACCAACTGTTTGACCCTCAAACACTTCCATAGGGTAATTTAAGTCTTTTAACATGCTTTTGTAGGTTTGAACAAAGCAAAAAGATAATTGAAATTCACGTTTTTCTACTTTGCAACCAATATTAAGACCATTTACAACGTTTAGAATTTGATATTGCAGAGCAGTCTTAAAACTAGATTATATGAGCCTCTGTTTTTGATTCAAACTCCTTTCCATTCAGCCCAATTCCTATGACAACAAGAGCACATGGCCGCGATAGCCCATAAAGCCTAAAAGTTATATGGTTGAATTCAAACGCAGCACTTGTGAATGAAAGAGGAGAACATGAAAGGCGACCGAATGAAGCCGCAGGAAGCGGGCAGCTGGCGTGTAAAGAAATAAAATCTGTTCTTTGCGGCAGCGCGAGAGAGGCTAAAAAGTTTACAGGGCGATTCGAAGCAATTTTAGATGATGGAAGCAAATAAGAGGCACATTCTGAGCTACCAGCAAATGACAAATGTCCGGTGTTATCAACATTCGGAACGTTTAGGCAGGCGACAAAAGACTGGAAGAAAGCACAACTGCTGTTTTGGCCGACTGGATAAAAAATAACATGTCGTTGGCGGGTCAAAGAGTGACAGGTTGGGGTTCAACATAAGGTTCGAACATCTTCAAAGTCCTGAATTCTAAGAATGGCGATTTCTGAGCAGCAGATTACATCCCAGCTAAAGCTGACCGCATCCATAAGTAGCCTTTCCTCCCAAGTTGTCAGAGCTACCGATATCCAGTGTTAGAGTCGGTGTAATTGAAACTAAGCATAAATGATGATGTAATTGTGACAATAAAACGCTTAATTTCACGTTTGCCTACAAAGAGAAAAAAGAAATTAGGCTTCAAGTAAACACAATGAAGCCCTAGGAAAAGCCGGACTAAGTAAAGTAAACCCTCAAAAAAGTTTGATACAAGGTCCAAGCCATATGTACTAAGTCATATGTACTAAGCCTATCTGCAATGCCGCCTTCAGCGCTCCCAAAAAACCACAAGAAAAATGTCGAAAATAATGAAGTTTCGGGAGCGCCGTTCAAGTTTATTTACAAAGTGTGGCTAATTCGCAGAGGAACAAGAAGAAAAACGTTTGAAGCACATCTTAAAACTGACAGCGATAGGAAGCCTATCACCTCTGATTTATCCCAAAAACAACAGACTAAGGAACTTTCCAGTTGAATCCTTTGACGTCTTAAACTGTCCTGAAGACTTGTTTTGTACACTTTCAACCATAATTCACAAGCCACTTTGAAATTAGGTTTACAGTCATTTGAACTTTGACAACACTTGCTCATGATCTATCTCCTTTTTCTAAGCTTCAGTTGTTTCTTCTTTTTTATATGCAGTTCAGGTCTAATGGTTTTGAGCCCAGACGTTTAGTTATCTTTGATGGTCACCTAATTGATATGTTATGCTAGTCTGCCAGTGTTGATTGCTATAAAAACAACTCAGTTGGTTCTTGAAGATTTAAGCATCAAGTTCCGAGACAAAGGTCGGTTATATTCCTACATTTCAAGAAGCACCATGGTGGTCTCGCATCTCAACATAACCATAATTGTGTTAAGCGCCATCGATGTGATCCTCGAACCGTATTTCCTATTTTTGGTCATCCGAAAATCCAGCCCTGGAATGAAAATCATTCGAGTCTTCCTCCTAATCATTTCTGTGTCCAATTTCATCTTCAGCATGTCGTTCTTCATCACCTCTCCAGTCATGTACCTCTCCAATTCTTACCTCTTCATAGTCAGCTCAACCCTAGCGTCAGTGTATGGCTGGTTTATGTGGAATTTCTCCGCGTTTTGTCTCTCTTTCCAAATGCAGTTGTCTCTCCTAATGCTTATCTACGCGTCCTATGAGCTCACTAACCCTCTGACAGATCTAAACACCAAATCAATTCGGCTCTGGATCTTCGTAGTCATCTTTCTACTAACCCCTCCGGTGGCTTATATCGGCTGCAATTTTGTCGCTTTTGTAAATTACGAAAGCTACAACTACTCACCCAAGAGCTCGGGCCTGGCTCCCATTGCTTTTGTGTGCTGCTATGGCTCATCCTACAGCGTTCCAGCCTCAGTCCTAATAATGAAAATCTGTCTGTCAAATGGGAGCGTTAACGTGTGTATCTCGTTTCCAGTAATGCTAGCTGTGGTCTTCAGCCTGCTCTCTATGCCTAACGCCTCGACGCTCATGTTTGGGATTACTCTTAATACAATGGCGGCCTATACGACCATTTCTACGATCGCGTCTATTTTCATCTTTGCTCCTTATCGAGCTTATACTTTGACTCTGCTAAGGAGGGTATCAAGAATGAAGCCAAAGCAACAGCAAACTGTGTCAGAGCTACAGATATCCAGTGTTAGAGTTGATTCACGTGCAGGTGGTGTAATTGAAACTAAGCATAAATGATGATGTAATTGTGACAATAAAACGCTTAATTTCACGTTTGCCTACAAAGAGAAAAAAGGAAATTAGGCCTCAAGTAAACAATGAAGCCCTCGGGAAAGCCTGGCTTAAGGAACGTTCATGACCCTCGGAGAAGTTTGAAAAGCGCTTTTTCACTACTCCTAATCACAAGTCTTCTCCTTGGCTGTACTTTTACCCACTTTCACCAACGTAAAAACGTATTTTTTGTGTTAACTCACAACTCAACCCTGCTACAACTCGACCTGTCAGGCGGCGAGCATTCACTTACATTAGCTACAAAATTGGTTCAGTGTAAGAACTTGTAAAAGCAGGAAGCAATGTCCACAAAGACTAGTAGCCCTGTTTAACATTTGATTTACATTAAGGCTCAAAAAGAAGAGATACAAGGTCCAAGTCTAAGCCTGTCAGATGTACTAAGCCTATCTGCAAAGTTGGTGCCGCCAGCTGTAGCGGCTTCAGCGCTTTCAAAAAACCACAACGAAAATGTCCATGCGTAAGCCTAAGCTTACAGCAGGTGTCACTCTATTCCACTTACTCCGCTTTAGAAAAGATACGACTGCTTGAAAATTGAAGCCCTCTAATTGAAGAATAAAAAATTCTTAAGGGTTATTTCCAAGGTTCTGTTCTGAAGCTGGGCTGTGAACACAGTGTCATTCCGTTTGCCACAGTTGCTGTTCTCTGCAAATTTCGGCCAATTCACGTCGTCAGCTTTCCGCTCTCCCGTGAATCTCTTCAACACATTTAAACAATCTTCTTCTGATTTCTTCGTCACAATTAGTTCATAACGGCCGAACTTGGCGGATTTTGAAAACCACAAAATGAGTTCTTCCAGTTGTTGGCACGTTAAAATTTTTTCTTGAGTTCTTAGGAGTCCGGGAGTGGGCGATTCTACGAAGCATTCGGAAAAACAGAAGAATTTCAAGTACTTGATTTTGTCTTGCTTGAAGGCGTCCAGAGCAATTTTGAAAAGATGTTCCAATTCGTTAGAATGCTTGTCCTCAACCATAATGCTAAGTCGGTTTCGACGTTCGACTGTTAGCACTTTTTCTATAAATGTGTTCAAAAACCGGTTTTCGTCTAAACTATCACGCACTTCGAGCTCCGTAAGGAACATGAAATCAGGAAGTGTCTTCATCTTGTTCTCAAACAGGCTTGTTCCCGAAGATAACTCCAAATTTAAACCATAAACACTCAACCTGTAGCACCAGCCGCGAAGAGCTAGCTCTAAGTTTCGAACATCCGTCTCTTTTACAGTAGAAAGGTCTAGGTTAATTTCAGCGCCGTGTAGATCTTCGAAAGTTAGATTGCGGTTAAGCTTGTTACCTTGAAACATTACGACAGCGCTATTGTAACCATCAATAAAAACATCAATCTTCTTCCGTTTCCGTTGAGCGAAAACACCGAAAGTTCCATTCAGGCGACGTAAATCGCGAGGCATGTCAACTTCGCTTTGGTTCACAATGTCGCTGACAACCTCGGGGGGCAGCATGAAGAGAAGAGGTCTTTCGGGATCTATGGAATCAGCACATTGCTTAAGCACATCGACTCCAAGCTGGGCGACGTGGGACTCTTGGGAAGGATGCGTTGGGAGCAGGAAAACCATGGGATCAGATGTGACTGAACAGCGATTTGGTTAGAAGTTATATGCAGCGAAGAAAATGTGAAGCGATGCTGGTGTGTGTGATGCCACGATGCGTGTTCCGTAACTCTGATACTTCTTATTGCTTTGCAGACAAGTTCTTATCCTTAGCACCAACTGTTTGACCCTCAAACGATGTATAGGCCGACGATGTATTGCTGGTATTGGACGGCGACGGTGAAGACAAATTGGATGCTGAGGGCGCATACCAACATAGTCCCGAACCCGAACCAGCATCGTTTACATACTTTAAAAATCGTTTTTTAGGGAAATTCTTAAATTAGTTCTGATCTCATTTGTGTAATTTGGTCCCTTAGATGTCCTTGACTACTCACCAACAGCTCCTTTCAGTTTGGTATTGAGTGGAATTTACGTAGAATTCAAAAACAATTTTAATAGCCTTCCCTATGAAGCATACAGACTACATGGCAGATAGGGCTCATAGTTCGACATAGAAAACTCGCACAGCATCTGTGTATTGTTTGTGGAATTTAGGTAGAATCCAAGATCACTTTTAATAGCGTTTGGTCCGTTTTTCCGCATGCGTCCGACTCGAACCTATCTGGGAAAACGCATCCGAACCCAAAGACGCATGCCTAAAACGCACCAGAGAAGTGCCATAGTTCGCTGCGTCTATAATTGATTCGTTGAATACTGACGCCAGGACGATTGGCCAACGGAACTAGTAAAACTCATGTTATTGGTGCCTGAAATAGAGCAATTGTACAAGAAATTCACTAATTAATGAGTACAATGTACATTGTATACATTGTACAATACAGTGCAATAACAAGTAGAATCTCTTCCGGTGGCTTATATCGCAATTATACTGCAATTTTGCAGCTTGTGTGAATTATGAGCTCTACAGTTACTCACCAAAGAGCTCGGGCCTGGCTCCCATTGCTTTTGTGTGCTGCTATGGCTCATTCTACAGTGTCATAGCTTCTATCTAAATAATAAAAATTCGCCGAATTTCTTGCTGTTAACGTCGTGTCAACGTGTGTATTGTCGAGCGCCGATCGAAACGCATGTTCGTGGCGGGACCCGCGAGTCGTAAATTTTGGGTCCTCGTGGAGCCCGAATAAACGCTAATTTCTCGGCCTTGCTGGCGTGTTTCTGGACGTATTTGGGCTTGGCGAGATGCGTAGCTCATTCCGCGTCGAATGCGCCCAAAAACGAAATCTGAGAAGTGGGCGAAGTTCGCCGCGTGTCGCTGGTTGGGTACCCATTCAGGCAAAATCAGTTTTTTCCGTTTTTGCGGCCTAATTCCGCTTAAATTCAAATTTTCGTCTAACCAATCTCTTGCAAATCAGAGTCTGCGTCGAATGAGCCCAAAATATCCGAAATTAGTGCGTTCCTCGAAAAGTTGATTCAATTTAAAAGTAATGCTACCTGTGAGGGGGTCATGTTGCCCGGAAGGGAAGCCTGTTTTGGGTATGTTTTGATATTAATGCTACAGTAAAGCGAAATTTAATTTTTTATTCAAGTCATTCAAGGTCACCACCATCCATAATTGGATTCAGGTCAATATTAAAGTTGTCGAAAGCGTGCATTTCGTCTTCCACGTTGACAACATGTCGGAAGAAGCTCTCAATATGACGCCTAGGGAGTCCGTCCATGATTTTCCGTGTCCCATCATGATTTTTAGGGCTCCTTCAACTAAGCCGTCTTGCCCTATGGTGTGAACGACTATGGCTCGTTTGCCGTGTTCGGCTGGGGTGGTGGGACCTGAAAAGAGTCCTTTTCTTCTTTTTTCCTCAGGGGTGTAGTGGCTCTGCCAGTCGTACTTGTGGCTCATTCCCTTGTGAACCCAAGTTTCGTCCAGGTAGAATATCTGGTAGCCCTCAGTTCTTGCCTTGTGGGGTATGAGGCCAATCACTCGATACCGCGCACACTTCCGCTACGATCAAACACGTAGGGGTAATTCCTGCCACGCGGGTCTTCAATAAACACGGACTTTATTATGTCCTAATAAAACTACAAAAGGGGATCACTGGGGTCGAAGACACGGGGTCGACGACTTCTTCTCAGTCGCTTGTCGACCAAAGTGCTGCTCACGGGGAGAACAGCCCGCACACAAATCCCTACTTCTATTCGGAGGCGTCGCCGCGGCTTTCGTTTCTCGCGTCGTGGCGGGAGCCGACGATTTCGAATTCTGCAACTCTGCAGATGGAGAGACTTCGCACGTTCTGTCGGTCACCGAACGTTTGCAACGGCTGAAGTGATTGCAGCTTCCGTGGCGGATGCAATCGCTCGTGGCGATGCCATCATTGCTCGAAGCGATGCGTATCCTCGGCTTCAGAGTAAGCGGCGGCTGAATTACGTGCGCGGCCGCGGCGATAGAAGGCGCGTGGCCTTGTAACAGACAAAGCCCAGAGGGCCGTACAACGACAGGCCCAAGCCTTGGGACAATCAACAGGTGCCGATCCTAGACTCGCGGTCTCGGATTTGGCTCGGTTATGTCCCGATCACTGGTGAGCGGGTCCGGGACTCTGGAGTACACGACATGCCTCGCGAATCTGTGAAAGGTACCTTTCACGGTATCTGATGACGGAGGGGTGTCGAACAGGACGGCTCGGTTGTCAATTTTCCGGTGACATTTTCCGATTACTTTAAAATTGAATGAACTTTTCGAGGAACGCGCTAATTTCGGATATTTCGGGCTCATTCGACGCAGAATCTGATTTGCAAAAGATTGGTTAGACGAAAATTTGAATTTAAGCGGAATTAAGCCGCAAAAACGGAAAAAACTGATTTTGCCTGAATGGGTACCCAACCAGCGACACGCGGCGAACTTCGCCCACTTCTCATAAATTTAGGCGCTTTTGAGCGCATTCGACGCGGAATGAGCTAAAATACGTCGAGCTAAAATACGCCCAGAAACACGCCAGCACGGCCAAGAAATTAGCGTTTATTCGGGCTCCACGAGGACCCAAAATTTACGACAAAATTTTTTTTGAACCGTCTTTTACTTATGCCTAGTTTCAATGCCACTATGACTAGCACTGCTAACAACATGAGAAGACACGCCGACCGTTGACAACGAAAGGTCTGACAGTACGGACGATTCAGGCTCCTTTAGCCTCAACACCTTTTTTGCTATGCCCAGCGTATAATTGCGATAAGGAGCAAAGATGAAAATTGAGGCTGTAGTGGAAACTGTCGTATACGCTGCCATAGTGTTCAGCGTTATTGTAAACATGAGCGTCGAAGCGTTAGGCATAGAAAGCAGGCCTACCGACTACGATTTCATTCGTACGTTCATAACCGACACAGGAAAATACTTGGATGTAATTGATAGCGTTGAGGGGCTTATCGAGAGATATAGTGATATCGAATACGTCGCCCCACATCTTTTCTTGGACGATTATTTGGAGGAAACGGGAATGATCATAATCTCGCACAGGCCTGCTTTTGTGTCAGAAAAAGTAGGACAGAATGTGGCACACATGGAGAGCGCTAGATGTAAGTTTCAGTTCATAAAAGCAAAAATTGAAATACCTCTTTACAGCTCCGCATCGGATTTTGCATCACGAGCTAAAACCCTTGTATGAAAAGTTGAAGAGTAAAGAACCGTCGCAAAAAGACACGTCGGAAGGAAAGTCGTCGGATGAAGACTCCGCCATGAAGTTAGTTGTCGCTTCGTTTTCCGAAGATAATGCCTACAAAACAATGGCAAAGTTCAAAACCAAAGACGACGAAACAACGTGCAGCCTCGGCGAAATAATTGTTGCTGCGTACTTCCGGAAATTAGACGATGGACTCCTGGAGTATTTCGATGACGAACCAAAACAGAAGAAACTCCGATCGAAAGTTTAGGACCTCCTTCATCCGGCCTATAACCTCGAAAAAAAGTTTTCAAGCGTCAAAACCACGTTTACAAGTATTTACTAAATACTGTAATTACGCTAAAACAGCGAAAAACGAGTGAAGGCACAGGAGAACGTGATATCGTTGCAACTAGCTCCATAAATGACACAAATTCTAGCAGCTTCCAAAAGCCAAACAAAGCGAAACAAACAATACTTTCTGCCTTAATGGAATCCCGATTCAACTAATCTGGAAGGAAGGAAAATCCGCGCTCCGTCTTAAAATATGACCATGTTATGAAAATAAAAAAAGTACCACTGCTTTTTCTTTTATAAATAGGTTCAAACCGGCAGAGAAGAACAACACGGCTCTATAGAGACGCGAGCGTCAATTTGAATTCCATTACCACGTATTGATAAACCACAGAATTCTTAAGGGTTATTTCCAAGTTTCTGTTCTGAAGCTGGGCTGTGAACACAGTGTCATTCCGTTTGCCACAGTTGCTGTTCGCTGCAAATTTCGGCCAATTCACGTCGTCAGGTTTCCGCTCTCCCGTGAATCTCTTCAACACATTTAAAATCTCTTCTTCTGATTTCTCCGTCACAATTAGTTCATAACGGCCGAACTTGGCGGATTTTGAAAACCACAAAATGAGTTCTTCCAGTTGTTGCTCCGTTAAAATTGGTACGGGAGTGCGCAGCGATTTTACTGAGCATTCGGAAAAAGAGAAGAATTTCAAGTTCTTGATTTTGTCTTGCTTGAAGGCGTCCAGAGCAATTTTGAAAAGATCTTCCAATTCGTCAGAAAACTTGTCCATAACTGTAATGCTAAGTCGGTTTCGACGTTCGACTGTTAGCACTTTTTCTATAAATGTGTTCAAAAATGGGTTTTTGTCTAAACTATTAAACACTTCGAGCTTCGTAAGGGGCATGAAATTAGGAAGCGTCTTCATCATGTTCTCAAATAGACTTGTTCCAGAAGATAACTCCAAATTTAAATCATCCAGCTCCAACCTGTAGCACCAGCCACGAAGAGCTAGCTCTAAGTTTCGAACATCAATCTCTTTTACAGTAGAAAGTTCGAGGTTCATTTCAGCGCCGTGTAGATCTTCGAAAGTTAGATCGCGGTTAAGCTTGTAACCTTGAAACATTACGAGAGCGCTATTGTAACCACGAATAATAACATCAATCTTCTTCCGTTTCTGTTGAGCGAAAACACCGAAAGTTCCATTCAGGCGACGTAAATCTCGAGGCATGTCAACTTCGCTTTGGTTCACAATGTCGCTGACAACCTCGGAGGGCAGCATGAAGAGAAGAGGTCTTTCGGGATCTATGGAATCAGCACATCGCTTAAGCACATTGACTCCAAGCTGGGCGACGTGGGACAACCTTGGGAACAGGAAAACCATGGGATCAGATGTGATTGAACAGCGATTTGGCTAGAAGTTATATGCAGCGAAGGAAATGTGAAGCGATGCTGGTGTGTGTGATGCCACGATGCGTGTTCCGTAAATCTAGTTGATAGTCGCTCCTGCGGTCTGGCCATCGGATTTAGTCGAGATTCGACGGATTTTCAGGATTAAGATTGTGGCTACGGTACCGTAGCTCGAGCTATAACAGCACACAAAACCAATCGGAGCCAGGCCTGAGCTCTTGGGTGAGTAGTTTAGCTTGCAGCCTATATATGCCACAGGAGGAGTGAGGATGAACATGGGAACAAAGGTTCCCGGACAGAAGAGCCAAAAGAAAAACAGCCAACGACGAAACAGCCAAAAAAAACCCCAGCCTGCACACACCGCTATCTTTGAAACTGTCGACCACAGCCTACTATCCCCGGTGCCAGGCGGCTTCGCCGCAAAAACCACATTGAAAAATGTCCAAGCCTAAGCCTAAGATGTTCCAGGAGGGCAGCCCCAGCCTACTAGCCCCGCTGTTTGAAAACAAGCTCAACATTAAACTCTTTGGCTGTTTTGTATTTTGGCTCTTTTGTCCGACACCGGGGAACAAAGACCCAGAGCAACATAGATTTGTTGTTTAGCTCTCCCATGGGATTCGTCATTTCATGAGCCGCGTACAAGAGCATCAGGAGAGAAAACTGCATTTGCAGGGAGAAGAAAAAGGCAGAGAAATTCCACATGAACCAACCGTAGATTGGCGCTAGGGTCGAGCTGAGGATGTAGAGATAGGAGTCGGAGAGGTACATGACTGGGGAGGTGACAAAGACGGACATGCTGAAGATGAAATTGGACAGGGAGATGACCAGGAGAAAGAGTCGGATGATTTTCATTGCTGGAGTGGATTTTCGGATAACCAAAAATAAGAAATAGGGTTCCAGGATCACATCAATGGCGCTTAGGACAATAATAGTCACGTTGAGGTGCGAGACCGCCGTGGTTATGGTAAGAAAAAGGTAGCGGTTTTTCTATTTATTCAGACGCATTTTCATAATTTGGGCAATTTTATGCAAAACACACAAATTAAGCCTTGTGTGACGGTGAGGCTAGATTGAGCCAATTAGGCTAAATTTGTTATTGGGTTGCGAAATTGCCACAAAAATCACAAAACAGCCTGATAGCCACGTTGAGAAGTTTGAACCGTGGTTCAAAACCAAACAAATTTTATCCAATGAGCCACGCTAATCACGCTTATGACGCTTCGATGAGGCAGCAAAGTTTATTATTGCTTAGATTAAATGCGGCAGCTGCAGAAACGCATTATTTGGAAGGCAACGGTGAACAAGTGAAAAACGGCGCAATTTTATGCAAAACACACAAATTAAGCCTTGTGTGGCGGTGATTGGCTTGATCGGCTAGATAGGCTAGACTGAAATTAGGTTATTGGCTTACAAAATTGAGGAAGAAGCTGCCTGAAACACGTGGAGAAGTTTGAAGAGTGGTTCTTGAACAAACATATCTTCTTTAAATATTGACACGAATCACGGTTATGACGCTTAGATAAGGTAGCGGTTTCATGGGTTTGAAGTTTCATTGCGGTTGCATGGGAAAAGCTTCAAAACCGTTGTGGCACAACTCGACACTGCCACAACTCGGCTGCAATTTTGTCGCTTTTGTAAATTACGAAAGCTAAACTACTCACCCAAGAGCTCAGGCCTGGCTCCGATTGGTTTTGTGTGCTGTTACAGTTCGAGCTACGGTACCATAGCCACAATCTTAATCCTGAAAATCCGTCGACTCTCGACTAAATCCGATGGCCAGATCTCAGGAGCGACTATCAACTAGACCTACGGAATACGCATCGTGGCATCACACACACCAGCATCGCTTCACATTTCCTTCGCTGCATATAACTTCTAGCCAAATCGCTGTTCAACCACATCTGATCCCATGGTTTTCCAGATCCCAACGCATCCCTCCCAACAGTCCCACGTCGCCCAGCTTGGAGTCGATGTGCTTAAGCGATGTGCTGATTCCATAGATCCCAAAGGGTCTCTTCTCTTCATGCTGCCCCCGAGGTTGTCAGCGACATTGTGAACCAAAGCGAAGTTGACATGCCTCGCGATTTACGTCGCCTGAATGGAACTTTCGGTGTTTTCGCTCAACAGAAACGGAAGAAGATTGATGTTATGCTTAACCGCGATCTAACTTTCGAAGATCTACACGGCGCTGAAATTAACCTCGAACTTTCTACTGTAAAAGAGATTGATGTTCGAAACGTAGAGCTAGCTCTTCGCGGCTGGTGCTACAGGTTGAGTGTTTATGGTTTAAATTTGGAGTTATCTTCGGGAACAAGCCTGTTTGAGAACAAGATGAAGACACTTCCTGATTTCATGTTCCTTACGGAGCTCGAAGTGCGTGATAGTTTAGACCAAAACCCATTTTTGAACACATTTATAGAAAAAGTGCTAACAGTCGAACGTCGAAACCGACTTAGCATTATGGTTGAGGACAAGCATTCTAACGAATTGAAACATCTTTTCAAAATTGCTTTGGACGCCTTCAAGCAAGACAAAATCAAGAACTTGAAATTCTTCTCTTTTTCCGAACGCTTAGTAGGATCGCGGCGCACTCCCGTACCAATTTTAACGGAGCAACAACTGGAAGAACTCATTTTGTGGTTTTCAAAATTCGCCAAGTACGGCCGTTATGACTAGTTGTGACGAAGAAATCAACAGAAGATGTTTTAAATGTGTTGAAGAGATTCACGGGAGAGCGGAAACCTGACGACGTGAATTGGCCGAAATTTGCAGAGAACAGCAACTGTGGCAAACGGAATGACACTGTGTTCACAGCCCAGCTTCAGAACAGAACCTTGGAAATAACCCTTAAGAATTCTTTTGGTGGTCATTGTGTGGTAATGACATTCAAATTGACGCTCGCGTCTCTATAGAGCCGTGTTGTTCTTCTCTGCCGGTTGGATATGTGGCCAATGGGCACATCTGGTAATAAATTTAATTTGTGCGTTTGTGAGCTTCGTTTTCAGCTCCGAGCTCTCCCTGAACGTCAAAAAAACGTCTTCCGCGCTGTTTACGGCTTGTTGCTTGAATACCAAACTGAAAGGCGCTGTTGGCAATTAGTCACGGACATCTGAGGGACCAAGTTACACAAATGAGATCAGAACTAATATAACTATTTGGCTCAGGATCCATAAAAAACGAGGTCCGATGAATATTGAATCAACAGGAACGGAAGAACATTGATGGTTGTTACACTATTTGATTTGCAATTAGAGGGCTTCAATTTTCAAGCAGTCGTATCTTTTCTAAAGCGGAGTAAGTGGAATAGAGTGACACCTGCTGTAAGCTTAGGCTTACGCATGGACATTTTCGTTGTGGTTTTTTGGGAGCGCTGAAGGCGCGACAGCTGGCGGCACCAACTTTGCAGATAGGCTTAGTACATCTGACAGGCTTAGGCTTGGACCTTGTATCTCTTCTTTTTGAGCCTAAATGTAAATCAAATGTTAAACAGGGCTACTAGTCTTTGTGGACATTGCTTCCTGCTTTTACAAGTTCTTACACTCAGCTTCAGAACAGAACCTTGGAAATAACCCTTAAGAATTCTGTGGTTTATCAATACGTGGTAATGGAATTCAAATTGACGCTCGCGTCTCTATAGGGCCATGTTGTTCTTCTCTGCCGGTTTGAAACTATTTGTAAAAGAAAAAGCAGTGGTACTTTTTTTATTTTTCATGTTTTTGCATCGAGATTTTAAGACGGAGCGCGGATTTTCCTTACTTCCGGATTAGTTGAATCGGGATTCCATTAAGGCAAAGAGTACCACCCTCTTTTGAAGCTAGATTATGGACAAAAGTGGATTTTTTGAATAATGTGAAGTGGCTTTATTTGGCTTTTCGAAGCTGCTAGGATACGGTTTTAGACGAGATACTGACAATTGAAAGTCTCGTGCACAAGAATTTGAGTCATTTATGGAGCTAGTTGCAACGACATCACGTTCTCCTGTGCCTCCACTCGTTTTTCGCTGTTTTAGCGTAATTACAGTATTTAGTAAATACTTGTAAACGTGGTTTTGACGCTTGAAAACTTTTTTTCGAGGTTATAGGCCGGATGAAAGGAGGTTCCAAAGTCGCACGGCGCACGCTGTGTGAAGGTCGGAGCGCCGGTTTATGATTGATGCGATCCCAAGCGCTGCTGCCGTCGGAGCAAAGAACAAGCCCGGTGCAAGTAATGCTGCAATGCAAGAACGTCGTTCCCCTCAAACTATGGGAAGAGCCATATTGGGTGTGCCTGACTGGCCCTCACACTTTATGTTTCCTTGTCTTTGGGATGGTAACGGATGAAGACATTTTGTCAAGGACTTCCTGACTATTGAAGCAGGCACTGTTATACTGTTCTTGCATCTAATTCAACATTTTCATTCAACGATTCGAAAGCGTTTGAAATTATTCCAACATTCCCACAATTCCAACATTCGGAAAACGATTGCTTGTTCTTTGCTCCGACGGCAGCAGCGCTTGGGATCGCATCAATCATAAACCGGCGCTCCGACCTTCACACAGCGTGCGCCGTGCGACTTGTAAAAAACTGAAATCCCCTCACAAAGTGCAACGCAATTAGTTTTAATGACTTTGTGTACCGCTACCACAACACTCAACAGAGATCATTTTTCAGAAAAGCAAACCACCAGTACTCGCCTTCAGAAACTTCCAATGAATCTAGGCTAGAAAGCGATGAAGCCGAAACGAATGTCTAAACATGAACCTACGGAATGACCAACATGCGAGTGGAGAAGCAAACACTCAGCCAGTTTTATCCCATTACTCTCAAGAAACCCCTTAAATCGGTTACTTTATAATGCGGAAATTGTGATTGTGAGCGTAGCAAAGAGAACGTTAGAGAGCAGCACAAACAAAAACTGTTTTTAATAGAAGAAAACAATTCAGATGTGTCAAAAATAAAACTCAATTCCCTGTTCTCAGGCCCATTATAGCACTCTACCTCAGCGTGATTCGCGACGCTATGTTTCCTAGAGCTCATCTGGCTCCTCATCATCCTGTTAATCGGTCCTCTCAACTCCATCACGTCTCTCTTCAGTAACTCCATCCCACTTTCCATTTTACGCGCGTTCGACTCCCTTCCATCGCACACGTTCCAAATCGATTTTGTGCGTTGCGGTCGCCGGTGGCGCTAAAACATATTCCCAATGTTCAAATAGACCCAAATGGTTGCCCCTGCTCGAATTTGGTAATAGGCTGCTTGCACCGCCTCTTGCCTGCACCGCTGCTGTGTAAAGCGACGACGCCTTCCGCGTGCCGCTTTACACACTCGATCCTCCGCCGCCGCGGCAATCGAGAATTTAATGTTTGCGCATCAAGGACGAAATTCTTTTTGCGTCACGTGACGCGGAAATCGAAAAGATGAGAGAAAAAAGTCCCGCAACCGGTCGGAATCGGTTTTTTTGCGTTCTTTGTTTTACTTTTCTCTTTGAAAATGAGTCTGCGCCAATTGCTGTCGGCGACTGGGAGTACGCCGCCGAGTCGGTGACGTTCGTGTACCCCGCTCCTCGCGAAATTCGGTCTTAACTTAAACATATTCCAACTGCGCGTCGCGTCACATCGCTTTTCGCTCATCTCCGGCGAAATTGTCATTTCAGGTTAAACTTTATTTGCACACGAAAGGTCGACTCTGAAATGGGAATTGTATTCAATATAAGGTAAGCAGCGCATAAATAGCTTGTTTTTGTTTCTGTCAGAGGCGATATTGCCTTGTAGACAAAGCACAATTTTGGTTTAATTTTTAGTGCACTGAAGTTTAAAAAACAATCTAAATCAAAGCGTCGTTTTGCTTGGAATCCTTTCACAAAGTGCAACGCAATTAGTTTTAATGACCTTGTGTGCAAGGAACCCAACACCAAGAAGCTCCCACCCGCTTTTCATCAGCACCCAGCAACCACTGCTCCCAAGCAGCTTGTCGACGAGCACCCAGCTCCTCATCGTCCCACAAGATCTCAGTCCCCTCGTCTCTTCGCTCAAAGGAACCCCTTCCAACCCAGAAAGGAGCTTCGACGAGACAAGGAGGATTCGCCACCACCACCAGTGACTGAACCAACTCCACCAGAACCCTCATCACCGAAAGGTCAGACAGATTTAGAATCGGCGCTGTTAGTGTACTTGATTACACAAGTATAGTGTACTAGATTTGCACTGTTTTAGCGTCATTGACCACGGCGCTCCGATCTTCACACAGCGTGCGCCGTCCGGCTTATAAAAAACTGAAATCCCTTTCGCAAAGTGCAAGGCAATTAGTCCTATGACCCACTTGGGTGCAACTAATCGTTTTTTCGAAGTTTTCGGCTGTTTTCGGCAAGTTTTCGGCCGTTTCCGGTTTACTCTTTCAAACTGACTATTCCAAAAACGAAGGAAAAGGTAGTCTGGAAAATTACGGAAGCCGAAACCGGAAAAAACAAAGGTCGGGCGAAAACCGATTTCAACCTATACCACCATTTTGATATCAAGAATTCAAATCTCGTTGCTGTGCTTGTGGGAGCGACTGTGGCAAGACACCGGTTTAAGGATGGTAGAAGGGAGTTTCAGTTGGATTCGCATCACTACGACGAACTACTTCGGAAGACGGAGTAAGGAAACTTGTGCCATTTCAAATTTTACAGTGATCAATTAGGAAAACTTTGCTGAACCTGTTCGAAGATCAATGTCAGGATCGCGCACAGGGCTTGAGGGACATGGACGACAGCTACAAATGTAAGTTTTGCTTTGGATTTTAGCACGTTTCATGGAGAAAACCTTCATTTGCAACCTTTTATGGCTTTGTAATTCTTATAGAATAGATTTGAACTACTTACCTAAAGTCATCCGTGTGTTTAGGGGCCGACAAACCTCATACGCAGCTATCTTGTTACGACAGAGACTGGAATGAAGCTCCGATGTAAGAGTACGTTGTTCACTGTGACGCAAAATTGTTGTTAAGGATTTTCGGCGAGCACGACAAGGACGGAATGCTTTTCGAGCAAGTGGTTACTGACGCAAACCGTGGCGACGATTTCGTGCAAAACGAAGCCACTTTCAAAAGACGAAAGGTTACCACACACGAAACGTTTTTGAGTGTTGTGGCTCGTCAGATCCAAGGGCGAAGCGTGAATTACGTCTCTTTCAACGACCACCATATTAGTGACAACGTGTTTCACGGCAAAATTACCGTGGCATGGACTGAACTCAATGGTATCATTCTTTATACTACGAGCCCACAGCTAGTCTTCAAATACGCGTCCTACGCGAATTTGCGGGGGATCCTCAACTTTAAACTAGCCAAAGTTCAGACGCACTTCTGCATGAAAATCTCAACAGAAACTGCAAAGAAGCTGAGTGAGTTTCTTATTGTTTAACTGTTCAGTTACTTATAAAATTGCGCTTATTTAGGTGGAACGCTGCAGTTCCTGGAGTTTAGTGGTGGGCACAAAGATAAAGAAGTATCAGTGCCTCAAGACTTCAAAGATCCTGATGCTCCTGAAGTGGACGTTCTACGCTACTTGTACAATCTTAAGTTCAAGGTTTTGGACACCGACATCGATGTGGACTCCTTTTTTGTGAAGCGGATCAGGGATGTAAGGTGGTTTCAATCGGAATTCATGCGATTCGGTAACTATTTCTAGAAAGCTTATCGTGCATTTTGTACTTTAGAAATCCATCAGCTCGTCTCGCAACATTTGAACATCGTGGGTCTTTTTATGGGTCATGTTTCAAGCGACTTGTCTCCATCCCACTGCACCTCCTCAGAAGGTTGCGTCTTCAGCGCGAGTGCCCATTGGGGAAATGAGCACCGAAAAGTGTTTCTTGAAGGTCAATGCACTGATCAACAGTCTGTGCAATTCACACTTTTGAAGAATTACGGGTATCAGCAGTGCGCACCGTTTAGGTGGCTTGCGGGCATGGGCGACCTGAACAAATACGTGAGTTGAATAGTTTCTGCGAAATCTACTCACCATTTGTAGGTGAATCATGTGCTTCGAAAGTCAGGAGGACTGTACCTCATTTCTCACAAGGCCCTGTACCTGTACCTTGCTCGCGACATGAAACAGGTGTTCTTTCCTAAGCTTCCAGGAGCCGAAGGTCTCACGCCCGATCACGACGACTTTCTGTCTGCACACGTGGCAAAATTTTGGCCCGACAAAGACGCAATTTTGGCCCGGGAAACTCCGAAGAACAACCAACAGCAAGTGAAGGCTGGAGGACCAAAGAACGGCAAAGAAGAGGAACGGATGACTTTGCGTCCTGAAGCGGACTTCATCGTTGGTAACGACTTGAAGAATTTGAAGTTCAAGAAGCGAGTACATAAGAACGATGACCTTTAAATGAGTCTTCTGTGTTTTCTGTGCTCTTCTAATTGTTCTAGTTTGAAGAATTAAAGCAATTGCGTAAGTCATCAGAAAGACGAAAGCATTGAACTACGTTCCATAAACAAAGCATCAATTCGCGCTTTTCGCGTCGCATTTCTCAAAGTCAGCAATATTTAAACTCACGCCAACTTTCAAACTTCGCTTTAAACCTTTCGGTTTTCCTCTCTGACAATGTCCGCCACAAGCAACCCTGCACTCTCCTCTCTCCCAGTTGACATCATCTACGACTTCTGGGAATTCCTCCTTCCAGATCCGTACTTTCCAATCTACAAAAACATGAAAACGTATTCCAAGCTGAACGGCGTCTGGAAGGAGCTATGTGAACAGGTGTGCGAAAACACCGGAGCTTGGGAATCGGTTGACGTGGATGACTCCAATTTACAGTCTTTCAATGCGGATTTGAAACGGAGGCAACTCGGCGTAAAAATATTTTGGAACTGGAAAAGGTTAACTGGAATTGCATCTGACAGGTTTTTTGCAACTGTTAAGCCGCACTTCACCTGTATCAATTTTTATTTTTCTACTGATGATGCCGAATTGATTAGACAGATAAGAGCTTTTCTGGTCAACCAGATGAGAGGTCCTTGGCTGACTACATTGTACCTGAGCCAAACCAATGATCTTGGACTAGAAGAAGAACTGATCGCATTTGTTAAACAGGACAAGTTTTCATTTTTTAACTGTTTTTGTAAAGGCAGGTCATGGGAGCAACCTCTCTCAGTCAAAACATTAGCAGACATCTACAGAAATTGGCTGAATAGGAACAGTGGACCTTTCAATCACGAACGTAGAATTCATACAACTCTTTATCCTAGTGATGTCAACAATCTTGTGGTCCAACTGGCGCTAACCACCCATAGCCGCTTACTGCACGACAGAGAAGAAACGCATAAGGTTATTTGTGACTTTAAGCAAGGGATCTCTGCAAGGATTTATGACGATACTGTGAAAGAAAGGTGCCGGGTTTATTTGTATCTCTGTCATAAGAAGACGACGATTTGTGCTTGATTTTATGGTTTTGTTTTGTTGGAACGGTCTTCTAATAAATCTGTATAGTGAACTGACCAAACACCGAACTAGATATAAGTCTGACAAATGGAAAGATCTTAGTTAGCCCAATGTAAAATACTAGGAGAGCAAAAACAGATTATTAAGTTTCTTGTGGTGTCCATAATAATTAAGCCGGCAGATTCTCGTTCGGAGGTGGAGCGGTCCGTCGGAGGAGTTGGGGTATGTTTTGGTGAAGTGAGTTGTTGGTGGTGAGGATGAAGGGTGGAGTCTAAGTTTCAACTCCGAATGACGACGAATGAATCTTGAAAACGACGAAAAATGTGCAAAATCGGAATTCAAATTTTGATGTTTACTTGTTTTTGTAAGTACATGCGTTCTAATGTGCGCTAAGTGTATTGCGCTCTGAAATGGAGTCAACACAGCGAATAATCTGTCGACTAGCTTTGAGGTTTTCTTTCTCAGGAAAATCTTAGCATCGTTAACACCAAAACAAGTTTTATTTCACCCACCCTTTCTCTCCTTTTTTCCTCTCAACGTATTCATAATTCAATTCAACAATTGTTGTTGTTTAGATAATTTCCACGTTGCCTAGCGATGCAGTCCTCGTAGATTCCTATTTGATCGGACGTCAGTTGAAAGAATATTTTATTCCACCGGGTAGCGGCAAAACTGTGTACGTGCCCAAAGCCTTCACTATGGAGTCACCGGAAGAACTCGTGCTGGATGCGATTAAAAAGGTGTTCAAAGAAACGGATATCGGATGCAGCAATGAGGAGCTACGGTAAGAACAACGTTGACTACGAATAACCAGTTTTTCAGGGTCGCTGTAAGTAACTACTTCAACTACGCTTTGAAAGATGCTTGTGCGATGGTCGCGTATCTGTTGTGTACATCGGATCTTGACCTTTACCTTTATATTTCGAGTTGAATCCGACATGCGACACGTACGACAGCGGTCGATTAGTGTTCCGTTGCAAGAAGCACCCCGAAAGCGACTTTGATGGAGTGAAAGTGGATACGTGGCGTGGCTCTTGTGCATTTGTCAATCGTCGTGTTACGGTAAGATTCCACTCACATTCCCTCGTCTTATAAATTTTTTAGCCTAACCAGAAAGACATACCGTGCCAAGCTTTGTCAGACTGCCTGGTCCTGGATGAAATGATCGGATCATCTTGGCACCAGTCCTTAACCGACATTGACTTTCTTGACTTTCTTTTACAATACGCCTTCAAAACGTCTTAAAAATTATGAAACAGCAAAATGACAAAAATGCAAATCAGAAAAGCAAATAGGAGCTGATAGTCAGTTTAAGGTTTGCTTCAAAATTTAGATTGCTTAAAGGCTTTAAGCTCAGTTTTTCAATTTCAAGTTGAAGGCGCGAAAACTGTTGGTGTCTTGAACGGCTGCGCCAAAAATGCGCTGGTTTGCTAGCTTTTTTGTGAACTTCTGTTTTGTTTCGAATTGGGTTTAACAGGTCTTAGCAAATTGAAACAAGGTTTCTAACTATTTTACGGTCTTTCGATACCGATGTTGCGGAAATTGCGCAAATAGCTCGAGCTTGTCCGTAATCCCAGGCAGAAAACCATTTGCGGCGGGTGCCTGACTTAATTCTCGGATCTGGCAGACACCAAACGTACGATGCACCCAAGCAATCCACTATCACAAGCGGTCCAATTTCGGTCAATCACGTCAAATTTGGTAAACCTTGTAACCGTTACAAACTTGTTTGTAGAGCACAACTTCTGTCGTGTTATGAAATCAAGTTCCCTCAACTGCGCCTCAATTTCGACGAGCAACAAAAGAAGTTTGTAGAAGGCACTATCAGTATGTACAATTCCTCAAATGTGTACTTTGCTTATTGTTCAGGCAAGTTTGAACGGATGGCCCAGCATTGGCGAGTTGAATACGAACCTCTGCGCACAGTAGACGACAACTTGCGACGAAAGCGACACTTACAGCGGAATTGCCAGTACTTGCCTGGACAGCCTAAGAAACATTCAGCAGAATACTACGAATTCCGCAAGCGGTTTTTTGGCAATGAGTTTGAAGATTTGGTTGTGGCGATGGAAGTCATTCAAACAATGGTCAGTAATCTCTTTCAGAACCAGGGGCTTAAAGGGCTATGCATTTAGACGATTAAAGAGCTGGATATTAGAAATTACCAGGATCTTGAATTGAAATACAATCAACTGGTGAAAGGCAGTAGGAACCGAGCTCAGAAACTCCCACTACCCAAGAAACCGAATTTTCTTGTTTACGAAAGACTTCAAGATGGTTTCAATGTGTATGTATTTTGGACAGTTTGAGGATCATGAGGAGTCCTCCAAGTATGCCTAACATAGGTCTTGGGTAAGGATGTTTTTGTTTCTGACAAAAACAATATTAATGCCCTATAGTCGACGTACGACGAAATATCAAAGCGTTGTTTTGCTTTAACTTATGGTTCCGTGGACCTTTTTCACTTTCTTTTTTAGGAATGCAGTGATAAACAGTTTTCGCAAAAGCTTTAAAAAACGCGACATTAACTTAATTGACCTTATAGGCATAATTTGAAGAGTCCTGTTTTTAGCGGAGGTTTTAAACGCACACAGGCTTCAATTTTTTCGCTTACTTAGTTTTAAACATTACGCACCTTTTTTATTTTAAAAATCAACGGGGCTGTGCGCGCTATTGCGCGAGGTTTCTGTTTCAAGATATGTTTCAAGTCGGCGCTTCGCGCCTCCAAAAAGACATGAGCGCACCGATTTATTTCGCAGTTTCTTAAATTTTTTCGAAATACCGTAAATTATATATAATTTGGTTCGAAATTTTGCGCATATTCGATTGAGCCCAAAAACACCCGCAACTGTGGCCAATTTGGCGTTTGCGGCACCAATTTAGGCGCCGACGCAGTTGCAAAACCAACCGGTTCGCGGCGATGGCGAAACACGTGCAAACGCAAATGGCGCCGCTACCGTAACCCGCTTCCACTCAATCAGGCAACTCGCGTGACACACGGACGGACGGACGGACACGTCTGGATCGTTCTCCTTTATTTAATAAAGGATGAGGTAGTGTTTGAGCCCAAATTTCAGTTGACCCTTTCCACTACCTTATGCTAATTTTCGTGCAAAAGTGGCAAGAGCTCCTTCATCTGAAATTGGCTTCGCTATTTGGACGTTACGGTAACGCCTAAAATCGAAAAAGTATTTTATTGTTATGGCGTCTATCAAAATGAGTTTGTGGAGCAATGTAAAAATCCGCTCATTACGCTGATTGAAGGACCTCCCGATCTAGAACTTCTTAAAGAAAATATTGATCAACATACATAAATTGGTCATTTTTGATGACCTGCAGTTTGATACTAAAGACTCCAAAGATCTTGTATAATTATATTTACGTATGTATTCCCTTTGCTTTGAAACTTTGCTACCTTGTCTAAGCGTCATAATCGTGATTCGTGTCAATATTTAAATATGATATGTTTGTTCAAGAGCCACTCTTCAAACTTCTCTACGTGTTTCAGGCAGCTTCTTCCTCAATTTTTTAAGCCAATAACAAATTTATCTAACAATTTCAATCTATTTAGCCTCACCGCCTCACCGTAGTTATCTTTCTACTAACCCCTTGGCTTATATCGGCTGCAAATCAAATAGTGTAACAACCATCAATGTTCTTCCGTTCCTGTTGATTCAATATTCATCGGACCTCGTTTTTTATGGATCCTGAGCCAAATTCTTATATTAGTTCTGATCTCATTTGTGTAATTTGGTCCCTCAGATGTCCGTGACTACCAACAGCTCCTTTCAGTTTGATATTCAAGCAACAAGCCGTAAACAGCGCGGAAGACGTTTTTTTGACGTTCAGGGAGAGCTCGGAGCTAAAAACGAAGCTCACAAATGCACAAATTAAATGTATTACCAGATGTGCCCATTGGCCACATATACAACCGGCAGAGAAGAACAACACGGCTCTATAGGGACGCGAGCGTCAATTTGAATTCCATTACCACGTATTGACCACCAAAAGAATTCTTAACAGTTATTTCCAAGTTTCTGTTCTGAAGCTGGGCTGTGAACACAGTGTCTTTCCGTTTGCCACAGTTGCTGTTCTCTGCAAATTTCGGCCAATTCACGTCGTCAGGTTTCCGCTCTCCCGTGAATCTCTTAAACACATTTAAAATATCTTCTGTTGATTCCTTCGTCACAATTAGTTTATAACGGCCGTACTTGGCGGATTTTGAAAACCACAAAATGAGTTCTTCCAGTTGTGGCTCCGTTAAAATTGGTACGGGAGTGCGCAGCGAATCTGAGCATTCGGAAAAAGAGAGGAATTCCAAGAACTTGATTTTGTCTTGTTTGAAGGCGTCCAGAGCAATTTTGAAAAGACGTTTCAATTCGTTGGAATGCTTGTCCTCAACTTTAATGCTAAGTCGGTTTTGACGTTCGACTGTTAGCACTTTTTCTATAAATGTGTTCAAAAATGGGTCTTTGTCTAAACTATAAAGCACTTCGAGCTCCGTAAGGAAAATGAAATCAGGAAGTGTCTTCATCTTGTTCTCAAACAGGCTTGTTCCCGAAGATAACTCCAAATTTAAATCATCCAGCTCCAACCTGTAGCACCAGCCGCGAAGAGCTAGCTCTACGTTTCGAGCATCAATCTCTGTTACAGTAGAAAGTTGGAGGATAATTTCAGCGCCGTGTAGATCTTCAAAAGTTAGATCGCGGTTAGGCTCGTTATCTTTAATCATTACGATAGTGCTAGGGAACCAACCAATACTAACAATAATCTTCTTCCGTTCCTGTCGAGTGAAAACGCCGAAAGTTCCATTCAGGCGACGTAAATCGCGAGACACGTCAACTTCGCTATGGTTCACAATGTCGCTGACAACCTCGGGGGCAGCATGAAGAGAAGAGGCCCTTTGGAATCTATGGAATCAGCACATCGCTTAAGCACATCGACTCCAAGCTGGGCGACGTGGGACTGTTGGGAGGGATGCGTTGGGATCAGGAAAACCATGGGATCAGATGTGGTTGAACAGCGATTTGGTTAGAAGTTATATGCAGCGAAGAAAATGTGAAGCGATGCTGGTGTGTGTGATGCCACGATGCGTGTTCCGTAACTCTGATACTTCTTATTGCTTTGCAGACAAGTTCCTTCTAGACATCGCTTTTGTATGAATACAGGCGCTTATCCTTAGCACCAACTGTTTAACCCTCAAACGATGTATAGGCCGACGATGTATTGCTGGTATTTGACGGCGACGGTGAAGACGGATTGGATGCTGAGGGCGCCGACGTGCTACTGAGTAGAGCACCATGTAGGAATGTTCCACAAACACGTCCGCGACTTTGACCGCTCCGTAGGCTGGCAACTCGTCAGTTTTGAGAAATACCCGCGCTTCGACCCGATCACTTTCGTTTGCAATTCCTCCAGCGCCGCCGGTCCTTTCCCTTTACATTAATCTCTTCAGTAGAAATTTCTACCGACGGGTTCGAGACAAGGATTGGCTGTTCTGGAATCGGGCGGTTGCGTCTGACCTGTTTCAGGCTTTATTTGGTGTCAAGGTCGCTGTCGGTGTTTTGGATTTGATTTTTTTTTATTTGAGCAGCTTGCTGGGCGCAAGGCCGTGCAAACTCTAAGGACTTTTGTCGAAAGTCGAAAGAGATTTTCAAATGTCGAAACGAAAGTCGAAAGATGCACGGCCCTGTTTGGGACTTCCTGCAGGGAAGGTCATGGATCGCTGTTCAGTCACATCTGATCCCATGGTTTTCCAGATCCCAACGCATCCCTCCCAACAGTCCCACGTCGCCCAGCTTGGATTCGATGTGCTTAAGCGATGTGCTAAACGTCGAAACCGACTTAGCATTATGGTTGAGGACAAGCAATCTAACGAATTGAAACATCTTTTCAAAATTGCTCTGGACGCCTTCAAACAAGACAAAATCAAGTACTTGAAATTCTTCTGTTTTTCCGAATGCTTCGTAGAATCGCCCACTCGCGGATTCCTAAGAACTCAAGAAAAAATTTTAACGTGCCAACAACTGGAAGAACTCATTTTGTGGTTTTCAAAATCTGCCAAGTTCGGCCGTTATGAACTAGTTGTGACGGAGAAATCAGAAGAAGAGATTTTAAATGTGTTTAAGAGACTCACGGAAGAGCGGAAACCTGACAACGTAAATTGGCCGAAATTTGCAGAGAACAGCAACTGTGGCAAACGGAAAGACAAGACTGTGTTCACAGCCCAGCTTCAGAACAGAACCTTGGAAATAACCCTTAAGAATTTTTTATTCTTCAATTAGAGGGCTTCAATTTTCAAGCAGTCGTATCTTTTCTAAAGCGGAGTAAGTGGAATAAAGTGACACCTGCTGTAAGCTTAGGCTTACGCATGGACATTTTCGTTGTGGTTTTTTGGAAGCGCTGAAGCCGCGACAGCTGGCGGCACCAACTTTGAGATAGGCTTAGTACATCTGACAGGCTTAGGCTTGGGCCTTGTATCTCTTCTTTTTGAGCCTTAATGTAAATTAAATGTTAAACAGGGCTACTAGTCTTTGTGGATTTTGTAACCAAATTTGTAGCTAATGCAAGTGAATGCTCAGGTACTAACTCACAAATAGTATTCACCGTTCCTCGCCTTCGTCTTTCAACACCTCATTTATGTGAACATTAAAATTCAAAGATAAATTTACGGTTCTTCATCGGCTTCCACGGGCTCACTTCTTTGGGGCGCCGAAGAAACTGCTGATTTTCGCCTGTCCCTTGGGGGCCTTTTTCTTCGCTGGAGGAGCGCCTTCCGTCGTTGGAGTCGTTCCCCGCTTCACTTGGGTCTTCTGGGGGATGGGATCGTCCATGATCTCCCGCTCGACAGTGACGGTTTTTTGTTTCGTGACTGAAATAAGGATAGTAGAGCGTAAGTTCAGTATCAACGCCTACGACCTAATCTGACCATAAACCAACCGGTTCCAGAAGGAGGATAATGTTAGAATGAAGGTGGCACTAATTTGCTAAACCTCAAAAGAACGATCGGCTTATACAAGGTGGTCCAAAAAAGGTTGTCTAGACCTAAGACCTGTAAAGAAGAAGCCTAAGACCTGTAAATAGCTTGCCCTCAGGCTTCATTTCAAGCCAACCTACAGGGTGTTTCACAAAAAAAAAGGACTGGCCAGACAGGGGACGGGGGCATGTCTGGAAATCGTGGAACGGAGTCATTTCGAGCGCACTCGCCGGGAACGACCGGTCGGTTTCGCTAACAAATGTCGTGAAACCGACCGGTCGTTCGCCGCGGGATCGCCCCGAATGACCGGTTTCAGACAGTGGATCAGGCGCGCGCCGTGACGTCTTGCAAAAGGATCTTTTTTGGCCCACCCTGTAAGTTGGCTTGAAATGAAGCCGGGGGGCAAGTTACTCACAGGTCTAGACAACCTTTGAGACCAAAACGAGACCAGCCGCGTTCGTTCCCAACGTACTATGAACAAGATGGGCCCAAAAATCCTCCTGCCAGACACCACGCCGGCTAAACAGATTAACTGTCGTCACGGGAGAACACAGGCATTTTGTTGAAGTTCGGCTCACAAACACAGATTCGAGAAGAATGACCAATATCAGAGTTGATCTGACGCGCGTGTCTAGCCGGCGTGGTGTCTGGTAAAAGGATTTTTTGGCCCACCTTGTACAAAGCTGCAAGCTTCCTTAAACGATCAAATTGAAGACGAATTCCTTACCGATAAATCCATCCTCGTCCATGTACGTGTCGTGCCCTATCTCCTTACTCTTGACGACCTTCGGGCCCTTGTCTTCTTCTTCGGCCTTGGACGTCGAGGCCTTGGGTTCCTCCTTCGTCTCTTCATTCGGCTTAGCCTCAAAGATGTCCCGCTTTGCCGCCGCCTTCTTCGCCTTGCTCTTCGTCTTCTTCGTTGAAGGCTTGTTGAAGTCTTCCTCGTCGTCCATTTTCTTTGGACTCGGGCTGTCGCCGGTCGAGAAAATGTCTTGGGCTGAAATTGATTGTATGATTCAGGACCAAATGCTCTTCTGCTTACACATATCGAAGTCGATCCTCTTGCCCCTCTTCGGAGGCCTCTTATTCTCGATCTGCATCTCTTCGACTTCGACCTCGAGGTCATCGATCTTCGCTTTTCGGGCGGTCTTCTTGAACAGCGGCGATGTTTTCAGAATTTCTTCTTTCTCGGCCTGTGTGACCGGCTTCATGGGCGATTTCTTGACATGCTTCTGAAATTAAAGGTTCAATTTCGCATTAAGAAGCCTGGCTCAACTCACGTTCTTATCGGGTTCCTCGACCTTCTCCTTAGCGCAGGCCTTGGAAAACAGCGCGTTGATCTTCTTGTCAGCCTTAGGCTCAATTTTCTCTTGCTTCTTCGCTGGCTTGTTTGGGTTCGGCAGGGGACCCTGAAACGCTTAGATAGCTTAGAAAAAGGGAAATATGCTGAACGTACTCTGGACAACGGCTTGCCGGGCTCCTTCGTGACCTTGTGGTACATGTCCACGGCCCCGCTGTTCAGCATCTCCTGGCGGCACGTTTGAGGATCTCCTCGGCGCCACCAGCAACGCTGGAACCAGCGTTCGATGTCCTCTTCGGCGGCCATGAGCTTCTCGTCCTCCTTCAGCAAACTCTCCACATCTTGGAACTTCTTCGCGAACTGGAGGCTATAGACCATCTGCTGCCGGACTTCGTCCACTTCTTCCTTGAACTGCTCGAATTCTTCGGCGGTGGCGAGCATGTTCCGGATCGTGGATTCGCGGATCGCTTCGGGATCAACGCGTTTTCGGGCTTCGAAGTCGGCTTCGGTTTCGTGCCATTTGATCCCAGAGACGTTGAATATCGCTGTCAGCCCCGGGCGGTTCTTGTGCTCCTCGTAAAACTTCTTTACTGCTCTGGAATGAGCGATGCTAGCTAGGTATGTCGAAAGCGGCCAAACCCTTATTCCACTGAATTTGCTCAATTTCAAAGATTCCAGTGCTTTGTTGCTTTGTTCTGACCGCCCAAAACTAAAGAATTCAGACCGATCGAAGAGCGACCCTTATTCCCACTTTGGAGCCTTAAAATCGCCCAATTTGAGAGATTTGAAGGACCTGATGTGACTGCTAAAATGCCATTCCAAAGATTTGAAATCTTTTGCATCTGCAGTCCAAATTTTGAAGCTGAAGCAGCTCAATATATCGCACTCTTCAAGACATTTCAAGACGATTTTCTGGCCATTGAAATCACTCCTAAATCCGTCATAAATCGGAAATTTTATCTCAGCTATAGGCAATAAAGGTCAAAGTCCAAAATACGGCCTCTCCAGCCACGAGATCAAGAGATTTCCAGCCAAGAGATCAAGAAATCAACCTTCAAACACCCTAAAAATACCCCGAAATTCCCCTTACTTGGCGACCTCGATATAGTAATAATCCACTTTAGCTGCGACCTCCTTGTAAGTGACGCAGCGCTCTCTTTCGAGGACCTCGCGCTCCAGGTACTCGAAGATCCCCATCTCCTTCTCAATGACTTCTTCCTGTGGACGTTCGAAGACCGGCGCGCTTGTGCACCTCGCCATGGTGATCTGAAACAGGAGAAGAAAGGCTTCAAATTTCCGAAAAGGGAAATCGCGAGAGAATCTGGAACATTCAATTTCGAAAACGATGGAGAACTTCGCGGAAATTTGAATGAGGAAACGCAAACGCACGTTTACCGCGCAACCATGCAACGAGCGGCTCGTCAGGGAAAGCGTGCTGGGAACCTACAGCGTTGTGATACAATTTTGCAAAATGGTCAATTTTGCACGTTTTTAAGCCTGACTTTATTAAGCGAAACCACGTCCACAAGCCTATATTGACTTGTCAAAATCGCTTTCCGGGAAGTTCTCCTTGTTGAAGGTCTTGTAATCGTAGCGGTGCTCTGCGACGCCCTTCCTCCTTAAGATCTAAACACTAAAATCAGCCGATTTCAAGCTTCATTCATCACCTCTTCGGTCCTCTTCGCCTCTCTCCTCTCAGGAACGTGCTGCTCGAATGAGTCGACGGTCTTCGCCTTTCCCGGCGAAACCTGCTTCTTCTTCTTAGAGCAGAAAATGGAGCCGCAGCCGATGAGTGCGAATGAAGTTGCGTACAGAATTAATATTCTGAAATGAGAGTATTACGGGAGGAGAGGAGGCCGAGGAGTACTACACTAAATTAGGCAACGGAATCATCTTAACTCGCAGCCGATCAGAAGTGAAGCTGCTGGTAGAAATGAAGACTTTGGAAGATGTCAGACCTGTCTACAGGGTGATAAAGGAAAAGAATTGGCCAGACTCCCCACGCACCCCCGAAATGGGGATCTTCTGTCTGGCCATGACATTAGCGCACGGCACACACCCCGTTGCCAGGCGAATTCGGCGCTGAAACCAAATCTATCTGTCTGTGTAGCCCCTAAGCTTTAGCCTATCGCAATCTGGCAGCCTAAATTACTATTCCGCTGTACGACATGTTAACTCTTATATAAAAACAGGAAAAAGGGTTCGAGAATAAGGTCGAAGACGACACTGCCAATTACAAAGACGTTCATTTCAGCTGTGGTCATAATGGCATAACAAGCTCAGATGCAGGAAATTAGAAGTTTAAAAACCATTGCGGCTAATGGCTCGTCCCATTTTTGTGATTGTTACTCGCCATCTTTAGCCAGAAAAACAACTTTTTTTATCCACATCACGGAAGCCTCGGACCCCCGGTTCTCATCGCTTTGGTAACGTCTGGTTAGGTGAATCGTTACGGTCACCCGACAATCGCTGTCGAAAATGACAAAAAACTATTGCCTGCTTTGCTCCAGACGCCTACAGTACCCCAGACCGTCTCTTCCGAAACACCCCCTCCCCCCACCTCATTTCCCCCTTTTACGCTTCCAAGAAGCGGTCGTCTCTCTCCCAGCGACCTTCAAAGTCGTCGGATGTTTCCTAGTTACGAAGAGCCCGCGAATCCATCTTCTTTCCTACTCCGGCTGCTCCCGCTCGCGCTGCTGCTCTCCTTCGAGATTTCCGCCTTCGCTTGCACCGTCAAGAAGCAGCCGACACCCGGCCGCCGCCGCTCCGACGAGAGCACCAACTCCATGGGAGTGAGTCCGCGCACCGCTTCAGTAATCTGCTCGTTCGTTCCTTCCCTCATCTATTCATATTTCCCCTTTCAGATCCTGACCGCGAAGAGCCGCCTGACACGCTCGTCGACGCGGAGCCGCGAAATTCGAAGCCGCGAGGAGGCGGAAGAGGGAGTTCGGGAGCAAAGACTCGCCGAAGGCGAAAGTCAATCACACCATGGACTTGACCATCAACCACGCGCAGTCCAGCGACGAGGGCTCCAACCTGACCATCATCGACTCCTAAGACTACAGCACCCTCGGCTCCGCCACCCTCAGGAAGGTGTACAAACAGCAGGTGAGTGTGTCATTCTTTGGCTTCCTATTTATTCTCATTTTGGAGTTTCAAGAACGTTATTTAGGTTCGCTTTTGGATATCCAGCGTAGATAGAAACCGCGATTCGAAATGTGATAAATAAGCGTTCTTAGAGATGCCTGTTTTAGCCTGTTTATGGGCATTTTTGAAGCACAACAACGGACCAAGAATCTTGTCACGTTTTTTGCTCGTTGCTAACCTGCAAATGCGCAGCTCTGATTTGCTAATTTCGCTGTTTTGAAATGGTGTCCTTTTCAGCTTCGTTTTCCGCAATTTATTCACGTTTTTGAGCCATTTCTCGCTCACGTTTCTGGTCTAAAATGAAGCCAGTTTTCACGGTCTTTTTTGCGTCTATTGAAACTGAACCTGCGCTTTCCAAAAACGTCGATTTGGGCGCTTTCGTTCGTGCTAAATTACGGGCTCTGATGCACATATTTTCAGCCGTTTTAGATCCCGATCTAAGCGCTATTTTGGCTCATAAATTATGGTCGATTGGCTGATTTTCCTCGCTTCTTGTACAGCTGTTTTCGAGTGTTTTTTCATGCCTTATTGGGTGCTCATCCTCCGCACTTCACATGCAAGTTATAGCCATTTTCCGAGCTCGCGTTTTTGACCAAAATTGGGTGGCTGGTACTCGCCAGTTTTTTAAGTGCTTAGAACTCGGAAATTCACAATGTTTCGCGTGCCAAAACCTCACTATTAATCGCTTTTGTTTCCTCGAACTGATCCCCTCCCATTCCAGCCCTCGGCCTTGACGTGCGAATCGGAAGAAAAATCGGAAGAAGACGCGAACGCCGCCGTTCGCCTTCCTGGGACGGTCGGGGATCATGGTCCCCGACTTCGCGGTCTTTCTCGGCCTCTTCTTGGCCTCGACGTTCACCGTTTTCCGCTTCTACTCGAGCTTCATGCTTGTCGTGTGACACGTGAACCATATTGAAGACTGATGCCACCACGGCCTCTACTGTTTAGTAAATGTTTGTTTTGAGAGTTAAAGTCTTTCACTTCATACGTCTGTCAGGCATCAGTGGAGATTAGATTCATTGAGGAAAAGGGCACAAGAATTGTGGAAATTGTGGCAACCGAATACATAGCAGAACAGGGTGTGAAAACAAAAGTCTGGCTGGAGCTGCTCCAACCGCCTATGTCTGTTACAAGCGTTCAACCGATCCGGTCCGAATCTCATTTTCAGTTGGGTATAGGCCAGAGCGGTCCACTGAAACCCCCGCGTGAGTGCATACCGAATGGCTTCGTATTGCAAACAGGCTACGTACTGCCTGCAAGCTTAGACGTAAGAGTTAACGCAGGCAAATACCTAAAATTTAAGCGTTGGAGGCGCAAAAAACCAGGAATTTAGACAATTCAGATAGCAAACAAGCTTCATACTGCTTGCAGGCCTAAACCCGTGTTAGTCCTGTATCCTGCAAACCTACGTTAACGCTCACTGATAGGTTTCAGTAGACCGCTACCGCCTAAACCAAGCCGTGAAAATTAAACTGACGGTTGGAGCAGCTCCAACCGCCCCAAACCTCTTCACACACATAAAGTAAAGAAGTGCCCAGAAGAGCCCTGAATGCGCAAATCAATCTACGCTATGCAGTATCAGCGGGTGGTGAAATTTGGGAATGAGGACGATGAAGCAGGACAGAGCATCCGTCCGTTTAAATTTATTTGCGTATGTATGTAGATTACTGGAGGCAACAATCATCATACAGCTTTACATCTCATAGGAGCGATCCTCTTTGATGTTGACAACGGGTTACCCTTCACTGCTACAGTTATTTGGAGTTAGTCAAAGGAGTTCTGTTCTGAAACATGCTTATCCTTTAGCGTCAGCTGTTGAGACTCGATGATCTATGGGCTCTCGCCAAAGAATTTTTGAACGGAGTTTTTGCGTTTTGGATCTTGGAAGCCGAAAGACGTTTTGCATTTAAGTGACATTGATCTTTATCTTAAGTTACTTATCACAAACGCCATTTTCAACAACACAAAAGTCACATTCTCAGCAATCGGTGTCTTAAACCACCATGACGAGGCTTCTTGTAGCCTTTTCGCATTTCGATGCATTCTTCCCTCCTTCGTAAAAACCGATCACAACGTCTACAAGCAGTCAATTAAACAATAACTTTAACATGTCTTTACTCTTTCCAGCCTTGCCCAAATGGAACCCATTTCCATTATTCGCACCCCAAAGGAAATCCGGCTCCAGTGGGATTACTTTGTAGGTCTCGCCTTCAAATGTGAGACCTGAATCCAAAATATCTCCGATGTTCTGAAACGCGTTTAGCGCAGAAGTTGCTTCGGAAGTGGTGATCTAAAACAAGTCAAGCTAAATTTTAAGAATGGCTAAATTTAACCTACATTGAAATTATCTGACTTGGCCAAGATGGTTCCGTTTTCACAGATAATGGCTCCTTTGGATACGTTGTCGTTGGTTACGAGGTTGTCTTGAAGGATGGAAGACCAGCTCATTCTAGGGAATCTGAAACGATAAATTACACATAGCTTTTAGACCTTCAATCACGACCAAATTGGCTATTTAACGTTTAGCGTTTTTACAATCAAAGTGACATAGAATTTTTAGAGTTCCTTAATGAGGGTAAAAATGCGCATTATAAACTCTAAGATTTCTTAAAATTCTAAGCGTTTCAAAAATTAGTCCATCCTAAGAGAAGAGGACTGAGAAGGACTGAGAATATCACGTTTCAAACAACTTTGAGGTTGGAGAAATCAGGAACCAAATGAACTAAAATTGATCTGGAACACATTTAAAGGACGCACTTTGAGTTCCGGGAGAGGAGGTCAGCAGTGAGTGGGCCAACAGACGGTCGGCAGATGAGCTCGTGGGCGAACGAAGTGAGTCGGCGTTTTTATTGCAACATCGCTCAGAGAGCGAGCGTCGGGAGAACTCTGATTGATGATCTGGGAAATCCTAATGACTCAAAGTGTTCCGAAAGAGTTTCAAAACGAAGAGGCTGTAAGCCTCATCCAGAAGTTGGACAAGAAATTAGCGCAGGGTGACATCAACGGTGCCAAGCGTAATAACGGCAAAAACACAAAACGTTCAATTTGATCATTCAGGGTGAACAGATGACGAGCAAATGTTGAAGACTTGTTTTGCACTTTCGAATGTAACAATTTCAGTTGACTCCGCAATTCTAACTGATTGTTAAATGTGAGTATTTTTGTGGTGGACGCAGTAAACAAATCTGTGACAATAATGGAATGAACCATAATTGCTGTTATGATCCTCATTTCACAAATTTGCTTCCATTGCTGCATCAAAGAATGGCCTCGGCTGAGAAAAACCTTTTTGTCATCGTATGTGCGGTCATCGACCTTATCCTCGAGCCCTATTTTTTGTCCTTGGTAATCCAAAAATCAACTCCTAGAATGAGGATCTACCGACTTTGTCTCATAACCATATCTCTGGCAAATGTGGCTTTAAGTGTGCTTTTCTTTGTAAAGTCTCCGATGATCTATATGAACGATTCCCTTCTCTATATCCAAGCCACAAATCGTTCACCTCTTCCTGAATTTATCCTATTACACTGCGCTATTTTTGCTGGAAGTATTCAGAACCACGTAGTACGTTTAATGCTTTTGTTCGCTTCCTACAAAATCACCCATCCACTTAGAAGCCTAAACCTGATAAACTTAAAATTGTGCATTTTTGTGTTCTCTGAATTTCTTTCTCAAACCAGTGTATGGTCCCTGACGTGCGAAAGTAACAGAATTGTGAAGGGTGCGTGCGGCTTCAATCTAACAAGCTGTTGTGAGCTGTTGTAGTCCCTCAACTTCCAAAATTGTTTTGCGATGCCTATCCGCTGATAAGCTGGATAGGCATCGGAAAACAAGAGCTAAAGCTAACCATTTTCTTTAGAGATACAGATGTGCTGATAATCTCAGGTAACTATGATAAGCGTGAGCAGCACCGATCGGCGCAGTTTAAACCAAAGACCGAGTGTGTTCTCTGTTGACTGGTCTCAGTGATCGCTATGCGTAAAATTCAAAAAAGGCTTCGCTTTCTAATCTCATCTCAACCTCGCTCAGAGTTCTCTGAATTAGCGTCTCAAACCAGTTTCTGTCGTATTCTTCAAGAGTATCTAAAGCATGAGTCGGGAGAGTATTATTTCCTCTTTACATGCGACGTGATAACGCTTTCTATTTGAAGCGTTCTAATTACTGTATAGAACCTTCACGTATCAGACATATTCCTAAGAATGGCGTCGTCTGAAAGGAGCTTATTGAGCAACAACTCACCGGCACCGACAAGGTTTCCAAGGCCGCTATCTACGTTATTGACGACAACGGCGTCTTTAAGGAAAAGTCGGACAACTTCAACGGCTTCTCTACGCCGAACAACTGCGCTGTGGATTCCTTCACCTTCCGTGACATGACGTTGGCCACCGGCTCAATTTCGAGGGAGTTAACTACAACATACTTATGGCCGACGAGCGTAGAACTATTGCAAAGAATGGAGTAAATGGATGCTATCTATAAAAGAGCCAGAAGTGGGTTTAATTTGAAATTCAGGAAATGATGAGTTTCATATTTTAGCCGTCGTTATCTGCGTTTATAAGGACGGAATCCAGCCTGAGGAGTGCTCGAAGATAGCCAAAGTCTTAGTATCTTAGAGGCATCAATTATTGAAACAATCCGCGCGTGGACGTAGAATTTCTCGTAATTGCTGTTGTAAACAGAGATCTGTTCAGCGACTATTCCTATCAACTTTCCTGTGGAAAATTCTCAATCAACAGTTTTACGGCTTACGATCCGCTCGGATCAGGATCAAAGCAAACTTGAATGACCCACTCTTCGCTCTCTAACCAAAATTCTGGTCAAACCAATCTTAAACTTTATTCCCAAAAATGCCTCTTAAAACCAGTATTTATAGACCATAAAATTCAGGCTTCAATTGAGTCCTTCCTCCACAAATAGATTATTCAGGTCACCTCTGTTCGCCGCATCTTCTCGTTCTGTCTTTAACAGATTCCAGAAGCTTATTGGATTCTCTTAAAATTGACTATCCTTCCCATCAACGCTCCTTGAATCTTACGTTTTCTAAAATCACGTTGAGCTCTAAGCAAAGCAGCGGTGTGTTCCTTCTCATCCCATTCTCCGTCCAAGCGATTCTGAAATTTAGGTTCTAAACAGGTAGTTTGGACTTCAGGACATACTTGAAAATAGAGCCGATGCCTCTCAAACATAGGAATAGCTGATGACCATTGGCCATGTTTGTTCAATGGTCCTATGAAGCCTGGAAGGTGGGTGTCGTAGAAAAATTGGTCTAGGGGTCGTTTTCGAGGGTTCACCGACAAGTCTAAAATAGAAAAATCTTTAGAACGATCTGTTAGGCCTATTGAAGCTTATCTCTAGATTCATTATCCACATTTTCAACAGGCACCCTTTCAACCACATCCACATAAAGAGGAATGTTAAGATCGTCCTCATAGATCTTATCAAAAGGCTCATTAATCCTAGCCATATCTTTGTTTAACGCTTCCATGTAGGTGATCACCTAAATCTTATCTCATTTTACCCTTAAGATAGGATTTGGTCTTACCTGGCAAGGCAGAAGAGCATCTAAATCTTTTAGCAGCAGCTTCTCCTTAGGTCCCATAGGCGTATTTTCGATCGTAAACGCTCCTCGACGCTTTTTGAGATTCTTTTTGTGGTCGACTTTTAAGTAAGCTTTGATTTTGTCCTTAGAAAGGTGGTCAGACTCGCTTCTGAGAACGTTTCGGCAGAACAGCTTCCACAGGTGAAGGTTCACTCGGTCGGGAGTGCCAACAATTTTAGGATAGTGCTCGTAGTTTACGCGCTAGAATAGACAGAATTAGAAGTGAGGCTTGAGTGGAAGACTTACGGATAGAGCTTCCATAGGAGTGAGTTCAGGGTCAAGACGGCATTTTAGATATTCAGTTCTAAAACGCGCGTTGAAGTGGAAACGTTGGATCTCAGGGATGTAGCCAGAGTCGCTGGGTTTGTAGTAGAAGAGTTCAGGATAGGTGAGGGGTGGACCTTCCTCGGGAACGTGGTATAGGAGCGCTTGGGAACAGGCCTAAACAGCAAAGCACTTAGATCAGAACAAGTGCTGAGCCAGTTTTAGAGGCTTAAAACGATAAAACGATCATACCTCTCCTGGCTGCCCTGTACCCTCTGCAAACAGTCTTCTTCGCTCCTCATTCTTCCTTTCAATTTCTTGCCTCTCTTCTTCCTTCCACCTAAGCCTCCTTTGCTCGATCCAGTCTTCCAACTTCTTCATTCTCTCCGGCTGATACTTAGCAATCGTCTCATCACACGAGAACAGCGTGTTGTAATTCCAATTGGGTGCCCAACGATACGGTCCATACAGCATTAGAGCTGTCTTGATGTAGGAGAGAATAACCCTGTTGGTCTGACAGAGCTGGCAGACAAGGACACAGAAATAGAACCATCCACAAAGGCAAAAAAGGGTCGAGATTGAAGGGTTGTAGAGGTCATTAGCGGCTACAGCCAGGACCCAAAGGAGAGAGTAGATGATAGGTCCGACCAGTGTAAAATTGACGTTTTTTTCTGCTACTTCCATATGACGACCGTAGTCATGAGGGTCATCGATAGACGAGCGGTACATGCGGACGTATCGGAACCAATCCTTGTGCCTGAAATTCTTTAATTTAGCCAAGATACTTATAACGAAGCTAACTTGAAAGTTTTAGCCATCTGTGCAAAGCCAATGGCTTTTAAGATCATAGCGACACAGACGCCAGAGATGAAAATGAGGAAATTCTTTCCGTCTGGATGCATAGTGCCAGTACAACTCCAGGAATGTCGGATCTCGTCCCAAAAGAAGCCATGACCAAGGCTCGCTATTAACAAGCCTGGTACAATGATAGGAATCACTCTCAGCTGAAATCAGGCAGTCCAGGACAAGCTAGGAAAGTGAATCCTACGTGTTTGAACAGATGCCACTTATTAGCGTCCTCCCAAACGTTCATAAAATTGTTGGACATGACTCCCCAGCACAGATGAGCCTCCATAAGCCAGCAAGACAGTCCCATAATCCACATCATGTAGATAAGCCAATTGTAGAAGCGACACCCGGCGAATGGGTCAAGGCCAACGATGTCAGGATGGCGGAACAGGGCGGACATGACGCAGACGGCGCAGAGGAAGCCGTGTTTCAGGCATTGGGTGAAGCTTTGGGGGTGCTAAAATGGATTAAGGGGTGAGGAGAGTCAGGCTTACAGAGCAATCGGTGGCCAGATTTGCGATGCAAAGGAGAAAGCCGGCGATGGCGAGGAAGGCGAACATGAAGGAGACTGGAACGAAGGCTGCTTTCTGAAATATGTAGGGTTTGCATTTCTGACTTAAGCTAAGCTTGACTTCAGCTTGGAGCTTTTGGGTCCTATTGTAGCCGCTGTAGCCGCTAATGATCTCTACGCCCCTAAGGCCCTATGATTTTGACTCTTTTTTGCTTCTGTGAGTGGCTCTATTTCTGCGTCCTCGTCTTCCAGCTTTGTCAAACCAACAAGGCTATGCTTTTTGCACTAAAAGCGCATGGAAGCGGTTTGTGTAAGCTGGACAGCCACTTTTAAACAGTGGGAATAGTAATTTAGGCTGTCAGGCTTCAATAGGCTTAGGCATAGGTTTGGATGATTCCAATTATGGTTTAGGAAGCGCCGAAGACGCGACAGTTTGCGTGGTTAGCTTTAAACTTTAAACTTAAACTTTGCCTTGAGCACGCTCCCGAAGAGTCCACCTATCCAGAATCATTCTACTACAAACCCAGCAATCTTGGCTACATTCTTCAGATTAAGCGTTTTTATTTCAACGATCGCTTTCGGACTGAATACCTTAAGTGCCGTTTGGACCCTGAACTCACTCCTATAGGAGCTCTATCCGCAAGCCTTCCACTCGAGCTTCACTTCTAATTATGTCCATTCGCGTAAACTACGAGCACTATTATCAATTTGTTGGCACACCTTGAAGCTCATAAGCCGCGAAACGGGTTTTCCAAAGTAACTTGAGAAACTCACAACTTTCGGATTATTGAAGTCCAACTTCTCAACATTCAACGAGCAATCCTCTTCCTTCATGTTTCCATTGCACTCGCAGTAAAACTCGGTGACGTAGTTCTTACATACGCCGCCATTCTTGCACAAACCTCCTTCGGCACAGAAATCTGGGCTTTTGTCGCACTTCGTACCCTGAAATCAGACTGCTTAAATTCATTTTCTGATGAGTTGAATGCGTACAATCCACCCCTCCTTGCATTCACACTTGAAAGTCCCATTTACGTTCTTAGAACAGCTTTTCGTACCATCAGGCAAGCAATCACGGCAGTTCCTGATAGGTTCGCCTGTGTACCAAGCTGCGATCATTTCTTGACGTTTTGCTTCTCTCTTTTGACGGATTTCTGCAATTTTTAGTTAAGTGTAGGTGAAAAGGAGAACGCTGACCATTTTCTTCAGAGATACAGATAAACGAGTCAGCGTAGGGAGTGAAATAGCCCTTTGCGCGACATGAAATCTCCACTTTCTCGAAATTAGGGTCGGTAGAGTTACACTTGACTTCCGTCACTTCGCCGATGTTGAACAGCTCTGTGTCTTCGTAGCGGATGAGTCTCTCAGCGGCTGGATGGCGGAAATAGTCGCTGAAGTTGCATTTTGGAGTTAGGCAGAATTCTGAAAACGGTCAATAAACACTCTATGGCCCAGAAAAAATCTATTAAACACTGTCACCCTGGAAGCTTGTCAAACACTATCTTAAGAATAGGAAATTTTGAAAAATTGATTTAAATTTAAGAAGATTTGTTAGCTGAACGCGCTAGAATTGCTAATGCTGTAAGGGACCAATTACTGGCATAAAGTTTTAAGCTTAAGCTTCAGATAGAACACATCTGAAATCGCAGTTTTGAATTTTAAAGTGACTTGTATGTTAACTGTATTGCTTCAATCCTAACGCGCAATACTGTACTTCACCCATTTATGACCTCTTTATGACCTTGTTAGGGTGCTAAATTCCCATAAGACCTACTCGGTTTCTTGCATATTACAGCCATATTTTCGACCACTTCCTTGTCAGCGACAAGCTTTACTTCCCGATCTAGAAAGAACGACCTTGTCACGTTGATCGCTTTAATCTTTCGAGTCATCCTGTATTCACGCGTAGGCTCAGGGTCAGTTAGGACCCATGGATGAGGAAGCCTGAAATTTAACTGCTTCAGTCGCTTAAGTTGCTATGGACAACTTACGTCATTCTGCGGAACAGCTCATAATTAGTCCTAATGTCAAAATCGAGAACGCTAGGCATAGATTGACCTTCCTTGCTGCAAGCCAGCGTCGCGTTTTCGTAATTTGGAGCTTCAATAAAGATCAGCTGATAGCAAGCGCTCTCTCCTTCTTTCCAGTTTCCTTCGCAAGGCGTGGCACAAGTGGCTTCAGTTGTCGTGAAGATCTCTTTTGTGGTCGTGGAATCCGTCGTGGAAGCTTTTGTGGTCGGAGTCTTAGAGGTTGTAGAAATATCAGATCGATCCTTAAAACAGGACCTCTTAGAAGACGTCGTTGTAGGCGTTTCGGTGGTGGTAGTTTTAGTTGTGGTAGGAATCGTCGTGGTTACGGTAGTTGGTAAATTTGTGGAAGGCTTTTCAGTGGTGGTGGTGGCAGGGAACGTCCAAGTGACGGTAGTCGTGGAAGCGGTTTTGAAGCACTGACGAAGAGTGGTTGAGCTTGGCTTAAAGGTCTGTTTTGAGGAGGTCCGGATAAAAGCGATGTTGATAGATGAAGCCTCAAAGCTTGTGGAGGTCTTAGCTGACGTCTCAGGAACGACCATTGTTACTGCTGTGTGTAAAGTGGAAGCGTGAGGAAACAGAATTTTAGCAGAAGCTCCGGCCAGGGATTCTTCAGGGCGAGGACTAGAAAAAATCGGCTCTTGTGAATCCTCAGATGAAAAGCCAGATGATGTAGCTTCAGGCTCAACTGATGATGGAAGAGGAGAGCTGTTTTTAGTTAGGACATCATCAGTTACAATTTTTGTAGCAGGAGCTTCAGTCTCTTGTGCAGGTGTCGTAGCAGCCTCAGCAGAAGAAACATGGCTGTTAACATCCGTAGGAGAGTCAGTGATTGGTTCCACGGAGCTGAACGTGATTTGAACGTGGGTCTCGTTGAATACAGTGATTTCAGTGGCTTCAACTGCTTCAGTAGCTTTCGGGTCAAGAACGGCTTCAGTAGCATCATCTTCGTCGGTGCTGTACGTAAATTTGCAAAACAAAGTAAATGTAAGCCCAAACTACAGTTGATCTTTACAGTTTTAAGCTTAGAAAATTGCCTGCCTATGCACAAATCATATCTAAACATGATAAACTAGTCAAAAATTTAATCTAGTGCGACCTTTTTGCTTCGGACCATTCTTAAGTGCGCTGTCCTCATTTTTAAGCTTCCCGTTTTTCAGTTGAATCTAGGAGTCAAATCTCAATTTAATGGCCAGATTAAGTTACTCACAACTTGATCATTTGGGGACATGTGCCTCTTTATCACTTCCGCTAACTAAAATTCTAACATTCCCCTTTGAGTTGACCTCCATCACGTCTTATTTGTAGTTTACCCCCTTTAAGCAAAAAACTAGTTTTGCTTTTGTTGAGCGCTAATATTCTATTTTTGGTTTTTTCAAAACTGAAGCCATATCAAAGTGTAAAAAACGACTTACTCGCCCTTGCTAAGCTTCGTTTTTGTCTGAAAGTCACTCAACGGGTTCGCCGTTGTAGAGCCCAGATTGGTCGTGGTCATTATAGATGAATTTGTGTTAGGTGAACCTTGAGACTTCGTGGGAAGCGATTCTGTAAGTTTGGTAGGTAGAGATGGTTTTGCCTTAGATTGTGCCTTGGAGGTCGTTAACGGAGTCTCAGAACTGCTTTTGTAGGGAATCGTCGTTTTTGATGTCGGTTGAGACGTAGGGGGCAAAGCGGTAAAGGTGACAGTTTCTGGCGTTTTGATCTTTACGCTTGTAGGCTCTGTGACCGCGCTGGAAGACTTCAAAGCTGGACTCGTAGGGTCGGTGTTAGGAGCATCATCTGTTGGGCTAGGTGGTTCTACTTTGATCCATGAAGTGTTACCAGCATCTGTGAAGGAGCTCGATGTTAAGGTCGATGTCGAAGAAGTGGTCGAAGAAGCCGCTGAGTATGGGTCCGTAGACGTAGAAATAGGAGTCAGTGTCGAAGCTGTGGAAGGTGTTGTGAAGCTGTTTAGTGCCACGGCTTGGGTCGTATTTGTTGACGTGATGCTCTCAGTTGGCGAAGTCTGGGTAGAGGAGCTACTAGCCTCAGTTGAGATGTCCTTCTCAGGCTTCCTTTCAGGCTCAGGCATCTCTTCAGTCTTAGGGTTAGTAGGCTCGGTAGGTTCAGTAGGCAAACTTGTCGACTCTGTAGCCTTCGTGATCTTTTCATCTAGGGTTGGATTTGAAGGCTCATCTGGTTTGTCTTCATCTGGTTTAGGAGTCGTAGAAGAGCTTAAATCAATAGACTTGAAGGCCGAGACAGAGCTTGAAGATGCCGTAGAGGTGGCATTAGTCGTTTCCGATGTAGTCAATTCCGTAACTCCTGTAGTCGTGTTTCCCAAGGTGGCATCAGAGCTACTAGCCGTTTCCGCTGTCGGGCTAATGGTCGCTGTGTGGGTTGAAGTCGTAAAGGTCGACGCTTCAGACGCATTAGTGGAGGTCGATCTTGGAGTCGTCGAGGTGGCCTCACTTGTGAACAGCTCAAAGGTTGTGCTGGTGGATTCTCGAGTGGTCGATGTAGCGGTTACAATAGCCGAAATCGACGTGAACGGCGTGGTTAAGGTGGTGGTTGAGTCAGAGCTCGTCGACGTCAATTCTGTCACAGTTGTGGTCTCATTTGTGGCTAAAGTTGATGTGATTACAGTGTTTAGTTTGATTTAAGGTTCCGGAAAGACGAAAAGCTCCCTTACAAGATTCGTTGTTTGTGGAGTCTGTAGACGGCTCAGTTGTGGCCGACGAAGTGCTTGGGGTTTCAGTCGTGACTGAAACTCGCGTGAGAATTGAATTTAAGCTTACGCGTACTAGATTCAGTGGACGTTGAGGGAGTAGAATCTTCCGTTGTAGAAGTGCACGGAGATGTTGTGCTAGGAATCATAATGCACCAAGGAACCTCCTGAAATAGATAATTCTAATCTATAACTTCAGAAATCTATGTTCACTTCTGGCTTAAAGTCGTTATTGTTTTCTGGCTTCCGTGGATTCTCTGGATTGGGATCCACTTTCCTGCAGCTTCCTTCCCATTCCGTGTTGTCTTTGGGAGGCTTATTGTTCGGGTCACCACCATCATAGAAGTCATCACCGGATGCATCCTAAACTGATAGTCATACCTAACAAGCCAAGCGAAATTATCCAACCTTAGCATGAAGCAGCAAGAACAGCAGGCACAGCCTCATCCTGTAAGGATACGCTTGCAGAGTGAAGTTCCTAAGGGTTTCGTGTCAACTTTCACCCACTTAGAAGCTTTACAATTCCATGGCTACTAAAAGTTTTCAAGCGACGCTTTAACGACAAATGGGCTTTTGCAGAGCTAAATGGATTAAGAAACTTTCTGGTGCGTTAAGAAGGGGCAAATGGGTTCTGAAAAGAGAAAACTGCACGAAATCTTATGGTGGTTTTTGATGCAAAGGAAAGGCCTGGCAACGAAGGGGGTCTAAAAAGGGTGCTGCAAAATGTAGGCCAAATTGTGCTGTTCGCAAAGATCCGCTTTTAACAGATTAGATTTCCTGGTGTGACGCCATATTTTGGGTGATTCTTGCTTTAAACGTCCTTTTCTGCCATTTTAGGTTGGTGGCTTGTTTGGCGCGGTGACTTGCAATGTATTTACGCTCAAGGAGCGTCCATCCGTCTGCCCCCCAAACGCAGCTGAGAGGTGTGGGCGTGTCCTTTCGCGCTCTTTTCGTAAATCGCTCTATTTTCGATTGTTCGATCGCGCGCAGCAGATTCTCGTTATTCGCTTGTTTTGGTTTTTTACTCTTAAATCCAGGTGTTTCAACTCTCAAATCATCCTCAACCTCCAATCTTTTCCCTTTTGAAGCAGAACTACTTCGACTTGAAAAGCGCCATCAAGAATCTCCAAGCGATTCCTGGCTCAAAAGCAGCCGCAAATCAACGCGCGGGACGTGCTGGACGCACCGGACTTGGGAAATGCTTCCGGCTCTACACGAGACGCGCGTTGGAAACCGAAATGGATGAACAACCAATCCCGGGGATTCAGAGAATGAATCTTGGGAATGTGATCCTTCTTCTAAAGAATCTGGGCATCGATGACCTGGTCCACTTCGATTATCTCGACCCACCAGCCACTGAAGCTGTGGCAGCAGCGATAACTCAGCTTTGGGATTTAAGCGCTCTGAATTTCGACGGCAAACTGACGACTTGGGTCGCAAAGTGGCAGAATTCCCTTGCGATCCGCCCATGTCCAAAATCCATCCCAGCTCGTGCTTGATTGAGGATCCTCCGAAGTGGGTGACGTATAGAGATGAAACCCTCCCGAAATTTTCGGGTACCCGAATCCGAAACCCGAAAACTGACGAACCATCAGTTGGTAAACACAAAATCTGAGTACAAGAGGGTCGTCAGCAAGATTGAAGGCTCCTGGCTTCGGGAAATCGCATGGCACTACTACAAGTCCAAGGAATTCGAGGAGATGAAGCTGAAGAAGATGCCGAAGAAGTGAAGAAACCTCTGATAACCAATAAAATACGGTGAAATTAAGTTAATACAGTGTACAGTTTATGGCTACATTACACACATTGGTACCAAGGATTAATCGGACTTGTACATGAATTAAGATGAATTGTAGAAAAAAATGAATTTTGGCCGAAACCGCGCCCAAACGAAGGATTTCTGGTGTATCCAGTCCGTGAAAATATCGCTCGCCATTTCGTCCAAAAAATCGCTCATTTTGGGCTCAAAAAGCGGGACAACCAACGGAAGGTGAGATCAAAGTGAAGAATGAATGGACGGGAACAGGGTCCGATCCCGTGACCTCTCGCGCCTTACTTGGTTTACTGGGCACGAATCGCTTGACTATGACAGGGGATATACGGTAATTGGTTTGTTTCTAAGCGCTCTGACGGAAGTTTGCAGATGCTGCAAACTTTCTGGAAATTTGCAAATTCGACTGAGGCAAGTTTCTTCTTTTTTCTTTCCTTTTGTCCGCATGGCCGCCCTCGTTGTTTGGACATTCCCAACAGGGGATTACATGGGCTCTGTGAAGCCTGAATCCAAAATCTCTGTAATATGCGAAATATTTTTTTCAGGACATTTTGAAATTGTAAAAGCGCTAAAAAACGCGCCGAAACGGTTATGTTTCAGATCTACCCATAAATGCGTTCTTCACCCTTTTGATACAAAAATCGCTGTCAGAAATTTGGCCAGCACGGCTCTAATCTGGTACAGGTGTCAAAATGCAAAGAAAGGCTCAAAATCGAACTTTTTGGAGTTTCGACTTAAGCGCAACGTAGTGCTTTTACCTTTTCCTAAAATCAAAAGTTTCCTTTGACTGTTTGTTAGTGAATTACGTCCAATATACATCGATTCTTATTCACTCTACCTATGATTACTACTCGCCATTCTTCGTATCCCAACGTTTCCCATAATCGAATTCACCTTGACTCATAAACACCCTTTGTCGGCCAGTCAAAACAAGAACAAATCCTCACTTGCGACACCTTGTTTTCCAACTGCCGCCATCTGTTTGTAGCGCTGGCAGCTAAAAAACGAGATTGCGTACTCCCACGAGGTGCGAGACACAAATTCTCAGGAACGCGCCTCCCACGGAAACATACCGGCACATAAATAAGCCTCTATCGACTTCAGGCTTTACTCTACCCCCTTCTCTCCAACATGACCCAAGTCGTCCGTTTCTCCATCTCCGCTGTCAAACTATTGCTTAAAAAAGTGTCCAAAAAATGCCGAAAGATGTGTGCCGAGAAGAATTACGAGAGGCTGGTTCCTGCTCCTTCTCAGGGAGTTAATCCTGTTGACGGTGGGATGCCGGCCATACATTTTTATCCTTGTTATATGATGTAAGTTCTTGGCTCAAAATTCTAGATTTAAGGGTCGTTTTTAGATGCTAACTGCCAATCTACGTGTTTTCGGGAATCCTGGCTACATCTAGGAGAACGTTTTTATGCCTTTGGAATTCACTAAAACTGAGTGAAGCTTGAAAAATGTTTGTTTGTACACTTCTTTGTTCATAAAGCGTGTTTCCTGTTATGAATTTGGTTACAAAATGACGCTATTTATTCGCTAGTTTACAAGCCAAAAGTGAAATGTTCACTACGGAAGTGAATTGAGTAGATTTTCAGGACGTTAAGATTTGCCTAAAGCACAAAAATATACCTCATAATTACCCAAAACTACCAACCTACGGCATCATGCTAGGATGGAAGTCTTGACAGATAGGGTAATTGCCAAAAACAGAGTACTTCTTGCAGGTTAGCGCCATCAATCTGCACTTTTTGAGGCCCTTTTGAAGAGATCGCTTAATAGAAGCAAGGCTAGTGTAGCGGGCCATGGTGAGACGGATGAAGGCGTCGTTTTAGGCCTTCCAACGTTTTAGGCCCCTTTTATGCTCGGATAAGAGGTGAGGGTGGAAAATCGAATTACGGATTCACGTGGCGCAAGAGCCGGTTTATGACGTTTAATAAACAAGCGACGACCATTGAATGACCGAAAATGCAGAAATTTGGAATGGAGATTGGATGGAGATCAAGTTGGGGTCGAATCAGGGCCAACGAGCTTTAAGCCTCAGGTTCCAAAAGGGAGCTGAATCGGAGGAAAAAGGACGTGCAATTGAGCCTAAATCTGCCTATAAACGCATCAAAAAACGTCCCACAAAGCTTGCTCCAATGACCACTGATGCTGCCCCAAGCTTAGGTGCAAAACCATAGGAATTGATCAAATTCGTCCTAGAAACCGGGTTGAAACAGTTACCTAATTCCAAGAAAACGCGCTCCTCACGCTTTAAACGATAGTGCTCCGGATGTTGCTCCAGCACTGCTCCGATGTCCTTTATGCTGCTCCATCCTCCAATCGCCAAAAGGTTTTAATGTGAACAATAATGACTCCAAAAAGGCAGCATGCGATGATGTAGGAACGCGCCAAAACTTGGTGTTGAAATTCAGCTTTAAAAAATAACAAATTCTCCGAAAAATATGCTTCTTCAGCCTAACTGACTCAAGCTTCTGCTGGTGCTCCGGCGGAGGACGGCTTGGCGGAGGCAGCAGCGGACTCAGATCATGAAGGTGTCGCCGGTGCTCCAGCGTTGCTCCGAAGGCCACACGTGTCGGCTTCACACTGCTCCGCCCTCCTAAACGTCCCAAAAGCCTCGAAATCTACCTCTGAAGCCTACAAAATGCTCTGCTCCGATCTTATCTCCATTTTTCGCCACCCCCAACGCTACGAAAGCCTTTACAACTTAAAAGCGTCACAAAATTTATTCCACGAAAAACAACTACCAATCCTTGGTTACATTGCCATCCATGGTGAAGCCGGCGATCTTCGAGTGGTCTTGCTCCTTGGTCCGATCCTTGTTCTTCTTGTTGTCTTTCTTCTTGTCGTGGACAGAGTTGCTGCCGTCAGTTTGGTCGCCCTTCGTCTTAGTGGCTTCCGTTTGCTCCGTAAATCCTTCGGTTTGTCCTTTTTTCGATTCTGCAACGCTAATACCATAATTTCAGGCCACAAATCAGACCAAAACTCACGACAGGTGGGGTCTTCGGAGCCCTCGCAGCTGACTTCCTTGAGCTGCTTCCTCTCCTCGCGTTCGGCCAGCTTGATTTCCTTGATTTTCCGGAGGACAGCTTGGCGGAGGCAGCAGCGGACTCGGATCACGAAGAAGATGAAGATTGCCGTCAGGATGAGCGCGATGACGCAAACAACGATGAACAGCGGTAATTTGTGAAATGCAGTGCGCTTCTCGCAACCGAACTCGCGTCTTCCAGCAATAGTCGTCGTTTGCTCCGCCATTTCCTCTCAACCGACCAACTGCTCAGCTCGACCTCACAATGCAAGGATGAGACGAACGGCAGACGTTTCCTGATCGCACACGCTTCGCGGCGGGGCCGTCTGCCGCGTGCGTTTGCAAGCGCGTTCGAGTCTCGCAGACGCGTTTCCACGTCTGCAGACGCCTCGCCAGACTAGACGACGCTTCGGAGGGTATAAAAGGCGTGCCGTGCGGCAGATCGGTGCTGTCCCCCTGGGAGTCACCAGCAAGATGCCGAACCCGCCGCCGAAGGAAGATGTGTGGGCGTTCCAGCCCATCGGAGCGCCGTTCCCCGAGAACCCAGTGAAGGTGATGGGCCAGCAGAACATGTACGTCGCCCTGTGGTACAAGCACGGCAAGCCCATCCACGGCCGGTGAGTTCTGCTCCACCCCCTGCTCCAATTAACCCGCTGCTCCGATTTCAGCGCCTGGAACAACGGAGGAGTCGTGGAGTGCTCCTTCCCGTACCTGAAGGCCGAACTAACCGGAGCGAAGGACCTTGGAGGCCAGATCCAAGTGCTCCAGTACAAGGGTGACCACAACACCCTCGGATTCTGGTACGAGTGGATCCAGTACAAGGACCGATTCGACAAGGCCGACGAACGCCAGATGCTGAAGTGCGGCGACTCGTTCCCGATCTTCTGGAAGGACCGCAAGGGAGGACCTCTGCTCGGATTCGTCGACAACAAAACCGAGAACGCGGCATTCTCGCACGATGGAGTGGCGGAGAACATCACTGGCACCGCCCTCAACAACATGTGGATCATCGTGCGCAACCTCAAGGGAGGTCCGCCCTTCTGCGAATGCGCCACCTGTCCGAAGCCGCCTCCACCTCCCCCAATTCCTCCTCCAGGCCCTCCTCCACCACGCGTCATGCTCAACGAATGGATGGACATCCGCGCCGGCGATCCGTGGCCTACCCGTCCGCTCGTCAAGGCTCTCAACAAGTCTCTGGACACTCTTCCTGGCCATCCCGCCGACCAGTACGTCGCTCTCTGGTACCAGCAGGGTGAGCCCATCATGGGACGCATCTGGAACGAGAACGGCAAGGTAATAAGCCACTTTCAGCTTTGAACCAAATTCTAATTTCGCCTATTTTCAGGTTGCCGCCGCATTCGGATGGTTCAACAACGAGTACAAGGGCAACGTCGGATCGATCCAAGTCCTCGTGGAGCTCAGCGACCACGTCCGCGGATTCGACTACAGCTGGCAGCCGTTCTCCGTGGCCGCCGTCTTTGGAGAGAAGGAGTGGCATCCCGTGCACGTCGACTACCACAAGGGCGACATCTCTCCTTGCGTGCTGAACCTCGCCGGCGGCAAGCAGATTCTCGGAAAGGTCGACGTTCGCAACGAGAAGGCTTCCGCTGCCTACAGCGGCAAGGAGAACATTGTCGTCGGTCCTCCCGTCCAGCCCTTCATGACCCTCTGCCGCAAGGCCCGTCCTGGCTACAAGTTCGATTAATCCTTGGTACCAATGTGTGTAATGTAGCCATAAACTGTACACTGTATTAACTTAATTTCACTGTATTTTATTGGTTATTAGAGGTTTCTTCACTTCTTCGGCATCTTCTTCAGTTTCATCTCCACGAGTTCCTTGGAGAACTGCTGGTAGTGGAAGGACCACTTTCGTAAGTCGGAGGGGGAAAAAAAAGAAAAAAAATTGGGCCTGGACAGAGTTAGGATTGCTGTAGCGTCGCGTCCTAAACGCATTACTTGACACTTCAGCATTCTGAACCACGCGTTCACAGTATCTTTTGCATAAATACTCTGAGTTTTAGTCATTCTCATTATCCTTTGATCCACAGACGTTGTGGCCTTTCTACAATCTAAAGTAAGTTTCGATTTTCCTCGTTTTGTGCTTGCTTATCCTAAAGTGTTTAGATTGAAACCACAGACAAATGCTAATTCACTGGCTACCCCATAAGGATTTCTTCGCTTTTGAACTCTGGATGGCAGGTGGCTTGCTAGCGCTCTCCAATAAGACAGGTCCCACAGCGGCCGGCGCAAAGCAAGTTTAAAATTGCTGAGGGTTTACTGTAGATGGGATTTACTATAGACTCCAGGCGCTGCCCAATTTCGATTTTTAATCGAAAATTGTTTGGTATTTTCTAGGCTCTATTTCTGTGTTTTAGGCTTAGGCTCTTTGTATTAGGTTAAGGGCATTGCATGCGTGTGTTTGCGCAAAATGTGCAATTACCATTTGCGAGTCATTTTACTATTTACATTTTACTAGTTATTAAAAACCTGATGAGTTGTGGCACTTTTCGAACTTGGAAACAACCCGAGCGGAGCGAGCTTGGAGGAAGGACGAAGAGCGGGAGCGAGAGAGAAGGCAACGAGAATTGTAAGATTAATTTTAGAGCTTTATAAAGACACAAACATTTTTAGCGAAGAAGATTCGCGTCGCTATCACGCTGAGCAGGATCGGCGAAGGGAGGAAGAAGCTCGAGCTCGGCGTCTTGAAGAAGCGAGAATGGAGCTGGAAAAAGAGAGGAGATGTCGCTTTCGCAAAACCCACATTGCTGCACGCGTGCATCTTCCTGCGACTCGAAAGCTTTTGCAGGTGACTACTGCGGTCGCAATCAATAAGCAGACCGGCAAGGCAAAGACTGTTCCGTAGCTGTAGGAGATGGACACTCCAAGAATCCGAGCCGTTGCGACTGCACACTGACTCGTCAGAGCTGCAAGCTAGTCTAGAGAAAACGACCGTTTCTTTTAGTATTTAGACTCTAATAAGTTCTGTGACATTTTTCGTCTTTGTGTTTTTGCTTATTTTTATGCGTTGTTTTTTATGTTTGTTAAAATATTCGTGTTCTACGCGTCATTCTGAACCGGAATATTCTATATTTTGCTGTTATTGGCCTGCTATTCCAGCAAAAAATGGTGAACGAAGAGACCCGTGCTGCCGTCGTCGCACTCCACAAACAAGGAATGAGAAATCCGGCTATCGTAAAGATGCTAGACTTGCATCGAAATAAAGTCAAACGTATTGTGGACCGATTCGAAGCGACAGGGGAGATCAAGGACCGGCATCGAAGCGGAAGACCAAGGACCGCAAGGACCGCAATCTTCAGGAAAGCGATAAAAGCAAAAATCCAGAGGAATCCGGCCCGTTCCACAAGAAAACTGGCGAAAGAACACGGAATCAGCGATGGAACGGTCTGCAAGGTTTTGAAATAAGATTTAAAGATGTTCCCCTACAAGGAAGTAAAAGGTCAGCTGTTGAAGGACGAAATGAAGGCCAAACGGCTTGAGAAATGACGGGAGATGAAGCGCTTGGTTGCAGGTCGCAAGCACAGGCAAATCCTGTTTTCCGATGAGAAGATTTTTACCATGGAACCTATCCGAAACCAGCAGAATCATCGCGAATGGCTTCTGCAAGGCTCTCCAAGGACTGTGAACGTCCAAAAAAGCCATTTCCCAAAGTCCATCATGGTTTGGGCGGGAGTTTCGGCTTTGGGAAACACGAAGCTTCATTTTTTCGACCAAAAAAAACGATTTAACGCGGTAGGCTACCAAACGAAAATCCTGGAAGGCGTGATGAAGCCCTGGGCCAAGAAGAACACTTCAGGAATCCAATGGATCTATCAACAGGACGGAGCGCCGACGCACAGCGCGAATACGACTTTGAATTGGTTCCACGATCCGACGAAGTGGTCTCCGGCGCCTGCTCCGGTCGTCTGGGACAAGAACATCTGGCCACCGCACTCGCCTGACCTCAACCCTCTGGACTTCTCGGTTTGGTCAATCCTGGGGGAAAAGATCTCAGGAAAAAGATTCGAAACCGTCGAATCCCTGAAGCGCGCCCTGCAAAAAGCTTGGAAGGAAATAAGTTCGGAATTGACCATCCGCATCGTCGACCAGTTCCCGAAACGTTTTCAGGCCTGTATCAACGCGGAAGGAGGGCATTTTAAACAATGTTTGTAATATTATTGTACGGCAGTATTGTACGAGTATTTTAAGCATATACACGTGGAATTTGGTTTTGTGGGGCTCGAGATATGACTGTTTTTTCATGTCACAGAACTTATTACGCACCCTGTACTTTATTGCCCGTCTTCCACAAACGTTTGAGCAGCCAACGAGGAAAGATGACGTTTCTTTGTCCTTGCAATTGCCCTAGGGTTTTGCAAATCACTAAAATCTTCGCGCTTTTTTCCCGTTCTTACACTAGGCAATCTATAAGTTCTGGTCCTCAGTTCTACTCAGGTTAATTCGAAGTTTACCTGAACAAATACAAGGCCATGAAGCGGGTACAAACAGCATTCCTTACAATGTAAACCCCTCCTGGACAAAATCGCTTTTAATGTTCATCTTGTTATAATTTTGTTCATGTAAAGTTATCCGAAGAATAAAGTCACTCCTTCATTTCATGTCTTAAAGTCCACCTGACCCTCTTGTGTCAAACCACAAATTCACCGCACTCAAAGACGTAGATCAGGATTAGTAAGTTTCGTGTTTTGTGTAAATCCGGAAACAGCAAACATCAACGCCAGTGACCACACCTAGATAAGAATTCACGCACTTAAACGACGACTGCCTTATCACTCGCTTAGCGTAGATCATGGCCGTCGCCGCTTCTCGGCTTCCTTTCCTGGTTTTCCTCTCCTTTTTCGCTTCTTCCTATGCAGCTAAAATTGTTCTGTTCACACCTGATCTGGCGAATAGCCATGTAAGGCTCTGATTTTGAATATTTATGGTTAAAGAGACCTGTTTTAGCTGATTTATCACAAGCGAGTGTCGGAGACTCTTGCGAAAGCGGGTCACAATGTGACAATTCTCCTGATTCATGGATTTCAAAAGAATAAACTGAAGATCCAAATCGATCCTAGAGTGACTATCTGGAATGTGGACGCAGGGGTCAACAGGTCGGAAAAATTCGAAAAGCTGCATTCTCAAATGACTTATTCGGTAAGTGAGGGCTATGAACTCCTTAAGATATTGACGTTCCTTAGGCTAAATAGAGCATTAGCAGAGCGCTTGTCTGTGATTACTGTCTCTGGTCGACCCCGGCCTCAAGTCGAAAAGTTTTGCATTTTTATGCTTGGTTCAAAGCCATTCTTAGCACATTTTTGTTTCAGGATTCTGGTCTCCTAAGCCCAGAAACCCTCGCCCTAATGAATATCATGATGGCCACTGTCCGCCAGTCCTGTGAAAGTAGGTTACAGTAACCTCACTCTCACCGTAATCCCATTTTTCAGATCTCGTGAGCGACAAAGCCTTCATGGATCGCGTCAAATCCGAAGAATTCGACCTCGCCTTCGTTTCCATGTTCGAAACATGTCCCATTGGCATCGTCCACCATGCTAAGATCCCTTCCTGGATTTGGCTCAACGCAGGACAGCTTATGGACCACATAGCCAGCGAGATGGGCGCCCCTCAGCCGTCTTCTTATGTGCCAAGTGAGCTTATAACCTCTCACTTAAGACCTGAAAAATCGATTTGTAGTCATGATGTTCGACATGAAAGACTCGATGACGTTTTTCGAACGCACGAAGAATTTTGTCATGGCCAACATTCTTAGCGTTACTTATAGATATCTCTCTGTTAGGCACGTTACGGCAATCTTCAGGAAGCATATTGACCCTGATTTTCCTGATATCAACGAACTGGGACGGCAATGTTCCCTGGTGATGGTCAATTCCAATGAGATGTACGACATTCCCAGGCCTACGCTTCACAAGATCGTCAATATTGGAGGCCTTGGAATGGAGAAGAAGGATGCTAAGAAGCTCACTGGGGACTTCAAAAAGATTGTCGAAAGAGCCGAAAATGTCGTCATCTTCTCATTTGGAAGCGTGGCCAACTCTTCCGCCATGCCGATGACGTGGAAACGCGCCTTCATGAACGCTTTTGCCCAGTTTCCGGACCACGAATTCGTAGTTCGGTATACGGAGCATGACATGGACGACTACAAGCCTCCTAATGTGCATCTCTTCAAGTGGCTTCCGCAGGCTGATCTTCTCCGTAAGGATTTGATTCATAACTTAACGTAACCCTCGCTCCAGGGCGCTCCCTAACGACCGACGCTCAGAACGAGTCACACCCGTAAAATGAGCAAAGCCTAGACTGCCAGATGTTGTCTAGACAGCCCCGTAGCGTCTTCTTGCCTCATTTTCATCAATCGATCGAAGCTGAGCGGTCGGTCCCACCCTAACCTCGCTCTGACCCTTCCAAATCCCTAAAATTTCCATTGTAACCCAACCTACAGTAACGCTGTTTCCAGAGCACCCGAAAGTCCGTGCGATGATCTCCCACGGTGGCTACAACACTCTCCAAGAAGTGATCAACGCCGGCAAGCCACTCATCACGATCCCCCTCTTCGCGGACCAAAAACGCAACGGCCAACTGGCACAGAAGCACGGCTTCGGCTACAACCTCCCAAAGGCCGTCTTCTCCGAAGAGAACGTCAAACGTGGACTCGAAGAAGTCCTCCGCGACCCATCCTACACGACAGCAGTCCTAAGAATGCAGAAGATGGTGCAAAAGAGGCCTTTTTCGTCCGAGCAGCTGCTGGTGAATTGGGTGGAGTTCCTCGTCGAGTTCAAGGAGCTTCCAAACCTCGTTCCTTATGGAACCAAGCTGCCTTTCTACCAGCTTTATCAGCTGGATGTGATCGCGCTCTTGACTGCTGTGACAGTGGGCCTTCTTGTTCTTGCTGGTCTTGTCGTTCGATCCTTGTACAGGTGTTGTCGCAGATGTAGAAATTCTACAAAGGTCAAGCCAGAATAAAACATTAATCTCGACCTTATTCTAAACACGGGTCACATCCACAAAATCAGCAAACCTAGACAGGCAACCGCTGTCTAGACAGGTTCAAGCTACAGGGTGTTTAAAAAAAACCTACCGGTCGTCTGCCCCGCGCACCCCCGGAATGAGGCTCTTCTGTCTGGCCAGTGAGCGGCAAGCCGGAGCTGTCTGGCCAGTCCTTTTCTTAAACACCTTGTACAGACGTTGCTTCCCTGAAATGCTTCACACCTCATTTTCACCGATCGACCGAAGGTGAGCGGCCACTCCTCCAACCTCTTCTTGGTTTACCTCCCCCAACACGACTAAACCCTTCAATTGCGCGCGGCCGGAGGCCGCGCGGATTAGAGTTTCAATTCCGGGGGCGCTCATACATTTATTTTTGGTCGCATCGATTCACGTGATCTATTTCACATTTATTTATCCTTTTTACGATTCACCAATAGCACCCGTGTTCCGTCCACATAAAACGACTCGCCTTCTGCATGCTTCGAGAGAGCCTTCGTGACCTTGTTCACACCGCGGCAGGCGTGCGCCAGATACCTCGTATTGTGGAACACGATCGACTCCCCGACGTCGCTGCCTTTTTCCCAGAAGAGGATTACGCCGCCGGCCTTCCGGAGTGACGAGTCGCAGAAGCCCGTGACGAGAGGGTTTCCGAGGAATTCCGTGTTGAGCAGCTCCTGGATAACCGCCGCGGGGACCTCTCCGTCTTTGAGTTCCAGAAGTCGTTGCCCTAAGCGCTTCGCCAGCTGCGTCCGCGTGAGGAGTTCGCCGAGGCCTGAGGTGCACACGGCCACGGCGCGGTCGTCGCGGCGTTCCGCCCAAACGCCGGCGCCGAATTGGGACGCGTGACCGATGCGGCCGTCGTGCTTGCTCCGCACTCCGCCGCTGGAGATCGCCGCTGTGGCGACGCCGTCGACCTGAAATTCTTAGATTAACGCTTAAGCTTTTAGGAACAGGCGTTACCGTGATAGCGATCGCCCCGACGGTGTCACTCCGGTCGCCTCGCTCGCTCTGGTCGCTGGACGTGTCCGAAGCTGCGTTATCCGTGGGCCTTATCAAGTCGCCGGGAAGGCACATCTCGACGTTGTTGGCCCGAGCGAAGTCTTCGGCTCCTTGACCCTGGAGGACAGCGAGGGGCACGAGGCCTTCCGCCCTCTGGACATCCTGGATCTTTCTAGCTGCCACGATGGGGTTCTTGATGCAGGAAACGCAGGCGACGGCACTGAACCGCATGTTCTCGGACGTCATGAAGCCGGCTTCGCATTCGACCTTCCCGCTCTCTGTCAGGTTCGATCCGTAGCCGCAGTTGGTTCTGTCGTCGTTTTCCAGGAGCTACAAGATTATAGCTTAGATACAGGGTCGCAAACAGCTTAAGCGCACCCTAACAGCCTCAACAACATCGCCGTTAACGACGGCTTTTACCACTTCCATACAGAATCCATCAATTCCTCTTGACTTGCAGTTGCACCCGGCGTGGACGGCAATCATTCTTCGTAGATTCCGAGGTGGCGTTCCAAAAGAATACGGCTGAATCTGTGCTTCAGGACGAGATTTCCGTCGAGAAGTAGGACTGGGATGTCGTACTTGTACTTCTGCAATAAAGAATCTTAGGTTAACAGATAAATAAAGCTTAGGATTACCTCGAAAAGGTCTTTATCCGACTGGATATCGACTTCCTGGAGTGTCCAATCGAGTCCTCGCGAGGACACGTAGTTTCCGAAGTGCTTCTTGAAATGGAAGCACAGGGAGCAGTGGTCAGAGGTGACCAGCTGGAATTGGAGCTTCGTGGGTGCGGCAGAGGAGAAGCGGCGGATTCCTGAGATGGAAACTGCTTGAGAGATACGTGCCAGTGAGTGCATGCACTCTGAAATGAGGAGAGAGGGTTAGCATCACTTTTTTTCACGAGTTAGCATCACTTTAGCACGCATATAAAACTCCAACTTCGTAGTAGCCATTAACCACCAGCCCGTAAACATCACTTCGCCATGATCTCCCCCAACAACAAAATCCAGACGTCCCTCAACGACATTATCAAGGCGGATAAGCGTCAGAGGGCTTCCCAGGGCAAGAAGCCTTGCTCCGAGCCACATGTGAAGCTTCAAGCCGCTCCTAAGCCCCTTAAGGCCCCCGAGAAACCCTCTAAGGCCGCTCCAGTTCCCAAAAAAGTCAAAAACGGCTGTGTTACGAAGAAAACCTTCAAACCCGCAATCCAGAAGCCTCAGAATATAGGAAAGCGAGGATTCCAAGGCGGCAAACCTCGATTTAATTCTGGAAAAACCAAAAAGAAGCAATGGAGCGGAGATGAAGATGAGGACGAAGAAGCAGATCAGAAGCTGGCTGAAACATCCCAAACCCAAACGATCATCGACCATACGGAGCAACACATGGTCGCTTTCCGTCGCAAGGTGTACCTGACCATGCAGTCCTCGCTCGACTTCCAGGAAGCGGCCCATAAGCTCCTGAAGAACCATTGCAAGGCTGGCCTCGAGCGCGAGCTCTGCTACATGGTCGTCGATTGCTGTGCCCAAGAGCGGACTTACAATCGCTTCTTCGGACTTCTGGCAGAACGGTTCTGCCGCTTGAAGAAGGAGTTCCAGGAGAGCTTTGAGAGCAGCTTCCGCGAAACCTACGAGATCATCCACCGATTCGACATCACGAAGCTCCGCAACGTCGTCCGACTCTACTCGCACCTGCTGGCCACGGACGCCATCAGCTGGACCGTCCTCAGCGGTGTCATGATGAGCGAGGACGATATGACTTCGGCTGGCCGCGTCTTCGTGAAGATGATGTTTCAGGAGTTGACGACCGCCTGGGGCGTAGCGAAGCTGTTCCAGCGCATCAGTGATCCGACGATGCAAGGAGCTTTCGAAGGTCTCTTCCCCCGAGACAATCCGAAGAATACTCGATTCGCGATCAACTTCTACACGCTGATCGGACTGGGAGGACTGACGGTCGATCTTCGTGAACATCTCACGAAGGTCAAGAAGCGCGAAATGAAGCTCAATGAGCAGGGATGGGCCTAAGTTTCCCACCGGAACGCCAAAAATGGAACGACCTCCCCCCCCCCGCCCGCAACCCTGGTTTCGGCGTATTTTTGACCAGACCCCCGGCAAAATAAACTTGTTTTATACTATATTATACTTTTTATTGTGTTGGAAAACGGTTTCCTTAGTTTTCGCATCATCGAGAGAGCGAAAACAAGTCTTCAACAGTTCTTTAAGCATAAACGGCAGTTTGAACGAAAACAAACCGACTTGTTTTCGTTCTTTCGGGAGACATCATGCTATTTTAGCTGCTTACGATTGGCAAACGGCTGCTTTTCGCGAGTCGGTTTCGTCGCTCATTAATTGAATCGGTTATCCTTTTCAGATGCTATTTCTTTCTTCTCCACCTTCATCACACCCTGGAAAGTGAGCCTAAGCCCACACTTCCCCCGGCCAAGCCGAGTACGCTTTGGTGATAAACGAAACTTTCGCTCGAATTGAGGCGGCTCAGAGCGAACATAGATGCGATCTTCTCAAGCTGGCAGAGCTATGCTGGGAGCATAGCTCAAAACCTAATGAACGCCGGCCGAATCCACTATTTGAAGATAGAAGCGCTCCTAAGCCCCTTAAGGCCAAGGACAAACCCTCCAAGGCCGCTGCAGCTCCCAAAAAAAGTCCAAAACGGCCCTGTTATGAAGAAAGCCTTCAAACCCGCAATCCAGAAGCCTCAGAACACAGGAAAGCGAGGATTCCAAGGCGGCAAACCGCGATTTAATTCTGAAAAAACCAAAAAGAACATCGCGGATCGTCTTTCGGTCAATTTGGCCGATCGCCTGACTTGTGCTCCTCGCAAAAAATAGATTTTCCTGGCAATAAAAGACCTTAAATCCCGTATTCCCAACATCATGACACTCACCCGAATTGCGCCCCAAAACGGCCTCATTGGCTAAGGCTAGCTATACAGCTACAAAAGCAGCATTCCTAGCGCTCAATTTTGAGCCAAAAATACAGAAAACTTCCTCCTCAATCGCGTCAAATTAATGACAGCTGAATGTAAAGCACATATGCCCTGGACTAACCTCTCCTAAGCGCGCAAACAGGGCAACACAAAAGTGGAAATCAATAAATCCAGCGAGAATACGAAAACCCACTTCTTGGCAACAAAAAACTTCTGCTCGGAGCCTGGAAACCGCCTGGCACCAACCGAAGTTGTCGCAAGAACCGCAAAACGAGATTTCGCTTCGGGACCCTTGAGAATCGTCACACATTTTGCTAACGTTTTGCAAATCCACCTCTCGTTCACCATTTTCGCGTGGCGAGCGAGAGGCGCTTGGGTTCCAAACGCATTCTTAACGGCTTCTTCGTGTTTCAGATGATCTACAACTTCTACTTGTTCAACCGTGAAGGCGTTTGTATCTGCTACAAGGAGTGGAAGCGCGAGAAGCAGGCCGGAATGTCCAGAGAGGAAGAATTCAAGCTCATGTATGGAATGCTTCTCTCGCTGAGGTCGTTTTCGACCAAATTGAACACCAAGGTGAGGCTGTTGGGGATTCTGCGGGGTGGGGAAGCTTGGAGTCGCGTTTTTCAGGACCGTTTTAAGGTCCACTTTGCTGTTTCTAAGGATATATTCGTGATCAAGGCGAATTATGCGTCAGGAAGGCCGAATCTAGTTTGAAAACTGGGTATACGGCCATTGGAATGATGCGTTAGAAAGCTAGAAGCTGGGAGTTCTGGACTGAAGCATATCTTGCTACTAATTGGGTGAAATTGTGTACGAAAATTGGGTGGACGCTACAAATGACGCTGACGAGAAGCGCTAGGGAACAGCGATTTCGTGGTGTCAATTGAGGCGGTTTTTAGCGCTTAGGAGAGGTAATTCGGACCACGAACACAAAAGAATCGCTGTCCTTATTTTGACACGATTGAGTAAGGGATTTTCAGAATTTTCGACTGAAAATTGACGTCAGAAATGCTGTTTTTGGAGCTGTATAGCTGACCTTGTTTTGGCTTCTATGGAGACCATTTTGAGGCTAAATTCTCATGTTGTCATATTGATAAAAAAAACTGCATTTTCAGAACAATTTATTGTCAGGAAAGTCTAATTTTTGCGAGGAGCACAAGTCAGGCGATCGGCCAAATCGACCGAAAGACGATCGGCGATGTTCTTCTTGGTTTTTCCTGGCCCGAATCGAGGCTTTCCGTTTTCAAATCCTCGCTTTTCTGGGTTTTGAGGAGCTTGAAACGCGGGTTTGAAGGTTTTCTTCGCCACGCGGCCGTTTTGGACCTTCTTCGGAGGCGCCTGGGAGGGTTTCTTGAAGGCGGTCTTCTTGACCTGAGATGGTGTTGGGCTGGCCTTAGGCTTGGAGCTCTTAAAAGCCTTCTTACACTTATCCGCCTTTATGATCTCGTCGAGAGACATTTTGATCTTATCGCTGGGGTAATCATGGCGAAGTGATGCTTAGAAGCTGGGTTGATGGGTACTAAAAATTTGAAGCCTTATATGGATTCCAAAGCAATGCCTAGAATCAATGCTAACGTTTTCCCTCGATTTCAGGATGGCCAGCAACTCCTCCGCTGCTTCCGGACGTCGGTCTACAAGATGAACTACCTGGAAACCCCCACCGGCCTCAAAATGGTCCTCAACACGGACCTCACTGCCGCCACGGTCCCAGAACTCCTCAAACAGATCTATAAAATCTACGTGGACTGCGTGCTGCGCAATCCGCTCATCGAGGGGACCAAAACGATCACCAGCGAAGCTTTCCACTCCCAGCTGAACGAAGCCGTCGAAACTCATCCCTGTTTCGCTTAATATGGTTATATTCATCACGGTTACTGTACATAAACTGAGTTTATTAAGAACAGATGCGGAATTTCCACATCTTGCAATGATGCAGAGATGAGTCACAAAAGAGTTGATACAGGTGTGAGTCACTGCAGGAAGCGAGGGAGGCCTGTTTGCCTAGAGCGAGATAACGTCGCAAACTGAAGTTTACCACAATAAACGATGAAAACGCGTCGTGCAGCGGTTTTCTTCTTTTAAACGTAATCTCCCAAACCCATTTTTGGCTAATGTCGCTATTTTAGATCTACACTATGCAAGTAGAAGTGACTCCAACAACAGAAGGCGGCTTTGTGAACCCGAAAGAAGCGGCGGCAAAACGCGGCGAATCTGAAGAAAGCCTCGATGAGGAGCAGAAGGAGAGGAGAGGTGAGAAAAGCGGGCGGTTTAAGCATGAAAGGGAGACGGGCGATTAGCCGTTCGAGAGGGTGCAGCAGGTATGGGAAAGTGAGAGAGCGGGTCTGTCGGTGGTCGGGGATCATATGGAAGTGGGAGGTGTGACCAGAGGTCAGAAAGGGGGCGACGTGGACTGCTTATGGCCATTTAGAGCATTCTAAACGTTTTGGCCGTTTGGAGCGCATGTTGAGTGAGCGCGACCGACCACTTAGGCGAACCGCAGGGTGTAACCGCAGTTTGACCAAAGTTTAGACTTATAATTCCTGTCTAGACATCCTAGACTAAACGCTGCCTCTCTGAAGCGCTTCAAACCTTATTTTTGTTAATCTATTGGAGGTGAGCGGTCGCTCCCATGATCGTTTCCTTGGGTGAGCCTTATCTAGCACAATCTCGGGCTTAAAATGGTTAGTATTGACCATCTTAGACTATCCACAATGTTTAGAACGCGCCCTAGTGTCTCTGAATTGGCTGCTGGCGGTGAACACGACTTCTAAACACGACCGACCGCTCAGAACGAGGCGCAGCCGTAAAATGAGCAAAATCTAGACTGATGCTCCCTGTCTAGACAGCCTAAACAAGACTTTGCCTGTCTGAAGCGCTCCAATCCTCATTTTGTCAGTCGATCGAAGGTGAGCGGTCGCTCCCATAATAGTTTTCTCAGATGGGCCCTTCCCAACGCACTCAAAGCCTTAAATTCACCTTTTCATCCTTTTCATCTGCGTAGAACGCTCTCAATTCGCTCGCGCGTGCCCTAAACTCGTTTTCTTTTGTATGTAATTTGAATCATGTCTTAATCACCTTTAAAACAGTCATAATCTCCTACCGTAGCCCCGCGTCAGTGTCCTAGCACCCTTCCCCCGTCGCGACCATTTTACGCTCAAAAATCGATTCGAAACAGCGCTGCGTCCTACCACGAATGACCTTAGCCGTTCGGAGACGTTCCAAATGCCGCACTAGAGCACTCCAGCGACCATCGGTCGGTGGACTGACAGCGCGAGAACCTCAACGACCGACCGCTATCAGTCGACCACGGCGCCCCAAACTGTCTGCGTGGTTGCCTGTCTGCGTCTACAGCCTTCTCGATCGTCTCGGTCGTGCGTGTTTCGTCTCGCCCCGCATGTTTTGACTCCCGATCGCGTGGCGGTCGCGCGCTCTTCGCCTAAACAGCTGGAATCTATCAGCGGTGGCTGCGCTACGGAGGATGAATCATGCCTGACGGGGCAAAAACGTTCTCTGCGGGATCATCCTCCACACGCCTGTGCCTTTCGTTTTTACAGTTTTGCCATGTTACTCTCTTTCTGCTGTTCTCTGTTGTCCTCTAACGATGAGTAACACTGGTCTAAGCGTCCAGTGTGACACATAGAACTGCTAGATGACAAAGTGCCTCGGAGGAGAGAACGAGGGACGGTCAGTTGCCTCAGCGCTCCGATTGCATAAGTAACGATAGCGTTCCTCTATCCCTCCACTTCCTGTCCCCCGTGTGACATAACCGTGTCGATTTCGCCCCAAATGATTCATCGATCCTTCTTCCGGTCTTTGCAAAGCGAAGAGAGGCACAAACGGGGGGCTATTCTTCGATTCTTCGCGCTCGTTCCAACGATGATTGATTCGGAGAAGACGAAGAAGAAGAGGAAGGAGAGAGCGTTTGGTTGTCAACGGGCAAGAGGCCGTGCAGGCCGGGGCGTACAGAACACCGCCACGGAGTTGGCGACACGAACTTTTTGTTTTCTCGCTTCAGGCGCATTTTTTGTGCGTCCCGCAAGCTCCGACGCTGAGAATGTGCTCCGTTGGGCTGTGAGTCATTCCCCCGCACGTGCAGGAGTCCAGCTAGTCGGGCCGGTGCAGTTTAGCGGCTATTTTTAGAAAAGAGGATTTAGAGTGATATCGATTTATTGTCTTAGAGTCAAAAAGGCTAGGCTGATCTGCCCTGAAAGTGTTATTTGTAATTTCTAAAACGTTACGTGTTTCCGAAGATTGAAAGGCTTCTTAGAAACGCGTCCCTTAAGATAGTTATGCTTTTAAGACTAAAAATTTCTCGATTTCAGGCATTGCATATGTCATGAGCGGATTCGCCTCGCTTCTGAACCGAATCCCAGGATTAGGATTCGTCAGAGGCCCGAGTCAACAAACCTCCACGACGTCGGCCCCATCGACGATGACCTATCTAGGAGCGTCTGGGCGATCTTGCGACATTGATGCCTCTTTCCCGGGTCCATCTATGATGTCCCAGCAGGTAAGAATTGCCTATTGCCTGGCTACTATTGCCTAACAAGTTTCGACGTTTTTATGCTGTTGTTTCTGTTCAATTTTTCTTTAAAACTCGTTTTTTGAAGGTTGTTGATGGGGAGATGATTGATGTGTGCCTTGTCGTTAGAGGCCTGCAGGAATGCACACAAAATGGGCATGACAAAGTGGTTCCGAAAGGGAAGTGTGATAAATCGACAGAGGTGATATTAGCCTCTTCCGGTCTTATCTAACGACTCATACGGCGAACGGGCCGTTTTTAATGATTCTGAGGCTATAAGACGACCTATAGAGATGGACAGTGTTTGGAAGGTGTGTTTAAGCTTCTATTTAAGCTTAGGAAAACGGTAGAAAGATGGGAGCCATTTCGGCCTTGGAGCTTATGCGAAATAGCCAAAATTAAGGTTACCGAATAGCCGATTTCAGCCATTAGGATACGCCTTGTTTAAGCGCTTAAATGGAGTTTTGAATGACCTAAAAGTTTGCCTTTTTCTCAGTGATTTGCATTTTCTAAAATCGCTCATTCCACTTTTGTTTTTCTTAGCAATTGCGTTTTTCTTGAGCCTAAAAACCGAGGTGCTTAGGCGTTTTTTCCTGCTACTCATGCTTTGAAAAACGGGCAAAAATAGGAGCCATTTTGGTCTTAGAGTTTACATGGTTGAAGGTATACATAAGGGAAGTTTGGTCTTCAATATGCGTAATATTTGAGCGCTTACTTCACTGTTTTTGGGTCATTTATGGCCCACTTTAGCGTTTTTTAAAGCCTATTTTACTTTTCATATTGTGTGCCAAATTTTAGTCATTAGGATAAGCGATTTTCTGACTCTTTTGAACTCTCATTTCAGCATCTTCTTAAGCTCATTTAGCTTAAAACTTTTCCTTATTTTGTGCCCAATTTCAGGACAGGAGGTTAGCGGAAAAAACGTTCAAAGCGATGGACAACGTAGTCAAACAGTGCCATCAACCGAAGCTGAACCTGAAGAACTCGCCTCCCTTCATCCTGGACATTCTCCCCGACACCTACCAACAGCTCTCGAGCATCATCACCGCCGATCCCACGGCCCTGACCGAAAACGAGTATCTCCAGCTCTTCTTCGCTCAAGTGCACGCGAAATGCAAAATGGTTGGTAGTTACGACCTCGTGGTTTACAGCCGCGTTTATTAGCGCTTTTAAGACGCTGAAATTGTTCAAAGACGAACGCGAGAAACTCTTCGAGGAGGGCTCCCAGGCGAAAAGGAAGCTAATTAAACTGTCGCTCGTTTTTTCGCACATGTTGGCCGAGTTGAAGGCGCTGTTTCCCGATGGGAAAGGGAAGTTTATCGGGGAAAAGTATCGGATTACGAAGAAGGAGGCCGCCGAGTTTTGGATGACGTCGTTTGGGACCAGGTACCGTAATCTGGGACTTTATTTAACCCACATTGATATTTTACAGGACAATAGTGCCATGGATCGAGTTCAAAACGGCCCTGCACGCAGTGCATTCCATAAACGGGCCTTTGGAAACGTTAGCTTTAAAATCGACCATCGATTTAACCTGCACTGATTACATCTCAAATTTTGAATTTGACGTTTTTACGAGGTTATTCCACCCCTGGGGAACGCTGCTAAGGAATTGGCAAATCCTGGCTGTGACGCATCCCGGCTACGTGGCTTTTCTGACCTACGACGAGGTGAAACAGCGCTTGCAGCCCTATATTACAAGGCCGGGATGGTAAGTGAGGATTACTGTAGCTAAAGAGCGATTTTGGGTTATTTAGCTACGTGTTCCGGTTAAGCTGCACCAGATTAGGCCAATGGGCGATAGGCTACGTGGCTCCCGACATGAAGATCTACCAAACGATCCCTCAAAACAAGTCGCTCATCCAGGCGCTTGTGGACGGAGATAGGGAGAATTTCTACATGTATCCAGATGGGAAACCGAACAATCCTGACTTGAGTTTCGCGCTTCAACAGCCCACGGAAGGGCGGATGACAGTGACGCCAGAGCAGTATCAGATCTACTGTGAAATGGGGAGCACGTTCGAAGTTTGCAAGATCTGCGACGAGAACAATAAAAACGTGAAGCTGGAGCCGTGTGGACATCTGCTGTGCAGGCCTTGTTTGAATAGCTGGCAAGAGTCGGACAACGGTCGGACGTGTCCTTTCTGTAGATGCGAGATTCGAGGGACAGAGAACGTGGTCATCGACTCCTTCAAACCCTGGTCTTCTAAGAAATCCACGTCTCCTAAGCCGACCTACGTGAATCACGAGTCCGATTTGATCCAATTGTCACCCCAAGACCCTTCGCCGATGCCTCGTTTGGCGCCTCCACCAATTCCTCCCAGAAGGACGCCCTCAGCGTCGTCTTCTGCCGGCTGCTCGCCTAAGAATCGACGAAGAGATGAGTTCAGTCCTGCACCGACGCTTAGAACTGCTCTCCTTAAGTCCGACACTGCTCTTCATAGGATATCGCTGCCTAACGCTGAGCAATTGAGGTAAGCACATCTAAAGCAATAAGACATCTGAGCGGAGTAAAAGTAGTGCTCTCGGTTACCATTTTTGAGGAGGCGTGTTAGATTCTGCCAGGAGCCAATATTTTAATTGGTTTGCTTGTTAAGGTCAAGGCATCTGAACCCGTTTTTAAATGGAGCCACCACTGCCAGCTCCGAAGACGACGACTCGCCTCGAGCAGAACTCAACGGATCCATAACGCCACTGCCATCTCAACTCGATCCTAAGCCAGTTCCTCCGCCAATCCCAGGTCGTCCTGTCCTTAAAGACCCTCTCCAACCCAAAAGCCCGTACGAGAACGTATCGATAAGAAGTTTGCCTCACTCTAGGTCATAAATCAGCCCAGTCCTAATAATTCCCATCACCATATCCCTCTCCGAGCTTATCCCGACCGTACCGTAGCCTGTACGTCTTCTTCTCTGCAACACACACAATTTCGGGTTATTTTCCTCAATGCTCTGTCTCCGCTACACATATCTTCTCACCCAGCTCTATTTATTTGAAGAGAGTTTCTCTCGCTCGTTTGGGTCACGAGCGGGAGACGATTTCTACGATTTCCTCCCTTGCCACCGCCGTTCATAGATTCTTATTTTTGCTTTTCTCTCGTCTCTCTCTCTCGTTGACAGCATAATGAAACGCTTTGCTCATTGTTGTTCCTTTACAGGGTAAATAAGAAAATCTAATTTTTGAGAGGAGCGCAAATTGAACGATTGGAAAAATAGACCGAAAGACGATGTGAGCATTTGCAGCTTGAGAAGCAATGGGGTGTTGCGGTGCTAACATTCGCATCGTTTTTGACCATCTTGGTGTCAAATTCACACATTAACATGGCTGTGAAATTTTACATTGCTTACCAAAACAGCATTTAAAAGCCGAATCTCTCTTGATTTATCCACGCTCCAAACTATGGAACCCCACGAGTTTATCCACGCTCCAAAGCATGGATTTTGTTCCGTTTCTTTTTATAGATGAGGTGAAGTTACTAACCCGCAATTTTAACAGATTCCCTGAATCCTGGGAAACTAAACCCTCGAAAAAGGTCAAAAACGGTCAAGAAAAAAGGTCAAGCTGTTTTTGCGTCCTGAGCAGGGTTCTAGTTGCTATTACGGTCTCTACCACCGCAACATCTTGATCCGTAAACAAGATATTTTGTCTTACGATCTCTATTCTATTCATGTTATCAAAGAAGTGTAAACTCCGATACCTTGATGTTGAGTCAACTTCGTTTCAACTTCTAAAGGAGTTTATTGCCAAAACCGATTATCCGATAATTTTAATCTAAGACGACGACCATTGTCCCACGGCGGGGGTCTTTTGAAGACCGGTCCCAGGTTTTCCAGGATTTCAACTCATCATTACTCGCTCTTACACAAAATGATTGCCAATAGCGTCCAGATGCTAAAACTGGAAGCACTGATACTCGTGGAAATTAAAGCGAAACCCCAATTTCTCAACTTGGTTGAGGATTTTACCCAAAACTGCAATTTCAGGGAGATTTCGCTAAAGGTGAAATCAACGACAAAAGGTTCCTATAACAAAGTTTGGTCATTTTCCGAGACTTGGCTATTGACTTGGCCAAATAGGAAAAATTTGTTATTTTGACAAGCAAGTTCTAAATTTTGGATGAATAAGCAGCGCTTGTGGAAAGATGCGAATTTCTTTTTGTTTGACGTAATTCGCTTGCAAGTTCATCCTTTTCCTGGTAGCAACCAAGTTCCAGCTAGTGACACGGTGCTTCACTTACGACAAAAATGAAGAAAACGTTGTTTTTGTCGTCGTTTTAAGCTTTTTGGGAGTTTAATGCGCTTGTTGTAGATTATTTTGAGTTTAATAATCTTCCTTTCTTGTTTTTTACGCTTGTTTCAACGTATCAAAAGTCAATTTAACAAGAGTCAAGTTGAAGTCCGAAACTGTCCGCACCCTGGCCAGGCTTCAAAGGAAGGCTTGTCGCGTCAAAAACTGGCTGGAACTGGAACTGTGATTAGTATGCGAAAATAGCCTTTCCTTGTGATATTAAGTCTTTATTGTGCGATAGGAATATGTAACATGTGATTAAATATCGTGATGTATGACGCAGTGTTGCTGTGAGATTTGATTATTGATATCGATCATTGACGTCCTTAAAAATGTTTAAAGTTTCAATGACAGTAGGGATGAAACTAACCTAGCTCTGTGCTGCTGAAAAGTCAAAATCGACCTCAAGATGTCCTCAATGAGGAAGGGAGATTACCGGCATATCCAAGACTGCAATTACTAACGAGCTGGCTAAGTGTAGGAGATCTTCACGAGCTGCTGCCTGAACCCAAATCGATAGCTCTCAAGCGTACAAATCTGGAAATGCGCATTCTTCCTCTTCTGACGACTTCTCTTTGAGGGCTTAATCCCAGTTTCTCTCTCATTGATCGTTGAAGGAACAGAAATCTGCACGCGTCCTCCACAACTCTCCAGATTCTGCCAATTCTTGAAAACCGCTTGAAAGAACTTCAGCTGAAAGTCAATCGAATCGCTGTTGACGTTCAGTTCCCGAAACTGAGGCTGGAAGACCAGTTCTTGGCTCAGTTTTGAGAAGTTGGAGCCACAATCCGCGCCGTTTATCATCAGCTTTCTGAGGTAAGGATCCTTGATGGATCGTTGAAGGATCGATTCTACGACGTCAGCGTGTCCGAGCACGTTTTCGAGGCTGAAAATCTGGAATTCTGGACGGATATGCTCGACGATCATAGCCAGATGCGGGTGGGTCGAGTTCAGCATGGACAGCTTAACGGACGTATGGGGTCCTGGAGCGAATCTACGGTGCAGGAGGATTTGAATCGGGTCGGGAAGACCGTCCGTTAGATCTACCGGAAAGTGATTCTTGCGCTTGAACTCTCTGGCCGGCGATTGGCCCACGATGTTCAGCGTTTCAATAATGTAGTTTTCCGGGTACTTGAGGAACTTTTCAAGCTTCAATTGATGCCATGTGGATCCCATTTGCGCCTTTATCTCGTATTCGATTTTGTAGTGAAGGGAATCGCGGCCTTGGCAGGGGAGGAAGATGGAAATGCGAAGACGTGTGCGAACGACGAGAGCGTGTCCGCATAGGCGCATCCAGTTGGACTCGGGAAGCTCGGCGTTGAGGCTTCGGAGGCGAGAGTTCGGCAAGAAGTCGAGGATTAGGTCGATGATTTCGAATGGGAGTTCTTCCATCTGAAATTAGGGATAGGGTTACGGCAACTGGAAGCTTATCGCTAAGACGAAATTCCGGAAAAAAGCGTTGAAATAAGCCACATTTGCTATAGGAACAGCAACAGAAACAAGCGCTTTTGGATTACTCAAATCAGACACAAACCAGACAGGATCGGTCTGATTTGAGAACGTCATTTTTGTGACCAAGGCACAAGCGTCAGCGGTCGGTACAGATAAGACGTCAGGAACGACCGCCTAGCGCTGCCTTCAGAGATCTGACCGCACGTTATCTAAACAGACCAGACGAGTCTTTCAGACCCAGACAGACTTACGGACAGACACCAATGGCTGATTTCGCAACAGTTTCAGACATGTCAGAGACGACCGATTCAGCTGATTTTAGCCATTCAGAATGAGCATGAATAAGACAGTAAAGCGTCTTGCCTGGCAAATTTAGACTCCAATGCAGATTCAAACAAACAAGCTGCTCACAAACAAATTGCACAGAGACGTTTCACGTGTGGCAAGTCAGGCTGAGACGTCTCACGTCTCTGATTTCGTAAATACAAACGACGCGTGTGGTCCAAAGATCCCCGAAGGTAATTTCGCAACGTCGAAACCTGTTTTTTGCACGTGTTTTCGTGTTTTTTTCTCGCAAAAACGCCTTTCATTTCCCTTCCGCAAGCGCTTCCGACCGCCTTCGACCGTTCTGAACGCCTGGGAAATCGCGTTTTATTCGAAAACCCAATGTTGCGAAACGCTCTTCGCGTTGGGAACGTGTGGACACAAATTCGCGGCAGCTTTCGCTTTTTAAATTGGTCAGTTTTTGGGATTTGAGCACGGCGGTGTCACGAGTGTTTTGGTGAGTTTTGAAGTCACGTGTTGGGTCAAATTTCGCTGTTTTTACCTGAGCAGTGAGGTCGATTTAGCGGCTTAAACGGCTCTGTTTTGGGTTCAAAATCGCGGTTCTTAGGATCAGCTGATGGCCTTGAACACACGTCCGTTTAGGTTCTTTTTGTGACCTCAAATTTCGAAGTCAAAATCTGTGTTTGAGGATCGTTTTAGTCCACGATTTTTCGAAATTAGCTCATGAAGATCAGCTGAAATGGAGCCAAATTTGAAGCTTTTGACAGTGCTTAAATTTCGGTTTCTGGAGCGCATTTTGAAGCCGTGATTTTAGGCAAATTTTGGGTCGCTTTGATTTGGGCGTTAAGCCCGATTTTAGGGAATTCTCGCAATCTTATTTATGGCTTGTTTCAGTCAATAATTTTGGAATCATTAAGGCCAAAACGAGTGCAAATTTGTGACAGTGACACGCGCACCCCAGTCGCCTCTCGCGCGCACATGCAAAGCCCTCCTCCATCGCATGGTCCTCACGCGACTGTTTGAATCTCTTTTTGGCGAGGGAATTTCGCGGATTTGGAACGCATTTGTCAATCAGCTGCTGCTTCTTCCACCTTACTGCATCCAAAAAATCTAAGCAGGATGAACACGCTTCAGATCGAAACCGGCTTTCTGAAGAAGCCGCTTCCTTCATTCGTCATGGCGCAACGTCCTGCCGCCAGGCTTCAAGGAGGATTCATCAATGTGAGTTTTCCTTGGGTTTTCATCTCCTAATAAACTGTTTTCAGGCGATCAAGAGAGGCGAAACTCCGAGAACGCCGGTGCTTTTGGCCGTCGTGGTGAGTCGAGATTTTAGCTGGATCTTGGAAGTAAAATTCTTGCTTTAAGGCCATGAAGGAAATTGACAACGACTCCTTCCGACTCCGAGTTTACGATGGCGAAACCAAGGCCTCTAGTGAGCCCTTTATTTCACCTTTATGGTCCTAAAATCATGGTTTTAGCGTTCTCCACGGCGCGTATCCTGTTCCAACAATTCTCAGCGAAGGCCGGCGACGTTCCCTTCGTCATTCGCGTGGACACTTACCGGAACACCCCATGCCGGTAAGCTTTTACCTCTTATCTTCAAATTTATACCCAATCTTGATCAGAAACGACCAAGGAAAAGAAGTGTTCCTGACCTTCATTAGCAAAGCAGCAATTCTGACGTGTCGTGCCCCACCTGAAGCCTACGAGATCGCCTTGGAACAGTCGCAGAGCCAAACACAGAGGATCGCGCCTCAACCACTGCCACAACCTCGTAAGTGGATAGATGAGTTTTACCAGGTTCTGAGAAATGTGTTCAGATGAAAAGCCACAAGATGAGATGTTCCGGGTTCCGTATTTACCGACGCGATGCCGACCGGTCACGCAGAAGGGCTCCGAGAACGAACCGCCTAGCGTAGTCCAACTAGCTCCTTCGGTTTCATCTCGTCCCGTTCAGCAGCCTTCTCCTACCATTGCCAATCTCTCACTCCGAACCCCACCAAGGCGCAAGGATTCTCCTACGACTCCTGTTGGATTCTTATCGCCTCGTACCAAAGGGTAAGGACCTCTGATTTCACTCTATCCCCTAAACACACCTCTTCTAGATACATCCTCTGCGGCCTGGTCTCCAACAAGACCGCTGTGACTCCGATTCCGGACACGCACAACACTGGCCACAATCGAATCTTCTCCTTCGTGCTTACGGACAAACATCTGGACGACATCAAGGTGTCAGCGTACAACGAACTTGCGGATTACTACCATGACATGGTGCAGAACGGCCTGATGTGCTACGTGAGGGACCGCGAATCGTCGTCGTCGATCCGAAGGACACCGAGCAAGTACAACAACACTAAGAGCGATTATCATATCGTCATGAATAAGCGAGAACTTGTGAGTTTACCTCTTTTTTAACATTCTTAAAGTAGTCTTTTCAGGTGCAACCATGTACCGATCAGCCTTTAATCAAGATCCCCGCCCTTCGTTTGAACAAAACTGCGATTCAGAGCATCAGAGGGATGCGTGCAGATCAAGCCGTCGACGTTCTTGGCATCATCACCGCCATAGATCCGGTTGAGAAGATCGTCGTGCAAAGAACCGGCCGGGAAACCGTGAAACGCGTGGTGAAGCTCCTGGACTCTGCGAACACCTCGATCCACGTTCTCCTTTGGGGCTCTGAAGCAACCAGCTTCCCTGAAGACTCCCTGCACCAAGTCCTCGCGATCCAGAACTGCGTGGTCAAGGAGTTCCGAGGCAATTTCTCGCTGCAGGTCCTCGGATCCACGAAGATGGAATTTAACCCGGACAGCAATGACGCCGCACTCCTTCAGAACTGGTTCCGCCAGAGGCCCGAAGACTCCGAGGAGTGCATCTCCGAGGCGCACGATTACGCGGCTGAGGTGTTCACCCGTGATCTCCGCTGCATCGGAACAATGGCGAACGTTCCCGTTGCCACGTTGGCCGAAGACCCGCGCGGAGTGTATTTCAACATTGTGGGCTACGCGGAGGAGATTAGGAGGAACTCGATGTTCTACGTGGCCTGTCCCACATGCCAGAAGAAAGGCACGGAAACGGAGCCTGGCAGTGGCGTTTACAGGTGCGATAAGTGCAATTTCCAGGGCGAGGGATTCACCCGCACGACGATGATATCTGTAAGATTTTGAGTCTTGTATTTTGAGGCCTAATTGTAAGTATTTCAGGTCAAAATCGCGGACTGGTCAGGCTCGCACTGGATCTCCATGTTTTCCGATTACGCGAATCACTTCTTGAACATCGATACCGCCGATGAGCTGGTGGACAACGAAGCCGCCGAGAGGATCGTTGACGAAGTTCTCTTCCGAACTCGCGTTTTCCGAGTCCGCGCGAAGATCGACAGCTACAACGGCGTGGATTCGGTGTCCTGGAACGCCTACGACGTGTACGACGTCCCCTACGAGGTCTACAAAACGGTGCTGACCGAAACGTTGGCCAAGATTGGCTGTGCAATTTGAAACTGATGTGACTGTAAATATTTCTGTTGTTTTGTTGATAAATAGAGGTTAATGAGGGGTACTGTAGCCAGTGACCTTTTGGGGCGTTTCCAGTCATGTTTTTCCAAACACTGCGCGTTGTCTAGACCGTTCTAGCTCATTTAAAGCCTATCCAGTTTTCCCTCCCGGTCATTTCGGGTTTTAGTTCACCTCGTGCGTGGTTCTCCCGTCGAAGATGAGTTCCGGAGGCGGCGCTTTCAAGGGAATTCTCTTCAAAATCGGCACCTCGATCGGGAACGTGGAGAAGACGAAGATGACGGCAGAATTCAACGACTCCGTGCAGTGCTACGAGAGCTACCGCGAGAAGCTCGGTCCGCTCGTCGACCGCCTCGAAGGCGCCGTGCAGCAGCATCCGGACGTCCTCAAGTCGAACAACATGGAGTCGCCGCCCAACGAGAACCCCCACGAGCTCCTCGCATGTTCGTTGGAGATTTTCAAGACCTACCAGGCCGAGGACCGCGTGCCAGCGCTCAACGATTTTATCTCGCAGCGAAGGAAGTTGGCCGTGTGTCAGCGAGATGGGCAGCTGAAGGCGAGGAAAGCTATTCGACATCTCAGAAGATTCTTCAGGGTCGAATACACCGAGATGAGGACGGAGAACGAGAAGTTGACCAAGTAGGTGGGGTTATTTTGGGTTTTGGGGGATTTGGAATGGTGAAATCGTGGTATTGAGGGGCTGTTGCGTGATTTGAGTTAGAATTCAGACCTAATAGTAGAGGGTTTTTGGGTACTGGAGAGTTCATTTTTGGCCCGATTTCAGGAAATTTTAGTTCACCAGCTACTAAGCCTAGTTTGGTTTGCAATTTCGAATGAAAAAGACAAGGAATTTGGATAATTTGGACTTATATTTCAAGCTCCATTCGCTCTCCTACGGAGCGAATTTGTGCTTCAAGCAGAGTACTTTTTATGGTTCAAATGTGGGTATATTTAAGCCGTTTTATAAGGCGTGGAATAGCTAAAAAACGGTTTTTAAGACTATTGTGAGGACTTGATTTAGGAAAATATGTGGTCATCTTCATTGAATCACGAGAAGCATTTTGACGCTTTCGGTTTCAGGATCCGCGACTACATGGACATGATCAAACACGACGTGAAGACGGCGAAGAACACGGAGCAGATCGAAAAAAGTGCGCTCCTTTACGAAGAAGCGGTGGAGAACTTCAACCATCAAGCGAAGCGCGTCATCGACCTCTTGGACAAACTCCCGTCGATCCAGAAGAGCCACATGGACGAAATCGTCGAATTCTTCGAGGTAATGAAGAAGAACAACGCTGATTTGGGTCAACGTATTAACGTTTACTCGCATTGCAAGAGTGTGGCTTGAAGGAGGAAGTAAAGCATAAATTTCTGTGTCCTTTTAGGAGTGAGGCCTGACAACGAACTACGAAGTCTTTATTTACACCAAAATAAGCTTGCACGGATTTCTGCGTTAATGCGCCTTGGTCTTCTCGTTGGCCATTTCGGAGTGAGGAGCAGCGCCCCAGAGCATCGAATTGAAAAGGTCTCCGATGAGATACAATAGGACGAAGAGTGCTCCAGCGGTTAGGATAAGGCCGGCGAGGGCTGGCGGGACCAGAACTTCGACGAATGCGTGGAGCCAGTAGCCGTCGATAATCTTCACGGCGCCAATCTTAAAATTAGGCCGCCTCTCTTAGCCTTAGAATCATGGTTTAGGGAAGCTTACACGATCATGTAGGCGAAGAACAGGGTGAGAACGATGATGCTACCGTAGATCTTGGAAGGGGCGTGGTAGCAGGTGAGGAGGGAATCAATCACTCCTTAGATGTCCTCTGAAGCCTGTTCTGAATATTCGAAAGCTATGATCAGCGTTGAAGGAACATAGATATAGATACTCCGTAGTCGTAGATGGGAAAATCGATAAATATCCCCGAAAAACAGTCAGCGTCGATGCGGAAACCCACTTTACTAGAACCATAAGGATGTTCGTTCCACACTTTCATTTTGAGGTTCTTTTTATGGATTTTGTGAAAATTATGAGATCTTTAAATTATGCCGCGCGCGAGCGGAAATTTGCGAAAATCGCGAGTCGCGCGCGACGCGAACTAACCACGCACTTTAGCATCGCCTCCATCGCATCCAAAGGCTTGTTGTTGATAATGCAAAGAGTCATTCTTAAAGAGCATTTAGCCTTTTTTGAGAGACTTACAAATTAATCGAGTAGTGGGTGACTTTTCAGAGGTAGATTTTAAGGTGCTACTGTTTCCCATAGGAAACATTCTACTGTAGTCACGACCTTCCTTTGCCAACGCGGATCGCAATGCATCCATCTGAAAATAACTGTTTTTCGCCGATTTCCAAAACTCGGAATCCACCGCTTTTACCTCGCATTCCACAAGACTCCGAGTGAAAGCAGGCGAAGCGAACATCTGAACAAATTGATCTGAGGCTTCCTACAAGGCCTTCTCAATATTGACTGAAAATCGGGTTTGTTTTTGTTGAGAAGTGAACGAATGCAGTGACACGAGAGGTGAGAGACGAGATTTATTGAGAGCTGGCCTAGGCCAGAACTGAGCAACCACGCGCGCCGCCGGCGCGCCTTAAATAGTCATCGTCAGACAGCGGCCTGTCTGAGGGACGGAGTCCGCGTCTGGTAGACTCAAGAGTATAGTCTGGGAACGCCTCGAGCGCTTCATTCTGGCAGTCGCCAGGAATCGCGAAGCGGTCGTTCCCGACAGTTTTGACCTCAAAACTGCCAGGTGAAACGATAAACGCGTAAGAAGTGGTACAGTCCGATGTCAAAACGTTGAAATAGCCGTTCTGATCGGTTAGATTCTTAAATTCGTCTTCTTTTAAGTATTTTTCTGGCACGCCAACGGGTACCATGTGTTCACGAAATTGAGCCATTCCTTAGTAGTCTTTTGGGTCCATTAGAGAACAAACTTTGACTGGCAGCCGTACTTATAGTCGCTTCTGCGTCTGATACGAGAAGCGCTTTAGGCCATTTGAGATCTCTATTCTGCGGTATTGAAATGTGGATGGGGAATACGGTATGAGGAGCGGAGGTGAGGTGCTATCTCTTACCACAAGGATGCTTTCAAATGTCATCAGTTCGATAAGCCAGCTATTGGAAACCGACATATATTCGACACAACGACAATTGACCTCGTCTGACGTTTTTACATAACTTCAGGGGTTTCGAACAATCTCCCACCAGCTTAGAACGGTTTCAGGGCCTGAGCGACAAGCTTCAGAAGCTTAGGAGTGCCTTTCATCACCTCAAGAGGTCACAAAATCTTTCGAGCGTCGCTTCGCACTTGAAAGCTGCAAACAAACTTCCAATATTGCGATTTTCAAAGATTTTTCGAGGATTCTGAAGCGCTTAGATACCGTAATGCACCTGAAATTTTCGTCCATCGCAATTATGAGTGCTACAACTACTCTTCTACTAGCTCAGGCCTGGCTCCGATCGGTTTTGTGTGCTGTTATAGCTCGAGCTACGGTACCGTAGCCACAATCTTAATCCTGAAAATCCGTCGAATCTCGACTAAATCCGATGGCCAGATCTCAGGAGCGACTATCAACTAGACTTACGGAATACGCATCGTGGCATCACACACACCAGCATCGCTTCACATTTTCTTCGCTACATATAACTTCTAACCAAATCGCTGTTCAACCACATCTGATCCCATGGTTTTCCAGATCCCAACGCATCCCTCCCAACAGTCCCACGTCGCCCAACTTGGGGTCGATGTGCCTAAGCGATGTGCTGATTCCATAGATCCCGAAAGACCTCTTCTCTTCATGCTGCCCCCCGAGGTTGTCAGCGACATTAAGAACCAAAGCGGAGTTGACATGCCTCGCGATTTACGTCGCCTGAATGGAACTTTCGGCGTTTTCACTCAACGGAAACGGAAGAGGATTGATGTTATGATTGGTTGGTACACTAGCGCTGTCGTAATGTTTCAAGGTAACAACCTTAACCGCGAACTAACTTTCGAAGATCTACACGGCGCTGAAATTAACCTCGAACTTCGTACTGCTAAAGAGATTGATGTTCGAAACGTAAAGCTAGCTCTTCGCGGCTGGTGCTACAGGTTGAGTGTTCATGGTTTAAATTTGGAGTTATCTTCGGGAACAAGCCTGTTTGAGAACAAGATGAAGACACTTTCTGATTTCATGTTCCTTACGAAGCTCGAAGTGTGTAATAGTTTAGACGAAAACCCATTTTTGAACACATTTATAGAAAAAGTGCTAACAGTCGAACGTCAAAACCGACTTAGCATTACAGTTGAGGACAAGCATTCTAACGAATTGGAACATCTTTTCAAAATTGCTCTGGACGCCTTCAAGCAAGACAAAATCAAGTACTTGAAATTCCTCTCTTTTTTCGAACGCTTAGTAGGATCGCGGCGCACTCCCGTACCAATTTTAACGGAGCAACAACAACTGGAAGAACTCATTTTGTGGTTTTCAAAATCCGCCAAGTACGGCTGTTATGAACTAGTTGTGACGAAGGAATCAAAAGAAGTGATTTTAAATGTGTTTAAGAGATTCACGGGAGAGCGGAAACCTGACGACGTGAATTGGCCGAAATTTGCAGAGAACAGCAACTGTGGAAAACGGAAAGACAAGACTGTGTTCACAGCCCAGCTTCAGAACAGAAACTTGGAAATGATCCTTAAGAGTTCTTTTGGTGGTCATTACGTGGTAATGAAATTCAAATTGACGCTCGCGTCTCTATAGAGCCGTGTTGTTCTTCTCTGCCGGTTCCAATGGCTGATTTCGCAACAGTTTCAGACATGTCAGAGACGACCGATTCAGCTGATTTTAGCCATTCAGAATGAGCATGAATAAGACAGTAAAGCGTCTTGCCTGGCAAATTTAGACTCCAATGCAGATTCAAACAAACAAGCTGCTCACAAACAAATTGCACAGAGACGTTTCACGTGTGGCAAGTCAGGCTGAGACGTCTCACGTCTCTGATTTCGTAAATACAAACGACGCGTGTGGTCCAAAGATCCCCGAAGGTAATTTCGCAACGTCGAAACCTGTTTTTTGCACGTGTTTTCGTGTTTTTTTCTCGCAAAAACGCCTTTCATTTCCCTTCCGCAAGCGCTTCCGACCGCCTTCGACCGTTCTGAACGCCTGGGAAATCGCGTTTTATTCGAAAACCCAATGTTGCGAAACGCTCTTCGCGTTGGGAACGTGTGGACACAAATTCGCGGCAGCTTTCGCTTTTTAAATTGGTCAGTTTTTGGGATTTGAGCACGGCGGTGTCACGAGTGTTTTGGTGAGTTTTGAAGTCACGTGTTGGGTCAAATTTCGCTGTTTTTACCTGAGCAGTGAGGTCGATTTAGCGGCTTAAACGGCTCTGTTTTGGGTTCAAAATCGCGGTTCTTAGGATCAGCTGATGGCCTTGAACACACGTCCGTTTAGGTTCTTTTTGTGACCTCAAATTTCGAAGTCAAAATCTGTGTTTGAGGATCGTTTTAGTCCACGATTTTTCGAAATTAGCTCATGAAGATCAGCTGAAATGGAGCCAAATTTGAAGCTTTTGACAGTGCTTAAATTTCGGTTTCTGGAGCGCATTTTGAAGCCGTGATTTTAGGCAAATTTTGGGTCGCTTTGATTTGGGCGTTAAGCCCGATTTTAGGGAATTCTCGCAATCTTATTTATGGCTTGTTTCAGTCAATAATTTTGGAATCATTAAGGCCAAAACGAGTGCAAATTTGTGACAGTGACACGCGCACCCCAGTCGCCTCTCGCGCGCACATGCAAAGCCCTCCTCCATCGCATGGTCCTCACGCGACTGTTTGAATCTCTTTTTGGCGAGGGAATTTCGCGGATTTGGAACGCATTTGTCAATCAGCTGCTGCTTCTTCCACCTTACTGCATCCAAAAAATCTAAGCAGGATGAACACGCTTCAGATCGAAACCGGCTTTCTGAAGAAGCCGCTTCCTTCATTCGTCATGGCGCAACGTCCTGCCGCCAGGCTTCAAGGAGGATTCATCAATGTGAGTTTTCCTTGGGTTTTCATCTCCTAATAAACTGTTTTCAGGCGATCAAGAGAGGCGAAACTCCGAGAACGCCGGTGCTTTTGGCCGTCGTGGTGAGTCGAGATTTTAGCTGGATCTTGGAAGTAAAATTCTTGCTTTAAGGCCATGAAGGAAATTGACAACGACTCCTTCCGACTCCGAGTTTACGATGGCGAAACCAAGGCCTCTAGTGAGCCCTTTATTTCACCTTTATGGTCCTAAAATCATGGTTTTAGCGTTCTCCACGGCGCGTATCCTGTTCCAACAATTCTCAGCGAAGGCCGGCGACGTTCCCTTCGTCATTCGCGTGGACACTTACCGGAACACCCCATGCCGGTAAGCTTTTACCTCTTATCTTCAAATTTATACCCAATCTTGATCAGAAACGACCAAGGAAAAGAAGTGTTCCTGACCTTCATTAGCAAAGCAGCAATTCTGACGTGTCGTGCCCCACCTGAAGCCTACGAGATCGCCTTGGAACAGTCGCAGAGCCAAACACAGAGGATCGCGCCTCAACCACTGCCACAACCTCGTAAGTGGATAGATGAGTTTTACCAGGTTCTGAGAAATGTGTTCAGATGAAAAGCCACAAGATGAGATGTTCCGGGTTCCGTATTTACCGACGCGATGCCGACCGGTCACGCAGAAGGGCTCCGAGAACGAACCGCCTAGCGTAGTCCAACTAGCTCCTTCGGTTTCATCTCGTCCCGTTCAGCAGCCTTCTCCTACCATTGCCAATCTCTCACTCCGAACCCCACCAAGGCGCAAGGATTCTCCTACGACTCCTGTTGGATTCTTATCGCCTCGTACCAAAGGGTAAGGACCTCTGATTTCACTCTATCCCTAAACACACCTCTTCTAGATACATCCTCTGCGGCCTGGTCTCCAACAAGACCGCTGTGACTCCGATTCCGGACACGCACAACACTGGCCACAATCGAATCTTCTCCTTCGTGCTTACGGACAAACATCTGGACGACATCAAGGTGTCAGCGTACAACGAACTTGCGGATTACTACCATGACATGGTGCAGAACGGCCTGATGTGCTACGTGAGGGACCGCGAATCGTCGTCGTCGATCCGAAGGACACCGAGCAAGTACAACAACACTAAGAGCGATTATCATATCGTCATGAATAAGCGAGAACTTGTGAGTTTACCTCTTTTTTAACATTCTTAAAGTAGTCTTTTCAGGTGCAACCATGTACCGATCAGCCTTTAATCAAGATCCCCGCCCTTCGTTTGAACAAAACTGCGATTCAGAGCATCAGAGGGATGCGTGCAGATCAAGCCGTCGACGTTCTTGGCATCATCACCGCCATAGATCCGGTTGAGAAGATCGTCGTGCAAAGAACCGGCCGGGAAACCGTGAAACGCGTGGTGAAGCTCCTGGACTCTGCGAACACCTCGATCCACGTTCTCCTTTGGGGCTCTGAAGCAACCAGCTTCCCTGAAGACTCCCTGCACCAAGTCCTCGCGATCCAGAACTGCGTGGTCAAGGAGTTCCGAGGCAATTTCTCGCTGCAGGTCCTCGGATCCACGAAGATGGAATTTAACCCGGACAGCAATGACGCCGCACTCCTTCAGAACTGGTTCCGCCAGAGGCCCGAAGACTCCGAGGAGTGCATCTCCGAGGCGCACGATTACGCGGCTGAGGTGTTCACCCGTGATCTCCGCTGCATCGGAACAATGGCGAACGTTCCCGTTGCCACGTTGGCCGAAGACCCGCGCGGAGTGTATTTCAACATTGTGGGCTACGCGGAGGAGATTAGGAGGAACTCGATGTTCTACGTGGCCTGTCCCACATGCCAGAAGAAAGGCACGGAAACGGAGCCTGGCAGTGGCGTTTACAGGTGCGATAAGTGCAATTTCCAGGGCGAGGGATTCACCCGCACGACGATGATATCTGTAAGATTTTGAGTCTTGTATTTTGAGGCCTAATTGTAAGTATTTCAGGTCAAAATCGCGGACTGGTCAGGCTCGCACTGGATCTCCATGTTTTCCGATTACGCGAATCACTTCTTGAACATCGATACCGCCGATGAGCTGGTGGACAACGAAGCCGCCGAGAGGATCGTTGACGAAGTTCTCTTCCGAACTCGCGTTTTCCGAGTCCGCGCGAAGATCGACAGCTACAACGGCGTGGATTCGGTGTCCTGGAACGCCTACGACGTGTACGACGTCCCCTACGAGGTCTACAAAACGGTGCTGACCGAAACGTTGGCCAAGATTGGCTGTGCAATTTGAAACTGATGTGACTGTAAATATTTCTGTTGTTTTGTTGATAAATAGAGGTTAATGAGGGGTACTGTAGCCAGTGACCTTTTGGGGCGTTTCCAGTCATGTTTTTCCAAACACTGCGCGTTGTCTAGACCGTTCTAGCTCATTTAAAGCCTATCCAGTTTTCCCTCCCGGTCATTTCGGGTTTTAGTTCACCTCGTGCGTGGTTCTCCCGTCGAAGATGAGTTCCGGAGGCGGCGCTTTCAAGGGAATTCTCTTCAAAATCGGCACCTCGATCGGGAACGTGGAGAAGACGAAGATGACGGCAGAATTCAACGACTCCGTGCAGTGCTACGAGAGCTACCGCGAGAAGCTCGGTCCGCTCGTCGACCGCCTCGAAGGCGCCGTGCAGCAGCATCCGGACGTCCTCAAGTCGAACAACATGGAGTCGCCGCCCAACGAGAACCCCACGAGCTCCTCGCATGTTCGTTGGAGATTTTCAAGACCTACCAGGCCGAGGACCGCGTGCCAGCGCTCAACGATTTTATCTCGCAGCGAAGGAAGTTGGCCGTGTGTCAGCGAGATGGGCAGCTGAAGGCGAGGAAAGCTATTCGACATCTCAGAAGATTCTTCAGGGTCGAATACACCGAGATGAGGACGGAGAACGAGAAGTTGACCAAGTAGGTGGGGTTATTTTGGGTTTTGGGGGATTTGGAATGGTGAAATCGTGGTATTGAGGGGCTGTTGCGTGATTTGAGTTAGAATTCAGACCTAATAGTAGAGGGTTTTTGGGTACTGGAGAGTTCATTTTTGGCCCGATTTCAGGAAATTTTAGTTCACCAGCTACTAAGCCTAGTTTGGTTTGCAATTTCGAATGAAAAAGACAAGGAATTTGGATAATTTGGACTTATATTTCAAGCTCCATTCGCTCTCCTACGGAGCGAATTTGTGCTTCAAGCAGAGTACTTTTTATGGTTCAAATGTGGGTATATTTAAGCCGTTTTATAAGGCGTGGAATAGCTAAAAAACGGTTTTTAAGACTATTGTGAGGACTTGATTTAGGAAAATATGTGGTCATCTTCATTGAATCACGAGAAGCATTTTGACGCTTTCGGTTTCAGGATCCGCGACTACATGGACATGATCAAACACGACGTGAAGACGGCGAAGAACACGGAGCAGATCGAAAAAAGTGCGCTCCTTTACGAAGAAGCGGTGGAGAACTTCAACCATCAAGCGAAGCGCGTCATCGACCTCTTGGACAAACTCCCGTCGATCCAGAAGAGCCACATGGACGAAATCGTCGAATTCTTCGAGGTAATGAAGAAGAACAACGCTGATTTGGGTCAACGTATTAACGTTTACTCGCATTGCAAGAGTGTGGCTTGAAGGAGGAAGTAAAGCATAAATTTCTGTGTCCTTTTAGGAGTGAGGCCTGACAACGAACTACGAAGTCTTTATTTACACCAAAATAAGCTTGCACGGATTTCTGCGTTAATGCGCCTTGGTCTTCTCGTTGGCCATTTCGGAGTGAGGAGCAGCGCCCCAGAGCATCGAATTGAAAAGGTCTCCGATGAGATACAATAGGACGAAGAGTGCTCCAGCGGTTAGGATAAGGCCGGCGAGGGCTGGCGGGACCAGAACTTCGACGAATGCGTGGAGCCAGTAGCCGTCGATAATCTTCACGGCGCCAATCTTAAAATTAGGCCGCCTCTCTTAGCCTTAGAATCATGGTTTAGGGAAGCTTACACGATCATGTAGGCGAAGAACAGGGTGAGAACGATGATGCTACCGTAGATCTTGGAAGGGGCGTGGTAGCAGGTGAGGAGGGAATCAATCACTCCTTAGATGTCCTCTGAAGCCTGTTCTGAATATTCGAAAGCTATGATCAGCGTTGAAGGAACATAGATATAGATACTCCGTAGTCGTAGATGGGAAAATCGATAAATATCCCCGAAAAACAGTCAGCGTCGATGCGGAAACCCACTTTACTAGAACCATAAGGATGTTCGTTCCACACTTTCATTTTGAGGTTCTTTTTATGGATTTTGTGAAAATTATGAGATCTTTAAATTATGCCGCGCGCGAGCGGAAATTTGCGAAAATCGCGAGTCGCGCGCGACGCGAACTAACCACGCACTTTAGCATCGCCTCCATCGCATCCAAAGGCTTGTTGTTGATAATGCAAAGAGTCATTCTTAAAGAGCATTTAGCCTTTTTTGAGAGACTTACAAATTAATCGAGTAGTGGGTGACTTTTCAGAGGTAGATTTTAAGGTGCTACTGTTTCCCATAGGAAACATTCTACTGTAGTCACGACCTTCCTTTGCCAACGCGGATCGCAATGCATCCATCTGAAAATAACTGTTTTTCGCCGATTTCCAAAACTCGGAATCCACCGCTTTTACCTCGCATTCCACAAGACTCCGAGTGAAAGCAGGCGAAGCGAACATCTGAACAAATTGATCTGAGGCTTCCTACAAGGCCTTCTCAATATTGACTGAAAATCGGGTTTGTTTTTGTTGAGAAGTGAACGAATGCAGTGACACGAGAGGTGAGAGACGAGATTTATTGAGAGCTGGCCTAGGCCAGAACTGAGCAACCACGCGCGCCGCCGGCGCGCCTTAAATAGTCATCGTCAGACAGCGGCCTGTCTGAGGGACGGAGTCCGCGTCTGGTAGACTCAAGAGTATAGTCTGGGAACGCCTCGAGCGCTTCATTCTGGCAGTCGCCAGGAATCGCGAAGCGGTCGTTCCCGACAGTTTTGACCTCAAAACTGCCAGGTGAAACGATAAACGCGTAAGAAGTGGTACAGTCCGATGTCAAAACGTTGAAATAGCCGTTCTGATCGGTTAGATTCTTAAATTCGTCTTCTTTTAAGTATTTTTCTGGCACGCCAACGGGTACCATGTGTTCACGAAATTGAGCCATTCCTTAGTAGTCTTTTGGGTCCATTAGAGAACAAACTTTGACTGGCAGCCGTACTTATAGTCGCTTCTGCGTCTGATACGAGAAGCGCTTTAGGCCATTTGAGATCTCTATTCTGCGGTATTGAAATGTGGATGGGGAATACGGTATGAGGAGCGGAGGTGAGGTGCTATCTCTTACCACAAGGATGCTTTCAAATGTCATCAGTTCGATAAGCCAGCTATTGGAAACCGACATATATTCGACACAACGACAATTGACCTCGTCTGACGTTTTTACATAACTTCAGGGGTTTCGAACAATCTCCCACCAGCTTAGAACGGTTTCAGGGCCTGAGCGACAAGCTTCAGAAGCTTAGGAGTGCCTTTCATCACCTCAAGAGGTCACAAAATCTTTCGAGCGTCGCTTCGCACTTGAAAGCTGCAAACAAACTTCCAATATTGCGATTTTCAAAGATTTTTCGAGGATTCTGAAGCGCTTAGATACCGTAATGCACCTGAAATTTTCGTCCATCGCAATTATGAGTGCTACAACTACTCTTCTACTAGCTCAGGCCTGGCTCCGATCGGTTTTGTGTGCTGTTATAGCTCGAGCTACGGTACCGTAGCCACAATCTTAATCCTGAAAATCCGTCGAATCTCGACTAAATCCGATGGCCAGATCTCAGGAGCGACTATCAACTAGACTTACGGAATACGCATCGTGGCATCACACACACCAGCATCGCTTCACATTTTCTTCGCTACATATAACTTCTAACCAAATCGCTGTTCAACCACATCTGATCCCATGGTTTTCCAGATCCCAACGCATCCCTCCCAACAGTCCCACGTCGCCCAACTTGGGGTCGATGTGCCTAAGCGATGTGCTGATTCCATAGATCCCGAAAGACCTCTTCTCTTCATGCTGCCCCCCGAGGTTGTCAGCGACATTAAGAACCAAAGCGGAGTTGACATGCCTCGCGATTTACGTCGCCTGAATGGAACTTTCGGCGTTTTCACTCAACGGAAACGGAAGAGGATTGATGTTATGATTGGTTGGTACACTAGCGCTGTCGTAATGTTTCAAGGTAACAACCTTAACCGCGAACTAACTTTCGAAGATCTACACGGCGCTGAAATTAACCTCGAACTTCGTACTGCTAAAGAGATTGATGTTCGAAACGTAAAGCTAGCTCTTCGCGGCTGGTGCTACAGGTTGAGTGTTCATGGTTTAAATTTGGAGTTATCTTCGGGAACAAGCCTGTTTGAGAACAAGATGAAGACACTTTCTGATTTCATGTTCCTTACGAAGCTCGAAGTGTGTAATAGTTTAGACGAAAACCCATTTTTGAACACATTTATAGAAAAAGTGCTAACAGTCGAACGTCAAAACCGACTTAGCATTACAGTTGAGGACAAGCATTCTAACGAATTGGAACATCTTTTCAAAATTGCTCTGGACGCCTTCAAGCAAGACAAAATCAAGTACTTGAAATTCCTCTCTTTTTTCGAACGCTTAGTAGGATCGCGGCGCACTCCCGTACCAATTTTAACGGAGCAACAACAACTGGAAGAACTCATTTTGTGGTTTTCAAAATCCGCCAAGTACGGCTGTTATGAACTAGTTGTGACGAAGGAATCAAAAGAAGTGATTTTAAATGTGTTTAAGAGATTCACGGGAGAGCGGAAACCTGACGACGTGAATTGGCCGAAATTTGCAGAGAACAGCAACTGTGGAAAACGGAAAGACAAGACTGTGTTCACAGCCCAGCTTCAGAACAGAAACTTGGAAATGATCCTTAAGAGTTCTTTTGGTGGTCATTACGTGGTAATGAAATTCAAATTGACGCTCGCGTCTCTATAGAGCCGTGTTGTTCTTCTCTGCCGGTTTGACTTTTCGTGTGCAAATAAAGTTAAACCTGAAATGAGAATTTCGCCAGAGACGAGCGAAAAGCGATGTGACGCGACGCGCAGTTGAAATAAGTTTAAGTTAGGACCGAATTTCGCGAGGAGTGGGGTACACGAACGCCGCCGACTTGGCGGCGTACTGGCAGTCGCCGACAGCAATTGGCGCAGACCCTTTTTTAAAGAGAAAAGTGGAACAAAGAACGCAAAAAACCGATTCCGACCGGTTGACTTTTTTCTCTCATCTTCCTTGGTTAACAGCTGAATTGGCGTGATGGCGAAAACGAGGAAATCAGGTTCCAGGATCACATCATTGGCGCTGAAGGTTTTCAGAGAGAGAGAGCGACAGAAAACGTCTTTTAAATTTAATAAAGCGGAAATTTTCATGGTCATGCTTAGTTTCAAGTACACCGCCTGCACGCGAATCCACTCTAAGAGGTCGCCATGGTTATGGCAAGAGAAAAGAAGCGTTTTTCTATTTATTCAGACGCAATTTTGTAATTTGGCCAATTTTAAACAAAACAAACAAATTAAGCCTTGTGTGGCGGTGATTGGCTTGATCGGCTAGATAGGCTAGACTGAAATTAGGTTATTGGCTTACAAAATTGAGGAAGAAGCTGCCTGAAACACGTGGAGAAGTTTGAAGAATGGTTCTTGAACAAACATATCTTCTTTAAATATTGACACAAATCACGGTTATGACGCTTAGATAAGGTAGCGGTTTCATGGGTTTGAAGTTTCATTGCGGTTGCATGGGAAAAGCTTCAAAACCGTTGTGGCAACTCGACCCTGCCACAACTCGGCTGCAGTTTTGTCGCTTTTGTAAATTACGAAAGCTAAACTACTCACCCAAGAGCTCAGGCCTGGCTCCGATTGGTTTTGTGTGCTGTTACAGTTCGAGCTACGGTACCGTAGCCACAATCTTAATCCTGAAAATCCGTCGAATCTCGACTAAATCCGATGGCCAGACCTCAGGAGCGACTATCAACTAGACTTACGGAATACGCATCGTGGCATCACACACACCAGCATCGCTTCACATTTCCTTCGCTGCATATAACTTCTAACCAAATTGCTGTTCAGTCACATCTGATCCCATGGTTTTCCTGCTCCCAACGCATCCCTCCCAACAGTCCCACGTCGCCCAGCTTGGAGTCGATGTGCTTAAGCGATGTGCTGATTCCATAGATCCCAAAGGGTCTCTTTTCTTCATGCTGCCCCCGAGGTTGTTAGCGACATTGTGAACCATAGCGAAGTTGACATGCCTCGCGATTTACGTCGCCTGAATGGAACTTTCGGTGTTTTCGCTCAACAGGAACGGAAGAGGATTGATGTTATGATTGGTTGGTACACTAGCGCTGTCGTAATGTTTCAAGGTAACAAGCTTAACCGCGATCTAACTTTCGAAGATCTACACGGCGCTGAAATTAACCTCGACCTTTCTACTGTAAAAGAGACTGATGTTCGAAACGTAGAGCTAGCTCTTCGCGGCTGGTGCTACAGGTTGAGTGTTCATTGTTTAAATTTGGAGATATCTTCTGGAACAAGCCTGTTTGAGAACAAGATGAAGACACTTTCTGATTTCATGTTCCTTACGAAGCTCGAAGTGTTTAATAGTTTAGACAAAAACCGGTTTTTGAACACATTTATAGAAAAAGTGCTAACAGTCGAACGTCGAAACCGACTTAGCATTACAGTTGAGGACAAGCATTCTAACGAATTGGAACATCTTTTCAAAATTGCTCTGGACGCCTTCAAACAAGACAAAATCAAGTACTTGAAATTCTTCTCTTTTCCCGAATGCTCAATTTTTCCGATTGCTCAACCAATTTTAACGTGCCAACAACTGGAAGAACTCATTTTGTGGTTTTCAAAATCCGCCAAGTACGGCCGTTATGGACTAGCTGTGACGAAGAAATCAACAGAAGATGTTTTAAATGTGTTGAAGAGATTCACGGGAGAGCGGAAACCTGACGACGTGAATTGGCCGAAATTTGCAGCGAACAGCAACTGTGGCAAGCGGAAAGACAAGACTGTGTTCACAGCCCAGCTTCAGAACAGAAACTTGGAAATAACCCTTGGTGGTCCACATGCGGTGATGACATTCAAATTGACGCTCGCGTCTCTATAGAGCCGTGTTGTTCTTCTCTGCCGGTTGGATATGTGGCCCATGGGCACATCTGGTAATACATTTAATTTGTGTATTTGTGAGCTTCGTTTTTAGCTCCGAGCTCTCCCTCCAAGGCTCCAATTAGAGGGCTTCAATTTTCAAGCAGTCGTATCTTTTCTAAAGCGGAGTAAGTGGAATAGAGTGACACCTGCTGTAAGCTTAGGCTTACGCATGGACATTTTCGTTGTGGTTTTTTGGAAGCGCTGAAGCCGCTACAGCTGGCGGCACCAACTTTGCAGATAGGCTTAGTACATCTGACAGGCTTAGGCTTGGACCTTGTATCTCTTCTTTTTGAGCCTAAATGTAAATCAAATGTTAAACAGGGCTACTAGTCTTTGTGGACATTGCTTCCTGCTTTTACAAGTTCGTACACTCAGCTTCAGAACAGAAGCTGAGTGTAAAGCGTGGAAAGAAGCGTGGAAAGAAGTCTCGGTTTTCCGCTAAGTTCGAGATTGAGCCAAGCAGTGGCCTGAACCGAATTTATGATTTAAGAAGAAGGTAGCTTAAGCTTAGCTAAGGTTCGAGCCTCAGCCTCCACCTTAGTCACAATTACATCATCATTTATGCTTAGTTTCAATTACACCGCCTGCACGTGAATCAACTCTAACACTGGATATCTGTAGCTCTGACACAGTTTGCTGTTGCTTTGGCTTCATTCTTGATACCCTCCTTAGCAGAGTCAAAGTATAAGCTCGATAAGGAGCAAAGATGAAAATAGACGCGATCGTAGAAATGGTCGTATAGGCCGCCATTGTATTAAGAGTAATCCCAAACATGAGCGTCGAGGCGTTAGGCATAGAGAGCAGGCTGAAGACCACAGCTAGCATTACTGGAAACGAGATACACACGTTAACGCTCCCATTTGACAGCAAGAAGTTCTTGACAACGTTGTTGACCAGCTTTATAGTTGTCGTCGAAATCTGACCAGGCGATTTAGTGGATATTCGGCGGATTTTCATTATTAGGACTGAGGCTAGAACGCTGTAGGATGAGCCATAGCAGCACACAAAAGCAATGGGAGCCAGGCCCGAGCTCTTGGGTGAGTAGTTGTAGCTTTCGTAATTTACAAAAGCGACAAAATTGCAGCCGATATAAGCCACCGGAGGGGTCAGTAGAAAGATGACTACGAAGATCCAGAGCCGAATTGATTTGGTGTTTAGATCTGTCAGAGGGTTAGTGAGCTCATAGGACGCGTACATAAGCATTAGGAGAGACAACTGCATTTGGAAAGAGAGACAAAACGCGGAGAAATTCCACATAAACCAGCCATACACTGACGCTAGGGTTGAGCTGACTATGAAGAGGTAAGAATTGGAGAGGTACATGACTGGAGAGGTGATGAAGAACGACATGCTGAAGATGAAATTGGACAAAGAAATGATTAGGAGGAAGACTCGAATGATTTTCATTCCAGGGCTGGATTTTCGGATGACCAAAAATAGGAAATACGGTTCGAGGATCACATCGATGGCGCTTAACACAATTATGGTTATGTTGAGATGCGAGACCACCATGGTGCTTCTTGAAATGTAGGAAAATAGCCGATTTTTGTCTCGGAACTTGATGCTTAAATCTTCAAGAACCAATTAAGTTGTTTTTATAGCAATCAACACTGGCAGACTAGCATAACATATCAATTAGGTGACCATCAAAGATAACTAAACGTCTGGGCTCAAAACCATTAGACCTGAACTGCATATAAAAAAGAAGAAACAACTGAAGCTTAGAAAAAGGAGATAGATCATGAGCAAGTGTTGTCAAAGTTCAAATGACTGTAAACCTAATTTCAAAGTGGCTTGTTTTTGCATTGCTTAGAACAAAGAACCATGACAAGTGAATTATGGTTGAAAGTGTACAAAACAAGTCTTCAGGACAGTTTAAGACGTCAAAGGATTCAACTGGAATTCCTTAGTCTGTTGTTTTTGGGATAAATCAGAGGTGATAGGCTTCCTATCGCTGTCAGTTTTAAGATGTGCTTCAAACGTTTTTCTTCTTGTTCCTCTGCGAAAACCTGTCAAACAACGTCATTAGTCACACTATTTGTAGTAGAGGCTTTATTGACGTCACAGCGATTCACATTCTACAAAATGGTCACTTTATTTGTGTCCTGTTTGCTTCGAGCCTGAAGCCTTCAATGACTTCGTTCTGGAAAGCTTCACAATTGACACTGTCATTATTCCGTTGCTCTTAAAGCACAGGACGCAGTTTATCATTTTCAGCGTGTATTTCCGATACGGCGTAAAGATGAAAATTGAAGATACGGTAGAAACTGTGACATACACTGTCATCGTCTTGAGCTGAATTTCGAACATGATTGAAGAGGCGTTGGGTAGAGCTAAGAAGCTAAGGATAATAGCCACAAAAAGAGGGGTAGCTCCGACTACGACAACGTTCAGGAGAGCAATAAGGAAGTTTTTGACAACAGTATTTACTAGTTTAGTTGTAGCCATATTTGTCCCTGGCCATTTGGCCAGGAAGCGACGGATCTTAATTATGAATAGGGCTGAGGTGGTGAAATAGGAAAATCCGTAGATGAATATGTAACCAATATGGATAAGAGCGGAGTCGTGGATGGAGAATCGGTAGCTGCTATAGGAGGTTTTGGTTATATAGAAGACAGCAAACAGACCACAGCCGGGCAATGTAATGAAGCTGAGGGCAGGAATCCAAACCCACAAACTTTTAAGCTTCAGTCGTCCCAAAGGATGAGTGATCTTGTAGCTTGCATACATCAGCATTAGGAGAGAGAACTGAAGCTGGACTGTAAAGAAAAACAGGGCGAGGTGCCACATAGTAAAGCCGAAAACCGGAGAAAGCGTAAGGCTCTCCACGTGAAGCTGAAACCCAAAAACGTAAATGATAGGAGAGGCCAAAAAGAAGGAAATGCTAAACATGAAGCTCGATATGGATATGGCCACAAGAAAGAATCGGTAGATTCTCATCCCAGGCGTGGATTTACGTATCACCAAGAAGAGAAAATAGGGTTCAATGATGACGTCGAGGGCGCATAAGACAATGAGGACTACGTTGAAGTTAGTCGTTGACATAGCCAGCTATAATGACGCAGTTTTGAGAAATTAGGAGAAGCTGTTTTCATATCTGATGGTTCTTATGATTGCAGTGAAAATACGTCTATTAGGAAACGTGGAATGCAGAACAACACAAATTAAATTGAGCAGCTTCCTGACTTTATGAAGCCACTGACGCTTTTGAAGCTTCAGTGGGCTTTTGGCCTGAATTCTTAAAGTTGTCGTAGGTTAGCCAGCAAATTACTTTTAACCATGCTTTTCTAGCGCGATTCGCTATGGGCCCACTACGCTAGTGATTTATTCTAAAGCCACAAATATCCATTGTAAACCACATTACCGTCTGATCGAAGTGGTCGTTATACTGTAAAACAGAGTTACCACAATTAAATTTATTACATTGAACACTTTCAATCGTTTCTACTCATGGTGGACAATCCAAAATCCTTCGCAGTGGGTTAGTTACACGTATGGCATATAGCATGGCGATCGGTGAAAGTGCTTCGCGGACCAAAATTTGCTTGATTTTTTCAATTTTCAATCACTTTGTTATGTCCATTTCAGCGAGGTCGTGTCCTTACCAAGAGGGTGAACGCGGCACTCAAGCAGACAAAGCAAATTGTCTGATTAATTGTGTGACGGCGGAAGCACCTCGAAAGTGAGGGGACCCGATGTTCTACCTATTTCCTAGTCTGGGGATCTTTTCTGACTCTTAAATTCGGTTTCCCTCTTGCTGTCAGAGGGTCTTCTAGGTAAAACCGCCAACTCAAGGGACAATCATCTTTATTTTATTCTCAGAGTGATTAGCAGCATACGGCATAGACCGGGACTTAGGCTACGCGGACAGACGTGAGTAAGCACGAAATCTCCGACCGACTCGACTTGAAGCCAAGCCAAAATGACGTTATCGTGTCTACAGGGTGGTCTGAAAAAAATGCAGATTACGACTGATTTCAGTTTGAGAGTGAGTTTTTGGTGTCTAGACTTTAATTCCGACCGATCCACCACATAACCGTTTTTAAAAATGACTTTTCGTGTAGACAACAGCAAGCTTACTTACATACGTCTTCTTGACAGACTCAAGTTGTTTGGTTCGCTTCTAAACTCCCAATACCCGCTCCGGGGTTCAACTCCCCCTCAACCAGTGATGCGAACGGGCTAGGCTGAGCCGGCCGGTTCGCGAAAGGGCGGCGGTCCGGCCCATTCAGCTGCCCTTTTTTCATTCAATTTTCAGCTCAAAGAACACGTCGACAGGACGCTTGTTTTTGTTTCTGTCAGAGGCGATATGGAAGCCCTGCAGACGAAGCACAATTTCGGTTTAATTCTTAGTGCACTAAGGTTTAAAAACAAATTAAATCAAAGCGTCGTTTTGCTTCAACTTCTGTTTCCGCGGACCCTTCTGACTTTCTTTTTCAGTGATTCAGTGATAAACAGCAGGAAGGTCAGTAAGGTGCTCCACAACTTACAAAATCTTCGGAAGACAATGCTAAGTTATCGATTTAACAAGGTTTGTTTTAATACTGCTGCACTGTACTCATTAACTGATTTTAGGATGCCGGTTTTCGAGCAATGCACTCTGTACGACGTAGAACGTTTGTGGCCCACAATACGTAAGTTTTTCCTACTAACGTTCGCACAATTGAAAACGCTTTAAAATTTACTTTTGAGTGGAATAATCCAAACTGAAATGATAACTCCAAGTCGTTGCAGAAATTGACTTTTTATGCTTTAGGGCTGCTCAACGGCTGGTTGCCCGAAGCTCGCGAATACTTCAAAAACTGGAATGGTGTGAGACGGTGTGAGTATGCACAACGTAAAAGTTTGGATTGGGAAGTGAGTCTTTCTATAACTGGTAAACCACAATGACAAATATTGTTAAGAAAGTAGCTGATCTGGAGACGTTCATACCTGCTAGTTGTTCGATTGAAAAGCATGTGGCTGGCGACCGTCAGGTGTACAACCTCCTTGTGCAGTTGAAGGGTTCGAAAAACAAACGCTTCAGGAGCTTAGGCGTGCCTTTCATCACCTCAAGAGGTCACAAAATCTTTCGAGCGTCGCTTCGCACTTGAAAGCTGCAAACGAACTTCCAAAATTGCGATTTTCAAGGAATTTTCGAGGGTTCTGAAGCGCTTAGATACCCCGTAATGCACCTGAAATGTTTGTCCATCGCCGCTTCGCTAACAATTTGCGTCGTTCATCTTCGATTTCGAGGACTTATGCGTGGCTATCTGAGGGATGTCTGAGGGCCAGTTTTTCGTATTCCAAACCCATTTCCCCTTCAGATCACCTGGAAGCTGCCGACGTCAGCGAAGACCCGACGAGTCGGAGAGTCGGATAGTCGGAGCGTCAATCAGGACGCGATTGAGGACGAGGTGAGTGGATATCAGAAAATTTCGAAGCACTTCTGTCAGGCTTCAGAGCGCCTCCTAAAACCACCGTTCCGCGTCGACCTCAGGCCACAAAATGACGCTTCCAGACACCCTTGGTCAGTCTAGACAACCCCACATCACCAAACTAGACATGCGTCGCTGTCCACGTGGCTGTCTGTCTCGTTTGTCACCTTAGGAACGTCCGCCTTCGCCTATTCCCTCCTCTTCACCCCCAAATTTCGCGAATTTCGGTGCATTTTTGGCTAAATTCCTAAAATGCTAATTTCAGAAATGAATTTCGTCGCCGGCGACGACTCGGACACGGACGGCGACTCGACGCTGAGCTTCTACTCGTCGCGCTCCCGAAGTCTGAGCACCACAAGCTGCGAGTACGCGTCGTTCGCGGAAGGTTCGGAGGGCTCGGAGATTTCCGAGAGATGGCGAGGAAGCCCGAAGCGAAGCGTGGCGATCGAGGCAAAGCCGCGGTGGAGGTACGAATGTCGCAGTTTTTGGTCCGACGAATCCGAGAGTCGCAGCATCAGCCAGGACACGATTGAGGACGAGGTGAGTCGGTTTTGGATTGGGCTGTTTGACCAGAAGAGCCTTGTTTTGAAAGCTGTTTTGGGATAAAATTTGAGGACGCAAATGTCGAATTTGTTGACGGTCGTTTACAGGCGGATTTTGAATCGACGTCACCTCAAAATTTGCTCGAAACCGGGTTGATCTTGAGTGCGTTGAGTGGTGCCCGAATCGCTCGTTTCGAGGTCATTTATAGGATTTAATTGGTGCCACCTTACGCACAAAAATTGGCATTTTTGATTGGAATTTTTAGGCAAAAAATGCCGAAATCTTATGGGTGGTCTTTTTGATAGAATGCACCACCCTCAACCCTTGAAATCGCGGCTCTCTTTGGGACAGTTTTGAAGCCCCTTATCGTATTAAGTGGTGCCTCATCGCCTCGTTATCTGCACATTCCTTGGGGTTGAAACCTCTCCTATTCCTTAGCCTCATGGCACTTTTCGGACCATCTAATTCTTGACCTTCCTTGCAGGATGTCCCGAAGATCGCGCTCAGCAAGCTGCTCTCCACCGGCGAGGTCCTGAAACACCCGATCTCCTTCCGCGACCTCCTCGCTCTGGCCAACCACGCCTCTCGGAACGTCTTCAAAGGCCACAAATTCCAGCGCGATGACCTAATCAACGTCACAGAGCACGTCGGCGCCCTCAGCATCCAATCCGTGTTCACCGTCGCCGTCAAATACCAGCAATACATCGTCGGCCTTCAGCGGCAGCGTCCCGAACACATCCTGAAGACCTACGAGCGGCCCGCGTTGCCTCCGGGATTCGATTGTTTCCATGGTGAGCAAAAAAAACGATTTCGGGGTTAAAACATAAAAACGAAAAAGAATGCCCATGGCAGGAATCGAACCTGCGTCGCCACGGCCACAACGTGGAGTACTAACCACTATACTACATGGGCCGATGGTCGGAGCAGCTCATTTCACACTAGTAGATGCTGGGCGCATCAACGTGGGTGGTCTTCTACATGGCAACTGTTCGGCATGACCCTGATCTGTTGTTGTTCTTCGAAATTCGAATTGATTTTCTGCTTGTCAGGCTTCGATTTCCAATCCTAAATTCTTCTTTAAGCGTGTATTGTGCGCTCTGGCGATGGTTTTGGACGTGAAGCTTCCATAAATTACGTGCTTTGTCCCTGTTTTCCTCCTTCAACTGATTGATTTGCTGTTTACCTGTTGCAGCCCGAAGCAGCCTAGATCGGAACGAGAATCGATTTCCGTTCTACGATCGCTGCGTCGACTGGTATTGTGTCCCGCTGCACGTTTATCAGCGGATCGTCAAGGAGACGCTGATTCAGATGTTCGACAAGGCGCAATTCTTGAAGGAGCGAAGGAAGGTGGAGAAGCAGCAGAAGGAGAAGCAGGAGCGGAAGCTGCTCCCCTGCGCGAGGGAACAGCTGAACACGAGCGGAGGAGGAGCCGGATCCGGAGCCGGCGAGATGCCGGAGCACCACGACGAAGGGGAGAGGACCCAGAGCAGAAGACCGCGCGCCAGGAATCAGGTGCTCAACGACGAGCCGCCTGCCAAGAAGGTGCTTTTCGCCGAGTATTGGACCGACGATGTAGTCAAGCGAGGGATCCAGAGTGGGGAGCTGTTCCAGGTAAGCATCTTTATCTGTACGACCTAACTTTCTTGGTTGTGAGGTGGGATTTATGATCCATTCAGGGTGAGCATCTTGTTCCACGATTCTGGACGTCGATTTGAGGCTCTGCGCCCGGAAATTTGGGTCAATTTTAAGGCAAATTCAAACTCAAATTGAGGTCCGTATGGCGTGGTTTTGAGAAGAGGTCCATTCACTACATGAAGCCTTCAATGCATAGAATTTCGGGCGTTTCCTTTATCAGTTCACAACTGTTTTAAGCTTCAAAATTGACCATGTATTCTAACAAATTTAGCCTTATTCCGAGCTTGACCGCTTTTGACCTAAAATTCCCATTTTAGGGTGTGATACGAATCAACCCTCGCAACTACGAAGAATCCTACATCCCCAACCCCCTCGGCGACACCTTCAATGACATCGCGATCCTTGGAATGCACGACCGCAACCGCGCCCTCAACGGCGATACAGTTGTGTACAAGATCAAGGATAGGTCGACTTGGATCGTCAAACAAGGCCAAATGAAGCCTCAGAAGACCGTAGAAGAACAGCTGAAGCACAGCATCCGTCAGAGCATGGCGGAAGAAGAGATGAGGCGAGAGAAGTGCCGCGAGGAATATCTGGATCAGGTTAAGATTCAAATCTCCAGAGAGGCTCCAAATGTCGACAAGAAGATTGACCATTTTGGATACTGTAAGAAGCCGGTCTTGAAGAACACGTTCACGCAGAAGTTCGTGGACGATCTGCCCCTGAGCCATCGAGAGCAGCTGCCCGACCGCCGTCTTCAGAAAACGGCGATGGTAGAGAATTTCTCAAAACTGCTTAGTTCCAAGGTTCATTTTAGGTTGTGGCGATATCTGCACGTGCGTTGTGAGGGTTGTTTGAGACAGTTGTTGCTCTTAGCAGATATAACTACTAATCCCTTGAAGACAAAAACGATTCCAAGGAAAATGCTTATTTTCTGCACTTGATTGTGTCAAACCGCCAGGGAAACGTTATCTGTACGTTTAAGACGTCTAAGAAAACGTCTAAGAAATTTATTTGACAAATTTTACAAAGTTGCAGAGTCGCAAACACCGTTTCAAGAAAGTCGCTGTCGGTTAAGGAATGGTGCCAAGATGATCCGATCATTTCGTCCAGGACCTGACAGTCTGACAAAGCTTGGCACGGTATGTCTTTCTGGTTAGGCTAAAAAATTTTTGAATGTGAGTGGAATCTTACCGTAACACGACGATTGACAAATGCACAAGAGCCACGCCTCGTATCCACACTTTCACTCCATCAAAGTCGCTTTTGGGGTGCTTCTTGCAACGGAACACTAATCGATACGCGACCATCGCACAAGCATCTTTCAAAGCGTAGTTGCAGTAGTTACTTACAGCGACCCTGAAAAACTGGTTATTCGTAGTCAACGTTGTCCTGCTTACTGTAGCTCCTCATTGCTGCATCCGATATCCGTTTCTTTGAACACCTTTTTAATCGCATCCAACACGAGTTCTTCCGGTGACTCCATAATGAAGGCTTTGGGCACGTACACAGTTTCCTACACAGTTTTCCTACACACCCGGTGGACATAGTTTTTTTTCTAAAGATTAGAGTCTTGTTTTAGCTAAAATCACGCCTCTTACAAATGCTTCGATTATACGGGAAGCCGTGCACATAACTCCTTGCAATGTACCAGTGAAGATTCCTGAAACGTTTTCATTTTTTTGTGCGAACGTTAGTAGGAAAGACTTACGTATTGTGGGCCACAAACGTTCTATGTTGTAGAGAGGCAGAACAAGTAAATGAATAGCATTTAAGCGAATATGTAAGTTGAAAAAAGGACTGACGTCCGATGTGGTATCGATCATCTCCATCGACTGTTGTAAAAGCTTGATAGCTTTTCACTTAACTCATCTGCGCCGAGAGTACACCGCTCAAAAACCGCCATCCTAAAATCAGTTAATGAGTACAGCGCGGCAGTATTAAAACAAACCTTGTTAAATCGACAAATGAGCATTGTCTTCCGAAGATTTTGTAAGTTGTGGAGCACCTTACTGATCTTCCTGCTGTTTATCACTGAATCACTGAAAAAGAAAGTGAGAAGGGTCCGCGGAAACAGAAGTTGAAGCAAAAGCAAAACGACGCTTTGATTTAATTTGTTTTTAAACCTTAGTGCACTAAGAATTAAACCGAAATTGTGCTTCGTCTGCAGGGCATCAATATCGCCTCTGACAGAAACAAAAACAAGCGTCCTGAAACGTAAACTGTGTAATACAAAAGCCGTATTGCTAACACAGCCTCATTTATGCGCTGCTTACCTTACATTGAATACGATTCCCATTTCAGAGTCGACTTTTCGTGCGCAAATAAAGTTTAACCTGAAATGAGAATTTCGCCGGAGATGAGCGAAAAGCGACGCGACGCGCAGTTGGAATTGCGCGCTTGAAGCTTTGTTGAAATAAGTTTGAGTTACGACCGAATTTCGCGCGGAGTGGGGTACACGAACTCGGCGGCGTACTCAGTCGCCGACAGCAAGTATTGTTTTTTCCGGTGGCGAAGCGTCTGCGTGATGTGAATTTACGTCGCTGATTCCGACCAGCTGTAAAATTCGGGGAAGGTGCGACGTAGAACAGAATAAGGGTTACTGAGTTTTCGTAGTTTTAAAGTTGGTGCCAATGAAAGACCAAAATTGGCACTATACCCTTTCAAACCTTCAGTTGCGTTGAATAACTCATCTTGTCAAGTTGCAAGGAGTAAAATGAGCTAGCTAACGCTTTCAAGAGTTCTGCAAACATTCTATATACCGATGTCAGGACATATAGAATCTTAGGTCTATAGTATATTCCAGATTTGAAGCAAATAGCATTTAAATAGAAATTAAAATAAACATGTCGTTGGCGGGTCAAAGAGTGACAGGTTGGGGTTCAAAATAAGGTTCGAACACCTTCAAAGTCCTGAATTCTAAGAATGGCGATTTCTGAGCAGCAGATTACATACCAGCTAAAGCTGACCGCATCCATAAGTAGCCTTCCCTTCCAAGTTGTTGCCCCTAGCAGACCAAACTCCATTTCAAACTCTTTGAATAAACAATCCACGCTCGGTTTCCACGCGTCCACTCAAATTAATAGAATAAACAAGAGAGGCGCTTAAGTGAAACACGAGCCGTTCCTACCCTAAAATAAACAATAAACATTAAAAGTCGAAAAGAGGACTGACGTCCGATGTGGTATCGACGTGCCGTCTCCATTAAAACTGCTTTAGCGAAAAAAAACGAGGGGTGGAGTTTCTATCGAACGCGAATCATCAGTAGGCAGACATCCGTGAACGAGCCTAAAACGTTACACACAAGGTCGTTAAAACTAATTGCGTTGCACTTTGTGAGGGGATTTCAGTTTTTACAAGGCGCACGCTGTGTAAAGGTGATGATTGATGTGATCCCAAGCGCTGCCGCCGTCGGAGCAAAGAACAGAGAAGGGAGACAAGACAGAGAGGCCTAAGGGAGACAGAGAAGTGGAGTACACAGCCTCTTCCGGCCGTGCTGTTTGGGTCGAATGATCTTCCTGACGGGATTGTTTGTTTTCGGGATTGTTTATGTCTGCTCCCTTGGTCGCTCAGCGACAAATAACATGCAGGATGTGCCCGACTTGGATAGGAATCAGTAGGAGAAAGTGTTTGAGGAATTTTACGTCGAAGAAGACGTGATTAGAGCAGTGGATGATTTTGGTGCAGGTAAGATGCGCACCTTTAGTGGAGAAAGTGACGCCAGCTTTGGAGAGTGGTGCGATTAGTTTGAAGATTGGGCAGACGCGCAGGTGACGTCGTTGACAGAGGAACAGAAAGTGAAGCGCTTGAGATTTTACCTGGAGGGAAACGCGCGTGAGAAGTTTAATGAGTTGACGACTCGAGAAAAAGGAAGCGTCAATGAAGTGAGGAAGAGGTTGAAGGAGCTCTTGGAATCCGAGAGTCGCAGCCTAGACGCCAAGCAGAAGCTGGCAAATTGTCGCCAGGAAATAGGCAAAACGGTGGAAGACTTTATAAAGAGGTTGAAGAAGCTTCTAGCTTCTAGAAGCTGGGCTAATGGGTACTAAGCATTATATGGATTCCTAAGCAAGCCGAAAGTGACACTTACTGTAAGCATCAAATCGGCTTTCGGTCTTTCGGCTTACAGGTCTCTAAGACTAAAGTCAGTCTTTTTATTGCCTCCAAATAAACATTTCTTATTTCAACTCTCATCTGTCATTGCTATAAAGTCTGCGTCATAGGCCCATCCACACGGGACGTAGGCCTCGTCTCTCTGGGAGCCACATTCTGATTCTCCGTAGGCAGAACCAGCTGCCCTTCCGCGTTCGCATTGGTCTTCACCTCCGCTTCTCCTTCATTTGGGTCCACAAGAACATCGATTCGTCCCAGAAGCCAATAGGTCAACAGATGACCGACGCCTTGTACCGTAAGGCCTTTCCAAAGCGAAAGGTGCAATCACAAAAAGACGCTCAAATTTATTGTGGATTTTTATTTCTGCTTGAAGCCTCTCATGTGGGCTTTGGAACAGCGTTGGGAGAACTGCCGCCTTACTTAATTTCCAAGAGAGCGAGGACATCAAAGGATAAGGAAAAAGACAAAAATGAAGAGGACGTAAGATGGACTTAAAACTGAAAAAAGGCGGATCAAATGTGGAACATCGAACCCAAGCGTCCAAAAAGGCAGTCGGAAGGCTAACCGGATCCGTCAAAGACACACCAAGCATCTGTCTGGTACGTCTATCCACCCACATTTTCTTTTTTGGCTTATTTTTTGTTTTTTTCGAACTTTTGCTTCGGCTTTAAGACGAATCTTCCTTATGGCAGCCATCCCTAACCCTCTCTTCGACCTTGCTGGGATGACCTGTGGCACCCTGGGAGTCCCTTTTGGAGTCTTCTTCAGTGCCACGTTCCTCGGAAAGACTTTCGTCAAATCTCAACTACAAACCGTTTTCACAATCTTCATGTTCAGCGATGATCACGTTGAAGCGTTTATAGACTTTTCAGGATAGCTTGAAGCCTTTCTCTCATCGGTGAAGCCTTGAACAGCCCGATTTTTAATTTCGTCGAGCAGCAAAAGATAAAAATTCACTATGGACACGTCGACGAATCTTCGAGCTATCTCGCTTTGCTCCTAAACCTCTTCATTTATGCCATGAACGGGTATTTCCTGGTCACAATCGTCAATTCTTGAGCTCAGAATTACTACCACAAGCTCTGAGAGGCTGAGAGGGAATAAAGAGAAGTTTCATTAGACCTTAACTACGTCGGAAATACAGAAATAAAACGCATCCTTTCAGAAAAAAAAAACAAGAAATAAACAATTGGCTCAGGGGGGCATCGAACCCAGACCTTCAAAATGACAAACGGGCGTCTACCCGGATTGCAATGCAGGGTGGCCCGAAAAAAATCATTCTTTTCTGTCCAGACAGGCCAGGCAGAGCGCTGACCAGACACAATGGAGTCATTTCCAGCTCGCTAGCGGGGAACGACTGGTCAGTTTCGCTAACAAACGAGACGCTTCTGTCCGATTAGCGATTCGATCGGTCGAGGGTGTCTGGTCAAACCCTTTTTGGGACACCCTGTTGGTGCTTTTCACAACCCGTCAAATAAAAGAACGTCGTTTAAAATAAGGATAGCATGTCTCGACATCTCGCAGACCCTGTAGCTAGCTGACTTCTGTTATCGCATAGCCCATTTTAGCGCCTTTTCACCCAATGACTGGTTAGTGAGTCACGGGTTGGAGTCCCGTCGGTGACTAGCGTTTTGTAATTGCCCCCGATATGCCAAATACCCTCTTTGTCCTTTGCCCTCTTCGACAGTAATCGGGTTAATGTATCCAGAACGGTACTATTGCAAAAGATCAACAAGCAATGTATTTCAACTGCGGTTTAAGAGCCGATCGTCTCAAGAGCGCCTTTGTATAAAACAACTGAAATGAAGTTTGTTTAAAAAGAAAATCGGTTTTTTCGCACTGCGTCAATTCCGCTTGATTCGACGCGTCTCGGCTTTTTCGGTTGTCATCAGTTGAAACACGGTGAAGTTTTTATGTTCTTCCCACCAGATCTTAGCTGTTTTGCTCCAAATCCCAGAGTTTGTTGACTCATAGTTGACAAGCTGCCTTTGTGTGGAACATCTAAAATATCGGACTCGCAAGGTCTCAGAATGTCAAGTATGTAACCTACAACTCGAACCTAAGATGGTAGTGAAGCCGTTTGAAAAACGTGAGCAGACCAATTGTGCAAATTACAGCCAAGCAATGCCGATACGCGTCCGTTTTGTAGCCGCCGAAACGTTCATCAACTCCTAAATCACGAAATACTTACTCCGAACACACAATCAATCCTGACCTCGAATGTGATTAATGATAAAGCCGGGACAAGTCAAAGTAGACAAAAACGCAAAGGCCCGTAGGCATATTGGTCTTAGCGTTTGCACAATGTCTTGAACTATAGCATTAAATTCAAACTCCTAAAATCTCATTTTCAGAACAGATGTGTCGCGAAACCTGTCTCGCGACCCTACGGCCAGCCTTCGGGTAGAATGCGACCCCGGCGACCCTCTCTGAGCCCTCTAACCCTCAAAACCCGCGGATCCTAATGATCCCATGTCCCCTGTGATGCAGAAAGCCTGTGATGTGATGCTGCCGCTTGCGGCCTTTGCCCAGAGGATCCTGCGTCCCCTTCGCCACCAAGAGGCACCCAGAGAGAAGCAACCGACGACGCCGGAGGTCTACGAAGCCCTGCATCCAGTGACGACGCTTCGGCCACAAGCGGCCACCCACGTCGACGACGTCTGCAGCGTCCTGCGAAGATTCCCGAAGGATTCTGCAGCTGCAAATCCTGCAACGGCCTCTCGCTCGCATCGGTTTTGTTCGCCCGCCGCCGCGCCGCATTGGGGGGTTGTTGTTGTTGTTGCGCTGTTGTTGATATAATTGTGTGTGTGTTTTCATTTGTTGCGTGTGAGATAAATCGCGTTATTTATCTCCCTCGGATTGCGTATCGCTGTAGTTGAATTGCGTGTGAACTGTGAGTGTCATAGGCGATTAAAGTCCTACTGGCACGTCGAATACAGGCGATTAAAGTCCTGTTAGACCGGCTTCGCGTGACCTGTAGAATCACCGGAGACTTGAGCGACCCTCGTGAGAAGCGACGTGTCGCTGGACACCGATTCAAAACCCGCGTGGCCTCTATTTTTGGGAAACCGAGATAGAGAAAGGCGAGATCCCCCTTCTGGTACGACCGGAGTCGACTAGTTGCGGAAGTGTTTCACTTGGCTAACACCCGAGTGGCAACAAACTGGTGCATCGGCCGGGAAATTTCGATTCCTGCCACCCCTGAAACCCGCGACGTGAGAAAACCCACACGTTCGCTTCGAATTTCGTGTTTATTTTTGCTTTTGTTTCGTTTATTTGTTCTACTAAAACCCCGAGACACACCTCGGTCGTGTTCTTTGTTCATTTGCTGTTTGATAACGTGTCCTAAGGAACAGTTGTTCCAGAGCAACCCGAGATGTCACTTGATTACCTGGTAGCGAAGCACCAGGCGGAAGGCGACGTCAAATATGCGGAAGTTCTCGTAACCAAGACTGAAGCTGAAGAGGATTACCTGAGAAGAGGATTCATGATCCCGGGTCTTCAAGACCATCGGACGAAGCTTGAGAACTCTAAGAAGACTTTGCTGAAGGATTTTAAGGAACTTGAGAAGAGCGAGCAAGAAACGAGCCAGCAAGAGGCGTTCGAGCTTTGCAAGAAGATTGAAAAGGCGCTCGAGAACCTGCAAAGTGTAATAATGGACACACAAGTCATGGTTGCACTGAAGAAATCGACAAATACTGGACCGCCTAGTGAGGTTAGTTTGGAATCTGCGATGGTGACCCTGTGATACGCGTCCCCGAAGTCAAAATGAAGATTTTTGCGGGTGATATGACAACCTGGGGAAGCTTTAAGGCTATGTTCGAGCGGTACTATTCGAAGTACGCGAAAGAAGACAAGTTTATCTACTTGCAATCACTCTTGGCTGGTGAGCCACTGCGAGTTTCCGAATCCTATGGCACGGATGAGGACGCGTTTATGCTGACTTGGGCGGAACTTGAGAGACGATATGGGAATAAGGCAACCATCAAACGACTGCTGTTTGAAAGGTTCCAAGCCTGTAGCTTGAAAGGACCCAAATCTGGAACCTGGGAAAATCAGAGAAACCTGTTGTATGATCTTCAAGGGATCTACTCGCAGCTTGAGAAGATTGCATCAATGCAAAACGAGTGGACATGCGGCATGATTCAAGGGAAATTCCCCATGCATACCCAAAGCGAAGTTTTGCGCGTGATTGATGCTGCCAAGGTAGACGACCCAAAAGAGTGGCTCGTCCAACTTAGGAAGGTGATAGATAGCAACCTGGCAATTATTGCGCACGCAGTGAAGCCTTTCGGGGATCATCGATCTTACGAACTGAATGGAAATCCTTATATAGGGAGCCAATCCGGAACGAGTTTTTTGCGTGAAACGAAACCTGAGAACCGTTTCCAATTGGGACAGCATAAGGGAGAAGAGTGCGTCTTCTGTGCTGAAGAGCACAAATCCGAGAATTGCACGTCTGTAACGAGTATGGAAGCTAGAAAGCAGTGCTTGAGAGACAAAAAGAGATGTTTCCGTTGCTTCGGCACTGGACACAGCTCCACGATGTGCACAATGAGAGTTCCTTGTGCTGAATGTGGCAAGAATCATCACACAGCCTTATGTTTCGCAAAAATGCGACGCGAGATGCCTGAAAATTTTCGCGAAGCCCCGCGATATAATGATCCACCGCGGGGAGTAACGTTTGCCGATTATTCCAGGAACTTGAGATCACCGCCGCCTGGAAGTTTTGTGAACTACTCGGGATTGCACCAAGAGCAACCGAGACTCCCTCGACCAAGGTCACCGTCGCCGATGGACCGCTTTAGCAGCGCGGGACAAGGGACACCCAGATCTCAATCACCTGCGATGCGATCCAGAATCCCGGATTATGAAGATTCAAGCTCGATGGCACCCGTGAAGACCACGTCTGGCCGAGAAGCAAGCCGATCCAAGTCACCTGTGAAAGGTAACAAGTACCAGCAACGTGACAGCAAGGAACAAGTGATGCTAATGGAACAATTCCAGCCGATTCCTGATCAGCCGCTTGTACAGAAGCCTGCGACAAAAGAAACCTTTCTGATGACTGCGAAGGCCGTTTCATACGATCGGACCACCAATTCTTATGTAGGCTTACCTGTGCTATTTGATTGTGCATCTAACCGTACATATATTGAAGCCTGTACCGCGGAGAAACTCCAGCTTCCAACCATCCGCACAGATGAGTTTGAATACAAGCACTGGGGTGCCACGGAAGCTATTCAAGCAAGAAGCGACGTGAAAGAGCTACTTGTGATCGGTAAGGCGAATGAAAAAGTGAAGATTGAAGCTACTGTTGCTCCTCAGATCACGAGCGACCCACTCCCAAGACCCAAGTTGACCGACGAAGATCGGAAAAGGGTGAGGGAGAAAGGATACGTGTTAGCCGAAAGCCAGAAGAGAAGAAGACCTGTGAAACCTGTGATTATGCTCGGAGTCGACCAAATGTGGAACTTCGTCGAAGGAGAATCGTTCCCATTGACGCAAGGACTCCACGCGCTCCCGACAACGTTTGGAGCCGTCATCAGCGGATACCAAGATCCGCTCACGCTTCCGTCTCCAGCGATGCCAGAGAAGACCATGATGATCCAGGAAGTCCAAGATCCAACAAGGCCCCAGCAACTGAAGAAGAACTCGAGAAGGCAGTAGAAGCAAATTGGACACCGGATCCGGACATCAAGGCAGCAGGATCAAGCAAGGAACTCGAGATCCAGACCAACGAAGAGGTCATTCGGGAGTTCAAGGCCAACATCGTCAAGAAAGCCGATGGATACTACGTGCGGTTCCCGTGGAAAGGCCCACCTGGAGATGTCCCGAACAACTTTGGCATAACTGTCAAGAGGTTATTCAGCAACTGGGAATACCTGAACAAGAAGCCCGGGATTCTCGACAAGTACCACGCGATCTTCATGGATCAACTCGAAAAAGGTATGATCGAGGTTGTTGACCCGGGGATTGCTTGCGAATCAAGGGTGCACTACTTGCCTCATCAGGCAGTGCTCACGCCGGATAAGGCTACGACTAAAGTGAGACCTGTTTTTGATGCTTCAGCTCACTTGAGAGGACGCCCATCGCTTAACGACTCCATGCATCAGGGACCATCGCTGATACCCTTGATCCTGGGGATCATGTTGCGCATTAGGACGGGCAGAATCCTGATATTAGCCGATGTTGAAAAGGCGTTCTTGCAGATCAAATTGCACGAGTCAGAGCGCGACGCAGTCCGTTTTATTTGGTTGAAAGACCCGAAAAAGAAGCCTGATCGCGAGAACTGGGTGATCTATCGATACACATGTGTCCCGTTTGGAATTACGGCGTCGCCTTTCTTGCTAGGGGCCACGATCGAGCATCACCTCAAGCAAACCCTGGATGACGAAGTGTTCATCAAGCAATTGATTGATAACACATACGTGGACAACGTCATATTGACGGAAGATGATCCCGAAAGGGCAATCAAAGTAGCGCGCCTGAGCAAAGAGGTTTTCAGCGACGCCTCGATGAACTTGAGAGAATTCATGACCAACGACAAGATCCTATGGCATCAGATACCGGTTCAGGACAGAAGCAACCTTCCAGTCCAAAAGATACTTGGTACTATATGGGATTCTGAGAGAGATGAGTTTAGACTACTTGTGAAAGCATCGCCGCCTGAAAGGAAGACCAAACGGGGAGTAGCTAGCACAGTGCACGCGATTTACGATCCGCTGGGTTTTCTTTCGCCGCTACTCGTAGAAGCCAGGCGCTTCATGCAAGGTCTATGGGCAGACCATGACTGGGATCAGAAACTTGATATGAAGCTCTGGGTAGAGTTTCTCGAGATACTTGAGCGGATTGAAGGTTTCCAGAAGTCAATTCCCAGATGCCTGAGCGAGATTGGAAAGTCAATCGACTTGATGGTGTTCTCTGATGCTAATCAAGACACTATGGCAGCCTGTGTGTACCTTGTGAGTGACGGAAAAGCGAATTTGTTGATCGCACAGACGAAAATGCGTCCGTTGAAAGCGAATATGACTATTCCCAAGATGGAGCTCAACGCTTATGTCATGGGAATCCGACTTGCGCAAACGGTGTGCAGAGAGATGGGAGAAAGAATTGATGTGAAGACGCTTGTTTGTTTCACCGACTCTCAGATAGCGCTGAGGTGGATTCAGATGCCTGGCAGTCCTAAGGACCAAGGAGTATATGTTTCTAACCGTTGGCAAACCTTTCGTAACACCTGTGCGGCGCTAAGTGAAGATTTTGGTGTGCAGCGAGTCAAAGTAGCTTATGTCAATACCAGTCTGAATCCTGCGGATTGCGCGACTAGGGGCCTTAGCAAGAGTGAATTAGTGGAGCATTTCTGGTGGACGGGGCCTGAGTTTATTGTGAAACCCGAGGACGAATGGCCGGAGGAGTCAACCCCTTTATTTCCGACCCCTGAGAAGAACGTTGAGGAGGTTTTGATGGTTCCGACTATGACGCCTGAGAATGGTTCTTCGACACCTCCGGCTGTTCTAGGGATCCAATGGGGACTCTCCCATGACCTTAGTAGGATAGAGCGTATTTACGCTTTTGTGTTACGTTTCATCAGGAACTTTGGCCTCCGCCGCTTACCTGTAAATTCTCTATGGAATGATCGGTCAAGAGTATGGGATCCAAGGCTCGAAACCCCCACCAGAATTTGCACCGCGAAAGAACTCGCGCTAGCACGCACCGTGTTAGTCAAAGCGAGCCAGAAGGAGGATGTTGTGAGGCAAAGACTGCGGGAACTCAAGCATCTTAACCTCTTTGAGGACAAGAACGGAATTTGGCGTTGCGCGGGTCGATACGGAAAGTTTGCATTGCCCACCCGTACAAAATTCCCTATTTTCGTGGATTCGAAATCCCCTCTTGCGCGTCTGATTATCGGTGAATGTCACTCGAAGGTCGAAAGACTCTCTATTCATAAGTCGCTTGTAAATACGATGGCTAGTGTGAGAACGGATTTCTGGATACCTGCTCTGCGTAGATTGACTCGGGAAGTCATCAACAAGTGCGAGCCGTGTCAGGTGTACAACAACGTGCCTTGGCAGCACCCGAGATTAGCTGATATTCCCGCAAGAGCGAGTTCAGTGGTCATTCCATTTGAGCACGTGGGAATGGATTTTTTCGGACCACTCCTTTTCAAGGAAAACGGCATCCAGAAGAAGTGTTACGTGATAATTGTTGCCTGTACTGTGACACGTGCATTGAAGCTTGAACCTGTGAGATCTATGAGCGTACAGGAGTTCCTGATGGCTCTGAGAAACGTGTTTGCTAGGACAATGGTTCCTAAGACGGTCACGTGTGATAATGCCCCGACGCTTATAGCTGGAGGAGAGATTCTAGATCGTGTGTTTCAGGAAGCCTGTGAATCCGAAGATGTCGTCGCGTTCCTGGCAAAGAAGTCCATCCAGTGGCGCTTCATCACACCGTACAGCCCATGGCAAGGAGGATTCTACGAGCGACTCATCCAGGATGTGAAGCGGACATTTTACAAGGCGACAAGGCACGAGAAGAACCTGAACTACGACGAACTACGGACCGTGATGCTCGAGACAGAAGCCGCCCTCAACTCGCGACCGCTCACCTACATGGAAGCCGACGTATCCGAAGCACAAGTCATCCGGCCGATCGACTTTATCTACAAAGGAGCAACTCAAGCGTTCCCGATCTACAGCGACCTCTGCGACCTACGGAACGAAGATTCGGTGTACAACGACGACGCCTCTAGCACGAATCCGGCTCTCCAGACCAGAAGGCAAGCCCTGGCAGCCATGACAACAAGCCTGAGAGCGACAGAGAAGATCTGGGACCGGTTCCGTGAAGAATACTGGAAGAGCCTGCGAGAGAAGCACAAGATGGCCCTGCGACAAGGACGCTCCACCCGTGACACGCCTACGGTTGGTAAGATTGTGCTGATTACGGACGAAATCCTGCCCAGGAACATGTGGAAGCTTGCAAGAGTGGAGGAGATTACTCGAGATGTGGACGGGAAGCCCTCAGTCCTGAAGCTGCTTGTGAAAGGAGGCTCGACGACGACCCGAACAGTCAACAAGGTGGTCCCCTGGAGCTTGAGGACGACGCTGACTCTACGATGCTTGCAAACGAAGCTTCCCAGCAGACCATTGATGAAGATGGTGACGCCAGAGATGATGAAGAAGCCGAAATGATGCCTGAGATTGAGATGCCTGACGCGCTGAATGAGGATCCTGACCCTACTGTGGTTAATTCGGAATATTCAAGCCTTCAATTGGAACCTGCGAACGAGTTTGTCCCGGCCGCTCTGGATCAAAATGTAGCACCTGTTCGACGTAACCCGAGACGTAATGTGCCCGTGCGTGACTACCGTGCCATGAACGACGGCAAGTTCTCGGAGCAGAACAGGAGGAACTGGTAAGAGACGAGAGAAGACGCCTGAGAAGAAGCTGAAGATTCTAGTACTTATGGATTGTTATTATTGCTAACTCTACGTGTGACGATACATGTGATCCTGTGATATGTTGTGTACGACTTTTTCCTTTTCAGTAGTTGCTTGGTTACGACAGATAACGAGTACTTGTAAAGATTTGTCGATCAGTTTGTTGCCTGAGATTCCGGATCACTTCCGCGACAACACTCATAGGTTGTTCATCAATCCCTAATGCGATTTGACAGAGGCCTCAGTGTCAGAGAGATAAGACTCTCCCGGAACCGGATAATTTCAGCGACGCTTGATTCAGATTCTTGTGTACGACGCTTTTGTGGGGGGCGGGAGTGTCGCGAAACCTGTCTCGCGACCCTACGGCCAGCCTTCGGGTAGAATGCGACCCCGGCGACCCTCTCTGAGCCCTCTAACCCTCAAAACCCGCGGATCCTAATGATCCCATGTCCCCTGTGATGCAGAAAGCCTGTGATGTGATGCTGCCGCTTGCGGCCTTTGCCCAGAGGATCCTGCGTCCCCTTCGCCACCAAGAGGCACCCAGAGAGAAGCAACCGACGACGCCGGAGGTCTACGAAGCCCTGCATCCAGTGACGACGCTTCGGCCACAAGCGGCCACCCACGTCGACGACGTCTGCAGCGTCCTGCGAAGATTCCCGAAGGATTCTGCAGCTGCAAATCCTGCAACGGCCTCTCGCTCGCATCGGTTTTGTTCGCCCGCCGCCGCGCCGCATTGGGGGGTTGTTGTTGTTGTTGCGCTGTTGTTGATATAATTGTGTGTGTGTTTTCATTTGTTGCGTGTGAGATAAATCGCGTTATTTATCTCCCTCGGATTGCGTATCGCTGTAGTTGAATTGCGTGTGAACTGTGAGTGTCATAGGCGATTAAAGTCCTACTGGCACGTCGAATACAGGCGATTAAAGTCCTGTTAGACCGGCTTCGCGTGACCTGTAGAATCACCGGAGACTTGAGCGACCCTCGTGAGAAGCGACGTGTCGCTGGACACCGATTCAAAACCCGCGTGGCCTCTATTTTTGGGAAACCGAGATAGAGAAAGGCGAGATCCCCTTCTGGTACGACCGGAGTCGACTAGTTGCGGAAGTGTTTCACTTGGCTAACACCCGAGTGGCAACAGATGAAAACTTGTTACCCACGAGGAAATATAAAAAAACTCCCGACTGGAGAAATATTGTCTTGTATTCCGGCAAAACGACGTTTTCAAACAAAGCGAAACTGACGGTAATTAAAAGACTACCAGCCAACACTTTCACAATTCTTGAAAAGTTGCTAAGCTTTGTGAATGGCAGCTTTAGTAAACAGACTCCGATTGCAACAGCAATCATGTCATCGGCTTTGTGCGAGTCGATCCAATGAAAGTCGGGAAAACAGCTGAGAAAAGAACGCCCAAGGACAACTGAAAAAAGGTTCTTGCTTTAGATCTTCAGGACTTTCAATTTTACGTGACAAACGGAGGAAAAGACCTGTTGGTATTGAGGTTGCGAAAATCAAAGCAAGCGAAAAAGTGAAGTGGTGGGGACGTGTGCTGGACAGTTTCGGTTTTTCTGGAAAAGTGGGTGAAATTGAAACACGAACGAACCACTTGACTCACTGTTATAGTTCACCGTGCGCTGTAAAACTCGACCGAACGAAAAGAAGAAGCGAACGTAAAGGTCTTGCAATCCATGCAACGGCGGTAGCAATAGAACCTACAAACTTTTAGACATGCCACGCCATTGAGCTTACCAATTTCCCGAAGAAGTTCAAGAAGTTTACAACATTGACTTTGCTTTGAGTTGGAGTAGCACTTTTCTCTTCAGGCACACTTGCCCCTCCTAAGTCGATTGTTCTTGTAAAGAATGGAAAAGTCGCCAACAGCAGAGGAACAACAACGAAGCATACAAAACAGGTGATGCAGAAAATCTAAATGTCCTCTCCTAAGATGTTAATTTTGGGCACTCACCAAATCTTTTATTGATTCAGTCAAAACGTCACGAATTCTTTGGCTTGTCTTTTGCTTGCCTTTTTCTTCATCCGTTGCTTTGACGTCGTGCTCAGTTTCGTTACAAACCATACCGTCTAAATCAACGTTGATTGAAAATATGGGACCTTCTGATTACTGTCTTCTCCACAACCGCCGCGATGAACAAAGTCGCGAAATTCGCGGACGGAAAAAAATGTGATTGCCGCAAAGGTAAGATCGATTATTGAGCGTGTAAATGTATCCACAAATGCTATCGAATCCACAAACCAGCCAACGCAAAAGATCTGCAAGCAAATACTTATATTGCAAAAGCCTTTTGAGTACCTGTAAAAGCCAGTGAATCGATTTAGCAAGCAGAAAACTTGTCAAGGAGAGGGGAAGCAAACGGAAGAACATGTGAAGCCGCCTGAAGTACTTTGAAAACGAGTAATTTGTACAGCGAAACTTACCGTGTTAAGCAAAAAAACAGCGAAACCAAAGTTAAAATGGCGAATGTGGGCGAAACATGATTTAAACTGTATCTTGAGATCCAAGAATGCATTGGTTCGAAACTCGCCGCCACACTGGTAGCGTTCAGAGTAAGAACGCCAGTACGGCCGCTGAGCGCATTTTCTGAAATTTTTTTGAAACGTGCAAGGTGTTTTAAAGCAGCCCACTTACCGATGCTTTTGAAAACGGATCCACCACAAGCAAAAACGCAAACCACATAAGCAGCAGTCCCAAAGTAGTATAGAGTATCATATAGGAGAATGTCCCAAAAAGTGACCTTTGTTATCTTGCGAACGCTGTTCACGTCTCCCACAAAAGGAAGACGGTACGAGAGGACAGTGTCGTGCGCAAAATTGGACACTAGGTGCTTCATTTGAACGGCGGTAAGAGCGGGAGCTGTTGACAGAAGAATAAGGAGTTTGTAATACTTGGAGTCGGCTGAGGTCAAACACAGTGCTGCGTAAATGCAAATGAAAACTGCGGAAAGGCTAGCCAAAAACAGAAAATACTTCAAGACAGCTAAAGCAAAAAAGTCCGACGCTTTCAGAAACAGCAACCTACATTGGATGTAAACAGCAGCAGGCAAATTCCGAGCATTTTCCATTTCAAAGAATTTGAACTTATGGCTGCAGATTTCACAATTTTCGTTGTTCTTGCTCAGTCGAGTCCAGTTCTGCCAGCAAGAATTGTGAACGTATTTGATAGAGCCGTTGCATCTGCAAGGATGGAACAACGGCTCCTCGGACGCACTCCAACAAATCCGACAGGCGACTTCTTTCTCGTTCATGCCGTGCGAGTTCCTTGAAACAAACTGCCCAGCAACGACAATAAACCTGTTGTTTCGGGACTGGGTAGGCAGCAGTTAATCTGTGATCTAATGTCAAAACAGAGAACGATCGACGCTCAACAAAACGTTTCATCGAAAATTCACACATTGCAGAGAAGTGTCAAAATACAACCAATGAACGCGAAGAAGTGGAACTGGACGGAACCAATTAAAAATCGATAACGAAAGCGCTAATGAAACAGTCTTACAAACATGTCAAGCTGATTTGAGTGCCGTCGCAAAGCCGTCACTCATTTGACCTGAACTTCAAACAAGAGAACCACGTTGTTTCAAAGAAAAACAGGGTGCTGGAAATGCGACTTTGTGAAAACTGCAGCTGCAGAAATAGTGACAATCTGGCGCATAATAAACCTGGAGTTAGTCGACCTGAACTTCGACCTGAAGCGTCGGTATCACCGGTTGAACTGCCCATATTTGGGGTCAAAATATGGCCAACACGACTTTTCCGCGCAAATGTAAACTATTGAATACAAGGGATTTGGTGACGGTACTTTCTAGTTTTGGGCTTCAACTTGGGGACAGTGTAACTAACCGTAGAAAGGTCGCTCTGTGTTAGCTAAAAAATCCTGGCATCTGGTCCAAGTGGTCTAAAGACACAATTGCTAAAGGCGCAATTTGCGGTACTACGGTAACCATGCGGTACTGTTTAGTGGTTTTACTGTGTCGCTAGGAGCCTTTGTGTTCAATATAACATTTATATGCAACCTCCTGAGCGCTTTATAGCTGCTCAGGGAGAATTTTTGGAACGGCCTCCGGAAGGAAGCCGCATATGAGTGTGGAAGGACAAGGAGGGTATTTGATATATCGTAGGCTTCCCTTTCATGTGCAGCGAAAGCCCTCCGATGGAGGTGGACACCCTCCTTGGTAGCCGTGGAACAGAAATTCAAGCTAAACCAAACTAAAACAAATAACTTTTACAAAATCGATTTCTTGCTCTTAAAAGACTTTCGACGCTTATCCGTCTTGATGATCTTGTCGAGAGACATCTGAATCTTATTGCTGGAGGAGATCATGGAGAAGTGATGCTTAGAAGCTGGGCTAATGGGTACTAAGCATTATATGGATTCCTAAGCAAGCCGAAAGTGACACTTACTGTAAGCATCAGTTCGGCTTTCGGTCTTTCGGCTTACAGGTATCTAAGACTATAGTCAGTCTTTTTATTGCCTCCAAATAAACATTTCTTATTTCAACTCTCATCTGTCATTGCTATAAAGTCTGCGTCATAGGCCCATCCACCCGGGACGTAGGCATCGTCTCTCTGGGAGCCACATTCTGACTCTCCGTAGGCAAAACCAGCTGTCCTTCCGCGTTCGAATTGGCCTTCACCTCTGCTTCTCCTTCATTTGGGTCCACAAGAACATCGATTCGTCCCAGAAGCCAATAGGTCAACAGATGACCGACGCCTTGTACCGTAAGACCTCCAGGTCGAGGCTGGCTTCGGAATTCTGGAAATCGACTTGTGAGAAGTTGATTTGTGGCAAAGGCTAGCTGAATTTGGCCGGGAGTGCCCATAGATTCCATCTGCGCTGCTAGGGAAGCCTAAATTGGGGTCAATAGAGCAAATTGGGTCGAGAGGAGTCGAGTTACGGTTGCTCCAAAGACGCAATATCGAGGCGCACTGGTTCCGATCACCCCAGTAAAGACAGGCCCAGTATTTATCCCCCAACGACATTGTAAGAAGTTTCCAGGTCGATGTGGTATCTCATAATCACGTAAGAACTAAAATTGTCTAGATTACGCTAATAGGGTTACTGTAGCCTCACGTCTCGCATCCCCAACCCCACCAAAGCGATATCGCGTACGTTTTCGACTTTTTTCTCGATTGGGATGCCGGACGCAATCATGTAGGCGTCTCCTATGGTCTCCACCTGAACCAAAAACTTTTAAAAGTTACGGTAGATTACAGTATACCTTGTAACAGTCGTTGTCACCGATAATTTGGTCAAAAGCCTTGAACAGGCTTCCGAGGAGATTGACCACCTCCATCGGAGTGCTTTCGCTGCACATGGAAGTGAAGCCTACAATGTCGGAGTAGAGGATTGAGGCTTGGCGGTAGTATTTGGGGGCCACTCGGTTGCCTTTGCGGAGCTCGTCGGCCACTTGGCTAAAATTGAGATTTCTGACGTGCTAAAGAGCTGATTTGATCGATACTCTGAAAATGTCGAATATCGTCAAAAATTTTTATTCTGAAAAATTTGCGAAATTTCGAGTTTTAATTATTTTCAAAAATGTGTCTTTAGATCACTTTAGAGGAAATCTCGCCGTCGCCGCTGACCAGTCGGTTTCGCAACGACGACAGCATCAAAATCGAAGTCGCAAACGCCGAATCGGCAACGGTTATGAGCGTTCTTGGGCTCAACAGACTATGCACAAAATTGGAACCGAATGAGAAAATCATAAAACTGCAAAAGCGGTGGTGGCGCTCCAAGAAATCTAGCGTCGAGTCAAGCTGACCGCGCTTCTTGGAGGGGCGAAGCGCCAACTTTGAACATGTTTTGAAGCTGAAACCTTGCGCGAGAGCGCGCGCGGCCCTGCTAATTTAATATCGTTCAAATATCGTTTCTTGATATTCTGAAAAATGCGAATATCAGATTTTCGAAGAAATCGATTTTGAGTCAAAACTTTTGGACTTCTCCAAGTTTTTTGGTAAAGTTGCGGAATTTTGAGTTTAATCATCATATTCAAACAATTTTGTGTGATCAGAAATGACCTTTTAGATCAGTTGCTTTTGTGATCGAACAGAATTAGCACTTCATGAAATCAGAAGCCATCGAATATCGAATAAAATGGTTTTTCAATATTTACAAAAATAACCGAATATCGAAAGATTGCACAGCCCTTGTTAAAACGTCGGCGACTTGGCTGAAATTGGAATTTTTTACGTGCTAAGCAATCTGTTAAGACTCACGCTGGAAGCATTTCTCTCAAAAGAGCCGTCGAGTGTTCCATAGCTTCCATTAGCTGCTTAGTCCTTTCGTTGACAAGTTGCTCCAAGTGATTCGTGTACTGTTCCATGTTGCTTAGCATTTGGTCCACCAAACTTGGAGGTCTAAATATCACCCAAAAGGCTGGCTACAAAGCTTAAAGCTACCGTAACCCACGTTTTAAGCGCACTGTCGATAATCTTCTTAGCCGTGTCAGCGTTGGGTTTCTGGCCTATGGGGCTGTTTATACACTTCGTTATGATGCCTAGGAGGTCAGGATGGACTTCTTTGGTCTCTTCGATGTCCGTAGAAACGGCGAATTGGGTCGGAAGCTGGGCTTCAGCGTTTTCGTTGAAGAAGCTGTTCTCTTCTTCTTGCCCATTTTGATCTGTATCTCGATAATCGTCCAAGCTGCTGTACCGCTTAAGGGTAAGAATTTCGTAAAGGATCATCCCAAACGAGAACATGTCGAACTGCTGGCCATTCTTCTCCGTCAGCCCTAGGCTCTCAAAGCGATTCGTTTGGACGAACTGTTTTAGGCCCATCCTACGCTCTGGAGAGTAATAGTGGATATCCGCGTTAGGAATCAGAGGCCTCCCGCCATTCGAGGTAATTATCGAGTTGTTCTTCCACTTGTAGAGCATCTTGTACACGCCAAAACCGCTGAGTTTGACGACCCAATATTGGTCCACGAAGCATTGAGAAGGGGTCAGAGCGCCATGGTACTGTAGAGGGGAAGTGTGCAGGTAGATGAGACCCTTGAGGATGTCTCTGACAAAGGCGCCTTTGATGCTATCATCGATGGGCATCAGATTGCCGCCGTCGGCTTCTTGGTTCTTTTTCGTGAGAAGGAGATTTTCGATGGTCCCCCGGTAGCCACAGGACCACACGATCTTGAGCGGTTCGGGCACTTTGCCTGTGACCAAGCCGATGAAGACGTTTAGGTTCTCGTGCACGATTTGCTTCATCTAAACGAGTATCTTAAGACTTAAAAAAGCTTAAAACCGTAATTTAAAAAATGAAATTGGGAGGGGATGCGAACCCGCGACTTACAAGGGAACATTCCCAAGTGTAAATCACAGATCGGGCTGAAAATTGGTGAGCAGATAGATCTCGACGCGCTGATTCCGAAAAAATAGGTCTTGCCTGCGGATGCGAGGTCTAAAGTGCCTAAAAGTGCATGTCTAAAACGGGAAAACCGACCGCTCAGCAGCCGTTCACCAGGTTCAAATGGCTCCCGCCTGAGACTGAAATGGCTCCTGTCTGGCGCTGCAAAATGCGTCTCGTCTGCAGTTCGCTCATTTCGCCTCATTTCGGCTGAAAGAGTCGGTTGTTTTGCGTCAAGCATGGCCATTAACCCGTGAAACGCCTTCAGCTGTCGGTTGAAGAAGACATCGAGGGGTTGGAGTTGGGGCAGCTGGAGTTGTCCGGCAGAGCTGATCACGGGTTGGAGGGTCAGGCTGTGCGTGAGCGCGTTTTTTCGCTGCACTACGACTTCCACTTTCTTGACTCCTTTGGTCGCGAGCGTCCGTCCTGCGCGAAGTTCAAGCTGGAGTCCCGTTTGATCGGAATTGTAGACTCTTCGAACGAACTGCAGACGAGACGAATTGCGAACTGCAGACGAGAGGCATTTTGCAGCGCCAGACAGGAGCCATTTCAGTCTCAGGCGGGAGCCATTTGAACCTGGTGAACGGCTGCTGAGCGGTCGGTTTTCCCGTTTTAGACATGCACTTTTAGGCACTTTAGACCTCGCATCCGCAGGCAAAACCTATTTTTTCGGAATCAGCGCGTCGAGATCTATCTGCTCACCAATTTTCAGCCCGATCTGTGATTTACACTTGGGAATGTTCCCTTGTTAGTGGCTTTGATTCTGAAGCGTCAGCTACTACACCACATAAACTAACATCGAAAATAGGGTGCAGATGCCTTAGTTCCAGGCAGTTAAATTCTTGATTTTGATTTTTACAACTCCAATTTTAAGGTTTACCTGATAAAGCAACATCATATCCGACTTGTCAAACACAATCCTATCCTTGGTCGTGTACACCTCAGCGACCGCTGGAACGACATCCGCCATCACGAGCTCCCTGGATCTGACCGCGTCATTTGCGCTCTGACTAAAGCCCTTATTTTGCATGCTTCCCATCGACAGCATCTGCAATCACCTCTTTATCTGAAGCTCTTTGAGCTGAAACTTACAGAAGACCCATTCCTGTCGCTATGGTTACGAATGCTAGAGGGAGGCAGCGCCCAGGGCATGTTTTTGGCTTCTCCGGTTTTGCTAAAATGGGATAAGCTTTAGAAAAAGGAAGGTGGACTCACATCTTTCGGAAAATGACAAACATGATGATGGCCGCGACAACGAAGGCCATTACGGAGGCAATGACGATGATGGTCCTAAAACAGGAAAATTGAAACTTAAGCTTAGAATCTGGTTCTACAAAAACTGCAGCTAAAATTCTTACCCAGACTCTTTCATCGATTAGCGAAAATTGGCTTTTAGATGAGGAGTGACTAGTTGGACAACTCTACCGAGCAGCTACTTTAAGAGTACTCATTTGAAGGTTAAAAATAGAATCTGTCATCAAGTCACGCCTTCAGAATGGGGTTTGGTTGCTTAGGAAACGGCAAACTGGTCTTAGCCTCAACTCGAATATGCTTTCAAGCTTCACAATAGGCTTTCAAGAACTAAAGACCAAAATCCTTACCCCGACTGATCACAGAGCTCATTGTGGAACCCACAAGTGGGCATATCCGGTGGGATATCCTGCATAATCGACACATTTCCATTGACTCCACTCTGGATCAACCCCATCTCCTTCTCGCCCTGATGATTCTCCGTCGTAGAAATGTCGATTGTCATAAAGACCATCAATTTGTCGTTCCTAGGCTCCACATAATAGACCCCATAAGGTGACAGGCGTTGGGTATTCTTGTCCAGGTTTATCTGCCCAAACGGACCCTGAATCCTGGAATTCTTCATGAAGCTGCGAATGTAGGACCCGTTTTTGAAGATTTCCGGGTTGCCAGAGGCGTTGTAGGCCTTCTCGACCGAGATTAGGTCCACATAGATGGATTCGTAGAGCTGGAGGTAGGCTAGGGTCGTGTAGGGGTCAGTGGTGGAGAGCGTTTTAATGAAATTATTGGCTTCTTCCGTGTTGTAGTACTCGTTGACGAGCTAAACTTGGCTAAATTTGAATCATAAATGAAGCCTTACCACCAAAGAGTGGTCAAAAATCTTCTTCATCTCAGCATTCACGCTTTCTCCGTTCATCCATGGCAGCGAAACATCGTTTTGGTCGTAGTAAACGGTAAGAACCGACACGTATTGCTCTGGATCCAGGCCTGCTTGCTTCACTGCTTGCAAGAATTCGACGTAGTGCTCCAATTTGAAGCCAAAAAATGGGACCATAACTGAAATTAGCTTCTTAAAGGAGGCTTAAATTAGAATTCCTGACTTCTCATCTCTTGTCTTGACTCGTTCAGCTTCTGAGAGAGTTTGTTGGTGTCGAGGTCGGATTTGTCAAACTGGACGTTGATCACAATCTGCATGTTTTTGTGCTCTAGGACGCGTTTTACAATTTCATAGCGGTTTTGGGACAAGTCTTCGTCGTCGTAGCAGTTGGTGCAGGTGAACAAGCCAACCTAAAATTGGCCATTTAGGTACTCTTATCTGTTTTAGCTTTACTTACCTTATTCCAGTTCAATGCGAGCAGAATCGCAGCCAAATTCGACCCAAAATTGACCGCAGAGAGCGTTGACATCTGAACAATCGTGCTAAGATCGATATCCATCCTATGATCGCGCCAGAAATTGAACTGGATGATGTTCCATTGGTTCGAGAGTCTTCCTGTAATCTCCAAATCTAAAATCTACCCATAAAGCCTTACTTTAACGCACAAGCCTACCAGAATGACACATAGGCCCAAAGAGACTCGTAATCTTGTCCTTAAAGTACAGATTCGCAGCCACAAAAGCGCCATCGCCTTGTTCGCGGTTCTCTCCACAGCCTCTGTTGTTGTCGGTCAGCACGCTAAAAAGGTAGGTTAGAAAATAGCAAAAACGTGAGGCTATCGGGCTTACGTAAGACTGTGCTCCTTGGCGACATTGTTGGCTTGGATTCGAGCTACGGATTTCTTGAAAAACGCTTCACCGTCAGTGATTTTGGAGTGATCGAGGACGAGGCCGACTCGCATTTCATGGGTTCCTTGGGAGATCACGTGCTTTGGGATCCAGAAAATGGCTAGCAGCCATCGGAGGTTGGTCATTACCTAAACGAATAAGGTTAGAGATCTAAAACAAGGCCTTAAAACTTAAAAACACGCTACCTAAGACACACGTTACCCTAAAAGTCCTCTTTCAATCACCCTAAAACCCTTAAAGGAGATGGCAAGTCAGGAATTCTAATTTAAGCCTCCTTTAAGAAGCTAATTTCAATCATGGTCACACTTTTCAGCTTCCAATTGGAGCACTACATCGAATTCTTGCAAGCAGTGAAACAAGCAAGCCTGGATCCAGACCAATACACGTCGATTCTTACCATTTACCAAATCAGGTTTCGCTGCCATGGATGAATGGACAAAGCGTGAGGATCTTTGACCGCTCCTTGGTGGTAAGGCTTCCTTTTTGATTCAAATTAAGCCAATTTTAGCTTGCAGTCAACTACTTCCTCAAAACGCTCTCCACCACTGACCCCTACACGACCCTAGCCTACCTCCAGCTCTACGAATCCAAATACGTGGACCTAATCTCGGTCGAAAAGGCATATAACGCCTCAGATGACCCGAAAATCTCCGAAAACGGGTCCTACATTTGCAGCTTCATGAAAGATTCGAAGAGATGAACCTCAATTTAAAAACCCTAACACTACAGCAACTTAAAGACCCCATTTCCCCTCTCCTAATTACCCTCACAACAACAACTCTACGACTTTAAGCAAAGGCAACCTTTACGTGACATCCACCACACGCTCAACACCCAAGAGACCCAATTAGCGCGCCTTTCTTCCCCTCACATGACCACCTAACGCCTAGGACACCAATTAGTGCCTTGGCTCATCGACCACCAGCTTAGGTACCGAACTGCTTAGGTTGTCCATTGATACCGAATTCTGCCTCAGCAGCCTTCAGAACCCCAAAACCAGAACCGAATCCAAGATCGATAAGATGAAATAAAGACAAAAGAGCTAGGTTTACTCTCGAATAAAAGATAACGACGAGTGTCGCCTTGACAACCCTCGACGCATCCCAAAGGTGCTCGTTAGGCGACACGACTCAAAACATCCACCCCTAGACTATCCAAAAGGCCGAGGCTTTTGAAAATAGGGATTAACGCCGTAAAACGAACAATAGAGTTACAAACCCGATAAGTTTATCTCGTTGATTCCGAGAATAAGGGCATGTATGACAGTGTAACCGCTATTCGTCGCCCCTCATAACCCGTTCTATGACTTCGTTGATCGTTTCTGAGATCCTCCGCGCGCGTTCTTCCGTTTCGTCTGCCTTGTACGACCTCCGTGGGACCTTCTTCCGGAGCTGTGCCACGACTTCCGAGAGGGTCAGTTCTTCGCTGGTCTTCGTCAATCTCGCCAATTCTCCGGCGATCAGCGCATTGCAGTTGTTGGCTATGGAAGGCCCAGGAGCTTCCTGCGCTCCTCCCTCGCCCTCCTCTTCGTCCTCCGCGTTTTCGTCCACGAGTTCCAACGCGGAGAGCTCATCTTCCCTCCAGTTGATCGGAGGATTCGTCGCCTCCTCTACGGACAGCTTATCCCACATCTTGGCGAGGTCACGGTGACTCTCGCGGCTCTCCTCCGACTCGATCGCCCGTTCCATCGTGATTGGGACTAGCAGCATAGCGAAGAGGCGCATCTAAAAGCGTTTTCGGTCAAAATAGGTTTACGAGAAGAGGCTACAGTACCCTAAGGCTTTGATAAGCTTCCGAGTTGACAATCTGCTGCGAAAGGCGGATGTTGTGCCTAACAAACTTCGAGGAAAGGGGGAGATCTTCCTCGTCCTCGACCAGGCCGTCCTTCGTGTAAGGTTTGAACAGTTTCCTCGCCTGTTTCTGCAAGATATCCCGGAACTTCGTGTTGAAATTGTAGTAGGCGTTGATGGTCGGGACACAGGGAGGCAGCAGGTTTCCTCCGGCGTCCAAATACTCCCGCATTTGGAGCTTGTTGACCGGTTCTACCTCCTCCGATTCAGGAACGAAAGCTCTGACGTTGTCGATCAGCATCTAAAATCAAATCCAACATTCAACTCTTAACCTTCGCTTTTAGAACCTACAGCTTTCAACTGCTCCTTGGCACTGATCGCCGCGGCCACGTTCACTCGGTTGATTCGGTAGTAGTGCCGCGTGTCGTTCTTCTCGCAGATCGAAATCATCCTGCAGAGCTCGTTCATCGTCATCATTATGCGCTGTTCCTCCGGTATGTCCTTTGGGATCGATATACAATAGTAGTCGCGCCTATTAAGGCGTTTTCGGTTTCGCGCGGCAATTTCTTCGCTTGTCGGTTGGTTGTTAATCTTCAGTTTTTCGTAGATTCTGAAAAGGAGGGGATCAGTACGTAAATCAGAATCATCAAAGGCGGGGTCAGCATGCAAATGAAAATGTTCAATCAAATTATTCGTTTGAGACAACTGACAGAATCGAACCGGCCAGATTTCAGCCTCATTTGGGCCATTTCCAGACAGTAAACCTGCTGTCTCAAATGATGAAGAGTTCACCACGCAAATCAGTTTTCTGGAGGGGATGGATGCCTCGTCTCCGATCGTCAATTTGCAAATTTAGTTTTTCGTGTCGGAACCCACATGAAACGTCGCCTCTTCTGTGGGTTTTCAAGACCGGTCGTCCATTCGCTTGGTGTCTCCAACAATGGAGAGATCAGCATGCAAATAAGTATCCACAGCTTCATTCGAGACAACTGCTTTGTCTCCAACCCCATTCCTGGCCATTTCCAGACAACAGATCGGTCCTCATTCCACCCATTCCAAATTCGGAGACCGGTCGTTTGCACATAAAAAATCCTTACCCTGACTTCGGATCAATGTAATCGTGCACCAACTGATGCAGCAACTCCGCCTGCGCGTTCTCGTCCAAATCTAATTCGCCCTGCTCCGCATACTTCTTATCGATCCCTTCCAATGCGCGCGTTATCTCCTCTTTCTCTTCTTCGGTCATCTGATGGAACGGGTGGAACTTGTGCTGGACTCCAGATTCGCTCCAATCGTTCGGCTTGAACTGTTCTCGTGAGCTTTCAGGGATCTTTCGACCTGCGATAGTCCGGTAGAACTTCTTCACCGGACGGATGTCGCTGAGACCATCTAAATCTCAAATTCTTAAGGCTTCTTTTAGGGTAATTCTTACCTTCTTCGATGACGTTTCCACCCAAGCCGATCCGCGCTTCAAGGGCGCGTTTACGTTTCGCTCCTCCTTGGTCCGATTTCACGAATTCTGTGATGCAGTCGTAGGACTAAAATGGCTGAAAATTGAGGATTTAAGCAGCCGTAATCCTTACATTGCCGATCTCCTCTGGAAGGATGCGTTTGCGCCACTCGAGCGGCCTGAGAACTTGCTTATCCATAGGTCGGTAGTCGATCGGGAGCATCGATTGGTGGTAGGAATGGTCGCTGTCCCTTTCGCACACCTCGGCTATGCATCTCTAAACAGGGATTTTAAGAGATTAGAGATATAAAAATCGCTCACTCTGACTTTGAGCCTAAGCAGCATCTTAAGGCGATTCCGGCACATGCTAGGTGACCGTCCTTTGATGAAGAATCGCGCCTCATTCGCTCTAAGAAAGATTCCAGCGAGGTAGAGGAGCTTCTCATCTTCATCCAAAGTCCAATCGTCGTGCTTCAGATTCTTGTGGAGCGTGTTTATGTAGCGTTCTCGGCACTGGGGTCCTAGTCTTCCCTTCACCTCCGTGGCCACCATATCCCAGTTCTTCTCGCCGTACTTGTCGATGGCGCTTAGGAGGTAGCAATCCTCCTCTTCGGTCCATTTTCCGATTCTACGTTCTTGACTCATGATCGAGTGGTAGCGGCGGTACACTTGGCGATGCGTGCGTCCTTCGAGAAACGCCGCGATCTTCTTAAACGGGATTACTTTGTAGTCCTTCGTTTGGAACGTTTCGACAAGGGATTGGAGGCGTTCGTCCTCTTCTACTGTCCAAGGCCTGAAATAAGGGAGACCACATAAAAACGAACCGGTCACCCAGTGGCTTGCTGGTCAAATGAGTAATGAGCATGCAAATCAGCATAAACGGTTTATTTGAGACAACCACCAGATGGAACCGGTCGGTTTTTAGACTCATTTGGATTAAATCCAGACAGAACGGTCAGAAAAACGAACCGCTCCCCCCCCAATCGCTTATCGTCTCAAATGAAAAATTAGCATGCAAATCAACATCCTTACAGTTGATATAAACATGTTAATCAGCATGTTCAAATAAAACGCTCATTTGAGAACTGTTCTACCCAGCTTGAGAGCTCACCTCGTGTAGTGCTCATTGAAAATAACCTCGGTTTGGTACTTCTGGAAGCACTGGTACGGCGTCCTATGCGTTCCGAGCTTGTTAGCCACGACGTCCCAGCTCAGGAACGCATTTTCCGTAATCGACTTGAGCTTTTCGACCTCTTCTTCGGTCCACGCTGCCTTGGACCACCTCGGCGAGAGCTCGTTCAGCCACTTGTACCGACAATCCAGCTCCGTTCGGTTACCTTGGAACACGCCCGTAGCGATCCTGGCGAAGTTGATGTTCTCATAGTTCGTTTTGAAGACTTCTTCGTCCGGCATATCGCTGAAACACTCCTCTATAACCCCGAAAATGCCGTTCTAAACCTACTTAGTGTAGTCGATCTTCAGGATGACGTCTTTGAGCTGATCGACCCATCCCTTTCTGAGCTCCGGTTCCACGTTGAGGACGTTGTGGCGGATGTTTTCGGTTAGAAATTCCTTGCGTTCGTATAGCGGAGCCAGGCGCTCTTGGAGGAGTTCTTGTCGGACGGCTTTATGTAGCGCTCGGCAGTCGGCTAGTGACCCTGAAATTTAGATCGTAAAAGGTCAAAGCAGCATGCCAATCAGTGTCGGAAACACATCCCGTCATCGAGTCGCTTGCTGTCTCAAATGAGCGATCAGCATGCGAATCAGCATCCTCACAGATGCGATCAGCATGCAAATAAACATGCTCAGCTAAATTTCTCATTCGAGACAACTTCCAGATGAAACCGATTGGTCGGTTTTCAGTCTCATTCTTGACCGTTTCTGGACAAAAGACAGGTCAACCCTTTCTAAACCCAAGGCATCACTTACATCCACTATGAATCGACTTCAAGAGCGTATCGTAGATCCTCTCCTGCGACCGCATCTGCGACTCGATGTTCGGTATAGGGCACATCCCGTAGTTATTCTTGAAATACGGCGGCAGGAAGAGCAGATGAGGCACGGCACTCTGCGAATCCTTGTTCTCCGCGCCACCGTTTTCCGCCCTTCGGAGCTTCGCGGTGATAGCCACCTGCGCCGCGCGGTTTTGTTCCTTTGCGCGTTCCACTCTCGCCATTATATTGTCCACAATTTCGATGTAGGTTTCGTTGAGTGCCAGGAGGTGCGCAATGTCCGTGCTGACCGGATTCAACGGGAGTTCTGCTGCTGTTGACGTCGACGGGATCATCGCCATAAGGCCTTGGAACTCCTGGATCGAGTCGGATGTCCCGGTCAACGTCATCGGATCGTCGTAGACGAAGTGACGCAGTTCTTCTATCTCCTCATCCTCGAATTCGTCGTCTGATTCTTCATATTGGTTGTCGAAGTCACCCTAAAAGGCGGACATCAGCCAGGTGGACTATATGGGTTACGGTATTGGCTAATAATGTCTGTTAACGTCGATTTAGACAAGTCGGCGGTAGGCCTTAGACTAAAAGTCATTTTCAGAGTTTCGGCTTCATGACCAGTCGGTTTTTGTCTCATTTTGAGCAAAAAAAGACCGGGACCTCGCTCAAAATGATTTTGAAGCGTTTTCAGACCGAAATGAGACATGTTTATGCCATTTTTAGACACGAAAGAGCGCTGGTTTTGGTAATTAGGTCAGCAGACTCATTTTGAGACACGACCGGTCAGTTTCTGCTTCAAAAGAGACGAAAACCAACCGTTTACCAGCGTCTCGTCGGTTCAAAATAAAATTTAAAAGTCCGAAATAAGACAACGCTGACCTGTCAGACCGTCTGGCAAATAAGATTCGCTTCAAAAGTCATTTTCAGACATGAATTAATCAACTACCAGTCTTTTATTGCTTCAAATAAGCCAAAAACACAGCATAAATAGCGTAAATTTAGACAACCTTATTCTAATCAGACCCTCAGGATACCGTATCCAATCAACCCCAAAACGAATATAAACATACCCATCCATCGTCTCCTCTGAAGGCTGGATGCTGCTGATGCTCGTCCATGGCAATCTGAAATCAAAGAACACATTAGAGACTGTAAAATCGCCTCAATAACGCGGAAATCAATAATCGCGGTCGAAATCGATTAAATCCACCTGCATCAATCACTTCCGCAGCTCTTCCCCAACATTCCTCGCTAATCTATAATTAGCCTCGTTATAAAACCGAATTGATCTGGCCAATATGTTCCGCACGTTGCCCGCTCCTCAGATGCTCATCAGCGCTCTTTATCTTTTGTTTAGTGTTCTGTTTTTGCAACGATCCATCTTTCTCGTAATAGTCGAGGTGATAGCGGAGAGGAGTTTCGCAGACTCGCAGTTAAGATTGTTTTGTAGGGAACGCGGGAGGACGACGGAGTGGTTGAGTGGCCCTCGGAGGCCCCAACAGCTGCGTGCAACGCCCACTCGCGCCTGTGGCCATTCGCCTCGTCCGCGGTCGGCATTTGGCCTCCTTGCTCGGCCAACCTTAGGTTGCCCCTGCGCCCATCTAGCCGCTTTGTGCCACTCCTGTCCGTCCTATCGTTTCCCAACTCGTTTTCGGCCCTCTCCTCGCCCTTAGCGCTTATCTCACCTCATTGCAACTGTGCGCGAACATCGACGGAACGCGCGCGGCCCCCGCTTAACCGGTTCTTCGGTAGTTTCGCCTCGTATTTGCGCAGCAGCAACGAGTTGAAAGAAGTTGAAATAAAGAGATGCTAGCCCACATCTAGTCCACTCCCTAACACTTTCCTCCGCGATGCCGCTCGCGCTAAACCGCGTTCTAATCGAGTCCATATGGATCCTATTTGCGATATGCAGCGTTTCCTAGCCCCTCTTTCCAGATTCTAACAATGTCTTGGCCCGATTTTATCAAGAGCCACCTCATCGGAACTGGTAACGTTTCCAAGGCCGCCATCATCGGCGGCGATGGAGCCATTTGGGCCAAGTCCGACAACTTCAAGGTAAGAAAACCGACTAAAAATGGCCAAAAACGCGGAATTTAGATCACTGAAGCCGAAGCTGTGGCCGCTGCCAACGGATTCAAGGCCGCCGACGCTCTGCTCGGAACTGGACTCAAATTCGAAGGTGAAAAGTACCTCGTCCTTCGAGTCGACGACGAGCGCATCATCGGAAAGAAGGCTTCCAACGGATTTTTCATCTACAAGTCCACCCAAGCCATCATCATCGCGGTTTATGAAGCCGGAGTCCAGCCTGAAGCGTGCAGCGCGTCAGCCGGATCCCTTTCGGACTATTTCAAATCCACTGGATACTAGAACACCCTGTTCCTAGTCCTCCTACACGTGCCTATCCTGTTTTGCCGATGTTTCCTGATGCCCAATTTGTACGGGCTTTTAATTAATGTAAATGGTGCCTCCAAAAAACGGTTTAAAATAAAATGATATCCTTCAAAGCATCGCTCTTGGTTCTAAAAGGGCATATCGCGCTGATACAGACTAGAAAAATGACCTCAGACAAGTTAAAATGTGAGCAGACTTCATTCATAGGTCAATGGATACGACCGATCGTTTTTACCGACTGTCTCGACATGTTAATTGAGGTCTGCATCTAGGCAAAACTTCATTTCCAGCAAATCGAAACCGGAAACCGGTCCGAACTTCTGACCTGTCTCCGCTTCAGAATGTTGCGAATGACTTTTTCAGACAGATTCGGTTTGGACAGCCCGCTTACGGACTAAAAAAAGACATAAAAGTCCAAAACCGCGACAACTGTCTCAATAAACGCCCTGATCCAAACTTTCATAATCCGATGAATCATTTGCACTGAATCAAACCTCACTAAACAGCCAAAAATCTCACATCTTGTTTCCCACTCCATCCACATGTTCCTATCAAAACCAAAACAAAAGCGAAGTCGCGATTGACGTTATAGACGCGTCAACAAGTTTGAATTACGGTAAACAATCGTCCCAGGGCGGTGAACACGAAAAGCAAAGCAATTTCGAAGGGATCGATCGGCTTGGGAGAGATCAGACAAAGGAAGCAGTGTCTACAGGGTGGGCCAAAAAAAATTTTTTCCGTCAGACACCCCCGCCCTCTGCTCACTGGCCAGACAGAGCGGAGTCATTCCTAGCTCACTCGTCGCGAACGACCGGTCGGTTTCGCTAACAAATATGGTGAAACGGACCGGTCTTTTGCCGCGCAATCGTCCCAAATAACCGGTTTCAGACGGGCACCGGCGTGTGTGTCTGGTGAAAGGATTTTTTTTTGGCCCACCCTGTAGACGTTGAATTCAGACATTCAAAATGAAGTTGAAGTCAGACAAGCGATGTTAGAAGCAAAGGGCTGACGTCTGAAATGAAGCATTTTAAGAAAACGTTAACTACGGATCGGTCGCTTTAGGACAAAATTACGCGTTAGAAGCGCGAAAATCAACGCGAATCCATGCCATGTAAGTGCAAATAAGCTCCTGAACAGCTTGGAGACTTGAAAATCAATAAGAAAGCCGCCAAAATCGCCAGAAATCACACAAAACTGTTCTTGAATATCCGACCGGTCACTGGCATTTCGGGTATCCGAAATGGCGTCAAAATTAGTCAAGCATTGTCTGAAGCAATGCTGGTCAAAAGCAGACGCGCTCGTCTGAGTCTTGTCTGAAATGGGACATTTTTACTAAACGTTGGCTACGGAGCGGTCGGTCGGCTCTAGAACAAAATCACAAGCTAAAAGCACGAAAATCAGCGCGAAACTACGCCATGTAAGTCCAATTAAGCTCCAAAATAGCTTGGACACCTGAAAATCTTTTTAAAAACCGCCAAAAATCGCGCTAAATCGGCTCCATTCGCATTCAGTCACGCCTGACCCGTTACCACCGCAACTCACGTACCTTTATAGCAGCTGGTATCCTCAAATTTCGTTTCCGCGGTCGTCAAAAGCTTCAAAACGTGCCTCAATTCGCGCAAATTTACAAACCGAACATTTGATATTTATTGACATCGCTGTGAAGTCGAACGCATCTCGAGTCTCAACACGTCTGACAGACAGCGGCGATTCGAGGCAATTTTGCATTTGTGCGCGGCTGGTCAGCCTAAACCGGTCGCTCTTAACGCTCTATCGTTTTTACTTAAGATTGTGGTTAATTTCGGGCTTAATCGCTCTCCTACGTGCTTCCTAGGTTCAGTTCTCACGCCATTCCGTCTCGTATTCCCTTAAAATCCTCTAAAAAGCCAAAAATTGCACAAAACTGTTCCTTAAAATCCGACCCGTCAGCGCCGTTTCCATTATCGAAAATGGTGTCGAAAGCAGACAAGCGATGTCACCGCGTAGACAAAGAGCAACGATCTGAAGCGAAATTTGCATTTTTGCGCGGTTGATCGGCCTTAACTTCAGGCTTCATCGCTCTCCCACGTTCTCCTAACACTTCCACAATATTCCAGAACCTTGGTAATGCAGATTTTCGTCAAAACCCTGACGGGTAAAACGATCACCCTCGAGGTGGAAGCCTCGGACTCGATCGAGAATGTTAAGGCGAAGATTCAGGACAAGGAGGGCATCCCGCCCGACCAACAACGACTGATCTTCGCCGGTAAGTTGGTGCGCTGACTCCCGAGAGTCGCCGAGAGGCACTTGAGGACGGACCTGGCTGACGTTGAGAATGATTTTCTATGTCAGGCAAGCAGCTTGAGGACGGCCGCACCCTCTCGGATTACAATATCCAGAAGGAGTCGACGTTGCACTTGGTCCTCCGTCTCAGGGGTGGTGGCAAAAAGCGCAAGAAGAAGGTTTACACCACCCCTAAGAAGATCAAGCACAAGAAGAAGAAGGTCAAGCTTGCCGTGCTTAAATACTACAAGGTAAATTCCGTTTCTAAGTTCTATCTAACCCCAAAAGTGCCTTACGTTGTGACGAATATTTTGGTTAGTGTCCAGGCCTCTGAGAGTTCCGTGACTGATGCTGTTTGTGAGTTATTCTGAACGTAGCCTTACAGAAATCCTAAGACGAGAGAACCTTAAAACAAGAGACTGATTACAAACTGTTCTAGGTCGATGACGATGGCAAGATCAGCCGTCAACGTCAGGAATGCAACTCCGCCAGCTGCGGAGGAGGCGTCTTTATGGCGGACCATGGAAACCGGCACTACTGCGGACGGTGCCATAACACCCTGATTGTCCAGGAGCCGGTCAAAGGAGGCAAAAAGAAGTAAAATGCCTTGAAATGCCTGTTAATATGTTGTGATAAACAGTTGTAACCTTATTAACGTTTTATAACTGTAAGAGCAAACAGAGCACAGCACTAAAATGGGTTTACAACTTTACAAGCACACAAAATTACAGGTTCTCCCAAAAACCACAATGCCTGGTTGTCAATCAAACTAACTGTCATATAAATGTGAGCAAGTCCTCCAATTCTGTCACTGGTCAATTGGCAAAGGCGATTTCCATGTTTCCATTTATAAGGCAGCATTCCATCATTCGCAGATTTTGCAGATCAAAATATCATTTTTGTAAATGTGTTTCGTTTACCGAAACGTACCAACGTGATTACTCAATCTTGTCGTTTGTGACCGCGTTTAACATTATTCTGAAGAGTTCGCGTTTTTTGGAGAGTCAGAGTTATCCCTCACCTTGATTGACAGTCTGTTTTAAGCATCTGTTCAATGTAATAATGGCAGTTGTTCTAATACTATTCTGATTTCAACCTTTGACGGCGCCGTGATTGCGGAATTTGCTTTAAACACATTATTCAGCATGTTTGTCTAATCTGGCATTCAATCGGCCCCTCAAGCTCAAGCTTGTTGAGCCATCCTTTCAAAGCCAATTCAAAGGTTTTGCAACTGGCCTGTTTACTCGATCTACGGTAATATTTACGTGAGAGCAAATCTGTAAAATAGATTTTTTTGCATTATAATTGCCTAACGACCAAACATGTTAATCCACATATTGGGCTGAGCATGCTAATTTAGGAGGTGGAAGCGCTTTGAGGCGTGGTGGGAGAGGAGAATTCCGATGCTGTGGAATGGTGGCGATAACGTAGGTTTACAACGAAAGGTTGAAATGCTATTCAAGAAATGCGTGGGGTCAACAGAGCCATGCAGTTTTGGCTGAAGGCGGCGCGTGGACCAAACATGTTAATCCGCATATTGGGCTGACCATGCTAATTTACATGCCTGATTTGTGCGTCTGAAGCGAGTCTATACACCTCCCGAAAGCCCTTAAAAGCCCCTCCCACCCTCCTCTCCTCATTCCCTCAGTCATTCTTCCTCCGAAGTGGTCGGTTCTTCATTTCTGCTTCGACGAAGAACTCCAATGCTTTGCGGCGGCTTCCCGAAGGACGTCTTTCGGCCGCTCCTTTGCGTCCTCCTCTTCGCCGTCGCCGCCGCCGTGAAGCTCCGCTTCATCCGCTTGCGGCTCGCCGGAGAAGAGGAGATCGAAACGCAGATCGTAGATTCGACGGCCGAGGACTTCAACAGCTCCGAGTGGAGGACGTGTCGCGAGAAGGGATTCCAGATAAGCGAGGCCTTCGAAGCGTCGAACGGGCAGACGTGAAGATCATGGAGAATCTGATCCAGTTCTGCTACAACGCCGAGAACGACACATTTGTGAGTGATTTTCGTGTGGTTACTGGCTTCATTTAGAAGTTTCAGGTGGAAAACGGCGACGTGACGACGGCAGCCATGCGAGAAATCGTCTCGGAAACGGATTTGGACTTCCAGATAGCCGGGAAAATTGAGAACGGCTGCGTAAATTTGAACGGATATTATGAGGTGAGTTGACTGTTTTCGAAGCTCATTTTAGGGGAATTCGAGATTCAACGAGCACGCGACCGGGACGTATTTGCGCGTTTCAACGAGCGCTCGATTTGCGATTTAAGGCTTCAGTTTCGGGCATAATTCCAGCGCATCGCTTTCAGCAACGCGACTTCGATTGGTGCATCTTCCGGATCGACCAAAACGGCGTCTTCTCCGGTAGCCTCTCCGCCTACATGCCGCTCGGAGGCGAGAAACTCGGCCTGGAATGCGACAAAGAAGGCTGCAAGCGACTGTTGAACTTGGAAGCCTACGAAGTCGCCTGCTGCTGCAAATCCAGCGAAACCGACTGCGCCTACTCGAGCTACTTCCACGAACGCGTCGCCGAATTCCACGACAGACATAAGCTCGAGACCAAAGTGGATGATTTAAGCAGAAGAGAGGAATCTGATCTCGACTTTTACCACACAAGTGAATGAATCTATGCAAACAGCTATACCGAATCCTTATTTTCAGCAGCCCAAGGCGAGCGACAAGTCCACTGCGCCTATGGAACCCTCGTGGAGCACCGAAAGGGCGGACTTTGGGCCCACGATCATGGAGAAGAACCCTTCATTGTCGTCGGGAGCGAAAACGTGTCCACAGTGGAAAAAAGGGACCCGCAAACGACATGTGGCTTAAAGATCACTCTGCAGGTGCAAAACGAGGCCGAATTGATATACAAGTAAGGAATTCTCATGGATCTCAGCGTTCTTATCTCATTGGTTTTAGTTTGACCTTTGAGATGGGCGCTTTCGACGAGTGTAATTCGACGAACGGCTTCTATGCGAGATCTCGGAGAAAGCGCATTTTCCCGTGGAAACCGCTAGAACCTTCCTGTCCACTGAACGTCCAGCCCAAGGACAACATTACCATTTTGAACTGCTGCCGGGATCACGACGGATGCAACCACATCTCAAAGCACGCGAATCATGACTCGTTTATAAAGATGGGAGGAAATTCCGTTTTTGGATTCGACTTTCCTTGGTATATGCGCCTTCCAATCAAATTTTAGCAAATATTGTTTTAGGGTCGAAACGTGCGGAGATGAAGTACTTCCATTTGCATATCTCTTCATGGAAAATGCTAAGCTCGTTGGAAGCTGCACTTACTTCTACGATTTGGCCGAGAAGAAGCGAGTGCATCTGTACGGACACGACGTCTTCGGTCCTATAACGTAGGTTACTGGATTTATTAGAGTTACCAGCTTGAATCGCATTTTAGGCCGCACATCCCCTTTGAAGGTTTAAAGTGTGATCGGCGAACTCTCCTCGCAGCACGCCTTTCTTCTTGTCCGGACTACTTCGACGAGTACGACTCTCCTCTGCGCGATGTCATCCAGTGCCAACACTTTCCTCACGAGAAGACCAAAAACGCCTCAAAGTATGCGGTTTCAAACGTCTTCAAAAAGGTGCCAGAAGCCACTTTGGACAAGGCGTTCAAGAGTGCCTACGATAAGCTCACGTACCCTTGCTTAAATGGTTCCATGCGCTTGAGCGACTTCTTGGAGGGCAGCGTCGGCTTGGTTTGTCCACAATTTAAATCAAGAGCCTCTACGGTAATTTCTAGATGCGCGTGAGCGCTCCGAACCTTCGAGCCTGTTACGTGAACCTCGCACTGGACAGCAACGGAGACTTGATCCTAACCGCTGGTCCTGTTGTGGAGGAGATTGAAGGAATATTCGAGTTCTACAGCGAGCATTTCATCTCGCAGTTGCTGACAAACGGAATCGCCATTATGGTCGACCCCGACACCACAAGTTCCACTCTCATCTGCTCCTATTTGTCGGATTACAGGCTCTGTGTTTATCCATCCAGGATGGGTTTGTTATTTGCCTTACGACCATGTTTCAACGTGGAAACTTTTCTAGGAATGTTCGTGGAATTGCTGCTGTCCTTCCACTACAACATTCCGGCAACAAGATTCAATAGAAGACCTTTAATCTGTGGAGAGGAAATCTGCGAAAGCCACGGAGGCTGCTACAGCGTTTACTCGCTAGAGAACGAGAAGAACATCACGGTAAGAAGCCCTTGGAATCCAACGCTTATCTTCAAATTTCAGCAAGGCTGCATTTCAAGCATAATGACAGGGAAGGACGAGTATCTCCACGTCTGCAGGACTACGAAATGGAGCCAGGAAACGTGCCACGACGTCCAGGGAGGGTCGAAGTTCTTCAGGGTCTGCTGCAATGGCGAAAGCGTCCATGATGTCCGCTATCACGAGATGCCGTTCACTTGGCCTGTTATCATGTAAATACAATTTTTTTAGAATTTGTGGATGTGGAAAACTTATTATCGTAGTACCGAAGGTGCTTCATTTCGCTTTCACTCGCTTACCGTAACCTCTTTGACACGTACAATGCTGTAGATCTGTGGATGTGGAAAACGAGGAAATTTGAGATCATTTTATTGGATACAAGAGGTTTAAAAGCGACGAGGAATCATAGAAGCTTTGGCCATCTTCCGGGTCTTCTTCAAGAGGTGGCCACGGGGCTTTCCTCCATTCCAGGTCGGCTTCAACTCCTCTTTCTTCGGTTTGAAGAATCGACGAGCCAGTTTGGGAGGATTTCCAGCCTTCTGGATCGGCAGCGAGGCGATGGACTTGGCGGTCCTAACGTCCGCCTTCGCGTCGACGACCTTCTTGTTGATGCGGGAGATCAGCGCGGCCAAGCGCGTGTCCTGGAGCCCCTGGAGGCGGAGGAACGCCTCGCGCCAGGATTCAGATTCCAAGCGCTCGGCTTTGACGCCGCCGTTGACCGTCTTCTCGCAGTGATTCTTCCAGAAATCTGCCGTTTCCGGCTTCAGTTCTGGGTTCGAGAGCTCGAAGGCCTTCAGCTGATCCGCGGAGGCGTTTTCAAGGACGGTTTTGATCGAGGAGAGATCGCCTTGGAAGGCGAGGGAGAAGTTGAAGGTCGGCTTCTTGGGGATACTGTAGTTCTGAGGACGGCAGGGACGCTTTTCGGGATGAAGATGGCAGTTTCGGCCTTGCGCTTCAGGTTCTTGGGCTGAAGAGAGGCGGTGGAGGTGTTTCCAGGCATTGCTTAGGTGACAGCAGTCGAATATACCAGTATACTGAGAAGAACGCCTTATATGCGCTTCAAAAGCAATGCTTCGAATGATAAAGTGCTGCTTCAGGGCATCCGTTGAGCCACTATAGCCAGCACAACCGTAGGTCCAAAAAGCGATGCTAATGGTCTAAAACTTTCCTGATGTTCGTCAGCTAAATCCGCTTGTGCAACCAAATGCTTCTAAGGATATCAGGAGAATTCTAGTTGTTAAACATCCTTTCGGATTATCTATTCCACCTGTCCATGAACTAAATAGCCTATCATCCATCCTCGTGAATACACAAAGACCTATTCCAAGCATCACTGTATTTATATGTTTAGGTCTACACTTCAGGATTCTAGCCATAATCATGATCCTTAAAATTCAAAAGTTTTCAAGGTGCCAAGGTGCCAAGCCTAATCTTTCAAATCTGAGCCCATTTTCGTTCCCATGTAAGAAGACGTACATTAAATCTTCAAAGAAATGGATTTACAGCATGAATTGGTCCGCTAAGCAAATTCTTGCCATCTTGGATAATCAGCTCGTCGGAGCGAAACTTGGCTCCACGTGTAAGCCAGCCGACGAGCTCCAATCTCCAAGATGTCTTTTTTGCTAAGCAAAGGTCTTCCAGAAACATTCGAATGTGAATAGCTATAGCGTTCTAACAAGCACCAAATTTCCAGTTTCGACGGCGCCATAATTGCGGAATTCGTTTTGAAAGCGTCATTCAAAATGTTAACATATTGGTCCTATAAGCTTTACCTCGTTAAGCCATCCTTTCCAAGCCAATTAAAAAGTTTTGTTAACAACATTGGAAGGCAACATGCGAAGGATTTTAGTGGTTCCTCTGCTGTTCATGGCGTCTTTCAGTTAGTGATAGCGTTGGTTTAAAATGAGAGGTTTGAATGATAGTTATTAAGAATGCTTGTAGTCAGCAAAGCGTTGCTGTTTAGATTTAACATCAAAATAGAGATGCATTACTCTCGCTCAAAATCGTGATTCAAGAAGACCCACAGAGTCTGCTGTTGGCCACCGCACTGTGTTTTGCTTACACTATACCACCGATATCAAGACTTCATCATGTCATAACTATTTACACTTCAATTCTTATCAAAATGATTCATTTCCACCTCATCGTCCACTCGAACCCTATCCTGGTCGCTATGCTTTGCCATCGGATTCTTCTTCAGCGTTTTGATCACCAAAACGAAGTCGGTAATAAAGGCAAAGAACGTAAAATACGCAAAAATCTGCAATTTGCACATTAAAACCCTAGTGAAGAAAGCGTCTTACCACAGAGAAGATCCAAGGATTGTGCTGCCATCGGTAGGCACTGTAGGTCATGATGAAGGCAGTGATTCCGGACATGTAAACGGCGACACAGGTATACACTCCTTCCTAAAACACGAGATTAAGCATTCGGGCGAAAAATGAGAGTTTACGAAGAGGATCCACGAAAATTCCTCAGTGGTTCTAGCAATATTGAAGGTGTAGACCATGGCGAGGATCATGGAAGTGAAGAACATTCCAAGAAGAGTGATTTCAGCGATGTAGGTAGGCGTGAACATCGCGTTTACGCTCACAATCAAGCTGAACGTGATTAGGGAACATACCTAAAACAAGAGGATCCTGTAATTCAACGTTATATGTGAAGGATTACCGTTTCCACAATCCTACAAACCCCGATTCCAGTGGACAGATACCAAAACTCAGGATGAGGCACCTCGCGGCGTTTCTGAAGCGGCGGAAGATCGACGCGTTTCGGCTGATAAAGCAGAGGCGAAGTGGCCCCGATGTGTGCTTCTCTATGGGCGGCTGACCTGCGTTCCATCGTTCCAACAGGACTGGTCGACGACGGTGGTTCCGCGGAAAAAACGGCGCTGTGCCGCCATCCCGGCGGAGGCTCGTAAGACGCGTACGACGATGAGGAGGCCATTTGCGATCGATCGAGCGAGATTGGAGGGGTTCGGGCGGGGGAGATGCTGATAAGGAGAGAATTTGTTTACTTTGTCATTTGGGGAGCATCAGATCACGTGCAGCGAAAGGTATTCCAGCTGCTACTACAGCAAAGGAATGTTTGTGAAACGTTCTAAAAAGCGAAATTATGGGTCTACGGTACGACGCGAAGGTGTGAAACGTTTCACTAATCATCGTAATACCGAAGGTGCTTCATTTAGCTTTCACTCGCTTACCGTAACCTCTTTGACACGTACAATGCTGTAGATCTGTGGATGTGGAAAACAAGGAAATTTGAGATCATTTTATTGGATACAAGAGGTTTAAAAGCGACGAGGAATCATAGAAGCTTTGGCCATCTTCCGGGTCTTCTTCAAGAGGTGGCCACGGGGCTTTCCTCCGTTGCAGGTCGGCTTCAACTCCTCTTTCTTCGGTTTGAAGGATCGACGAGCCAGTTTGGGAGGATTTCCAGCTTTCTGGATCGGCAGCGAGGCGATGGACTTGGCGGTCCTAACGGCCGCCTTCGCGTCGACGACCTTATTGTTGATGCGAGAGATCAGCGCGGCCAAACGCGCGTCCTGATGCTCTTGGAGGCGGAGGAACGCTTCGCGCCAGGATTCCGATTCCAAGCGCTCGGCTTTGACGCCGCCGTTGACCGTCTTCTCGCAGTGATTCTTCCAGAAATCTGCCGTTTCCGGCTTCAGCTCTGGGTTCGAGAGCTCGAAGGCTTTCAGCTGATCCGCGGAGGCGTTTTCAAGGACGGTTTTGATCGAGGAGAGGTCGCCTTGGAAGGCGAGGGAGAAGTTGAAGGTCGGCTTCTTGGGGATACTGTAGTTCTGAGGACGGCAGGGACGCTTTTCGGGGATGAAGATGGCAGTTTCGGCCTTGCCCTTCAGGTTCTTGGGCTGAAGAGAGGCGGTGGAGGTGTTTCCAGGCATTGCTTAGGTGACAGCAGTCGAATATACCAGTATACTGAGAAGAACGCCTTATATGCGCTTCAGAAGCAATGCTTTGGATGATAAAGTGATGCTAATGATTACTTGCTAACGCTTACCCTAACCCTGAAATCTGTCACACCTTTATAGTAACAAATAACAATCATTTGGAGCGTTTAGAAACAAATGAAGACCCGCTCGTGGAATCTATAAATTGGCGAAATCTGTGTCTTCAAGCTGCTTTCGCAACTCTTCTAATCCTTCACTGCTGATCGGTTCTATCGTAGCCTGAAAAGTTATTCTTAAACTACCGCTTAAGCTCATTTTAACACTCACCACTCGGTTAATATGATGATTAGGTGCCGGCTTCAAGACCACCTTGACGACTGAGAACGGCGCCAGTTTCACTGAGCCGAAGCTCTTATCCTCCCAGTCGATGTCCACGGAGGGAAGCTCCGAGGCGCTCTGGGGACGGCAATAAGCGTTTTTGATGTTCTAAAGATTCTTAATCTAAGGTCAGAACTTACTGGATAGAGGCTCACCTTGTAGGCAACGCGTTCCACAATTCCGTATTTGACGCATAGAACTTCGAAGGAAACTTGGGTCACTTGCACGATGATCGCCAGGGTTTCTACTGCTCCCTTCTTCTAAAATTGAGGTTTAAGGGATGATTAACGCTTAGGAGAACCTACCCTAAGGAGTACGTTGAAGAAAAGGCTGTCGCTCTCCTCGCTTGCGGTTTTCGCGTCATTCTTCTTGTCATTGCATCTATTCGCGATTCTCTTCAGCTCATTTGCGTCGTCGGAGGGCTCCTGGAAGTGGTCGGGATCTATGGCAGCCGCGAGGAGGCGATGAACGATCACGTCGGGATAACGGCGAATAGGAGACGTGAAGTGAGTGTATCTGGAACGTGAGCTTAGGAGATGAGGCCAAAAGATAGCTAAAGCCTTACAGAGGGACAGAGAGAGCGTAATGGCGGTACTTCTCCTCGCTCTCGATGCTTCCAGCGCAGAAATATTTAGCCAGCTGCATGGGTTTCATGAGCATGTGGACGAGGACTTGAGCTACAGTATTCTTCGTGTTCCTCTCCGCTTCGTACTTCCTTAATCCGTTCGCGATGCTCTTGCTGCAGCTCGCGTCGACCTGGATTCCCATGCGGCTCAGCATCTTGACAATCGAGTCAAGGACGAGCTGCTTGGGCTGCTCGTGGCGACGCAGGAACGCCTTTTCTGGGAACACCTTGTTGATCACGGTAGCCACTTCTATGTTCGCCAGAAGCATGAATTCCTCGACGAGGAAATTCGCCTCCTTGCGCTCGTAGATCGTGACTTCGGTCGGCTTTCCTTCCTCGTCGAGGTTGAAGCGCATCTTGGGTCCATCGAGGCGAAGCGCGCCGTTGTCGATGCGGTTTTGCTTAAGAAGCTTGGAGATCTCGTAGAGCGCTAGGACGCCTTCCTTGACGTCTTCTGGGAAAAACGGCTCTTGGATCTCTGGCAAAACGTGCTCAGAATTGCCATCGATGATCGCCTGTGCGTCTTCGTAGCTGAGCTTAGCGCAGGATTTGATGATGGAACGGCAGAAGGACGTCTTGGATTCGATGATCTTGTAGTTCTTGTCCAGGCGCCAGATTACGGAGAACGTCAGACGTTCGACGCCTGGCTGCAAGCTGCAGAGCTTTTCGCAGAGGATTGGAGGCAGCATTGGGATCACCTAGAGGCACATGTCAATCTAAGCGTAAACCAAGAGCATAGCTTACCTTCTGCACCATGTACACACTCGTAGTCCTGTATCTCGCCCATGTGTCCATCATAGAACCTTCGCTAACGAAGTGGCTCACGTCGGCGATGTGGACGCCGACCTCCCAGCCGTTTTCCAGCTTCTTAACGTGCAGCGCGTCGTCCAAATCTCTGGCCGTTTTAGGGTCGATCGTAAAGACGCATTGCGTCGTGAAGTCCTTGCGTTTCTTGCGTTCCTCCTATGAATCCATATCATTCTAAGCTCTGCAATCTTATGCTCACCTTAGAGATGTCAACCACGGCCTCATCGACGCATTTGTTGCCCCTGAAGAGTTCCTCGATGATCTCTTTCGGGCATTCGTTCGTGTCGAACTGAAGCTTCATAAGAATTCCTTCGGTTTCTGTGCTAATATCGCCGGCCCGTCCAAGCAGTTTCAGAATGATTCCTTTCGCGAAAGGCGCGTTAGAATACCACTCATCGATGTGACACAAATATAGCATTCCTTCATGCGCGTTCTGGTTAGCGTAGAAGCCAGGAACGGCAGAAGCGTCACAGACGATCCTTGGAACACGGGGGTCCTGGGGCGAACAGAGGACGTAGCGATTCTGGTTGTTCGTGCCTGGGAAGGGCTTCAGGAATCCTGTTGAAAGGCGCGTGTGGCCTTGTTCAGCTATCGCCACGATCTAAACATGAATCTTAGGATTGGAAGGGCTAAGGTACACTTACGGTGGCCGTTTTCTGCAGGCAACGATCAGGCAGCACTCGATGACTCACGGGCAGATCGTCCACGAACTTCTGGGTGAAGGTGTTCTTCAGGATCGGCTTCATATGGCAGTTGGAGTTGTTGAGCTTCTTGTGAACGCTCTGAGCTTCTCTGACCACTTGTGGATGGACGCATTCGAGGTATTTCTCGCCGTCCTTCTTCCGCTTCATCTCTTCCTTGGCCACTCCTCGACGGATGCTCTGCTTCAGCTGCTGTTTCACATCGAAGTTGTCCTCGGTGCTCGACGGTTCCACATGTTTCTGATTCTTCTTTTGGTGCTTCTTGGCCACATCATCGTCCCCGCTTGAGCTGGAATCCTTCGCTGGAGCGCTTTGGCGTCGCTCTCGCTTCTTAGAGCAAGGCTGCTCACTTGTGCCTTCTGGGAATGGCCTAAACACGAGAGGTCAGTAGCAAGGTCTTCAAAATCTGAGCTTGCTCTTCCAGAGAGGTCGACATGACTCCCAGGGGCTTGTAAACGCTTAAATCCACAAGCCTCTCGTAGATATCCCTATCAAAGGACTTGAAGCGTTCTTCGAAGTACCAGAAAAGCTCGTTGGCTTCATTATCCCCGCCTGTTATGCCTCTCAAGGGGACGTTTCCGAGCATATCCTCAGGGGATCTGCGGCGCACAAGCTCGACTTGAGCCAAGCAACGGAGCATCTCCGAACGCCCGTACTGCCTATCCTTGGGTTTGCTGATTACTTGATCCAGTTTCTTGAAGCATTCGGACGTAGGAGCGAAGTTTGACATGAACTGAACAGGAAGTTTATCGACGAAGTCATCAAATACGGATCACCTGCAAGAATTCCTCATCCTTCCCATTCTTCACGCTCCCCGATGACGAAATCCGTCTTCTGCGCGTCTTCTCCTTGCACCATTCTTCGTAGGCGTCCTGCTTGACGATCCAAGTCGACCTATCCTTGATCTTGTACACAACTGTATCGCCGTTGAGGGCGCGGTTGCGGTCGTGCATTCCAAGGATCGCGATGTCATTGAAGGTGTCGCCGAGGGGGTTGGGGATGTAGGATTCTTCGTAGTTGCGAGGGTTGATTCGTATCACACCCTAAAATGGGAATTTTAGGTCAAAAGCGGTCAAGCTCGGAATAAGGCTAAATTTGTTAGAATACATGGTCAAAGTTTGAAGCTTAAAACAGTTGTGAACTTATAAAGGAAACGCCCAAAATTCTATGCATTGAAGGCTTCATGTAGTGGATCGACCTCTCCTCAAAACCACGCCATACGGACCTCAATTTGAGTTTGAATTTGCCTTAAAATTGACCCAAATTTCCGGGCGGAGAGCCTCAAATCGACGTCCAGAATCGTGGAACAAGATGCTCACCCTGAATGGATCATAAATCCCACCTCACAACCAAGAAAGTTAGGTCGTACAGATAAAGATGCTTACCTGGAACAGCTCCCCACTCTGGATCCCTCGCTTGACTACATCGTCGGTCCAATACTCGGCGAAAAGCACCTTCTTGGCAGGCGGCTCGTCGTTGAGCACCTGATTCCTGGCGCGCGGTCTTCTGCTCTGGGTCCTCTCCCCTTCGTCGTGGTGCTCCGGCATCTCGCCGGCTCCGGATCCGGCTCCTCCTCCGCTCGTGTTCAGCTGTTCCCTCGCGCAGGGGAGCAGCTTCCGCTCCTGCTTCTCCTTCTGCTGCTTCTCCACCTTCCTTCGCTCCTTCAAGAATTGCGCCTTGTCGAACATCTGAATCAGCGTCTCCTTGACGATCCGCTGATAAACGTGCAGCGGGACACAATACCAGTCGACGCAGCGATCGTAGAACGGAAATCGATTCTCGTTCCGATCTAGGCTGCTTCGGGCTGCAACAGGTAAACAGCAAATCAATCAGTTGAAGGAGGAAAACAGGGAAAAAGCACGTAATTTATGGAAGCTTCACGTCCAAAACCATCGCCAGAGCGCACAATACACGCTTAAAGAAGAATTTAGGATTGGAAATCGAAGCCTGACAAGCAGAAATTCAATTCGAATTTCGAAGAACAACAACAGATCAGGGTCATGCCGAACAGTTGCCATGTAGAAGACCACCCACGTTGATGCGCCTAGCATCTACTAGTGTCAAATGAGCTGCTCTGACCATCGGCCCATGTAGTATAGTGGTTAGTACTCCACGTTGTGGCCGTGGCGACGCAGGTTCGATTCCTGCCATGGGCATTCTTTTTCGTTTTATGTTTTAACCCCGAAATCGTTTTTTGGCTTACCATGGAAACAATCGAATCCCGGAGGCAACGCGGGCCGCTCGTAGGTCTTCAGGATGTGTTCGGGACGCTGCCGCTGAAGGCCGACGATGTATTGCTGGTATTTGACGGCGACGGTGAACACGGATTGGATGCTGAGGGCGCCGACGTGCTCTGTGACGTTGATTAGGTCATCGCGCTGGAATTTGTGGCCTTTGAAGACGTTCCGAGAGGCGTGATTGGCCAGAGCGAGGAGGTCGCGGAAGGAGATTGGGTGTTTCAGGACCTCGCCGGTGGAGAGCAGCTTGCTGAGCGCGATCTTCGGGACATCCTGCAAGGAAGGTCAAGAATTAGATGGTCCGAAAAGTGCCATGAGGCTAAGGAATAGGAGAGGTTTCAACCCCAAGGAATGTGCAGATAACGAGGCGATGAGGCACCACTTAATAGAATAAGGGGCTTCAAAACTGTCCCAAAGAGAGCCGCGATTTCAAGGGTTGAGGGTGGTGCATTCTATCAAAAAGACCACCCATAAGATTTCGGCATTTTTTGCCTAAAAATTCCAATCAAAAATTCCAATTTTTGTGAGTAAGGTGGCACCAATTAAATCCTACAAATGGCCTCGAAACGAGCGATTCGGGCACCACTCAACGCACTCAAGATCAACCCGGTTTCGAGCAAATTTTGAGGTGATGTCGATTCAAAATCCGCCTATAAACGACCGTCAACAATCAACAAATTCGACATTTGCGTCCTCAAATTTTATCCCAAAACAGGCTTCAAAACAAGGCTCTTCTGGTCAAACAGCCCAACCCAAAACCTACTCACCTCGTCCTCAATCGTGTCCTGGCTGATGCTGCGACTCTCGGATTCGTCGGACCAAAAACTGCGACATTCGTACCTCCACCGCGGCTTTGCCTCGAAGGGGTCCTCGATCGCCACGCTTTGCTTCGGGCTTCCTCGCCATCTCTCGGAAATCTCCGAGCCCTCCGAACCTTCCGCGAACGACGCGTACTCGCAGCTTGTGGTGCTCAGACTTCGGGAGCGCGACGAGTAGAAGCTCAGCGTCGAGTCGCCGTCCGTGTCCGAGTCGTCGCCGGGGACGAAATTCATTTCTGAAATTAGCATTTTAGGAATTTAGCCAAAAATGCACCGAAATTCGCGAAATTTGGAGGTGAAGGGGAGGGAATAGGCGAAGGCGGACGTTCCTAAGGTGACAAACGAGACAGACAGCCACGTGGACAGCGACGCATGTCTAGTTTGGTGATGTGGGGTTGTCTAGACTGACCAAGGGTGTCTGGAAGCGTCATTTTGTGGCCTGAGGTCGACGCGGAACGGTGGTTTTAGGAGGCGCTCTGAAGCCTGACAGAAGTGCTTCGAAATTTTCTGATACCGACTATCCGACTCTCGGACTCGTCGGGTCTTCGCTGACATAACAAAGTGATTGAAAATTGAAAAAATCAAGCAAATTTTGGTCCGCGAAGCACTTTCACCGATCGCCATGCTATATGCCATACGTGTAACTAACCCACTGCGAAGGATTTTGGATTATCCACCATGAGTAGAAACGATTGAAAGTGTTTAATGTAATAAATTTAATTGTGGTAACTCTGTGTTTCACAGTATAACGACCACTTCGATCAGACAGTAATGTGGTTTACAATGGATATTTGTGGCTTTAGAATAAATCACTAGCGTAGTGGACCCATAGCGAATCGCGCTAGAAAAGCATGGTTAAAAGTAGTTTGCTGGCTAATCTACGACAACTTTAAGAATTCAGGCCAAAAGCCCACTGAAGCTTCAAAAGCGTCAGTGGCTTCATAAAGTCAGGAAGCTGCTCAATTTAATTTGTGTTGTTCTGCATTCCACGTTGCCTAATAGACGTATTTTCACTGCAATCATAAGAACCATAAGATATGAAAACAGCTTCTCCTAATTTCTCAAAACTGCGTCATTATAGCTGGCTATGTCAACGACTAACTTCAACGTAGTCCTCATTGTCTTATGCGCCCTCGACGTCATCATTGAACCCTATTTTCTCTTCTTGGTGATACGTAAATCCACGCCTGGGATGAGAATCTACCGATTCTTTCTTGTGGCCATATCCATATCGAGCTTCATGTTTAGCATTTCCTTCTTTTTGGCCTCTCCTATCATTTACGTTTTTGGGTTTCAGCTTCATGTGGAGAGCCTTACGCTTTCTCCGGTTTTCGGCTTTACTATGTGGCACCTCGCCCTGTTTTTCTTTACAGTCCAGCTTCAGTTCTCTCTCCTAATGCTGATGTATGCAAGCTACAAGATCACTCATCCTTTGGGACGACTGAAGCTTAAAAGTTTGTGGGTTTGGATTCCTGCCCTCAGCTTCATTACATTGCCCGGCTGTGGTCTGTTTGCTGTCTTCTATATAACCAAAACCTCTTATAGCAGCTACCGATTCTCCATCCACGACTCCGCTCTTGTCCTAATTGGTTACATATTCATCTACGGATTTTCCTATTTCTCCACCTCAGCCCTATTCATAATTAAGATCCGTCGCTTCCTGGCCAAATGGCCAGGGACAAATATGGCTACAACTAAACTAGTAAATACTGTTGTCAAAAACTTCCTTATTGCTCTCCTGAACGTTGTCGTAGTCGGAGCTACCCCTCTTTTTGTGGCTATTATCCTTAGCTTCTTAGCTCTACCCAACGCCTCTTCAATCATGTTCGAAATTCAGCTCAAGACGATGACAGTGTATGTCACAGTTTCTACCGTATCTTCAATTTTCATCTTTACGCCGTATCGGAAATACACGCTGAAAATGATAAACTGCGTCCTGTGCTTTAAGAGGAACGGAATAATGACAGTGTCAATTGTGAAGCTTTCCAGAACGAAGTCATTGAAGGCTTCAGGCTTGAAGCAAACAGGACACAAATAAAGTGACAATTTTGTAGAATGTGAATCGCTGTGACGTCAATAAAGCCTCTACTACAAATAGTGTGACTAATGACGTTGTTTGACAGGTTTTCGCAGAGGAACAAGAAGAAAAACGTTTGAAGCACATCTTAAAACTGACAGCGATAGGAAGCCTATCACCTCTGATTTATCCCAAAAACAACAGACTAAGGAATTCCAGTTGAATCCTTTGACGTCTTAAACTGTCCTGAAGACTTGTTTTGTACACTTTCAACCATAATTCACAAGCCACTTTGAAATTAGGTTTACAGTCATTTGAACTTTGACAACACTTGCTCTTGATTTATCTCCTTTTTCTAAGCTTCAGTTGTTTCTTCTTTTTTATATGCAGTTCAGGTCTAATGGTTTTGAGCCCAGACATTTAGTTATCTTTGATGGTCACCTAATTGATATGTTATGCTAGTCTGCCAGTGTTGATTGCTATAAAAACAACTCAGTTGGTTCTTGAAGATTTAAGCATCAAGTTCCGAGACAAAAATCGGCTATTTTCCTACATTTCAAGAAGCACCATGGTGGTCTCGCATCTCAACATAACCATAATTGTGTTAAGCGCCATCGATGTGATCCTCGAACCGTATTTCCTATTTTTGGTCATCCGAAAATCCAGCCCTGGAATGAAAATCATTCGAGTCTTCCTCCTAATCATTTCTGTGTCCAATTTCATCTTCAGCATGTCGTTCTTCATCACCTCTCCAGTCATGTACCTCTCCAATTCTTACCTCTTCATAGTCAGCTCAACCCTAGCGTCAGTGTATGGCTGGTTTATGTGGAATTTCTCCGCGTTTTGCCTCTCTTTCCAAATGCAGTTGTCTCTCCTAATGCTTATGTACGCGTCCTATGAGCTCACTAACCCTCTGACAGATCTAAACACCAACTCAATTCGGCTCTGGATCTTCGTAGTCATCTTTCTACTAACCCCTCCGGTGGCTTATATCGGCTGCAATTTTGTCGCTTTTGTAAATTACGAAAGCTACAACTACTCACCCAAGAGCTCGGGCCTGGCTCCCATTGCTTTTGTGTGCTGCTATGGCTCATCCTACAGCGTTCTAGCCTCAGTCCTAATAATGAAAATCCGCCGAATATCCACTAAATCGCCTGGTCAGATTTCGACGACAACTATAAAGCTGGTCAACAACGTTGTCAAGAACTTCTTGCTGTCAAATGGGAGCGTTAACGTGTGTATCTCGTTTCCAGTAATGCTAGCTGTGGTCTTCAGCCTGCTCTCTATGCCTAACGCCTCGACGCTCATGTTTGGGATTACTCTTAATACAATGGCGGCCTATACGACCATTTCTACGATCGCGTCTATTTTCATCTTTGCTCCTTATCGAGCTTATACTTTGACTCTGCTAAGGAGGATATCAAGAATGAAGCCAAAGCAACAGCAAACTGTGTCAGAGCTACAGATATCCAGTGTTAGAGTTGATTCACGTGCAGGCGGTGTAATTGAAACTAAGCATAAATGATGATGTAATTGTGACTAAGGTGGAGGCTGAGGCTCGAACCTTAGCTAAGCTTAAGCTACTTTCTTCTTAAATCATAAATTCGGTTCAGGCCACTGCTCGGCTCAATCTCGAACTTAGCGGAAAACCGAGACTTCTTTCCACGCTTCTTTCCACGCTTTACACTCAGCTTCTGTTCTGAAGCTGAGTGTACGAACTTGTAAAAGCAGGAAGCAATGTCCACAAAGACTAGTAGCTTTGTTTAAAATTTAATTTACATTAAGGCTCAAAAAGAAGAGATACGAGGTCTAAGCCTAAGCCTGTCAGATGTACTAAGCCTATCTGCAAAGTTGGTGCCGCCAGCTGTCGCGCTTTCAGCGCTCCCAAAAAACCACAACGAAAATGTTTATGCGGTGTTTTACAGCAGGTGTCACTCTATTCCACTTACTCCGCTTTAGAAAAGATACGACTGCTTGAAAATTGAAGCCCTCTAATTGGAGCCTTGGAGGGAGAGCTCGGAGCTAAAAACGAAGCTCACAAATACACAAATTAAATGTATTACCAGATGTGCCCATGGGCCACATATCCAACCGGCAGAGAAGAACAACACGGCTCTATAGAGACGCGAGCGTCAATTTGAATTTCATTACCACACAAAAGACAAAAAAATTCTTAAGGGTTATTTCCAAGTTTCTGTTCTGAAGCTGGGCTGTGAACACAGTCTTGTCTTTCCGTTTCCACAGTTGCTGTTCTCTGCAAATTTCGGCCAATTCACGTTGTCAGGTTTCCGCTCTCCCGTGAATCTCTTCAACACATTTAAAACATCTTCTGTTGATTTCTTCGTCACAACTAGTTCATAACGGCCGTACTTGGCGGATTTTGAAAACCACAAAATGAGTTCTTCCAGTTGTTGGCCCGTTAAAATTTTTACGGGAGTGCGCAGCGATTCTACGAAGCATTCGGAAAAAGAGAGGAATTTCAAGTACTTGATTTTGTCTTGCTTGAAGGCGTCCAGAGCAATTTTGAAAAGATGTTCCAATTCGTTAGAATGCTTGTCCTCAACCATAATGCTAAGTCGGTTTCGACGTTCGACTGTTAGCACTTTTTCTATAAATGTGTTCAAAAACCGGTTTTTGTCTAAACTATTAAACACTTCGAGCTTCGTAAGGAACATGAAATCAGGAAGTGTCTTCATCTTGTTCTCAAACAGGCTTGTTCTAGCAGATAGCTCCAAATTTAAACAATGAACACTCAACCTGTAGCACCAGCCGCGAAGAGCTAGCTCTAAGTTTCGAACATCAATCTCTTTTACAGTAGAAAGGTCTAGGTTAATTTCAGCGCCGTGTAGATCTTCGAAAGTTAGATCGCGGTTAAGCTTGTAACCTCGAAACATTACGAGAGCGCTATTGTAACCACGAATCATAACATCAATCCTCTTCCGTTTCCGTTGAGTGAAAACACCGAAAGTTCCATTCAGGCGACGTAAATCGCGAGGCATGTCAACTTCGCTTTGGTTCACAATGTCGCTGACAACCTCGGGGGCAGCATGAAGAAAAGAGACCCTTTGGGATCTATGGAATCAGCACATCGCTTAAGCACATCGACTCCAAGCTGGGCGACGTGGGACTGTTGGGAGGGATGCGTTGGGAGCAGGAAAACCATGGGATCAGATGTGGTTGAACAGCGATTTGGTTAGAAGTTATATGCAGCGAAGGAAATGTGAAGCGATGCTGGTGTGTGTGATGCCACGATGCGTATTCCGTAAGTCTAGTTGATAGTCGCTCCTGAGGTCTGGCCATCGGATTTAGTCGAGATTCGACGGATTTTCAGGATTAAGATTGTGGCTACGGTACCGTAGCTCGAGCTATAACAGCACACAAAACCGATCGGAGCCAGGCCTGAGCTAGTAGAAGAGTAGTTATAGCACTCATAATTGCGATGGACGAAAATTTCAGGTGCATTACGGTATCTAAGCGCTTCAGAATCCTCGAAAAATCTTTGAAAATCGCAATATTGGAAGTTTGTTTGCAGCTTTCAAGTGCGAAGCGACGCTCGAAAGATTTTGTGACCTCTTGAGGTGATGAAAGGCACTCCTAAGCTTTTGAAGCTTGTCGCTCAGGCCCTGAAACCGTTCTAAGCTGGTGGGAGATTGTTCGAAACCCCTGAAGTTATGTAAAAACGTCAGACGAGGTCAATTGTCGTTGTGTCGAATATATGTCGGTTTCCAATAGCTGGCTTATCGAACTGATGACATTTGAAAGCATCCTTGTGGTAAGAGATAGCACCTCACCTCCGCTCCTCATACCGTATTCCCCATCCACATTTCAATACCGCAGAATAGAGATCTCAAATGGCCTAAAGCGCTTCTCGTATCAGACGCAGAAGCGACTATAAGTACGGCTGCCAGTCAAAGTTTGTTCTCTAATGGACCCAAAAGACTACTAAGGAATGGCTCAATTTCGTGAACACATGGTACCCGTTGGCGTGCCAGAAAAATACTTAAAAGAAGACGAATTTAAGAATCTAACCGATCAGAACGGCTATTTCAACGTTTTGACATCGGACTGTACCACTTCTTACGCGTTTATCGTTTCACCTGGCAGTTTTGAGGTCAAAACTGTCGGGAACGACCGCTTCGCGATTCCTGGCGACTGCCAGAATGAAGCGCTCGAGGCGTTCCCAGACTATACTCTTGAGTCTACCAGACGCGGACTCCGTCCCTCAGACAGGCCGCTGTCTGACGATGACTATTTAAGGCGCGCCGGCGGCGCGCGTGGTTGCTCAGTTCTGGCCTAGGCCAGCTCTCAATAAATCTCGTCTCTCACCTCTCGTGTCACTGCATTCGTTCACTTCTCAACAAAAACAAACCCGATTTTCAGTCAATATTGAGAAGGCCTTGTAGGAAGCCTCAGATCAATTTGTTCAGATGTTCGCTTCGCCTGCTTTCACTCGGAGTCTTGTGGAATGCGAGCATAGAGGACGAATGAACACATATATACCACTAGGCAGGAGATACATACACACGTTGACACGACGTTAACAGCAGGAAATTCGGCGAATTTTGATTATTGAGATAGAGGCTATGACGCTGTAGAATGAGCCATAGCAGCACACAAGAGCAATGGGAGCCAGGCCTGAGCTCTTTGGTGAGTAACTGTAGCGCTCATAATTCACACAAGCTGCAAAATTGCAGGCGATATAAGCCACCGGAGGGGTTAGTAGAAAGATGAGTACTATGTCGGCGTACCGTGATAGGAAGCGCGGGAATTTTGTGTTCCTGCAGTGTAAACCTACCGTGTGCGTCACAAAATGACTGGGAAGATTGGGAAGGCACTTTCGTCGTCGGAGTCCACAAAGGACGACCGACGAGAGGGGAACGACGTTCTTGCATTGCAGCATTACTTGCACCGGGCTGGTTCTTTGCTCCGACGGCAGCAGCGCTTGGGATCGCATCAATCATAAACCGGCGCTCCGACCTTTACACAGCGTGCGCCGTGCGACTTGTAAAAAACTGAAATCCCCTCACAAAGTGCAACGCAATTAGTTTTAATGACCTTGTGTGCAACGTTTTAGGCTCGTTCACGGATGTCTGCCTATTGATAATTCGCGTTCGATAGAAACTCCACCCCTCGTTTTTCCTCGCTAAAGCAGTTTTAATGGAGACGACGCGTCGATACCACATCGGACGTCAGTCCTTTTTCAAATTACATATTCGCTTAAATGCTATTCATTTTGCTTCAAATCTGGAATATACTATAGACCTAAGATTCTATATGTCCTGACATCGGTATATAGAATGTTTGCAGAACTCTTGAAAGCGTTATATAGCTCATTTTACTCCTTGCAACTTGACAAGATGAGTTATTCAACGCAACTGAAGGTTTGAAAGGGTATAGTGCCAATTTTGGTCTTTCATTGGCACCAACTTTAAAACTACGAAAACTCAGTAACCCTTATTCTGTTCTACGTCGCACCTTCCCCGAATTTTACAGCTGGTCGGAATCAGCGACGTGAATTCACATTGCGCAGACGCATCGCCCCCGGAAAAAAAAACGATACTTGAAATCGAGCAGAGCTGAATTGCGCCGAGGTCGCGACCGTCGCGCGGACTGTAGGGGCAACTGGCAACTGAATATTGACACGATTCACGGTTATGACGCTTAGATAAGGTAGCGGTTTCATGGGTTTGAAGTTTCATCGTGAACATCGTGAACCATAATTCGGTGTGGCGGAAAATCGCTGAATAGAGCGCGTGTGGAATCGCGTAATCCGCGAATGTTTTCGCACGAGGGTCAAGAGCTGTCGCGAGCAAGAGAGTTGGAAGGGCGCGAGTTGCCGTTAGGCGACGTTGTTGCGACATCTGTATAGCGGTGGGAGGTGGGCAGAGGGGAGATAAATGACACGCGGAGGGGAAAACAACCCGTAAATAGGCTGCGATTAGTGTTTTTGTTGGGTGGGAAGGGGTGATGGAGGTGGCACTTCCGGAGGTGAGCCGAAATAGGAAAAATTGCCTTTTATGGCAAAAACGATGAGAACAGCACGTTAGTGAGCTATCATCTGAAACACAAACTCGGACAGGGCTAAGCGCTGTTTAAACCTAACCTTGGCTTGTGCTTTCAGTTTTAAAAAAAACATCGACCCTATCTCAACGCTGTTGTGTTTGCGAGGGTTGCAATGTTAAGAAAAGTTGTTCCGCTTGTGATTCCGCATCGAATGAGCTAACGATTACCACTCACACCTTTAGTGATGTGCACTTTTAGCCAAGAGTCTGAAAAATTTGTTAAGGAAATTGTACCGATTTTCAGATAGCCATAACTTTTTACTGGTCTGTCCGATTTCAACAGTTTTTTGTGATTTCGGTGGCGGAAAACAAGACCAGAATTGTGCAAACCAAAAAAAAAATTTTTTTTTACAAAATTTTTTTATTTTTGCTTTGGTCCCCCCTTACCTCTGAACAGGGACTGGTCCAGACGTCTGAGAGGCTTGTCTGAAACATGAGTCAGAAACATGGAAGAGAAGCATGGAAGAGACATGGGTCGTCTGGCTCATCCATGTCTGGAATTCAGCTGTCTACACCGGATTTCACGGAGTTTTAGCCCATTTTCTGAGCGTTTTTATCCGTTTTTTATTATTTTTTGCATTAATTTCTGGTTTGCACAATGTTGTTCTTGTTTTTTGCCACCGAACTCACAAAAAACTGTCGAAATCGGACAGACCAGTGAAAAGTTATGGCAATCTGAAAATCGGTACAATTTCCTTAACAAATTTTTCAGACTCTTGGCTAAAAGTGCACATCACTAAAGGTGTGAGTGGTAATCGTTAGCTCATTCGATGCGGAATCACAAGCGGAACAACTTTTCTTAACATTGCAACCCTCGCAAACACAACAGCGTTGAGATAGGGTCGATGTTTTTTTTTTTTGGTCTCGCCATCCTTTTCGCGTCACGTGACGTGGAAATCGAGAAGATGAGAGTTTTCCTTTGTTCCACTTTTCTCTTTGAAAATGAGTCTGCGCCAATTGCTGTCGGCGACTGGGAGTACGCCGCTCAGTCGGCGACGTTCGTGTACCCCACTCCTCGCGAAATTCGGTCCTAACTTAAACTTATTTCAACAAAGCTTCAAGCGCGCAATTCCAACTGCGCGTCGCTTTTCGCTCATCTCCGGCGAAATTGTCATTTCAGGTTAAACTTTATTTGCGCACGAAAAGTCGACTCTGAAATGGGAATCGTATTCAATGTAAGGTAAGCAGCGCATAAATGACGCTGTGTTAGCAATACAGCTTTTGTATTACACAGTTTACGTTTCAGGACGCTTGTTTTTGTTTCTGTCAGAGGCAATATTGATGCCCTGTAGACGAAGCACAATTTCGGTTTAATTCTTAGTGCACTGAAGGTTAAAAACAAATTAAATCAAAGCGTCGTTTTACTTTTGCTTCAACTTCTGTTTCCGCGCACCCTTTTCACTTTCTTTTTCAGGAATTCCGTGATAAACAGCAGGAAGATCAGTAAGGTGCTCCACAACTTACAAAAATCTTCGGAAGACAATGCTAAGTTGTCGATTTAACAAGGCTTGTTTTAATACTGCTGCGCTGTACTCATTAACTGATTTTAGGGTGCCGGTTTTCGAGCGGTGTACTCTCGGCGCAGATGAGTTAAGTGAAAAGCTATCAAGCTTTTACAACAGTCGATGGAGATGATCGATTCCACATCGGACGTCAGTCCTTTTTTCAACTTACATATTCGCTTAAATGCTATTCATTTACTTGTTCTGCCTCTCTACAACATAGAACGTTTGTGGCCCACAATACGTAAGTCTTTCCTACTAACGTTCGCACAAAAAAATGAAAACGTTTCAGGAATCTTCACTGGTACATTGCAAGGAGTTATATGCACGGCTTCCCGTATAATCGAAGCATTTGTAAGAGGCGTGATTTTAGCTAAAACAAGACTCTAATCTTTAGAAAACAAATGTCGAGTTGAATCCGACATGCGACACGTACGACAGCGGTCGATTAGTGTTCCGTTGCAAGAAGCACCCCGAAAGCGACTTTGATGGAGTGAAAGTGTGGATACGAGGCATGGCTCTTGTGCACGTGTCAATCGTCGTGTTACGGTAAGATTCCACTCACGTTCCCTCGTCTTATAAATTTTTTAGCCTAACCAGAAAGACATACCGTGCCAAGCTTTGCCAGACTGCCAGGTCCATGACGAAATGATTGGATCATCTTGGCACCATTCCTTAACCGACAGCGACTTTCTTGAAACGGTGTTTGCGACTCTGCAACTTTGTAAAATTTGTCAAATAAATTTCTTAGACGTTTTCTTAGACGTCTTAAACGTACAGATAACGTTTCCCTGGCGGTTTGACACAATCAAGTGCAGAAAATAAGCATTTTCCTTGGAATCGTTTTTGTCTTCAAGGGATTAGTAGTTATATCTGCTAAGAGCAACAACCCTCACAACGCACGTGCAGATATCGCCACAACCTAAAATGAACCTTGGAACTAAGCAGTTTTGAGAAATTCTCTACCATCGCCGTTTTCTGAAGACGGCGGTCGGGCAGCTGCTCTCGATGGCTCAGGGGCAGATCGTCCACGAACTTCTGCGTGAACGTGTTCTTCAAGACCGGCTTCTTACAGTATCCAAAATGGTCAATCTTCTTGTCGACATTTGGAGCCTCTCTGGAGATTTGAATCTTAACCTGATCCAGATATTCCTCGCGGCACTTCTCTCGCCTCATCTCTTCTTCCGCCATGCTCTGACGGATGATGTGCTCTTACAGTTCGAGCTACGGTACCGTAGCCACAATCTTAATCCTGAAAATTCGTCGAATCTCGACTAAATCCGATGGCCAGATCTCAGGAGCGACTATCAACTAGACTTACGAAATACGCATCGTGGCATCACACACACCAGCATCGCTTCACATTTCCTTCGCTGCATATAACTTCTAACCAAATCGCTGTTTAGTCACATCTGATCCCATGGTTTTCCTGCTCCCAACGCATCCTTCCCAAGAGTCCCACGTCGCCCAACTTGGGGTCGATGTGCCTAAGCGATGTGCTGATTCCATAGATCCCGAAAGACCTCTTCTCTTCATGCTGCCCCCGAGGTTGTCAGCGACATTGTGAACCAAAGCGAAGTTGACATGCCTCTCGATTTACGTCGCCTGAATGGAACTTTCGGTGTTTTCGCTCAACAGAAACGGAAGAGGATTGATGTTATTATTCGTGGTTACACTAGCGCTGTCGTAAAGATTCAAGGTAACAAGCTTAACCGCGATCTAACTTTCGAAGATCTACACGGCGCTGAAATTAACCTAGACCTTTCTACTGTAAAAGAGACTGATGTTCGAAACGTAGAGCTAGCTCTTCGCGGCTGGTGCTACAGGTTGAGTGTTTCTGGTTTAAATTTGGGTTATATTCGGAACAAGCCTGTTTGAGAACAAGATGAAGACACTTTCTGATTTCATTTTCCTTACGGAGCTCGAAGAGTTTAATAGTTTAGACCAAAACCGGTTTTTGAACACATTTATAGAAAAAGTGCTAACAGTCGAACGTCGAAACCGACTTAGCATTATGGTTGAGGACAAGCATTCTAACGAATTGAAACATCTTTTCAAAATTGCTCTGGACGCCTTCAAGCAAGACAAAATCAAGTACTTGAAATTCCTCTCTTTTTCCGTATGCTTAGTAGGATCGCGGCTCACTCCCGTACCAATTTTAACGGAGCAACAACTGGAAGAACTCATTTTGTGGTTTTCAAAATCCGCCAAGTTCGGCCGTTATGAACTAGTTGTGACGAGAAATCAGAAGAAGAGATTTTAAATGTGTTGAAGAGATTCACGGGAGAGCGGAAAGCTGACGACGTGAATTGGCCGAAATTTGCAGCGAACAGCAACTGTGGCAAACGGAAAGACACTGTGTTCACAGCCCAGCTTCAGAACAGAACCTTGGAAATAACCCTTAAGAGTTCTTTTGGTGGTCATTACGTGGTAATGGAATTCAAATTGACGCTCGCGTCTCTGTAGGGCCGTGTTGTTCTTCTCTGCCGGTTTGAACCTATTTATAAACATGGTCATAATTTAAGACGGAGCGCGGATTTTCCCTTTCTTCCGGATTAGTTGAACCGGGAGTTTATTAAGACAAAGAGTAGCACCCGTGTTCGAAACGTAGAGCTAGCTGCTCTAGCGGAGAGGTTTCAACCTTAAGAAATAAACAAAAAACGAGGCGGATTTGAACGGAATTAGATGCTTCAAAGTTGAGCCACACCAAATTGAGCCACATACATTTTTATGATGTATGAGAATTTTGAAAGCCAGCTTTGCAAATAAACTTGAACGGCGCTCCCGAAACTCTCTCTTCATTATTGTCTGTTTTGAACCCGATCTCTTTTGAACCCGACCATTTTCCATGATCCAACATTTTTTGCTGTCAAGTAGGAACCGGAATGACCACTTAAAGCCCTACAGTCGACTTAAACGACGCCAAACAAAGCAACTTCACATTATCCAAAATCCATTTCTGTTTATAATCGAGCTTCAAAAGAGGGTCAGAAAAGCGGATCCAAGGATCCAAGGATCCATCAATAAGCGGTTCGATTTTTTTTTTCGATTTTTTTTTTCGATTTTTTGCACTTTTTCTATAAATGTGTTCAAAAATGGGTCTTTGTCTAAACTATTACACACTTTGAGCTCCGTAAGGGGCATGAAATTAGGAAAAGTCTTCATCCTGTTCTCAAACAGGCTTGTTCCAGCAGATAACTCCAAATTTAAATAATCCAGTACCAGCCGTGAAGGTAACATCGTTAACCGCGATCTAACTTTTAAGGATCTCCACGGCGTCCTGAAACGTAAAGTCTGTAATACAAAAGCTGTATTGCTAACACATTTATGCGCTGCTTACCTTATATTGCGTACAATTCTTATTTCAGAGTCGACTTGATGTCGACGATTACGTCGACGATTGCTGCGGCGGCGGTGTGTGTAAAGCGGCACGCAAAAGGCGTCGTCGCTTTACACAGCAGCGATGCAGACAGCCTATTATCAAATTCAAGCAGGGGCAACCATTTGGGTCTATTTGAACATTGGGAATATTGGGAAAGTCACATTTTTGCAGTAAAGACAATTAAAACAAAAAAAGGCTAAAAAAGCAAGTTTGGAATGACTGCGTTCATCATCATGTCCCGGCAAAATTCGACCATTTTCGAAAAAGCCGTCGGAAAATTTCTGAATGAGTTTTCATTGCAGTTTGGGCTTCTGATTGTTACAACCCTCTCCCCTTGTACCAAAGTCAGAGGTGGGAAAATCGTTTTCATTACCCATATCCTAGCAGCTTCCAAAAGCCAAACAAAGCCACTTCACATTATCCAAAATCCATTTCTGTCCATAATCTAGCTTCAAAAGAGGGTGATACTCTTTGCCTAAATGGAAATCCGTCTTAAAATCTCGAATTACTGATGCAGCAATATTCATCGGACCTCGTTTTTTATGGATCCTGAGCCAAATTCTTATATTAGTTCTGATCTCATTTGTGTAATTTGGTCCCTCAGATGTCCGTGACTAACTACCAACAGCTCCTTTCAGTTTGATATTCAAGCAAAAAGCTGAGTAGCGGATGCCGTAAACAGCGCGGAAGACGTTTTTTGACGTTCAGGGAGAGCTCGGAGCTGAAAACGAAGCTCACAAACGCACAAATTAAATTTATTACCAGATGTGCCTATGGGCCACATATCCAACCGGCAGAGAAGAACAACACGGCTCTATAGAGACGCGAGCGTCAATTTGAATTTCATTACTGAATAATGCCAAATATCACAATTCTTAAGGGTTATTTCCAAGTTTCTGTTCTGAAGCTGGGCTGTGAACACAGTCTTGTCTTTCCGCTTGCCACAGTTGCTGTTCTCTGCAAATTTCGGCCAATTCACGTCGTCAGGTTTCCGCTCTCCCGTGAATTTCTTCAACACATTTAAAATCTCTTCTTTTGATTTCTTCGTCACAACTAGTTCATAACAGCCGTACTTGGCGGATTTTGAAAACCACAAAATGAGTTCTTCCAGTTGTTGCTCCGTTAAAATTGGTACGGGAGTGCGCCGCGATCCTACTAAGCGTTCGAAAAAAGAGAGGAATTTCAAGTTCTTGATTTTGTCTTGCTTGAAGGCGTCCAAAGCAATTTTGAAAAGATCTTCCAATTCGTTAGATTGCTTGTCCTCAACTGTAATGCTAAGTCGGTTTTGACGTTCGGCTGTTAGCACTTTTTCTATAAATGTGTTCAAAAATGGGTCTTCGTCTAAACTATTACACACTTCGAGCTCCGTAAGGGGCATGAAATTAGGAAGCGTCTTTATCCTGTTCTCAAACAGGCTTGTTCTAGCAGATAACTCCAAATTTAAACCAGAAACACTCAACCTGTAGCACCAGCCGCGAAGGGCTAGCTCTACGTTTCGAACATCAGTCTCTTTTACAGTAGAAAGTTCGAGGTTAATTTCAGCGCCGTGTAGATCTTCGAAAGTTAGTTCGCGGTAAAGCATGTTACCTTGAATCATTACGCCAATTTCAATAAAACAATGAATATCAACATTAATCCTCTTCCGTTCCTGTTGAGCGAAAACACCGAAAGTTCCATTCAGGCGACGTAAATCGAGAGGCATGTCAACTTCGCTTTGGTTCACAATGTCGTTGACAACCTCGGGAGGCAGCATGAAGAGAAGAGATCTTTCCGGATCTATGGAATCAGCACATCGCTTAAGCACGGCGACTCCAAGCTGGGCGACGTGGGACAACCTTGGGAACAGGAACACCATTGGATCAGATGTGGTTGAACAGCGATTTGGTTAGAAGTTATTTGCAGCGAAGGAAATGTGAAGCGATGCTGGTGTGTGTGATGTGGCATCACACACACCAGATGCGTGTTCCGTAAATCTTATTGCTTTGCAGACAAGTTCCTTAAAGACATTTGTATGAATACAGGCGCTTATCCTTAGCACCAACTGTTTGACCCTCAAACGATGTATAGGCCGACGATGTATTGCTTGTATTTGACGGCGACGGTGAAGACGGATTGGATGCTGAGGGCGCCGACGTGCTACTGAGTAGAGCACCATGTAGGAATGTTCCACAAACACGTCCGCGACTTTGACCGCTCCGTAGGCTGGCAACTCGTCAGTTTTGAGAAATACCCGCGCTTCGACCCGATCACTTTCGTTTGCAGTTCCTCCAGCGCCGCCGGTCCTTTCCCTTTACATTAATCTCTTCAGTAGAAAGCATTCTATCATTGGATGAATTTCTACCGATGGATTGGATGCTGAGGCCGACGTGCTCTGTGACGCTGATCAGGTCCTCACGCTATAATTTGTGGTCTTTGAAGACGTTCCGCGAGGCGTGATTGGCCAGAGCGAGGAGGTCGTGAAAGGAGATCGGGTGTTTCAGGTCGAGAACAGCTTGTTGGGCGCAAGGCCGTGCAAACTCGAAGGTCTTTTGTCGAAAGTCGAAAGAGATTTTCAAATGTCGAAACGAAAGTCGAAAGATGCACGGCCTTGTTTGGGACTTCCTGCAGGGAAGGTCATGGATTAAAGCGGTCCAAAAAGTTTCACTCTAGGGCAAGCAATAGGAGAGGTTTCAACTTTAAGAAATGAGCAAAAAACGAGGCAGATTTGAACGGAATTAGATGCTTCAAAATTGAGCCATATTTCAAGGGTTGAAGGAGGTAAACCTCATCAAAAAAACCATTTAAAATTGCTAAAAGTTGACCATTTTCTCCTCAAAATTCCAATCAAAACTGCCGATGGCTAGGAAGAAGTGTTGGGAATGATTTGGCACCTATAAACGCACTTTGGCTTCTAAAAAAAGCCTTTAAACAAGGCGATTTAAGCCACCGCTCAACGCATTTAAGATCGGCACGATTTCGAGGGTTTAGGGTGACAAAGGCGATCCAAAATCTACCTAAGCGACCTTTCCAAATTTCGCTATTTGCGTCCTCAAATTTGGTCTCAAAACAGGCTTCAAAACAAGGCTCTTCTGGTCAAACAACCCAACCCAAAATCTACTCACCTCGTCCTCAATCGTGTCCTGGCTGACGCTGCCACTCTCGGATTCGTCGGACCAAAAACTATTTAGCTTTTTAGCCAAAAATGCACAGAAAATCACGAAAATTGCGGGCGAAGGCGGACGTTTCTGGGAGTAAGACGAGAATAGGGAGCGATCGCTCTCTGAAGGACGCTTTGAACCCTCGTAAAAAGATTTCCTCAATTTCAGCCGTTTTCCTGATCCTCTCCGGTCACTCACTCCCAAAGCCTGTAAAACAACCCTTCAAAAGCGGATTAAACCAACAACTGCCTTTCAACCCCACCATGACACCGTCAGCTGACGCTCCAAATTTCATCCGCCCTTGCTGGACTTAACCCATTTCCTCACCGCGCGGTCACTATTTACGAACGATTTCACTCTTAAAGTCAAGTGATTGCCACCCTTCGAGTGGACACTCCTTCTTGCTCTTCGCACGGTTTAACGGACCTTGTCATTACATAATTTCTCGCGCGGTTTTGTTTGTCTTCACTTTCTCTTAAGTTAGAAACTTCTGAAATTATGACTTTGTGATTTTTAAAGTCTCTGGGTTCCTTAAAAACGTGTTTTGAAGTACTTTGAGGGTGTAAACACAGAATTCTCTTAAGGGTCACTCTTGTCGTCACTCGTGTTTTGTCTCTAGCTCAAAAATCATTCGTTTTCAGAATAAATCTTATTCTAAGACTCTAGAAGCATGGAATGCGGCGCAGAACCGGACCTCGTCCCCTCACATCTGGTCCGATGCGGCGAGGAACCCTACTGTCGAGTGGTCCACTGTTTCCGTCACATCGCCTGTTTGATCGGTGAGTTTGCCTCTACCGCGCGGCGGCTTTGTGTTTACATGCACATGGGAACGGTGACAGAGAGCCTACAACAGCCATGGCGTAATCCTGTTTTTATGATCTTGTTCCACTCAGCAGGGGAGGAGGAGGTAATTGTGGTGAACTTGACTGATATGTTTATTGAGGTTAAGAGTGGTTAGGTGCCTGGGTGGAGTGCTTTTATACCTGTTAGCAGTTGTGGTTGAGTGTCTCTTTAGTCTAATAGCGACAAGGTCAATGCTACGAATCCTCGCTCAGCGTTTTTTTGATGGCCTTTTTAGTCTTTTACAAGCTTGAAATCACCTATTTCCAGTGGGCTGGGAACTGTGTTGTTTGCTCAACGTCTTAAACGTGTCACTACTCCAGATTACACATTTCTATCTAGCTTTGGTCTCTTTGATAAAGCGTTGTAATAAGCACTCTCTGTAGCGCTTGTAATGAACCTAATCGGTCATTTTTATGAGGAGGTGTCAGCTGTGATGGAATATGATTTATGCGTTAGTAGCGGAAAGTTTAATGAGCCGTGAAACCACTTTGACTGCGCTTCATTTGAAGGAGTTTATGGGTTATAAGTAAGCGTTAGTCAAAAAAACTTGTTGCCTGCATAGGCGAAGGTAGTCTTTTTGTAAGGTTTGACTGACATGGTGTAGTAGCTACAACTCTTGCCTACGAGTCGGGAGGTCAAGGTTTTGAATCCTCCTTAAATACGCATTTAATGTTTTTTTCATGTTCACTCCCTGTTTTGTAACGGTTCCCACTCATTAATCTTGTTGCACGTTATTTGTTTGCCAAAGCGACAGGAGATTCCTTTCGCCCCTCTGATAACGCTTCAACATTCCAAACGCGTCACCAAAACCCTTTTTTCGCCTGCACTGTTAGCTTCATTGACTCATTGTGTGCGTTGGCTTAAGAGTGCACAAAGTTTTGAGGCTCAAGTTTTGAAGCGTTTTCGCAAACGTCGGCTGTAAATCGAAGCGCAAACAGCGTCTCGAATTGAGTCACTACGGCGGTTGATCGAGCGGTGACAGTAAATAGCAGAGGAGCGGAGAAGAGAGTTATTTATACGATGCTGATTTGGTCCGTGACGGCGACGACGACGTTTGATCGTGTTATTCCGCGATATTTGACATTGACACTGACGTGCGCGGAAAAGGTTCTTGAGGAAGTGGAATGGCGTGGGAAGGGGGTCTAAATAACGTCGTTTGACCTGAAAAGTGGGAAGAAATACTAATAACAAATTGGGAGGAAGGGATTTAAGCCGCGTACTTTGTATCTAAGAAGAACTAACAGATGGGGATTTGATGGGTTTTTTGACCGGTGGTAATAGGTTAAAGCTGCCGTCTTTGAGGTCAGGGAATTAATTATATGCCGTTTCCGCCGTTTCCGCCACTTGCACTTGCGGCCTAAGAAGATCACCGCCGGATTGGTTTTGAACACAAAAATCAGGTTTTTAAGACCTTCGAGATAAGAGATCACCACCGGATGCTTTTTGGGTTAATAATGAAATCGTCGCTCCCAGCCTACACACGCCGCTGCACCTGAAAATTTCGCCCACAGTCTACTATCCTTGCTGCCTGTCGGGCGGCTTCGGTGCAGAAACAACATTGAAAAATGTTTAAGCCTAAGCCTAAGATGCTCTAGGACGCCAGCCCCAGCTTACTATCCCCACTGTTTGAGAGAGGCCGCCTCGATGCCGCCACCGTCAAGGGTTCGAACCACACGGGAGCCAATCATTTTTACTCGTTGTTTCTAATGCCATTTCTGGCTTTTTACAGTTTTAATACCATTTGACAACTCACTTTAAAAAGAGTGTACAGACATTTATGCTCTTCTGTATCCTGCTTTCGACCGGCTAAATTTGAAATTCCTCGTTCCGTCCTTCATCTATTTTCGTTGTCAAAACGCGAATCAATGAAATTCGATTAAAAATTTGCAACGATAACAATGCACTGTGCTTTCGGACTGTAGTACATGCGCTTAGGGTGTCATCTTCCAAACGATGTTTGGGGTTTTGGATGTTTACAAAGCACAAAATGCGTAAAATTTGTGAAACTGTTGACATTTTTGATTTTTACCTGACTCACTCGACCCTAAGAACTTTGCAAAACCTTGCAAAATCACAGCTTTAATGTGATCTGAAGCCTCATCTTAGATTATGACGCTGCGTATCACACTTTTCGGCTTTATTTTCAAAGTTGAGGCTTTAAATTTGCTTTAAAGTGCTTGAAGTTTTGTGTTATTTAGTGCCTTCTGCGCATCTCAAAGCGTGGCGAATAAGACGTTTTTGCCATTTGAACAACAATTCTGGATTTTAACCATTTTCAAGATGTCAGTTTTCAAATTCTTTTGGTGATCCTGCACTCTGCAAAAACGCATCCAATCCCAAAACCCCCGTGATCAAATCAAAAATTCCCCCTTTCCGTCGGCTCTTTTGTACTTCTCCCATCGCTCGTCCATCGCTTTCAGGCCTCTCTTATCGTTGGTCGGGCCACCGCGGCCGCTTTTCCGTCATCGCATCTCTCCTGCGTCACCCCCATCGCACACCTTCCAAATCGATTTTTCGCGTTGCGGTCGTCGCCGGTGGCGCTAAAACAAATATTCCCAATATTCAAATAGACCCAAATGGTTGCCCCTGCTCGAATTTGGTAATAGGCTGCTTGCACCGCCTCTTGCCTGCACCGCTGCTGTGTAAAGCGACGACGCCTTCCGCGTGCCGCTTTACACACTCGATCCTCCGCCGCCGCGGCAATTGAGAATTTAATATTTACGCGCCAAGGACGTTTCTGAAATTCTTTTTGCGTCACGTGACGCGGAAATCGAGAAGATGAGAGAAAAAAGTCCCGCGGATGCGTTTTTATAGCTGCGATGGAGAATTCGCGAGTTCTGAGCGATGTTTTCGTGATTGCTGCGATTAATTAGGGGTGCTAATTGCGTTAAGGCTCCTGGGAAGGGTTTAAAAAGGCTTGAGGGTGGGGTGGCTTATGGCCTTTTGTCTTGATTACCGCTTCTAGGAGTCAGTTATACGATTTTCGCTGTGACTGTTGCGTTCATAGCACATGCTGTAGCTTAAATACGGGATGCTAAGGCTCTAGAACTTTAGACCTAGCGTAGAAAGGCAATGTTAGGTTTTAAAAACTGTAGTTTTAGCTTAAAAACGTTCTTCTCAGTTTCTAACTTTTCACGACAAAACTAACCTTAGGCTCTAGAAGCTTTGGCATAGCTTAAAATTAGGTTCCTTAAGTTTCAAATCATTAAACCTGGCTAAGAAAGAACCTTTCGGTTTCAGATTTTCATGGCTAGTTCAGGATTATCTTAGAAAGACGTTCTTAAAATTTAAATTTTTTCACCTGTCTTGCGAAGAGGGTCTTCCGACCTCTGATCCTTAGGCTGCTGGCTTAAAGCCGGATTCTTAGATTTTAGATTTTTCAGCCTGGCATACTTGAAGCGGAATCCTTAGGCTCTATATTTTGAGACTTTCCTTAACAACGAGATAGGCTCTAGAAAGTTAGGCCCTGTTAGAAAGAGGATGCTTAGCCTAACATTTCTTATATCTCGTTTGAAAATTGATCCTTAGGCTTCATAATCTATCTTTTGTGGGCAAATTTTTAAGACTGGAACCGCCGTCAGTGGCATATTGACACTCCGTTTCTTGTAACTGAAATGTTGTTTTTTTAAGAGTGAGTAAGAAAATAATCACTTGTTGAATCATTTGGGTCAATCCAAAAGTTGGATCCGTTGGGTCCATAGATCAAAAGAGCTTTTTAAACTACAGATTTTGAGTTGCTAGACCCCTTACTAGCTAAAGACAGCATTCTTGGGCTCTTAATCCTTGTGAAAAAGCTTGAAAAGCAGTTCTTGCGGAAAGCAGATCTTAGACTTGGGTCGTGGATAGATGCTACATTTTTTCGTTATTTCACAACATTTCCTTTTTCCTTGCTCATGTTTACGTAGTTCCAGATTCACCATAAACATCAATCTCCTGAGATCTCAAACATGTTTGTTTGCTTTCTCCGCCCGTCGTCCTGTTTTGTGACAAACTGCGATCAGATTAGGGAAAGTTGTTTTGCGAACGACGCAAGGATCATATGTTATTGGGGTTTTATGGCCGCCGCTATTCGGTCTTTTTTGTCGTCATTTGTGGCCTTTTCAAAGTCAGTTAATTCTAAGGAATTGTGTGTTTAGAGGTGCTTGTAAATTGCATGTTTACGATTTCAACAAAACGCAATTTTAAGCCATTGAACCTGCTTTTCACCCAAGGTGCTAGGCTTATAAGTGGTTTCTAGAGACCTACCTGTGCATAAAACAATGACAAAATAAGGCCTAAAATGTGGCAAATAGGATTGAGATTTTCAAGAGGAAAACCACTTCCAACGAGTGAAATTAGGCTATTTAGAGTAAGCGTGGCCGTTTGACCTGTTTCACCTTAGCTACTTCTGGGTCAGATTCCTTAAAAAATTTCACATTTTTAGCTTTTGAAATTTATTAAATTTGGGTTAAAATTTTAAGCTTTTTTAAATGATACACGTTCAAAACCTGTATCACTTGTGAGCCCATCACATGTTCATGGTCTCAATTGCTTTGAACCATTTTGTCATGTCTACTTTTAGGCGGAAATCCTCATTAATTTCACGCGTATAGCTTTGAAGTCGAAATGTTGAAGCTTTAAGACCTATATTATTGTGTCAGCCCATCTCATGTTTACTATTTCTATGGCCCTTTTTGAAAGCCATGCCGATAGCATCAGCTTGTAGGCAGAAGCCCTCATGACTCACCTCCCCTGTTTTATACCTTTTCCCAAACCCCAAAAACCACAAAATCTTCATTTTAGTTACCAGCATCTCCCACGCCGTCCATGTCACGAAGTACATAATCATATTCCAGACAGTCCTCCCCCTCGCAAAACAAAACAGTTCCACGCGTGTCAAAAGGGCCGCCGATGAGTCAACAAAAATGCCCTCCGCCCGCTGTGTGTCGTACAGCCCTCTTTCCTTTTCGTGGGTCTCTATCGTGGCTATGACCCAATCCCCTAGAGAATAGGGGTCCTCCCCCTCCTTTGATTGACTAACACCCTGATTTGATCTGCTGCTTCCTAATTTCTGTCTTCATTTTCAGCCAATTCGACCGCGTTGGTTTTGCCCGGATGTCGCACGCCGGCTGACGACGCTCCCTATTACTGTATCTGTCCGCTAAAACACGATCCTATTCGTTTTCGACAACTTTTTAACGCCATGTCCGGAGGAGTGCCAAGGCCTGCTGGAGGAACTGTGGCCACTGAAGCAACTACTTTGGTGGTGACGACGTTGGCGACGCCTGCGAGTGGAGGGTTGAGTGGAGGCGCCATTGCTGGAATTGTGATTGGATGTGTGGTGAGTTGTTAAGGATTTGAGCCTTCTTAGAAATCTTAAACATTCCAAAATTTGACATAAAAAGCAGCTAAGCCTGAATCCAAAAAATCGAGTCTTCTTAGAGAAAAACGGGGTCAAAATTGACCTAAAAATACTGGTTTTGACAGAATTTAAGCTTTTTTGAGCTTCAAAAGATTATTCAAAATGGACTTTAAAAAAGGTCTGAACTTTCGAAAAATTTAAGCCTTGTTATTTACTCAATTGACCTTTTAGGCATGATTTGAAGACTCCGCGTTTGAAGTGGTAAATTATAGATTTTGTGTTTTTCTCATTTTTGGCTTTTTAGTTGTCGATTTTTTACTAATCGCCCTTAGGCTTTAAGCGTACGCAGGCTTCGCTAGATTTTAGGCCTTTTTACTAGCTTCAACCAACTTAGTTTTGGCCCTTTTTCCTGTTTTTGGATCAAAAATTGAAGCCTCAGTTGACCCCTTTCACTCCCATATGTTAATTCTCAAAGCTTCTTTGACGTCGTTAAGTGGGTCACAAAGACCCCAAGCGCTCTTCGCACTCGTCAGCTGACGGCTAAAAGGCGAAAACGATTCCGTGATTGACATCCGCCGCACACCCGCGTCATGAATTATTCATTCGTGGGGCGACGGTTTTGTCGTGAGCGAAGAGAACTGTTGCTTGCGGGCGGCGATTGCGAAACAGCTGTGGAGAACGAAATTTGGGACAGGTGGATGGGACTGAAGGTTTCACTATCCTCTACACTAGCCTTCACTAGCCTCACAAGAGCCTAAAAGCTTAAGTTAAACAGCCTAAAAATAAAGCTACTATAGCCTAAAACGGACAGGTATTCTCAAATACCCTAAAGTACGCCAAAGCGATTAGTTTTAAGGTCACATGTGCTTACATTGTGAGCTACGTAAAAGAGACCTTAAACTATCCTCTTCTACAGTGAGTCATTTGGCCACAATAACACGAAGCATGTTAGGTCATTTTTTCTTAACCTGACAGGGGAACGGGATTTCAGGCTTTATTGGCCTTGTAAAACAGTTTTTGACTTACATATATCTTTGAAGCCCGAAAGCTTAAAAGCTTATAATGGATAGGCTCTACTACCCCTAAAGTTTTTTCCCTGACTAAACCAGTTCCCGCATGCACTTTAGCCTCCTCTATTTACCCACCACGTCCCACTTCCTCTCCACTTCCATATTTGCTTTAATCAAACACCGAACTCTTTGCTGCCACTTCCTAAAACACGAAAAACATATGGGACAGGATTTCACGCTTTATTAGCCTTGTGAAAACAGATTTGAACTTAACTAGAGCTTCCAAGTCTAAAACGGTTAGCCTGAAAGTTAACCTGCGTCAGCCTAAGACGGATAGGCAGGTCTGGAAAAGCTAGCTTTTAAGGAGGCCAATTTTCACCTAATTTTGATCGTAAGACCTAGGTCATAAACTGCCTAAAACAGACGATAACCAATCCTCTCCTACAGCTCTAGCTCATTGAAAACCTGTTGGCCAGAACAGTTATAAGCATTTTAGGTCAATTTTTCCTGGTCATTTTCCCCCAAACCGGTTCCCGCATGCACTTTAGCCTCCTCTATTTACCCGCCACGTCCCACTTCATCTCCACTTCTATATTTGCCTAATCAAACACCAAATTCTTTGTTGCCACTTCCTAAACACACATTTTTTGATAACCACTTCCGGGCCTAACCACGCTTATTTCAGGGTTTCGTCATAATCCTTGCCGTCGTGGCATTTTTTATCGTGCGTCGAATTCGCGAGAGCCGCAAGAATCACGGAGAATATCGTCCTCAATGGGAGGAGTTCCACCACGCCAAGGATCTACCGTACCTGCAACCGCCTAACATCGAAGGACTCATTTGAGCTTCTCGACTCCATAGCCTTTGTTTCATTTTTGCGGGTGTAAATACTCTCTTTCTGTATTTTTTCACATTTTTTATGCCCTTGATGCTCAATCTGCGTTCACTTAATCGAGATTTCTTGCTTCTACCGTATACCTATAATAAATCATAGTACTTTAGTCAAATTCTTAAACCGGTGCAAGCTAAACAAGCTAAAAGACCTATTTGAAGTTTTGGAGAGGTCGTAAATGAGGCTATTTTCAGGCCGTAGTCCTTCTCCTTGTCATCATGATCTGTCTGCTTAGGAAGATCCTTCAAGACAGCAACAAGAACCACGGCGTGTACCATCCTCAGCAAGAAGAGAACAGAAATGTTCAGAATCAGGCGATTAATTATTTGCCTCCTCCTAATGTTGAAGGTCTTATTTAAAGTGTGATGTAGATGTGAATAAACAAGGTTTTTGGATGGTCTTTTATTGGGTTTAGCGATGAGGAATCATAGAAGCCTTGGCCATCTTCCAGGTTTTCTGCAAGAGGTAGCCGCGAGGCTTTCCTCCGTTCCAGGTCGGCTTCAACTGGCCAAAGGAGGCCAAAAGAGGAGGCCAAAAGATAGCTAAAGCCTTACAGAGGGACAGAGAGAGCGTAATGGCGGTACTTCTCCTCGCTCTCGATGCTTCCAGCGCAGAAATATTTGGCCAGCTGCATGGGTTTCATGAGCATGTGGACGAGGACTTGAGCTACAGTATTCTTCGTGTTCCTCTCCGCTTCGTACTTCCTTAATCCGTTCGCGATGCTCTTGCTGCAGCTCGCGTCGACCTGGATTCCCATGCGGCTCAGCATCTTGACGATCGAGTCAAGGACGAGCTGCTTGGGCTGCTCGTGGCGACGCAGGAACGCCAAATTGGCCTCCTTGCGCTCGTAGATCGTGACTTCGGTCGGCTTTCCTTCCTCGTCAAGGTTGAAGCGCATCTTGGGTCCATCGAGGCGAAGCGCGCCGTTGTCGATGCGGTTTTGCTTAAGAAGCTTGGAGATCTCGTAGAGCGCTAGGACGCCTTTCTTGACGTCTTCTGGGTAAAATGGCCCTTGGATCTCTGGCAAAACGTGCTCAGAATTGCCATCGATGATCGCCTGTGCGTCTTCGTAGCTGAGCTTAGCGCAGGATTTCATGATGGAACGGCAGAAGGACGTCTTGGAATCGATGATCTTGCAGTTCTTGTCGAGGCGCCAGATTACGGTAAACGTCAGACGTTCTACGCCTGGCTGCAGAGCTTTTAGCAGAGGATTGGAGGCAGCATTGGGATCACCTAAAGGCACATGTCAATCTAAGCGTAAACCAAGAGCATAGCTTATCTTCTGCACCATGTACACACTCGTAGTCCTGTATCTCGCCCATGTGTCCATCATAGAGCCTTCGTTAACGAAGTGGCTCACGTCGGCGACGTGGACGCCGACCTCCCAGCCGTTTTCGACCTTCTTAACGTTCAGCGCGTCGTCCAAATCTCTGGCCGTTTTAGGGTCGATCGTAAAGACGATGATGTCCTGGCATTTCTTGGGCTCCTCCTATAAATCCACATTATTTTAAGCTCTACAATCTTAAGCTCACCTTAGAGATGTCAACCACGGCCTCATTGACGCTATCGCTGTGCACATTTAATCTGCAGCAGCATGCAAGGCCTACTCCTCCCACCACCAGTAGCACACCCAGTCCAATCAAAATATGCTCTTGTGGGAAGAGATCTTCCATCTCCATCATCTCTTCCTCTTCTTCCTTCTCATACTCTTCTTCAAAGGATATTTCATGAACTGTCCTTTCAGCACTGTAGGACATCTTGCACGAATTGCAATTGATTCCGCAGTAGACCTCAAATTTGAGGTTGTACTGTGGAGATGGTCGTGGTTTTAGCGGAACGCAGATCCATTTGCCATGATGAAACGAGCAATAAGCCTGGGTTATATAAAACCACGTATCATCGCCCTTGGGCTCAACCTCATTTTCCGCAAAAAACCTCTCTTTACACATTGGACTCGCGTGTGATAAGGTCACAAACCAGAACAACAACAGAACAATGTTGATCAAGTTGGTGAGAGGCGTTAGGAATCCAACAGGAGTCGTAGGAGAATCCTTGCGCTTTGGTGGAGTTCGGAGTGAGAGATTGGCGATGGTAGGAGAAGGCAAAATTGGCTTAGGCTTTCCTTGGTATATGCGCCTTCCAATCAAATTTTAGCAAATATTGTTTTAGGGTCGAAACGTGCGGAGATGAAGTACTTCCATTTGCATATCTCTTCATGGAAAATGCTAAGTTCGTTGGAAGCTGCACTTACTTCTACGATTTGGCCGAGAAGAAGCGAGTGCATCTGTACGGACACGACGTCTTCGGTCCTATAACGCAGGTTACTGGATTTATTAGAGTTACCAGCTTGAATCGCATTTTAGGCCGCACATCCCTTTGAAGGTTTAAAGTGTGATCGGCGAACTCTCCTCGCAGCTTCTTCTTGTCCGGACTACTTCGACGAGTACGACTCTCCTCTGCGCGATGTCATCCAGTGCCAGCTTTTTCCTCACGAGAAGACCAAAAACGCCTCAAAGTATGCGGTTTCAAACGTCTTCAAAAAGGTGCCAGAAGCCACTTTGGACAAGGCGTTCAAGAGTGCCTACGATAAGCTCACGTACCCTTGCTTAAATGGTTCCATGCGCTTGAGCGACTTCTTGGAGGGCAGCGTCGGCTTGGTTTGTCCACAATTTAAATCAAGAGCCTCTACGGTAATTTCTAGATGCGCGTGAGCGCTCCGAACCTTCGAGCCTGTTACGTGAACCTTGCACTGGACAGCAACGGAGACTTGATCCTAACCGCTGGTCCTGTTGTGGAGGAGATTGAAGGAATCTTCCAGTTCTACAGCGAGCATTTCATCTCGCAGTTGCTGACAAACGGAATCGCCATTATGGTCGACCCCGACACCACAAGTTCCACTCTCATCTGCTCCTATTTGTCGGATTACAGGCTCTGTGTTTATCCATCCAGGATTGGTTTGTTATTTTCCTTACGACCATGTTTCAACGTGGAAACTTTTCTAGGCATGTTCGTGGAATTGCTGCTGTCCTTCCACTACAACAAGCATCTCCACGTCAACAGGACCAAGAAATGGAGCCAGGAGACGTGCCACGACGTCCAGGGAGGGTCGAAGTTCTTCAGGGTCTGCTGCGGCGGCGAAAGCGTCCATGATGTTCGCTATCATGAGATGCCGTTCACATGGCCTGTTAAGTAAATTCGTCCTGTTTTCATTCCAGGTTTTTCTAGATCCTTTTGGATCCGTTCCGCTAACTTCGCTGGATTTCCAGGTTTCGCCGGACGTTTCCGAGAAGATAAGTGCCTTTCAGATACGGTTTACCGTCGATTTCCACCTCATTTTCGCTCCCAAACTCGATTCTCTCGTGTATTCCATTCCACGGCTTCGGGCGCCAATTTGGCCACTTTCGACTCTCAAAACCTGAATGACGCCGCCTGCCCCTGCAAAACTTGCAAACGAAAATCGCGCGACCGAACCATTCCACTTTTAACGAATCGCAACTGAGTCCCGCCACGATTGAACTGACGAACGGTAGATCGTTGCAGCGACCATCGATCATTGCGGTGGTGACCTAAATTCGCCAGCTTTGCCGAAGCTCTGACGCTCGATTTTTGGATTTCCGTCGATTTCGCTTAATTTGTATGTTGACATTTGCTGCTTCTGTGTGTTTTAGGTGCGCCGCTCATTGCTGAAAGCGTTGGTGAAGCTGCAACGCGCATTTTGCGGTTTTGGAAGACGAAAACGGAGGATTTCAGGCCGAAATTGCGTCATTTTTGGCATCTGTTGGATGCGCCGTGGCTTGATGTTTCCTTATCAGGAAAGCTGTCTAGATCATCACTTCCAGACACCTCCTTGTGATTCTCCCGTCCGTGTCTCTTTGCTTCGCGATCTTGATCTGCATATGATCATCACTTCCAGTCGGCTTTGCGCGCTTCCTCTGCTCGTGTCTCCTTGCTTAGCGATCTTAATCTGCATATGATTATCTCCCTCTCTCGTTCCAGGTCATTAACTAAACATGGACCCCGTCAAGCTGGCCAAATTGCAAGCGGCCGCCCGCAACGCCGCGAACGGCGCTCCCCGAAGGAAGAAGATCCACCGCAAGCCAGGCCAAGATGAAGATAACAAGATCAAGGCGAACCTTAAGAAGCTCAACGCGGTCGTCGTCCCCGAGATCCAGGACGCCAACATGATTATGGAGAACGGCACGGTGGTGACCTTTAAGAACCCCACCGTCCAAGCCGCCGTCCAGTCCAACACGTTCGCCATCAATGGAACTACCGAGACAAAATGTAAGTCTTTTCGTTGCTCTTATTATGCTTATTTTGCCCCTACTTGCAGCCATTGTCGAGATGGTCGCCCTCAACCCGACCATCCTCAACCAGCTGGGTCCTGAGTCTCTCGTGCACCTGAGAAAGGCCGCCGGCAAGGACGAGGCTCCCATGGCGATGGAGGAAGACATCGATGACATTCCTGGTAAGTCGAGATGCCTTAGGTGGTTGTACTGACTTTGGATATTTAGAACTGGTTGGATCGTTCGACGAAGCGTCGAAGAATGAAGCTTAGACATTCTCCTTCACTGTGTTGTCAACATTAACTGGTTATTTATACATGTGTTGCCCATAATTGTCGTTTTTTATTTGTTGTACTTGTTTGTTGAATGTGCAAAGGGATCGTAGGTTTCAGGTATCGTGGATTCATTGGATTGTGGGCGCTGATTTCTCTTAATAGCGTTCGCTGATGATTAGCGGCAGACGATAGCTTGGATTTGGTCAGGTTTCGGAGCGTTATAGACGGTGTTAGGATTATGGAGAGAGCTTCAGGAGCAAAGAAATCGCTTGATTGACCTGCGCGTGTGCTACCTAGAGGCTCTAGGGATGTTGTTTGTTAGCATTGATTTCGCTTAAGTCCCTTCCAACAATGAAGGATCGTGGGTCGAGTACAAGCGCTCTGACCACGACAAATCAACGAGGAAGACGCCTGGAAGCGGATGCGAGGACGAGGACACGGGGAATAAACACAGCACGCTTATTAGGTAGCGGACGAAACAAGTACGAGCGACTGCCCTCAAGGTCAACGTCCGGATCCAATTGACGAGGCGCCGTCCGAGAGGAGTCGCGACGGTTACTATCTGGCGAGACGGATGACGTGGAAGCAGCGGTATGTGGTGCGGACCGACGCGTCTGAATGGAGCGTCTGGGGAGCGACGATGGGAGCTTCCCACGCATCACTTTCCACTACAGTATCCCCAAGAAGCCGATCTTCCACTTTCCTCGAAAGCGCCTCCGCGGATCAGCTGAAGGCCTTCGAGCTCTCGAACCCAGAACTGAAGCCGGAAACGGCGAATTTCTAAAAGAAGCACTGCCTGAAGACGGTCAACAGCGGCGTCAAAGCCGAGCGCTTGGAATCTGAATCCTGGCGCGAGGCGTTCCTCCGCCTCCAGGGGCACGAGCTTCACGACGCGCGTTTGGTCACGCTGATCTCCCGCATCAACAAGAAGGTCGTCGACGCGAAGGCGGCCGTTAGGACCGCCAAGTCCATCTCTTCTCTGTCGACCCAGAAGGTCAGAAACCCTCCCAAACTGGCTCGTCGATCCTTCAAACCCAAGAAAGAGGAGTTGAAGCCGACCTGGAACGGAGGAAAAAAGGTGACCTCGTGGTCACCTTTTCATGAAGACCTGGAAAATGGCCAAGGCTTCTGTGATTCCTCGTCGTGTTTGCACACATTGTCTTGAAATTTGCACTAAGTTCTTATTGTCCGGTTATACATCAAATTAGAACATGAATAATTTACAATTTCGACCTGGCATCCTTCATCATAGGTCCAAGGTACTTCTCGAAAGTGGGCAGGACCTGAAAAATCATCTTATTAGCTGTTCTCTTAAATAGCCTAAACTCACGTCAGTTTTGTTGAGCTGGGACTGCTGCGCCCACTCCAACAGCGCCTGATATACATTTCCATCGCGTCTTCCAAGCACCGAATGCAGTTCACGGTCGGAGAAGTCGAGCGAATCCACGAGAGCGACGGCATTAGGTCGAAGGCGAGCCAAAAGCGTGTAGATTCCTTGCTTCATCGCCAAGAGCTGGGCGTCGGAGAGGTAGCCTCCCATTGTCAGAGAGCTGGCGTGATGGGTGAGGGCGTCGAGCGCGAAGAGGCGCCCGATATCCACCAAAACAGGGCGAATTTGAGAATCCTGGCATTGAGAAACTCGGCGGAGGTAGGATTTCATGAGATTCGCCTTCACGTGCAAGCGAGAGGCCTTGCAGAGCTCCACGGAAGTCGCGTTCCAGGCGAGTTCAGGAGCCATGCGTTTCTGGTTCTCTGAGAGGATGTTGCAGGCCACGAAGACCTGCTGCCTGGCGATGTGCTCGAAATCTCTAACCAACTCATCTACAGGAGTCTTATCCACACTCGTAAATTTGCTGTTTTTGGCTCCCTTGAGACCGATATAGGCAGCGATATCCGAAAGCTTAGAATCCTGACGCTTAACGCTCTCCGCCACTTTCATAAGAAACCGGGCGACCTGGAGAAGCATCACGATGTTCTCTCCCTCATAGGTGCATCCGCCCACGGCGTAGCCGTACGCTTCAGGGAGGCCAGAAGCGTGGGAGTAGCCGTGGCCACCGCAGGACATGCGGCATTGTTCGATTCCTTGCGCCACTTCCCACGAAACGACAGATTTCAGGCCGCTGGAGAGCGCGTGAAGCTCGGCCAGAAGTTCCGTGTTGCCTGTGGAGAGCTGCTCGGTGACCTGGAAAGCAAAATGTTAGCGAACAGGTCAAACAACCTTAGGGAGAGGCTTAATGGTGTTTTGAAGGTTGAAGCCATCAATTTGAACAGTTCTTATGCTCAATGCTAAGGTGAGTTTTGACTCTTTTTCATTAGTTTCTCATTGTTTTAGGACTCAGCTCAGGCTCAAATCGAAATAGGCTTTGAAGCCTTAGGCTTAAGTGAATTAGGCTAAGCCTAAGCTTGGATCGAACTGGGCTTTGGAGAAGAGCTTCAAAGGGTTACATTAGAGTTGAGCTTAGACTTATATTTATCCAGACTTTAAAGGCTCAGTGTCAAATTTAGGATTTGGGTCAGGTTTAGATCGATCTAGGCTTTCGAGAAAAGGCTCAGGGATTAAATTAGGCTCAGATCGATCTAGGGTTAAGATACAAGGCAAATCAGAGTCAAGAATAGGCTTACATAACTACCAGAGATAGGATAAGAGAAGAGGCTCAAGAGCTCAAAATAGCCTTCAAAATAGGTTAAGGAGAGTGCTTACCTGCATGTAAAGATCTCGGACCTCACTGGCAGCAAATAGGAACACAAGGGCCTTGGCGAGTTGAGGAAGGAGCCGGAATTGCTGCGTTTGGTAGTCGAGGATCTGGACTTCGCCGTTGCTAAACAGATCAGTTACTTAAGGCTTCAAGAAAGGCTTCGCTTACTCCGGCTTGAGTTCTCCCTGCCTCCGAATCGCCGAATAGCGGATCGCAATCGTCGCCGCCGCTGCCAGCTGCATCGATTGATCCCGGATCATCACGGACCTCACGAACACCATGGTACCGTAACCCAGCTTCGAATGCTGCGGCGCCACGTAATCGCCGTTCTCGAGCACCTTCGAATAGCGCATCAGCATATTTCTCCTCGGAATCCTGAGCTTGTCGAACAGCAGATAGCCGTTATCGCCCCCGTTGATCCCGAATTTCGGCCCAATGTCACCTAATCGGATCCCCTTAAGCGGCATGTGGGTCTCCTCGTCACGTAGTTGCACAATGAAAGGATGAGGTCCGTGGCACACTCCTTTCGTCCAGAGCTGAGCAACGACGACTGCGTAATTCGAGGATTTCCCAAGCGATCCAGGCCACCACTTCGCTGCGGTTACGGTAGGCGAGTTGAGCACGAATTCCTCCGTTTTCGGGTCGTAAGTGGCGGTAGTTTCGAGCTTACTGAGGTTCGTTCCGTGGCCCAATTCGGTTTGCGCGTAGGTGCCGAGGATTCCGCGTCCTATGGCAAGAGTGAGCCAGTGGTCGAGTTGCTCGTCGTCGGTTTGGCCTTGCAGGGTTGGGACGAACATCACGTAGTGAAGCGACATCGCGTGCAGGTCTCGGCCCATGATCAGGCTGAAATTGGGCAATTTTAGAATATCGGCTAGAGAAGCCTAGAGAAGACAGTCGTTTGATTGTTTGAAGGTTTATGAACGCTGAAGCCAAACGCTAAATGAAGGTTAGTTTTAGCCCATTTCCATCGTTTTGTCATTGTTTAACCTTCGAATTTAGGGTCCAGCTTAAGTTTACATCGATGTATGCCTTGGAGAAGAGGCTCAGGGGCCAATGGCTCAGGGTTCATAGCCACCGCCGTCCTCAAGGGTCAAATTGAGCTTTAGCTTAGGCTTTTATCGATGTAAGCTTAGGATAAGAGGCTCAGTGGCTAAATTAGGGTCAAGCTTTAGTTTAGATCGACCTAGGCATTGAATATTGAGCGTAATGGTCAAAATTAGTGTTGCTTACGCTTATATCAAACTAGGCTTTGAAGTCTTACAATCTTTGTTAGACTAAGGGGTCGCATTGGTATTTTGACGGCTGAAACAAGCTACTGTGACCTCGTAAAGGCTTTCAGGCTAGCTTAACAACCAACTTCAGCGTTTTTATGCTTTTTAGGCTACTTCAACGTTTTAGGCAATTTAAGAGCTTCTGCCTACCTCTGATAAAACATGCCCTCGCCAAAGAAGTCGGATCCATCGATCGCATCCGTGCGATCCGTCATAGCTACCGCCTTCCTTGCATTATTGTCACAACGCTCCTCTCGACTCATAAACTCCACCGGGATCGGATCCTGGAACTCAGGCACCGATTCCACGAATTCCAGGATTTCGTGTCTTCTCTGGAGCTTCTCTTCGCCTCCGTGGATAAACGCCGACATTTTTCCGATCGGAAAAGTCGCCTTTCGGCGTTCTGCGGTGATGTCCGGGTTGTCGCCGGCTCGGATCAAGTCCTTCACGTTGCTCATTCTGAAAGTGCAAGAATTACCTCTGATCGTCTGCGCTCTCTCACACCAGTGCGAGGGGGTGAGCGGCCGCGATAGTGGTGTTGGGGGAGCGATTCCATGGGCGCGATGTGATGACTTATTTCTATTACATGCCGTTTACCCGGCTGAAAATTGTGATGATTGAAATATCTGATCGCGACTTTTGAAAATTCTAGACATGTCTAGACAGCTTAAAAAGTGTAAAGAGGGAAACGTCTACAATGTGATTCAAAAAAACCTGAACCAGACGGGAATGGAGGCATTTCTGGAAATCGTGGAGCGGAGTCATTTCAAGCCCCCTCATCGCGAATGACCGGTCGTTCCGCGATTTCCAGACATTCCTCCGTTCCTCTGTCTGGTCTGCGTTTTTCTAAATCACCCTGTATGAGATGATACAAACTGTTTCGACGCAGACTCAGACGCGTTTTTGTTTAAGACCAGATCATTTCTAGTAAAAGCTCACGAGAAGCCGTTTTAAGATGTTTCGTCTGATTGAGGTATGTCTCAAAAATTCATTTCTGGCTAACGCTACCAATTAACCGGTCGGGTTTAGGGACAAATCACGTGTTACTAGCTCAATTTAAGCCCAAAACGCCCAAAAATGCACTCCAAAACAATACAAAAGTCACACACGCGGCCAACCATCTGATATTGCGAGACTGAGAACAGCTTTATTGAGTGCTACGCGACCATAATACACTAGAATGGAGAATCAAACGACTGCAAAATGGTCGATTGGTCGACTACACTAGAAAACCACGCGGTCAGAAAACACGCCGATAAGAAGTCTCCGTCGGTTGCGCGATGATCTCCACGCACCGGACGCAATCGATCGAAAAGGAGGCGTGCACATGTAGAAGACGACGGACCGGCTGATGACGTTTACGTGCGCCCGCGCTAAAGAATTTATGCTTTGGAGGATGAAGCGGAACCTGAAAGATGGGTTTACAAACTAATGCTACGGTAGCATAACTTAGGAGTCCATATAAGGCTATGAATTCTTAGTAACCATCAACACAGCTCCTAAGCATCGGTTCGCCATGATCTCCCCCAGCGACAAGATCCAGATGTCCCTCGACGACATCATCAGAGCGGATAAGCGTCAGAAGGCTCCCAAGGACACGAATTCGATTCGTAAGCCATTTGCAAAGCCTCAGGTCGCTCCTAAACCCTTCAAGGCTACAAATGGACCCTTCAAGAAACCCTTCAATGCCGGTACAGCTTCCAAGAAAGTCCAAATCGGCCGCGTGGCGAAGAAGACCTTCAAACCCGCTTTCCAGAAGCCTCAAAATCTAGGAAAGCGTGGATTTCAAAACAAGAAACCTCGTTTCGGGCCTAGCAAAGCCAAAAAGAATATCGCCGATCGTCTTTCGGTCAATTTGGCAGATCGCCTGACTTGTGCTAATCGTAAAAACTGAATTTTCGGCAATAAAAGTTTCTAAAAATTCTAAGATCACAACCGCTTTGTAGCCTACCCCCTTTGCAAAATGGCCAAGAAGTCCACTTATCAGCCAGACATGACCGTATCTGAAACTGGGTCTGGACAGACCTAGCTTGGAGTTCAAAGCCTCATTTGACGTGTTCTGCTTGCAGTGAGCGGTCGGACCTCTCAGATCCACGTTTAACAACAATCAACAGCTTAAACAACCAGCAATCCTCACCCTAAACCGTCGTCTTCTTGAGATTCTTTTTCCCGATGACCTTCTTCAGAATCTTCATTTTCTTTTCCTTCTTTTTTGTCTTCTTCATCTTTGTCTTCTTTGGCTTCTTCTCTTCGTCCATTTCGATCTCTTCGCCTTCACTTCGCTCTTCCTCGTCTTCTTTTTCCTCTTCCCGCTTCACTCCGATATTCAGCGACTTCTGCAGCGTTTGACGATCGTATCTCGAGGCCTCTATCAGCCTATTCTTGTAGTTTTCGGCCAAATCCGCTTCTGAGATCTCCAGCGTGTAGATGATCGTTCCCAGGAGATCCACATCCGGTTTATTTATCGTCAGGCCATTGATAATTTCGCCTCCTCGGATCGACTGGAACCGTAATTCGCTCGCGTTCTTCGGCAACCTAGACATGTAATTAGCTTTATTAAAGGTTATTTTGGAGACTTACTTGACACTTCCTTGTCTGAGATTCTCCACGAGTTCGTTATAGATCAGCGACAGTTCGATTATCTGCCCGAGGCAATCCTTTGCGATATCCGACGCTACAGAGACCAACAGAAGGTTTATCGTCATCTAAACGAGTCTAAAATTAGACCTAGAACAAGTGAAGTCCAGACAAACCCAATTTCCGATGTCTATGTAACCCATGCAGACGTAGGCCATCTTAGCAGCCGTGACTCGTATCCTATCAAGGCGGAAAAGGCGATTCAGGATCAAAGAGCCGATGTGGGTTAGGTACTCAGGCGTCGCTGGGTAGTAGAGGTTTCCTATGCAGACAGCCTTAACGATACAGGTCAAAAATGGGCTATAAAATTGTAGACACACATCCGCCAGACGTCGAATCGTCTGTCTGAGGCCTTCAGCGTCGAGTTTCCGTAGCTGCGAGTGAAGTTTCTTCACATTCGCCCAGAATTTCATGTGGCGGAACGGGTTCGAGAACTTGTACTTCAAGGCGGAGAGGATTTGGCCGTTGACAGAGGTTTGCGCGTCGTTGATTCCGCATTTTTGGAGCGAAAAAACGGCGGCGCTGAGGCGGAAACGGAGCTTCTCGATGGATTTCACCTCGTCTGCGTCTGTGATGGCCTTCGAGGACTTTATCATCCGCGCTGGCTTTTGTAGGACGTTGTCGTCGACGAACTGGAGCAGTTCCAGGTCCATTTCTGGAAGGAAACAGGTTAATGTTACGGTACGAAACGCGAAGGAACGGAAAATGCTGACAGCTGAAATTTGAATATGGAGTCTAGACACGAATCAAGACCGCTCCTCGGTCACTGGGAAGCCCGAAATGAAGGTAGCAGACAGCACACGAGCTTACATGGTGGCTAAAAAAAAGCCCTGGCCAGACAGGGGGACAGGGGCATGCCTGAAAATCGCGGAGCGGTGTCATTTCCAGCACAGTCGCGAGGAACGACCGGTCGGTTTTGCTAACAAATAACGCGAAGCCGACCGGTCGTTCCCGGTGAGTGAGCTGGAAATGGCTTCATTTTTTCTGGTCAGCGCTCGCCTGGCCTGTCTGACCAGAGGGGAGAAGTGATTTTTTCTTGTGCCACCCTGTATGTCTGTAGACACGAGATCAAACCGCTCATCGGCCCCTTCGACGGTAACATGAGCTCTCGATCGGTCAATTCAAAACCACATACTTAAACGTTGAACATGCAAATCAACACAACCACAAAAAAACAAAAAATTATTTCTGTAACCAGTCCAAATCCACTCAGTTACGGACTAACTGAGTGTAAGCAAATATACATCCGATAGCGCATAAATCGGTCCTCAGAAACTCAAAAACACAATGAATCACATTTAATAAAATTTACAGCCGTCCTCCAAACACTAACACTTGTACTTATCGAGGAATTGCCGGATCATCCTGCTTAGGATCGGGCAGGAGCGTCTTGCGAGGTCATAGGGTGTGTCGCCAGCTCCGTTCTTCGCAGAAGCATTGGTTCCTGGAGCGGCGAGGAGATACTGGACGGTTTGATACACCCGCGCTCGGTCGAGTTCTGACGAGTTGATGGCTAAGTGGATCGGCATGATCCTCCCTTGGGTGAAGGCGTTGACGTCGACTTGACCGGTGGAGAGGAGCACGCCGAGGGTTTCGGGGCACGCCCAGTTGGCGGCGGAGTGAAGCGGCGTCCAGCCGGAGTCCGAACGAGCCATTGGGTCGGCACCGGCTTCTAGGAGGACCTTTAGAACGTCCGCGTGGTTGCCGTAGGCGCTTCTGTGGGTAGCGGTGTACAGGTCTTGGTCCCTCGTGTCCAGGAGCTCTTGCAGGCGTCCTTCGGCTTTCGCCTCTGCGAGCATCTGCTTCACTTTCGCCAGATCGCCTTCCTCTGCCGCTGTCAAGAGCTCTTCTGCAGGGTCGTCGAGCTTTTCGACGCCGTCGTCGTCCGCTTCGAAGCCGGAAACGAACATATTCGGATGCGCCGCCTTCTTCGAATTGATCTGGTCGATGACCCCTCGATTGAGGCCTAATCCCATCATGTCCCCGGACTCTGCTTCGTCGTCTTCTGCCATCTGGGCCGCTAGCAGCTCGTTCTGCTCGACGGAATTCATCTTTACCTGGAAGCACAGCCTCATAATCACACAACATAGTACTAACTATCGACCCTCGAAGATATCTGAGCGCCGAACTTTGCACGGGGAGAAAAACGAATTGGGTCTTAAAATTCATTCAAATATGTACATATTAACATCACATGTACAGAAAGTCTTCTATTGGCCGACTCGTGCCACCTGCCATTCCTAAAACAGGCCTTATAAGAATGATTCAGAGGAGAAAATGGCTTACCTGCTGGCAGAGTGGACATCGATTGTTCTGCTTCACCCACATCGCGAGGCAGCAGTTGTGGTAGGAGTGGTTGCACTCGCCCCACACGATCACGCACTCCTCGGCCTTGCACTCGGATTGGCATCGAAGGCACGAATCCATGAGGTTGACGCGACAGATGGCGCACGTATCGCATTCGACGTCCCAGGACCACATGGCGACGCCGTTCCACTTCTTGAGGGTGAAGGGACGCGATGTGGGGCTCTTCGCAATGGTCTTCTTTTCCATTATCTGGAAGGAGAAATCAGCATTGATAGGCGGACATCTAACGCTTATGACGACAAGGGTTCGCGGCACGAGAAACGCGGGCTCAGGCCACCATCTTAACCAGCTTTCGAGGCCTTTTAAGCATTGATTCTAAGCGCTGCTTGAGTCCGAAAGATTTTAGAACTTCTAATGATCCTACTTAAGCGCTATTTGACTCCCAAAGCTTCAGTCACATAAGCTAACGAAAATTCTTATTCTAATGTATAAAAGGAGCTGAAGATAGCAAGTTAAAAAAAGCTTAAAACGGCATAGATTCGTGGCAATAGAAACGCGGAATCAGGCCACCAAAATAGCCAGCTTTTCAGGCATTCTAAACATCGATTCTAAGCACCGCTTCGCCCGAAAAGCTTCAGCTACAAATCTCAACAAAGTTGCTCATTCTAACCCACAAACATCGCGATCCAACGAGCGCAGCACAACCCATTACCGCCTCCTATCCTTCAAAAATCGAAAGATACCCATTCTTTAATTTAGAAAGCCTCATCAGCTCCGAAATCTAATCTGCGCACGCATCTAATGTGCGTCTATCCTCCGTTCCTTCGATCGAGCACAGCACAAACCGAACCCACGCGTTGTTTGGGTTTTATCGCAGTTCAAACGAGATAAACGAAGGGACATTTTTGATGCCTCGCTCTTTTCTGGGTGGCTCTATTTGGAGCTTTGCGAGCAGGGTTTCATATCGCCCCCACAGCTCCTTCCAAAATGTTATTTTTTCTGACTAGATTTTTGTGTTTTAAGGGCCAAAATCCAAGCGAAATTGAGCCAGAAACGCCGTTCTGCTTAAGCAGCCTTCTTTGACCGATCTTTCCTAACGCAAATTTTGACTTTCGAAAATCGAACGTTTCGTGACATACGCTTCTTCGGCTTCATGCTTCATCCGGATTCAAATTTCGCGTTTTGAGCGCTTCTTCGCCTCAGCTTCTCTCGCAAAAAGCCCAAAATCCAACAATCGAAATGATTTCGCAAGAGTCGCTCGATTCTTCGCACATTCGGTTTCGTAGTTCTGATGCAAGCGAGTTGGGAACATTTTGCAGACAATTCGAATTTTCGCTTTTTCAGGGTTTCTTTTCCTTTTGCTCGCGCGCTTCCCGAATTTTCGATTTCCGCGGATCTGCAAACGAATTTCGGATTTCCGAGATGGTGTCTCAATTTCATTGCTCACGTGTTGCTGGAAGGCGTTTTCAGACAGATGCGGTCTGAGGTGAAGTCGTCGCCGTCTCAATTTGTGCTTGTAACCGTTTGTCTGAAGTGGGTATCTGTTTTTAGGAGCAGTGGTCGAGCTATACAGGGTGGACCAAAAAACCCTTTTTCCAGACACCGCGCCGGTGCCTGTCTGAAGCCCGATCCACTATCTGAAATCGGTCATTTGGGGCGATCCCGCGGCGAACGACCGGTCAGTTTCACGGCATTTGTCAGCGAAACCGACCGGTCGTTCGCTGCGCGATCGCTGCAAATGGCCGATTTGTTGATCCGGCGCGCGTGTCGCGGTGTCTGGAAAAAGGGTTTTTTGGCCCACCATGCGCAACCTTGCCTAGCTTCGATTCGCTGTTACCTTAGACACCCAAGACATCATCTGTCTCTGTTCGGCCACTTCGGTCTTGAAATGTTTCACACATCGCACACCCTTCCGCATCGATTTCCGCGTGATTCTAACCTTATTTTCACGCATTTCGCTCCGAATTTACCTTATATTTGGCTCATTTCAGAAAATGGAAGCACCAGGAGACATCGCTTCGTCCTCGAAGGTTGTGAAGATCTCGGACGTGCAGTCGACGGTCAAGAAGCAGCGCGTGGCTGCCCACTCGCACGTGAAGGGGCTCGGATTGGATCCAGCGACGCGGACCGCAAACGCCGAAGGAAATGGCTTCATCGGACAAACCCAAGCCAGAGAAGCCGCCGGAGTCATCGTGGACCTGATCAAGGCGAAGAAGATGGCTGGACGCGCAGTGCTCCTTGCAGGACCACCTGGAACTGGAAAGGTACGTTTTAGACTTGTTTTTGAGGCCGTAGATAAGACCAAGGAAGCTAAAAACTGACATGAGAGCTTGACACTGATTGGGACTCTTGCAGACAGCCATTGCCCTCGCCATGGCACAGGAGCTCGGCGACAAAATGCCCTTCTGTCCGATGGTCGGCTCGGAAGTATTCTCCAGCGAGGTGAAGAAGACTGAAGTCCTTATGGAGAACTTCCGCAGAGCGATCGGCCTGCGCGTCAAGGAGCGCAAGGACGTTTACGAGGGCGAAGTTGTGGAGATCACGCCCCACGAAACGCAAAACGCCGCAGGAGGCTACGGAAGAACGATCGAGAGCGTCTCCGTCGGACTGAAAGCCAGCAAAGGAGTGAAGCATCTGAAGCTGGACCCTTCGATCTACGACATGATCCTTAAGCAGAAGGTCGAGGTCGGCGACGTCATCTACATCGAGTCGAATTCCGGATCCCTGAAGGTAAGCGTTTTCTCTCTATGCTTGTCCTAAGCTTTATATCCTACAGAGGCTCGGTCGCTGTGACGTGTATGCCACAGAGTTCGACCTGGAAGCTGAGGAGTACGTCCCCTTGCCGAAGGGCGACGTCAGGAAGACGAAGGAAATCGTGCAGGACGTCACCCTGCACGATCTGGACGTGGCCAACGCCCGTCCTCAGGGCCAAGGAAGCGATATGATCTCGCTCCTGTCGAAGATGGTGAAGCCGAAGAAGACCGAGATAACGGAGCGACTTCGTCAGGAGGTCAACAAGGTTGTCAACGACTATATCGATCAGGTAAGAATCTCTGTCTATTCATGAGATTAGGAAGCCTGGGATCTGGACTATGACGATAAAAAGAGCGATCGAAACCGATTCAGCGTAGGTCGATCGTTGGCCACGCTCGGTTGTATGACTAGATCCTAATCTTCTCTCTGAGTCCTAGCTACAAGATCTTATTTCGATGCTGTTTATGAGTTGATTCCAAGTTTCTTATGCTTTAGGGAATTGCGGACCTGATGCCAGGTGTGCTCTTCATCGACGAGGTGCATATGATGGACATCGAGTGCTACACGTACCTGCACCGGGCGCTGGAGCAGCCGTTCAGCCCGATCGTCATCTTGGCGACGAACCGCGGCTGCTGCAAGATCCGCGGCACGGATATCACCGCGCCCCACGGCATCCCGGCAGATCTCCTTGACCGAGTACTTATAGTGAGCACGACGTCCTACAGCGAAGAAGAAATCAAGAAGATCGCGAAGATCCGCGCCGACGCCGAGGGCGTCAACATCCAGCCGGCGGCGTTGGACCACCTGGCGTCGGTGGGCACGAAGAGCTCGCTGCGCTACGTCGTCCAGCTGCTGACGCCTGCGAAGCTCGTAGCCCAGATGTGCGGCAGGGACCACGTGACCCAGACGGACATTGACGACTGCGCGAACCTCTTCATCGACGCCAAACGGTCCACACAAGCGCTTATCCCTCCCTCCAAGATGGAGGTGGATGGTTGAGCGTCCATTACCTCCTTCTTGTTGACTTTGTTATTGTTGTTACCTTCTCACTACGTGTTCTCGCCTGTTCTGATCATCACACTGATAAATCCGGTTTTCTGATGTGCTCTTGGCTTTGATTCGACTCGTTTCAAGCGTTTTTGAGTATCTTAAACTTGGTTTATCGAGTTTATGTGCATTTTGGATATGTTTCAGAATAACGATGGCCAGCGACGGAGTTGTGGTGATTTCGGGCGACGAGTGGGACCGAATCCCTGACGACGAGCTCGAGGAGACCATGTGGGAGCGCATCGAAGGCCTCGGCGAGATGTTCCCCGAATCACTGCGCAGCCTCGTCACCGGAACCGTTAGTCTTGGATGCTGGACCGCTACCAACGGGGTAAACCTTGATATTTATGTAGGCAGGCTCTAAGAGATCCTATTTCCAGCTCTGGTTGGCCAAATCGTCCATCTGGGTTGTCTCCACGTCCGCCATGATCATGATGCTGCCGTACGTGATCGAAAAGGAACGCGCCGACATGGAGAAGCAGCAAGTGCAACAGCAGCGTCAGATGCTCCTCGGACCCAGCGCCGCCGTCGCCAACGCCAACAAGCAGGCCTCCTAAGGACAAAGCAGAGAAGCCGTCGAGAAGTCTTTGTACTCTGTTACTAAACTAGTTTTTTTGCGTAGATTGTTTGTTAATTGTTGGTTTCCGGAATATCGAAGATGAAGTTGCGAATAGAACTGGTCGATCTGCCGATGTACTTTTGGATTGGGCACTTTGAAATGAGGCTAATGAGTGCGGGTTTCAGGGATGATTCGACGAGGTCTGCAGGTGCTCGGAAGGAGGCACTTCTGTGCGGCCGTCGCTGAGGTAAGCAAGAATTCTTGGGCTGAGGAAGCGTTATTAGTTAGCTGTTGAGTCAGAGATCGGCGATGTCTGAGAGAAGAGCCGTTGGCCTTGTGAAACGTTTCAGGGGGCTCTCGACAAGCTGGCTGTCTCGATCTAAATTCAAAGTCATGTAGCACGAGGAAACCATTGTAAGTGTACGTGTCTAGGACTTGCTAGACACAAATATGTGGCTACCAGATAGGGAATCGTCTGGTTCGCGTGTAGACAAAGCGAAAGCCCGATTTCAGACAGAACTGAGTCTAGTCGATGCTTATTGGGTGAAGTCTGAGATGGATATGGTGAGTCTATTGTGAAACGTTTCACGAAGGCAATCGATGAACTGGCTGTCTGTCTAGACATGTTTGAGTCCAGATCTGCTCGATTAGCCTTGTTTGATTCTATACATACGTCTTTCTGAAAAGTTTAAAATGAGTTCCGTTGTCTTGATGGGTTACGACAGGGTGGCCCAAAAAAACCTAGACCAGACAGGGGGGCAAAGGCATGTCTGGAAATTTGCACCGCGCGTCTGGAGAACTCATTCGTAATCGAATTATGTGTGCCAACCGGTTGGACCAGCCCTTCACCACAATGCCCCGCTTTTCCCGCGATGAACTTGTTGAAGTCCGGACCGTCAAATACAGCAGTATTTTAATTATGTTTGATGTTATTTTAGTTAATGTTATATTTTGATGCGAAAATACGGTGGAATTGATCCGAAATTGGTTCCGACCGGTCCGTTGTTGCGCGCCTGCCGCAAATGAGTTCTCCAGACGCGCGGCGCGATTTCCAGACATGCCTCTGCCCTCCTGTCTGGTCTAGGTTTTTTTTGGGCCACCCTGTATAGTCTAGACTTCCGTGTACCGTAGACCCCTTCATTTCGCTTTTAGGGGGCCAAAGAAATCAATTTTGGATTTAGTCTCAAATTTACATCCGATTCATCATGTCTTATGATTCTGAAATCCACTTTCTAGACGACTACAAACGGGAAGCCTTCGACCTCCGTCACCGTAACGAATTCCGAAGATCGTCTCGTAGAACGAGCCGAAGGCGAAGTCGCCCGCGAAGTTATCACGAATTTCCTGAAAAACAGGAAAATGCTATCGCGAGACGTGGCGGATTTGGTCAACGAGATTGCTAGCACGGGGCTCGTTAGGGATAAGACCCTCAAGGTAAGCTCAGCTTATCCAATAAGGCATGTGTAGCTAATTTACGGTTTTTTGAAGACGGATTTAAGCGAGATGGACTCTGAAGACAGCGACGTAGCCGTCCGTCCGGTGAACAGATTCAGGAAGATCGTCTACAGCGAAGGAGAACTGCACAATTCCGACCTTAGCCAGCCTGCGAGTCCCGAAAACCCGCATCCTTTTGATCCCAGCGTTCACCCGCTGCCTCCAACCCACGCCAGGTCTCTAGCGGCTTATGTTAATTACCTCCCCACGCTTCAGAATCTCGTGGATTTGGGCGTCAATCTTCTCGAGGTATGAAGCCTTAGATCTTAAGTTTTAATTAGCTATTTTAGATCGACACAACAACGGTTTTAGGAAGACATCTGGTACGTATGGATTGGGACAAAGACGTGATGCCTAAGCTACAATGGCTAAGGAATGAGGTCGGCGTTAAGCCTCAGGAGATGGGCGCGTATTTGACGAGGAATCCGTTCTTCTTGATCCAGGATGTCCATGATCTTCAGGTGAGTCTCGTAATCCTTCTAAACAGAGCTAAGGAGAGTCTTTCAGACTAGAGTTAACTACCTACAAACGAAACTGTTCAATAAGAAGCAAATAACCAAGATTTGTACCGAGAACAGGTAACGTTAGGCCTCAAAACGCTTAGAATCGATTGTGGATTTCAGGTATTGGCTGAACACGGACGTCAAGCTTACGGACTCGAGGCTCGGATGGCTTCAAAACCAGTTCGAGTTGCAAGGAAAAGAGGTTCGAGCGCTCATAATCAAGGAGCCGAGAGTGATCCAGTTCGGAATAGGTCCTCTTCAGGTAGGAAACGCTATTTAAGCTATCCTAAAAGACCCAATTACAGAGGGTCACGATGATGGTAAACAAGGAATGGGGCTTCTCCAACTACCAGATGAAACTGATGCTCATGAGGGACCCAAGAATCTGGATGACAGGTAGGAATGGCCACTTTTGCAGCCTGACCTTTACGAGCCATTTTTAGATAACGAAAACCTCAGCAAATCCTACAATTACCTGGTGAACGACATGAAAATCACCCACGCCCAGCTGCTGAAATGCCCTCTGGCGCTCCGGGTACTGAGGACGACCCATAGGGTTCGACACGCTTTCCTACAGCGCCTGAAACGTGACCAGTTCGTGGAAAGCGTTCCAGATTACATCCCGCTGTCACTGTTCGTCCATGAAAGCGACAAGGTGTTCGCGGAGAAAGCTGGAAGATGCGAGCTGCAGGTTTATAACGAGTTTTTGAAGAGATTTTGATGTTTGTTATGGTTGATTTGTTGGATTATTTAGGTTGGCAATGAGGGGATTTCTTAAAGGACAAGGTGCTATGCTACAAGAGAATTTTGAAATCATTTTATTGGAGCAAAGAGTTTTAAACACGACGAGGAATCATAGAAGCTTTGGCCATTTTCCGGGTCTTCTTCAAGAGGTGGCCACGGGGCCTTCCTCCGTTCCAGATCGGCTTCAACTCCTCTTTCTTGGGTTTGAAGGATCGACGAGCCAGTTTGGGAGGATTTCCAGCCTTCTGGATCGGCAGCGAGGCGATGGACTTGGCGGTCCTAACGGCCGCCTTCGCGTCGACGACCTTATTGTTGATGCGGGAGATCAGCGCGGCCAAGCGCGTGTCCTGGAGCCCCTGGAGGCGGAGGAACGCCTCGCGCCAGGATTCAGATTCCAAGCGCTCGGCTTTGACGCCGCCGTTGACCGTCTTCTCGCAGTGATTCTTCCAGAAATCTGCCGTTTCCGGCTTCAGTTCTGGGTTCGAGAGCTCGAAGGCCTTCAGCTGATCCGCGGAGGCGTTTTCAAGGACGGTTTTGATCGAGGAGAGGTCGCCTTGGAAGGCGAGGGAGAAGTTGAAGGTCGGCTTCTTGGGGATACTGTAGTTCTGAGGACGGCAGGGACGCTTTTCGGGGATGAAGATGGCAGTTTCGGCCTTGCGCTTCAGGTTCTTGGGCTGAAGAGAGGCGGTGGAGGTGTTTCCAGGCATTGCTTAGGTGACAGCAGTCGAATATACCAGTATACTGAGAAGAACGCCTTATATGCGCTTCAGAAGCAACGCTTTGGAGAGGAAAGTGATGCTTAAAGGCATCTAGGCATAAGCAATGCTTCAGAACATTCTTAGAGCCTCTAGCTGCACAAGCTCAAGTGGAGAAAGCGGTGCTAATGGATTAAAACCTTGGGGCTTGTCCTAAAGCCCTTCTCACAACCCTGACTTCACGCTTCATAGTGGTTCCTGAGCATTGACATCCTTGTCCCCACTTGGTCAACAAGTTTTATCACCAGTGAATACCCTAAAACAGCGTAGAAATCCGGCTACAAAACAGGGAAGAGAGCAAGAGAAGTCTTTTTACAGCTCCAAATTGAGTTGGGCACACGAAGAAGTATGGAGAGACGCGAGAAGAGAAACCAGCGGGTCAAGAAGAGTCGTAGAAGTCGAGTGGGAGGAGGAATATGTACATATCACAGCTGCAATAAATTAAGATACAGGACGAAACTGAGAAATACAGGGAAACGCGGAGAAGTGGGTCAGTTCATAAAGTTCTGGATCCTCGTATAGTGATGCCCGTCGAGGATTCCTTGCCTCCAATAAACCGACGCGTAAGTCACACCCGCTAGGCAGACCATCGCCAAGAAGAAGAGGTTGAATCGGGATTTGGCGTTAGGAAAACAGGGGCGAAGGCCGAGTTTTCCGGTGTCCGTGCAGTTGAGTTTGTCGTAGAGGCCGGTTTGGGTGCAGTGGGCTGGAAATAAGAACGATTTTAACAGGCTTAAAATCAGACATCGGATTTACCGGCTTTGATAGCGTTCTTTTCAAACGTAGAACACGGCACACACCCCTCTAGAAGCGTCACAGGCTCGACTAGGTAGCATTCTGCGTCGATGAGATCCCGATTTATCTGCACTCCCTTTTGTGGTTGAACCTGAACGGGCGCGGGTGAACTACCCTGAAATGAGGATAAGCGATAGAAAGCGGGAAAATGTCTCTTAAGGTAAGAAACGGAAACTATGAAACGTTTCAGAGCTAAAAACAACGTTTTGAAACTTTTCGGAAGACGTAATTGGCAAGTTGGAAACGTTTCAGAGCTTTTGATAATGCTAAGAAACGTTTCACAACAGACATAAACTATCCGAAACGTTTCTGGACTTAAGATAAGGTTGTGAAGCGTCTTCCAAGCCTCGTGTCTTCAGCTTTTAAGTTGAGAAACGTTGCACACACCATTTAAATAAGGATAAGCGACAGAACGCGCTTATTAAGAGGCCAGTAAAGTCACCACCGCAAGCTAGCAAAGGTAAAACACGACCACATGACCAAGCCACCGAGGCCGTAAACAAGCGTCGTTGGCATGGAAACGCATAGCTTACCTCGTTTTTCGAGCGCTCCTTTCCCACCGTCGAGCTCTTCCAGTCCGTCCTCCCTTTCATGACGTAAGCGTCCGCATCGCTCTCCTCCACGTACTCTTCAAGCAGGAAGATTACGGTAGTCAGGCTGAAAGGATCGTTTCAGGTAAATGTGGTTTGCAAGATTTGTTAAAATTGACATTTTGGAGTTGTATATGTGAGAATAGGGAAAAGCAAGGTCAGAGCAACGTTTCTTAGCATTATCAAACACTTTGAAACGTTTCTCACTTGATGTTTACGTCTTGAGAAACGTTTCCTAACATCATCGACATCTTTGAAACGTTTCTCAAAACATTTTTATTCACTTTGGGTTATGAAACGTTTCTCAAATGACTAGAAAACGTCCTATACCGTAACTCCCTGGCCTAAAACCATTTTTAACTTGAAAAACCGTAACTTACAACAGAAGCCCAGCTATCAAGCTGACCATCCGCTTTGGTGAGCAAGTCTCGATCATTTTCGTTTGCTAAAACTCACTTGTTAGTTTTATTTTTATCTCATTCTTAGATAAGGTTTCGGTCTCAGACCTCGAAATTCCACAGGACATATAACTCGATTACACACTTTTATTTACACTGAATGCTGACACCATTTAACTGGATTTCCTTAGGCTCTTTTTGGCAGTTTTAAACTCTGTAAAAATTATAGTTTTCCCATTGATTGTGATGTTGATCTTTTTAGCAGAGGCTCGGTCGACGAGGTCTTCGCTCAAGGTCGGAATCGGTTTTGGTTGGGAATTTCCGTTTTCGGAGGCGGTGGTGGCGGTTGGAGCCATGGAGGAGGCGCGTTTTAGGTTCCGAGGGGTCACTTTTCCTTGTTTCGCTGGGCTCGAGGCCGCCATCGAGGAGGAGGATTCGCTTTCTGGGGTGCAGCCCCGGGCTACTGAGCTTGCTCGCTTTCGTCTAAAAGAAAAAAGTTATTTTTTGGTTCAAAGTAGGCTGAAGTAATTTTGAGAAACGTTTCACAATGTTTAATAGAGCACAGCTGATAATTGTAGGTTTTCTAGTCAGTTGAGAAACGTTTGTGCTGTGCTTGTGCTCCAGCGCTTCGGGAAACGTTTCATAAAACACAACTGACAAGTCGGAAACGTTTCAAAGCGTTCGATGATGATTAGAAACGTTTCTTGAGACGTAAATAGCATGCGGGAAACGTTGTAGAACTGGGACAGCTCTGAAACGTTTCTTAAGAGACTTTTTTCTAGCATTTAAGCTGAGAAACGTTTCACAAAAACATGCCGTTATCACCTTTAACCCCAAAGAACTGCATACCTACAAAGTAAGACCAACCTGATAGCTTTCTGTTCCAACTGACTCTGCTGCAACGCCATATTCTGCACGAGCGTCTGCTGATGCACGACATTCTGATTCAGTCGCGGTTTCCGCGTCGACGTTCCTTTCCTCGTCTCACAAATTTCGCACTTGAAACTTTCGTATTTGTTCCTGTACGTGCACAACGTACACTCCCAGCTGCCCGGATCGAATTCTTCAGGTTTCGGCTTCGACGACGACGGACGCCCGGCGCCTCCGCCTCGTTTCTTACCCGACATCTGGAAGGAAGAAATTTAGGCGAAAAAAGAGAGGGAAACGAGAGGAAACGCGCATTAAGAGGCCGGAGAAAAGGGCGCGAAGGAGTTTCGCATCGGTGCGATTTCAAAGCGATCGCGCCAAAATCGCGAAAAGAAGCGCGCTTCGGCAGAGTCGCGGAGGAGGCTGAAGCGGGAAGCGAGAACGGAGAAGTGGGTCAGCGTGGATAGGAAAGCAGTTCTATTCTATTTTGCTCTGATTTTGGAATGTATTTGACTTAAGGGTCTCTCTTACTTCTGTTCTTTGCCTATACTCAAACCCTGATATTTTAATTTCACGCCTCTTAGTGCGAATATATTTCCTGCGCTCAAGTTTCACCTGAATACGGTAAGTTCTGCTTCAAAAACACATTTTACGTTTAGTTGACTACTGATTAAGATAACGTTTCAAGCTTCAATCGATATCAGGTTTGGCTTAAGCTTAAAAAGATCGTTTTTTTAATTTTTTGCTTAACAAAAAAATTACCTTTTAATCTACAAAATTGGGCCCGGAGAGCTGGTAGAACAAATAGGCGCCAAAATACTTTTGGAGTTTAAGATTAAGATTTGTCCTTAGCCACAAAATGGTTTTATAGCTAAGGTCAAATTAAATAATACACCCTAAAAGTTTAAACGTGGAACGTAGCCAACCTGTCCACAATTAAAACCTAAATCGTATGTAATGTAATTAGTTGTACTAATCTCAGCTGTGGCCTAGATTAATCAACCGTCTGTTGTCTATTTGAGGCTTTCAACGTATCTTAAGCACTTGTTAGATTTAGCACTAACGGCGTTGCTCACACGTGTGCCAATTAAGCAAAGCAATCAATGCCTAAATCCCATAACAATAATTAGCCAAACTGAAACCTTTACTTAGATTGCGCTAGTTGCGAAATCTTAAACTAATTTTGTACCCTCAAAAAATCCTATACTAGCTGGCTGGATCTCACGTGACCTAATCAAGCGGAGCAACTAAGCCTTAAATCTAATAGCGTTCATTAGCTAAACTATGTAACTGACCTTTAATTAGCTTTGCTAATTTCAACTGTAGCCTAACCGGCAGTAGCCGACGTAGTCGTATCTAGACAAATCGATTGTCTGCTTAAGGTTCCTTTTGTCTTGCAACGCATCCTAGCCTTATTTTCAATCATCATTCACGCTTGACCGGTCGTATCTAAACACCATCGGTTATCTGTCACTCTATTTTTACGAATGAACTCCCTAGACACATTTTCACCCATCCTTGTCTACATTTCTGTCTAGATTAGTTTCATTCTAGCTTCAGTTCTAGTCTAAACCGGTCTGAGCACGTCTAAGTTACCTACAGTACCCACACGTGGCCCCACCACGAGAGAGCCGATTAGCAGCCTCTACTATCGATTTTAGAACACGTAAGCGAGGCAAACAACTCGCGAAACCCCCGGAGGCACGGCGTCACTCCCAAAAACAGCAAGGAACGACGTCGTCGGAAGAAGTACGAAATCCACATCTTCCTCCTCGCCTATCGCTGCCAACGCATCGCTCCTCGCCTGCACCCGCTCGCCGTCCGTTCCCGCACGTGCCGAACGTCAGAATTGTACGAGCCTGTATTCCAGCTCTCTCTCCGCCTCCCCTGACTCCCTGCGCGCTCCTACCGTAGTCCGTTTTGGCGCGAAAACTCGTCTTCGACCATCTGTTCTCCTCCACACATTCCTTTGCGCCCCGAAAACAGGAAATTCTCTCGTGTTTGCACTGCCTGCACTGCACGTAAAAATCTAGAAATTCTATATTGTTGACAACAATAGCAGCGGCACATGCTTATCAACAAAAAACCGAAGATGCTTGCGGGTGGAAAACTGCCTTCTAATGAAAACGAGGAAGAGAGGAGAGGAGGAGGGTACGGTAATGGTGCGGGATAGAGAGAAGGAGATGTACCAGTAAACGAGAGTCAGAGTGTGGTTATAACAATAGGTGAGCGTGGAAATAATGCTATAATAAGAGTAACAACAGCGTAAGGAGATAACAATAAGGATACTATGCAAATCAGAGAGTTAAGCGAAACGATATCGGGCACAACAACACTGAATTTCGGAGGAGGGAGGAGGAAGATATATACACGTATATAATGAGCTCTAAAATAGTCTTCTGGGGTCTTCTGCTCGCGGCGCTTCTCGCTTTTCTACCAGGACCTGTCGAAATCTCTTTCGAACAGCGAGTTCAGCGTGTCCTCGTTCCCGTACATGAAGTTATAGTCATTGGGTTCGTCCGCTGGGAGAGGATCCAGGGAGATGAAGCTGTCCTGGGAGTACATATCTGACATCAGCTCGTTCGAGGAGAGCGACGGCAGCGGTGCGCCCTCGGTCAGCATCTTCAGCGGCGAGTAAGGACCGGCTAAGAACGGCCCGCGCGATGTGGATGGGTTTATGAAGCCATTGTCTTCACTGTCGTGCTGTAAATGAGCGTTTAGGGTTACGGTAGCCGAGGCAGGACTTACCTTGATGGCTGTAGAGCTGCTTATCTCCCTGGGCTGCGAATTGCTCTTATCCTCGGGACATAGGAACGCGTGGAGAGGCTCGTGTTGGTCGTTCCTGATCGCAATCTCGAATTTGCCTGCTTCCTTGGGGTTTGGGACTTCAATCACTGATTGGGAATCCAACGGCGCTTTCACGGCGATGATCGACTGGTCCTCCATGCCAGGAAGCGTGTGAAAGTCACTGAATCGCATATAGCTAAAAGTTCAAGGGGTCACATTGTATCCTAAGGCTCATAATGGATACCTATACGCCTTATCAGTGGGATCCTCGTAAGCCAACTTGATGAGGTTGTTAAAATCCTTGATGAGCATGTCGAGCATCTCCTCATGCTCATCCAGCTCGTCCAACTCAGCCTTCCTATCTTGGATCTCCTTATCCGTGCTCGGGTCGTTCGCCGACTTCCATCGGATGCTGTTCTTGCCCATCTTCTCGATAAGGTCGATTCCTTCGAGCACATTCGTGATGTCGTAGAGGCGCCGCTTTTGCACCCCGAGCTCTGCGGCGGCGTCATTGAGGTTTACCACCTAGAGCGGCGAGGTGTGATTTACAGTACTTCCAAACAATAGGCACTTACGGAGTTGTCGTCCTTATTCAGCGCTATAAACTTCTTTGTGAGCCTAAGTAGGGAGTTGTCCATACGTCCAGAAGTGCCTTGGCCGGGACTGTTCGCTAAAATAAACAAGATTAGCACCGCGTGAAACCGGATAAGAGGCTAATGGTTAGTACCCTTCTTAAGTGGGGGAGGATAGGGCTGATTAGAAGCAAGGGACCGCGAGGAACTCGGTTCTTCCTCCTCTAGATCGTTCATGTCAATCGGCTCGTTAACTTGATTCCACCAGTCGTTCGAAGAATCGAGTTGGAGGCCTTGAAGGTCCTCATCGCGGAGCTCCTTCAGCGGCTGCTCTGCTTTCAGCTCGTAGATCTGAGGGACGTTTGTGATGTCGCTTAGAGAAATCTGGGACGGAGCTACAGGCTCGCGAGGGTGGTGGTCAGCTGGAGGAGCCTTGCGCTTAAGCATATTCGGCTGGCGAGGCTGTCGGATCACATATCGCAACTGCTTTGGATTGGTTGACGGTAATAACTCCATTTAAGAGGATTTCACTCGAAGCGTCAAATACTGAAACGAAGCGAGAGTCCAAGCGCGTCCATCGTAAAACAACAACGCAAAGAACGAACAATGACGCACTCTTTTCGCGCATATGGCACCACAAATGAGAGGAAAAAGATGGTCTGCGCGCACACAAACCAACAACCATCACATCGATTAGCCTCCCAGGTCACGCCGAGCTCAGATGGCGAACAATGTCGATCACAAAGGAGATGTGTTAATCTCCCATGAAATCCCTTCGCACCTCAAGTCGCGCTTGGTGTTAGCGGCGGGTTCGGCAGCAGATTTATTCAAAGGCGAACATGCACACATTTGAGGGCGTTTAGGATGGGTTACCGTAATCTCTACAAGAGGGTGTAATTGTCTGAGGATGTCTCAAACTGTCTCAGAACAACGGATTCTAGACAGTTCTGCGAAAGACGTTCATTTTGAATACCTTGAGAGCCAAAGACCGGTCGAAATCTACACCATTTTGCGTGAATTCCGACCGGTCAACAGGTTGCGATTTGCCAAAAATTAGCGCGAATGCCCAGGACAGACAGTTTTTAGACCAATAGCGCCATCTCAGACCCCAGAGGTTCTTTTTGAATGGTTTGAGAGCAACAGACCGGTCGGAATCTGGAAAATTTAGAGAGAATTCCGACCGGTCAACAGGCTGCAATTTTCCAAAAAATGAACATCGATCCCCAAACATTTAGTTTTCAGACCTAAAGGAGACGCCTGAACAGATCCCCTACCGTAACCCTAGGTCGCATATTTATGATCACACGACCAACAATCTGGACATTAAAATTGACAGCAGTAGCAATGACGGGTAAGGGTATGCGAAGAGCAGAGCGAGGGGCGGCGAAACACCACGGGTCATATGACGTAGCCCCAGAGCGGTGGACGATGGTCGGCGCCTTAGATAATGAAGGGGACGGTTACGCGGTGCGCAGCTGTGCCATCATCTCCCCTTCGCCTCCACCGCTACCAGCATACCGTCTTCGTCATCGTCATCGACCGGACCGCGACCGGGGAGGCACGGGACAACAGCGCTCTCGTCGACCTCAAGTTTCAAATGGTCCTATTTACCGCACGCGGAGCCACCGGAGCGCTGAGGTCAATCCACGGTTGCGTAAGGCGCAACCCTCAAATAAACCCAAAGCGATAGGTGGACATGCAAAGAAGACGACGGACATGGCAACTTGTCCATGTTCGCAGCAGAGAGCAACTGCGCATGCTGCGAAAGGTTCGAAGAGACGCATCCTGATAACGATCAAAGCGATAAAGATGTGTCAACAAAGAAAGTGGAGGCAAGGTCGTCCAAGCGGAGGCGCAGTCCGCAGCCCTCAAAAGGGAAGCGGCGAATTTCGGGGACGACCACCCGACGACGACGAACCCCTCAGCAAGCATGAGCATTTGGCGCACTGAGCGTAAACGATCTGTGATAACAAAGACGACCTTAAACCTCCTCTCCTCGCGCAACCCTAGGCAGCTGAAAAGAGCAACAAAGGCTCGGAAACGGAAGGCGGCGCTTGGCGGACGTCCAAACAGCCGGTTTGAAAAACGGTCAGCGCAACAGAGGGTCCGCGTAGGGCTGCCTGCACGCTCCCCCCTCATCCGTCACTATCCGGCCGACACTCAGAGCCTTAATTACCTCATTAACCGGAACTTCATTAGAATACACGCGTAAACAGATGGGAAAGTCAATTGATCCAGACCACTGGGGTACAGTAACCTGACTCAGGTTAGCTGAGTCCGTTAAATAGCCACAACAGTAGCTTCCAGTCCACAAAACGATATGTGTTATCTAGGAAGGCGTGAAGTCCCATCTTTCCACCTCCCGAAATGTGACAAGTGACATCTTGTCAACCCTCTTGTGCCAACATTAATCCTCGATTGCCCAATTAACCCAACTTCCCCATCAAGATAACAACCAATTACCGGATATTACAGAACCAATTAAGAAGCACAGTAAACCAGATGCTTACCTGAAGATGGAATCGGCGAAGATGCGGCCGTAGATGGAGTTGTGATAGAGGAAGGCGAGTGGCACATGCCAACCACGTCGATCTCCGAGCCTGTGACGCCGGCAAGGTCCAAATCGAGCTTTCTTCGGGCGTGGGAAACGGTGCTCGAGCTGCTGGGAGCGTCGTTGGAGTCGTTGGAGATCCCGGAATCCGTGTTAGGCGAAGACGGCTTTGGAGTCGTGTTCGCAGGGACTCTGGACGTCCTAAGAGCCTTCGGAGTGCGCAGGATGATCGGCGTGTTCTTCTGCGTAGTCACCAGAGGCGCGTGGCCGGGCGGAAGCGTCGAATTCCAAGAAGAGGGACCCACGTAGGCCGAGGGTGGCGTCGCCTTCTGGGGCAGAGGAAGGGACTGCCCGTTTCGTGACCCGTTCATCATCTGAAAACGAAGGATTTAAGCGTGAAACCAGGAATTTTAGCACTCACCGAATCAAATCGGAGGCTTCTGGCTACCGGCTGGCTCGCTGCTGCCATTCTAAATCTCGCAGTGGACCAAAAACGAAGATTTACCGGATTTGGTCAAGTTACCCGTCTGCAAAGTACAGGAAAACTAGGATATGTAGGATGTGATGTGACATAGAGCACGAGTCATGGGAACGCGGGCAAATAGGAAGCCTAAATTCACAAAATAGGGCACCAGAATTCATGCATTTAGCCCTCCAAACGGGCCTAAATCCAGCCTAAATCCATGCCTTTTATATAAGCAAAAGCTTCAAAAGATGGCCCAATACGAAGTCTCCAAGAGAAAGAGAAACGCCTAGGAACAGCAGCAAACAGTCCTCTGACGACCTAAAAAACACCAGTTCGTGAAAGTCAAGGACCAATAGCGCAGTTCCATAGGTCATTATCGCATCAGCCATCCGTGATAAACATCCAAGTGCTGACCGAAAATTCGAGAAAAACAGAATTCGACTCGCCTTGCGAAAAACGCCCCGAAACCGCCCAGTTTTCGGGCACAAAATTCTAAGTTCGATTTTTTCATAAAAATCGATTTTTAGCAGCGTAATTTTAAAATGAGATTGTGACGAAATTTAACAAGAAGAGCTTCAGATTTCAAGCTGACAAATTCGAATGACAGAAATTACAAAAATGCCTCTGTTTGCGTCCCAAAAAACCATTAGTGGACCTAATTTTTGGCTACTTTTCGTACATGAAATCCAGATTTTCTGACTCAAAAATATGGCAAAAAAGTAAATTCTAAGCTATGAGGCAAATCCAAACCCAAAAGCCTTCAAAAACAGCCAAAAATCGACCAGGAAACGCAAAGTTCAAAATTTCGAAAATCGATGGATTGACTTCAGAGTTGGTTTCACCCCAAAAATCTATTTTTAGCAACTAAATTTTTAGCTAAATTGATAGAGAAACGTTTAGAAGAGCTTCAGATGCCAAGAGATGACGAAACTACCCGGGAAAGTGCTGTTTTCGAACCCCAAAAGTCCCAAAAGCAGCATTTTTGGAAAGACAGTTTTCGTGCTCGAAATCGACCAAAAATCCCGATGTTTCGGCTACAATTGACAGCAAAATAGTGAATCCACATGTTAGGCTAAAAGATATAGAATTAAGGCCAAAACTGCCCTGGAAAAATAGTTTTCGAACTCTAAAACTCCCAAAAACGGCTATGTAACCGAAGGAGTACTCTGCGCTCCTGGGTGCACTTTCGTCGATAATCGGTCCAGAGCATCAAGAAGACGTCGTCGTCGTTGAAGGAACATCGAAGGAACGCTGTCGCCAGGGCCGAAAACTCCGCAAAGCACCCAGCAGCAGCCCAACAGCCCCCGTGGTGGTCCCGTCGCCGCCGCGTAGGCGGCAACGCAGCGGTTGTCGCGCCGCTGTGCTGAATCGCTGCATGACAATCAGGCAACTTGAAATCAGAAAATGATAAAGCTCGGTCCCCTTTATCCAACAGCCTATTTCCGCCCTCCTTTGGGCTCATTTCGACTTCCTTAGCCTCGTTTTCCCAAAACAAGCCCGAAATCTTTTCTAATCCATCTAAATTTGCATATTCATCGCTGTTTTTACGCTTTTCGGGGTTCTTTACGGTCCTCTGACTTCAGAGCTCCTCTTTCTTTCGATTTTCACCCAAAACTCTCTTTTTGGGTTTGAAGTTGAACCTCTTTTGAAAGCTTTTTTAAGTTTTACAAAACAAGCCTGAACGAAAGAGGATTATGAAAGACGTTGCATAAGAGCGGTCCTGAAACGATTTGCCTGAGAGGGTCGTTAGGATGCACTGTTGATCACAAAAACCGGATTTTTTTCCTGGAGAAATGTGAAGATTTAAGAATTTTTGTGGCTTCTTTTCGCGGTTTTTTGGCTTGCGATTGTTGGAAACGCGTTAGGAAGTGTGCGGGACATTATTTGGAACTGTTCTGCGATTTTGTGAGGACCTAAACGTGCATTTTTTGGGGTTTTGAACGTTGGTTGATAAGAGATAGCTGTATGAGGTGTTTGGCTGTCTAAAAGTGGTCAAAAATGTCTGAAATGGAGCGTGTTTGTCTGACTTTGTTTGGTACGATCAAGTGTCTAGTCTGACCGGATTTGCCTGTTTCTAGACATTTTAGGCGTCCGACACGTTCGTTTTTCAGACAACTGACCACACAGACGAAACACCAGATTTTTACGTCTTGTTCTGCATGTCTAACTCGATTTTTGGTGTCTAGATATGTCTGGTTGCTTGCAGCTGACAGCTTTGTTGGCAGCTTTCAGACAGCCTAATTCATTCCGACCAACGCGATGTCTCATTTCGCCGCTGTGTTGTGTCTAGACATTTCCTCCTATCTGACTCCAGGCAGATGCATCAATTTGCAGCCTTTGAATTTCGGATTTCTTGGCATCTTGTTCGTGTCTAGACCATTTCAGCTTTCCAGACCTGTTATACACGTTCCGATTGCTTAATTCCTGGTTTTATTTCAGGTGGTTCCTCTTCTTGGCCCATCCTCTCCTTCAAAATGGTGTACCTTGTAAGGCAGGCCCTTGCCTCTAATATTTTAAAGGTAAACCTCTCCTCGTTCTACTTATCCTTAACCCTAATTTACAGAATCTTCGCTCGAACGCCTCGCGAAATGCCTCCGCGGCCACGAACCCGTCGACCGCTCCGGCGAACATTCGCCCTGTGGAGAAGATCAGGAATATCGGTAAGCTATAAAAGAGAATTGGATAGGGTTTAATCGGGCTTTTTAAGGAATCTCCGCCCACATCGACTCCGGCAAGACTACCGTAACCGAGCGCATCCTGTTCTATGCCGGAAGGATCGACTCGATGCACGAGGTGCGAGGAAAAGACGACGTGGGGGCCACGATGGACTTTATGGAGCTGGAGAAGCAGCGTGGTATCACGATCCAGTCCGCGGCCACCTACGTCGACTGGCACGGCACCAACATCAACATTATCGACACTCCTGGCCACGTCGACTTTACCGTCGAAGTCGAACGCGCCCTACGTGTCCTTGACGGCGCTGTTTTGGTCCTCTGCGGCGTCGGAGGAGTCCAGTCTCAAACCTTCACCGTCAACCGTCAGCTCAACCGCTACAGCGTCCCTTTCCTGACGTTCGTCAATAAGATGGACCGCAACGGAGCTACCCCGTTTCGCGCTTTGGATGGCCTGAGGAATAAGCTCGGCCACAACGCGGCGCTGATTCAGATGCCCATCGGCCAGGAGTCCAACTTCAAGGGCGTCGTTGATCTCGTCGAGGAGCAGGCGCTCTATTATGAGGGACAAGACGGTTTGATTATTAGGAGGGACGAGATCCCGAAGGAGCTTCGAGAGCAAGCCAAGGATTTGCGTCAGGAGATGGTCGGTAAGTACAGTAATCTGGGGGTTAAAATGAGACAAACTGTCCCGATTGTGTCAGGAGAGGCTAATTAGTGACCCCGATCATGTTTCAGTCCCGTCTAGTCAGGTGTCGACAATGGGCGTCTAGAACCGTTCTCATTTCCTTACTTTCGAGTTTTGGGGAGCGGTTGTGTTTCGATTTAGGCAAAAAGCCGTTTTAAGCGTTTGGAAAGCTAATTAATGAATTTACGTTTTTGGGGTTTTTGAAGAGCGGTTGTGTTCAGGGTCGTTTTTGTGCTTAGAAAGTTTATAACCTATCTCTGACCTCGGCTCGTTCCAGAATACCTCGCGAACGCTGACGAAACGGTCGGAGAACAGTTTCTGAATGACATCAACCCCACAATCTCCGAAATCCACGCCGGAATCCGCCGCAGCGTGATCAAGCGCTCCTTCGTCCCCGTCATGATGGGTACGGCGCTGAAGAACAAAGGAGTTCAAACGATGATCGACAACGTGGTCAAATACCTTCCAGACCCCTCGGAAGTCGAGAACCGAGCCAACATTAAAGTGTAAGTCGCTTATTTTGTTTTGAGTCATTCTAAGAGCCTAATTTCAGAGGAGAAGAGGAGAAAACGATCATCCTCTCGCCCGCCCGCGTGGCCACCAAGGAACAACCGTTCGTGGGCCTCGCCTTCAAACTGGAAGCCGGAAAATACGGTCAGCTAACGTATTTCCGCGTGTACCAAGGCCAGCTTAGCAAGGGCGATATGATCTACGCTACGCGCGATGGAAGGCGCGTCCGAGTGCAGCGTTTAGTCCGCATGCACGCCAACGCGATGGAGGACATTCAAACTGCTTACGCCGGAGATATCTGCGCCACTTTTGGTCTCGACTGCTCTTCCGGAGAAACCTTCTGCGGCGACGAAACCCTTAACATTCACTGCGTAAGAATCACCCTCAAAAATCTTTGCTTCAAAGGCCATATTCCTTAGGAATCCATGCACATTCCGGAACCTGTCATCTCCATGTCGATCAAGCCGCTTAACCGCAAGGACGGCGACAATTTCATCAAGGCGCTTACGCGCTTCACCAAGGAAGATCCTACCTTCCGCAAGGAATACAACAATGAAGCCAAGGAAACTGTCGTCAGCGGAATGGGCGAACTGCATCTGGAGATTTACGCCCAGCGCATGAAGAGCGAGTTCAACTGCCCTGTGGAGCTCGGAAAGCCCTCCGTGGCTTACAGAGAATGCGTTTCCGCTCCTTACAACTTCCACCACCGTCACAAGAAGCAAACCGGAGGTCAAGGACAGTTCGGAGAGATCGAGGGAGTGATCGAAGCATTGCCGCCAGAGAAGAACACGATCGTCGAGTTTTCGGACGAAACTTTCGGAACTTGCATCCCGAAGAACCTCTTCCCAGCCCTGAAGAAGGGTTTGGACGCCATCGTCCAAGAGGGGCCCTTGATTGGGGCAAGGATCGCCGGAATCCACGTCCGCATCAAGGACGGACAAACTCACGCCGTAGATTCTACGGAAATCGCTATGATCAACACCATGCAGAACATGATGCGCGAATGTGAGTCTACCGTAATTCTAAGAGTTCGAAAAACTATTTCCAGCTTTCGAGAAAGCCCAATGGATGCTCCTGGAACCTATCATGCAGGTCGAAGTGACGATTCCGACCGAGTTTCAAGGAAACGTGGTCACGTCGCTGACCCAACGAAATGCTCAAATCACGACCACCGACTCCACCGAAGGCTACACGACGATCATCTGCGAGGCGCCCCTAAGCGACATGTTCGGCTATATGACCCAACTGCGCTCGTTCACTGAAGGAAAAGGAGAATTCACGATGGAATACGCAAGGTACGCGCCAACCTCGGTGGAAGCGCAGGATGCCGTTATCCGCGAAGTCCAAATCGCCAAGGGACTCATCGACCCGAACGCCGAAGCGAAGAAAGGAAAGAAGAAGCGCTAGGAAAATTTATTTGTTGATTTATTTTTTGTTGATTTTGAACCAATTTTAGAGTCGTGCAGGACTTAGGAGTGAAGAGATAAAAGATCAATCTCAGGAAGTGTTTGGCAGTACTCCGATTCCAGGATTTGGGACACGTTCCACCGCTGGTTTTCATCGCTGTGCAGCATGTGGGCGAAGAGATCGAGGAGATGAGGCTGGGTTTCTATGCATTTGAAGTGGGAAATGTCGGTCATTTTGTTCACGAAGGCAGCGTAGATCTTGTCCTTGAGGTTCGGCTGCTTCCAGGGGTCCTCGAGGCCCTTGGTCACTGCGAAGAGGATCGTCAACGCCAGGCTCCATACGTCGTCCTTAGTCCCTAGGGACTCCTGATGGAGGAATTTGAGAGGGGAGAGTAAGCCGTGAGTCCCACCTGGGTACTTGCAGGGGAGCTCGTTGTTCACGTCGTCCACGGGATATTTCCTGGACGTCCCGAAATCGCAAAGTTTCGCTGTAAGCGGCCGGAAAATGAGGACATTCTCGGGTTTTAAGTCGCCGTGGACGATTCTTAGCCGATGCATATATTGCAAGCCGGTGCACATCTGCCTGAAGAGGCGTTGGCTCCGTTCTGGGGTGCATTTCTGGTTCTCGACGAGGTCGAAGAGATCGTGGTTGTCCGCGTGCTCCATGATCACGTAGCTGAAGTTACCGTACACCGTGTCTTGACAGTCGAGCAGTTTGCAGATGTTCGAATGGTTTCCCATCTCCCGCATCACCTCCACTTCGCGTTTCAGCTTCGAAACATCGTCTTTTGTCGCGGATTTCAGCATTTTCACGGCGACTTTGTGCGAGCCGCTTGACATCCGGAACACGGCGCCACACGCGCCGGTGCCAATGATCTTCGGCTGACTGTAGAATTTCCCGTCCAGGATGAATTCTTCCGGTTTTATGGATTGGCGGCGTTGGGGCATGGCGCAGGGGGGCAAGAAGAGGGTTGGAGAAGATTGCGAGGATCCTATGATTAGGTCGACGGAGAGGAGAGGCCTGGAAATACGATTTAAATGAAAATAGAACGATGCTAAAATAGGCGATACAGAAAAAGCAACGCCAAAATGAAGCACGAAGAGGAGATGACGCACGTTAGGAGCGAAACGATACGGGGAATTGAGAACAATGCGGCTTAAAAGAAGGAAAGCACTGTTTACGTTGCAAAACGGTTCATAAGACTTCAATAGCAAAAAGGAAACGTTGCAAAGCTTGAAACAATAGTAAGAAACGTTTCACAAAATATAAATGGTTGGCCTGAAACGTTTCCAGGCATAAATGGTAAGTCGGAAACGTTTCAGAGCTTGAAACAAAGGCAAGAAACGTTTCACAGTAGCTCGTAAAAAGACGTTTAGGGTCGCTTAAATGTCATTCAACATTCCACGACTTCAAAATTACCAAAATAAACAGAAAACACACTCGAAAAACAAAGCCATTTTCAGGCTCTCCGTAGGACTTTTAAACATTCCTTAGAGTCTATGGGACGTTTCACTTGACCGACACATAAACATCAAGTTAGAGCCAGTTTTCACATTTTCACAACCTACATCCTCAACAGGAAAAACTTCCTTTAAAGTTCAACTCCGCCCGATCAGCCACCACCTCAGACGTAAGAGTCACGTTCTCCTTCCAAAGAAGACCCGACCCCACAGATCGATCACAAACCGCACTTCTTGTTTACTGTTCCCCGCCTTCGATCTTCTTCACGTTTCATTGATACGGACTCTGATCGCGTCATGACACGTAAAGAAAGGAGCGGAAATCGGTCGTCGTTGTTGTTTTTTTGGGTCCTCAAGGAGGTCAGAAACAGTTCACCAGACTAAAAATAGGGAGACGGAGCGGTTCCCAAGGTCTTTGAGACGTAAAGGACCTGAGGGATGAGTGAAGATCAGTACAGTTGACTATAGGAGAAATCGCTTCAAATAGAGTCGCGAAATGTTTCCGAAGCAGACATAGCGACTCGAAAACGTTTGAGAGCGTAAGACAACGTCTAGAAACGTTTCACAAGGCGTCAAGAGCTCTTGGGAAACGATTCACGGTTTGAAATAACATTGTGAAGCGTTTACTACGTATAATTGGCAACTGCGAAACGTTTCCGAGTTGCAGAAAGGACTTTGACACATAAAACGAGCTGGGGATGGGTGCGGCTCTGTACAGCTGACTATAGGAGAGGGTTCGGCTGATGGAAAAACGGGTTTGGCTGGCCTGGAAGTGAAAACAGCTTTAGGATTCGCTTGTGTGGTTTGCACCAACACGAGAGACTAAAAATCAAACGGAAATCGGTATTGGTTAGGTGGTAAGAGTGTGGATTGAGATTCGAAATAAGCGGTCGAGAAACGTTTCCTAAAAGGAGAACGAGAGGTGTGAGTGACTTTAACGAGGTGTTTAGGTTTAAAAAATGGTGAAAAAAATTATGGTTTGGCATTACTTTTCCCATATTTCGTCCATTTGAGCGAGTTCTAACCTGGCATTTGCACAAAGTTTGGAAATCAAAGGCGTTATGGACACTGCCTTACGAATTGCCGAGTTCGTAGCAGAACACCTCTGATTCGTCCCCGAAGGCCGAAAATCGGACCTCCTCCCCCAAAATCGTGGATAATTTTTCGGTGCGTTTTTCTTTAAATTCGTGTAAGCAGACTTATGCAAGGCTAGATTTATCTCTAAGAAGTTCCAATGTACAGGTCAAAATACAATCAACAAATAAGCTCAAAATGCATGATAGCCTCATCCGACCGATGCTAGTGCTTCTATCGCCCATTCCGCTGACGACGGTTTCCTTGGCTTCGTTGTTACATGGAGATGACAGGTTCCGGAATGTGCATGGATTCCTAAGGAATATGGCCTTTAAAGCAAAGATTTTTGAGGGTGATTCTTACGCAGTGAATGTTAAGGGTTTCGTCGCCGCAGAAGGTTTCTCCGGAAGAGCAGTCGAGGCCAAAAGTGGCGCAGATATCTCCAGCGTAGGCAGTTTGGATGTCCTCCATTGCGTTGGCGTGCATGCGGACTAAACGCTTCACTCGGGCGCGTCTTCCATCGCGCGTAGCATCGACGCCGAATTCTTCAACAACTACATCGCCGATCCCAAACGACCCGTAGAGGCCGATGTGAAGACGCCCGCCGAAACCCCCGCCGACGACCGACGCGAGCCCGAGCGAGGAGAGCGCGATAGATGTATTCATAATTAGAGCTAAATTCTTATCTAATATGTTTCTTAAGGCCACCGCGGCTACGACCGAAACCGCTACTCCGGATCTAACCACAGCTTCAGCGGAGGCTCCTACGGATCTCGACCTCGCGTCTACGAGCCTCTCATGGACATGGGCTGTTGCGATCCCCGTCAACCACTTTCCTAACGCGATTTGGATGCCCCTAAAGACATCTTTTGATACCTGTAAAAATACGCTTTTCGGTTGGTCATGGTTTACACGTTGTTAGAATTCATATAAATTATTCGTTAGTGTCCTCCTCATCATCAATATCATCAAGAATTTCGTAGAACTCGGTCTTGGTGCCAAGTCGTTCTTTGATGTAGGGGCGATAAACTTCGATTTCGACGTCCTCTTCCCCTTCCGATGCCTCCGTCGAGTAGTCGTCATCCCTGTCGTCATCGCTATCGTCATCGCCGTCGTCATCGCTGTCCGCATCGTTGTCCTGATCGCTGTCCGCATCGTTGTCCTGATCGCTGTCCGCATTGTTGTCCGCATCGCTGTCCGCATCGGTGTCCGCATCGTTGTCCGCGGTCGTGTCTTGCTGGGCCTGGGCGTCGGTGGCGTCATCGGCGACCTCCGCGAACTGTATGACGTACTTGTCCTCCTTGGGGGCTCCGGGCAGACGGGTGATCTCCATAGGGGACGCGGCTCCGGGCTGCACGAATCCGTACACGGGCTTCACGCGGAACTCGTTGTTGTTGGAGGACTTCACCATGGACGCCAGGGAAGGAGCTCCGGAGTTGACAAGCTGGTGGGTGGACGCGCAGCCAGCAGTGGGGACGGAAGCACTGGGGGAATCGGCGGCAAGGGACATCGTAGCTGGATTCGGTTGGTCGAGGACGAGTCGGAGCGACTGACGCTGAACTCGTTTTCCGCTCTCCTTTTATGCGATTCCGCCAGACAAAATGTGCACATTCTACTCAAAACGTGCGGGAAACGTGCGGAAAACATGTCTACCCAATGAGCTTCTGCAACTAGCGAGCGGTTGGTGTCGGGAAGAGGTTCATTTGGAGATTTACATTAACCGTGGACCGGTTGTGTCCAGCGGTTGATGTAAAGCCGGTATCACAGGTTCTCATTGTTTGCTTAGCGCAGCCGGTAAGCGCGCCAAGTGTCACCGAAATCTGCTGAATATTCGCTCTTTTGATCTCCTTGACCCTTAGGCAAGAATCCAGGACTTGACGCGTCTTTTTGCTGATTTTCACCTTCGATTGAAGCTTCCCAAACCAATAGTACTGGAAATACAAGTTGTCACTAGGAACCGCCTTAAGCCAAGGATAAGACCTGTTTAGGAGGACGAAAAGTGTGATTCCCAGGGACCAAACATCGTCCTTCGTCCCAATCGACCATTGTCATAGCGACTTGACCGGAAAATTGTAGGCTTCAGTGCCCAAATAGGGTTTGGTTCCATAGATATTCGTGTTGTCAGGAGCGCCTGGCATCTCAAACCCATGAGTGTTGAGCCTAAACCAATGTGCGAGGCCGAAATCGCAAATTTTGACCACGTTTCTTTTTTGACCAGGTAAGGTTGACGTTTGTCGTAGATCTTCTGCTCGAGGGTCCCAAATGCGGCGAATTCCATGGCGATCCAGGTGCTGAGGCCGACGTCGGAGGCCGCAAAGAATTGAACGATGTTTTGGTGCGTAAGCCTCATCATAATCGCGACTTCTCGTCTGTTCTGCTGCTGTCTTTCGAGGTTGTCGTTCTTCATGACCTTCAGGGCGATCGAAGTGCCATCTTGAGAAATCATCTGGCACACGGTTCCGAAACTCCCAGCACCGAGGGTCCGCAAAGCCCAAAATTTGTCCATATGACATTTCATAATTCGGCACCTTTTGATCTCAGTTTCGTCATCGCAAAGTAATATAATTAAATCGCTAAGAACGATGATAAGTGCTCCCTTGTGACCATCAATTTATTCGCCTTTCAGCTATGTGGCTCCTACGTCTGGCGACCTTTGTCGCCTTTTCATCGGCTCATGCTTGTCCTACAGGTGAGCAACGCTTAAATTTTTGATTCTAGAATAAAAAGCGACCTCAAAAGGGTGTCCATGACTCTAGAAGTGCTCGTCTAAAATACCGAAATTTGCCGTTTTAGCCTTGTCCGACTACTGCTGTCGCTCAGGCTCCTACTCAAACGGCCACTGCCTAATCCCAGAAAATGTGGCAAAACTCAACCGCTCCTCTGCAGCTAACGCTTGTTCTCGATTTCCTAATGGCCACCTCGCCTCCAGCGAAAACGTGGATTTCACACTTTTAAGACTGCGCAACCTGGTTATAGAGAACGTGTGTTATTTCCTCTCCCAAGAAGGTCATTATGGACCTATCGAAAGTGCCGAGGAGAGGTACATCTGTGAGTACGTAGAGCCGGAGAAGCTCGAGTGCGATTGTGCCAAAAAATTCGCCGTGAAATCACTGACGAAGGCGAAAGCGAGGTTTAGGATTCGCAGGAGTAAGCGACATGTGGTGAAGCCACTGGTAGCGACTACGGTAGGAGGATTTATCACATTTTCTAGCTCAATTCTTTGTTTTAAGTCTGCATCTGCAACTTTCAAGGCCACAACGACGCCTACGACGACCACCGAAGCTACGAATGCCACAGAGACTATGGTAGGCAGCTTTGGTAGCTTGGGTTACGGTAATCAGAGCACTTTTAGACCAAAACTACGAATTCAAAGGCTACAACGACCTCATTTACGACCACTGAAGCCACAGCGACTATGAAGACTACCGTAGACACTTCTAGCTATCCATATTACAGTAATTAAGGCGGTTTTCAGACCAAATCTACGACTTCTACGGCCACAACTACCCCTACGACGACCACTAAAGCCACGACCACCACTCAATCTACGGTAGGCAGCTCTGGTAACTTGGGTTAGAGTAATCCGAGCCCTTTTAGACCACTGAAACTACAACGACGACCACCTGCATTCCAAATTGGTCAGAATGGAGCACCTGGAGCAAATGTAGCGGAGATTGTGGTGCCTGCCACATGAACAACCGAACAAGAACATGTCTGACCAAGGAAACGTGTCCGTGCAGGTGATAAACACTCTAAGTAAGGCTGTAACAAGGTTAATTCAGTGGAGAATGGATCGAAAAAGACTACTGTGGCATCATGATCTGTCTCTACCCGAAGTATCCTTGCTGCGCACCTCATAAGAGGATGAAAATAGCCAAAAGACCTTCATGTGGACCACAGAAGAATGGCCTTGCGATTGCGAAGAGGGAGTTTACGAAGAAGGACGCGGTTCGATCTGTCAGCCATGGGAGGAAGAACCGAAAAGGAAGAAGATACAGGGGATAATTTGGGAGGTTTGTGGAAGATGGAAGTAAATTTAAGCGTTCTGGGAAGGCTGAAACTGAGGGATCAGAGTTTGCAAAGAGCAAAGGCGCAAAACGGTGTTCTACAACCATCTTTATTTGCAGAAACTCACACAGATTCGCGCACCATTCTTACAAGAAACAGTAGGCATAAGTTCTGAACGTACGAAATCCTGCTGGGCTCTTTTCTCGCAATAAATAAACGTTTCCATCAGTAGAGTTGGATGTCGTTTCACATTGCAATAGTAAGCTTCACACGTTTGCGATGACCTTGCGCAGTCGTAGATGATCTTATTTTCGATGTAAGCGACGTTGTGTTCCCATCTTTGAAGAATTCTCTAAGTACGTGAGGACATATGGCAGATGGATGAGTAGTCTAGAGATTTAGGCGACAACTCATCTACTCATCCATCTGCCATATGTCCTCGAGGGTCTTAGACTCGCTTGTATGTCGCACCATTTTTACCTCAACAACTTAATCCTCAAATCCACAAAATCCATTCTCACGGCTGCTCATCGGTCGACGTCTTCATTGTGACCATAGTATCCGGTTCGCCCTCCGTCTTCGTCACCTCTTGCGTCGATTCGTTCGTCGTGGTCGTCAGCGTGTAGCTCACCGTCAGCCCCTTTGAGTCTTCCGCCTCCTCTGCTGACTTCTGAAAGGATCTTATACCACATCAAAATGACAGCTCTTACCCGTATCGGACACTTGATAACCCCGAGCTGACCGTTCTTGGAGAACATGATGCACTCCATAATCGACCTTAGCTTCTGGGACTTGATGAGAAGCCGTTTGATGTAGTCGGTGTCCACATTGTTCTCGTATTTGAGCTTCATGATGTAGTTCCGGATGAGGATGTACTGCTTCGGCAAGGATTGGCAGAGGGCGTCCTTGGTCATAAACTCGATTTTGGCTTCGATGAGCTTCGCTAGGGAGTCCACTTGCAGCCAGGTGAAGAGGTCCGGATTCAGAAATTCCACGGACATGTAGAACCAGCTTTCGTAGTCGTCTCGGCGGCCTTGTTCCTTCTGGCAGAGGCCGGTGATGGAGGCGTAGTTCGGGGAGCCGACGAATTTCACGTTTTTCCGGGGGATCCTGGAAAACAGGCTTAAATTCGAGATGATAGGAAGAACGACTCACATCAAGACCTTGGTTTTCTGGTCGACATACGGCCGCGCTATCCCGAAATCCAGGAGATAAACGGTCCGAGGAGTTTCGCCATAGTTGAGGGAGAAGTTCTGGGGTTTGATGTCCCGGTGGATGAAGCCGAAGTAGTGGAGTGCGTCGATGGCTTCGGCTGTTTGGTAGGCGAGGTAGGCGGCTGTCAGGGGACTGAAAACAGGGATTCGAGCCACGACAAATAGGAAATTGAGTGATTTTAGAACTTTCGCGAGTGAGGAATGAAGCCGCTGAGGACCCAAGAAAGGATCGAAAATCGCCCAGATTTTTCAGGTTTGTCATGCTTGAAATTGACGCGAATTTGACACAAATTGAATCAAAAGCAACAACGCAAAAATGGTCCGAAGTCAGAAATGGACACCAAAAATTCACAAAAATTAGACCCAATTTAAATTACAAAAATGGGGTTCAAAATAGCCCAAACTCGAGCTGAAAGTCCTTCAGAAATGCCCTAGCGGATTCACAGTACAACGAAAGCAAAAAGACGATTTTTAGTTTCGTAACTTGATTATAAAAACGTGAAGTTGAATCCGAAAAGCTTACAATCTTTGAAGCCTTTGCAAGCGTCCAAAAGAAACCACAAAGTTCAGCCAAAACGGGAACGAAGATTGACTAAATTCTGGAGGTGCACTGATTCGACTTCAACCACAATATGGGCGCAAGTGTGCACTAAAAATAAGCCAAAATAACACCAAAAAATCCTGGGAGAAATACCTTTGAATATTCAGTCAAACAGGCAAATAAAATGACATTTTTAAGCCTAAAAATCGAAACATATCACAGCCGCATGAGAAGCATGATTTTGGATCCGGAAAAGACATGCTACGCATATCCCATGAACAGGTCCAACGCGAATTTGAAGGTGAAAATGTCCCAGATTTGGCTAAAAATGCTTTAAAATCGGAGTCGGAAGGTGACTGACCATTTTCAGGCCTCAAATCCGTGATTTCGCAGGCTTGAAACGGTCAAATTAGAAGCGAAAAACATCTGAAAATCGCCGTGCCGAAATGGCGCAAAACATGGCCAAAACACCGTTACCAGCAGCTCCAAACTCCAGCTGGAATTCAGCCCGAATCCCCAAATTTCCTCAACTTAAAAGACGCGACACTCACTCGAACCGGCCATTCTTCTTCGCCTTCTGCAACATGGCCAAACTCTGCCCGACGAGTTCCATCACGATAAACTTAAACTCGGTCGTCCTCCCTCGATCCACTATCTTCGCAAAGTGCCTCTTCCTAATCGGTTCCCTGGACTCGTTCACCGTCCTCAGCACGTTCATCTCGATCTTCAGCCGGCTGTGCTTGCGGCTCGCTTCGGTTCCATTCTCCGTCTTCAGCGCGAACTCCTCTCTTGTCTCCATCTGCGAAACCTTGTAAACGACGCCAAACCCGCCGTGGCCGAGGACTTCCAAGAGCTGGTAGCGGTTTTTGGACGCTTTGATGCACAGCTTGTCTTTGGGATCGTGGCCGTCCAGCAGATGTTTCGGAACTTTTGGCTATAAAACGAGAATTACAGGGTCAGACTCAGAAATGGCTCACCTTTCTCGACTTTCGAACAACCTTCTGAGCCTTATCTGGGTCACACATGACCTCAGAGGACCTCGGGAGTCAGGCCGACCGGTCGATAGGAGGGGGACGAGGAGAATGAGGACTTGGGAGGTTTCAGACTGAAGAGAGAGACTTTATCAGCTGTCTAGTCAAGTGAAATCTTGTCTAGGAGGCTTCATTCAGCCTTAAATTGAAAAAAATGAGCGGTTGTGCTCGACGAAAGCTTAGACTGAAACGTTTCTGAGCTTGACACAACGCTAATGCCTCGTTCAAACTCACCGGCAACAGCAACAGCAACGGCAACAGCAACGGCGACAGCAACGTCGACGGCAACACGAGTTTGAATTATCGTCGAGGGCGACGAGGACCGCGCGCCGGCCAAAGGCGACGGCGGGCGAGATTTGAATCGCCTACAAGCGTGACCGCCGCGCCGGGACCCAATTAGGCCACACGCAGGCACGTGACGTCGTATGAGTACTTTTCTCGTCGTTCGCCGCAGTTCGATTTTGTTTTTATTAACTCGTTACATAAACCTTCGTTTCGTTGACGTGTTGTTCTGAATAACCGCGTGGCCGTCGTGATCTCCAGATACGACGTTGGCGAGCAAATTATCGGAGCCTCCAATTTATGGTGCATCGGCCTAACAAGAAGGCCTCCAAGAAGACAACGGCAAGAAACGGCGACGAGAATTGCTCGATCGCCCATCAAGCAAAGAATTCAGAGGATTTGCCTCGAATTAGACGCCGAAAAGCGAAGTTTTCGCTTGTTCCCAGTAGACCCTGCAGATCATCACTGAATCCGCGAAGCCGAATCGCTGTTGGACGTAATCGGGACGCTCATTACCGATTCAGAGAAGACCGTCGGCACCGAAATCGCAGGAGAACTGGCGAAGGTATTAGGCGACCAGAGAGGACGGCCTAGCCTACCCGATCAGATGCTGGACGCTTTGGAGAGGGAACGCGCTGCGTTGATTCTCACACGAGCCGACTTCTCAATCTACATGACGATGGTAGAAAGGGAGCTGATCCCGACAAGTGAAACCGGCGAGAATTGCTCGCCGGGTAAGCGAACCTTGAGAGGCCAAGGCCCGAGCGAACCTAACCCGAAGAAACGTCGTCGTCGACGGCCCGTTAGTCCCGTCAGATGCTCGAGAACTGCATCGGGTCCTCACTGTGCCCTCTGTCCCGGCGAGCATGAATCGTACCTGTGCACCATGTATCAGTCGGTCCGAGGCCGCTGGAGAAGAATCGTCAAGCGGGGTTTATGTAAGCTGTGTCTAGACGTTCATGGACCGGAGGAGCCTTGTCCTTCCGATGCTAGGAAGGAGTGCGCCTCATGTGGAGCAGATGATCATCACCGTGCCCTGTGTAAGCTGGAAGAGCAGAAGCACCGTCGCGAGGCGGCGGGGAGTATCGTCGAGGGCGACGAGGACCGCGCGCCGGCCAAAGGCGACGGCGGGCGAGATTTGAATCGCCTGCAAGCGTGACCGCCGCGCCGGGACCCAATTAGGCCACACGCAGGCACGTGACGTCGTATGAGTACTTTTCTCGTCGTTCGCCGCAGTTCGATTTTGTTTTTATTAACTCGTTACATAAACCTTCGTTTCGTTGACGTGTTGTTCTGAATAACCGCGTGGCTGTCGTGATCTCCAGATACGACGTTGGCGAGCAAATTATCGGAGCCTCCAATTTATGAATAGTCGTGTTCAAACTCAGCCGACGACTGCGACGGCGACGGCAACAGCGACGGCAACGGCAACGGCAACCAGATAAAAAGTGAGTTTGAACACTTCCCGGCAACACAGGGGGCAACACCAACAACCCCAACAGGCAAAATTCGCGCATTTTTTTGCTGTTATGATCTACCATCGCCACATTGCAACATTCGCCTTGCTGAAAAAACGCAAAAGAGCATAAATTCACGTAAAAACACCTTGAAAAACAGAGCAAAAGCGTGCGACACATCTCGAAGTCTTGAAACAGGCGAAAACAGCAAACGCATCAAAAATCCATGAGAAATCCAGCCAAAAATGCCCAAATTCGATACAAAATTCGACCATTACCCCTCATCGCCCTCACGTGTTGCCGGTGCTGTTGCCGACTTTTCAAAGCCGTTTTGAAAAGTCGGCAACAGCAACTTTCCATACAAACGTGTTGCCGGGCAACAGTTGCCGGACTTGTTGCCGGAGGGTGTTCAAACTCGTGTTGCCGATCGTGTTGCCCGGCGACAGGCCAGCAACAACCTCGGCGGCGGCAACACGAGTTTGAACACCCTGTTGCCGTTGCTGTTGCTGTTGCCGTTGTTGTTGCCGGTGAGTTTGAACGCCACATAAGAAACGTTTCTCGAATCCATTTTAGCAGTTGTGAAACGTTCCTCAATGAGGTTGTACACGTTTATAAGCTTAAAACGATGCTGGGAAACGTCTCACAAGTGTGCAACCAAAACAATGCGAACCTCTTAACACAAAAGCAACGCTTCCACACATCAAATAAAGCTCGAATCCAAGACAATGCGCTCTCAAGATTCATCCGCAGGCTTTGCATTGCTTTCCACAGTTTCCTGGCCATTATAAGAGCAGAATTTCAACCACCACAACGTATTTTTCTCAACCTTATTACCATGGACCCCTCGGAAGCTACCGTACCCCTCCCCTCCCAAACCACTTCCAGCGGTGTCAACTACGTCTTTTCCAGGACCCTTGGTGCTGGGAGTTTCGGAACCGTGTGCCAGATGATTTCTCAAGATGGCACTTCGATCGCCCTGAAGGTCATGAAGAACGACAACCTCGAAAGACAGCAGCAGAACAGGCGAGAAGTCGCGATTATGATGAGGCTTACGCACCAAAACATCGTTCAATTCTTTGCGGCCTCCGACGTCGGCCTCAGCACCTGGATCGCCATGGAATTCGCCGCATTTGGGACCCTCGAGCAGAAGATCTACGACAAACGTCAACCTTACTTCAAAATAGCCGAGATTAGGGACCTCTTCAGGCAGATTGTGAGCGCTGTGAAGTACATGCACATGTCTAAGATCACCCACTGCGACCTGAAACCTGGAAACATGCTACTAACCCAAGGAAACGTGGTCAAAATTTGCGATTTCGGCCTCGCACATTGGTTTAGGCTCAACACTCATGGGTTTGAGATGCCAGGCGCTCCTGACAACACGAATATCTATGGAACCAAACCCTATTTGGGCACTGAAGCCTACAATTCTCCGGTCAAGTCGCTAGGACAATGGTCGATTGGGACGAAGGACGACGTTTGGTCCCTGGGAATCACACTTTTCGTCCTCCTAAACAGGTCTTATCCTTGGCTTAAGGCGGTTCCTAGTGACAACTTGTATTTCCAGTACTACTGGTTTGGGAAGCTTCAATCGAAGGTGAAAATCAGCAAAAAGACGCGTCAAGTCCTGGATTCTTGCCTAAGGGTCGAGGAGCTCCAAAGACCGAATATTCAGCAGATTTCGCTGATGGAATACGTGCTTCCAGATATGCCGGAAACGGTCGAATGTACGCCGTTTATTGGACACTACAACGTTGTCAACCTGCCAGGAAACAACAGAAGGCAAGGAGTCCCGATTTCACAGCTTCTATGACGCACTTGTAAAAATTCTTAAATAAAATATGCCTATGTTAAGCTTTTCAAACGCGTACAAGAAAAGGATTCTTCGGCGGGGACCGAACTGAACCCGCGAAGTAAGAACTGACACTTGGCGCGCTTACCGACTGCGCTAAGCAAACAATGTGAAACCAAAGTTGAGAGCCTGTAATGCCGCCGCTGGACACGACCGGTCCGTTGTTGATGTAAAGCTCCAAATTAACCTCTTCCAGACACCAACCGCTCGCTAGTTGCAGAAGCTCATTGGGTAGACGGCAGTCCGCACGTTTTGAGTCTAGAATGTGCACATTTTGTCTGGCGGAATCGCATAAAAGGGGAGCGGAAAACGAGTTCAGCGTCAGTCGCTCCGACTCGTCCTCGACCAACCGACTTCAGCTACGATGTCCCTTGCCGCCGATCCTCCCAGTGCTTCCGTCCCCGCTGCTGGCGGAGCGTCCACCCACCAGCTCGTCAACTCCGGAGCTGCCCGCCTGGCGTTCAAGGTGAAGTCCTCCAACAACAACGAGTTCCGCGTGAAGCCCGTGTACGGATTCGTGGAGCCCGGAGCCGCGTCCCCTCTGGAGATCACCCGTCTGCCCGGAGCCCCCAAGGAGGACAAGTTCGTCATCCAGTACGCGGAGGTCGCCGCTGACGCCACCGACGCCCAGGCTCCCTTCAAGGCCGGAGGAGCCCTGGCCCAGGTCACCATTCCCGTCTCGAGTGCTTAAGAAGTGTGTGTAGTAATGCACTTGTGTGCCTTAATAAAGTCAAATCCTGCAATTTGTTCGTGTTCGTGCTTTGCTCTTCTTCCTATCTTTTCGTTGTGCTCATGGTTTGCTTCGATCGGATTTGGAGGGCTGATCCGGAGTATCTTCCGGAGAAGCTCTTTTCCATTATGTTCCACTATTCTTCCAATTGCTCTGGCTCTGCTCCAGTCTCTCCGCCTCGCTCCGGGCACCCCCTGCCGCTCTTTTAGCGCTCGCTTCTACTCTCCATACGTCCATTTAATTTTAAGTCGAACGCTCCGCTTTGAAGTCCTTCTGCACTCGCCTTGGCTGATGCCTTAGCTCCAGACTCCATCACTCCTGGAGCCGTTTCGCTCTTTCCACATCACCCTTTTCGCCTCCTTATTGCTCCACTACGCGTTCTCCTTTGAGCGTCGCTCTTCAGAGATTCTTGGCGCTCTGCTTGACTTCTAATGAGCGGATCTGGCTTCGCTGGTGGTGAAATTCACTCTCCAGCTTCCCTTTCACTCCCTCCACGAGGCGCCCTCCATAATCGCTGAATTTGTCGTCAGATGAGCGCAGAAATTCGCTTCCCTCAGCACTCTCCTTCGGGATTCACTCCGCCGCAGCGTTTCTTGGCACTTCTGTTGCTCTAGTTCGCTCTCCTTGGCTGCTGGCTTGAGCTTCGCTCCGCGTTCCCCTTAAGCGCCGGATTGCACTTCGCGTTTGCAGCAGATTCGTTTCCTCCACGGATGCAGCATCTCCGGCCAGAACCAAGGCTTCAGAAGCACGATTCAGCACCTGAAAAGATCGAAATGGTCCGCGATCCGAAAAATGCCCAAATCGCACCCGCGAGCGAGAGGAGTTTTTTGCAGAGCTTTATGATACCATCGCCCGGTTCCGTAAACCCATTTTGTATCACAACACCGCTCCGACCTTTTGCAGAAACCCGCACGTTCGTTCGCTCCGGATCGTCGACGCGTGGCCGGCTGCGCGCTCCTCTATTGACCTCGTTTTGAACAGTTTTGCGTGGATTTCAGGCCCAAGAGATGCGTTCGATATGTGCGCCATGAAAAGCGCCGCCTTCACCAACCTGGAAATCGATCAATCCCACTGTTTACAGCTGGGCGAAAATGAGGAAATTGTTGCGAAATCGTGGCTCTGTTGACATCCCGTTTCCGGTGTTTCGCGGTTCCGGTGTTTACATAATCGATATTCTTAATTATGCGGTTTTGTAGTTGCTGTTGCGTGTCTTCGGCTTGAAATCGCTTCGAATACGAATACGAATTTATGTGAAATCAACATTTTGGATTCGGTTTTAGGCGATTTCAGGGCCATTTGAGAGCCGTTTTATGGTCTTGAAATATGGATGATTAGAGCAGAGATGGCAAAAACCGAAAGTCTTACCGAAACCAAAATTTTCGGTTAACCGAAACCGGAACCGCCATTTCTGGTTTAGAGTACTCAATCATGCCGTGAAGATGCTTAGTTCGGTCTTATTTTGCGATGCGGTTTGAGTTCGTTTTTAGTTTTTTTTTTTGAGAGCCGACTTAAAGGAGCCAAATGTCGTTATTTTGTGGCTTCGGAATTCGGATTATTAGAGCGCTCAATCAAGCCGTGAAGGTGCTTCATTTGGCCTCATTTCGCGGCGAGTTTTAGGGTTATTTGATAGCCTTTATGAGAGCCGTTTTGTGTGGCCTTGAACGAGCCAAAAGTGCGCGCTTTTGTGGTCCGAATTTTCGCGCGCTTAGAACGCTTATTACCATCAATTTCTATTTCCAGATGGCTGATCCACAGGAAGTCATCAGCGAATACACCGCGCGGGAGAGGTCAGGGTTCGAACCACCTGAAAAGAAAAATTATGGATCTGCGCAAGCCTACGTTGATGAGGTAATAAAACTCCTTTTAAACCCTAATTCAAGCTTAATTCCAGGTCCGAAACTGGATGTACGCCGCGCAGATGTGGACCGTAGCGCAGCAAGCCCGAGTTGCTTGCATCGCCGCCTCGCAGCAGCCGCAGCTGAACGTCAACATCAACCAAGCCGGTGGGATCAACATCAACCGGCCCGAAGGTTTGGTCGGCGGCCGCTTCACCGTCCGAGTGACCACGCGGACCAACGGCGGCGCTCCCACCACAACGATCTCCGAGCAGTACCAGATTCCGCCTTTTACGAGGCGAATCTTCGCAGAATGCGTCGACTGCTTCCTCGTCTTCATGATCAAACTCCTCATCGCTTATTTCTTGGAACTTGCTGGTTATATGTGAGCTTGACCGTATCTTATCTCTTCTTATCTCCCCCATTTCAGTGATTTTGATTCGTACGAGAAGATTCTGGACGCAGAGGCCGATCTCCAGTCGCTCATCGACCTCACGCAAGGCCTTTTTCCCATGGAAATTCTTAGCAAAATCATCACGAGTGTTGTGGAGGTAATAAGTACCCACTCTTAAAGGCCTTTCTGACCCCAAAATACACTTTAAGGCGCTGTGCATCTCCTACGGCATCTTCGGTCCAGCGGGCACGACTCCGGGTAAATACCTCTTCCGGCTCCGGGTCATCAGCTGCTCACAAGTCGACCCGATTCCCGGGAACTCCGAGGCCGTGCAGGTCACAGTGATCAACGATAGATCGGTGCCAATTTGGAAGTAAGCCCCCTGCTTCTATTCAAACCTAAAACTGCCCGTTTAGCTCGTTCCTGAGATCGCTGATGAAGAATCTAATCATGAACTTCTTCTTTCCGATCAGCACCGTGTTGTACATGTTCCAGTTCAACCGAACGTGCTACGATCTGTTCGCGAAAACTATCGTAGTGCGAATGTAAATATTTGCAAAGAGAGCTAAATTATTTATTTTCCAAGCGAGCCTTCGGAGGGTATTTACACATAAATAAGTTACAGTTTGGCAATATACAGGTTCAGGTGTTATCACAGGATTGATGATAGATGGCGTTCGTTTGAGGGTGACGCACGATGACTTCGTTCCCGACTGGGCCACCACAGAAGGAGCATTTCGTGGACTCGTTGACAACGATGAAGTCGCTGCAGCCTCGGAGCTTGTCGCAGGCCTTCAGGTTCTCCAAAGCGGCTTGGCTGAGGTCGCGCCTCATTTCAGCGAAAAGGACTTCTTCCTCCACACGTGCCGTCGACCTTTGGAGGAAGAGCGACAAGTCGCTGAGCTTCCAATCCGAAGGAACACTCTTCAGAACTTCGGAAGCCTCGCTCGCGCCTCCCATCCCCTTGAGGAGGCTCAGGATCCTCAAACGAACCTGTTCGTTCGACGGATCCTTTTTCAGGTAGTAGCTGAGGAGCTTCTTGAAGAGCTGCGGACATTTGTTGTTCATCCTGGAGCAAAGGAGCTCCGCCGCTTCTTGATCCTCTTTCTGCATCTTCAGAAGGTCGTCCAGCGCCTTTTCCGGGCTTCCTGTCTTCGCCTGGACGAGGATAAGCTCTACAGGGAAGCGATCGTCCTTGAAAAGCGTCGCCTGTACCGCTGACCAGTCGATTCCTTCGATATCGAAGATCGCTCTCCTAAGCTTGCGTCGCGCTTTCTGGGATTCACTGATCTTCACTTCGTCGATGAGGATGTCGAGGTACATCTGATGGACCTTCGGGTCCTCTGTGTCCACGATCCGCCTCCCCACGAATTCGATCAGATTCGGGCGGCTGCTCTTGAGGACTTCGCACACAAATTCGAAGCTCAGTTTGATCTTGAGCTTATCCACGGTTCTGGCAACTCCACTGGGATCGAGTTTTGTTAGCCACTTGACGGATTCCTCCACGATCGAGCGACTCGACATCCTGTAACAGGTAAACTCTTAGCTCACAAAGTTTAAGAGGGATTCTTACGTTTTCAGAGCTTCTAGGACCGTTCCAGCATCGAAGCGCTTATCCCGAAGCTCTCCACTCCCAAGCCGCTTCCAGAGCTCGAAGGCTCGCGTGTTATCTCCGGCCAAGAACATCAGATCAGCGGCTAAGGCGAATTCCTCGTGGTTCAGCATCCAACTTCGCGTTTCTTCGTCGTTCCATTGCTTCGAATCGAGTTCGCGGATGGCTTCGTAGTTCTTGGAGAGCGCGAAGAGCTTCACGAGCGCTTTGTCGATGGTCTGGGTGGCATATGAAGCCCAATCCAGTGCCCTGACCGCCAAGAAGTATTCCGTCAGCTCCTCGACGTTCAGCTTCAGGTCTTCGTCTTTTTCGTGAAACGACGATTTCTGGAAATCGCCGAAACGAAGCTCCTTGAAGAGATTTGTCACCTAAAAGCTCTATTTGACGTCCAGATCTACCGTAATCGTGCCTACATCAGCCGGATTCACCTCGGATTCGATAAGGAGCTTCTTCGCAACCTCCCACTCCCCAGCGAAGAGCTTCAGAAACGCGCATTTTTGCTTTAGAAAATTGAACTTCTGAAATAAAGGAAAACGCTTAGATGGCCTGAAAATGACAAAATACCGTAAGCTGATTAGTGTCAAAATCCGAGATTTGAAGGTGATGCTCGGCGAACTTTAGGCACGCGTCCACTTCGTTCTTCGCGAGGAGGTCTTGGGCTTGATCCATCCACTGAATTGGGGTCAATTCGTAAAAGTTTCCACGTCGTCCGCTTAGGAAGATTCGCCCGTCGATGTTGCACATAAATTCGGACTTGTCACACTCGATTTCTTGCTTCATTTTTTGGTCGTGGACGCTAAAAGAAGCATGGATTAGGGTAAGGTGCAAGGTGCTGTGCTACAAGAGAATTTTGAAATCATTGTATTGGAGAGTTTTAAACACGACGAGGAATAATAGAAGCCTTGGCCATCTTCCAGGTTTTCTTCAAGGGGTGACCGCGAGGCTTTCCTCCGTTCCAGATCGGCTTCAACTCCTCTTTCTTGGGTTTGAAATATCGACGAGCCAGTCTGGGAGGATTTCCGGCCGTCTGGGTCGGCAGAGAAGAGATGGACTTGGCGGTCCTAACGTCCGCCTTCGCGTCGACGACCTTCTTGTTGATGCGGGAGATCAGCGCGGCCAAACGCGCGTCCTGATGCGTCCTCAAAACCCGAGAAGCACTTACCTAAAAACCATCAACGAATCGTCGGACAGAATGTGGATAAACGGGTAATGGAAGACAAAAGAAACGATCTTCTTAATCCCACAATTCAGCGGCGCACGGGACGAGTTTCCAGCCGAAGTTGCAAACATCGCCAATCCCTGGATTCCACTTAGCACAAATTCGTCCTGAGAATCACGTTTCAGCTTTATCCTACAGCTACAGTTGACGCTACCTGATCCACACACACAGCCAACGGCCTCACGATCGTGCTATCATACGGGAACAGCGAATGCGTAATGCTCGTTTGAAGATCGTGCACAAAATAGTCCGTTTTCGTGGCAAAGCAGAGCGTTTGCTTGCTGTAGCAGATGATCTCTGCTGAGGCCGGGATGTGGACCTAAAAAGCACTTGCTAAGAAGCCCAAAGAGAGGTAGTCCACCTTAACGACCACATTATTGGCCTCGTTCTTCCTCTCGACCACGTGGATCTGCTTATTCACAGTTCCAATCGCCATGGATAACACGAAAGGGTCGTCCAAATCGGGATCCACGTTTAAAGCCACACAAGACGCGTGATTCGCTGAACTCTTGTTCCTAATAGCGAAGGATTCCAGATCAATGTAAACCAGCGCGTGGCCACATTGTACGATTAGGAGATCGAAGGCCGACGCTGGAAGGATGTTCACGATCGGGTGGGGCTTCTAAATGTTCCTAGATCAGTTTCAGTTCATTAAGGCTCACTGACCTGAACTAGGACGATTTCCTTGATGAGAACTGCGCCAGCGGTTTCGATCTTGAGGTGGTAGAGGCGTCCTACATTCGTACCGAAGAAGAAGTCCGTCGAGGAGCCATTGACCGCTGTGACGACCTCATCTTGTCGGAGGATCGATTCCAGGTGGCATCTGAGATAAGAAAGTTAAGGTTACGAAGGCTAAGATCTAGAACTCACTTCGTTTCAATGTTGAAAAGACGGGTTTCGTCCATCGGGAGGCGTGGCTTAAAACCTGAAAATGGAGATTCAGAAACGCATGGATCAAAAGCGCGCATTCCAGACACAAACATAGCCAGATTAGACAGACGAACCGTTGGCAAGGTACGTCATTTGGACGCAGGCGAACGGCAGCGAGCGGTCGTGCGCGCCGGCGCTCTCTCGTTTCAAGAGCGTGCTTACCGTGGCCAAGCGTCTTCCCAATGTCAAGAACACCTCAAATAAGCATATTTTCACAGGCTACGCGGCGAATTAGGACGAGGAAAAGAGCGTACAGACACGACCGACCGCTTCCACGCTCCTCCGCTCAAATGACGAACCTCCAAAAATGACGTCTGACCACAGCAGATTCCAAGCGAGCTTCGTCATTTTAACCAACCAGTAATGAGCGGTCAAGGCACCTCCAGGGCTTGCAAACCCATAATCCCAAGCCCAAATTCCACAAACAAAAAACTTTTTATCTCCTTTTCGTCATTAATAGTTTAACAAAATTGCAACATATCAGAAACAATATGTACAGACACCCGTAGTCCCGTTCACGGACTCGCCGCGGACGGCTCCGGCGACTCCTCCTCGAAGATTCCTTTGTCGTTCAGCTTCTCCAGGTGGTTCGCGATATGGCCGCCGTCCCAGAAGATCTTGCCGCAGTTGCCGCAGATGCGGAAGAACTTCTTGTCCTCCGTCACGACCGCCGGGATCAGCGCGCCGAGCTTCACCTTCACCTCTTCGGGCTTCTGCAGCTCTGGCACCTTAACTGTCATTTTTCTGAAAATTGAAGTTTTTAGATATTAGGAGAGGATAAGACAGCTTACAAGACGTCGACGAATGCTCCCTTGTCAGTCTGGAACTGAATGCTCTCCTCGCTGCGCAGCTGGAGGTCCACGGCGTAATCTCCGTATCTCTCCTGCGCTGGGACGCTCGCCAACTCCACCAGGATCGCATTGCGTTCTTCCGCCGTTAAGCTCTTGTCCATGAGCTTCATCATCCAATCCATGATCGGGAACGGCACGCAAACGAAGCTTTTGAAATTGCACTTCTGGCAGCGGCTGAAGATGTCCTCTTTCCTCACGTTGATCTTGCAGGTGCGGAGGACGCTTTCCAGGTTCGTCATCATGTTCGCCGGCGTTTCCATGTTCAGCGTATTCCGGGGGAAGAGGTTCTGCAGCTTCAGGAACGCCTTTCCTGAGGTGATGATCACGCGGCCCGGGTCTTCTTTCATCTTCGCCGCGATGTCCGCGTGCGAATTGCACATCTCCGCGTCGATGCCGCACTTCCGGAGGTCCTTGCCGACACCGAACAGCATCGCGTCGCAAATGAATCGCACGTCGTCGACGCCTCGCGAGCCGTTGGCGCCCGATTTCGCCAGCTTCTCCACAAGATTCCCGATCTCGTCCCTGTCCGCCTTAATCTTGCGCCCTTTGGGTCGTGACGGCGTCTTCTTCTGCGCTGGTTGGAATTGTAGTATGCACGCGTCTTCGCACTCTCCGAAATTGATCTTCCGGCTGCAAAAAACATTTTAATCTTGACATCTTAATAGCCTCTCCTACAAGGGTGCGCGAAATCAGAAGAACAGTGGAAGGGCACAAGTTCAATTTAAGCTTAAAATCGCTTGAGATTAAGCCTAGAGCTGAAATGAGCCTAATCTTCACTACACACCTAAACTTAAGCATAAGCTCATTCAAGCCTAAACATGACTTAAGCCTGAGCTTCCATTTGAACCTGAATTCGACTTAGCCTAAGCTCGATTTCAGGCTAAATTCGACCTAATCTTATGCTTGAAATTAAGCCCCAACCTAAGCTTCATTTAAGCCTAAATTCGACCTATGTCTAAGCTTCAGTTTAAGTCTAAACCTGAGCTTAGCCTACCAGTTCTTCCATTGAGTACGCACCCTTGCTTCTAAGTCTCTTCTAATCAATTCTTACCTCTCCGCCATCTTCTTCAACTTGTTGTACACTTCGATGACCGTAATAACATCCATCGCGGCGTAATCCATCTGCGCTCTACGCAGAGGACGTCGATCCCAGTTCGAAAGCTGCTCCTTCTTCTCCATCTGACGCCCGGTGACGGCTGCCGTCAAGTCCAGCAGCTTGAATTGCGCTTTGCCCTCATCTAGGATAACTCTCTGTTTACGTAATCTGATATCCTAGGCTTACCATTCGATCCCAATCCAGTAATCAGGTTGGGGTCCTTTCTGAGCAGCGCGTGAACAAGCGGGATCAGACAGCCGACGCGTTTCATCCTCTGGTCGAGATCTGTGAGGAGCGGAGAAGAGGCGCTAATGACTCTGACGTCGCCGCCAAATGCGAATCCCAGCTTCAGGTTTGTTTCATCCGTAAACAACGCGTCGAAGAAGTTCTTCCAGGCGGTTCTAGAGGCTTCCGCTTCATCCTGGACCGTTAACGTGTCCACCAGGAACACGCGCCCGTTTACAGCCAGCTGCAGCAGGGCGACCCTGTAACAAACATGTTAGAATCGACTTTTAACGCTTAGAATGTTACCTTTCGACGCAAGTAATATACATAGGACGGAATTCTGTGTCAATCGCAATCACAGAATTCCTCGTGCTCTTCAGAAGTTCCGTCAGCGCTTGAAGCTTCGCCATCCCTCCCACAAAATCGACGATGTTACCTTCGTATTCGTATGGTTCCGCGGGAGAAGTTTCGAAGATTTGGATCTCGCGGCTGAAGGAATTAAGGATAGATTAGGATTTCGAATTAGGCCACTTACTCCTGCATATACTCCGCGAAACGCTCCGCATCCTGGGTGTCCATCTGGAGATAAGGCCGCAGCTGACTTGATGCGGACAGGCGCTCGTGGAAATTGCAGAATCGGGCCCATCGCGAAGCTTCGATGTAATCGCGGGATCTGATAAGGTATTGGATGAAGAACAGTTGCAGCTCCTTGCTGCTTCGCATCGCGTGCTGCACGTGGTCGATGTACTGTTCGACGTCGATCTGGTTCAGCGAACAGAGCATGACATGGATGTACCGCAGTCCCATTTCGCAGCGGATCTTCCGGCTTCTCGGGATCAGCTCCTGCGACAGGTTGTAGCGATTCAGGTAGCGCCACACCTGCTTCTCCAGCGGCTTCCCGCTGATCGCGTCCACCGCGGAGTCCGGTATCATCGGGTAGCTCTCGATGTTCCGCTTGAGCTCGTAGAGCTTCATGCCGATCAGCGAGTCCAGCCATCGCACGAAGGCCTTCTGCATCTCCGGGTGGCCGTCCAGGTAATCGTCGATGGTGGTTCCGTGGCGCAGGAAGAACAGCGGCGGCAGAATTTCTCTCATTTCGAAGCGACTCTGCAGCTTGTAATGCACGATCATGATCCAGCCACCAGATATTCTCCTCTGGTGATCATTTCCTGTTAATACTCTAAGAATCCATAAACAGCTTGAGACCTTACTTTGATGTGCTTCTCCATCGACAGCGTAAGCTCATCAAACTTGAAGAGCTTGTCGAAATAGGGCATAAGTACGCCTCCGGCCTTGAACATCAGCTGGACGGCTTGGTCCTGGAATTGGTCGTTCAGAAAGGCTTCAAGGATGGCTAAGAATTACCTGAATTCTGCGGTCCAAGAAGCGTTCATGGTTGACCTTGTTTGCGGGATTTGCCTCTACCCAGCGATCGTAGAATTTGACGATGAGGGCGAAAAGGGATGTGAGCTTCTGCAGGTTAGGAAGCAGGATCGCCCTGTTGCAGATCTCCAGAATCACCAACGAAGGCGCCTCGGCCCTGTTGCAGAGGTGCTCGAGGTCTTCTTGCAACGTCGCGTAAGCGGTTCCCTGGTTCCTCCGCCACGCGCTCAGGATCTTCTTCTCGAATGCTGCGAAGTCCGGCAGCTCTTTCTGCTTCTGCACGTCCTCTAGGGAACGTAGGACGAGCGAGGGTTCGTCCATTTTCTGCAATCAAAGAAGAATCGTTAGAATCGCTCGCATAGGATCAAAGGTCAAATGGCCACACGCAGCAAAGACAAAATGAGACAGAGACAAGCTGTCTGGTTAAAGTGAAAGTCATTTCAAGCTTTGAATCAAGGCCTAATCGGTCGGTTTCGCATGTCTATACAACGTCCAACGCTGTGTAAAAGCGTCCTCATGCAAAGCTCACTCGCCCCCTCGCACCAGTCGGTCATTTCGTTCCTTAAACTTGCTTTTCGCACCTCAAAATCACCGAAACAGCGCCAAAAATTACGTCAAATCGTCACACATATCGCGCTCCATCTTAGCGACTTGCGAAGGTTTGTTTCTAATTGATTAGCGCATTAGTTTTGCTATTCTTCACGCGGCGAGTTTAAGCATAGCTAGCGCTCCCGTGTATTTAAAAATAGACATGAGACGTCATTTCTAGACCGCACACACATAACAGCGACCCTTGAAATGACTTAAACCGACCGGCAAACAGCATAAAAGCAGACAACTTCCCGTCTCAAAATTTAAATATTCAAGACGGCTGCGCGACGACAAACGTCTGAACGAGGCTGCCGCCGTCCATCTCCGCTTCGAGACCACAATCGCTGTTGAAATGAAGTTCGCCTGTTCGGTCGTGAAACGTTTCACATTTCAAACTTTTCGCTCTGCGCGTAGCGGCCGGTTTTCGCGCATCAAGGCATCGTCAACGGACATCATACCGCTCGAAATCGTCCAAATTCTCTCCTTATTTCGCGTAAATCTTTAACAAACTGATGAACAAATAACAATCAAACGATAACAATCAACAACAAAACGTCTTTCTGTTATTTTTTGTGGAAACGGGGTTTCTTTTTGCCTTTTCCTTTCCCTCTGGCTCCTTCTTTCTTGCAGAGCTCATTAGGAAAGTTGTTCTTCCGCATCCATTCCACGTCGCTGCTTCTGAAGGAGACGACGTCCAGCTCTTCCATCACTGATCTCCAGCTCTTCATGTGGCACTGAAATGGGCTTTTAGAGGTGTCAAAGGTTAATTTGATGCTTACAGATCCGAAATTCTCTACCAGCTCCCTCATAACGTCAAGTTTGAACTTGAACGTGTCCACAAAAGTGAAGGAATGCCTCCAGAACGCGCGGAAAACGGATCCGGCGTTGCGCAGCGAGAGGAAGTCGACAAATCGACCCTTGAATTTCGCCATAAGCGCCACTTTGTTCTTCTCTTCGATGTGTTTCTGGTTGAAGTAGTATTCAAGGACGAATCGCGCCTTAAGGTGGTCCGCTAGCTGCAGCAGTTCGTCAGCGCTCATCGCCTCGATCTGCTCTTGGAGAGGAGTGAACGTCAGTTTCAGGATGTTCTCCGCCATGATAATGCTGAAAATAAGCGTTTAGGCCACTTTTAGGCGCTTACTCTTACCCAGTGAGGTTCCACGACTCAGGTCCGAGGTTTGAAGTGTCAGAGGCCGGCTTTCCAGCGAGGACGTGCTTGATGTCTTTGCCATAATGCTCCCAAAGAGGCTCGAAGACACGTTCCTGGATTTCTTTGTCCTTGTGCCTGGCTACGGCGTTGACCATCGCAGACACAATGACCTCTCGGCGGTGGCTGAGGAGCTGATCGATGTTGTCGCCAAGCTCTTCCACGATGTTTTCGATCTAAACATAATACTATTTAGGCGATTCGTTGAATCGTCAACCTACCAGAGTCTCATCCTTAGCCGAGCTAATAAAGACCTCAATGCAGTATCGAGCTCTGTCATCCTTGGCGATATTGTACAGCTGGTTGCTGAGAACCAGGTCGAAGATGTTGCCTCTCAGGTCGTCCTTAATGGTCGCCATGAGAATGTCCCAAACTCGTGAAGCGTTGGACGCCTTTAATGAGTTCACGAAGTCGGCCTCGGCGTTCTGCAGGAAGTCCATGACGAACTGGTTCGACACGCCAGTTTTCGCAATGGTGTCGTAGTAGGCGAAGTCTTGCATCACGAGGGAGCAGCAGTTGTTGTCGATGAAATCCTTCATGGAGGTGTAGTCAAAGACAAGGCGGATCAGTCGCTCAAACTGTTCCTTGAAGGGGATGTCCAGTTTTGGCGCTTTTGTGGCCTTGTTTGTGATGCAGCTGCGGTAGTTTCGACGGGCTTCGAATGGAAGGTGGACGCAGGTGCTGCCGAGGGTGCGGATGACGAAACTCGCTGTTCTGGAGATTACTGCGTCGTTGTAATTTTCGGTGACGACGTCCACGAATCTGGTAATGACCTAAATAGGGGGCTCGTGAGAGCTTGCGATATACTGGCATTAAGGGGACGGCTAAGGAGCAGAGAATACCAGCAGCGTTGCATTGACGGCAGCTGTACTCCTCATGAGACCACATTAAGCTGCTCTGGAGCAGGGCTGCCGCCGCTTTGCTCCGTGCTCCGGGCTGCTCTGGAGCACTGCTCCAGATCTTCTCATTTTCACCATCAACCCATCCGTGAACCGGTGGGAATACTAAACACTCACCTCCAAAGCCTCATCGCTGCTGTTTCCAACGATCTTCGACAGCATTGTTTGTAGCACATGCGATCCACATCCGTCGAATAGGATCTCGGCCAGCACGTGCTTCTTACGCCTCAGAACCTGGGACAGCAGGTACGTGGCGTCCTCGGCCGAGGTAAAGAGTTCTTCCAGCAGTCGGCTGCTTTCCTGGAACAAACACAGCTTGTGCTCTTCTTCCTTAACGTTGTTCTTAATCTGGGTCATCAGGAGAGCGACATCTGAAGCCAAGAAGCTGATCAAATCCATTCTCACAACCCAAACTTACCGACATCCGAATCGTTCTTGATCAGCTGCTTCATCTCCTTCAGGTACGTCACCAGCTCCCTTGGAAATTCGCCTCGGACTGCGCGTTTCCCGAATTCTCCTTCCGATGTTTGGACTCCGGCGTGGTCTTCTCCGTAGGTTTCGATCTTCACTTCGGTCTTCGGCTCGTTCCAGTTGTTGTTTCCTTCTTCGCGCTGGTGCCTTCCGCCTTCGTTGCTGAAGTTCCGCCTTCCTTCTTGGCCGCCGAGGAAGTTGCGTTTGCCTTCGTGTCCGCCGTGGAAGCGTTTGCCTTCGTTGTGGAAGTTGTTTCTGTCTTGCGCGGGACGTTTCCTCGCAAAGTTTCGGTCCGGGGGAGGAGGCATCGTGGGTCCTGGAATAGAGGGTACGGTTTAATAGAGATTCTGGAAATGCAAAAAAGAAATATGTCGCGGCGACACAACGAAAACGCCTTTCCAAAGATTAGAAAAAGGTGAAAATGTGCATCAACATATTGTCCGAACAAGGTGCACTTGAAATCTATTTGAAGAACGGTAGTTTCAGGTTCGAAAACAGCCAAGAACCTTCCTATGGCGGTTTAGAAAAATAATTAAAACGAAAATGCGATAATCTAAAGCAGATTAACGTTCAAAATGCTCTAAAACGTCGAAATTTCGAAGAATCGCTTGTAAACAAATCCTGTAGCGCGGCGACACAGCGGAAACGGGCTTCAGGCCTAAAAACAGCACGAACCGTTTGAAAACATATATAAAACCTTACTTTAAGTTAAGAAGGATATATAAAAATCTGAAGCAAATTGACGTTCAGAACGCCTTGAAAATCCGTAATTTCGAAAAAATGCGCTATTGTGCCAAAAACGACTTTCTAAGACCTTAAAACTGGTGCGAGTATACTTCAAAGCCTCGCGAACAAGATGCACCTTAACGTAGCCACTAAACGCTCGTTTTAAATCTTAAAATGGCCCCAAACGATCCCACGAATACCGAAATTCGTCCTCCGAATCGCCACCAATCACCCCTTTGCAAAATCAAAATACCGTAACGCTCTCTGACCATCGCAGGCAATTCCACTTTAGACTCAGGTCCGTTCGCAAACAAATATCTCAACGCATTTGACAGACGTTTTGCGAATCTCGCACACGTCTGGAAAACCAATTCAGACTTTAAATTACATTTGCCAGACGTTCAACGTGGCCAACGCATGTCTGTACCGGACACACACCGCGAATGATCATTTCAAGTGAGTTTTAGAGCGCGGACCGGTTGGTCGCTGGATCCGCTGTTATGTTTCCCTACGATGAAGAACGTCGAAACGTGTTGCGAACCGAAGATGCGAAGGAAGAAGCACTAGAAACGCTCGCCCTGATGCAGAGGAGCTCCGAAGAGGAGCTGCAGAAGATACTCGCCGTCTTGCGCTATCACACCGTGGATCGCATCGGCGGACTCGACATGAACGCGCTCCAGTACCACGCGAAGGCTCTCGTGAAGACCGCTGAAGTGTTCCAGTTCCTGCGCAACGTGGATATCGTCGAGAATCTGCCACTGCTGCTGGAGGACCTCGAAATCCGATCGACCTCGTCCAGGATCTCCGTAAAGTCTGCGCCGGCGAGGGTCACCGCGAGGAAGCGCGAAGCCTCTATTGGGAAGTCATCATCGAATGAATCCGTTTCGACGGCCACGACGACGGCTTCCATGAAGAAGTACGTCCCACCTGCGTTCCGGAAACGAAGCCGTTGTTCTTGGTAATCTATTTTATCTTTGATGTATGCAATAAAATGCCCAAAATTGTTTCGTTTTCAGCCTATTCATGGAACCTAAAATGGCCTAATGTTAAAAATTCTGGAATGTTCGCCTCGAGCTGATGAACTTGTATTTGGCCCTAAATTTGGTAACAATTTGGCGTATTTAGGGTCGAATTTTGTACTTTTCTAGTCCACATTTATGCGATAAGAGCATAACAAACAATAAGCAGCGTCACAATGGAAATCAGAAGCAAAAAAGCGTCACTTTCGAAGAAGAATCGCCTCCGATTGTGGAAACATTTCGGCGGAGGCTTCTCCTCGCCGTCCTCATCTAAATTCGCACTTTTTAGGCCACCCAGAAGCCTCTACTGACCTGTCAAGTTTACGTAAACAAACATTGAATCGTCGAACTTTGCAGGAATCACGGACACACGACGGAATCCAGAGGAAGCCATCTTGGAATTGTGACAGCGAGGAGCGGAAGGAAGCGAAAGCGAGTGGAAACTGGTTTGTTCGTGGACGGCGTTTTGACCTTGATTTTGGATAAGTGTGACCTCCTTGGATGATGTTTCAGGGATGACGCTCTATCGTCTGTGTTGTGATTTGAGGACGCTTTTTAGTTGATTAGAGTCCACGAAACGCTATCGCTAATCACAAAACCCGATTAGCGCTGGCACCACAACAACACCGCTCTGGAAACCCAAATTATCGTCTTCTTCACGCGATGGAGTTGATCCACTACGACTCCATCGTCCCTGTCAGGAGAAGCTCCTTTGCGGGCGTTCCTCCGCCTCCGTTTTCGGTCTACACGCTCGAGAAATGCCAACCTGGTTAGCTGGAAATCCAGAAATGATCCTAACAGGTTTCATTCCAGATTATTCCTCAATTCGACCGCCGCCTTACAGACGTCGTCAGAAGAAGGGCTTCTGTCCCGGGATACGCATCTGCACGGCTAAATTCCTTCGGCTGATGCTGATTATGTTGATTTTCCTGGCGTGCTTCATAGTCCCATTTGTGCCGGTGTTTGTGGATATCTATTGGCGGTGAAGCTGGAAATGAATGGGACACATGGAGTATATTACAAATCTTTTATTCACATGAAACAGGCTGTGGCTTATTTGCGAGTTACTTCTGGGCTTCATCCGGGGCAGCGCTAGAAACGTTCTTGGAGGCGGATTCTTTCTCTTCGCTCTTAAGGTCCGTAGGTGGCTGCTCATCGTCGCCTTGAGTCTTGTCCTCATCCTCAGGTCCAGCGGCCTTCTGAAACAGGTCAGTAAAAATCAAATTCAGTCTACAAATGTGCTTACCACGGGATTTCCCTGCGAGGGAGCTTCATGCTCGTCACCATTGGTTCGGTCCTTCTTTCCCTTGTCCTTCTTCTTCTTCTTTTTCTTTTTCTTGCAACACAGGAAGTAAACGACGACGGCTAGGACAACTACTCCGATCAGGGCGAGACCTCCGGCCACACAGCCAATGGTAAGAGCCATGACGTTCATAGCTGAATTCGACGTGGTGTCTTCGCCGCTCTCAATCAGATAAGCCTTGGTGATGTTGGTGTCGTAGTCAAAGGTATTGTTGGATTCGGTCGTTGGCTCGGCGGTGGTTGTTGGCAGAACTGGCTTCCTGGGAAAAGATGTTGTAAGAATAGGTGAGGAAAAAGGAGACTTACATGACGGACTTGTTGGGAATCACTAAAATGGTGTCGAAAAGACCCTTCATGCCATTAGCGATTCGGCAGCCGCTGGAATACTTGTATTACTATTATCCGGAAATCGCGAACGTACTTTATGGAGAAGCAGTAACCAATTCTACCAATAGACTTCGCTTCATCGCAGGCTCCCGTGCTACAGTCAACATTGATCGACCGGTATTTCAGTGGGCACTCCTCACGAAGAATCTTCAAGCTATCGATGACGCCGATGAGGGCCTTGGGCGAGTCCTCGTTCTTCACAGAAATCCAGTTCGTCGGGTCGAAGTGGTTCCCTTCCTCCTGCAACAAAAACAATTTAATGCAATTCAAAGAAAAGCGAAACCTACGTATTCGATGTTGTAGTTGAGGGTGACGTTGTCGGTCCCGGCCTGGACGTCGAACATCTTCTTCTTGTCGCCGTCGACGCCGGCAAAGATGATTTTGTCGAAGAAGGTGACGATTGTAGGGTCGACCTCTCCAAATTTGACACCCAATGTTTTTGCGTCGGAGAACTTGAACTGGCTTAAATTAGGCCGTATAAGTAATGAAAAAGAGCGACGCTAACAAACCCTCCAATCGAAGCTTTCCCTTCGTTGAGCTTCACGGTCTTCTCCGAGTGCGGTGTAAAAATGAAATCATTCGGGTCGTCTGTCGACGGAGTCGTTCTTCCGGCTTTGTACGGCAAAGCGATGAAGTTATTGCCGTAGCCAAGGAGCAAGCGAGCGGTCTCGAGGTCACCTTAAAAACTGCTTAAGAAACAAGAAATTGGAAGATCTCATACCGGTCTTTTTGAACTTCCTTTCTTGCGCCCAGTTGTTGTAGTGCTCCAAAAGGCCGATCTCTGGGCCGACGAACTGAGGGTTGAAGGCGTGTCCATTGACGTAGAATCCGACCTTGTACTGCTTCGCCATGACGCTCTGGCACTCCGGGGTGAACGTGGTGGTAGTCGTAGTGGTTGTGGTCGTAGTGGTGGTCGTCGTGGTGGTCGTCGTGGTTTTTGCCACGGATGAAGTGGACTTATCGCCTGAAATATCGTCGGATGAGTCGGAGCAGGAGGAGCAGTGGAGCAGAAGAGATCCGGAGCAGACAAAAGCGGAGCAACTCACCCAAAACGACGAAGGAGCAGAGCGAGAGTATGGCAACGGCCACAGTGACACGATGCATGCTGCTCGGTTCTGATCACGATTCCAGATGGATGCGTTATTCGGAGAAGAGTCGCTCGTAGTAACAGGGAAGAAGAACTTGGGCAGCTGCGAGGAGCTACGCCTTTATAAGCACTTCGAAAGCTCGTCGGAGACGTCTGCGTCTGGTTCTGCTGTTCTAGCCGTCTAGAATCGGTTGTAGCCGTCTATTACGGCTTGTCAGCGGTGCGAATTGCTGCATAGGCTGAAGATCTGTCTGAAAATTCGCGTTTTTCATTTTTGAAAGTGATTGGAGCAGGGGATCGGTCGGTCGGAGCAGCGGGGACGAATTGTGACCACTCCGGCACATGGTCCGAGGGTGCACAGTGGTTTCTAAGCATTTTTGGTCGTTTATGGGTAAAATTAAGGTTTATTTTGATCTACAAAGAGTTATTTATTACGTTTCCCTAATAGAATCGCGTCTGAAAATGTTATTTACTCGATTTTGCCTGATTTTACGGTGTGTAAGCCTCAAAACCTCGCTTTGGCATTCTGCACTCCTCTATCGTGCTTCAGCACCCCACATACTAAAACTGAGGCCTTTGAAATGGAGATATGGCTTTAAAGCGCTTTTAAGAGCTGAAGTGAAGAGCGACACAAATTTCCGCACCGTTTCGAGCATTATTTTGGAATTGTCAGCCATTTTTAACGTGAACATGAAGCCGTACAGGATGACAATCCAGAGCGCTTTTGGAGCAACAGGTCGAATCTCGGGGTGGCTTAAAATTCTGAATTTATATAGATTTTTGGCTTGGTTTAATGCGAGTAATATGCACCTATCATCTTCCATAATTTTTCAAGTTATTTGCTGGCACTTTTTCTTATTACAGGCGAATCCAGCAACATCCAAGCGTCACAATCCTTGCTCTCCGTTCTTCCCAGAATTCCACTTTTCGACTATTAGGCGTTCTACGCTTCAAAATGAACGCCTCCAAACGCTCCACAATATACGAAGAAGAAACAACGCTGAAATTGTCAAAAACCTTTGTGCTCGGACGTTTTCTTGTTTGTGGAACTTTCCACTTGCCTGTCGCCTAATTTGAGAGTCGTGGCATGAGTTTAGTCAAACGATGTCGCCTTTTTTGGGTTGCTTGATGCGTCTTTGTTGCGCTTGTCAAATGCATGTATGTTGCCATGGAGGCTGCGTTTTTATCAAGCGCGAAAGTTGCTTTAAATGGAACATAAATCGCCATCTCGTGCTCCTGAAAATGGCATGAAGAGCAACACGATTTTGAACATTTCCGTGGAATTTCGTGGGTCAAAATCGAAATTTGATGGAGTTGGGAAGAGCAAAACCAACCGCTCCCGCATGGCCGAAGAGCCCAAATGGGGAGCCGGAAATCCGGATGCTCCGGAGCAGAGTGGCATTGCTTTGAAGAGTGGAGCACGAAGCGGTCGGAGCAAAAATGTGGGAAACGAAGCAGCAATCAACAAATTGTCATATTTCGTTCAAGTTTTTAGCGTGATTCAAAGTGAGAAGGCGTAGGAATGTGATGCGAACGTTCGCCGCATTGAGAAGCAGAATGCGACTCCGGTGGCGACAGGTGGAGCAGAGTAAAAGGCGTTAAAATGAACGTTTTTCTCGTTCACATTTGACACCATGCATCGCGTGTAATCGTTGCTTCATTGATGCTCCGTTCTGAACTAATTTTCCACGACATTCAGGCGAATCCAACAAGATCGAAGCTCACTGGACCAAGAAATTATCTCTATGCAACTAGGGATTCTGCTTCCTCCGCCAGGCTTCTTTATTCCACGACGGGCGACATCTAAGGGCTCTGGAAAGCCGGAGAAAGATCGACCGTTGCTCCAAAGAGCGGAGTGTAGCAGGCATTTGTCATTTTTCGATCAAGATTTTGAGCCTGTAAAACGGCGCTTCAAAGTGGAAATGACGTGGGAATGTGAGCCGAACGTTCGCCCGGTTGAAAAACGAAATACAGCTCTGATGGCGGCAGTTCGAGCAGGGGGAAAGGGGTCAAAAGCGGCATTTTTTCGTTCCTTTGGCATCATGTATCGCGTGTAATTGTTGCTTCATTTACGCTCCGTTCTTATCTTATTTTCCTCGTAAATTTAGGCCATTTCCACATACTCGAAGCTCACCGGATCTCTTCTATGGATTCCGTTTCCTCCGCCAGCCTTCTTCATTCCACGACAAGCGCGACATCAAAGGGATGCGGAAAGCCGGAGAACCAAGAGAGCGGAACGTGGCAGGAATGGTATTGGGGAGAGGAAAAACGACCGCTCTCGCATGGCAGAATGGCTTGAAATGAAGGGTAAAGAACCGCCGGAGCAGACTGCCACTGCTCCGGCATTCATGGCTATGAGGAGCGGAGCACGAAGCGGTCGGAGTGACGTTGCGGATTGCGCCAACTCGGAGAAGCAGCGATTAGCGGACATGCAGGAAAGAGAGCAAAGCCGAACGTATCCGAATGGAAGAGCACCTCGAAATGAGAGGCCAAGCAGCGATAAGCAGCGTGATGAAAATCGGGTTTTGAGCTCTTCCAACCTGTTAGGCGCCGTGCCACTTTTTGCCACCTTTTTAGATCATGTAAATGGCTTATAAAAGCGTAAATCACGAGCGCTTTTAGATCAGCGTGCCGATTCTTCCAGCAGCAAAAATGTTGGATTTTTCGATAAGTTTTGGCGTGGTTTAACACCTGTTTCAGGCAAATTAAGCGAAATTCAAGAGCGTTGACCCCTGAAATCCGTGCATCCTTGAATTCCTTTTCGCCTTTTCGTGGAGAGTGGAGTCACTTTCAGTCACTTTTTTGCAGGAAATGCGACTTTCCACGGTGCAACAAATATGGCTTTTGGAGCATCAGGTCACATCCCCAATTGGCTGAAAATGCTGGATTTTTGAAGATTTGTGGCTTGTAATTTGCGCCTATCATCTTCGGGAATTTCTCAAATCATTTGCTCTCCATTTTCCTTTTCCAGGCAAATCCAGCAACATCCAAGCGCTGCAATCCACGAACTCCGCCCTTTGATTCCCCTCCTCGGCAAGGGTGTTTTTTTTGCTTTGAAATGAGCTTCTCGAAACGCTCTCTTTGCACGAACAAGGAACAACGCTAAAATTGCCGAACATCATCTTTTTTGAAAGTTTTCCCGTTTCCTGAATTTCCGACTCGCTATCACCGAATTCAAGCGTCATGATATGCGCTACTTTGAGTGTTTTTGGAATTTTCCTTATGCCTTCGCTACTTTTTCAAAGTCAATTTTATGCGGGTGCTCCATATTGATCTATCGCAAGAGTTCGCACAGTAGGACGTAAATTACCATTCCATAGGAGTTTTAAGGGCTTCTGAGGTGGACAACGTTGGTTTTCGGATATGATATGACAGCATTTTGCAATAGCAGCCCGGAATTGCTTTAAGGAGCGGAGCACAAAAAAGGTACTTTACCAGCAGGCCCCCCCTCCCGAGGACCTTCCCTCCCCTCTTCATTCCGTCGCTCCCGCCGAGCCGACCGGTCGCTGTCTGCTCCGAATCTGCTCCAAGCCTGGAGCGACCCCGGTCATTTTGGGGAGCGCTCTCGCGTTTGTTCGGTCGGTTTTGCAGTTCCACCACACTAATACCTTTGGTTTCCGCGCCGAAAGCGCCGGCCCAAGGCGGCCTCTTTCAAACAGCAGGGATAGTAGGCTGGGGCTGGCCTCCTGGAGCATCTTAGGCTTAGGGTTGGGCATGTTTATTATGGTTTTCGCGCCGAAGGCGCCTGGAGGCGGGGTGTGTAGACTGGTAGCGACAGATCTCCGGTCAGCGGGGTGAGTAGGCTGCACAAAAAACAGTTCGAATTTTTCTTTTTGCACAGACGATGGCCGTGATTATGGAAGGTGCTGGTAATATTACCAAAAAGGTCTGGACCGAGCGGGGGCCGGGGTGTGAAATTCAGCGTGTTTCTTTGTGATTCTTCCAGCAGCTCTTCCATTCTTCCAGCCCATCTCTTCCACTTTTGGCAAAATTTTGCGCCATTTTAGAGGCGAAATTGGTTGCGGGAATTGTGAATTCTCCTGAATTTCGCACGATTTTTCTCCGTTTTTCACCCAAATCCGGACAGAATTCCGACCGATACGCTTGCAGCACGTGCTCTCCGAATGATTGACTCCAGACACCCGCTCATTCCAGACCCTCTTTTTTGGGCCACCCTGTAACTAATTTTTAGGTGGATTCAGCGCAATCCGAGCACTTTGATCGGCGGAAATTAACGCACAGGAAAACTCGAAACACTCGAAATTGGACGAAAATCGAAGGAGAACGGTCGGAATCTGAGCGAAAGGAGTGGTTCCCGAATTCTGAAAATGACCGCGTCAGTACTGAAGAGAAAAGCAAATAAAAGTCCACCACATTTATCATTATTTATTATTCATTATTTACAAAAGCCGAAAAAGCGGCATGGTTGCGACGACCATCCAGGCGCTCTTCAGCCCTCCGGCCGCCGCGTTCTCGTAGAGCTTTTCTCCGTTGCTGTTGATATCCATGTTCCTGCCTTCAGGGATAATGGTTTCACCCTGTGAAGAATTTGGATCATCGGCGGTCTTTGGCATAATTGGTTTCCTGGAAAGATGTTGGAAGAATAGGTGAGGAAAAAGGAGACTTACATGACGGACTTGTTGGGGATCACCAAGATTGTGTCGAAAAGACCCTTCATGCCATTAGCGATTCGGCAGCCGCTGGAATACTTGTATTACTATTATCCGGAAATCGCGAACGTACTTTATGGAGAAGCAGTAACCAATTCTACCAATAGACTTCGCTAGACTGCAGGCTCCTGTGCTACAGTCAACATTGATCGACCGGTATTCCAGTGGGCACTCCTCACGAAGAATCTTCAAGCTATCGATGACGCCGATGAGGGCCTTGGGCGAGTCCTCGTTCTTCACAGAAATCCAGTTCGTCGGGTCGAAGTGGTTCCCTTGCTCCTGCAACAAAAACAATTTAATGCAATTCAAAGAAAAGCGAAACCTACGTATTCGATGTTGTAGTCGAGGGCGACGTTGTCGTTCCCAGCCTGGACGTCGAACATCTTCTTCTTGTCGCCATCGACGCCGGCAAAGATGATGTTATCGAAGAAGGTGACGATTGTAGGGTCGACCTCTCCAAACTTGACACCCAATGTCTTTGCGTCGGAGAACTTGAACTGGCTTAAATTAGGCCGTATAAGTAATGAAAAAGAGCGACGCTAACATACCCTCCAATCGAAGCTTTCCCTTCGTTGAGCTTCACGGTCTTCTCCGAGTGCGGTGTAAAAATGAAATCACCTGGGAAATCTGTCGACGGAGTCGTTCTTCCGGCTTTGTAGGGCAAAGCAATGTAGCTGTTGCCGTAGCCAAGGAGCAAGCGAGCGGCCTCGAGGTCACCTTAAAAACTGCTTAAGAAGCAAGAAATTAGAAGATCTCATACCGGTCATTTTGAACTTCTTTTCTAGCGCCCAGTTGTTGTAGTGCTCCACAAGGCTGATCTCTGGGCCGTTGAATTGAGGTGCGAAGGCGTGTCCGTTGACGTAGAATCCGACCTTGTACTGCTTCGCCATGATGTTCTGGCACTCAGGGGAGAACGTGGTGGTAGTCGTAGTGGTTGTGGTCGTAGTGGTGGTCGTCGTGGTTTTTGCCACGGATGAAGTGGACTTATCGCCTGAAATATCGTCGGATGAGTCGGAGCAGGAGGAGCAGTGGAGCAGAAGAGATCCGGAGCAGAAAAAAGCGGAGCAACTCACCCAAAACGGCGGTGGCGCAGAGCGCGAAGAAGGCGACCGCGAGGGCGGCGCGAGGCATGGCGACGCTGGAGTCTTTGCACCGAAGGTGGAACCTCTGGAGCGCAGATTCCTCGGTGGTGTGTACACGTGAAGTCTTGAGCTTCCAGCTGACCGGTCAGATGTCGAGGGGATGACAGGACCAACCGGACGACTGTCGACTGCTTCCTTATAAGCAGGTCGTGGAGACGGGAATCTGCAACGGAGACATGTACGTCTGGTTTTGCTTCTTCCAGCCATCTGGAAACAGCTCTAGCTGTCTATTTCGGACTGTCAGCGGTGCGAATTGCTGTCTAGGGTGGCGATCTGTCTACAGGATGGCCCAAAAAAAGGTCTGGAACGGGCGGGGGCTGGGGTGTCTTTAGCGAATCATTCGGAGCGCATGCGCTGCAAGCGAACCGGTCGGAACTCCGTCCGGATTTATGTGGAAAACGAAGGAAAATCGTGCGAAATTCAGCGTTTTTGTTCCTGATTTTCTCCGCAACCAATTTTTTCTCTGAAATGTGTGGAATCTGGGCAAAAGCGGACAAAAAATCGTCAAGAATAGCGCGAAATTTTGCCGAAAGTGGAAGAGATGAGCCTAGCCTTTTCGCGCTGCTCTTTCTTGCTTCAAAACCTCATGCGATAAAGTTCAAAGTTCCTAAATTCATGAAATCGAGTTTACAAGCGGAACAGCCAGTCGAGGAGCGTGTTTTGAGCATTTTGAGGCTTTTTGTGGCGGAGGTATATCGATAAAGCACTTTCTAGAGCTGTATTGAAGCATGCTCAGGAATGTCGATGATGTCGGCTGTATTGAAGCATGACACAAATTTCGCCACCGTTTTAGCATTATTTTGGAATTTCAAACTTAAAAATGAGGCTGTACGAGGTGACAATCTTGAGCGTTTTTGAAGCAGCAGGTCGAATGTCCCATCAGCTGAAAATGCTAGATTTTTGAACAATCTTTGGGCTCGATTTATGCGTGTAATTTGCGCCTATCATCTTCCGGAATTTCTCAAATTATTTGCTCTCACTTTTCATTGTTCCAGGTGAATCCAGCAACATTAGAGCGCCACGACTCTTGATCTCCGTTCTTCTTCTGATTCCGCTCCCCCGCAATGCTTACTTACTCAAAAATGGGCTTGGAGTAAGAAAGCTGAAAGAAGCGAAGCTTTTTGTTTGGAGGTTTTCCTGTTTCTGGAACTTCCTATGGCCAAATTCGAATGTCGTCGCATGTGCTACGGAGGTTACGATCGCAATTTTAATTGCATTGTAGATTCTTTCCTACGCCTTCGTAACCTTTTTCGAGAAACGGGCCGTACATTACTCTTTTGTAGGAGTTTGAAGAACTTGCGAGGATGGGATGAAGAGCATTGGTTTGCGGATATGATATGATTTTGAAACGTTCTATTTTGAGGTATTAATTTGCCGAAAATTGGCTCTGAAATCGGGTGGAGTTACGGAGAGCAAAACCGACCGGTTCGCATGGCCGGAAAGCTCGAAATGAGGGGCCGATTGCTTCGAAGCAGAGCGCGCTTGCTCCTGCACTCATTGCTCCGAAGAGCGGAGCACGAATCGGTCGGAGCAATGCTGGGAGCAGCGTTTAGCGCACCCGTTTGGCCATGTTTCTATATAGATTTGAGCGTGAAGAACGGCGCTTCAAAGTGGAAATGACGTGGAATTGTGAAGCAAGCACTCGCAGCCTTGAAGAACAAAATGCAACTCGGATGGCTGCAGTTCGAGCAGAGGGAAAAGGTCAAAAGTGGCGTTTTTTTCGTTCCTTTAGCATCATATATCGCGTCGGATTGCCGCTTCATTCACGCTCCGTTCTTATCTACTTTATCTCAAAATTTCAGGCGAATCCAACAAGATTGAAGCTCATCGGACCATGGAATCATCTCCTCGCGCTTATGGATTCCATTTCCTCCGCAAGGCTTTTTCATTCCACGACGGACGACATCGAAGGGGTCCGGAACGCCGAATAACGAGGGGTCGTTGCTCCAAAGAGCGGAATTTGGCAGGAAACGGGAAAAGCGAAATCAACCGCTCACGCATGACAGAACGGCTCAAGATGAAAGGTCGAGAAATCGGCTCTTCCGGAGCAGATGGTCATTGCTCAGAGGAGCTTAGCACGAACGGTACTGAGCAATGTGCGGCACAGGAATAGTGCCAGCAGTGGAGCGGAGCAGTGTTATCATCTCTAATTGCACAGCGATTTTAAGTGAAAACGATGCGAGGGTCCATCAACATCACAATAGGAACAATGTGTCTTGTTGAAGTTCGTTTTCTGCCAGCGTCGGGCCGATTTTAACGAGGAAATCGAGGTCTTCATTGTGATTTCGCGATCAAGGATGGGCAGCACTCATTTTGTGGTCCTTTGAACTGCATTCTAAAGGTCTTATGCGAATTGTTGCAACGTTTCAGGTAAATCCAGCTTTTTCGGCGATAGAAAAGCGGAGGCTGAAGGAAACATTTTGGCTTATGTTTTAAACATATGCCGAAATGTTTTAAACGTGTTTGTGGTGCAGAGGTAGAGATTCAGGCTAAGAAATTTTGCTTTCGGGCTCGATTCCTCCAAAAGTCAATTTTTTCAATTTTGTATTTATTGTTCTTTTACCTCTTTTTGTTCCCGGTTTTTTCTTCCATACAGCGCTAAACGCATAGCACCTACCTTAAACAATCTAATACTGATCATAAACACTTTCGCCTACCTGCCACTTTAATTAAAACCACCCACTTTTCGGTTTCGCCCAATTTTCGTCCGTTCCGTTATCTTCTCTTCCTGGCGGTGGCGCTCGTTTTGCCCGTTTTCGACGCCGATCGCGTTTGTTTTCGGCGGACCAGTTTTATCTTCTTCACAGCGACGGCAGAGAACGAAAGTATAACATGTGTAGAGACCCATGTGAATCACTTCGATTCATCACGAACCCCGTTCTGCGCCTCTCTATAACTACGCCGCGCCTAAAGGAAGTCAAGGAAAACAACACCGATCCAGGATGGAGAGAAGACGACTCTTGCCTAACAACCTCTCCTGTCCAGGTATGTCTCAATCGCAAACAAAGAATATCGATTTTTTGTAGACTTCCAGGCTTTTAATCGTTCAGGCTTCTTATCCAAAGTCACTGAAGACGGGTCTTTGAATAATGTGGCTGATTTAATGGTTGGATCGTGTCTTATTTCGTCTGTTGTATTTTTGGTTTTTTATGTGCTGTTTGTGAAGCATCCGCTGTAGCTGATAAACGAGTGTGTTTGTGTCCTTTAGGAGTGCGTTTTTTAGTGGTATCAATGAAACTACGACATTTGCGGTCCGCTTTGAAAACGCGACATTTGTTGAAACGACACGTCCATCAGGCTTGATCTTGACCTCTCAGCCCTCCGCTGGCTGTTTCATTGCATAAACATCAAAATTACTACAAATTGTCGCTTTCAGCCTATACACCCCGCTGCAGAATTGGAATTGCCAAGCCCAAGTCAGTAATGCTTGCTGTCGCGTCGTTGGCGCTCCCAAAAACCATAATAAAAATGTCCAAGCCTAAGCCTAAGCCTATTGAAGCCGAGCAGCCTAAATTACTATTCCCGCTGTCTGAAAAGTTACCTTCTATAGAGCTAACCACGGAGCCTTAAGATGAAGTTTTTGATGTTCGGTCGTAAAAACTACCAGCTAATGTCGCACTTCCATTGAAACTGCCATCGGTGATTTAGAGATAGACCTTAGATGCAGGCTTACAGATGTAGACCGGACCTCAAATGTCGTTTTCAGAAAGACGAACCGCAAATGTCGCACCACGGTATCAATCCTTCAGAATCAGGGTCACTACATACATCCAAAAGTCAACAAAATCCTCGTTTGGGTAATTGAGCAAACAGTAAAAGTCGAGTACACTTTTGGAGGAAAACAGCGGCTTGCTCGATTACTGAAAAACCAGTTTTTATAGGATCGCATCATGGCATCGTGTTCTGCTTGTTTACGGAGATACGAAAGGCAAAAACGGGGATTGTGGGCCTTATTTGCATGCCTCATATTCTCTGATCCTGGTCGACAACAATGAAATGAGCAAAAAAATTTGGGATTGAAATTTTGAACCCCATTTTGCGTGATTTGAAGAAGCAAAGTTGACGTTGAAAACACAGTAATTATAAGAATTCGTGAATATATCGGTTTTACCCCTTACTCACTGCAAACTGAATAACGAGGAGCACTGCCAGAATTCCAGCTGTCCCGAACAGTAAAATTTCTCTATAATGCAGGCTAATTTGGCTCACGTTATCAAGAATAGTAACGATTGCTGGCTTCCTGAACATCTTTTGAGCCGTATCTGTCGAGCCTGAAGGTTACTTCAAGCTCGACAGATACGCCTTTGTGTGACAATCGCACAAATTTTTCCAATAAGTCACAATCAATAATTACATGAATTACGTTTCTTACCGTGCATAGTGATGTGCTCGCAAATTCTGCCCTGAATATAAAATTCTTGAAAACGAAATTCCAGTTGAAGGCTGAGCAGATTGATGTGCCCGTATCCACAAAGACTGGGAAGCGCTTCCCACCTTCTCGCTTGCTTCCCACCTGTGTGTGACCAGACTTCCTTCTGGTAAGCGCAATCCACGAAACTGGGATGTCTTCCCAGTCGCTTCTCCGTTTCTTCCCAAAATACTCCCAGTCCTCCCATCCTCAATCGACTGGGAAGCAGCCTTTTCAGTTGCAATTTATCCGATCTTGACCGTTGCAACGACCGGCTTTCTCCGTTTTTGACAGTTTTCGACAGGTTTTGACCGAAATCTCCGTTGTTTTGTTGATTTATGCAAGTTTATTTTTTGCTGACTTTAACGCACCTTTGTGTTTCAGGCATGGACGATCAACGTTCCGATAACCCTGTAGAGAACGTGAGCGTTTGGACGATATTTTTGATGAATTTGGCACGGGGAAAAAAGACACGCTTTAACGAAACTTTTGGAGAAATTGGAAGGCGATCTCGCGTACCCAACGGCAAGAAGCAGTGCTCTACTTCCCGCTCAGCAACTCGGCTTTGCTCTGACTGTTCTTGGAGGAATAACATTTTAATCGTATGCCGCTCTTGAAAGGTGTCCCAGTCCACTGTCTCCCGTTCCTTTTCTCGGGATCTCGCAATTGTCGCACAACCTGTTTTCTTCATTAAAAAACAGGGTCGCTTTGAAAGCCATTTTTTGCCTGAATTCGCTCCTGAAATGCACAAAAATACACTCAAAACCAAAAACCAAGCGCCATCACAAGCCATGTTATAAACGCGCATAAGTTCACGAGATTTGGCTCGAAATCGCGTTCGAAACACCGAAACTCGTCGCCAGTAGTTCCCCAGTGTTTCGTGGATACCGGGAAGCGCAACTGGGGAACTTCCCAGTCTGGGAAGGCTGGGAACCGACTGAGAAGGAGTCCCCACTGGGAGTTTTCTCTGTTCTTTGTGGATACGGGCACTGTAGGTACGGTATAAGAATGAGTTGATGCAATTTCGGTTAATCCCACTGTAGGCTTCACATCATATATGTATTCTCCGAGCTTGGCTAAACGATCAAAAGTGTATAGCATTTTATCCAGATAAGTTTGTCAACCGATAAATGTGGTAAAACGAGATTTCAACCGATGGGTTTAGTATTAGTTGTGCTGATGACAGCTGGAAGCGGATTCCCAGGTTTGGTCGGCTGAAGACAAACCACTTGAGAGCAGTATCGGTCGTTTGAGGGACACGATTTGGGGCGCCAGATGCACGGCCAGTTTTTGGGACACCCGGTTCTTTCGCCTGGAAAATGGGCTTAGAATTTGAAAGGAAAATAGATGTTACAATCAGGATGTTTTGTGCATCGATTCTTAGGGATGCAGTCGTCGTTCCAGTCACGGACATAGCCTGAAAATAAAGTGCGTTTTGGGGTTAGCGGAAGGCTTTAGGCCACAAATAAGAGATGACACAAAAAGGGTGCTCAGGATGAAAGTTTTATGAAAGGGACGAAAACTGAGTCTTGATTATATGGACTTTCAGTGGCTTGAAGGAGATAGAGCTTAAACTTATAGGGTTCAAATCCTGACCTGGAACACATTCGCACTGCCTCCTGCACTTTTCATTACAAGCCATTCCCGAATCCTCGCAATAAGCTTCACATTTTCCGCATTCTGTCCAACGCTCATTAGGACCACATTGAACTGGAGACGTTGGGACGGATGGAATTACCGGGTTTCCAGGTACAGGGTTTCCTGAAATCATTTTCAGTTCTTAAAAGTTTGATTTTTCTTGCCAGGCTGAACGCGGTTACACTGCCAATAGGGCACACAGCTTCCATCCCATGTCGACCTAACGTATCCTTGATCAGCTGGACAATAACACCCAGGAGGGCGACATTCCTGGGTGCAGACTGGGTTCGGATTGAAGCAGGTGCCTTCGCAAGATCCGCATTTGCGGAAAACGGTGTTTGGAGGGCATTCTGGGGGTGGCGTTTCTGGAAAGGCTCTCTCTCCTTAACCTATTTAAGCTTTATCTTACCCTTCTTAGGGCATTCCTTAACCTTAATACAGGGATTTCTAGGATCAAGGCCTCCTAGCCTAACCAATCCCTTATCAGCTCTGCACCGACATCCAGGAATCAGGTGGAAAAGCGTCGAAATCCAGTCGCATTCAGGAGGAGGGTTGTTACAAGTGCCCTCACAGGCTCCCAGACCCATGTAGACCTCGTTTTCGGGGCAAGCTAAATTTTCTTAAATACCGTACTCCAGATTTTGACCTACCAACAGCTAAGGCCGCAGCTGTTAGGTTTGCCAAGAAGAATATCTAAAACCACTTTTCAGGTTTTAAGGAGTCTGTTTCTTACCAAAGTAAGAACAGTAGACATGTTGATGTTAAGTGGACCCTCTATGAGGCTATGGCTTTTATAGTCAACCTGTGTTTATGTTTTCCAGGCATATTAAAATGGAAATTGAAAAGATTCGAGGATTTGTGGCGTCGAGGGAAAACGAGTTTCCAAGATCGGGTGCGAAAAAGGAACTACTGCACGCAGGCTAGTCGTAAGCTGTTTATGGAAGCAAGACGAACTTCGACCTACGAAAAGATGAATTTCGGGATGGTTTACGATACAAGCTGTTCAAAATAGTCATGTGAAGTGAAAATTTAGAATTTTTGCCATTTAGAGTTTGTGCTTCGGAAGGATTTTCAGTGAATTAATGATACTTTACTTTATTGTCGCATCGTTCAAAACAACATTTCTTATCTCAGGATTTAGTCGCATTAGGCCAATTGACCCCTAATGCTATGAAGGCGGCCGGAGAGCGCCTCCTGAAGCTGCTTTCCAGTGGACGAATCCACAAGGACGGCAATCTTTGCGGGCTCCTCGAGCGTCATCGGCGCCGAATTCGGAGGCCACAAGGACGAAAAGAGCGAGAAAGAAGAGCTATGAGGACGTCGTTCGAGAGGGGACTGGGTTGATAAATGCTGCTGGAAGCGAAGGCTCCTTTTAAGTAACTCCAAAAGCCATAAAAGTTGGCCCCTTTTTGGGGTCTGTTTACGGGGTCAAATAACAGCCCTGACTTGGCTTGGACAGGTGCTTGCTAACCTGTTTATGACACATCTGGGTCACAACGAAAACCTGCACTTTCAGGAATATTTGAATATTGAAAATAGACCCGAAAATTTCAAAAGCAGGCCACGTCAGTGCTGTCATTTGGCATGTAAACTGACCCCAAAAATCTGTCCTTTGAATTTGCCTAAAAGAAACATCTGATCCCAATATTCATCAACCCCAGTTCCCTCTCCAGCCATGTCCTCGAAGCTCTTCTTCCTCGCCCTTTTTGCTCTCGTAGCCGCCGGCGCCGAAGACGTTCTGGCGGCCGCCGACGCTGCGGACCCCGCAAAGATCGCCGCCCTCGTGAATTTGCCCGCCAGAAAGCGGCTTCAGGAGCCCCTCGCTGGCCGCCTTTAGAACATTATCGGTCAACTGGCTGATCTTATAAAGCTGCTAATTCGACTACGACCTGAGTTAACACGTTTACAAAACGATACAAAGATAGTAAGCAGACGTTCTATTGGCGCCCCGTTCTACATGTACTCCAGGAGGGCTTCGACGTTTGGACAATGGTTTGCTGTTGAAATTCTCAGCGATTAGATCCATCAAAACAATCATAATTACAAATATTGAATGCCGAGTTTGAAAACAGCTGGCCGTTGTTTCCTCAATCTTTTTGTCGCTTTCCAAAATGACAAAATAGGTGTTTATTTTAAGGATTGATGGTCTTTTGAAGCCGTAGGTCAGATCAAAAATTATTGTTGTGGTTCTGGCATTGCTATCGGCTTTTTGACCCAAAAACGATGCTGAAACATCAAAATTTCGACTCATTTAAGACCCTTCTTTTCCACGAAGTCATCATTTCTTTGCTTATCTTTTTAAACCATGCGTCCCTACTACACTACTATGTACTACTGTGGCTCCCCGGAACCCACGGATTATGAGATCATCGACGAGTACGAGTCCTTTTAGGAGCGTTCTCTACTCTGCATGACATACTTGTTATTCAGGTTCAACAGCTTTTCAATTAAATTTTTGGATTTCATAAATTTGTTGCCACAAACTCGTATTTACTGAAAGTCATTAGTGCACTTTGAACAATTCGCACTTTCGGTTACGTGATATTTGCACTATTAGAATAAAGGCAGGCAAACATGTGTTCCTTATTTGTTAAAATTGAAGCTGTTCCTTAAAAATAAGTTTGACAAGCCGTCATTTTACGCTTTCTGGCTCTATTTCAGCTTGCTTCAAGATTATATGACAACTTCGAGTCTAAGCGTTTAGTTCAAAAGTGCTTTTAATTGAAAGGTTAAGTTGATTCTAAGCCATTTAAATTTTAAGCCATTTGACTGAAACGCTTAGACCTATGTACCCTAACTTGGTTGGAGGTTAAAAGGCTATCTTTAAAGTGAAGCGCTTGGCTGCTATATGCACTTCTTGAACATTATTTAAAATTGGTGTTTTAAAAGTTGTCTTTTTGGGTCCTGACCAACCACAATCAGGATGACGACAGCTGAGCAAGTGTTCTTTGTTTACTAAAACGTATTTTAAATAAGAGTTTTGAGTTGCTTGACACCTGAACTATGCTACTTTACTCCCTTTAGCTCTATTAGAGCCTACTGTAGATTTATTAGCAAAGTTTGATCCCTATGTTTTTGTTCAAAAAGCTTTAATTTTGCAAGGCTGAGGCATAGTTGAAACTTAGGCTTAGTTGAGGCTTAGGCTTAGATAAGGCTTAGGCTTAGTTGAGGTTAAGTTTAGTTGAGGCTTAGGCTTAGATTAGGCTTAGCTGTAATTTGAATACCTTTATTGGAGCTGACTTTAACGGCTTGGGGAATTTTGAAGCTTAGGTTGAGCTTAGGCCCCTTTATTAGGGCAGAAAGCTTATCCCTCTCCCAGTGCCTAGTAAAGTTTAAAGCTTAAATTGATGTTCAGCCACTTCGTGCTTGAAACGCATGCATACACATATGTCGTCTTAACTCCCTAATTTGGTTTGCGGCTTAAAGGTCATTTTGAACTATTCTTCAAGTGAAGCGCTCAGCTATATGTTGCTCTAGTTTTTGTTAAAAATTGGTGCTTTTAGGATAGTTTTCTTAGGTCCTGATCAACCCGCGTTCACTTGTAGCGTTGGGTGTAAAGTGAGTGTAATAGGTACTTGTAGTTTCCCAAAATAGGCTCTTTTCCAACGCTGTCCACGTCCAGCCTAAACGATAATATCACGTTTTCTTTTGTCTTTCGCGTGTGCTGCTTCTCTTCACCTTTTCTCCGCCCTAGGAAGTGTTCTTAATTTCTTGGGAAAATGGAAGCTAAGGTGACTTGTACTCAAGACAAAGGTTCCAGCGGTGTTATTTGATCTTGCACGTAAATATTTACTTTGTTCCTCGTGATCGAAGCGCTTTTAGAAGTGCGTTTCACTTGCGTCCTATATACATAAACGCCGTGGCACGTTTGAGTCGAATTTGCTATAATTAGGTTTTTTAAAGCTAGCCTGAAGCTTAGATTTTTCTCTATGACTCATGACCTCCAAAAGTGTTCCATGACTCCTTTCCTCATATTTCTCAACATTGTTTACCTCACTTCTCCGTATCCATAGATCCACCCACCTTAGTCACCTCTCCGGACGCTCTCATTTCCTAAAAACACTGTCTGTCAACGAAAAATCCCAAGTTTTGACTGGGAGCATTTGAACTATAAACAGCCATTAGGCAATTGCTGTTTATGACCAAATATGCAGTCGACCGAAAGGCCGCAGGCGGCCCTTGTTTGAAGCTTTCAGCGGTCAAATTCCTAAATTCTAAAAACAAGTTTGGGACAATTTGCAAAGATCAAAAGAATTGTTTACGATGCGTCTCTTTTGGGTACAAACAGCTGCGCTCTTCGGTGTCACCGAAGTCGGCGACGGTGTTTACAGAAGCGAAGCCGAAAAGAAAGACTTTCGGTGTTTTTTCTTTGTTCTGAACGCGCGATAGATGTGGTTTTTGATCATTTAAACGGTGCATATGCATACGTTAAAAACTAAACTGCGGGTGTGCTAAGTTCTAGGGTAGATGTTTTATTGTAGTCACACTTCTAATTCCACAAGGAACGCTTCTGTCATAAAAGTGATTATATTAGGACTCGTACTCATCGATAATCTCTTAATCAGTGGATTCAGGAAAGGCATAGTAGTAGTAGGAGCGCATGGTTCCAAACAATAATCGTTAGGACTTGTCGCTTTGTGGAATAATAAGGGTCTAAAATGAGCAAATTGGTGATGCCGTTTGAGCACAGCTTTTGAGCAAAAAGTTCAAGCAAAAAATGTTTTTTGAATCGATTTTGGCTGTTGATTATGAGTCATTGATGTTAGTTCAGTTTTTGGCTAAATTACTGGTTAAGAATCAATGTGAGTAATGCTTTAAATAAGCAAAAATGAGTTTAAGCTTGTTCTTCAACCTTAGCAGCAAACTCAAACAAGGCTTATCCAGTCAGAATTCGGCATTTTGCATCCTGAACCCATTGCCCAGCTTTCACTTTCCTATATAGAGTCATTCTGTTGAAATCGGTTTTGGCGTCAAGGCTTATCCAGATCCCATATTCCTTATCTTATGTTGCATAATCAACATGTCTCTGATTGAGTAATTCTATGAATTGCGACTTGTCCTTTTTGAGTCGGGAGTGATTCAAAGTGCTTGATTCTGCTCAGATCCCATATGTATCATCAGTATATATCATACAACAAATGAATCAAAGTTTCCAGTTCTATGAAACATAGGATGAGGCGTGTGGGATGTTTGCGTGAGTGATCAGGCGAGATTGGTTAAGCGAGATTTCACCGCAAGTGGTTTCATCAACAAGCCAAATTATGTTTCAATCAAGCACTGAACTTAGCAGCTAGCCGACCAGAGCACACAAATCTGAAATTGGTTTTATGGCAGTGACCGTACTCTCGATTCACGATAATTTTGCAATTTGAGTCTACTTCAAATTTAAGACCTACTGGAAAACATCACCTTATTTTGAAAGCCCTAATCTCTAATCATTGTGCTTCTGGACTAAGAAAGCAACACGTTTAACAACTTTGAAGGAATCCCGGCTATTCTTACATAAGATCAAAAAGCCATATTTCGAAATCGGTCGTTACATCTGTGCTACTAATACAATTGTTGATCTAAATGAGCTTTGCATGAGGTACGGGTCTTATATGGTTACTAACTGCTTCTTCTTTTTCATACCTTAACTACAACCAAAACCATTCCTTTAACAACTTTTAGATTGTTCCGTGGGAGCACTTCAGCTTGAAAACTTTCGAAACAGTCACGCAAACCGACAGTTTTGTCGGTTTCTTCTATATTTGGTTTTTTTGACTTGGTCTTGGTTGATTCCGATGCTTTAGATCTGTTCATCACTCTCAATTCGCATTTGCTCATGGCAAGGTTAGCGATTAACCGTGTCTGCTAGCTTACATTGCATGCTTCTCCCCACTTCCTGTATGTCTCCTAATCTGTGATCACGTTGTTTTCCACCACATTTCCCCCTTTCGCCGCTTCCTAACCTGACTCACCCCTCCTCTTGTCCCTCCCCTCTTCTCCGCCCGCCCGCTTCGCGCACCACATCCCCGTTTTCTCAATCTTCTCCCGTCCACTCCACTCTCAGCTGCTGTCCACCACCACCACCACCGCATCAAGGCGGTCTTCTCCCCGATCAGTCCACGTCGGTCGGAGTTTCCCAGCCAGATCGAACGTGTTCTTCGCCTGCACCCGCGACTGAGCACAATAGCGGCTCTGCGCGGTTGCCTGCGTGCACCCCATCGATTCCTCTGTCGACCGACGATCTGTCGATGACAGCATGTAAATCGTTTTTGTTATCACGGGACGAAGGCTGTGAGCTGCTTTTGCCTGACTGCGTTCGTGTGTGTTTACTGTTGAGGGTGCGTGAGGGAGTCGAGTGCCGTGTTGTTGAGGAACCGTCACTTACAAAAGCTTGTTTTCAGATCCAAGACCGCAAATTCGATCTGCAGAGATGGCCTCTCCGATCCTTCCTCTTTACCAGAAGATCACTGAAACGCCGAGTAAGTTATAATCCTGCTACCGAACATTTTTAACACAGCTGAAACTTTGTGAATTGATAAGAAGTGGGTTTTCCACTATGGTTTTCAATGCGCTTTACACTAGAGCTAACCCAAATGAAAAAGAAACCATTTAGAACCGAACAAACATAAAAAACTTCAATTTTTTAAGCGCATTTAACCAAAAATTTTGAATTCAGAAAACCACGGAGACGTCTTGTAAATTGACCTTGTGCTGACATCGATTGACAGACTTGAAGAAACTCAAAGACTTTGCTGTTTTTTAAAAAAAGATTATGGGATTTTGAAGTAGAATTTAATCAATTAAGCTGAAAGGACGTTTGCCCAGCGCGTCTTTGTCCCTAAGTCAACAGAGTTGCACTTCTAAAAAGCGCTAATGTTGTTTGCTCCATCAGGTTGCATCAAGTTTCTTTATCTCTATTTTGGTTTTTGATGTTCTTCAAATTGAGGAGCTCTGAATTGAAACTTAAAAAACCGAGATTCATACAAGCCTTAGCCTGATTAGGCACTCACGCACTCAGATTAGGCACGCACTCAATGTACATGCCACGCATAGGTCTGTATAAATCTCCGTTTTTGGCGTAGGCTTTGGTGTAGGCACTCAGTTCCGGACCAACTAAGTGCAAGCATTAAAAAGGTTGAGCTAATTTTTACTTCTTTTCAGAAACCAACGCCGAAAAACTCATGCATTATGGGTTTTATAGCTTTCTCTTTCTTCTCCTTATTGCCATCGGCGTTCTCTGCGTCTACTTTGCGGACAAACTCAACCCTAACCGCCGCTACTGAACGTCCTACTGATCTTCCTAGCTCTTGAATACGGCCCTGGAGACTAATTTTCAACGTCTGTGACAACGTTTTTTGGATTCCCTGCCTATAATCTTCTTTACTCCTTGTCTCAGAGCCTCCTCTTGAGTCTCTGGCTTTCAAAAAGCTTTTTCTCAGGTTTCTTATTGAAATTCGTGGCTTCAGTCACTGGCCAAGGACTCTTTGGTCCTTGGAATCGAGTATTTTCTCAGGTCTTCTCTTCCTACATTTGTGATTGGCTCTTGACACTTAAATCCAACCTTCCCCATCCTCGATCCTCCTCATCCTTCATTTTTTGAGTTGATTTTTGCTTTTCAACCTTCGCTCAGATGTATCTATTTGCTCAAGACGATTCCGTTCTTTCTCCTTATCTCATTGATTAGCTTTAAGTTGTGTCAATTCTTACCCTTCCTCTATTTCCTCCTTTGGCTGGCCGAAGATGGACGAATCTTCTGCGAATCAGCAAAAAACTTTCAATGCTAAAGGTGAATAAATTTACGTGTCTAACTCAAGGTGATCAAAGACCAGCCAGAGCTATTGTTCTAACTGGTTGGTGGGTGCGCGTCGCGTTGCGAAAAGTCACGCAAGCGGGGAGCAAAAACAGTTTTGCTTCTTAGAAAATTGCAAAGACGGAATTAGAGAGCGGAAGTCAAGAACGCCGGAAAATGGAAAAATTGGGTGAAGTTAGGTTTAGGGTCGCCAAGATGAGCGTTTTAGGATCCGAAAATTACATCTTCAGAAGAGCCAAAATAGGTAAATGTCACATCTAGGCCAAAAACAAACATTCATACAAGCCTAAGCGTAGCATTTTAACTGAGAGTCTGATTAGGCTCGATTAAACGATTTATGCTATTGGATGCCGTTTTACTTATGGCTCATTTACATGAATCTCGTTTTTGGTCAAGGTCGTTTTTGGTCAAGGCTCACCTGAAGTTCTCAACTCACAACTTCAAAAAAGGCCTGAGCAAAAATAGATCTGAAACAAGCCCAAGCCTAATTGAAACACTCAGTCAATTTATGTGCTAGGCTGAGGTTTGTATGAATCTCTGTTTTTGGCTTATGCCAAATCATCGGGGTTTTGTGTGACAAGCCTAAACTGTGATCTGAGACACCTCTAGTCGAAAACGAGATTTCAGCAGGCGCCATAGAATAACGTCAGTCTGCAGCAACGGTGTTTTGATTAGAATCGATTTTCAAAGTCAAGAACAAAGCGGCCGCCTGACCTCCACATTGTCTGCAACAGTCATTAACCCCAAGGACGTCTGCTACAATTTTGAAAAGCGCAGCTTCCTGCGCTCCAAACTCATAAACAAACCGGCCAAAATCTAAGAATAGCTCAAAATCAAAGTTCAAAAATAGTAGACTGGCGGTGATTGACGTTCCGAAGAATTTGGGGTAATTCGATTAGGAAGTCCGGTCGAGTTGGAGTGGCTTGTTTTGACCTGCGAATTTACAAGTTTTGGGTCTCTCTCGCTTGTGAAGGACTCAAAGTAGAAGAGTGGATTTGATTCAAACAAGGCTTTTTACAGATGAAGACGCTTCTTCAGAGTCGAATTTCTTCGTCCTTCTTCCGAGCTCCTGTCAAGATCCAGAAGACTTTTTGGCGGCATCTACAGATCAACTCATCCGCTGCGCTCTCCTCCTCTTAGCAGCGATCTTAACGGCTCTCATGCTAATCTGGTCACTTCACTTGTGATTCTGCTCTATGTTGTCATGTAGCCTCCATTCCCAAGGCTCACTTATCCTCCTTGATGTAAATCTGTCATTTGGCGTTGATAAAATGACGCCAACTAACGGCGCACGTTGTAATATGCGACAACAGACGAGAGCAGATTAAAACAGTTCAATGAGCCATAAACCAGGAGATCACACGTCATGCGGAAGGCGTTTGCAGCAACAGTCAGCGACGGGACAGACGCACTCTGCGGGAGATCTGCAGGAAGGTTTTTTGCATTTTGCAGGGAGAGAAACTTCGAGACGAGGGGTGAGTCATGGATGAACAGAGATTTCGAAAATGGGAATTGATGCCTATGGAACTGAAGCGACCGAAGGGACTGTAACCCTGAAAACATTCGATAACAGATTTTTCAACAATTTTTTGGCGTTTTTTCAAGTAACCTCCAAAGCTATTTAAGGTCATCAAGAGAGCTGAAGACGGAGAAGGAGAACAGTTTTCTGTGTCCTGTAATCATCCAGCGTTTCGTGCCCACTTCCAACACCTGATTCAGTGTGGTTTCTAAGAAGCACATTTGCGCTATCTAACTTCCGCAATCTGTCGGTCAACCAAAAACGGTTCAATCAATCGAGCGGTAGGGAGCGGTGTTTGCGTTGGTGAGCGGTGGTTTCACGTAATAGCGAAATTTTCTGGATCTGAACTTTCCGTCTTCTTTCGATATGATCGTGAAGGAGTTCGGAATATTCATCATTGCAATCATTCTCATTATGTGCGCTTATATGGCTGTGAACCGTGTCAAGCAGTGGCGGAACCGGCACAACTTGGAAGGAGAAATTCCGCATGTTGTATTCGTCAAGAACGAGGCACCGCCTGAGCACCCTCCTCCAAGTTACAAACGATTTTTTGGTTTTGCGATGCTAGCTCGTTGGCAAGCCCCTATTTGTAGATAAAGTTTAGATCCAAGTTAAGTCAACATGTATAACGTATTTCATTTCCTGCCTTTCCTAGGAAGTCCGAATAATGCTGATTCATCACTTAGCGTCTCGTGCCCACTGTTATCACTTGATGCTATGCGCTCCCTAACAACGACAAAAGCCATTTTCGTTTCCTACTTATGCTATTTACTTCCACTATCATTCGGTCTTTCTAAAACGGTTAAATCAACGTTGCGTTCCCCGTTGCCGTTAAGAGAGGGGTCCAAACTGTTTTTGTAACAGTATTTCAAGTTTCAGCCGTTTACGAATATGATCACCAAGGAGTTTGGAGTTTTTGCAGTTGTGATTATTCTTATCATGTGCATTTACGTGGCTTTGAACCGTGTTAGTCAGTGGCGAAAGCATCAAAACGTCGTAGAACGAATTCCGCGTGTTGTATTGGTCAGGAACAATGCGCCTCCCGAGTATCCTCCTCCAAGCTACGATACCTTATGTAACAACTAATTTAATTTTCTTTGGTCTTAACGTTTGTTATTTAGTTGTCGTCTAAACGTCAATCTCCGAAAGATCTAAGATCTCGTAATCGCTTACTTCGATAGGTATTACCTTAATGTGTAAATAAATTTTTTGTCAAGTTGGCGCAGTCAGAAAAAGCACCTAAAACGATCAGATGGAGGTTCGAGCAACAATGAGTTCCTGACAAAGACGTCGGAATAACGACACGTCAATAACTTGAGCTGGAAGGACAATTCTGGGACGTTTGGCGGTGCTCGAATTGAACTGAAATAGATTGTTGATTGATAAGACGACGACAACGAGGCAGGGGTAGGGAGAGCGGAGAATAGCTATCACGTTTACAGACTCACGTGACTTTGTCATGATGTTGAGGGTCAAGCATTTAGCTGGCCTAACATCTTGCTGAGCTCAAAAGCTACACAACGTGCTGTTCTTGTTTTTTTTGGCTGAATTGGGTTCTATGAGTCCCAGTGGACAGGATTAAAATGACGCGGACAGCATTTTCTTTCGGAAAGTGAAGCTCGAACCCTATCCAGTCCTAAGGTTCTAAAGCTCTGTCCATCTTCAAAGACGACGCAGGCGTGGATGGAATCCACGGAGCTGGGATCTTGTTAAAAATGCTGGGATCTTGTACCTGTGCTTCGTGGCGAAACAGGTATGGTTATCAACACCTACCGCCAACGAGAACGTCAAAGAACGCCGTGAGCAAGGGGAAGACGGCCACGAAGACGCCGGAGAAGACCAGGAAGGGGTCTGTGAGGAGAGGAGAACGATGACAATTCGTCCGTGTCCGCGCCATTTTGCCATGTCCGAATCCCAGTTCAATTCAAACATTTTATCAAAAAGCAACATCCCTATTAACAGCTTTAACCACAAGCACGTAACCAGCAATTAAAATCCATAACAACATAAGAATGCCAAAAGTTGTGCAAAACAGTTTCTTATACGCTTTGCTTTGAGTATAGTCGGACGGCTGAACTTCCTGAGTTTGTGCCAGGTCAGGAGAGAACGGAGGAGGAGGCTGAGATGGTAATAGAAAGTCTTAAACGTTAAATACACGTCTTAAAACTAAGATTACGCCTACCAAAGGTGCATGGCATAGCGGCGCCAGGAGAACATTGGAGCGCTTCGTCATAAGAAGGCAGTTTTGGGATTTTTGGACTATCTTGCTCGCCTCTCTCTAGATCTTCTTCGATGACATCCATTTTTAGTTGTTTGTCTTAGGGTTGATTTTTGGAAATCGCCACTTGATCGGCTTGCTTTCCTGAAATTTATTTGCAATACAAATATATGGCTAAAGAAAAATAGTTGGTCTTGGATAAGCGCTGGTTTAGTTAGACGCTCGCTGAAATTTAAGTTCTAAACAGTTGAAAAAAAATTAAAAAGCGCGAAATTGAAGCTTAAACGTCTTAGTCCATCCGTCTGTCGATAGGCAAAGTTTGTACGTCCGTCCGTTCGTATATCAGTTAGGTTGTGACGCCAACAAAATAAATTTCAGGCTTCTAAAGCCTTAGGCTACACTTATAACAACTCCCTCCCAAAAGCAACAAAAAAGCCTCAGCTCGGTAAATCCACATCGTGTTGCAGGTAAACCTCAACACCTTCAGAGTGGTGCATAGATTGTCCTCAAGGGCTTCGAACCCGCGTCGATGGGTGCGGCGACCTAGCGCGTTTGCAATCTGCCATAGCGACACTCGCAGTCAGTCGCGCTGAGGAGGGGTATATACATCTTGCGTTTTGCGTTTTTTAAGGAAATGCCGTGGTTTGGGTTAGGAATGCACTAGATAGGGATATTCGGAGACCGAGAGCACAATTCTGCAAACAAAATGGCTTAGGAAATGCAGTTTTCTACTGTTTTTCGGCTCTTTTGTGAACATTGTGATGGACGGACGTACTAACAGGATTGGGTTTAAATGTTACCTTGAAATTAAAACGTGATTTAAAGACTAAAAATCGATTTAAAGGTACACGGACATCTGAAAATCATCAAAATCGACATCATCAAAAAATCTTAAAAGACGTTTCAGGACTGCAAAAGTCAGCAAAACTGAGATTAGCCCAAAAGCACAGTTTTACCAGTTTTTAAGTGGTCCCGACGCGACTACCCTGCACAAACCACAATCGCTCATGGCAAATACGGGGTATTATGGCTTTCTGCAAAATTCGTTGTCCTCATTGCGTTGTGCTTAAGCATCTACCCGAAATCCTGCAAGAAACTCCACAATCGCGAAGAAAAACGACAATTTTGACCACCGAAAAAATGCAAAGCCGATTTCATTGTAGCCGACCGCGATTGTGCAGGACAGTCGCTTCGGGATCACTAAAAACTGGTAGAATTCTACTTCTGGGCTTATCTCAATTTTGCTAAAATGTCCTGAAGCCGCTTTGCGTGAAAAACGGTGACCGTGTCCCTTTAACACGACCTAAAAAAAAACTTCAAGCAGCTAAAAGGTTTTTTTAAGGTAGACCTAAACAGCCGAGATGTCATCATAACTGCTTAATAAGATTCTCTGTCTTAATGATTGAGAAGATTAATTTTGGCTGCCAATCTTGCCACATAACGTGGCTCTCTGGGTGTCAATTTCGACAAAAAAATCCTATAAAAACCCTAAAAAAAAAATAAAATTTGAAAAATTTGATGTTTAAGATCGCTTCGCGCTTCCACAAAGCTGAATTTTGACTATAACAAAAGCAACCAAACGTTTTAACGTCTTCCAAACGCGTCTTTGCAAAAATGACTCACCTAGATAAATCGAATTCCCCGAAACCACAAAAGCTGCTTCCTTCGCTGACTCTTCAAACACCGATTTTCGAACCGATCGCTTCGAGTCAATAATTCAAGCGGGTCGACTGAAGGAGGTAAACAGTTCCTATCAGCGAGATGAAGAAGACGAGAAGTCAAAAACACGAGACCTTGATTTTGACAGCGGCTACATGACATGGGAGGTCTGCAGTTGGGTGATTCAGTAAGGAGATTAGGGAGAAGGGCAGGGAGAGGCCAATAAGAACAGGAATTCTGTGCTTTTAAGTTAGTTTTAAGTAAAATGGCAAATAGCCATGAAGGGTAAGGGCAGGGCTAGGTACGTATAACAGCTAATAGAATACATGAATGAGTTTTGTGCTGAGATTAAGGCTATAAACCGGTCTCATGAGAATCTTCCGTGGAAACAGACCAAAGAGAGACGTGAAATTTGTGCTTTATGTTTAAGTTTACAAACAAAATGGAAAAACAGCAAATTTTACCTCGTTAAAAATTAAACTGAAACGACGAATTCAAGCGCGTCTGAACCAGTGATGTGCGCAGGTCTGCCAGGCTTGTCAGGCTTGGGTTTAAGTCCCGGGCTTGGGTACAGGCTCGGGCATGGCCCAAATGCCGGAAGCCCAGACCCGAAAGCTCGAAAAGCCCGGACCTGCAATGCACTTGGGCCTGCAAGCTCGTGGGCATAGGCTCGGGCGTTTGGGCTTTTTGGACCTGGGCCTGAAACGAGCCTGAGCAATCGAGCTTTCGGTCGGGCTGTTTTTAGGAACATCTCCGAAAATTTTCACGTGCCAGTAATTGTTTAATCCAAGAGATCGGATCGCACTGAAGACCTCATAAAACAGTTTATGATCCCTTGAAGTGCTTCGCTTTATCTGCATGATCCCTTAACGTGCTTCGGCTTTACATAGAACCCTTTCTGTGACGAGGAGAAGTAAACGTCTAAGCACATATTTTTCCTTGTCCAATTTTAGTTGTAAAGGGTGCTGTGTTGTGAACTTAATGCGTCTTGTGCATAATAAATTGAATTGAATACCACAGGACATAAAACATAACAACTACTTTAATGAGATTTTACGGTTTGTTTTTCTCTTTCGCAAAGACGTCAGACCACTTCACACTATTCGCAAAGTGACTCACAATTTGTCAGATCCCTTTACCCTAAAAACACGAGTTCTGATAACCTCTACTCGCTTTCCATACCTTTCATAACAATGATGAATCCTGAAATTTCTGTCGTCTCTATTGAAAGCGGTCTTGGATCAAATTCTCGCTCAAGGCTATTCAGTGGTCAAGGTAAGCATAGCCCTATCTAATGCTCGAAATGTAGATTCTAGGTAAACGTCAGTTCAACTTGCTGAAGTCCTGTCTTCCTGCCTTAAAGCAATTCCTATTCTACTTTTTGATCTTCCAACTGATCGTCTTTGCGCTGGCTATATTTGTATGGCTTTGGATTGTGGGCATGTAAGCAATTAAATTGATTTATTAGCTCAATTTACAGACTCGAAAAAACGTGCCAGGCACAATATTACGAATTTGCAAGCTTAAAGAAGTAAAAACCCAGAAAAAACGTTGTCAAGATGAGCAGACTAATAGAGATGACGATAAAGATCCAGTCGTTGTCCTTGCGGTTCTGAGCCATTCTGGAAATAGTCACAATTAAAGTGATCGTACTCGAGAACCACACAGCGCTCAAGAACCGCTTGAAATGTACTGATTTTTAGCATTTTAACACACCCCACTTCCAGGCGCTTTCGGCGCAAAAACCATGATGTAAATGCCCAAGCCTAAGCCTAAGATGCTTCAGGAGGACAGCTTTAGCCTACTATTCCCGCTGTTCAAAAGAAGCCGCCTCGAGCCTACTATCACCTCTTCTAGGCGCCTTTGGCGCGGAAACGAGAAGTGTTCGTTTGCGGTAGCGGTAAGCCTAAGCCTATTGAAGTTTGGCAGCCTAAAGTACTATGCTCGCTGTAGAAAAGAGGCTGCCCAGCCTACACACGCCACGCTTCCAGGCGCTTTCGGCGCAAAAACCATGATGTAAATGTCCAAGCCTGAGCCTAAGATGCTTCAAGAGGGCAGCTTCAACCTACTATCCTCTCTGTTTGAATGATATCACGCTGTGGCATCACGCTTGAAGATAATGAAACAGCCGGTAGCCATAACCTCATCAGGCGAACTTGGTTTAAGCAACCACAAAAGTGACGAAAGAGCCAGAAGAAGTCGTGTGAAGACTCATGACAAGCCGTGATTACTAAGAGAACAAACACCTACGGCAAACATGCCGTCGTCACCGTGTGAGGCGTTCCGATTCAACAATCCAAAGACGGTCGTTTCACTTTTCACAATTACTAAATAGAATTTTATTTCACAGAATCACTAAATAGGTTCAATGGAGAACAGAGGAATGGGTCACGTTGAGGTCTTTATGGATTTCAGCATATTCCTCGCTAGTCTTCCTGCTCTGGATTATCACGGTGACAACGGCTGCGAGAGTGGCACAGAAGAGAAGAGCAAGGCAGAAGCTGAAGAAGGCAAAAGCTATGCGTTGCTGGTAGAGGCGGTTTCCTAGAAAGCCGCACAAAGAACCTGAAAAAATTAGCTAGATGACAACATATCCACGTTATAGCTGAGCATCGATTTGTTGTGTGTATAGCGCAGTAAGCAGCGCGTCAGCCTCGTAATCGGAATGTCGTGAGTTCGAATGTCACTCCGAACAAACGCTCTTTCCCATTCGTTTAAAGAGCCCTCTTTAACCTGCGTTTCGAACTTTAAAATAGACTCACCTGAACCACCCGCAACGTTGTCATATGGCGGAGGTAGGTCTTCCTCATGAGAAGGCGCTCGAGCTGGGAACATCATCAAGAGTGCGCGAGAAGACAACAACAAATAAGCAGTTGTGGTAGGTAGAAGAGAACGGGAAACGAGTTGTTGACTATTTGACTGACGCATTGGTCAGAGATACAACCGGTCAAGATTTGTTTAGGGCGTGCAATCCCCGTTTGAAGGCGCTTTGGTTGACGTGGGTAAACAGGTTGTTTGAGTTGGAGAGAGGAATGTTGTTTTGGTCTGGGTTTGAACTTGTAAAACAGACAGACAAAAAGCTTGTAGCATTTTGACGCAAAACAAAGTTAGATACGCGTGGTTCTTACAACAAGAGATTTGAAGCCTGACAGTCACTCAAGTGACATGACGCGTACCGGACTTCGGAATTAATGAGAAACGCAATAAATTAATGACACTCATAAATTGACGTGACACTGGAATTTCATAGATCTGGTCGATAAGCAGAAGATCTCTTAACCTTTGTAATTTGGTAGACCATAACAGCGTTGCTCACAGCACAATTCCGTTTTTGACAAAGTTGTGATAAATGTGAAATAGTGGGTATATTTGCAATGTCTCCTTGGCTATATACCGAAGATCCAAGCTTTGTTAATGTATTCTGGCAATTTCTCTTATGCCACTTGGTTGGCTGTGGGCACATTGGACACTTCAAGTAAGATTGGTATTCAAATTTTCGCACACAATTTATTCGTCCTTACATATAATTTTCCTGTCTCAACGAGTGGCTAAAATAAGGTACAATCGCCAAATTGTAGGTGGCGATCTGGGCTCGTGGCTTAGAAAACAGCTGCTTGACGGTCTTCTGAACAGATTTGTTGGCTGTCAGGTAGATGATTCCGGTTCCGGCTGAAATAGTGTAGGATAAAGAATCACAATATTTAGGTCAAAACTCAATTTTTGGCCTAAAGCCTTAAAAATACGCTTTTCAGATACAAGCCAATAAGGGTCTCCTTGAGATTTTGAATTTTTAAACCAACTCAAACAACTCACTATGCAGAGCCAACCAAGACGAGTGTGACATTGTCCCAGAATAGGCATAGAACGCCCAGTGTTGAGGTACATAACTGCCTAGGAGAAAAGCGATGGCACAGAAGTCGCCTAACATAGCCACTCCCATAGATTGCAGAGAGACCTAAATTCACTTTTACCTCAATTTTCAAAGCAATTTTTAGCTCACCGGAATTTGGTAATTATGGTCCAGCTCTAAAGACCTCTGCATTCTAGCAATGTAGATCAACATGATCGTGTAGCTGCTTGTCACGATTCCTATTTTGGCAAAATTTTGGTAGATGTGGAACGGGTTTACCTAAAATCGAATCAGGCTGAAACTAAATTTTAGCGCCTACTTACAATAGCGTCCTTGTAATGGCCTAGATTTGGAAAGTACACGAGAACACAAGGTGTGATAATCATTCCAGCAGTACAGTAGCACATCATAAAAACGAGCCAGAGCCAAGGTTTCCTGCCTGAGAAGAGGAGATTATAAGCCCTAGTGCTGACGAAATTGAGCATCCTATTAACGGCGAGGACCATCGAGGCGATACAGTAGAAGTACCACATCCCTAAACAGGTGTAGGCTTCACTGGGCTTCAAATAGAGAGTTCTTACACAAGACCCAGTAGTTGAAGACAAAGAACCAATATTTCTCAGCATCACAAAGAGTCCAACCATAAATTGACGCCAATCCACTGATCACACAAGCGTTAATCATGTTTAGAATGTCGGCAGATGTGGCTATGGTTAGACATTTGGTAGAGGAGTGTTTTATCTGTTCTGGACGTCTAAAATTTGGGTTCATTTTTGAAGTTATCAAGAGGTTAAACTACGTAAAAGCGTATAGAATGAGACAGCTCATGGGAATGCTGATACAAGCCACACAAAGGTAGATTATCCCTGTGATAAGGCCACGCTGGGAATCATCAGGGTTGCCAATCAAAGTGCCGTTTTGGCAGAATATAAGAAGGGTTTCGTCACGGTCAGCCATAGCAAATGTTCTGAAAATGAGAGACTAAGTTTGAAGAGCTTAGAACAAGGGAACAATGTCTGCAAACCAATTTCTTGAGCACGTTTTGCGCGCGGCCTTCGGCCGCGCGGATTTGAGTTTCAATTCTGGGGGCGCTCATACATTTATTTTGCCTTTTCAGAACAAAGACAATTGGAATTGTTTGACTCCGCCCTTAGGAAAATTGTGGATTTTGTGCTTCAAGTTCACTGTTTTCAGTTTATTTAAAGCACAGAAACTACAGGATGTGAAGTGTAGAGTTGATCCATTACAGCAATTGATATAACGACGAAAACAACATGAAATAGTTCAACCAAAGATGCCGAAAACCACAAAACCAAGGAAGAACGAGGAAGGAAAATGTGCTATAAGCGGCTTACTTTTTCCATTCTTCGCTGCACTTGCATTATTCAAATTCAATGAACACATTTTGCACAACCGAACGCAAAGTGCAAATTGACTAATGTTAAAAAACCGCTACGGTCTGCCGTGTTTGCGGTTTTGGAAAAACTAAGCCTATTGTAACCTGGCAGCCTGAAGTACTATCCCGCTGTTTTAAAAGTAGCCTCCTAAAGGGCTATCCACAGGATTAACGCTCTCTTAGGTCTCTCAAAATGCTTTCTAAATGCGATGCTTTTATTGCTAAGGATCTATGCGCTTCGCCTCATTTCTTGAGTCTTAATCACGGCGGTCAGTTCTGCGGCGTATGCGCAGGACAGAGAGGAATGGAAAAAAGGAAGAAAAACTCTTCCATAAGCGGCTTGATTTTTCCATCTTTCTGTTTCTACTTATATCACTGAAATTCAAGGACTACACTGTACGCTGGATAGACCTGAAAAGCAAAGTTCACGAGGACTAATTGCAAAAAACCAGGTCCTGCAGAAGTAATGATTTAGCTAAGAGCGTTACGTATACTTTGCACCTGAAGCCCAAGGGCAAAGTTACAGGAATTCAAAGTACACACAGTCCAGGCCAGGTTGAGGGGTCGCCAAATCGACGATTTCTTGCGGAGGGTGAAGTCAACAAGCGCCAAACGAGCCAAGACAGCTCTCCCATCATTCCTGTATATTCGCTGATAGGCCAGTCTTTGGGAATGTAGCTGGCCAGAAGGTAGGCGATGGCACAACAATCGAAGAGCATCGCTACACCGAAGGTTTGCAGCGAGATCTTAAGTGCAAAAAAGCCATAAGTGTGAATTATGTCAGGTTAATGAGCAGACATGAAGTCAACAAGCGCCAAACCCCGCGTCCATGAGTGTTTGAATTGGTTGCTGCTCTGCGCTCCGCTTGAGCCTATTTTCGGTCCGCCACCGCATTTTTCACGAAAAATTTTTCGACCAAGGCCGGATTTTGCGGAAGGTAAGGTCCAGGAGGGCCGCCGAAGCGGCGACGTTCCTCCAGGCTAATACAATCTGAGATTTTACATCCAATTTTCGTTTTTTTGTGGGAAAAGCTTAAGAACACGCTGGGAAAAATACTCGCGCATGGCTCATAAACACAGATTGCCGTCGAACCAATGGAGGTCGTTAAACCCAAGCGCAGTTTAACCTTACGCACGCAGCGAGCACCTTCCGTTTTTTGTGGTCTGTTCCTTGGATCCATGGAGAATTGATACGAAGAATCCTGACGTCTTGACTTTTACTTTAGTCATGCTCTAATGGTTCTTCCATGGTTGAACTCTTTCAGCACATTTTCTGCTTTTGCTCTAACTGCTCTTTTGCTAATGAGCTCACGCGTCGCAAATTTGAGTTTGTTCCTTGGGTCAACGGGAAATTCTGGCGTCTTAGGTCACGCTTTTCCCATAATTGAACTCGCTAAAACTCGGCTTCAATTCTTGGATTTCAGAGGTCAATTTGTTTGTTTGAAATTCAAGTCCGGAGAACGTCCATGGTTGCGTCATGCTTTAATAGCTCTAAATTGTTAAACTCTTAAACTCACATTGTTTGCTGATCAAAGAACTCTTTTTGCGTATCTGACTAATCTTAACTGATACATCAGCTGTTTGACGTGGCTGGCAAATTAGCAAAAGTCCCCCTAAACATAGTTTTCCCAATTTGTGACACGGCATTTTTATGCGTTAGATGTTTCATTCCGAGTCTTCTGGCAAGATTTTGTCACCCGTAGGTTGGCATCAAACATCGACTAATCCGCATAGTGCCAAAAAAGCTTCCTTTCAGCTTCACATTTTATTCTTCGAAATAAGATTGTTTCTTGGAATATGATGAAAAGTTCACATGCAGATCGTGCTGTATGTGGTGCGACACTTTAGTCACAGTGCGACACGTGTCGCACAACCGTGCTGTAAACCGTATTCCACAAAGTCAATGTATGCTAAGTTCAAAAATAGGAATAGTGCACAAATATGCAAATCCGAGATCCGAGAATCCGATACTGTTCACTGCTTGTGTAAAGTGAACATGCGTACTCGAGCGTCAAACTGTTTAATGAGCAATTGCGGCGCAGGTCGGACTGTAGATAAAACAGTTAACAAAGTACTTGTAAAGTTGGGTTCCCGGACGGAAGAGCCAAAATGAAAACAGCCAAAAAAATAGCCAACGACAAAACAGCCAAAAATGCCCCAGCCTGCACACACCGCTATCTTTGAAACTGTCGACCACAGCCTACTATTCCCGGTGCCAGGCGGCTTCGCCGCAAAAACTATATATTGAAAAATGTCCAAGCCTAAGCCTAAGATGTTCCAGGAGGCCAGCCCCAGCCTACTATCCCCGCTGTTTGAAAAGAAGCTCAACTTTAAACTCTTTGGCTGTTTTTTTGGCTCTTTTGTCCGACACCGGTAAAGTTGAACTCACAAGCTGTCCTTTAAGGAATGCTCAACGGAAGTGTTAATTCTTACGCCAGGCTCAATGACCTCTAAGAACACAAAGCTTAAAAATGCCTTAAGAGATCAAAAATAGGAGAGGTAGGCTTTTCTAATAGCTTTCAACACCTCTTTTCTGCCGTTCTGTGACGAGATTGGGAGCCTGACTATCAATCCTGATATCTTATAAAGATTGATAGTGGATCTTTCAGGCTTATCAGTGATGAGCCTAAAAGAAGATTCTTCTTCAAACCCCATTATTTGCGTGCTACTATCAGCGTCCATATTAACGCTTTTTTAGAGTTAGAGATGTTTAACATTATCTTGTGCCATGTGGCATAACACTAGGAACGGCTGACGCAGAAGTTAGAGACATTCCCGAAGCCACGCAGGCTTTGATCTTCAGTCTGACTGAGGCGTTAAAACACAAGTAGATGAGACCAGTGCCCACTAAAAATAGCTGTTCAAATACTGAAAAGCAAATAAGCCTACCATGAAGAGCAAGCCAAGACAGCTCTCCCATCATTCCTGCATATTCGCTGATAGGCCAGTCTTTGGGAATGTAGCTGGCCAGAAGGTAGGCGATGGCACAACAATCGGAAAGCATCGCTACACCGAAGGTTTGCAGCGAGATCTTAAGTGCAAAAAAGCCATAAGTGTGAATCATGTCAGGCTAATGAGCAGACATGACATACAGTTTAGTTCGTTTAAGTAGCTAAACACAACATTTTGAGGGTCAAAGCCCAGGGACAGACTAACACTTTAGGTGAACAAGCCAAACTTTGAGTTACAAAAGGTCAAAAAGTGAGTCGATCCAAGTCCAAAGTTTCAGGCCTCCTAATCCCTTCAAAGTGAACACGGTTTTTTTGATAAAATCAGGCTTATTATGTTTGCTTTCGAGCTTGCAAGATCTTCAATACAAAAGTTGTTTTAGTTGTTTCAGTTGACATAGGTTTATACGTGAGTCAAAGGACGTCCCAACTCTATAAGTACCTATGAAGCCCTGGAAATTCTTAGACAAGCTTTAAATTGACCAAAATCAGGCTTATTAAAGCCAAAACCTTCAAATGGCCAAAAGTGAAAATCGTTTATTAGTCAAAATCGAGCTTTTTCAACCTACCGGGATTTGAGTATTATCAGCTAACCCAATCGTATTTTTCATCCTTCTAAGATTGATCAGCATGACCACATAACACGTTGTGACAGTCCCTATTTTGAAGAAATTCTGGTAAATGTGGAAGTAACATGGCTGAAACACTCGTTTTAACGCCTAAAGTCCAAATAGCACCTTACGATCCCATCGATGAAGACCCCAACATTAGGAATGTAAATCTCAATTGTAGGGCTTATCCACAGCCCGAAACAGCAATAAGCGATCATGAATACAAGCCAAAACCAGGGTTTACAGCCTCCAAAGAGGATCTCAGAAAGGCGGTGGTTGGCAAAGTTGAGCATTCGGTTGAAGGCGAGGACCATCGAGGAGATGCAGTAGTAGTACCACAATCCTAAGGAGCCTAAATTAGGATTTCAAAGTGCTAAAGGCCTACCTAAACCCCAAAACTGGTAATAGAAGTACCAGTAATACTCATTGCAAAACGAAATTTGCATGATTGAAGCGAAACCTGATAAGAAAGCCGCATTGGTTAGGTTTAGAATGTCGGCTAAAATTGTGAAGACAAGGAGTTTGTAGCAGGAAAGCTTAAACAGGGCTGGGGTACTGAAAGTCTTTTTTAGTATCCCGTAGGCTCAAAATGGACCTACCTGAAGACGCAAAAAATGAAAGAGCTCATAGGAATGCTTACAGCAGCGACACATAGATAAGTGACCCCAATAAGAATTCCTCTCTCAGGCTTATCAGGATTGATAGTCAGATTTCCAAACTCGTCACAGAACGGCAGAAAAGAGGTGTTGAACGCCATTCGAAATAGCTACCTCTCCTATTTTTGATCTCTCAAGGCTTTTTTCTAACCTCTGTATTCTTAGAGGTCATTGATCCTGGCGTAGGGATTAACACTTCCGTTGAGCATCCCTTAAAGGACTTTCTATTGTCAACAACTTGATAGAATTCGTATACAATTCAAAATGCCTTGTTTAAGGTTAAACAACATCTTAGCCTGAGACAAAGAAAATATCTATAAGCTAAGCAATGCTTCTGCGTCGCTTTGTGGCTTACAGCAGTTGCATTTAAACTCTTTATCACTTCAAAAGCAATTTTTGGGCGAAAATTGAGGATCATGCTGTATCCATTAAAAACAATTAGGACCGCTTTTAGCTAACTTTCAAAAGTCCAAAACTTGAAATTATTCATACCATCGCTTGTTCGGTTGAAGTGAGCCTTGTATGAAGCTGTTGTTTTGGGAACACAACAGTGCCGTACTCGTAAAACGTCTACGCGGCCCGGCCAACGAAATCAAACCAGGAAATGTAGTGGAGTTCAAGCGATACGATGAAGAAACCAAAAAATTGGTACACGTAATGAAGCGTACTCACAGGATTACTGAAACAGGGGTTTATGTGCTTGGGGCAATCCCAGAGGGTCCTATGACTCAAGGTCTTAAGGCGTTGTTCCTTTTGGGAATTTTACGCACAAAATAGTTTGTTCTGGTATGCCTTTGCGCCTTGATTTGAAGAAGCGACCACCAGGATATCGTCGTGATTGGCTTCCCGATTTGTTCGTCGTTTTATTTGTACCTACTTTGTATTTTTGTCGTGTTTTCACAGTGTATTGGTTTGGTCTTCAAATACTTCGTCGTCTTCTTCGTGTATAGCTCCAACCAGGCTCTCGTGATAAACACGCGCCAGTTACCTGTTATGTCTTTGCGCATTGTTCGGAATAAAGTACATGTAAAGTATGTATGGTTATGTTAAACTGTACATTTCTAAAATCTGACAAACTGAATCCCAAAATCTTGAGGCAAAGAGAAGGTGAAATGAGAACAAGAGACCAAGAAAATCACAATAAAAACTTTATACACCACATAAAGGGAAAGAAAATTAATCAAACTTGTGTCCAGGACGAGCTTTGCGGCAGAGGGTCATGAAGGGATGGACCGAAGGGCCGACAACGATGTTTTCCTTGCCGCCGTAGGCAGCGGAGGCCTTCTCGTTGCGGACGTCGACTTTACCGAGGATCTGCTGGCCACCAGGAAGGTTCAGCACGCACGGAGAGATATCGCCCTTGTGGTAGTCGACGTGTACGGGATGCCATTCCTTCTCTCCGAAAACGGCGGCCACGGAGAACGGTTGCCAGCTGTAGTCGAAGCCACGGACTTGGTCGCCGAGCTCAACGAGGACTTGGATGGATCCGACGTTGCCCTTATATTCGTTGTTGAACCATCCGAAGGCGGCGGCGATCTGGAAACAGGAATGAGTTTTGGGCAAATTTAGGGACAAACATACCTTGCCGTTATCGTTCCACACGCGTCCCATGATGGGTTCACCCTGCTGGTACCAGAGAGCGACGTACTGGTCGGCGGGATGGCCAGGGAGGGTGTTGAGGGACTTGTTGAGAGCCTTGATGAGCGGACGACTGGGCCACGGGTCGCCGGCGCGGATGTCCATCCATTCGTTGAGCATGACACGAGGGCCAGGTGGAGGAGGCTTCTTGGAGCAGACGGAGCACTCGCAGAAGGGAGGACCGCCCTTGGTGTTGCGGACGATGATCCACATGTTGTCGAGGGCCTTGCCGGTGATGTTTTCGGCGACGCCATCGTGAGAGAAGGCGGCGTTCTCTGTCTTATTGTCGACGAATCCAAGGAGGGGGCCTCCGGCGCGGTCCTTCCAGAAGATGGGGAACGAGTCGCCGCACTTGAGCATCTGGCGGTTGACGTCATCATCGAAGCGGTTCTTGTACTGGATCCACTCGTACCAGAAGCCAAGTGTGTTGTGGTCGCCCTTGTACTGAAGCACTTGGATCATTCCTCCGAGGTCCTTCGCTCCGGTGAGCTCGGCCTTCAGGTACGGGAAGGAGCACTCGACGACTCCACCGTTGTTCCAAGCGCTGAAATTGGAGCAGGGGTCAGTTGGAGCAGGGGGCGGAGCAGAACTCACCGGCCGTGGATGGGCTTGCCGTGCTTGTACCAAAGGGCGACGTACATGTTCTGCTGCCCGAGGACCTTCACGGGCATCTCCGGGAACGGCGCTCCGATCGGCTGGAACGCCCATACATCTTCCTTCGGAGGCGGGTTCGGCATCTCGTTGATGACTCCGAAGGAGCGAGTGGCCACGCAGCCGCAGAGCGCTCCTTATAAACCCTCCGGATGGTCTAGATTTCGCCATGTCGATTCGCGACGTCTTCTTGTCTGGACTCTCTGAAAAGATGCACTTTAACGTCTGGAACGGGGTATTTGGCACTCTTACCTCGGCTATGAGCAGTCGGTGGGGCATTCGCGCTCCTCAGAGGCTTCAAGGGCTCCAAAACGGCTTTAAAATCAGCAAAATTGGCGTTCATGAGGCAAAACCCTTAAGAATTTCGACGCGACGAAAGAAAACACGAGATTTCTCGCTGGTCTCGACGCGATGTTACGTAAATTCAAATTTTGCAACGCAATTTTGCAAAAACGGCTTTTTCTTGCTTCGCGTGTCCAAAACGTGGCTGAAATCCTTCAAATTCTAAGATGTGTGCCTTCAGTGATGACCAGCGGAAAGCGAAAGCAGTCCGGAACGCCAGGAGCTCAAAAGGAGGCGAAGAAGCAGAAAAAGGAGCTCCGCGAATTCGATTTTGTCCGCTACCCGCATCGTCGCATTGCGCTGCAGTTTTTGTACCTCGGCTGGGAACACGACGGCCTCGTGCTGCAGAGGGACACGCAGAACACCGTGGAGGAGCACATGTACAGGGCGCTGGAGAAGACCAGGCTCATCGAGAATCGCAGCGTCGCTGATTGGTCAAGATGCGGAAGAACGGATAAGAAAGTGTCGTCGTTCCGGCAGGTCGCTGGAGTCACTGTGAGGTATGATTTTGTAGCTTATTTTACGTGATTTTCAGGGTTATGATGGTATTTAGCATCAGGGGGATTCGGATCTTGAAGGGTCTTTCGGGAGAAGCGAGTTTGTAGCATTTTGAGAGTTTTAGAGAAATTTTGGAGCGATAAGGAAAGCCGCTATTTTCTCAATTTATGATACTGAAATTTCTGAAGCCATCTGCTCCTTTTTGCGTCACTTTTCGATGTGAATTTTAGGGCGATTTCGACTAAGATATGTGCGCTATTTCGGGGCTTTTTAAATTCAAATCTGTGACCTTGTGAGCTCCGAATTTCAGATTCAAAAGTGTAGAGTTCAACGGCGATTTTGCGCTGGATTCACCACGCAAATTCGGGTCTTAAACGGTAAATTTTGGAATATTCAAGTGTGCCGTTTAGGAACGATTTTAGGATGGATGCCGCGCATATTCTCTCAATTTTTTAGTGGCGAAATTTTAAATTTTCTTAATGTTTTTTTGGGCCACGATAAATGCGTCATTTATGAGCGTTCGACATCCTTGATGCTCTCATATCGGTTATTAATTAGAAGCTTAAGGATATGGAATGTTAGGACGGGTTTTTGCTGGATTCGCCTCGCTAATTGAAGTTCAGAATGGTTTGGCACATCGGAGTGTGTGGCATTGCCTGGGAGGGAATTTTAAGTGATTTGAAGCTAGAAACTTTGATCTCAAGGTCTCCCTCGTTGCAGATCGAACCTAGCCGAAGGCTCGTTTCTAAAATGGCACCCTGACTCGGACCCTTTCTCGCGCATCTCTGGCAGCTCCCGCGAAGAGCTCAACTTCTGTCAGATGCTCAACGGTGTTCTCCCCTCGACGATCCGCGTCCTTGCCTGGGCTCCCGTGGACGAAAACTTCAACGCCAGGCACAAATGCGTTCTACGGGTGTACAAGTACTGGTTCCCGCTAGGGAACCTAGATCTGGAACTAATGCGAGAAGGATGCAAGAGGCTTGTTGGAGAGCACGACTACAGGAATTTCTGCTGGATCGATAAGAACAACGCGCGGTTGACGATGTCCTATGTGAGGACGATTCATGAGGCGTCGATTGTTGTTCAGTGAGTTTTCAGGGGTTCTGGGATTGATCTTAAAGTGGCTATTTCAGTGACACCATCGAAGAAGACCAGAAGTATCGCATGTGCGAGTTGACGATCGGAGGAGCGGCTTTCTGTGGCATATGATCCGTTGCATCGTTTCCGTCCTCTCAGAGATCGGGCGAGGAAACGAGGCTCCGGAGATCCTCGACCAACTCCTGGACATCGAAGCCAATCCCAGCAGGCCTCAGTACAACCTTGCCAACGGATCTCCGCTGTGCTTGTTTGACTGCTCCTATGGGGACGATAACCCAGAGTGGAACTGGGACAAGAGCGTCCTGGCGAACGTCGTCAATCGCTTGCAGGAGACGTGGGCAGGTCTACAAACCAAGTAAGCTCAATCTCAATCATTTCTGTAGCAGCTTCCGTTCTAGGGCAGCGATGATCCAAGTGATGATGCGAGAACTCGAAGGTGCGCATGAGCACATAGCCGGTGATTACATCGGTTTTGATCGCTTTCTAAGGGATACAAGTGTAGCCAACAATAAGGCCTACATTCCCTACATGAAGAGGCCAAAATGTGACAGTCTGGAAACGAAGCGCGACAAGGTCGCAGCTAAGGAGGCTGAGAAGGCGAGCAAGGCCGCATTAGAAGCCCACGATTCGGACCAAGACGGATAGACATTTATTGTTCTTGTTGATCTTTTGTTTTTGAAAATTTGCCTTATATGTGGATCTTATTGCGCTAAGGGTGCATCACCCTGTGGTATCTGAAAGCTGGAATTATGCATAGTTTACGGAGGTTTTTAGAAGCAAACATGGAAGCCATGGATTGCTCGGACAACGTGGAGACCCTCAAGATGCTGGAAGGGCTTGATTGTGAGTGCTGCAGCGGGAAGACGAGGCCTAAATTGTTGTTTTAGTGACGTCAGAGAAGAACAAAGCGGCGGTAGAACGCATGCGAAGCCACCTTAATATCACGTCCCACCCGGACCCAAACGTCGTCCTCAGGGCGATCTGCAAGCGGATCATGAGCGCGGAGCTGAGCGAATCGGAGAGGAGCGCCTCTGACGGGGTAAGCGATGTCAGAGAGATCGAAAATTGACCAAAATTTTCTAGAAATCCTTCGCGCTGAACAAGTTCGACCTGGGTGTGAAGTCCTCCGGGGACCCGAAGGTCGACGCGGCTATCAGAGTCCTCCGCCTGCTGCATCTCCAGAACATGCGCGAGCTTCAAACGGGGATCAACGAAACGCTCGTCGCGGTGCAGAAGGTTACAGCCGATCCTAAGGCTGATGTGAAGGTCGGAAGGGTTGGATTTTAAGCGTTAATAAAGGTATGTAAGAAATTCTGGCTTGGACTGACCAATCACAGGGTGTGAAAGGGCTCTGGGAATGGGGTTAGGGGAAGCTGGGTATGACGTAGGCCGTCTGGTAGACAGTCAGGACGTCTGGAACAGTGGGTTTTAGGGTGTGCCTTGATTGTGTCTGATTTCCGTCCAACCCTCATTTTGAACTTTCCGCTAAGGTCAAACCGGACGCTTGTCCCTCTCTTCTCCTAAGAGTGTGAGTGACATCTTAAACGTGCGAACGGGAATCTTTCTGGCCCGGACAAGCCATCTTGCGCAACCTCTCCAAGTCCTTTGTGCGCGACGGGGGAGCATGCCCTAGCCGAGGTCGAGATTAGATCTCCACTGCTCTTCGCGACCTTTCATTCTGAGTTCACACGATCGATTGATTGGACTCGGGACTGCTGCTGTGTTGCTTGTTGTCCATGCGGGGGAGTTCACCTGCGCGCCGTATGCGTTCGCTGTTGCATAATTGGAATGGCGCGACTGGGGTCACCGGCATTTTGTGGCCTCTGGTGACCCAGCGACTTGTTTACGCCTTTCCGATGAAGAAGAGAGGTCGGGGCGTGGCCCACCTCCGCTTCTTGGATGATCGTCGATCACCCAAGAGCTACACTACGTGTTAGGTTAGTTCGTCGGCCAGTGTCGATTCCGGTTAACGCGCGGTCTTTCGCCCCCTTTCTTCCACCATGCAAAATCGGAATGCCAACCCAGCACCTCCGAACCCAACACCAGGTGCCAACCCAGCACCTCCGAATCCTAATGCTCAGCAATCGGCTTTCATGCCTGTGGGTCATGCTCCGCAGATGCCGCCGATGTTCCCCTTCAACAACCCCGCTTTGGCGCTTATGATGCTGAATAATCCTGGCCTCGCAGGTCAGAATCCGGCCGCGATGGAGCAGAAGCCGGCGACGCCTCCGCCTGCTCCCCCTGCCTCAGCGTTCCATCCTCACACGCCTCAGGCGCTTCCTCCTGATGCTCTTATGCAGTATTGGCAGCAGTACCCCGGTCTCCAGTCGCCTCTGATCCAGCAGCATCTCCTGAACCAGCAGCGCGTGGCCCATAACGGTCCAGTGGCGTCGTTGAAACGGGAAGGCGACCGGGATTCAGGCACGGGATCGCTGTCGCCGTTCAGCAACGTTGGCTCGCTCTCTCCTACCAGCAGCCGATCTTCGCGGTCCAATTCCAACAACTTTAACTTCGGCGTGTCCAGCCTGCTGACCCAAGATGCGCAGCCAGCAGCTCCTCACGTTGACCAGGAGCCGAAGACGTCCACGACGCCCCCAGTTCCCACGTCCATGATGAACCAGATGCCCCACATGCCTCAACAGATGCACCACCAGGTTCTTCAGTCCTATCAGCCCAACGGCTTCCTTCAGTTTCCATGGCAGCAGTATCCCGGCCTCCAGTCGCCTCTCATGCAGCAGCAGCTCATGAATCAGCAAGGATTGGCGCACCTCAGCGCTCTCTACAGTACCCCGGGCGGTTCTCCGATGATGCTGCCTCCTGGATCCGAAGTTTGCGTGGTTTGCGGGGATAAGGCTTCTGGACATCACTATGGAGTTGTGAGCTGCGAAGGATGCAAGGTTAGTTTTGGGTTTCTTTTGAAGTTGTTACGCCAGCGAGGGAAAGTGTTCCCGCGCGAGAAGAGTTGCGCAATCGGCCGCTTTCGAGGGCGCCGACCCAGATGGTGGGCAACTTTGGGGCCTCGAAAATCGCTTTTCGGATTTGGATTTGGAGTTATAGGGAGGGCTATCCTAGATTCTTCAAAAATTAGAGTTTTTGGCAAGATTTTGGTATGTTTTTGAGGCGTTCGAAGTGAAGCCAGAGTGAGTAGCCAAGAAATGACCTCTGTTGAGGTGCTAAGCGGAACTTTTTGGAGATTTGCGCAGCTTGGGGTCACCATATGGCGCTTAACTGCTCACCTAAGCTATCAATTGTCTTCTTGACTGAGTTTTCTTACCTTTTCAGGGATTCTTCCGTCGCTCTGTTCAGAAGAACTGCTCGTACGAGTGCGCAAAAGAGAACAAATGCCAAGTCCACCGTCACACGAGGAACCGATGCCAAAGCTGCCGCTATGAGAAGTGCCTGAAGTGAGCTACCGTAACCCTATCTTCTTGCTTAATTTAATTCTGTTTCTAGGGAAGGAATGACGCGTGAATCAGTTCGCCAAGACCGCAATAAGACGAGGAAGAACCGCGAAGAATCGGATTCGAGGCAGCTGGACGAGATGCGTAGGATGCAGTCGCTCCAGGATAACGTCATCAAGGCCTACCAGAGCACTTTAAGAGAGATCCCAGCTGATACGACCCAAGCGAAATCGCTCATTAAGCTGTTTCTAGCTGGTGTGAATGAGTTTGTGGATATCCCTGATAAGGTCAAGAATGAGCAGATCGAGAAGCGGTTTGACGCTTTTATGGTGAGTGATCCCCGCCCTTAGGATTGATTTTAAGGCTTCAATTTAGGCTCTAAGACGCCTGGTCATGGTGGACACCTCTCTGGTCAAAACAGAGCCCACAGAATCGAACAGAGGCCTGGACAAACTCCGACCGTGCGTGGTTGACGGCACACTGAGGGCTGAGGAGATGGCGATCCTATCCACGTGGTGCCTGCTGCATTCCTACGGCGACGAGGTCCTTCAGCGGCATCAAACGGACCTGACGACGTGCCTCAAGCACAATTAGCCACTCATGATAAGCAGGGCGCGTTTACGCCGCTCTTGTTAGGCGCTGGAGAACTTTGTAATTAGCTTTATTTTACGGTTTTACGTGTGAAACGGGTCACATACGATTGTGAATCTACGGGACTGGATATAGACCTGAAAAGTGATAAAAAATGATTGTAAACAGTTTGTATTGTTGTGGAGCAGTTCAGCTGAGGCCGGAAGAAGTGTTGGACGGCAGCTAAAATCGAAATACCACAAAAATGCTGAAATTGTCAGATTTGACCTCAAGGGTAAATGGTACATGTGCTATCGTTAGACGTGCATGTGGTATATAGGTAGAGCTTCCACCTGCGATCTTGAAGGTCAAGGGTTCGAACTTCGAACCCCGCAGGAGTCGACTGATTTTGTTTGGTGTTTTTGTATTTATAAAGCCTTTTGTTAAGCCAGGATTTTTAAGGGGAGTACAGGACGTGTTAGCTAAGGACAGGAAGTGCTAAACTGAAGTCCTAAGCCTTACGAGACCTTTACGAAGTGCGAGAATCGGAGAGGAAACGCGTAAACAATCATTGAGGTCATCGGGGGCCGTAAAGGTTCGCCGACTCTTGGTTGCGTAAGAGCCGCCGCAACGAGCGAAAGGAGAGGAAATCTGGTAACTGATCGATGAAGCGTTGCAGAGGGTTTCTAGGGTCTTTGATGTTTTCGTTCTTAGCTCCTGAATTCATAAAAGGCCTATCAAAGTTCGAACTAAAATTAATAGGCCTAGAGCTTCACAGTGCAATCGAGATTTAAGATTTTCGTGGATTTGAAACTTGTCCAAACTTTGTCCACGCGTCAATCGATCTAGCCTACTCACCACTAGTCCCCCACTTAAGCGCAATCAAAAAGTTCCGCTTAGCACATTGGAAAAGGTCAACTGATGGCCATCCCAGGTGCTATCGCTCGGCCGTTTCAAGGTCATCGTTGTGCTAAGATTTGCAGGTCATGTAGGGGGCAATGTTGCAGTTCTCAGGTTCGAAAAGGTCTCACTGGGTTAGCCAACGTGTCAGCATTTTTGGCTAATCAGCTTTTTCAGCAAAAATTGAAAATTTAAGTCTTGCAACTAAGTCTTGAAATCACAAATAGCCAGAAACGGCCGATCTGTGATTCTCTGACCTTAATTTTTTGCTTTTAAGATAAGAAGAGTCACGGATTATGGATAAGGATCAGTTAATCCAGAAGTGACCGTCATGTAACCTCGGCGTGATTAGGACCTGACTAGGACGAACGATGCGTACGTAAACGAACAGGTACATGTTGAAAAATTTAAGCTTGCAAGGCTTGATTTCAGCTATGAATCTAGGCTTCACGTAGCTACAAACCTAGCAGCTGTACCTTAGCTTTCTAAGCGTGTCTCTTTAAGAGCTGAGGCTTAAAATGCTATTTCAAGCCGTCCATGTTGGCGAGTAGCCCCAGAAAAAGTGAGATAACTTAGGCATAATTAGCATCTGGCTAGCTTTAGGGATTGTTTATCAAAACGGCAGGCTTATGATCTGAGAACTAGGCTTAAAAGGCTCAAACTGAACGTCTTATCATTGGCCAAAACACGCAATCTCTCCTATAATTGAAATTTCAAGCCTTAAATCCACATTTAGTGACTTTCTGTTATCTGCTTGTTCTGTGCCACAAATTTTAGGTTTTAGATGAGTTAAATACCGACAGATTCGCAACTCGATTTTAGGCTTGAAAGTCTTATTGATCCCATTCCTCTGTTAGTTCACAAAACCCTTTTGCTTACTGCGATTCACCTTCCTCTGCCTACTTCCCACTTCAAAGCGCTGTCCTGAAAAACGTCACCGCCTAGCAGTGGCTCAAAATTTACGCTTAAGAGATTCAAATTCCGGTTAAAACTTAGGATTTCTGCTTATACAAACCTAGCAGCTGTCCCCTAGCTTCCTAAGCCCGTATTTTTGAAAGCTGAAGCTTAAAACGCTGATTGAGCCTACCTATGTTGAGAAGTAGTCCCCAAAAACCCACTTGCTTACTGTAATCCACCGCCACTTCAAAGCGTCGTCCTCAAAAGCGTCACCGACAAGTTTGCACCCGTAAACTTGCTGGGTGCTATCTCATTACATTGTGCGCGTCGCGTTACGCAACGCAACAAGACGAAAGGCGCCAAGTTTACCCAATTTGGCCTTTGTCTTGACCAGGCATACGGACGGGGTCAGCGGTCGATCAGGTCATCGCTGATCCGCTTGAAGCGCAGGAAAGAGTTGTGACGAGCAGCAGGTAATTCGATGACTTTCAGCTGCTCCTCTCGTCGTCAGCATCTCGACGATGTTTTCACGGAGGTCGTCCCTAATTAAACTGTTTGCATTGCGTCGTGTTGCGCAACGCTAAGAAAAATAACGTTAATTGGCCTCTGATCGGTGGAGGAAGTGAGTGGGTTGTGGGAGAGCAACAGATATAGAAGATCAGCTAAGGAGAGAACATCTAAAAAAGCAAAATAAAGCTTTAAGACGTCAAGGATATGTCATATCTCGGCCCTCATTTTGAAGGTGAAGGGTTTGAACTCCAAAGAAGGCAACTAATTCTTTCGTTTTTTGCAATAAGAGATTCTCTTGTAAGACCAGGATCGCTTATTGATCCGAATCTGAGATTTTTTGGCCTTGAGCTAAATTGTGATAAGCTTGCTTTAGTCTTAAAAACCGCAATTTTCAAAATTAAACTTTTTCTTGAATTCTAAAAACTACACCAACGACTTTGAAGAACGTCGTGATGGATTATCGTTCCAACGCCAACTTATCGCTTGCAGATTTCTCCTGCCGATAAGCCGTCTGCGAAATTTCCAAAAGAAGATGGATATCACTTTTGCGGAGCTACTTGGCGGCGCGGAGTCTTTGAAAACACGTTTTAGAAGAAGCTGAAAAACGTGGATTTGATTGATGGGAGAGGGGAGGTGTGAAGAAAGGAGTTGATGGACACAAGGTTCAATCTGATCAGTTGTGGGGAAGAGCTTACAACTTAAAAAAAGATTAAAACAGTATTAAAGCTTGTCCTTTAAGGTCCAACTGATCTAAGATCTCAAGTCCTGCACTTACATGACCTTAAATAGCGTCACGCTCACGATTAATGAACTTTACAGCCATCTCCGTTACGGTCCTTACAGTCGTGCACTGAAAAAGCACTTTGAAGTACCACGTGACCACTTCCTACACAACCTTCCTTTCCTCGCCATATCAATCTTAATCACAACCCCTCAATCTTAAATGCGATCACAACTCACTTTGTAAAATTCAATGTAGCGTCAGAAAGCAGAAATCGGAGGATACACTCTAGGACCAAATATTAAGCTGAAAGGCGTCGTTGGCAATTTCAGGCACCGAAACAATCAAGTCGGATTACCATCAAGCGATTTTTCCGCACTCAACCATCAATGATCGATGAGCGAAAAGTGAATTCTTGAGGAATGTCGAAGACGAAGGAACTTTAGTCGAGATTAACCGTTTTCAGGAAACCCACGAACGCAACCCAAGAACGTGAAGCGCAAGGCCGAAACCGCCCGTTTCATCCCTTGCCGGCCTCAGGGCTACAGTATCCCCAGGAAGCCGACCTTAGACTTCTCCCTTGCTTTCCAAAGCGATCTATCCTTGCTCAAACCGTCCTCGGAAGCGCCTCCGCGGATCAACTGAAGGCCTTCAAGCTCTCAAACCCAGAACTGAAGCCGGAAACGGTGGATTTCTGGAAGGAAGAATCACTGCGAGAAGACGGTCAACAGCGGCGTCGAAGCCGAACGCCTGGAATCGGAATCCTGGCGCGAGGCGTTCCTCCGCCTCCAAGAGCATCAGGACGCGCATTTGGCCGCGCTGATGTCCCGCATCAACAATAAGGTCGTCGACGCGAAGGCGGCCGTTAGGACCGCCAAGTCCATCGCCTCGCTGCCGACCCAGAAAGCCGGAAATCCTCCCAAAAAGGCTCGCCGATTCTTCAAACCCAAGAAAGAGGAGTTGAAGCCGATCTGGAACGGAGGAAAGCCTCGAGGAAAACATGGTTTAGAAGACCTGAAACGTAGCCATTAAAACAAAAAATTCATGTAAAAAAAAATTTAGTTTTGAAGCCTAAAACTGCACAACAACCCGTTTTTAGCTAATTCCGCCGCTAATTAACTTTCAATTAATTTTTTGATCTTTAAAATCGCTTTTCTTGAAACACGTTTTTCATTGAGCAGCTGCTGAGGCACTAATTGGCGACTACTACGTAAATGGATCCAAATGGGCATGAATAATGCGGATTGTGCATAATAACAAGTTTTCGAGATTGTTCTCTTGCACTTTTGTTCCTTTCCAAAATTGGGCTTTTGAGAAATTTGTGATGCACGAAAATAGAAGGACAAAGGTCGAAAACCCGAAAAACGACGTTTTTCTCCAAGGGAAATTAATTGTTTGCTCCGTCAAACTCTTCGGCGTGTTGGCGACTCCCAGGGAAGCCCTCCACTTGCAACAACGTCAAACGGTTTCCCGCGCTCCTTGACGCCTAATGAGTAGCGTTTGCGTTCTTATCCACTTGTCCTGAATTATTCATCGCCTCATGACTTTTGGGAACTTTTACATTTCTGCAAGAGTGGAAGCGGCGGTGGTCTGTGGGAACATGTGGTCTGAAGAGAGGTTCAAGTGGATTTGAAAATGAGGGTTTGAGGGTAGAGGTGCTGTAGTCGAGGTGGTTTTTGGCATTCAGGACTAGGTAGTAATTGTCAGCAGAGGTTCTCTTAGAAGTTTCGAGTCTTCAGGCAGTTTTGACCCTGATTGTTGACTAATTTTGGTTTAGCTTTTCAAACGTTCTTTTCCACGTTTCAGCGCTTCTTCTACGTGTTGATGACCAGGTTTCCAATTTCATTCTAACCGTGACATTTTGATTTCAAACATCAAACATTTTCCTTCCTTAAACTAACATTTTCCCATAATTTGCAGGCCTCAAACGCTTCTGCCTGACCTTGTAGTCTGTCTCCGCTCTGAGCGTCATTTCTCCTCGCACATCGCCACTCCTTAGCGCGGTAATTAATTAATTGGCTTGTCAAAGCGGGTTCACATACACACACTCGCAGCACGCAGAATACCGGTCGAAGACGGCGGCGCCACGCTGGGCGGGAGTTTGCGCTGAATTTTTGTCGATCAATTAACGCCGAGCGTCATTTTATAAATTCTTTAAGTGCGATTTTGTGCGCTGCTTTGGTCGGTAATTGTGTCTCTCCTTTCCTGAGCCCTAATCACTGGAATAGCTCCGATGTAAACGTTCATGTTTGTGTCATTTGTTCCCTTTAGGCATTTTTGGCATTTAGCCATTGAAGGTCCCGTGGAACCATTTCTGAAAAGCACATAGAGCAAGCACGTTTCCTGACCTTTAAGGAAACGACATTTTGCTTCTCCGATTACACGTCGAATATCGTGTGACTGCGACCATTGTCACGGTCTGAAAATAAAACTTTGCGAGCAAGCGTTTGAATCAATTCAACGTGTGTTTTTGAAGGCATTTTTTGACGTTGTCTCAAAGGACAGAAATTTAAGAAATCTAGAAATTAAACGCGTCCCAAAATTCAGGTTTCAAAGGCTAAAAATGGAAATTTCGTGAGTAATGCGGAATATTTTTGTTGATTTTGCTGGAAGATTTTCTTAATTTTTGAAAGACTCGTGAAAGCTCAGATCTTCAAAATCTTAGCTTCATGGTTGTGAGAACCTGTTGACGTAAATATTTGTGTTTTCGTTAAGAACATTAATTTATGCCAACTCTAACTGGATTTGAACACAAAAACAAGCGTTTGGTCCCGAGGACATTCTAAATGTTGAATACCACAAACTTAATGTTTTGCTAATTTGCGTCGGATCGCATAGAATTCTGTTCTATAGAACTTCTATAAAACCCGGAACCTGCTTCCGCCGGCATCAACTTCCCTTGTTGCTCTTTTATTGCCATCAATGTCCACACAATGACCTCACCTTTGGTGTTTCCGCTTTTATAGAGCAGTTCTGTCCTTGTTGCAGAACTTATCACAATGATCAACTCCAAATTTATGCGCTGTCACCCCATCCCACATTTGGAACATTCCTGCCACATCAAAACACGCCTTCCACAATCCAGATTCCAGTATTGTACAACCCGAAATTGAAGTTGTTTATGACATGCTTAAACGGATTACGTCACGTGGTGCTGTTGTACAAGGTCACCCGAAGCGAATTCTACGATTCTTGATGCTCTGCCATCATTTTTGAAATTGGAACAGGCCGAAGATGAGCTCGTCGCGCGTGATTCCCGAAAGTGATCTTTGCAATAACGGTTCTGTGCTCCGGTGTGCGCGATTTTTCGTTTAGATCAAGTCAGGAGCTGGTTTCGGACGTGACTGGTAGGGAAATTTGGGATCGAATGACAATCAAAAATCTGCAAAAACTCAAACTTTAAAAGCTTGAGTGAAACGACGAAGCTGTGTGTGGGGTCGGATATTAACGCACAGAAGTTCAAGTCCCTATTGGCAGAAATTTTTTGACGCTTGCAATCAATTTTTATTGATTCTTAGACTGTAATATTTGGTAGTAGCCATCACCCTTTAGATCCTGTATTTCCCAACCGGCGGAAGTGCGAGCCCATCACCATAGATCACCTCACCGCACTCCCATAAATCAGGTTTCTTATTTTCACGTTCCTCCACGGGCTGAGCATTAAAAAACAGCAAAAACGCGAGCGGAAGAAATCGCGCTCTACACGTACATTTACCGTTTCCCTATTTTAGGTTGTCTTCCTAAATTTAGTGGAAATGAGCAATGAACGCTTGTCAACAGTCATGAATTACGATCCTAAGTGGAGTTGACGTGTGGCTGCCTCATTTGTGGTCACCCGGGTGTGTTTGTATCTTAGTTAGGAAATTTTGCGGTGGGTGTAACGGTTGGGTCAGATATTGATCAGTGTATTTGAAAAGTGAAATTTGGAGTTTTGGTTTGAAGTCGATGTCACGGGGGAAAGGGATGGGTCGTGGTCTGATATTGTGGATTCCGGGTTCGGAGCGTGCATGCGAAATGAGACGTTACAATTTGTGACGTGGAAGTGCAGGGATTCAGGGAGGATAGGAAACTGTTTGGAGCGGTGAGTCATTTGAAAGTTCTAGAAACCAGTTTTAAGGCTGCAAGTTGATCCTGATCCCATAGAGGTGGTTTAAGTAATGTTACATTAGCGTGAAATCATTGATCTAAGCCGTGCACGGCAATTGGCAAGTAATTTACTAAGTCTACGGTGCAGAAAAAGGCAAAATGTTAAGTCTAAGCCTGTTGAAGCCTGGCAACTTCAGGCTACACACGCCGCTACACCTGGAATTGTCGCTTCCAGCCTACTATCTCCGTTGCCAGGCACTTCGACGCGTCTGTGGTCGCCTCTAAGCCTAAGCGTGTTTGAACCAGGCAGCCTATACATGGTACTATCCCCGCTGTTTGAAATGTTACTTTTTATTTAATAGCTAGGTCAGCTAGTTCTGATTTCGCGCTAACGTCTCTTCGCCTGATGTCTTTCGCGGTAACGACGTAGCACGGGTTTAAGGGACTGCCACGGTTTTATACCAAATCGTATCGCGATGAATTGATGCATTTGAAAATGAATTTTGTCGATTTTTTTTCTAAGCGAGTAAAAAGACGCGTTGGGTGGAGAGCGGTAGTGGCACATGCTGATACAGTGCTGGGCGGAACCTCGCTGTTCTCAGGCCTGAAAGAGGAGAAATGTTCCCAGAAAGAATCAGGTGTTCCTTTCATCCAATTTTGTGGTTTTCGGTTGTACGATTTCTCTGTGTTTCTGTTTGGAGTTTTAAGAGCCTCAAAAGTGGTGATATAACTAATGGTTTAAAATCTCTAAAACTTGATATTTCTAAATTTTAAATTGGCCTTTAAAGGTTGGGTTAATGTGCTTCAAGGTTATACATACAATAACTGGGCTTTGACTCTTAAAAATTCTTAAAGCCGCATTTCCTTTCATCCATTTTTGTGATTTGACCTGCATTGATTTGACCTCAATGACCTGAATTTCTAATTTTGTGGTTTTCCAGAGCTTTTTTTCAAAACGGATCATCTCTTTTTTGATGCAGGTACAGCTCAAAACGTTTTAACAGTTCTGAACATTACCTCACCAAGCACAATGCTGACACCTTTAACAATATATTTTTCAGGCCTGTCAGGTTCCAAAATTTTAGACCCTCTCGAGAAATCCCGGCCACAACAATTCCTAAATCCTCAAAGTCCTAAAAATTTAACTTAAGCTTTCTTTTATTTAATTTTTGGCCTAGCCTTGTTACCCATTTATCCTAAAACCTTACCATAGCCTCATCTTATCTACAGATTTCGTAATGTTCCGGCTTCCGTTTTTCTGTCTTCAAGAAGCTCAAATAGCATCCAAAAACATGAAATCGGAAAATAACAGTATGGCTCATAATCTCTCTTGGGAGACACATAGAACCCTAGAACGGTGATAACTCGTCACCTTACCAAAACCTTACCTTATTAGCATTCACCCTTGAATTTTCGAATCTCCTCTATTAAATAAAGAAGAACGACCGCCGTCGCCGCGCTTCGCCGTCGCCTCGGACAGGTCGGTTTTGCAACTGCGTGAGCGCCTAAATTAGTGCGACAAACGCCGAACGAATTGGCCTGTAGTTGCAGGTGTTTTTGGGCTCAATCGAATATGCACAAAATTCGGAACCGGAAAAGAAAAAATTTATGAACCTGCGAAATCGGTTATGGCTCCTTGAAGGCGCGAAACGCCGACTCAGAACACATTTTGAAACTGAAACCTCGCGCAATAGCGCGCGCTGATTTCCAATAATTACTTTCCAAAATCGACTTTTGGCAAAATCAACGTTTCAGAAACTCTAACCTTTTGGTCCTTAACACCTTAAATCAGCCTGACGTTCAAGAGAGTCTAAAGCCTCACCTTACTTACAGTAGTCGACCAAATCCTTTTCCAAACCTCCTTAACCTTCCTCACGCGGAAATAAAAATGCGCCTCGTCTCACGCTGCAGGGTGTGGCTTAACGGCCGAATAATTTGCAACACCGAATCCGAGTCTGCACGGCTTTTCCCCCATCGTCCGTGTCAATCCAATTAAAATGTTTTGTGTGTTCGCCAAAAACTGATCTTTCGATAATCGCTGTAACAAATCGGCCGCCTTTTTGCGTTCTTCGAAAAGCGCAAACCGCGACAGCGCGAAATGAACCGAAGTCGAAAGAGTGAGAGTGCACTTCTTCTAATCGGCTTTCCATAATTGAAACAGTTTATTTCGCCTGTGGAACTGGTTTCCACGGGGCCGATGGAAATGTGTATAGAACGCTCACGCCTTGAATTGACACAGGCGTATTTGCAACCCGCGGGCGAACTCTAGGGTTGCTTGCGAAGGCGCTGTTGCCCAACAAAGGTCTGTTGCCTGAAGATTAAAAGCGGTCACTCTGGTTATTTCTAGAGCTATCCTAGGTCCATTGTAAACCTAAGACTTGGATCTTTAGCTTCATGTAGAGAACAAAGGCTTAAATGATTTTAGAGTCACGTCAGTATTTATACTGCTATTAGAGTCAGTTTTGATGTTATGTGCGGCCCTAGATTTATGGCGATCGGAAGTGATTATAGAGTTTATACCGTTTACAGAATCAGGGCTTTTGTTAAAAGTCAATTTTATGGTATTTTATGCGGGGCGATAGGATACACGGGATCATGGGGTTTTCACTATTTGGTGAGTGACAACGTTACGGGTGGTTGTCGAGTAAAATGTCGTTAGATTAAAGCAAGTTTTGAAGCTGAAGTAAACTTCTAGGATTAGGGAAGCGTGACGACCTGAGCAAATTGTCTTAAATATTGAAATTTTTCGCTGTTAAAATACGCGTCATTGGTTGCAATCAAGCTTGGTTCAAAGCACGAAATGCATGTCTTTCTTAAGATAACATTTCCCCCATCGACAACAGTCCTCCCTAATTGAGCTCTGTTCTCTGATCTACCCAAAAATCAGCGTCCCAAAGAGCACCTTCAAAAACTGTCGTATAGGAAGTATAATTAATTTTCACGCTCATTACCCACCTTACATTTACCTCCGTCAAAACAACAGCACGTATTAGTAGTATTCGCGGTCCCGACACGACTTGATTGGACTCCTAACAAAACGAGAGCTAATTGAATCAACATGCGGACGTGCCACCTGCACAGAAGGAAGTAGACGAAGACTGAAACCGTCTTAAGCCTCTACGCGTATTTATACCCCCGCTTGACATCGTTTCTCTCGCCGGCTTCCATCGATCATCTTCCATGACCCAAAAGATGCCCAAAATAGTCCCACTCGCTAAGATTCGTTTTGAGTTGTTTATTTCCGGCAGGGTGGCGCGCGTGATCTCTGCAATAAGAATGTTAGCGAATGTGGGAATTGCGTGATTGATTGTCCAATTGAATTACAGGTGATCGAACGTCTCTTTCACACAAAAGCGCGAGACGAAGAAGTGATGAACGGCGGTGGTCATCATCACCATCGGAGTGTCGAGAGTGGCTACTGTGTGCCCAGAGTCAACGATGAGAGTGAGTCTTTTCTGGTTTTTACTCAAACTCACTAAATTCAGGAATAAACCTATTCATCGATCTGAAAACCGAGCTGAAACGTTACTAGGTTGTGAGGCAATCAAAATTGTTTAAACTAGGCTAGAATATAACAACGTTTTCGGCCCAATGCGACAGTGATGTTCAGTGTTTTTCGCTCTTGCTTTCGGACGGTTTTGTCCGCATTTTTCAATCGTTTCACATTTGTGTCAGAAGTCCTATGAAATAAAGGAGAACGATCCAAACGTGTTCGTTCGACCGTCCGTCACGAAATCATGTCGCTTCTCCAGACGCGAGTTGCCTGAGCGCTCAGGGATGGCATACGGTGGATTTGCAATTGTATTTGTCGCACTTTCGCGTGCGGCGAGCGACGAAGCGGTGTTTTGAGCGCCGGTGGACGACCAACAGAGATAATTTTGAAGCAAAAAACGCAATTTTGGTTATATTTCTGAGAATAAGAAGCGCCTGTCGCCGAACAATTGCTTCAGCGAGGCGCGCAGCGCCGAGACATTTGCAAAATGAGTGTTGTGAGGCGCGTAGCTCCAAATAGTTTTGATTTATGGAAAGGAACGAATTCTCGCGCAATAGCGCGCGGGACCCCGTTGATTTACCAATATTCAAAGCCTTTTTCCTTTAAATTGCACCAATTTTGGGTTCTAAAATTACTGATTTTCCTCTTTTTTGAATTACTATTTAAATCGCGCATACTTTCGGTCAGCTTTCTGGTCAGATTTGGCGCTTTTTGGACTCTTGCTCGCTGCCCATCAAGCTTAAAAGACATTTTACAGCCAATTTAAATTAATCAAAGGCAAAATCACATTATTTCCGCATTTCTGCACCGTTTTACAATTGAAATTAGAGTTTAGTAACTGTACTTAATTCTTAACTTTCCGCTGACCGATCAGAGTTTGATCGGTCGACTTTCAGCCTATTTTTGTCACGTTTCCACGTGATTTATAACGCCTAAACTTTGTCCCTTCTCTTGTTTAACACCTAATAATGGTTGACTTAGAAAACACTCTGCTCGAAGCCCTTACCACAGCCCAATCCATCAGCATTGGTCACCACAATGAGAGTAAGTCAAGCTTCCACTTTTAACATTTTAAGGTATTTTTTCAGGTGCTTCGGACAAGGTGCGCAAATGCCTTTTGGACAACACGCACTCGATCGGGGAGACCACGATTCTTAGCGAGATGATGGAGCTGTGCACCAATCAGACCTTGTTCTGGAAGCAGTCCAGCAGGTGAGCTATCTGAGCCTCAACAAAGCTCTTTTAAGAGTAAATTATCGTGTTTAGGAGCATCAAATACGAGCAAAACGTGGAAGGAGACGGCACTCGCCTGTCCAAGCCTCACCTCTCCCTGCTAAAAATCTCGGCCCTCATGCAGCTCAAGCACTGTTTGAAGAAGGGACCCGCTCTCCTTGACCTGAACGTCCAGAACTATTCCCAGCTTGTCGGTATGTGCCCCTTTTCTACTCGTGTAATTTTTCCTTTTTTTAGAAAAAGTGGTCACTGCTTGGAGCGACCAGGAGCTCATCACCGGGAAGGAGAAAATTGCGGCTATCAGGAACCTTCTGAAGGCTAAGAAGCTGCATTTGGCAAACGGAAAAATGAAGACCAACAACGACTCATCTGGAAATCCGGCTAATGAGGACAATGTGGACTCGTCGAGTGCTGGAAGCCAGGAAGATTCTAAGGAGAGGACTATGTCCAGGAACTTTAGTGAGGTAAGCCTGCATTTCTATGGCTTAGAGGCTTAAGAATCCATGCTTAGACCAACGAGAAGCTCCTAAAAAAGCTGCCGACAAACACCGAATCTGCCGTGATGCTCGTAGGCAACTTCCACGACATCGACCGTCCTCTGACAATGTTTGTACGCCTCAACTGCGGCAAACTGTTCCACCCAGAGCTCCCTGACCATCCCTTCCCGGTCCGTTTCCTCTTCATCTGCCTGACGCCTCACGAGAATTACGCCAACGAAACCAACGAAATCGGCCGTTCCATGTGCGCCCTTTTCGCTGACGAAATCTTCAAGACCGTTGCGCTTGTTTGCGAAGACCAGGAGACCCTCTCGGACGCTATTGAAGACTTTTTAGGAGAAACCATCATCGTGCCTCCCGGAAACTGTGACACGAGCACTCGTTGGGAACCGGATGAGTCCAAGGTTCAGAAGTCGAGGAACATCGAGAGCTACCTTGACGCTTGCGGGGAGTTCGAACGTGACCAATTCTTTGATTATAAGGATGAGGCTGGAGGGCATGGCGATATTGTGAGAACAGGAAGACTATTCGGAGGTCTCGTGGACGATTTGAAGCGCAAGAAGAGCGTTTACATCTCGGAATTCACGGATTTCTTCAAGGGACGCTTGAGTCAGTCCTGTGCTGTGGTCATCTTCCTCTTCTTCGCCAATTTGACCTCGATTATCACCTTCGGAGCTGTTATGGAACGTGTCCTCGACCACCAAATGGCCTCAATCGAGAACATTCTCTGCGGAGGCATCTCCGGAGTCATCTTCGCTCTCTTCTCCGGCCAACCTCTCAACATCCTCTCCGCCACAGGTCCTACGCTTGTTTTCGAGAAGATCCTCTTCGAATTCTGCCGCACCCACGGCTGGGAATTCCTCTCCTTCCGCCTTTGGGTCGGAATTTGGATTGCCGTTTACCTCATGATCCTCATCGCCACGGACATGTCAGCCCTGGTCGGATTGATCACGCGATTCACGGAAGAAGCCTTCGCTACGTTGATTTCTGTAGTTTTCATCATCCAGGCGTTCCAGAAACTCGGATATATTGGAGATAATGCGCCGATTACGACAAATCCTGCGGAGGTGTTGGAGTCGCCGTGCAGATGCATGATGAATAACGTCACAGAGGTGCCTTTTACTGGAGTTCAAGGTGAGGATTTTGGCCGTTTTTGTGGAGTTAACTTAAGGGTTGTTTGGGCACGTTTGGAAACGTCATTTTGGTGGTTTCTAGGTTCCGTGGCAATCATTTTTGAAGCTAAAGAATCTTGATTTTTGGAAGGTTTTCTCTGAACCATTTTGGGGTAAATTTTTGGGTTTTTAAGCTCAGGATTTAGGTCAAATGTTGATGTTTTTGATGTGTTAGTTTGAAAGCAATTAGGAAGCGTTTTTTTCATGAATGGGGCTGCATTGGGCAATCAAAATTCCTCAAAGAGGCTCAAAATTGTAACGTTTTTTAGCGCTTTGCCAAAAATTTTTGGTGCTTTGCCAAAAATTCAGCTTCATTAGCAGCTTCCTTTTGATGTGATTGGGTTCAGTTTTAGAAAATGGTTTGTGGCGCTTTATGTGTCTTTTATTCCTCAAAAATCTCACCTATTTTGGACCCAAATTAAAGCCAAAATGGTCAAATTAGGCCTTTCTTGCTTTCTTGCTTTTTCCTATTTTTTTTTTAAATTGAAAACTCCAGAAATCGCTTCCTTTTGAGATGATTGTGATTAAGCTAAATGACAGTTTTAAACTTTTTAGGTTGCCACAAATTGCGTCGATCGATTTTTCGTCGAAATTCGGGAAAAATTGGGAGTCAAAACAGCGCTAGAACAGTCAAAATACCCCTCTTTGTCCCGACCATTCTCAACCTCATTTTTGGCGCCTTAACCTCTCGCTAGATGCGTTTTTAAACCCTCAATTTCCACCTAATCCTCTCCCATATTTCCAGCATGCATCGACCTCGGAGGCGAAGCGATCGGCGCGCAATGCAACTTCAAACCGGACGTGTATATGTTCTCGATCCTGCTCACCATCGGCACGTTCGTGATCGCCTACGGTCTGAACATCATGCGCAACACCTCCTTCTTCTCCACCCTCATCCGCAACACGCTCTCCGACTTCGGCGTCGTCATCGCCATCGTCATCATGACCGTTGTCAGCCACTATGTCGGCCTGGATATCCCCAGTTTGAAGATTCCAAGCAGTTTCCGGGTAAGCACTCCACCTTAACCGTATGATCCTGATCATGACCCATTGCAGCCCACGATTGACCGTTCCTGGCTCGTCGATCCTACGCATTCCGAGCTTCATGTGTGCCTCTTGGCCGCGCTTCCCGCCGCCTTCTACACGATTCTTATTGTAATGGACCAGCAGATTACGGCTGTTATTATCAACCGCAAAGATAATAAGCTTCTTGTAGGTGTTAGCTCTCTTTGATATGCCTAAATTTGGATTTTCAGAAAGGCCATGGCTACCATCTCGACCTCTTGGTCATCGTCGTCCTGATCGCCGCTTGCTCCTTCCTCGGACTTCCTTTCTACGTCGCTGCTACCGTTCTTAGTGTGATGCACGTGGACGCTCTTAGGAAGCAAACCGAGTGCAGCGCTCCTGGAGAGAAGCCTCAGTTCTTGGGGGTTAAGGAGCAGCGAGTTACCGCGTTCTTGGCGCATTTGTTGATTGGATTGTCCGTGTTCTTGACTCCTATTATCAAGGTAAGTCAGGCTTTTCCATAACCTCTCCTTATTCCTTTGAATTACCTATTCTTGGCCCGCCAAACAACCTCTCCTTCTAGCTTCTCTCCTGACTCTTCTTTAGGTCTTCAACTAAGCACGTCTTCGCCCCTTCTTAGGATTTTTCAGACCTTTCCTTGCGTCATAAAATAGCTTCTACGTAAGCCCGCTTCTGGCCTCTTTATGTCATCGCAGTTTCTTGAAATAGTCTTCCGATCTATCTTTAGTTTTTCAAATGGCTTCTATTTTGGCCTCTCTTCAGGTTGTCAAAATAGCCTCTCCTCGGTCATGAAAGTCTCTCCATAACTTTTCCTTGGGTCGCCAAATAGCTTCTGCTTAGCCTTTCCTTAGGTCTTCATCAAAGAGCATCTCGTTTGCTCCTCTCCCGCCCTTTCCTAATGTCTTTTCTTGTCCTTTCCTTAGGTCTTCAAACAGCTCTTCCGGCATCCTGAGCACCTTCTCAACTCATCAAGTAACCTCTCTTTAGCTTCTTTCCCAAATGCTCTCTTCTTAGTCCCTCAAACATGACTTAATCGACCTATTTTCAGTTGGTGCCGCTCCCAGTCCTCATCGGCATCTTTCTCTACATGGGCGTCGTTTCCCTCATGGGCCAACAAATCGTCCAACGCTTCGCCCTCCTCTTCATGTCAATCAAGCACCAGCCGGACTACCCCTGGATCCGCAACGTCCGCATGAAGCGCGTCCACATCTTCACCATCATCCAGCTCCTTAGCATCCTCTCGCTCTTCGCCGTCAAGTACACCAAAGGAATCTCCATGATCTTCCCCATGATGGTATTTAGGCCCATTCTGTTTTTTAGTAACCTACAGTAATCCTGATTTAGCTGGTGCTGATGGTGATCATCCGCATGTTCGTGCTGGACAAGATCTTCACGAAGAAGGAACTCTCGACTCTGGACGACAACGTGCCCTCGTTCAACGACGTCATGAAGCCGAGCCAGAAGAAGCTCCTCCACAACTCGGATTCACACTACGAAGACGAGATCCAGGCGTTGAAGAAAGCTTCGACTACCAGATAGCTATCATCTTATGTTTAGCCTTATGCGCATATGAGTTGTGCCTTATTCGTTGTTATTAACCTACCCCACTTCATCATTCTTACTAACATCTTCTTTTCGTATATTTCGTTGTTTTGCTCAACGTATTGTGTGTATAGGTTTCGGACGACATTTATGAGTAAATAGATAACCCGGTATGACATTTTGGGGCTTGCTTTGAGGCTGTGAAGGTGGTTTCCGGACAACTGGAACGAACGGTGGCATAGTAGCCTTTTGCTAGCGTCTCCTTAGATCATCCTTAAATTCTCTCCTGGCCTCGTTGTAGGCCTCTTTTTAGATCAACGAATAGCTTCTCACTAGATCTTTTCGTGACCTTCTCTAAGGTTGTCAACTAGCCTGTCCTTAGCTTCTATTCTGGCCTCTCCTCAGGTCATCTACTTGTCTCTCATTATCTTTCATTGTCTCTCATCTTCTCCCAACCTTGCTTAAGGTCCTCTAGTGGTTTATCCTGACTTCTCCTAAAACCATCTCTTGACGTTGGGTTTGTCAAATAGCCTCTTCGTAAAAACGTCTTCAAGCTGTTTTTCATTAATCTCTTTTTAGGTTTTCTCTTGAGGCCTTCTCCTAGTCTGCCAAACAAAGCAAAGCTTTTACGCGAAGGCGTTTAAATTAATGGTGGACAAAGGAAAGCGGTGTAGGGCTAACATAGGTGGGGATTAACACAGGATCGGACAGATTTAAGCCGTTTAACAAAAGTTGCCGACTAGAGTTCCACGCAAAGCTTGAAAATGACGATGGCCCGATTGCGTTCAGCAGTTAATATTGGTATAAAATCGGTGCCCAAGTCATGTTTATGGAACGGGTGACAAGAAGAGCTCAGTCAATAGAGCAACGTTGTAAAACGTTTCACAGCTTCAAAAAGCGGATTGTAGGTCCTTATAGCTTTTGTAGGCCTGGTTCCATGCTCTTGAAACGTTTCACAAGCGAAAACGCCGTAAAGCACTCGACTCGCCGCGAGAACCACGATGACCCTGAGACAGAGTGGGTTACACGCACGCACCATCCCGGGAAAATGTTGCCTTCTCCACAATTTCGAGCAAACGTCGCACCGATGAATGTCGCGCCCCCAAACTGGCTAAAATAATTTTTTGCGTGGGACACGAATGGGCAAAGTGTTTTTGTTCCCACGCATTTCCGCCCTCAATAAATTTCAACGCTTAAGCGTGAAAGCGTTGCAGGCAGATTAGGAGGAAAGCTAAAGAAAGGTCACGAGATCTATTTAGACTCTTGAAGACCTAACAAGGAAAGGTTCCAAATTGCCAGTAACCGAGATAAGCGAATTTGGTCAATTCTGGTATTATACGACGCGCTGAACAACGCGGTATAGGTCACTTGCGTGCATTTTGGCCAAAAACGTCTTAAAAACGCGTTTGAAAGTGCCAAAAATTGGCCCGCGGCGATCTATTCACGATCAGACGAATTAAAAGCGCGTGTCTAGCACAGTCGGTATGCGTGCGAACTATGAGTTTTGGGGTCGTGGGTTCGAACCCCGCCGGAGCCAAACTTTTTGTTTCTTTTTTTTATCGCTTTTAATCAATTTAAAAAGCGTTTTTTTAGCTTTTCTCCTCAAGCCTTCTCCTAGCTTTTCCAACAAAGCAAAACTTTTATACATATGCGTTTGAATTTATGGTGGGAAAAAGCCATCAGACACATTGGAAAGCGGCATGGTTAATGACAACGAATAAGGCACAACATAAGGCTATCTACAGTTCACTAAAATCGTCCTCGAATAGCTCTACACCTGGCAGGAAGTAGACGACATCTTCGCTGTCTTCGCAAGCCCGCTTGGATCTCTTGGCAGGCGCGGATTCGATCAGAGGCGAATCTAGAAGTAGTCCCATTGGCACATTGTTAAGGCAGGTGGCTTACGCGTGGCTCCAAGAGGGAAAGTGGCGGAAATATCGAAATTCGGAAGCTCCTGAAGCTTGCCTTCGTTGGGGCGAAGGCGGCCGGGAGCAGCGAGAGCTGAAAACAGCAGGGCGAAGAGCAAAGTGGAGAAGCCGAGGAGCTTCATAGCGAGTGGTGAAGAGTTGAAGCCTGGGCTGGCTTTTGTACACGCGAATCTGGCTTAATGTAATGTTTTGACTAACTTTGCAAAAAGCTTTTACGTTGTTGCGTGGGACTCTAGTAGGCGAAGTCCATTAAACGTCCTCTCGTGATTGTGTGGTTCCCACGCATTTTTCAAAGAATGTAATAGAATTTGGAATAAATTTTAACGCTTAAGCGTGAAAGTTTAGTTTTTCGTTAGTGGACTGGCTAGGAGAAGATCGAGAGAGAGGTCAGCAGATCTAGAAGCCAGAAAACGACGCAAAAAGAGGCCAGGAGAAGATCAAAGGAGAACTGTCCAAACTCGGAGTTCAATAGGTCGAATTCTGGCACATTTTAGCAGCGACATTCTTTACTTTTTGGTTCAATTTATCACATTTACTGACCTATTATTGTGGCTGCGTGTTAAATTCAGCTTTACAGGGACACATCGCATTTTTCGTCGTTTTTTGGGTGCACGGATCGCGCTCATTTCTGGGGCAGGGGGTTTTCGAAGGCGCTGATCACGATTCTGGCGTCAGAATGGCGAGAAACGGCTTCAGTACTGCGCAATATGGCAAAGTTAGGATAAGACAAAAAGGAGAATTTTACCAGTCGTTGAGCGGTCCCGACGCGACAATCCTGATCGAGACGCAGTCGCTTACGGTGAAATCGGATTTAAGTTTGCATTTCTTTCTGTCGGCGAAATCGTCGCTTTGCGCCGCAAGTTGAACTTCACGCCGAAATGCGCCCGATTTCACGAATTTTTGGAGCTTCACGTTTTGGTTAGTCGATTTTATTAGAACACGATGCTTTGTGGTTCATTTTCTTTCATTTCAGGGGCAGCGAGCTGGGCAAGCGAGGGTGAAGCGTGCTGGGACTGCGGTGCGATGATTTTCTTGTGTTGAAGCATTTTAGAATTTATTGAATCCAGCCCTAGTGATCGGTAAAATGAGTGTAGACGTGATTTGGATCACCTTCCGGACATAAGTCGATGATGTATTTTCGGACACATGCTGGGATTTCGACTCTGTTGTTGCATCCCAGGACGCCGTGGGCGTACGCAGTCCAGATGCGATAGAGTTCTTTGCGCATAGTCTTTTGGCTAGGGTTACTGGCCTCTTTGCTTACGTTCGACCTACGGCTCGCGACAAGATCCATACTATTACAGCTGAAATATTGATGGCCTCTTTGAATCCTGGCTCGTTGATTACGCAAGTATGCTGTCCTTTCAGTCTTTTCTGGAGACTGACTGAGGAAACGGTGTTGCTCTGTGAGCTTTCCCTGTCGCAGAAATATTCGCGAGCGAAAGATCCATTTGTAAAGCCACAATTGTTACAACTGCAGTAGCTCCGGGCATCTTGGTTTTGGGCTAGGTTGCACAAAACCATATTGCCTATGCCGTACGTCGAAGCCATTAATAGCCCTCTCAAAGCTCAGATCAGCCCCTCCTCCCCCTATTCCCGATGCATCTAATGGCGATTCTCCACCTAGCACGCAGGCTAGAGAATGCTCTCCGGACGTCAGCATAGAAACCGTCGTGAACGCCATTTCGGTCGACTACTCGACACTAACAGCTCTGGACACTCTTTTGATAATATTTCGGTTCTATCCACGATTGAGAGAGAAGACCACGAAAGCATTCCAAAACCAGCGACTACTTCAAGAACAGACAAAAAGAAGTTTTTCCTCGTGGAATGGACGCAGATACAACAGCTTCTCCAACTGGCGCACTGCCCTGCATGCAGAAAGCGCCTGATGGACGAAAGTTCTCCGCCTAATGTTCATCGGAAAAGATCTGCGATCGTCGTGCGTTGCTCAGCAGCCTCTCTCAGGTTCAGGGAGTAGCTATCTGCTCCGGTGATTTCGTTCTTTCCGTGGGATGCTACACGGCTGGAATCCCTCGAGACGCTTCACTGTGGCACTGACCTTCACGAGCACATTGAAGAAACCCAGGAGTTTGAAGATAGCTTCCTGGACTTTGAATGAGAGAGTGCGATCGCGAATAAATGAGTCCGCTTGTAAATCCATAAAACTCGCTTCAACACAAGATAATCATCGCACCCAGCACGCTTCACCCTCGCCTGCCCAGCTCGCCGCCCCTGAAATGAAAGACAATTAACTACAAAGCATCGTATTCTAATAAAATCGACTGACCAAAACGTGAAGCTCCAAAAATTCGTGAAACCGGGGCGCATTTCGGCGTGAAATTCAACTTGCGGCGCAAAGCGACGATTTCGCCGACAGAAAGAAATGCAAACCCAAATCCGATTTCACCGTAAGCGACTGCGTCTCGATCAGGATTGTCGCGTCGGGACCGCTCAACGACTGGTAAAATTCTCCTTTTTGTCTTATCCTAACTTTGCCATATTGCGCAGTCCTGAAGCCGTTTCTCGCCATTCTGACGCCAGAATCGTGATCAGCGCCTTCGAAAACCCCCCTGCCCCAGAAATGAGCGCGATCTGTAATGGTGCGAAAAAACGGTGACCGTGTCCCTTTAAGGTCAGCGTTGGGTCGAATTTGCGATTTTTGGGCAGCGTTTCAAGAAGAGCTCGGTAGAACCAAATTGTGTTCAAAAAGCCAATTGTAGTTGGTTGTAGCCCCCATAGGCGTGGATTCAACTCCTGTGAAACGTCGCAAAGGACGGTGCTCAAGTATTGTCGAGCGCCAGGCGAAATGGACGGATTGCGGCGAAAGCGATGCTACCGCCGGATCGATGTTTTTGGACTGCTCGTTGAGTCCGGATAAACGTGGATTTCTCGTGATTTCTTGAGCAGAGGCCGCAACGCCTGTGGAAAGTCAAGCCTGTTTTGCGCCGCTTTGAGGTGGCAAATTTAGTCCGTTTTGAGTCGCGTTGGGTTGGATTGCGAGCGGATATCCGTTATTTTGAGCCAATAATGCACCAATTTCTTGTGGTGCTTATGTGTGTGCGTTTTCAGCGGTCCAAATCCGTTGTTCTTTACAGGTCGCATTTTAACGATTTTCAGTTGAGAGATTCTTCTTTTTGTGTAATCGCTTGGTATTGCGGCTGCTTATTCTGTTCCAGTTCTGGCTTTTGCCCGGTGTCACAAATCCGATTTCGCGTCGCTTTTGATCCCTGCTTTGCCCTCTCCCCCCAAAGAAACCTCGACTCATCCTTTCAATTCCAGGTATTCAAGCCATGTCGGACGAGGAAGGAAACGAATCCTTCTCCATCAATGACCGCGATCTCTTCTACGCGCTGAATCCGCACAAGCGGAAGCGGATGAGCAAGGAGCAGCAGATCTACGGAGTTTGGGCCGATAGGGAGGAGGAAGAAGATGCCACCGACGAACGTCCCAGCTTCTCTTCGGCCGCCAAAACGATGATGAATTTTGTTTCCGGAGGCACTCAGAAGACCGGCGAGGACCAGCAGGAGGTGTGATCGACTTATATATGTGAAAAATCTTATTTTCCGTCTTTAGGAAGAGAAAGAGGTTCCTGTGAAGAAGCCGAAGGTCTCCTCCAACTACCCAAGTGCGGCCAAAAACCAAGTATTCGCCGGGATGCGCGACGCCGCTGGGCCCAAGATCGACTGGGCCAAGGGCTCTAAGGGAAACGTCATCATGAACATGATGAAGGTAAGGATCGTGTTTTCAAATCTTATATTACCAAAATCATTCCAGAAAATGGGTTACGAGCACGGCAAAGGCTTAGGAGCGACGAAACAAGGAATCGTGGAGCCCGTCGAAGCCAAAGTTCGACCGGGGCGCGCTGCTATAGGAGCCTACGGAAGCGAAGCAAAAGGCCTCAAGTTTGGCTAATCCGCGGCCGACGCACATAAGAGGAACTTGGACATCGACAACGAGGACGTGGAAGTCCAAGACGACCTGCCGAAGCCCTCCTCTGGCAAGTCGAAGAAGTCAGGAGCGAAACAAAAGGTCAGCTACAGGACCATCGACGAGGTTTTGGAGGAAGAAGGCGGAGCGAGGTTCGATATGGGCAGCGCTGGGGGTTCGAAGGTAGTCTAAAGAGCATAAGAACCCCTCTAAACCTGACTTACAGATCATCGACATGACAAGCCCGGTGCAGAAGGTGTACAACGACTACAACGCGTTCTCCACCCGCTCGAAAACCGCCGTCGTCGCGCGGCAAGGCTTCGACGTCCCAGATCTGACGCGCAACTTGGACATGCTACTGGGAATGTCGGAGGACGAAATTCGCAAGAACGACAACGAAGCGCGGAATCGGAAGGCCGAGAACGAGGTCAACGAGGTCCATCTGAAGGAGCTCGACGAGGTCCGGAAACAGCAGCACGATAGGGTTCGAAGCCTGGAGCAGATCATTGGGATCCTGGATCTGTTCTCAGAGAACACGGGAGAGCAGAGTTTGGACGACTACAAGGAGCTTATCTTGAGGCTGAAGAAGCTCGGATACACCCGGTTTGGATTCGTTGGACACCACATCGCTCCCAAGCTGGCTCAAAGTTAACGATCAAAAATTAAATTACAGCTGTATTTGGCGAGAAAAGCGATAAAAACTGATTCTGCCTGAATGAGTAGCCAACCAGCGACAGACGATAAACTTCCCCAGCATCTTACAGATTTTAGCGATCGTGGGCGCATTCGATGCGGAATGAGTTCCCGATCACACCGAGTCCAAACGCGCCCAGAAACACGCCAGCACGGCGGAGAAATCCACGTTTATCCGGGCTCAACGGGCACTCCAAAAACACCGATCCGGCGGTAGCATCGATTTCGCCGCAATCCGTCCATTTCGCCTGACGCTCGACAGTAACACCGAGAACCCCGACGACCCTGAGCAGGGCAGAGCAGAATACGGTACTCCTGTTTTCGAAAAAGCAATTTGAAAAAGCGCGAGAGACTTGGCGGCAGCCTTGGGGGAACGCATTTCGGCCGATTGAGGATCGTTTTGGTCGATTTTAGGCGATTCTGACGCTTGTGGTATAGGGTTAACGTGTGTCCACGTTTTCGCCACTACTTCAACCTAATTTTGCTGTATTTCGATGATTTTTTGTGATTTTCAAAACGTGTTTCACCATTAAATCCAGGAATTTTATGAGGCGAGTTTCGGTCATTTTCAGCTGCTAGAAACGTGATTTCTTGAGCAGAGGCCGCAACGCCTGTGGAAAGTCAAGCCTGTTTTGCGCCGCTTTGAGGTGGCAAATTTAGTCCGTTTTGAGTCGCGTTGGGTTGGATTGCGAGCGGATATCCGTTATTTTGAGCCAATAATGCACCAATTTCTTGTGGTGCTTATGTGTGTGCGTTTTCAGCGGTCCAAATCCGTTGTTCTTTACAGGTCGCATTTTAACGATTTTCAGTTGAGAGATTCTTCTTTTTGTGTAATCGCTTGGTATTGCGGCTGCTTATTCTGTTCCAGTTCTGGCTTTTGCCCGGTGTCACAAATCCGATTTCGCGTCGCTTTTGATCCCTGCTTTGCCCTCTCCCCCCAAAGAAACCTCGACTCATCCTTCCAATTCCAGGTATTCAAGCCATGTCGGACGAGGAAGGAAACGAATCCTTCTCCATCAATGACCGCGATCTCTTCTACGCGCTGAATCCGCACAAGCGGAAGCGGATGAGCAAGGAGCAGCAGATCTACGGAGTTTGGGCCGATAGGGAGGAGGAAGAAGATGCCACCGACGAACGTCCCAGCTTCTCTTCGGCCGCCAAAACGATGATGAATTTTGTTTCCGGAGGCACTCAGAAGACCGGCGAGGACCAGCAGGAGGTGTGATCGACTTATATATGTGAAAAATCTTATTTTCCGTCTTTAGGAAGAGAAAGAGGTTCCTGTGAAGAAGCCGAAGGTCTCCTCCAACTACCCAAGTGCGGCCAAAAACCAAGTATTCGCCGGGATGCGCGACGCCGCTGGGCCCAAGATCGATTGGGCCAAGGGCTCTAAGGGAAACGTCATCATGAACATGATGAAGGTAAGGATCGTGTTTTTAAATCTTATATTACCAAAATCATTCCAGAAAATGGGTTACGAGCACGGCAAAGGCTTAGGAGCGACGAAACAAGGAATCGTGGAGCCCGTCGAAGCCAAAGTTCGACCGGGGCGCGCTGCTATAGGAGCCTACGGAAGCGAAGGAAAAGGCCTCAAGTTTGGCGAATCCGCGGCCGACGCACATAAGAGGAACTTGGACATCGACGACGAGGACGTGGAAGTCCAAGACGACCTGCCGAAGCCCTCCTCTGGCAAGTGGAAGAAGTCAGGAGCGAAGCAAAAGGTCAGCTACAGGACCATCGACGAGGTTTTGGAGGAAGAAGGCGGAGCGAGGTTCGATATGGGCAGCGCTGGGGGTTCGAAGGTAGGCAAAGAGCAAAAGAACCCCTCTAAACCTGGCTTACAGATCATCGACATGACAGGCCCCGTGCAGAAGGTGTACAACGACTACAACGCGTTCTCCACCCGCACGAAAACCGCCGTCATCGCGCGGCAAGGCTTCGACGTCCCAGATCTGACGCACAACTTGGACATGCTACTGGGAATGTCGGAGGACGAAATTCGCAAGAACGACAACGAAGCGCGGAATCGGAAGGCCGAGAACGAGGCCAACGAGGTCCATCTGAAGGAGCTCGACGAGGTCCGGAAACAGCAGCACGATAGGGTTCGAAGCCTGGAGCAGATCATCGGGATCCTGGAGCTGTTCTCAGAGAACACAGGAGAGCAGAGTTTGGACGACTACAAGGAGCTTACCTTGAGGCTGAAGAAGCTCGGATACACGCGGTTTGGAAACCTCTCCATCGATAGATGCATCTTGTCGAGGATCTTGCCTGTGGTAAGCCTTAAAAACGTTTGTAGGAGAACATTCAACCGGTCGACACGCCGAAGCACGCTGACCGGTAGCTTCGTGGCTGCTTCACCGCATCCAACCGGTCGCCTCCTTTCGGTCAACCCTAAAATGACGAACGGAGCTTCCTGAGGCTTACGGAGTCTCGTCTCGGTCTGCGTCTACCCATGACCCTCATTTGCAAACCACGGGAGAACGCTAACCGATCGTTTGCTAAAAACTGTTCCTCCCCTCCCTTACCATGATTTCCACGAATCTAAACCCGAAATTTTTAGTTTGTGAGACAATTCTCCCGCTGGAATCCGCTCGACCCAAACCAAGTGGACAGCGGCTTCGTGCTCCTTCAAGAATGGATGCAAATTCTAGAAACCGGCTCCAAAATTGGCAAAAACAACGAACTTTGCTCCTTCGACGAGCTCCTGTGGAACTCCTGGATGCCAATCGTCCGTCGCTCCGCGCTCTCCTGGAGCCCGAGGGAAGCGACGCCCGTGATGACGAATCTGGTGGAAACTTGGGCAAAGGTCCTGCCGGCCTGGATGCTGGACAACCTCCTCGACCAGATCATCTTCCCGCGCCTCCATGCAGACGTGGATCAATGGAAGCCGACTTCGGATTGCATCCCCATTGACCAGTGGCTCGTTCCCTGGGTTTACATCATGGGAGATCGCCTCCAGCCGTTGCTGCTCAGCGTGAGGCAGAAGATCGGCAAGGCGTTGTCGGCTTGGGAAGCCACGGATCCTTCAGCCATCCACCTCCTCTCGCCGTGGAAGGACGTTTTCTCACGCGGCACGATGAGCGCCTTCGTCGGGCACCACATCGCTCCCAAGCTGGCTCACGCTTTGGCTAGGATGAACATGGATCCTTCAGAGAATACGGTAGGCTTCTATATTAGGCGAGCGGATTCTTATTTTGACCATTTTTAGGACTACCACGAGTTTTTCGCTGTGATATCATGGTACTCATGCGGCTTGTTGTCCTCAGAAGCTACCACGAACATGCTGCTCAACAACTTCTTCCCGAAATTCTACCACACGCTCTGCATATGGCTGGACGCGCCTCAGGTGGTCAGGACGGAGGTGTCGCTGTGGTACAGCGAGTGGCGAGAACGGATACCGAAAGCGTTGCGGGATGAGCCGCTCATTAAAGGTAAGCAGGAGGACAGAGATGGGAGAGCATGGGTGGACCGAACGGTCAGCAGCCGGCTCTGGCCTACAGGGTGGCCCAAAGAAAAATTCTTTCACCAGACACCCACGCCGGTGTCCATCTGAAACCGGTCATTCGGGACGATACCGCGGCGAACGACCGACCGGTCTGTTTCACGTTATTTGTTAGTGACACCGACCCGTCGTTCGCGACGAGTGGCTAGAAATGACTCCGCTCTGTCTGGCCAGTGAGCAGAGGCCGAGGGTGTCGGGCGGAAGAATTTTTTAGGCCACCCTGTACAAACGGGGGTAGCTCGAAAGCCGGTGTCTGGAATGTGCATGTCTGGCAGAAACACACCAGACACAAACGAAATCAGCTCTCGAAAGCCTCTTCCTTCATTTGAGGATCGAGCGTAAGGTGGCGACCGGTCGGGTGCTGAGGAGGATCACTGAGGAGGATGCTACGGAGCGACCGATCACTGATCCTCAGCCTGTCATTTCTGATTTCGCCGAAATGTAACATTCGGTCGGGTGCTTTCTGACTTTCTGAAGCACTTAAATTTCCTAAATTCACCGTTTTCTCCTTCAGGCCAATTCCTTGGCGGCCTCCAAGCGATGAACCAGTCGCTGAACGGCTTCAAGGTTACCGGCTGGACTCCTCAAGCCCACCTGGAAGCAGCGACCCCAGGACCAGCAGTCCCATCAGCGCAACCTCAACGACCGGCTGGTTCGGGCGCCTACGAACGTTCCACGTTCAAGAAGCTCCTGCAGAGAAGAGCAGAAGAAGAGCAAATCCCCTTCACGCCCCTCAACAGGCTCCACCTCCAGTACCAGCTCTACAAGTGCGGCACCAAGACGCTCTACTTTGCCGACAACCTGATCTACGCGATGGACCCAACGAAGCGATACAAGCCGATAGGATTGGAAGACCTCATCGAGAGGTGCAAAGAGGCGTAGAGCCGTTGGATGTGAAATATTGAACGGGTTCAAGAACAAGAATTATCGTAATGAGGTTACTGTAGTCTTAACCACAATCACATTGGTCTTCTTTTGCCTTGTGATGATTCTAAGCGTTTCTTTGATCTCTTGTCGATAGAGTTTGCTGTTTTTGTAGAAGACGAATACGGGGCTCGTGATGTTTAGGAGGGCGCAGGTGCTGGAAATTGAGCCGATGGTGAAAAACAGATATTTGTCTTCAAAGAACATGGAAATTCCGTTGATGAGAGCGAAAAGCGCGTAGCCACACACGTAGATCATGAAGATCATCTGCAAGGATTTGTTAGTAGCTGCTGTGACATCTTTGGAGTGGACTAAAAAGAGAGGATTACGGTAGAACAGGGGGATTTCACTTACAAGTCATTTTCCTTAGTTCGTGCCGGACTAGCATATAAAGAATCAAGACGATGAGGGCGATGAAGACTTGGGAACCGATCCAGAAGTTAATCGCGGTTCCGGTCATCCCGTCGGGAAGCCTACAAACGATTTTCTCGTCGGTAGTGGAGATGAAGTTGAGGTAGGTAGAGACGAGGTCGAAGCTGATGGGAAATGACATTGCGAGAAGGACGAATTTGGTCTTGTCCACGCTTTTGTACCTGAAATTGGAGGATTAGAGGTTAGCAAGAAGTCCTAAGCAGTTAAAAGCTTAAAACTGTCTTTTCGACCCTAGATAGGGCGTTAGAGGAACCTGAATAGTCGTGAACTTAAAGTTTTCTTTGTGTCCTAAGAACGTAAAACGACTGTAGGGTTTAGTTTTGAGGTTTTAGGGTCATTTAAGATAGACTTACCACGCAGGTATCCTAAGCGAGATATACCTATCCAACGCTACGATCGGCATCATCATGATAGAGATATTGGCCGCAGTTAAAGGCACTATCTGATACCATAAACACCTTCTCCTTGTCGTCTCCGCCTCGCTGTAAGAGATCCATACAAGACCGAAAAATGAAGCGGGATACACGATTTCTGCAAAGGCTTGGATAGCGACCAATATGGCGCAGATGGAGCGGAGCTGTTTTGACCTGAATTTGGAGTTATAGGTGGAAATGAGATGACGGAGTACCGAATGATGGCAATAAATAGAATTAAGTTGCCAACAGCACCGACTGTGCCAACGACAAAGACAAAAATGGAGATGAATTTATTGGCGAAATGGTAGTCTTGAATGGTGAGTGGCATCTGAAAATGTGAGAAGGATGTGAATAGTTCCAAAAGTCTTTGTAGGCATAAGTTCAAGTGGCCTGTCCATCAATAAGACAGTTTCTGTTTTCGAAAAGCTTTTAGGTAGGCGTCGCAGGTGTGTTTATCGCTATAGTTCCAAGAATTCAAACTCAAAGACATCCGTAAATTAGATTTTCAAGGCAGCGATATCCATCAGAGAACTTTATTATTTTGCTTGACGTATGGTAAACAGCAGGTTCTAACATTTTAGACTGAAAACAATTAAAGAAGCAGACGAAAATGTTGTTGGTAATTGTTGACAAATTAGATAGCAATTTTGAAGCAAACGCAGAAGATAGAATAGGCAACCGAGACTAGAGGACTCCGCTACCCGAACCCGAAGTTGTGGGCGTGTCTAGACAACCCAGTCTAGACAATCCATCGCGCCACGTGGCACCGATTCTAGACAGATGCCGCGACGTCATGCCTCGCGGCGGTGATCGGCAGTCTTGAAGAGGTGCGTCCTAGTGAGCGGTCGCTCTCGAATAAATCCTCTTTCCTATTTGTGTGTCTTGTGTCCCGCATAGCACGTGTTCACCGCATTTGGTGTTTTCGTAGCCTTTGGATCGGGGTCAGAACAGGTTGTTCTAGGCTCCCTCCCACATTTGGTGCCCGGAGTGAGGTACGGAACTTTCAGTCGAACCGACCCGACGTTTTGAGATTGCATTTCGCGACCACAGCACCTCACGCAGGTCATAACGGTCCATTCATACGCTCACGGACAGAATTGTCGCAAACGTGCACACACTTGCAACGAGCCACAGATAGGTTAACAAGCCACACGCGGTGAGAATGACAGGCGACGACTACTCCGCTACCCGAACCCGAAGTTTCCGGGTTTCCCGATCCGGATCCGACCTGAATCCGAACTCGTAAACCCGATCCGATACATGTTTAAAAAACTGTTGACAAACAGTGCTTTAAACGTTGGTGGAACAGGTGCGTTTAGCGGAAAACATTTAAAAGTATCACATTAGAACCTCTGTAAATTAGATTTAAAAATCAGATTGAGGTCGAAAAGTTGAAAAGATATGGGAAAGCCATGTTGACAATCAGGTTCACTGTGCAGCAAAGATGTAAACCCGAAAAAATCTCCGGGTAACCGTTCCGCTACCCGAACCCGAACCTGGAGTTTCGGGGTTACCCGATCCGAAAACCCAACCCGAAGCATTCCTGCTGTGCAATAACGGAATTTCTAGAAAGAAAAGATCTTAGAGTAAGCAGTTGGAGAACCACTAAGCTGGGTAAGCTTGGTTTAGAGCCTTGTTGTGCCTTGAAAGGTACAGTGTTTGTATTTTACCTAAATCAAAATTTAGTTTTGAACTTTCAAAAGTTTTCTGCGGAAAAAATGGATTGCTATTGACAAAATGTTACATTACACGTGAGTGTGAGTATCGGAAACATCTGCTAGATGTGGCAAGGCACATAAACCAACGCTGTAACAGCTGAAATTCCAAGTTTCTTAATCAAAGCTAAACTCAGAGTCAAGAGTTGTATTATTTAAACGGAGACGCAAGGAAACCCACGAGAGTTCTGGGAGAGTTTGTAAAATGGTCGTGAGAACTCGCACGTAAAGGACAAATGACGACAATAGCTCACAAGAGGTAAACGGCCTTCGCAGGTCGGCGCTTTGCTCAATGTTAAAGACAAACAGATGAGGCGATCATTGAAACAGTCACTGGGTGCAGGTTAGATTTTCCGAATCAGCATTAATTATTGATTCTAATGATGCTAGGGTTGCAAAACAGCTGCTCAATATGACTAGAGATCAAAGGCCATTAGTAGAATGCGGGTCTCAAAACATGAATCAAAGAAAGAGAACCATTTTTCAGGCTTCACAGCTTGAAAAATGGGACCACAGCAGACGTGCGAATTTAAAAAACAGCTGTTTTAGGACCTCTCCGGCCGGTCGTGGGCAGAAACTTCCACTCACCTGCAAGAAACACGTGGAATAGCTTAGCTTCCCACGATCTGCAGTCCAAGGGAATGGATCAGAAATTAGGGTGTGTTGCTCTGAACCGTAAAAATAGAATTCAACCTGTTTTAGTGTGTGAAGAATCATTCATTTGTCATCTTCAAGAATGTCCACATAACCAAAATGATTCTGCTAAAGTTTGATATACAAGGATTGCAGTTCGGAGAGCGTGATCTGCGAACAATTCCGGCTTTAACGTTCTAATATTAAACAGATCTTTGGCTCTTTTCCGAACGTAGTTCCATTCGTTCCAATGGATAATGTCACTGGAGTTGAGTTTGCTATAATAACCTTTCCAATCGTCGACTTTTTCCTTTATTTGGACGCACTGGATAAAAAGTAAACGTCAACTGCTCCGTTTAGCACATCTTAAGCTTTAGCTGCATTAGCAGCCTTGAAAAAATCGGCTAACTGTCCCATAACGCTCTGAAGGCAGCCGGCGAGAGTCCCCTGAAGCTGCTTTTCGGCGGGCAAATCCACGAAAGCGGCGATCTTTGCTTGGTCCGCGGCGTCGGCAGCCGCCGGAGCGTTTTCGGCTCCAAAAACAGCTGCCGCGAGGATGAAAAGAGCGAAGAAGAAGAGCTTTGAGGACATTGAAGGGATAAACGGGGTTGATGGATGATGGGAGCAAAAGTTCCTTTTGAGCAACTCCAAAAACCATGCGTTTGGGGTCACTTTAAGGGCCAAATAACATCGCTGACGTGGCTTGTACAGACGCTTTATTGACCTGCTTATGATCTACATCGGGAATCCCGATTCGGGATCGCTAAGGAAACCTGCACTTTTAGGAATATGCGAACATCAAAAATAGAATTAAAAATGCTGTACGCTCCGGCGGCCGCCGACGTCCCGCTGTATAGCTCAGCCGTAGCCGATGTCCGTGTCCCTTTAATGTATTTTCCATTTTCAGCGTTTTAAGACTTTTTATTCCAAAATATATACGTTCACATACAAATCTTCAAGTCCGACCGCCGAGTGAACAACCACTGGCAGAGACGTTGGTTCGATTCTTCCATGCGTTATCTGTGGTTCCAATCTGGTGAGAACTGGCAGAGACTTGAAACCCAAACTTTCGAAGGATTCGCTTCCGGACTTCCGGGTTGAAGAGGATCAGGGCCAGTCTAAAATTAAATCTAGTTACCAAAAGAGGCAAAAGCGACTTACGCATTATTGATGTGGGTCAAGATAAGGACGTCCAAGGAGAGGATAAACAGGATCTGGTTATCCATGTCAGTGCTGTTATTGACCAAAACCACAAGGGTCAAAGCGATCATCATGGTGACATTCTGGACAGAGCTCTGAGCGAAAAAGCGGATGTCACGACGCATTCCTTTGTCTTGAATTTTGAGCTTTAGGACCTAAAAACTTCAATCTTCGTTTAGCTCAAAATGAAGCCTACGTACCACTCGAATGTATATAATGCGACAGATGGTGATGATGTCTGAGAATACAGTACCCAGGCATACGGTAAAACACAAACGGTTCACGATGGTTGCCACGAGTGAAGCAGTCTTTTCAGAGTGCTCTTCGCAGTGGACGTAGACGAAGTAGTAGCTGGTGGGGCTGTAGCCAATGAGGCTGCAGGGAACGACTAAAAAGATCAGTTCAAGATCACATTACGGTAGCCTTGACCACATGATCAGGAACGGCCAAAAAACAACCCAAAAAGACTGTTCTTGAACTTAAGCAAGGTTGGATCATGGGATACGGTAGCTCCTTACCATGATAAGCGACAGCCAAAGTGAACACCTGAATCCAGCAGAACGCAATCAGCGCCATGCATACTTTGGTCCTGAAAATGCGCTGATATTTCATGGGAAGACAGACGGCGATGCAGCGGTTGAGGGAGACGATCTGGTGCATAACGCAAGCGTGATGGGCAAAGAAGTAGCCAATGTCGAAGGCGGCAATTCCGAGCCAGGAGGGGATGCTTTTGGGTTGCCTAAAATCGAAAATTTATCTTGTGAAATGCAACTTCAAACTAACAGCTCTAAGCTTAACGAAGAGGTCTCAGAAATCCCAGCCTATTAGACCTGTTATAGAGACTACTGTAAAAAAGCTTTTTTACTGCAATGCTTAATTTTGATTACGCGGTGGGCTGAAAGCACCCATCGCGTCAAGTACACCTCAAACTGCAGAAGACCAGTTTTAAATTATGTAGAATTAACGGGGCCGCGCGCGCTATTGCACGACAATATTTTCTTTGAATCAGCATTGTTCGGCGCTTCGCGCCTCACAGATTCCTATATTGCAACAGCCTCGGCGCTACGCCCCTCGTTTGAACGATTTCACGGCTAAAGGCGACCTTAGCGCTTCGAATTCTACCAAAAGCGCGCTTGAAGCCTCACAATTTTCACCGTTCCCTCGCCGCTCGACACGGCGCGCGAAACCTCGAAAATTGCGGCGGCGACGGCGAAATGCACGCAAACGCAAATGGCGCCGCTACCGTAACCCGCTTTCGTTCAATCAGGCAACTCGCGTCTAGAAATTTTGTGACGGACGGACACGCCTGGATCGTTCTCCTTTGTTTTATAAAGGACGCTATGTAGCATGTCTTAAATCTTGATAAGGTGTTCGATAAGGTGCTTAACGTAAATTCATCACTTTTCTCTCTTTGAAACGCACACTTAAAACAGGCCACTAAAACAGGCTGTTTTCGCGAGTAATTAAACTCGTTTAAGCTTAACGAACAGGACTCAGGAATCCGATCAGATTGGAATTTATGGAATTCCGTTTTTAAAAGAGCCTTTGTACCGCAATTTACTCAAACTGTAGGAACCCATACTATGTAGTTTGCTCTTAATCTTCAAATGCTGTTTTCGCGTACCGTAAAGTCGACTATTTTTGGCAGTTACGTAGCCTGATAAGACGAATTAGTTAAACGTGTGACTGATATTTGATTTAGTCAAATACGGAAGTCTTTGAGAAGAACGAGCTTGTTAGGTTCTTCAAGAATGCATATTTGAGCGTGTTTCCTCTAAAATATAAATGTTAGTTTCTCGTTTAAACTTAATGAAAAGGTTTCAGCAGTCAATTCTTAACCTTTTTCGAGACTGCCATAGAAAAGCCTTTGGCTACCGTAATGCTTAATTTTGGATAACAGTTTGTGTAGTTGGTCTCTAACTTTAAAATTGTGTTCACCCTGAACATAAATTCTTCCCTACTCCCCAACAAGGAAACGTCCAAAAGTGTCCCACGAGTTAGAATGTTAGAATCTGATGTTATTAAAATCCTTGTTATTAAAACTTTGTTAGGGTCGTCAAGAGCACATAGTTTATGATGTGCACCCTTTGAGCATTAACGTTTCAATTTTTACACATTTCGCCTTTGTTGTTAAACGTGGTTAACCTACAGTAACGTCATAGGAACAGAGTAGAGCAGATGGATAATATTGAATCCAAGCTCTCCGATAGTCCGACTTGCCCAGAACCACCCAAACGCGTTATGGAACGTGTCCATCTTCTTGATCAAGTAGAGGTTGCTTGATCCTAAGAGCACCGCCAACGCTGACAGCTAAAAAAGCAACTGTTACTCAGTATACACGGCTACCGTAACCTACCGCAAACAGTACGGACCCAATTATTAGGTCAGTCTTTGACGGCTCTCCTCGGCCTTGAAGTTCACTTCCAAACTCGAAGGTCACATTCATGGCGCAACAGCAAATCGCAACTGATGAGTGACTCTGAAGACAAGCCTTTTAAAGACGCTGAATTGAATGAATCTTGATTTGCCGAGCCACGATGACGCTAGAAAGAGGCGGGCGTGTTTTGGTCGAGGTAAGGCAAAGCAATCACAAATGACAGGGGACAAAGGTTCCTCTGAGACGCGTGGTAGCGTTCTGAGAAGGGAAAATTGGGATACTGTTACAAACGCTTGAAAAAAGCTGAGATTAGTGAAAAACAAGTCATGAGTAAGGAGAAAAAACAAGGGTTGGCTAAATTTGCATATTGTGTCGAAGGTAGCCGATGAGGCTGCAGAAAATGAGTTACGGCAGGAAAAAAATGTAGCCTAAATCAGCTGTCAACACCGAACATTAAAGATGACCACAAATTTTACTGGTTTTCTGATCATGGACAAGCCAGTCGTTGTTATTCCACCCGTCCTGAGAAAGTCCACTTGAAGCTCTCTGGACAGAGAATAAAAGTGTTCACCAGCACAACCTCAGTCTCCTGAGACTAATTTTCCTAACGTCAAATTATGTAACCAAACTATTAATCCTAAAAATGACCCAAAAAACTGGTGAAGCAGCTATACTGTTAACCAGAAATGGCAAAAACCGAAAGTCTTCGGTTAACCAAAACCGAAACCGCCATCTCTGGTTGTGAAGAGAACTGGTCGACTAGTCTTTTGGTTCGACCAGTACGCGACCGCAGAATTTGCATTTGTGTGGTTTCCTCAAAATAATGCGGTTTCCAGTTTTCGGTTTCGGTTAACCGAAAGTTCGGTTTCGGTTGTCGGGTCCAGATGCGGTTTCCTCAAAATGAACGTACACGCTCGATCGAGAAGCCATTTTACGCTGTTAGAAACGTAAACAGCCAAACGAAGAATTCGGTGGATGGGATTCGCAAGGGCGAATTTGTAGGTTACCGTTTACATGACGATAGTGACGACTGTGGCGTCAGCGATTTGTTCAAAACGGCAATTTCTCGCGCGTTTTCGTCGTTTGTGGACGCAAGGACGCGCGCGGACAACACGCATGTTCGATTTTCACAAACTTTCGGTTAACCAAAACCGAAAACCGAAACCGCCATTTCTGCTGTTAACTATATCGCTTTTTGCAAGACCTAAGATGATTTAATACAAGCACTTCCGGCTATTTAAATTACGTGTTTAAGCGGTTCTAAATTGAAAATTGCATCAATTTACTATAAATTAACGGGTCCCTCACGCGACAGTATTCTTCAAATTAGCATTCGTGCGACAAACAACAATCGGAAAACTACCGTACACCGTCCCTCACAAATCAAGGAGCGACATGATTTCGGACAATTGACTGAAGGACGGACATGTCTGGATCGTTCTCCTTAATTTAATAGAAGGGATTGAAGCCCGCAAGCTATTCAAAATAACGTTCTCTGGTCATCGGCTGAAACTACCTATTCACAGCTTTAAGCGCTCTCCGGGGAGGAGTTGTCCTAACTAAAATTTCTGTTCTATGAATTTTTAGTTTCAAATATCTTATGTCTTATGTCATAATGACGGCGGCTAACGACGTTATAAGGTTCTTAAAAGCAGACAGATTTAAATGTTAGAGTTGAGTATCATAAAGAAAAAGATCGGATTATGGCAATGTGAGGCAAAACAGAGTGGTACGTGAGTCACCAAAATCTTACCTACAGTTTTACGAGTAGTGTTTTGTCATTATCAGCGATAAACTGACAACACCTATCGGCGTTTAAACACTGCAAAAACACTTCGAAAGTAACAAAAACAAACTTTTAATAATCTTGCCTTTACAGACGAACATCCTTCTCAAAATCCTAAAGGGGCAAAGCGAAAAATGCTGTGTTTTCATAAAACGGATTAGAACTGATGTATGTGACTTTAGAAACTGATTGGCGGCTTTTGGGATTTTGTGTTACGCATATACAGAGTGGCCGAAAAAACATTTCGCAGCCGTTGCATTTTTGAAATATACAATATTAAACGGAAATGCACACAATTGCGCGTTGAATGAGTTATGGCACGTTGTCGTAGGATTCCCACCATGCGCACTTATAGCCAAATGTCTGAGAAGTTTGTTAAGAAAATGTGGTCAATTTTCGGAGACTCGTATCATGACACCGAAATGTCCAATTTGATCGTTTTTGGGTGCAATCGATAGAGGAAAGCAAGGACCACTTTTTGTGAAACCTCAGAAAAACAGAAAATTTCATGGAAAACACAAAATTTTGCCTGGGTCCTCCCTTATCTTCACCGAACTAGACATGTCTGGAAAATATATGGCGGCCAACCGTCACTTTCTAAACATAGCCCGGCACAGTTTAAGGTCACCGAAACGGCGGTTTTCTTATGCGATTAATTTTTCTGTTTTTTAAGGTTTTCGCGAAAAGTTGCTTTTGCTTTCCTCTATCAATCGCACCTAAAAACGGTCAAATTGGACATTTCGGTGTCGAGATACGAGTCACCTACATTTACGTTTAAAGAGACACACATCGCATTTTTCGTCGTTTTTTGAGTTCACGGATCGCGCTCATTTCTTGGGCAGGGGGGTTTTCAAAGGTGCTGATCACGATTCTGATTTCAAAATAACGGGAAAAGACTTCAAGACTGCGCAATATGGCAATGTTCAAATTATGCAAAAAAAAAAGAATTTTACAAGTCGTTTAGCGGTCCCGACGCGACCACCCTGCACAAAGCACAATCGTCTACAATTAAAACGGAGTAATGTGGTCTTTGGTCAAATTTTTTGTGTTTATCGCGTTGTGGGGACCGCGATTGAACAGGGCAGTAGCGTCAGGAGCACTGAACCTCATCCGAACTTTGCCATATTGCGCAGTCCTGAAGCCGTTTCTTGCCAGTCTGACGCCAGAATCGTGATCAGCGCCTTTGAAAACCCAGCTGCCCAGAAATGAGCGCGATCTGTGATGTTACGAAAAAACGGTGGCCATGCCCCTTTAACATTGTAAAGCTGACCCACAAAAGGAAGGTAAATTTGGTCTTCTTTTGAACGTTTGGTCTTGATTCGAATGAATTGACTGCATTGATGACGAAAGGATAATTTGATCTTGTTTTGAGTGTCACAAACTAAGGATCTCGGATTAAAAAACGTTTGTAAGATTTACGTCTATTGAAACTGCCTGGTAGCCTTGGGTGCCATTTACAGTTAAACTGACAACTGACAACATCTAGAAGAAACACATACTCCTATAAGCGAAACTTCAAAGATGAGAAAAACAAACTTTGAATAATCTTGCCGTATACAGAAAATCCTTTAGGTGCAAAACGCAAAATGCTGGGTTTTCATAAAATGGATTAGAACTGATGTGAGTGACCTTAGAATGTAATCGTCGGCTGTGTTCCGACTTTCGCATTACGCATCCAACAAGGGAACTGCCAAAAGTGTCCCACGAGTCAGATTCTGTTAGAATTAGGGTTAGAATTTACGAGTTAGAGTTTGCGAGGTTGGGTACATAGCGTAGATCAGGTTGTCGGCAAAGTAGAGCGTCTTGGTGCTGCACTTGTAGAGGGCTAGAAAGACGATTCCCAAAATATTTTTTGTCAACTCGCCAAAAATCCTAGGGAAATCGCCTTTTTAGACCGTTAATTAGCTCCAGTATAGGACTTACGGCACATTCGTTTTGAAGATATACGTTACGTTGTTTCAAATTTGCAATTGCTCATTTTACTTGTGTCGGCGTGGCAAGAAAAATGAACTATCGTTCGCTTTTGTACGCAACGTATATATTTTTGACTGATGTGCCGCAAGTACCGGAGCTATTTAACGGTCTAAAAATGCGATTTTCCTACAATTTTTTGGCAAATCGGCAAAAAAATTTTGGGAATTGTCTTCCTAGCCCTAGGCCAACCCGCCTGGCAAATTCTAGCTTGTGGGACACTTTTGGCAGATCCCTTGTAAGAATATTTGTCCAAGCTGGCCTACGAAATTGGTGGATTCGGTGGAAAAGAAGCTTGAAAAAGTGGTAAACAACATAAGCCTTGGGTGCTATGTAAGTAGCTAGCCTTAAGCATTTAAATTACATAAACAGTAATATCCAAAGACAGCCACAGACTACGCAAGAGGAAGCCTTAAAAAGGTGTTGACAGGTGTATTAGGGAACATCTATAGTCTAAGCCAGGGAGTTCAATATTTGTTTTCTGTAGAACTGCGGGTTATTTTAGTAAACGGAAGAACTTGAAGAACAACATGACTGGGATTATGGCTTAAGTTACGATTGAAAATCTTTGGCATTCAAACTAAAATGTCTTAGATATACACGTTCCTAAAAGTAAATAAAAGGGAGTGGTGTATGGCGTTGGCCAACGCGTGGACAGGAACTTGGCGCTTATTTAATCAACAGCTAATCAAAAGTCTAATCTAATGAACAACTAATTGATTTGGACGTTGGCTTCAATGTCTTAAAAACAGATTTTTACGTATCTCAAATTTTCCTTTAATTTTGGGAATTTTGCGTCTGTTCAGTCTAAAACCGAAAATAGTCAAAAGGACCACGAATCTGCAGAAAAACCGATATTCCAGAAACTCGAGCCAGAATCTGGAATTCACGCAACCAAGAATTAGGTCGATTTGTGCTCTGAACCAGTAAGTAAACAAAAGCCGTCAATAATGCGGTGCTAATGAAGCTGAGAATACAATCTGTGTCACGGGTACGGGAAATTCCGGGAATTTGTTTTGGAGAGCAGAGAAGAGAAAGTAAGAATGCTGGGGACAAGGTTTAGGAGAAGGTGGTGTGATGTCATCACGTGGCTGCTAGGATATTTATTACAAGCGATTTCAGAAAACGCCTTACTCCAAAAAACAATGCCTGATTGCCTGATTATAAAATTACCATGACGCTCTGATTAAAGCTAAATCTCATTTGCAACCTATTTAACAAAATTAAAATTCTCGAAGCTTAAACGTGCAGAACTAAGCCTTCCTTGTTCATAGGACGTGCAAATAGGACAACTGCACCAGACCTCAACCATCATAATCAGGTAGAATCTAGCTAACTCATTTGATTGAGTTGATTTAAAGTCCAAAGTCAGATAACAATTACTCTGTTAACAAATGAACGTTTTGTGGTTGCACTGGTTGTAAGCTACACGTACGCTAACCTAACAGCCTTAAACGTCGATTCGGCATGACGCAAAACACAGGCTTTTATGAAGAGATACTTTGATATGAAGTGATTCTTTTAGTTGCTTACCCTCTAAGTGTCTATTGAATTTTTTTGGAGAGCAGTTAAAAACCAGAAATCTAAGAGCTTCCTAGATCCGTTAGCGTCATGATGTCACGTAGAAGATTCAAGATCCTCCCTTTACAGGGTTGGTTTGTAATTGCATTGCTATAAGCTCCACGCATTGCTAATTCCGAGGAACTGGTCAGAACAAAATTTGTAACAATTATGGTTGACCAAAATTTGATTTTCCGCGTTGTTCAGCGGAAAAAACGGGAAAAACTGTTTTCGCTTGAATGGGTACCCAACCAACGACACTCGACAAACTTTGCCCACATGACACAAATTTTGGTGATCTTGCGTGCATTCGATGAGTTCCCGATCACGCCGAGCCCAAATGCTCCCAGAAACACGTCAGCACGGCGGAGAAATCAGCGTTTATCCGGGTTCAACGAGTACTCCAAAAATACCGATCCGGCGGTAGCATCGATTTCGCCGCAATCCGTCCATTTCGTCCGGCGCACGACAATAAACCTTAAAGCTACCTTAGTCTTCTTTTTCTTCTCTTTAGCTACCATGGGTCGCGAGTGTCTTATTGACATGAACGGCAAAGAAGCGGTCGACGAACTCGTTGCCCTAATCGAAGGCTTCCCGTTGCTGTACCACGTTGGAAAAAAGATGGAGTTCCAGCGCCTGAAAGGTCCTGCGAAAGAGTCTTGGAATCAGCTGATGACTCAAATGACAATAAAATTTTTAGAAAGTAAGTGCGATCACTAAATAACGCTTTTACAATGGTTTGGGTTTCAGTCCGCGAAGATCTGGTCTGGAAGGCTTGGAAGACGATTCGAAACGAGTATTTTAGAGAACGGTGTCCTCAGAAATGGCGCGGTAGGCTGCCATTTCTGGGCGAGCAAGAGCATCCCAATCGTAGGAACGATGATGCCAATGTCGACGACAAGACTCTGAAATCTCAAAAAGGGAAAAAGGACCAAGAACGTTCAAGAGCTCTTGAGGATGGAAATAAAGCTCAAGAAAACGTTGAAGCAGCTGGTACTTCTGAAAGCTGTCCCATGGGTGCAAACCTAGCTTCACCTTCTATCAAGACTTTTTCTACGTCTTCTCAGTCAGTCGCTAAGAAGCCTCGAGCAATGTCTGTTAAAGACGGACGAGTGCTACAAGCAATTCGAGACTCTCAAAATAAAGCTTCTCCCCAAGATGGTCAAGCCTGTACTCAACCTCTTCAGGAGCCTTCTTGTGAGCCTTTCGAGCCAGCCCATAAAAAGCATCAAAATTCCGCCGCTGTAGAAGACCCATTTGTAATCAAAATTGAAGAACCTGAACTAGAAGACGCGGAAATGATGGCTGTATCTCTTCCAGAGCTAGAAGAGCAGGTTTACGCTATTGGTTGTCCTATCAGTGGAACTCCTCCCCAAACTGCCCACTTTTCTCTTCAAACTGCTAACGTGTCTTTTTCTGAGTCTGCACAGCCCGTCTTGAAAAAGCCAAAAAAATCTGCTCTTGCGGACCAGCCTGTTAAAATCAAAATCAAAGATTCTGAGCCAGAAGACGTCGAAATTCTGTGGGCTTCTCCTCAATATGCTAGCGCTGAGCCAGTCGCTAAGAAGCCTCAAAACTTTACCACTTTAGAAAAACCTATCATGATCAAAATTGAAGACTCTGAGCTAGAAAACAAGGAAATTCATGTTTTAACTCCTCCACCAACACCAGTCAACATTCCACAGCAAGAAATTGAAAATGAGGAAGGAGGACCAGAAGAGGGATTCAGTAAATCAGGCATTTTTGTATTTATGTTAACTAGCGTGTTTTAGAAATGCTGCTGCGTGAGACATGGAACCGAATGTGCCGAACTAATGACAGTCGAATAGGAATTTGCCAATTGAAGAAGACTGTCATGGAAGAGGTGGAGAAAACGTTTCGGGAACACGAGAGCGAGGAAACCGAGGGAGAGGCAATGTAATTTTTGAGAGTTCGCATGAAATCATTCTTTAAAATTGTTCAAGGTCCTTCGTCCAATGATTAGAGACAGCTTTCTCTTGATCTTGGGTTTTGATGATCGGTTGAAGACTTTTTTGACAAAGCAACGGTTGTTTTGTTTGCAGCCTCAGCAGTTGTTTTTTTCGCTTCTATATGTATGAGACGTACCGGGAGCCAGAAGGGTTGATTCCTTCACAATATCCCATAAACCCTCTGAGTCGTTGTCGAGCTCCGACAACGACTGTTTACCGGCTTTGGTGGTGATGATGCCAAGAGGAGCCTGTGTCGTGTATCTCCGGACCCACGACCCGTTCTCCATGGAACGGGGCTGTTTATCTAGCCGATCCAAAGCCTCGAGCTAAGGACAAAGGGTGCCCCTTTGTCTGTCACGGCCGCGTGCCTCTAGAATCGTCGTCGCGGCCTCATGCCAAAGGCTCTCGGCGACCGGACGAACATGCGAGCTTCTCCGGTTGCAGACCGTTCAAACCACGGTCTCGCCACGCGCGGGATGCAAAGGACTCTCGCGCGCCGTCGCCGGATCGTCGAAGGTGAACAAGGCGAATTTCAGAGTTGTTGCGAATTTTCCAGCTGCAAGAAGGCGACCGTTTTTACCTTTTGTATTTATTAGGACGTAATAAAGTCCCTGTGTTTAAGTCCCGCGTGGCATTGTGCGAGCAAACCCTTGTGTGGATCGACCAAGGCGAAAGTGTGCGAGGTTCGTGAGGTCTAAAGCAACTGAGCTCTGGGATTACCTTGCGTCTTTGCGATCAGCGTATTTCTGGAAATTCTCAAGGAGCGGGTTGTGCACTGGTGTTTGGTCCATGATCTTCTTTGCTGCCTTGGACGGTCAACCAGACAGAGAACCCACGCTTTAGGAGGCTTGTTGTCCCTTGATAAATCGTTGCCTTGAAATAGATGTACTCAATCTCGGAAAGTTGTGCATGAACTTGGATCAACAGAGACAATGAGACAATAGGAGCAAACACAAGAATAGATTTGCATGATCTTGGCGTTGGAACACTTGAAGGGCGGAGTTGAGACATGTAGAGGACAAAATATGGAGGGCAGAGCGTTCTTACGTCCGACAGGCGTCCTATTTTTTAGAGCCGTTAGGTTTACACTTCGTAATCTCGATGGCCTTTTCCTGCTTCTCGTCTCTCTTCGAATAAATATGACTGTGTTTATTATAACCCTTAGTAGTACTGTGCATAGCCGGGACAAAATGATTTGATTCTTGCGATCTGAAGAAGAAGAATAAATGTATTACTACACCCGCCCGATACCGGTTTCGAGAAGGAAAAACGAAGAACAATTTCTGTAGAGAAGAGGGGAGTGGTCAACAAGAAGGTGTCAGAAAAGAATAGCTTTGTGTGAATTCAACAATTATTAACATTAACAAATAAATAAAAATTTGTGTCTTAACAAGAAATATTCAAATCACAGTTCGGAAGAATCGGAAAACAGTGGACCCAACTGAAGCCTCCCGAGGTTAGGTAAAGAAATGGATTCAAGGCACTTGAATAAGAGGAGCTCGGGCAGATGGCGACGGTTGGGGTAAGATAGGAACGGTTTAGACGCGGTTGCGGTTGCCCCAGACTCCGGAGGAGACGGTGTGGCCGGATTCGGTGTTGCCGCCCATCGAGGGGAACTGCTCGTCGTCGTTGAGCTGCCAGGGGGCGCCGGTGATCTGGAAGGTTTGGGTGGGACGGGCTTGCTGGACGGGCTCCTGACGCTGGCTGATGTAGCCGTAGCGCTCGATGACGTCCTAGAATGGGGTGAGGTTAGAGGAGCAAAGAAATCTATTTTTATAATAACTGAAAATGCTGTTTTAACCTCTGATAACGGTTTTCTGAGTTTCGCTTTGTTAAAGAGCCATTTTTAGGTTTCATCCGTAATCTTGACAAGGTTACGTCTTTGGCCATTTTAGTTTAAGTCATTTGAATCATCCATTTACCTGCATGTAGTCCTCTTCCTCGTTGCGGAGATAGTCAATGCAAGCAATGAGATCCCCCTTTGCTGCCAGAAACGATGACAAGCGACGGGTTGGGATCATCCTTGCGGGGAAGACGGATCTCGACGTTGAACTTGGTCTGAACTTCGCGGAGGTTGCGTCCCTTAGATCCGATAAGACGTGGATGGTAGCGAGGGTCGAGCTCGATCTCCTCGCTGAGCTTCGAGTCCTGCTCGGCGACGATGTCGAGGATCGCCTTCTTGCAGCTCTCGCAGTTGGCCTCGTATCCGGTCAGAATAATGACGTCAGGACCGGCGTTGGGGTCGCGAGTTTCGCGATGGGGCTTTCCGTCAGCGCGAGGAGGACGCGAACCTGTGGGAGGGAACGAAACCTGGACGTCGTGGTCTGCGCGGAGCTTGTTGATGTTGGATCCACGGGGGCCGATCAAAAGCTGGTGGTATTTGGGGTCGACGATAACGTCGAGGCGGAACTGGCGAAGCTTACGGTCCTCAGCGTCCCTGTCGAACTCAACGACCTGCTCAAGGATGGTTTTGATGGCCGCTTCGACGTTCTCGGGCACTCCGCTGACGACGATCTCGTCCGACTGCTTCTCCGAACCGGGAATGTTGATGTTCACGTCGTGTTGGTTCATCACAGCGCGGACGTTTTCGCCTCCACGGCCGATGAAGCTTGAGTGGTAGTCAAAGGGAACATTGACAACACGCTCGACCGGGGCGATGGCCACGAGAGCTTCCTTAGCCTCCTCGCATTTGGTGTCACGGCCCGATATCTGGACTTGGTCTTCAGGCTTCAATTCTCCCTCGACCGACTCCTCGGAGGCCTGCTCCGACTTCTTGTTCGGGAACTTGATGCGCACGTTGAATTTGTCCTGGATCTCAGCGATGCGGGCGCGGCCATTGACGGAGAGCATCGTGCGGTGGTCCTTGCTAGGGATGTTCACGTTAATGGTCACCTGGTTCTCGAGGTCCTCCACGATCTCCTGGATGCGCTGCTTCGCGCTCTCAGCGCACTGCTTGCTGCCCTTGATGGTGACGGAGCTGTCCTCAGTTCCCTTGCGGGGGAAGGAGATAACGACACCTCCATGGTTCTTCTGAATGTCGTTGAGGACGGCAGCGCCTTTAGCGACGAAGTGGCTGTGGTGCTTAGGATCAACGATCACGGAGAGCTCGGTCTGCTCGTTAAGCTCGGCGATCTGCTTCTCGAAGGCCGCCTTGACCTCCTGCACCTCCTCCTTCTTTCCGATAAAGTGGATGCGTTCCTTGTCGGCGTCAGCCTCGCGAGGGAACATCACACGGACTGTGGGGAACTGTTCCGAGAGCTTGTTGATCTTGGAGCCTCCCTTGCCGATGAAGAATCGGTGGTAGTCGGCCTTGGCGACGACGGAGTCTTCGAACGAGGTCTGCTCGCAATCCTTGGCGAACTTCTTCAGCTGCTCGACGGCCTTCGCGACGTCGTCCTTGGGTCCTCGCACGGAAACCTTGTCCGAATTGGACTTTTCGGCCGGGAATTTGATGTGCACTCCTCCGCAGTCGTCCTCGATGTCACGGACGAGGCGGCGGCCTCCGGCGACAAAGCGGAAATGGACCTTCACAGGAACGGCGACCTCCTCGGTCACGATGCTCGAGAGCTCGTTCTGAAGCGCTGTGATCGCGGCGACGGTCTTCTGAACGTCGGCCTTCTTTCCTGTGACCACGATGTTGCTCTCATCGGAGCTAGGCGAAGGCAGATCGACGCGAGCGCTGGTATCAGCACGGATCTTGTTGATCGTGGCGCCGCCTTTGCCGATGATGTGCTTGCAAAACTCCTTGAAGACGGGGATGATCTCCTGGTGGCTCGATTCCACGAAATCCTTGTTCTTCTTGACCAGCTCGGCGTAAACCTTGTCGACTTCTTGGCGATCTCCGCGGAGGGTGATGACATCGGACTTGGCAGAGGCGTCAGGGAAGGAGAACACCACCGTGGAGAACTTCTCCTTGTAGGTGTTCAGGTTCGATCCTTTGGGACCGATCAGCTGGCCGTGGAAGCGCTGAGGGATGATAATGTCACGGGTCTTCTCGTTCTCCTAAAAATGGGGATTTAGAAGAGGTTTTTCGACTAAAAAAGCAGCTTACAAGACGAGTGACGATGTCCTTGATTTCCTTGATGGCCTTGGCGACGCCCTCCTTTTTGCCTTCGACGCGGATTTCGGGCGAATGGACGTCCTCATTGGGGATGATGACCTGGACGTCGTAGTCACCGCGTATCTTGTTGATGGCAGAACGGTTGCGACCGATGATGTGCTTGTGGAAGGTGGGGTTCACCTCGATGGACTCGGACGCGACCTCTCGCTCCAGGCGGTCGATCTCGGCTTGAAGTGCAGCGTTGGCGATTTTCACCTCCTCAGGAGCGCCCTCGATGTAGATGACGCCTCCCTTCTCGAAGTCGATCTTCACCTTGTCCTTGTTGGGCACGAGGCTCTCGAGCGTGGCTCCCTTGGGGCCGATGAGCATCTTGTGCATCCAGGGAAGGCACTCGATGACAGCGGAAACGATCGAGGTGGCCTTGGAGTAAACGAGCGCGAGCGCATCTCCAAGCTTGGTCTCCTCTCCGCGGAGGGTGATCACGTCCGAGTTATCCTCCTCGGCGGGCACCTCAACGGCAACGTCGGTTTGACGGAGGATTTCGTGGATGCCCGAACGCTGAGGTCCGATGATGTAGCGATGCTGGGCGCGGGGCACCTTGCAGGTGATCGACTTCACGGCGTCCTTCTTCTGGTTGTAGATCACCTGGATCGCGGCGGCGACCTGGTTCACGGCTTCCCGTTCTCCCGTAATTACGATCACGTCGCTCGGAGCGCTCGGAGGGGGAATATTGATGCGGACGCCGAGTTCGAAGGTCCACTTGTCGTATAATTCGTTGTTAGCTCCACGCACCCACGGGTAGAAGCTCTTGGGAATGTTGAGCTCGGCGTTTCCAGTCTTTAGGAGCTCGTCGCTGGTCGTTTGGATGCGCTTGGCGGCGCGGGCGACGCCCTCCGAGGGGCCTGTGATCTTGATGATGTCGCTGGCGTTATCCCTGTTGGGAACGTCGATCTTGCAGTCGCACTCCGCCTGGATCTTCTGAAGGTTTGAGCCGGCCTTTCCTGCAAATATGCACGCTATTAAAAACCCGAAATTTGAGGCTAGATGATCCTACCGATGATAATACGATGGTGGTCCTTAGGAATGGGCACCTCACGGGTGATCTGAGCCTGAAGCGTACGCACCAGCATCGAACGCGCCTTCTCGACCTTCTCCGGCTTTCCGCTGATCAGGATGCACACGGATTTGTCCTTTGCCTCGCTAAAGTCCACGTTGGCGCCAGTTTCGTTGGCGATGTGGATGCAGCGGCTCTGCTCTTCGCTCATGCCGGCGATCGTCTTCTGGCCGAATCCGCGGCCCGCACGCTCCTCCGCGGTCAGCTTGATCTTGATGGTGACGGTGTTCGACTGCACCTGCAGGGGCTTGCGGCCCCAAGCACCGGCGGGGCGGAGGTAGGCGCGGAAACCGGCAGTTGGGGGAAGTCGGTGTTGTAGTCAATCTTGCCGAGGGCGGCGGCCGAGCGGCCTTCTCCCGGGGCTTTGCCGAAAATGGCTGAAATGGAGGAGATTAGGGGATTATTGGTAGAATCGGTTATGGCACGTTAAGGACACCAAAAACAGGCTTGAAATCGACAAAAAGACAAAAAAATGCTTTTTTCGTTGAGCGAGATGGCCTAAGTTTTAGGACACCTGGTGACAATATCGTGACACTCTCAAAAAACACAATATCGACCTGAAAATTGGTCCAAATTATCACTTTTTACACAATTCCTAAAAACCGAAATTCCTGATATTTTACATCCAAAATAAATTGTATTTAAGCCTTTAAAAGACGTAAAAAGTGAAAAACTCAGCTCAAATCAAATCTAAACCACAATTTGCAAAATCTGAGCTTCAAAATCTCTCTAAATCTACGCCCGAAACCCACCTAAAACCGTTTTTAGAGTGACTTATTTAAACCCTAATTTTTCGTGCCAAATCGTCTTAAAAGCAGCACCAAAAACCCGCGATTCCACCTAGAAAAACGAGCCGAAAATTCCAATCACAACGTTTTCAAAAAAGCCCAAAATTGAACCTAACATTGGCTCCAAAATGACCTTTCATGCACGAAAAGTACTGAAAACGGCCCACCCAAATCAAGTGGTTTCAATACCAAATCGCTCCGATTCCACGTGCTGCAAATGGCAAATCGTTCGCCCGAACATGCGACATTTCCCTTCCCCGCAAGTTGCAATTTTCCCATCAAAAATCCATTTTCTCCACGATCTCTGCCAGCTCTTTGCCTTTCCAAAAGGGGATGGGTAAACTCAATTTAGCGTCGAAAAACCAAGTTCAAACGTTTCCAAAAAAGTCCAAAATTGACCTCAAAATCGGACCAAAAACATCCCTTTTGGTAAACGCCAGGAAGCCAAAGATTACCCTAAGAATAGTTCAAGAACCATATTTTTAGGTGCTTCGAATGGCAAAATAAGCGGCATTTCCCCTTGAAAAATTCCCGTCCAAAAAATCCGATTTTTTCCACGTTCTCTGCCCGTTTTTCCGTTTCTAAGCGACCCGAATTTCCTCTATCCACGCCTGAGCACATTTCGAAGGTCATTCGCACCTGATCTCCCAGGCGACGTAATCCCAGCGGACTTGAATCCTAAGGTCACTTCTCCTATCAAACAAACAGCAGCAGCAGCTTCAAACTCACCATCGTGGTTGTTATTGCTCTCAGCGGCGGCGGCGTTGGTTTCTCCTCCGTTCTGGTGCTCGGGAAGCAGTTCGACGGGGGCGCCGAGCTCGTTGGCGGCTTCCGGAGCGGCTCCGCCGTTCTCCAAATTCAGATTCATTTGCTCCACATCCATGACAGTAGGCCCGGCTCGCGTAGATACGTCGTGACAGGTGGGGGGTTCGGTCCGTTCCGTTGTCCGATGTCCGTTTAAAACGAGTGCTCACTTGGCAACAGTCAGCTCTAAAATGGCACGAAATGTAGGATAGAACGCGGTGATAAACACCGAAAAAACGCGAACACGTGGAGATGACCTTGACCCAGAGGAGACAAAGATTAGGATGGGTGGCAGCAGCACGACGAAAACATGCTCGATGCCCTAAGGCGTTGTCGAGCATGGGAAGGTGTGAAGCTGCTGCTCTACTGGCCAAGCAAAAAGCTCTCCTCTCCCCTCTGAGAAGAGAGAGAGAGTGTGGGCAAAACAAAAAATTCATTTATTCACACTCCACACACATAACAACGCCACGACGTCGGCGAAGCCGTTGTCGTTGGTCGTCCGATTCTGGTCCCGACACGACCGGCATTTGAACTGCACGGGACAGCGGTGGTCGACTGCACTGCGACCGACCACGACTGACTGTTAGGGAATGCGGAGCCCGTCAGCGGCGATGGCAGCAGAGCGCCGCGGCGGTGGTCGTGGCCGACTCGACGAGCTGCACAGGCCATTTCCTAGGTTTTTTGAAAAGAAGATCGCCGCTGACGCCGTCGCCGCAGCCTCTAATCGACGTCGTCAGCCGATCGGCGGCGGCGACCGTGCAGGCAGCGCTGCTGCCACGTAGCTGCCCAAAACCCCACGGCAAACTGCAAGGCAAATCGGGCCAATCAGCGCCCGACGACAGCGACACTGTCGCCATCTCTCGGTGTCGTTGACGCTCCTCTCGTGGTTCGCGAAAACCCCCGAGATCGGCCGACGCGCCATCGCGACCAGCGGAGAGAACTGTTTAACAAATCAATGAACTCGAAGAACCGACCACCGTTTTTTGCCCTTCCGCTCGCATGCACTTTTGCAAAACGGTCGAGGAACGTTAATTGACACACGGGGAGGAGGGGAACGGAGAGGAGAGGGTCAGGGTGCAGTGGAACGTTGAGCGTTCTTTGCATGGGTTTTGGTTCCTGTTTCACAGGAAAATTTTGGTTCAGAGTGAGCATGAGAATCTTGAAGATTTCAAGCATTTTAGGATGCTATAATGAGGCTTGATTTATGCAAGGGGCGAGACATCAATCAATTCTAATTTTAAAGGCTGGGAGCTTAATTGATACGCGAGACAAACTAGTGGTCAGGATTCTTTGATAACCTTCAAAACACTTTTGTGTCAAAACAGAGAATTTAGGAGAAACCTAACTTGAAAGTTACCAAATGGGTTTGCCTTGAAATACGGTCATTTTAAGGTCAAACGTTCTTACGACATTTGGGCCTTAAAGAGCGCATTTGCCAGGTCTTACCTTACCCCAAAGGGCGCACTCATTACTGAGATTTGTTATTTGAAAATGGCTCATCTGAAACACTAGGATACGGTCGTGGGTGTGTTTCGGTTTGTGCTAAGAATAGACTATGTTTGGATATCGGAGAATTAGCAAAAACTGCAAAAAATCGACCACTTGAATTTAAGAATTCAAGGTTTTAGTGACTGCTGACTTTAAACTTGGTCTACGTACTTTTGGGTTAAGACTAGCGAAATTCGACTAGTTTTAGTTAAGGTCCATAATCCCCACGCTATTCTAGCTGTAAAGGACGCGTTGGAAACTCTTAGTTTATAACTTCGAAGAGCACCCTTATTATTATACGTTTGACATTTGGAAAATGTCATTTTCATCTTACGTTTTGTAGCCTAGGGAACTCAGAAATCACAGATTTGCTTCAACACGTTTAAAGGATAATCTTGAGCACATTTTTAGCCTAAATTCGATTAGTTCTTAAATAATCGCTTAAGCATGCTTAAGAACTGATGAATTTGTTGAATGCCAGAAAACTAATAAAGGAAAGTGTCGCTTGAGGCCTCACCTTAATTGAAATTTCCGAAAACACGAATTTTTGAAATTTGAAGGCTCATACAGGGAAGCTGTAACTTAAGTTATGTCAATAAGAATTGATATCCATGGCCTGCTTGAGTCGTAAATCTTGAAGCCCATCTGACCTGCGTCAGCACTTAATGTCTTCATGGAACATGCACGAAATTGCCTTTTTGAATATTCTAATTTTTGGTTTTTGGTTTCTAACGGACTCAACATACGCGTAAGCGCCTACCATTTCAGGTTTGATCCTCTATAAGTATTTTTGAGTGACCATACCTTTAGCTCTCTGTCACCTTAATCGTCTCCTAAAAATACACTCCTCTAACAGACCAAAAACCATAAGTCAACAGGTGGTCTTGGGCAAACTTTCCTAACTTTGTTCGCTTCACAACGCCGCAAGTTTGCCTCTGTCTTGCGTAGCTGCTAATAAGTGATCAGACTCGCTGATAGCGGGTGCTTACGCTGATAAGAGAATCGCGAAGGCCACACTGATTGACATCAATGGGACGTAATTGGTCTTCAGGCGCTGCTATCAATGGCGAAGGATTGACGTCGTGATTGGGAGATAACGGGTGTAGGGCTCTGGGCATGTGAGGTAGTGCATCTAGAGGACAGGTGGCCTTTAGGTTTAGGGGGCAATAAACATGGTTTTTGGATAAAATAGCCTTCTACAGAATGGATCCAAAAACCAGGAACTAATGACTTATCCATAACTAAGTAAATCACTGAATTGACTTTAATTCTTGCCTTAGCTTTTACCAGCTTCAGCTTATCCCTTATACTCGATTTGAATCCTAATTTTCAGAAGCACAGGCAACCGCAAGTTTTAGAGATGGAAGCTATAAGAAAGAATGTTTCAAGGATTTCGTGGTCAATAATCTTCAATCGGCTTAGATCTCACGCACAAGGAAATTGGCATCCTGACTTTGGACATTGGTTTCCTAATCTCCGATCGCAAGATTACTTGCGTGACCAGGGATACAAATAAAACACATAAGGCATTAAAGGTTAACGTCAAAAATCAGAGGTCGAGAACAGATCACGCAGGGGAACACTGACTTTATGTTTGGAAATTGGTTTGAGATATACAATAGGAGATGGGAAAGAGATATTACAACATCGATCTGTCGTCGATGACACTCCGGCAAGAAGGGAATGGGCCAAATGACAAATCGATAGGTTTGAGTAACATTTGGAAATTCTGATAGAGTAGGGGGTGGTTCAGTTACAATGTCCAGGCATAGAATAAGAGGATCTCAAGGATAAGACACACAAAATACTTATCAGAAGTATGACTGTTGATCTTTTGAAACTGAAGTCTAATCCGCGCGCTCCTGGGCAGGTTGAAGAACTTCAGCGGTCCACGCTTTCCTGGAAAGCCCGAAGAGATCAGTTGGTCGTTGCCTTCTGAAGGACTGAGAGTAGCTACTGATGTAGTCGGCTTTGGCAACAGATCACCTTGAAGTGGACATATTGCAGATTCGGTCGGGCGTCCTGCGACCATGAATCTGGAGGTTCCGGCACTGGTCGGTCCTCTTCCTGGGAAGTGAGATCCTTTTGAGGGCTAACGAAGTAAAAGTCGGCCAGAGACGTCGAACGTTATTTCGCCTGGGTGACGTCAGTCGATCGGGCTCAGAGAGAGAAGAGCCGATGCACCATATTGCGGACGCGACCATGGTGCATCGAGATTTTCATTTTGCGCTGATATATCGGGCCAAATAGGCCCAAAACGGGGTCCAAAAAGGTCATTTTCACCGATTCACACGAATCAGGTATCAATCGATAGCTTTCGGCTTCAAATGGCGTAATCCGCTGGAATTTTTGAGATCGGTGCGCTCCTGGCGGAGAAAACATATGGCCAAAATATGGCTGACCGAACGTGCGAAATGGTGCGACGTTTTTTGACACAGCTTATTTGCGGCTGACAGACCGTGATTTCGGCGGCCGAGCCGAATGTGCGACGTATCCCACTCGCCGCCGTTCGCGACAGGACGCGAAACGATCGATGTGACTATTTCTATAGCACCGTCACGGTTGCAAAACCGACCGGTCAACGGCGACAGCGAAACGCATGCAAACACAAATGGCGCCGCTACCGTAACCCGCTTATTGACTCAGTTAGGGAACTCGCGTCTGAAAATTTTGTGGCACACGGACGGACGGACACGCCTGGATCGTTCTCCTTTATTTTATAAAGGATGTATGGCACATAAATTAATTCTTTAGGCATTTAGGCGCTTCTGTGCCTGTCTTCAATATTTATGTTGCCTGCACAAAGCTTTTTTTGTTTTTCGGCGTTCAAATTCTAAGGACTTCATTTTCTTCAATTTACCCTTCTTTTGTCCATTTTCACATATTTTAAGATGCAAGAATTTTATTCCAACGCACTGGCATCCCTCCTTCAAGCCACAAAAACACTAAACGCTTTCATTTGTTCCAGTTCCCAGAACGTATAGTCGTTTATGTAATCCTTGGTGCGATGACTGAAGTCAAAAATGTACTTTCCGTTGACGTAAACCTAAACAACCATCAGCTTAAGCTGCTTAATCAATTACACACATAAAGTGCGTCCTTGGCGTTATAAATAGTAACCTCAAAAAGCGTATTTTTATGGAAAGGGAACTCTCCAAAGCGGTCCTCATGAGGTCCAAACTTTTGATCAATTTGGTTATTCCTCACGATCACGCAACCTTGTCGAGAATCATGGTATCTAGTGTTCATGTAGAAATGGTAGTTGCCGTTTCCACCCCCAAGAGCGATCGAGAAATCATCTGAAGCCTTTCCGAGGACCGTAAAACGGCCTTCTAAACATAAAAATTAGATTAGCATTTTGATTGAGCTACCTACCTCTCATAGGAAGGAAATTCTGTTTGCATTTGGTCTCACAATCAGCCAGCTCTTTCATGACGTCGCTGCTTTTGCTCACTCGCCTTACGTTCATGTAACCTCTGACATCCACGTTATTGATTAGAGCCAGGTCACTAAAGCTCAAATTTAGCTAAGAACGTATTGAGAATAACCTACTCAATAGTGTAATTCTTGACATTCACGTAGTTGATGTAAACGTCCACACTCTTTGCTGCAAAGATAAAATGCAAGACAACTTTTCGAGGGTCATGCTCGACTAGGTAATCGCCTACAATCTCGCTTTTCTCGATCGAGCTACTTTTTTGAAGGACCGCGAACGTCGTATCAGGACTAAGAGCAAAATTCAATTGATACCCTTGCGTGCCGTTGTTATTGAACTCTACGCTAAAAGGTTCCTTTTCGTATTTCAAGTGGTAGCGTCCTTCAAGTTTGAGAACGTCTCCAGGAGCGAAGGATAGAGGAAAGTTCATTGGTGTGTTGTCATTCTAAAACGCTGAGATTCTAAGCAGTGGAGGGGGCACTTACGATGTCGAGATACTCGAAATCCCTGTTAAAGATATGGGGTTTGAGAGCGTACTCGCTCCCGTAGCCTAAAGCTAGGAAGGAGCTAAAGAGGAGCAGAGAAGACACCATTTTGAGAATGCTGGATTGGAAAGGATGGTTATAAGGATGGAAGGGCGAAAATGGAAAAAGGGAGAAAGGAGGAAATTAGTATTCAGCAGCGGGTGGCTGTGTGGGCGATATAGCAGACAGTTGCGATCAGAACTGTCAAAAACGTAAACAATACGCTGAAAAGGGAAGCATTTATCCACCCAGGTTACAGAAATCTAGCTCGCTTACGCAAAGACGACAAAACCACAATTTTGCCCTTTTAGGCCTAACCTTCAATTCATGTTATGCTAGTGTGTGGCTGCGGCTGCGGCAGCGTCTTCGTGGGTGGCGCATGGCCACGAGTTCTTGCGACTGCGGAGTCCATCTGCGGCGCTATCTGCAGCAGCGGCGAGGGTGGCCACGAGTGTCAGCGGCTGCGGCGTGCGGCGTGATTTGTTAATTAAATGAAAGCGCCAAACGGTTGGCGTTTTTGCTGAGTCTTCGTGAGTGGGCTTGCCTAGAATGGCCGTTTTGACCGGATTTTCGGGTTTTTTCTCTTGCATCACCCTGTAACTAGAGATGAACAGTTTTTCCTACAGCTTGAAATTTCGCAGCTCAGGGGAGGCGCCTTGCCTGAAGTCTGGAGCGTTGGAACCTAAACTTTGTTCTTTTCGAACATAGCAAACGTTAAAGATGAAAATCTGCCCGAAATTTTCAACAATGGGCACAATTTAAATGCGAATTCACTCTTACTAAACTAGTTTTGTCCTTATTTAGACGACTGTAGGCCAAATGTGGGTTCAAATTACCATGTTTATTCGAACACCGTAAAAGGAGGATACCAGTCAGATTCCTTCATTGGCTCAACATGTTCTTTAAGCTGAGGCATCTTCTCCTTATCTTCGTGGCTTTTTTCTTTATTGGGTATCAGGGCGCCATCGCTATAAAGTGCTCCAAGGACGATTATGGCAATATGGAGTGCATTGACGACTTTAGCCTACGTCTGAAGCTTTCCTGCCTTAAAATCGTTTAAGAATCTGTCGCTTTACGTTTTGATAAAGCTTTCACACTAAATTGCGAATCTAAGCGCTCGCCATTGTCAGCCAATGGAACTCGAAGCATCTGTGGTTAAAACACCTAACATGGTCCCTAACCCAAAGCACAAACCCTCCGCTCGTCATTTTAGACCTTATCAAATTCAAACCTATCAGTTGTTTTATGTTTTCTGCTCTTATCACACGCGTTCCCTTAGCGCAAATATGCTTACCTATAGCAAAGGGTCTTCTTCCTCACGTTTTCCTCCAGATCACCGCCATGAATCTGTCCGACCACCGCGTTCTGCAGCCATTTTGGGACCTTATTAAAATTGGCCATGAGGACATCCTCAGCTCGCCTCTCTTCCCTCCGGTCTATGCCCTCACCATCGACTATTTGTGGGCCTTGGTTTTTATAGGTACCGATATAGCTCAAATTTTTGGTTATAGAGATTTTTAGTGATTGACCTGTACTGTGCTGACTGGCCTTATTTCAAGAAGCACAAGATCCAGAAGAACAAAGTGGTTACAGGGACTCTAATCTGGCAGTCGTTGAGGCTTGAAATTAAGAACCAGATCCTCTATATCCTCCCGATGGCCCTGGTTCAGCTGGTTTGGGTTCCGGCCACAGTTTTGCCTAAGGAAGCTCCTGCAGTAATGGAGTTATGTGGTCAGGTGTTGCTCTATTTCCTCATTTTTGACGCCGTTTACTTCTTCTTCCATTTGGCTAATCACAAGGTAGAAAATCTTGAGTGAGATAGAGAAAAAAGTGATTTTCAGATCCGCTTCCTGTACCGCTGGTGCCACTCTGTCCATCACGAGTTCTCGAGTCCCTTTGCTGTCACAGCTCAACACCTCCACCCTTTCGAGCTCTTCTTCGTGGGTGGCATTATCACGACTCTCCCTTGGATCATGGACACACACCCTCTTACCTACTGGGTCTGGTTCTTTGTCGCCCAGAGCGTTTCTTATGAGGTGACTCACCCATCCTTATCTCTAACTCTGATTTTCGCTTTTCAGGTCCACACCGGCTACGACTTCCCCTTCGCCCTGCACCACTTTGTCCCGTTCTACTCTGGCGCTCCAGCCCATGATATGCATCATCTAAGGCCTCTTACGTGCTTCCAGCCTTGGCTCAACTACCTCGATCGGCTGTTTGGGTATCATGTGTCGTATGAGGATTTGCTAAAGATGAGAAAGGAGCAGGCGGAGAGATATGGACGGTATGAGGAGGAGACTGTTCAGGACCTGAAAAAGTTTAATTAGGGGTGATTGCGTTAATAAAGCTTTTAGTGATTGGTTTTGATGATAGTAAAGGCGGTCAGTGGCATTTAAATGGTGCTTAAAGCTTCAATTGCAAATTTGACAGATCTTCAAGTCACAAGCAAACGTTACTAACATGGCCTGAATCCTTTATTAAATAAAGTTTGATAAAATTTTGACGGATTTGGAGCATCTGGAGCGTCCTGTTCAGCAGTTCCTACAGCTCCACCCTTAAAACGCATTGCTAGGCCATTAAAAAATCGTCCGAAAATCGCCGTTTTGAAACTTAAAGCCAGCACAATCAAAGCCACATTCCACTTTTTTGAGCGGCGACCCTGTGCTCTCAGAAAGAGAGATCAGAGCACCGTTTTAATCTTTCTTCAGCCTCCGCTCTTCTAAAAAGCTGGATTTACATGAAACGTTGCAACAATTCGCATAAGACCTTTAGAATCCAGTTCAAAGGACGACAAAATGAGTGCTGCCTATCCTTGATCGCGAAATCACAATGAAGACCTCGATTTCCTCGTTAAAATCGATCCGACGCTGACAGAAAACGAACTTTCACAAGACACATTGTTCCTCTAGTGATGCTGATGAACCCTTGCATCGTTTTCACTTAAAATCGCTGTGCAATTAGAGATGATAACACTGCTCCGCTCTACTGCTGGCACTATTCCTGTGCCGCACATTGCTCAGTCCCGTTCGTGCTAAGCTCCTCTGAGCAATGACCATCTGCTCCGGAAGAGCCGATTTCTCGACCTCTCATCTTGAGCCGTCCTGTCATGCGTGAGCGGTTGATTTCGCTTTTCCCGTTTCCTGCCAAATTCCGCTTTTTGGAGCAACGGCCCCTCGTTATTCGGCGTTCCGGACCGGCCCCCTTCGATGTCGTTCGTCGTGGAATGAAAAAGCCTTGCGGAGGAAATGGAATCCATAAGCCCGAGGAGATGATTCCATGGTCCGATGAGCTTCAATCTTGTTGGATTCGCCTGAAATTTTGAGATAAAGTAGATAAGAACGGAGCGTGAATGAAGCGGCAATCCGGCGCGATATATGATGCTAAAGGAACGAAAAAAACGCCACTTTTGACCTTTTCCCTCTGCTCGAACTGCAGCCATCCGAGTTGCATTTCGTTCTTCAAGGCTGCGAGTGTTTGCTTCACAATTCCACGTCATTTCCACTTTGAAGCGCCGTTCTTCACGCTCAAATATCGAAACATGGCCAAACGGGTGCGCTGAACGCTGCTCCCAGCGTTGCTCCGACCGATTCGTGCACCGCTCTTCGGAGCAATGAGTGCAGGAGCAAGCGCGCTCTGCTTCGAAGCAATCGGCCCCTCATTTCGAGCTTTCCGGCCATGCGAACCGGTCGGTTTTGCTCTCCGTAACTCCACCCGATTTCAGAGCCAATTTTCGGCAAATTAATCCCTCAAAATAGAACGTTTCAAAATCATATCATATCCGCAAACCAATGCTCTTCATCCCATCCTCGCAAGCCCTTCAAAATGCAATCAAAATTGCGATCGTAACCTCCGTAGCACATGCGACGACATTCGAATTTGGCCATAGGAAGTTCCAGAAACAGGAAAACCTCCAAACAAAAAGCTTCGCTTCTTTCAGCTTTCTTACTCCAAGCCCATTTTTGAGTAAGTAAGCATTGCGGGGGAGCGGAATCAGAAGAAGAACGGAGATCAAGAGTCGTGGCGCTCTAATGTTGCTGGATTCACCTGGAACAACGAAAAGTGAGAGCAAATAATTTGAGAAATTCCGGAAGATGATAGGCGCAAATTACACGCATAAATCGAGCCCAAAGATTGTTCAAAAATCTAGCATTTTCAGCTGCTGGGACATTCGACCTGCTGCTTCAAACACGCTCATGATTGTCATCCCGTACAGCCTTATTTTTAAGTGAAAAACTGGTTTGAAATTCCAAAATAATGCTAAAACGGTGGCGAAATTTGTGTTATGCTTCAATACAGCCGACATCATCGACATTCCTGAGCATGCTTCAATACAGCTCTAGAAAGTGCTTTATCGATATACCTGCACCACAAAAAGCCTCAAAATGCTCAAAACAAGCTCCTCGACTGGCTGTTCCGCTTGTAAACTCGATTTCATGAATTTAGGAACTTTGAACTTTATCGCATGAGGTTTTGAAGCACGAGAGAACAGCGCGAAAAGGCTAGACTCATCTCTTCCGCTTTTGGCAAAATTTCGCGCTATTTTTGACGATTTTTTGTCCGCTTTTGCCCAGATTCCACACATTTCAGAGAAAAAATTGGTTGCGGAGAAAATCAGGAACAAAAACGCTGAATTTCGCACGATTTTCCTTCGTTTTCCACATAAATCCGGACGGAGTTCCGACCGGTTCGCTTGCAGCGCATGCGCTCCGAATGATTCGCTCCAGACACCCCGGCCCCCGCCCGTTCCAGACCTTTTTTTGGGCCATCCTGTAGACAGATCGCCACCCTAGACAGCAATTCGCACCGCTGACAGTCCGAAATAGACAGCTAGAGCTGTTTCCAGATGGCTGGAAGAAGCAAAACTAGACGTACATGTCTCCGTTGCAGATTCCCGTCTCCACGGCCTGCTTAAAAGGAAGCAGCCGACAGTCGTCCGGTTGGTCCTGTCATCCCCTCGACATCTGACCGGTCAGCTGGAAGCTCAAGACTTCACGTGTAAACACCACCGAGGAATCTGCGCTCCAGAGGTTCCACCTTCGGTGCAAAGACTCCAGCGTCGCCATGCCTCGCACCGCCCTCGCGGTCGCCTTCTTCGCGCTCTGCGCCACCGCCGTTTTTGGTGAGTTGCTCTGCTCCTTTCTACTCCGGATCTCTTCAGCTCCACTGCTCCTCCTGCTCCGACTCATCCGACGATATTTCAGGCGATAAGTCCACTTCATCCGTGGCAAAAACCACGACGGCCACCACTACGACCACAACCACTACGACTACCACCATGTTCTCCCCGGAGTGCCAGGACATCATGGCGAAGCAGTACAAGGTCGGATTCTACGTCAACGGACACGCCTTCAACCCTCAGTTCGTCGGCCCAGAAATCGGCCTTTTGGAGCACTACAACGACTGGGCAATAGAAAAGAAGTTCAAAATGACCGGTATGAGATCTTCCAATTTCTTGCTTCTTAAGCAGTTTTTAAGGTGACCTCGAGGCCGCTCGCTTGCTCCTTGGCTACGGCAACAGCTACATTGCTTTGCCCTACAAAGCCGGAAGAATGACTCCGTCGATAGAACTCCCAGGTCATTTCAATTTTACACCGCACTCGGAGAAGACCGTAAAGCTCAACGAAGGGAAAGCTTCGATTGGAGGGTATGTTAGCGTCGCTCTTTTTGATCACTCATATGGCCTAATTTAAGCCAGTTCAAGTTCTCCGACGCAAAAACATTGGGCGTCAAGTTTGGAGAGGTCGACCCTACAATCGTCACCTTCTTCGATAACATCATTTTTGCCGGCGTCGATGGCGACAAGAAGAAGATGTTCGACGTCCAGGCTGGGAACGACAACGTCGACCTCGACAACGTCGACCTCGACAACGTCACCCTCGACAACGTCACCCTCGACAACGTCACCCTCGACAACGTCACCCTCAACAACGTCACCCTCAACAACGTCACCCTCAACAACGTCACCCTCGACTACAACATCAAATACGTAGGTTTCGGTTATTTTGAATTGAATTAAGTTGCTTTTGTTGCAGGAGGAAGGGAACCACTTCGACCCGACGAACTGGATTTCTGTGAGAAACGAGGACTCGCCCAAGGCCCTCATCGGCGTCATCGATGGCTTGAAGATTCTTCGTGAGGAGTGCCAACTGGACGAACGGTTTTTCGGAGTTGACTGTAGCACGGGAGCCTGCAGTGTAGCGTGGTCTAATGATAGAATTGGTTACTGCTTCTCCATAAAGTACGTTCGCAATTTCCGGATAATAGTAATACGAGTATTCCAGCGGCTGCCGAATCGCTAATGGCATGAAGGGTCTTTTCGACACCATTTTAGTGATTCCCAACAAGTCCGTCGTGTAAGTCTCCTTTTTCCTCACCTATTCTTCCAACATCTTCTTTCCAGGAAGCCAGTTCTGCCAACAACCACCGCTGAGCCAAGTTCTGTTCAAGGTGAACCTTACATGTCCGAAAGCAACAACAATGGCACGGAAACCGACAACAACGGGGAGCAGCCAGATGTGAACGCGGAGTCCGGAGGGCAGAAGAGCGCCTGGATGGTCGTCGCAACCATCGGAGTCGTTCTTTCTGCCTTGTAATTTTCTCTAATGATAAATGTGGTGGATTGGCTTTTGTGTTCAATATCGACGCGGTCATCTTCAGGATTCGGGAACCACTCCTTTCGCTCAGATTCCGTCCGTTTTCCTTCGATTTACATCCAATTTTGAGTGTTTCGAGTTCATCATCAAAGTTCATCATCATTGCCGATCAAAGCGCTCGGATTGCGCTAAATTCACATAAAACTTACAAGCTACAGGGTAGTCAAAAAAACGGTCTGGAATGAGCGGGTGCCGGGGTGTCTGGAGCGAATCATTCGAATGATTTATGCAAGCCTACCGGTCGGAACTCCGTACGGATTTGGGTGAACAACGGAGGAAAATTATGCGAAATTCAGCGCTTTTCTTCCCGCAACCAATTTCGCCTCTAAAATGAGTGGAAATAAGATATGAGCCTAGTAGGGATTGCGGGAAGAATCAGGAAGAAAAGCGCTGAATTTCGCAGGATTGACGCTTCCACGCTTCAACATACCTCGCTTCTCTATCGCGGCCGCTCTTCTCGCCCTTTTTGTAGCCGCTGTTTCCGGTAAATTCTTTATTTTCCGAAATTTTGCTGATCAGAAGTATTTTTAGGTGAGGGCACAACGAAGGAGCACGGAAAGGATGAAATCCCGTCATTCGAAGCTCTCAAAAACGCAGGATATAAGATCGCCTTTTTTCTGAACGAAGTCACCTTTGAAACCAACCTCACTGCCGCGGAAATCAACCTCTTAAAGTGGTGCAACGATTGGGCGAGGGAACAGAAGGTCGTGACAGAAAGTAAGCACGTAAATTGACTCTTCCAATCCATAAATTTCTTATTTTAGACTTCCAAACCGGTCGCCTGCTTTTGGGCTACGACAACAATTACGTCGTTTTGCCCTATGAAGCCGGAAAGCTGAGCGGTTCAGGCCGAGTTACTTTCTTCAATGCCCATGATAATGAAATCCTGTCGGTCACCGGTTACAAAAGACGACCGACTTGAACACGAACAAGGACGCTGTGGACATCGACTCTAACATTATCTACGTGAGTTACTATCACGTTTTGACCACATTTAATCGCTTGATTTTCAGGCCGAAGGAAACCATTTCGGCCTCAAGAATGGGATTTCTCCGAAGGGTGAAAATGACACCAAGAAGCTGATTGGAGTGGTCGATGGGAGGGAGGTTCTCCACACGGAATGCACGTCGAAAATGGAAGCGCCTCACGTTAATATGGACTGTAGCAGGGAGCCTTGTAAGAAGTTCGCATTGATCTACCTCCTTCATTACTACTGCTTCTCCATGGAGTGAGTTCAAATTTGTCCAATTTTCTCAAAAACAATACATTTTTCAGTGGGTATGATATCGCTTACGGTCTAAAGGGACTTTTTGACACACTTTTGGTAATTCTCAAGGGGCCGATCACGTGGGTTCTCTGCTTTATAATGTGCCTAAAGTTTCTATTTAGGAAACCAGAGCTGCCAACGACCTCGGTCGCACCTACCACCCAAGGAATCATTGGGGCTCGAGGCGAACTTTTGGTCAATGAAGACGTTAACGCCACGAATGGGACGGATTCAAACAGCACTACGGCGGTGGAGCTAACCAACCGCTCAGACGACGAAGAAGAAGCCGACGCCCGAAAATCCGGCGATTCTCATCGCGCCCTTCACTATCTGCGGCATCGTCGTCGTGGGAAATCTCGTCGTTTCACCATCTACTACGTGGTGGCGCATAAGAGGGAGAAGATGCTCGAGCAGCAGAAGAAGGAGTCGTCGTCTGCCGCTTCCGGTGAAGCCACGTCCCAGGGACTCAGAAAGCGAACATCGATTTGAAGGGAAGGTGTTTGGTCATTTAGTGTGTGGAATGAAGCCTTTGGGAGCATTTTATGTACGACAAATAACCTTTTGACAACAGCAAAAGTTTTATGAATGGCTCAATATCTCAAATGAGGCTTATGCTTAACAATGTGGAGATCCAGCGCCTTCCAAAACTTGTTTAGCGTGGGTCGATCCAAATGACGCTTAGTCTTGGACAACGAGAGCACCGTCACGCTCCATTTGGCCACATTCGCGTCCAGCTTCTGCTCGTCGTATTTGAGGTGAAACGCAGCGACGTGGCTGAAAATGTCCGTCGGGTTGCCGTTCCAGCGCCATCCTTTAAATTGCCACGCTTGGCCTTGCACGAACACCGCCACCACGCGGTCCCATTCTTCGTTCGTCAGCTTCATCGGATTGTCTACCACGCGGTAGGGGACCGTGATGCCGTTGTCCTTGCGGCGTTGGAGGAGGATTTCGGTCTCGCGACGCTGACTTTTGCGTTGCTCCGTGGGCACGAATTTCATGTCCTGAAATGGGGGACAGGTTGAGATGTAGAGCTTAAAATGCCGTAAAAACTTCGTTTTAGAGTGTCAACAAAAGACCTGCATAAGAGTGATTTTGCGGGTTTCGAAAATCAAGAAAAACCGAACATTTTGGGTCATTTTAGGCTGGGAGAATTTAGGTTCGAGCGTCAAGCTAAAAATGGTTTTGAAGAAGGGCTTCTCTATAAGAAAAAGTAAATCTTGTAGATGAAAACCGTTGGCTTTGGGCCAGTTTCAAATTTAGGTTTCAAATGGCCATAGAAACCTAAAAAAGTAGCTCAAAAAGGGGGTTTTGAATAAATCAAATAAGAAATTTTGAATTAGATCGCTTAAAATTGCTGGATTCTGAACCTGAAACACGTCAAGAGGGGCTTATTTTAGATAAGCCTAATTTGGCTTTCTTGAAACAAAAAAATTATGGCAAAAAAGGAAGAACATTTGATATTTTAAAATCTAAGGTTTGGGCCCATTAGGCCTACTTTGACACCTCACTCTTATGCTCAAAATTAGGCTTAAAAGCTCACTTTTAGCTTTGTGGCTATAGCTAAAACTACCCACCTAAAGAATGCTTAAAAAGTTGCTGGATTTCAAGCACAAAAGGTCAGAATAGGCTAATTTCAGGTAAGTTTCATCTGGCTGAAATAGCCCAAAAAATCAAATGTGTAAAATTCCGGTTTTGGGCTAATTTGGTCTAGGCGTATATATTCTGCTGAGGCATAGGCTTAGGTAGAACAAATTTAGGCAATGTTTGAACTGAAAAACTTTGTTTTGTGAGTGTAGAGCTAAAACTACCCGCCTGAAGGATATCCCTAACGTTGTACATGGTGACCAACGACGACGTCGAAGCCGGGATAATGATAATCGGCGTTCTTGAGGGCCTCTTTGTAGACTTCCCATTAGCCGGCGACTCGTCGACCTTAGGAGCCGGCTTCGAAGACGACGGAGCAGCGATGGGCTTTGCGTTAGGAGCCGTAGAGCTTCGGATATTGGTGAAAGAGGTGCCGTGGAAGGTGAGCGAAGGGTCGATCTGGAAGCCGGCGGTTTCGTCCTCTTCGTATTTCTCCTGCTCGTAACGACTGTAGCCAGTGGAGGTCGGTGCAGGGCGTTTCTGAGCGCTAGGAGGTCCGGACTGACCTCCGTTCTTCTGTTTAGCCGACGTTTCCTCGCGGACGCGGAGGCTCTGCAGCACGGAGAGAATGCTGCTGAAGTTCTTGTTTGGGGCTACGAGGCAGGTGGAGCGAGTGCGCCATACACGTTCTTTGCTTCCTTTGACGCGGTCGATGATTGCCGTGCCTTCGGCTCCGTCGAAGTCGCCATCAATGCTGAAAAAACAAAAAATTAGTGGAGAAAATAAAGCTAAATACTGGAAGATGTGCTAGAAGCAAGGAGTAAGAATGCTCAAAATGGTCACAAAGCCTAATCTGGCCGTTTTGAAGCGAAAATTTACCCCAAAAACCATAAATTTGATATCGAAAAATAAGGGAATTCCATATGTTGAAACCAAAAAGTTAAAGGGCAAATTCGGCATGATTGGACACTTCACACGTAAGCTGAAAAATAGGAGAGAAATAAAGGAAAATACTCACTTGTCGACAGTCTTAATCTGATGCCTCTTCTGCTTTTTGACCTTGTTTTTGAGCTCGGCAATGCGTTCGACCGTAAGCTCATTGCTGAGGCTTCGTACCTCGCTGTCCTCGGCGGCTTGGCCGCCGTTTTCGTCCAGAAGACGGTCAACAAGCCGATTCCCCCTGGCGTCCTTGTCCATTTTCATCTTCTTCCTGTCAGGTTCAGAATTTTCCCCAAGGGCAGTTTGAAGCCTAGCCAAAGGCGTCGGAGGAGGCGCTGTGGCGTAAACGCTGTAGTTCGAAGGAAGCTCATTTCTATGACCCTCCAAGTAGTCGATCAGCTCCTTACTAAAAATACAGGTCAAAAATGCTTAGAATAGCGTCTCCTTACCGATCAAAACGAGTGACGACCTGAATGCTCAAAGCAGTGACGTCCCTGACGTAAACTGTATGCTGCTGCTGGCGTTTTTCCCAAAGCGTTAGGAGCGCTTGGAGAGAGTAGAACTCACCGTCTCTGTTGTAAACGCTCAAGCTGGTTTTGACGTCGCGAGGATAGGCTACGTCACCGAAGACGTAGTAGACTTCGCCGTTGCAGTCGAGTTCGCGGAGAGGACGACGTCCGGTTGTGTGCTCGCGGAGGAGGCGGAGAGGATCGGCCATGGTAAGGGATCTGGAGTAGGAGGGTTATGGTAGTCTTAAGGAGAACGAGGGGAGGTTATATGCTTTGGGATGCAATGCTCGGATGGGAGAGAAATGCGAGGTTATGACAAGGTTTTAAAATAGAGCACTACGATGTAAAGTAGGGCAAAGCAATGCCTCGGTTATTGGAAAATCACGTTGTTTTGCCAAGTTGCTTCAGAAGAGTAAAAAGCGTCAAACAGGCAGATAAGCTGTGTTTCTAATATTGGCTTAGGACTACAAATGACAATAGGAGCAACTGAAGAATCTGAAAGGGTTCAAAATAGCATAACAAGGTGAAGAAAGGCCAAGCACTGGTTATCGAAAGAGTGGATGGTAGCCTGCCTAATCTAGAACTTAAAGTAGGCTGATTTTTGAAATATAGGTCTAGGACTAGCTGCTTAGGAGAACGTGTGATCTATTTTAGTGATATTCTATCGTATGATAGACAGTAAAAAATTGATAGTCTCTTCTATGCTCAACGGATAACTGTAGGAGATCGCCTATCAAAACTTTTCGAGCAGGGATAAGCGTCAAAAATAGGCAGATTCTTTCATCATTGGGACTAAATATTAAAGGCCAAGGCTTGAATAGGCTTATCCTGCCATAAAGATCACATCTAACGCGCAGAAAGCAAGTAATAACAATAAAAAAGTTACCTTTCGACAAAATCTTTGACAAAAAATTTCAAATTTTGTGTCCTAACGCATGTTTAGGCTAAATTAGGTAGTCATGAATCGTATAAGACACAGCATAGCTTAAACACGAATGCACAACTCAGAAAAGAGACAAACGATCAAGAAAGACGATGTAAACGCTACGTAAAAGTGTTGCAATGACCGGAGTAAAACTAGAATCTGCCCACATCCGCCATGAAATTGGATTGTGACCGATGCGGGTGGTCGCGGAGACAGGGAATGCGTGGTGGGAGCCTGTGAGAAGATGAGCGGGCTATGTGTTCTATTAACAGATCTGTGGTGGTTTGCTGACCCCGCGCTACTCACCAGCGACACCCTCTCCGCCCACTTCCCTGCAGAGTGCTCGTCTCATCTGAGCGGCAGTGCGTCGCCGTCGCCCTCTTCCGTCCACCGCTCCTCTCGCCCCGTTAACCATGTATTTGTAGTGATAAATAAGTAACTTTCACCTTGTCCCCCTTGTCAAACCACAGCATAAGGCTCAGGGGAAGGACTCCCCTGAGACCCTGATTGGAGTTGAGGGAAACTGAGGAATCGCTGAACCGGGCGCCGCTGGGACGCTTTAGGGGCCTGAACGTCTGCACTCAGAAGCAGACTGGAAGGCACCTGGAGTAGACACCACAACATCTACAGCTGTTACCTACCATCTTTGCAGGCTTGACATTGCTGACTTTAAGGTTTTAAGCTAGGTCAAACAGGCTTCGTTACTTCTGCCTCATTGACCGACTGTCCACGATAGCCAATTGTCAAAATAAGGTGAATAGGTTGAAATTGCGTGACTTTATTCTCTACTTTTTACGCATACAAACAGCGATAAAATAATCTCCAAGCTCATCTACCCGTCTTCTCCGTTCTTTACCACTTGGCGGCCCTCATCTGCTTCTCTTTCGCCTGCATCGCAAGTCGCTTCTTGCGTCCGCAGGTGACACACGGAGGCGGGTACTGGACGCAGGTCACACAAGGCTGAGGAATCTGGCACGTAGGACAGACGGGGGGAGGCGTGGGCTGGCAGGTATCACAGAGGACCGGAGGAGTGTAGGGGCACGGAATCGGACCGTCGCAAGGCTCTTGTTGACTTGGCACCTCGCCTTGTGGACACTGAAAATAGGACGAATTGAGGAAAGTTCAATATTTGTGTTTGGGATAAAGAGGAAAAGGAGGTCTAACTTGGCATTTAAGAGTGGCGAGGCAGAGTCATTTACGAGTCCAGGATAGGTCAAAACATTTAACACCGATAAAGCTAAAATGAGGCTTAGCTTGGGCGCTCAAACAGATTTATGGATGTAATCCTAAGCCAAAGTGAGGTTTGGATTTTATTAGATACTCAAGATTAAGATTTTAAGGAAAGTTAAATATTTGTTCTGAGGATGAAAGGCGAGAAAAAGTGGTTCGTTCTAGAGTCACTGGCGTATACGTGATGATTAAGAGTGATAAGGCCACTATAAAGCCAATAGATGGTTAAGTCAGAGGATCAATGTAATTTTTAGGCTTTCTGAGCTCAGAAAAGCTTTCCTATAAGGCTTTCTGGGCTGACCTTTGAGAGCATTTCAGTTTAAAGCTTGGATTTTGATAGTGAATGTGAATCTCCTAAGAACCGTTCTGTCAAAATCCTATTGATTTATAAAATTTTTGTGATAGACCTTGTAGCTTCTATGAAGCCAAGCTTCTGTTTGCTCAGAGGATTAACCTAAGGCCAACCAACTTCCCTCAGAACCTCTCTTTTCAAAAGCCATTTTCCGGACGGTTTTTTTGGCTCGCTTAAGCTAAATTGAGGCAAGAAGACTAACAATAAGCTTGCTTTTAAGACCAAAGTAGGAGGGTGACTATTAGGTGTGAAAGGTCGGTGAACTCCGTTTAGTTTTGAAAGCTGTTTTCAGCCTTGAACTTGCATTTTGGGAGTAAGCTTGAAGCTTAGATTTGGAGAGGAAAGAAAATTGCCTAGAACCTGTTTTGCCAAAATCCATTTAAAGTTGATTCTAAGATCTTAGGGATAGAACTTGTAGCTTTCATGACTTAGGAAGCTGTCATGAACCCTTTACTGTTTTGGGCTTAAAAAGGCTTTGTAAGCTTACTTGAGCACAAGTGCACTGACGAGTACGAGAACGGAATCCTCCGAGTCCACAAGTAATCGAGCACTGACTCCAAGCGGACCACTGAGTCCAACAGCTACAAGGCTGCTGCTGACAAGGCTTCTGCTCGATAGCGGGACCCTGGCAAGGACAAGACGAGCACTGGGACATGCAAGTGCGCTGGCGAGTGCAGACTCCAGTTCCACAAGTGACCGAACATTGACCCCAGGCGCCCCACTGGCTCCATTGAGGAGGTTCTTGTGGAGGCGTGCAGGCGCGGGCCTGTTCTCCGTCGCCTCCTGGGCATTGAGTCGAGGAGCAGGTCCTTCTACGGGTTTGGGAGAAGGCGCCATAGGCCTGTGCGCACTGGGACCACTGCGTCCACTCGGTCCAGGCTCCCATGGGAGGATCGCGGCAAGTGACGCAAGGCTGGCATTGGGGAAGACCACATGGAACCACTCCTCCTCCGATGGGAACTCCTAAAATGGATTTTAGAGCCTCCAATCCTGAGGCTAGAATGCTCACCGCTACAAGCCTGGAAGAAGGCTCCAAAAAGCGCTAGGCAGATGGCGGAAGAGGCAAACATCGTTAGGATATGTGAGGAAGGAACCGAATCCGCAGCCTTTATATACTCGCGACGTTTTCCTATGAGTCAATCTGGGCAAAGTTTGCTCTAACCCCAACGGCGCGCCCCTCACCCTCGGTAGTCCTCAAACATTCGTCATCTTGGGGCGGTTTTTGTGGGTGCGAAGCGGAATTCCAGACTGCGGAGGGACTAGTTCTCGAGAAGACTTTGGTTGACTTTTGGAAAGGATGCCAAGATTCAAGCAGGTTTACGTTAAAAACATATGCTAGGATCAATTCTCAAAACTCTCAAAACAAGAATTAAGAGTTGTAAACCATTTTTGTGGTCTCTAGCTGCGCTTTCTGTTGTTAGATGCTAAGTGTCAACGTTTGAAAATTGATTTTTATGTTATTCTCGTGTTCTAAATGTGTTTTTAGATCTCCCTTCCAACGCCACGCAAACCTGATCAGCGCGTCTCTTGCAAGAGCCTCTTTCGATCAGATCGTTTTTAAGGAAATGTCAACAAAGGCTGGAATCTGTGATAAACAGAGATTTGGGAACGATTCGCTAAGCAAGCAAACAATGCGCATCTTGAAGCGAAACCACATTTTGGCTTAAATTTTGGTTAGTGCGCAAGAGGCAAATATGGAAAAAACCCAGTTTTAAAAAATCGGGTTTAATTAGCCAGTCTTTTCTGGGGCTTTAGTTTCAGTTTAGCTCGAATCTTCCTTTCAACGCCATGCAAAGCTGATCTGCGCGTCTCTTAGCGTGGCACACTTGTCAAAAAACCCCCGAATCTTTTTCATTTTTGTTTTTTAGAAGCGCCAGAGATAGTAGGCTCGAGGCAGTCTCTTCGGGGACAATAGGCGGGAGCTGGCCTTCTGGAGCATCTTAGGCTTGGACATTTGTATTATGTTTTTTGAAGCGCCGAAGGCGTGACAGTTGGCGGCACCCACTTTTCAGACCAGCTTCGTACTGCTGTCAGGCTTAGGCTTGGATAATTCATTGACGGTTTGCGAAAGCGCAACATACAACAGACAGTTTAAGTGGACAAGCTGAGTAGCCGACCACTGAAGAGGGTTTCTGATCGAAGAAAAGAAAAACTTTTCCGGATAAGCAAAACATTCCGGACCGCAGAAGAATCTTGGTCTTTGTAAGAGGGTTAGCAACAAGGCAGAGTTTAGTTTAGCCTGTGTTTTGATCTAAGTGTGCCTTGATGTCTGTCATACAGTGAAATGAATTTTGAGCGACAGATCAAAATGAATTCTCTTTTTGACGCATGTCTTCGCGTTTCCAATCTCTAAAGACCGGAAAAAGTAAACTACAGACAAGGGAAACCAACACAAAGTCACTAAGCAAACAAATAAGCGTTTTCTCACAGCCATCTTCACTTCCTCCGGTCTCTGGTTGATCTTAGGATTGTTTGGGCTAGAGCAATGCAGGCCTTGCAGAAGATGCGTAAAATGGTCTTGGTGGTCTTAAGTTAGCGCTGAAATGACCTATCACTCCTATTTCCCCTTTTTCCTCTTTTTGTATAACTGCGTTGTAAGATTATCGTCAAACTTTGAAAGTCAACGATCAAGCGAGGACGGTGGGAAGTGCGAGAGAGAGAGAGCTCCTGTGCGTGGACTATCAAAGAACAGCAGCTTTGGGGTTACAGGCTCAGAAATGGACATAAGACACAAGAGAAAAAGGTGGCTCAGAAGGTGCCTAATCTGCCCTTTTTGAGCTTCCAATAGGGATCAGACATTTCCGGGACTGGCATTTCCAGAACAGGCTGCTGTTTGTCAGATACGCGCGTCAGTCCCGATATGTCAAGCATATCTAACGACTCTATGGCGTCGTTCAACGCGCTCCGAACGTCTCTCTTTTCCGCCTCCTTGTCTGCAACAAATGGTTCCTTCTTCGCCTGAGATGCAAAAGACGTATCTGAAAAATTTCAGCGCTCGGTGCCCTGCCCAACGCTTCTCCCGCCGCTTGTTTCTTACCTATTCCAAGCTCTCACATGAGCTCTACTATTTTCCTTATCAGACGTTTGGGAAACGTCATACGATCGTTCGAGTTTGATTTAAAGAATAACATTTATACCTTCATCGATAAAATTCTGTTAAAACGAGAAGCGAATTGAGTTCGTCTTTGACCACTTGAATACACGTTGAGCAGAACTGGGAGAGAGACAGCGAGGAGAACTGAGTGAATTGGTGAATAGAGTGTGTGAGACAAGCGAGAACGCACCCGTAAAAATAGGAGAATTGTGGTATAACAAAGATAACAACAAGTTAACAACTTTTGAGTTAAATCAGATCTGAGTTTACTGGATCGGCGTCTTCATGTATCTTAGATCCAAGACGATGACCTAAGCACTTAATTTAAACCCGTTTTTGATTAGGTTACTGTACCTTTCCATCACTAGCAGACGCTCCCACCTTGTCGCCTCTAGAGTTGAAGCCAACATCGAAAATTCCTCCGTCGGTGTCAGCGCCTCTGTAGGTCATAAGATGTTGGCCGGACTGAAAAGGTCAAAATAAGAACAAAAATGGCTAAAATATGACTTACATCAGCGTCCCAAAGCAGCACACATTTGTCAAATGAGCCCGAAGCCACGTATTTTCCACAAGGAGAGAATCCTACAGAATAAACGGGGTCAGTGTGCTTTTCAAGAGATCGGTGCAGGCTGCCCGTGGTCGCGTTCCAAAGCTTTACGGTGTGGTCGAACGAGGCGCTATATGGGGCTTTTAAGGATAGGACAAAGAGTAAAAGAGCTACCTTGCAATAATATGTCCAAGAGGCGACCATCTGATCGTGTAGATCTCTTTTACATGCTTATTAAGGTTAAACAGAGCGTCGTCATGGTTTAGAGACCAGATTTTGAGGCTCATATCGTCAGAACACGACGCTAATAGCTCAGATTTCGAGTCGTAGCGGATCGCGTTGACTTCGTTGGAATGACCCGAAAAGGTCTTCAAAGGCTTGTCAAATCCAATCCTGCACACTTGAATGGTCTGATCTGTAGAACAGGACGCGAAGGTGTCGTCGTTCAGCCAATCCACGTCCAAGGCAGAATTTGTGTGGTAGTTGAAAGTTTGGACCTGGATTCCTTTGACTGGGTCCCAGACTATGGTGCTCTGAATAGACGTTTTAGGATTTCAAGAGCTCAAGAGAGGCTCACCTTGTCGACACCAGCGCTGAGGACTCGATCTCCTTTTGGGTTCCATCGTAAAGCGAAGATGGGACCATTGTGAGCAGTAAGGTTGTACATCAGTTGACCTCAAATTGAAAAATTCAACGAAGAAGTAAAAAGTTCAGGTGCTAAACTCAACATAAGCCTAAGATTGAAAATCAGACTAAAACAGACCTAGGCCTAAGCTTCAATTTAAGACTTAAGTTGACCTAAGCCTATGCTACGAATTGAATATAAACTTGACATAAGCGTAAGCTTAAAATTAAACTTCACTAAGCACTGGAGAGAGTTGGGCTCTCTACCCAACTAGTAAAGGGGGAATTTGGGTAATTAGCTCTCAGGCAAGTCTAACCCTCAAAATTCCAAACGCTGTTGAAGTCAAACCATGTAAAGATATTCAAATGAAGCCTAAACCTCAAAAATCATTCACGCTGCAAAAGTTGAACCCTGTAAAGGCACAACAGAGCATAGCCCAAGCTTCAATTTGAGACTCAAATTTATCTAAGCCAAAGGTTCCATTTAAGACTAAAATTGACCTATTCCTAAGCTTCAAATCAAGGCTAATATTGGTCTAAATCTAATTCTAATGTAAGACTAAATTTTAGATAAGCTGAGGGTTCAATTTTGTTAAGAAGTAGACCAAAGCCTAAGTTTCAATTCAAGTCAAAAGCAGGTCAAACCTAAGCTTCAATTTAAGGATAAACTTGACGGGTACCGTCCGAACCTTCTTGTGGATGCATAGCTACAGTACTCACCGTCATTAGACCAAACTCGTGCCATTCCATCATAGCAACCCGTAGCCAACATTTCGCCATTCACGTTCCAATCCAGCGACGTGACATCTTTATTCATCTTCGGCTCTTCCTTAGTCCTCTTCAACGCGTGTTTCAGCGTATGGCAACTTTTTTGAGCCTTGGCAGCGTCGCCCGAAACGTCCCAGACTCGGCATGTTGAGTCTCCGGATCTAAAATAGCAAATTCTAAGAGCCTATTAGATTGAGGGTCTACCCAGAAGCGATAATATCGTATTTCGGATTCCACGCACACATGAAGACCTCACTTTCATGACCAGTAAGGATTGTTACCCGTTCGCGTTCCACTTCGAAGGCTTCACCGGTTCTCGAAGGGATTATAATTTCTGACCTTGGCAGTGAGTTGGGAAGAGGTTCACCGTTTTTTGACCTGAAATAGGAGGATTGGATGATGTAGGAAAATTGGTAACTGAACAAGGAAGAGGTTCTGTGCATGGACTGTTAGGAAAGCGGAGCTTCAGGACCAGCGACTGTAAAATAAACCCTTATTGGAAAATTGAAATTTCAGTTTTGAAGCATTTCGAGTATTTGCAATCTTGAGATTCGCGTCCAAAGTGGGTCTTAAAAATTGGTATAACACAAGTTACGGTAAAAAATGTCAGTTTTGCTGAATCGCTTTTTCAGCTATTGGACATGCTGAAATTGACTAGAACTAAAGCAATCTTATCCAAACAAGGAAGAGAAAAAACAGTTTTCGACTGCTGAAAATTACGGCATTCAAATAGATCAATTTTTGGTTTTCCTTAGATTTTTTGGGTTTTTGGCGTTTTACCTAACCGAAAAATTTAGCAAGACCATTCTAAGTGTTAAACAAAGCTTGAACTTTAAAATGGATGAGGTTTTAGATCTTGTGCTGATCAAAAACGGTAACTTAAAATGTTGAGTTAACCAAGCCATCCAAGAAGCCAAATATTTCAAGGCAATCAACCCAAATTTTTAGCCAATATCGAACCTTATCTCTAGCTTGCAACTCAAAATCTAACGCTTAGAATTTCTATTAATCCAAAGCCGGTTTTATGAGCTTCTCTTACGCTAAAACAGTGGTGGTCGACCTTTCCTCTGCAACGCTCGCCGTCTCCCCTGCTCCCTCTGCTAAGTGCGTTCAAGCGTTGTTCAGCAAAGCACATTTATTTTTTGGTCTTCATTTGAGCAACGACTTGTGAGGATGGGGTACAATAATTTCACTTTCTGGGGGCGGGAAACCATGCGTGTGAAAACTTGGTTGCAAGGGAGGCAGGGGAGTGCGAGAGTAGCTTCTGTTGTACGCCGACCACAACACTGAACTGCTTCTGCTGCCACTGCACCGCCGACCACCACTTAAATACCTTTTTCTCTTGTGCATTCTGTCCATTTCTGAGCCTCTGACCCCAAAGCTGCTGTCCTTTTATAGTTCACGCACAGAACCTCTCTCTCACACGCTTCCCACAACCCTCGCTTGATTTTTGACTTTTGGAATTCGACGACAATCTTACAACGTAGTTATACAAAAAGGAGATAAAGGGGAGATAGGAGTGATATGTACAAAGAGAAGAAGACTGAAAAAGACGTGGAAACAATAACAACCAGAGATCTGATCACTACAGAGCACAAGAACGAGGAGAGTGAGGAGAGGCACGGGTTTGGGTGGGCTTGACGACGTATCTAAGAGGTTTGGACAATTTAGCAATTTTGTTGTAGAACAGACTCTTCTAAACCCGTATTTGCATAGAGAGAAAGTTGGTTCAGCAGCCAGGAGTCGCTTTTTGGAGTCCTCGAAGGAGCGTAGACCCAGAAAGAGAGGAGAGAGAATTCTTTATGGTAACAATGTATTTCAAAGAAGACACAAAAGGCACAGCATCCCGAGATTTGCAGAAATTTTTGTAGATTTCTCTCAAACACACCCGTTATTGATGTTCAGAGAACCCGCTGCCGCCGTAGCTGCGTTCGGCGTTCCAGTTTTCAGCTTCCCCGTTGAGGTCGCACCGCCGCCGTTGGGTAAAAACCGATCGACGCTGAGGTGATGGTGATGTGAGCCAGGCCCGTTGGCCACAGAAGGTCCTGTGGGTCCTTGGGACTGTGCCCTGAGGTGGTTCATCTGCTGCTGCTGCTGTTGTTGCTGCTGTACACCCAGATTCGTGGCAGAAGTGGACGGTGGCTGATGGTTACCGTACTGTAATGAAGCAGCCCAGTAAGCAAAATCCTGAAATCCGCCCACCTTCATCGGGTCGAAGCCGCCCTGTTTTCGGTGCGGCGGAAGCGGCGCAGCGGAGCCGTTCGCGTTTCCACTGCCACCGCTTCGAATGTGGGCGGATTGTGAGGCGGATTGGGAGTGCGCCGAGTTCGACGTGCCGGCAGTCGCTGAGGCAGTCGTGATCGGGTTCGGGGTGCTCGATGAGGGCGTTTCTGACTTCATCGGGTTTGCGTCTTGAAGTTTTCGTTTGCGCCGCACTTTGTGCGAGGGAAGTGAGGGCATTACTGAAAACGGAGATATAGGATTTCGATGTTTCAATGCTTAGATGAGCTTGAAAATGAAAACATCGTGACTAAGTTAAATGTTGAGGCTTAAATGTAAACACGGCAATTCGTAATTCGAGGAAAAACTAACAAACACGATAAATTTGGTTAAAGTCGGTTCTAAGGCTGTGGAAGATTTGGTTTTTAACAACTGGAACTTGACTGAGCTTTAATTTTGAGGTTAAACAAGACAAGCCACTCTGGGCTCAAATCAAATTTACATGTTTAGATTTGAGCAACAGCCCAGCTAAATTATCTCGGCCTTAAACCCTGGGTGTTTAAACCTGAAATTCGGATAAATTGAGTTTTTAGATTATCCTGGCTAAAGTTATTGATGGAGCAAAAACGGGTTGATTTAGGCTTGGAGTGGCCTTGGAGCAAAATCTGTGAGTGACTATTTTTTGTCCTTTAATCGATTTTAGTAAAATCCAGATTTTTGAGTTTTTTGGGCTTAAGCTTTATCTTACGTTGGATACAAGAAAGTTAAAAATGTAGATGAAATTCACTAGAATTTCAGCTTCAAGTTGTTTCAGGCTTATGTGAGTCTTTAAGAAAAAGCTTATTTCGATTTTGCGAAAATTTGCTTTTGCGGTTTTTAAGGGAATTCTCCAGTCTTGAACCTCCAAACTACTCTTGTTGCAAAAAAGCCATTTTTAAGAATTTAGCTTTTCTGCATGTCACCCTTCTCAGTTTTTGTGATTCTTTAAGATCGTTCCCTAACGCACCTGCTTCTATCAGCGACAACGAATCGACCATCCTTTCCACCTCCTGGCCCTCGTCTTCGTCTTTCATCGCTAACAACTCCGCCTCCGTGTACAACAACGCTTTCTGTAACAGCGTGATCAGGCCACCAGCTGGCACCATGGTGCCATCGATGTTCGAGTGTTTTATGTGTGACTCTGTTCCAAACACGTAGGCCGTGTGTCGAAACCCTGAAACAAAGCCATGCTGGTTATTTACGCGTTTCTGAAAAGAGGAGGTTTCTTGCATTGTTGCATAGATTAAAGTCCATTCTTTTGTGGGTGTTCAGGCGTGCGGAGCATCTGCTCGTTGCCTCAAATGACGCAATCGACCCAGGCGGCAGTGCAGCCGGAGAAGAGGCGGGGAATGGGAGCGGCGGTGGCTGCGGAGCGCCGCGGAAGGGTAAACAAAGAGTGCAGCAGCGGGAAGTAAATCGGTCGAAATCGAATCGATAAACGGAGCAGGATTAGTTCTTAAAGATGCACGAAGGGGTGATTCGGAAGGAAACGACCATAGTGTCCATTTCAAAAAGTGGCAATTCTTGAAAGGTGTGCCGTTAGCCAAATTCACCTTTTGCCATGTTTAGAATTTTTGCCTTAGCTGGCTGGCTATCTCTAAAATTCTAAATTGGGCCAAAACTACACTTACAGCTCAATGATGGCTGTTTTGCTCTTGCTTTTGGCTAACAGATCCGAAAGCAGTCCTCAGAATTTTAGGACGGGGCTTAAACTATGTTTTTAAAACAGGTCAATCCGGTAATTAGTTTATTGCCAATGCGCTTGAGTCCTAGTGATTTTAGCTATTTTGGTGTGGCTGCTTACCGTTTATCTTCCATGTCTAACACGTAAGCCTCAAAGAAAACCGATGCCTCTATAAGCTGAGATAAGCATCTTATCATGGACCCATTTAATCATATCTTGTCAAAATCTAGGTGGCTTTTTACGTTTTGGCGTAATCTATTTCAAAACTGTTATTATGGATCCGCCACTAGCTAATCCCAGCTCTCAATGCTTATCCCAAGACCCATCAAACTTAATTGAAAATTCCAGTTATCAGCCGAGCTATAAATGGCACGTCTGTCCCAGCCGAAAGCGCACCTCTTAGAATGCACCTGACCTCAGCCTATTATTATCTTTTCGGTCTGCTTCACAAGCTCAGAACGGCAGACCACAATTAGCCATCGACCCATGCTAATACCCGTATCTGCTTTGAAGCCAATCCTAATTTTAAATTCTATGCCGCAGGCCTAAAGCGTAGCCAAAAGGTTGTACTTGAGTCCACCCCGTGCCATCTAGCTGACCAATCCAAAAGAAGGTCACAGTCAACCTCACCATTGTAAAATGCAGGCTGCGACCAATTATCGATCCGTCATGGGGACATCATTGACCTATCTCAGCAGACCATATTTACCCCAAAACCTATTTCAATTAAACACTGTTTGCCTGACCCATGGCGAGTCTCGGCAAGCACCTTAGTCTTCCTTAGGCTAAACAGCTTCTAGCATCTATGCTAGAAAGACAGCTAGCTCTTAGCTGACCCTGGCCTAAAATTCAGTCCTAAATATCAATAAAGGAACTCACCAGCTTCCTCCAAATACCGAAACACCAAGAAATTTAGATCGTCGCTGTTAAAGGTCATCTCGCTGTCCCGGGATATTCGGCTCTCAGTTCTGGTGCGAAGATCCTCTCGACTCAACGGAGTCTCATGCACTGAAACGAGATGCACACGTAAACAACTGCGCCGATCTGGGCGAATGAAGAAAATGTGCGAAGAAAGTGCAACGTTGCACACGCGCTAAACGCAAAAACGCGAAAATTTTGTTTAGCGGAAGGCCACCTGGTAATTAGACTCGCGTGGAGCCAAAAACAGCCGGACAATGCAAACTAGACGCGAACACAGTGGAAAAACGAGGAATGCAATGCTTCGCTAGCGTCACTTGTGACGTCTTCGACAGCTCCCTGTCGCTGGGGTCTATTTATGAGCCACCTTGGCACCGCCGTGATAGGTCTTTCGCAACCATCTGCGGAGGTCATTCAAGCAATTCTTACTGCCACAATAAAACGCTTTCTTAATAGCAGAAAAGTCTGTTCTTCTATCTCCATCCAAGACCGATTAGACTCGAATTCCAGACGAAAAAGCAAAACAAGTATGGAAGATCAATTTTAAAGAGTAAACATGACTCGATTTAAGGCATCAGGCTTAGCTCAAAGGCCATTATGTCTATTGAATTAAAAGGCTAGGGCCATGAGACTACATAAGAGGCCATATGGTTTTAAGGAGTCAAAAAACGAATGCACTCCTAATCCACAAAACATGTGCCAATCGATAAATTCCCGTCCGCAGCCAATTCCTTGCATTTGTAGACTGGAAAACAAGACTCCGAAGCGCCCGCGTTCTCACACTACGCAAACAACAGAAAAAGGCTGGCAAAGGCTAGGCTCCGTGGCTTATCGTTTTAATTGTTGATAGGCAACAAACAGCTAGAAAGGTTTATGCTTAGCCTGAAACGTGAAAACGACTAAAACAAAAAACTGAAAGTTCAGAATTTCGATATTTTTGCATACCACACGGCACTACGCAGATTGACAAAGGACGAGTATAAGCGCTTCAATTAGCATCAAATTGCAGTGTCAACAAAAAAACCTACGTTTTTGGTCGGAAATCGATTTAGTGAAAAATACGTTTTCGCGGTTTAGGAAAAACCAACCAAAAAATCCATTTTTTGATTTGGCACCCGAAAAGTCCGATTGCTAATCACATTCTTAACAGCTTTATTGTGCCAGCGCTTCAAATCAAGCTAAAAATGGGTTTTGCAACATGAAAATCAACTGCAGCAATTACAAAAACCAGAATAAAGTTAGGCTTTTTTGGCTCAAAGCAACCGTGTTAAAAAACTTGGTCAAAGCCATTCGTACACCTATTCCAAACCCCACATTCTTATATCCAATTCTTAAAAAGCGCTTATGTATTCTTAGATCAAAACGCTGAAAACCAATTTTTACAGGTTGCCGATTTATTCCTAAGCTTGGCCTTTATTTCGTAACCTTATCTTACCCATTTTTAGGTTTTTGGAGCTAGCCTAAGCTTTGTAAAGCTCATGTTAATGCCTAGGCTTTGCTTGTTTCTATCCCTACAAGCTTTACAACCCTCCCACTTTTTAATAAACGAAGACCCCGGCTATCTCCCCCAAAACAGCACAAATTTGCCTATGCAAATCCGCATTCTTGCCCAACGACGCGTCGCACCCCGAACGAACCTACAAAAGGTCTTCTTCTTCTCCCCTCTACGCCACACACGTCGTGGCTCTTCTTCTTCTTCCCTCCTGGTCTTCTTCTTCCTCTTCTTCGTTCGTTGAAAAGAGAAAATCCCTCAAAGGGGAAAACGCGGCGCGGCGTGGCTGCTCGCGGCGGCGCACGGGGGGCCCAAAAACGCATCGCTGCGGCGCGCGAGAGAATTTTTGGCGCTCTCTTTGGGAGGCGCGCTCTCTCTCCATACACCTCTCGCTCGCCTCTCGCTAGCCGCGGCGCTCGTCCGTCGGTCCTCCCCGCTTGGGTAGAATTTTATCGATCGCCTCGCCTTGCGTTGCAGCAACACAACACACAGAAGAAGAGAGAAGGCGAGGGACGCTGCTTGGACGACAACGACGCTCCCAAACGACCGCCGCCGCCTTCGACGACGGACCCTCGGCTGGCTGCTCTGAGTCGACCGACGACGTCGCAGCAGCAGCCGCAAAAACCCCCAAACGCAAAAGAGGACGCCGAAGAAGACGGCGACGGTGGCGATGATGACGCCAGCAAGGACTCTCCTCGTGTAAGAAAACGCAGTTGGAAAAAGCGATCGTGAGATCACAGTACACAGGCGCAAGGTGTAGAGAAGAGATCGTACCAGCCGGTTTCGGGGTCTGGAGCCTGGCGGGGAGGAGAGATTAGGGTATGCAAAAGAGCACGTGTGTGGAGAGCTCTTTGTTGTCTGGGACAAAGTAATATGAGGAGGAGGTGTTGCAAAAGAGGGATTTTGGGGTACAGTAAAAAACAGGGCTGCGAGCAAGAATGTTTCATTTGATAAGACGTTTCAACGGCTTTAAAAATGTTTAAGGCAAAGATCAATAATGATCCTTCCGCAGGTTCACCTACGGAAACCTTGTTGCAACTTTTGCCCGGTTCAAGCTGATTCGATTAACGCGGTTTTCGCAACAAAGACCGTTTGAAAACGTTCACCATCGCAATCTCCGCAACTTCTTTAAAACGAGAACTCAAAATTGACTGTTAAAGCGCAAAAATTTGAGGTTTAAAAATCAATTTTTCAATGTCAAAAACTAGTCTTTTGATGCTCAAAACCAGCTCTCACGGTCAATGTGCTAAAAACTTGAATTTTAGGTTTTAACCCGTTTGAAAAGATCCTAATCAAATCTATACTCAGGTCTTAAGTTTAAAGCAGTTTAGCTATAGGAAAAAGGTTAATTCAAACATGCTAACCCTTAATTCAACGTTGTCACTACTTACTCTAACCTCAGCAAAAAAGCCTAGTTGACCAAAAAACCTTTTTCCAAACGACCTTTTCAAGCTCTACATTCCAAGTCCTTAGCCACCCACAATTTTGTAACCTCAATCCCAGGTTGCCTTGTAACCTCAATCCCAGCTTGCCCTTGTCTCCCTGTCTCCCACCACAAGTTCTCCTAATTAAATTCGTCTATTCAATACCAATTGTACATTTCTTATTCCTAGTACGACTGCTTCCCCATCCATGAATCACTCGTTCTTGCGGAACGAAACATCATAGCCGTTGTCATTCATCACGCGAAGACATTGCCTTTGCAAACAAAATTGCTCACAAAGGTCAAAAAAGTGGTTTTTGAATGACGGAGCAAGAGGCAGCGCTGGGTACAGGTAAACAATCTTTGAGTTATTGATTGGGGCAATAAAAATTTTATTAAAGCGTGGGAATAGAAGGAAATAAAAATTCATGGCTTGGGGTCAGGTTTATGGAGGGATGACGGTGGTAAGAAGGTTGATTAAGACGCTTTTGACCAACTTGCAAACCTGTTTTTATTGCAACACTAAAAAATGCCGGCTTACATTTTTAAGCAGTGAAGAAACGCATCCAGCACAAAATTTTTGACTGAAATTTTCGTTTTAAGAATTTTTTTGTAAGTTGGAAATTGAGTTTCAGTCGGTTTTCGGTAATTTAAGTCGTCTGCAATATGTCCAAAAATCAGTGTTTGCCACGAATTGTAATACCTAATCGAAAACCTCCGAATTACGGTTACCTTAAAAATGGCTGGGTTTTTTGATAGCCTAAAAGTGAATTTTTAGCCTGCAGCAGCGTAAATTTTTAATCAGTAGTCCATTTTTAGCTTTCAGCTCTGGTTAGCTTACTTTCAAATCTACAAATTTCCCAAACCTATTTTTCAAATCCACATGACACGTATACCTCTCAAGTCACATGTTTCAATCTACCCGGTTCTGCTTTTCCCGGAACACGCGTGACTTCTGCACCCTTGATCTTTAATCTCAGTCCTAATACAAGTTTCCTGCATCTCTTTCTACCGTAATCCGTTTCAGATTTTCGGAAGATTCGAAAGTGTTTTGCTGCTGGGAAGCAAAGGACGTTCCACACGATAATCGATCAATGTTCAAACGGGCTCCTCTGGCTGGCTGCGGCGTCAAAATCGATTTGATCGTTTCGGGTTTGAGTCGCAAGAGGACAGGTTGACGCGCTGTCGGCGACCGACGACGATTTGACCTTGGGCAAAAAGCGACGCGGACGTGCATTCGCAGGGGCTACAAGGAAACTATGGAATTTGTAATTAGCTTCCAAGACCAACCACGGTCCATGGAGCAGCCAATCCGAATTAGCGCCGGACGCGATATCCCAAAGCGGAATGGAGATGGGAGATCGGGAGAAGAAGGCACAAAGCAATTAAGCTTATGGCGGCGACACTCGTGGAAAGAGATTGGAACACCAGATTTTTTGCGCGGATTTGGGGAATTTTTGATTAGGGAGCGGTGGGTGGACAGCAGTGGTCTTTTAGAACATTGACAAACATAAGACAAGGCGTGAAAAGATATAATTTGAGCTTGAAACTGGTGTTTGCTTGTAAGACCACGCAAACGACTTTGCTTGTTATTTTAATGAATCGTTTTCTGTACCTAACGTCAGTCAGTGAGCGTTAAAGTAGGCTTACAGGACTCAGAACAACACAGGTTTAGGCCAAGAAGCAGTATGAACCTTGTTTTCATACTGATTTTGGGATTTTTCGCGTCTTTCTTAGCATTTGCCGGCGTTAGCCCTTAAGCCTAAGCCTGCGAGCGGTACGGAGCTTGTTTGCAATTTTAAGCCTTTTCAATTGCACTCATGCGCAGGTTTCAGTGGACCGCTCCGGCTTAAATGAGATTCGGATTGGAACGGTTGGGAGCGTTTAGAACAAACACAGGTGGTTGGAAGAGCTCCGGTCAGGTCAGTCGTTACACACATAAATTGAAGAAGTGCCAAAAAAGTATTCTTAGGAAGAGTTGAGCAAGGTCTGAAAATGTTAGAGATCAGCGGTAAGCTGGAAGGTGTGTGAATTGCAAAAAATTCCTTTAAAAGGAGAGCTTAAGAATTATGTATTCAACCTAGATACGTAGAAAGAACGCTTGAGCCTTGTGTTCTTGCTCCTGAAAGGTCAGATAAACATAGCTTTGTTGCTCTGAAACGCTATGAAGCATTTTCAAAGCTTGAAATTTGTTCTGCGTATAGAAAAATTGCTAAACGTCGACCTTTCAAATCACGCTTATTAAACAAACAGCTTAAAAACGGATTTCTCACAATTTAAGAACCTTTTTCACGTTGACTACGACCCAAAAGTGTTTTGCTAACAAGCCTTATAAACATCACACTGCAAAACCCTTTTTCCCTATACGTTCGTCTCATCTATGTACCAGCGCAAATATCAAAACGCTGCTCGGAGCGCTGTTTTTCAATTCCAAACTTTCGTGCTGTTGCATCAATCCAAAGCACACTGAGAACCCTTTTTCTTGAGCTTATGCAAGCCTGACGCGCCCTACATATATCTCTCCACTAGCATTCTTCCTCTGGACACAATCTCCCGGTCTCTCCTTTAATCGCCGAAATTTCAACGGCGGCACCGATTACAGACTCTATTTACATTCCGCGGGACGGCCGCGACAAACACTTTTGCTGTGACGCCTGTGCGTAAATTCGTTTTTCTAACCAGGAAACGCGCGTGGAAAAATTGAAAGACAAAAGAACAACAAAATTCTGCAGAATGCGTGATATCCCGTGTCAGGTGTTTACGTCCTGAACGTGCGATTGCATAACAAACACTTTTTTCTCACATGGCTAATTTCGGGGGGAAAGTGGGGTAATGGACCGGAGGGTAAGCGATAATGTGGGAATGAGAAAGGGGTGACGGAGTCGAGATTAGGGGATCTTTTAGATGCAGGAAAAAGCATTTCCGTAGCTCTTCAATGAAGTTACGGGTAGTGGTTAAGTAAGCTTATGACTGGGTGTAAACGGCAATCACTCTCACGACAAAACTTCAGAAATTGCTCAAATAGAAAAAGGTCCATTTTCATAGGACCATTGAAAAAGCATATACTAAGAATCAAATGAATACATGAGCAGTGGTCGTGTTTTTATGTGTTAAGCTTCATCCTTTAAATAGAATGTGATGTGTTTCATGGTGCTGGACGATCCACAAAATGAATTTTGACGATTTCATACAGCTTAAAATCATTTGTGAAATCAACGGGACCGTGCGCGCAATGGCGCGACAATACACTCCTTAAATCAAAATAGTTTGGTGCTTTGCGCTTCACTCTTCATTTTGTACATATGTGGACCTCGGATCTGCGGGCCTTGTTCAAGCGCTTCATCGCCTAAAGAAACCTTAGCGCCCACAGACTTTCGAAATTTTGACCGAAATCGCGTTTACCCCCTCAAAATTCTCCCTGTTACTCTTCCAGCGAAGTCGGAAACAGTCCTCTCGCGTCGCGCGAAAATGCGATAAACCACAATCGCAAATCTGTCGTATACCACTCCTGACCGCTCAGGCAACTCGCGTCTAGAAATTTCGTGACAGAAGGACGAACGAACACGTCTAGATCGTTCTCCTTTAATACTAACGGATTTCGACAGCTGCTTTTCTGCGTATTACAGAAACAATGGCCGTTTCTATCAGGTTTGGTATGACCATTATGCATAAACGATCACGTGATAGAAGGAGATTTGCGCTCAGATCATAAAACAATAATCTTCTTATCGATGCTTAAAAAGAGAGCAAAGTACGAAAAAATAGGAGGAAGGAACTAAGGAACACGCCTTATGACACACAAAATACTGTTCACAGAAAACACGTTTTAACACGCATGAAAAGCTCAAATCATTTAAACAGCGAATTAACGAAAATCCAAATTTTTGCGAAGGCCTATCTTAAGGTTCTTTGAGGTAAGCTTGACTAAAATGAGCGACTCTGCTCACGTAAGAATCAATTAGCGTAGTGGAACGTTACAGGTTGGAAAGAAAAACCAAAACTGGAAGGCTAAGAATAATTTAAGTGGTTAATGTGATTATGCCAATTTTTAGGTGCTGTCAAGTCAAGCTGTAGATCTATTTCTACACCTGTTCCTTCTGGCATTTTTTAGCTTAGGGTAATGAAGACCAAAAATACCGAAACCAACTGAAGAACTTTGATTTGCATAATCATCGCTATTTCTGAAGTCACGCAATATCGCGTGTGAAAACTCGTACATTCTTAAGTAGGACTCAACAGTTTCTTGAAATCTCAGATCTTTGGTCCGGGCCAACACGTCTCAGCTCAATCCAGCTTAAAAGCAATATCACGCATCTCGAAAAATCAAAATACAAGAGTACGCGCGATAATCTATCACCCTCGACACGCGACAACTAGCGACTAAATGTACACTTTGAGAAACGTCGAGTGAGACCAAAGTGAAAGGGAGAGATGAAAACACGCCTAAACACGTCGTTGCAAAGTTTATAGCATGTGCGAACAATGACAGTTAATAGGAAAAGGGCGATTTTAGGACATGGGTGGTACGGTGGCGGTGAGGTCCGAAAATTCAGAATTCAAAAACCGGTTGGGCACTTTTAGGTCTTAAAGTTGTTTCAAGATATGTGGGTCATTTTTGTAAACTTTGAAAGGCTTTTTTGGGTCGTTTTCAAGACAATGGGTGCATGGGTTACTGGGTTACGTAGCCTATGTGCTATTTCGCATAACCTCGATCTTTGGGCAATCAAACAAACAACACCATTTTGTACCTTTCTCTGCAGGCTCATTTCATGCTATTGTTTACGTGTTCAAAAATCGAAAAATGTATTCCAAAGCGGCAATTACATCTTAGCTACATTCAAATCTGCAATCAAGCAAACAAGAGTTGGATGGCTGATAAAAAAGAGCGAATTTCCTGCAGAAAATTGTTTCCCTTGCAACCCTGCCTGCACTTTACATCATCAATGATCACGTTAGCGAAAAATGAATTATTACTTTCGCGGAATGTGGAAAGAGGAACATAAACAGAACGACAAGATAGCGCGAAAACACGATCAGACACGCAGGCACGCGGTATCAACACGATTTCACAAGAGGGATATGATCGGTATATAGGTTTGATCTATGTTAGAACCAGTGAAACTGGGTTCTCTGAAATTTCACTTTTGAGAGATAATGGGTGCAACATGCAATCGAAAACCATTCAAAAATTTGAAGCATACGAGGCTAATTTTAAGCTTTATTTGCTGATGTGCTTAGCTCGGTAGCGTCGTCAAGATGGGCTAAATTGTAGCTCAAAATTTGGTAGTGTTTTGAAAGTGGAAACGTAGAAGTTGTGATGCTTATCCGTGATCTTATCTCATCCTTTTTTAGATGGTGCTTCTGAGCTGATTTAGAGCTTTTAGGCTTAAGAATGTAGCCAAATTCTTCATTAAAATAAGCCAACTTTTTGGGCTCAAAATCCTCGCAAATCTCGAAATTGGTATAGGCATAGTTTGTGAAACAAGGTCTATCCCTAACATTTCACATGTGTAATTGGCACCTAAAACTGAAGTTTAGGCTTAGGAAAAAAGCCAAATTCCATGCTTGAAGAAGTTGAGATTTTGTACTACAATCGGGCCACTCGTTCGGAAATTCTGAGACCCTGAAATTTGAAAAAGCGGGAGAAATTGGTTTGTCTATTAAACAGGGCGATTCTCTTAAAACCTCAAGCATTAAGAAAGGTCAACTTTCAAAACTCTCAAGTTCCTGCCCCACATCTATAATTAACACCTGACGCCGCTTGCACTCAAAACGCAGCGCGACCCTAGCAACAAAAGTGCGTTTTTGCACGCACACAAAAACAACCCCCTCCGCCCTCCGCGATCGATCGATGGCCTCGTGGTGTGGAATTTAGAAAAACTAGTTGGTCCCCTCTTCCAAAAGTCGGCCGACGGCCCCCGTCGGCAAGGACGTCGTTGGTTGGGGGAACGGCGCAGTTCAATTCTCAAAACGCGAGCAAAAGCTTCAAAGCAAAAACGGAACTTGGTGACGTGTCCCCTGTGTTGGCTCACGCCGTCGTCCCCCGTTCGCACCAAGCGAATTCGATCGGTAGCGGCTGAGAAGAGGAAAACGGAGACTAACGAAATGGGCACGTTTTTGTTTGTGCTCCGATGTAAACGTGAAAACGACGACGAATTCGGCGATTAACGAGCGAACACGAACGGGCGGACATGACGCTAATTTGTCAATGTTTTGCATTTCGGGATATCCGCTGATAGACAAGGGATGGGTGGGAATAGGGCAAGGGGGTAGTTTGATAGGGAGAGGGGAATTGGAGGGTTGGGGGAAACAGGAACGGGCTGAAGTTGGAGTTGGTTCTGAACAAACTGACAAAAGCTGATTTTCAAATTTAGGTTAAAAAGCCGAAATTTGGGAGTGGCCACAAGTGTAAGGATAGGCATAATTGTGGGTTGGTTGACTTTAGAAACGCTATATCAGATCTGCTTTTTTTAGCTAAACCAGCTTTTAACGAAAAATGGAGAATGGAGGCTTGGGAAAAAGGTTAAACAGAGACTGTAGAAACCTATTGACAAAGATGACCGATCGGTGATCAAATAAAGATAGGCTGAGTTAGGGTTGTTGTGAGAGATGAAAATACCATTTTGGTGTTTGTTTTTGAAATCCTAGATCTGCGAACTTTGAAATCGATTTGATGTTAAAGACTCTTTTAGGTGCCAAATCTTAGAGACGTTGAAACCAGCCCAGCTTGAAACCGTTGAAACCAGCCCAGCTCTTAGTATAAAATAGGTTAGTGGGATAAATCGGAGCGAACCCGAAAACCCGGTCCCGCCGATCGGTAAACAAAACATGGCGGTGGCCGGTCCCCGAAAACGAAATTCGGACGTTCGCGGCGGCGACGCAGCCGACGGCGCCCTTCGGCCGCCGCCTCCGTTCTCTTCTGTCTCTGGTGCTCTCGGGGATGGTCCCTCGATTCTCCCATCTTCTTCTTCTCCCCGGTGGTCGGTCCCCCAATTTCTCGCAACTCTCGGCGGCTTCGACTACGTCGCCGGCGTTCTTCTCCTCCTCTCCTTCGCTTTGACTCTAATCGATAAATTTACACCAACAACGATGGCGTCTGCGGCGGCGGCCGCAGATCTGCGCGTCGTCGAAGTCGTCATCATTCATTTTCCGCATCGCAAGAGCAACCCACTGCAATAAAGTATGTAAAAAATTCTCTCTCCCACCCTCCATTTCCTAGCGGGCGAGCAAGTGCGCAAAGGACGAAGCAAGGCGAAATGAGGGAAAATGAGGTCAGAAAAGAGGGAGATGAGATTTGCTATATTTAGAGGGAAGATGAGGGTTGGGGCTTCCTTTTGCAATTTAGATTAGGATTAGGAAAAAGGCTGTCAGACGGGTTCTGAAACCTTGAAATGAACAGAGATGAGTAAATTGAGCAGGAACAGTTTAAGGCTAATGGTTTGGAAACAAAAAGCCAGCTGAAAGAAGATTTAAGCTACAGTTAGGGCATGTGAAGAAGCTGGTAAAAGTCATTTGCTGACCTTTTCAAAGATATTCAAAAAGCTCAAAAACAAATAAAGGAGCAGCCTGAAATTCGGATTAGGATGCTTAGTACCTGAAAGGTCAGAAAAACAGTGTAAATTGAAATAATTTCAAAGGTCAGTCAGAACACGCGAAAAAAGGTCAGCGCATGACAAGTTGGCCTATTTAAGGATTTGAATAACAGTAGACGTGAAAACCTCAATTTGTATTATTCTAAGCTTCACGGATCTCTGAATATTATATAAGGCTTGGAGAGAAGGCTAATGAGAAAATAGATTGAGGTTCTGAGCCCTTTAAATCAAGAAAATGAGTATGACGGCTTGAACTTGGCATTACAGTGGCAAGAAGTATAGAGCAGAGGCTTTAAATCAAAGTACGTGAAGAAGATTAGTTGACCTTTTTGAAAGACCTTAAGGTCAAAATTAAAGCTAAGATAATACTATAGATCCATCCAAGCATATAGCAACGTGAAACACATAAATCTCCAAGGACACCAATTCCAAAAACACCAAATGTTTCCAGCAATCTCGTGTAGAGGACAAAGTCACCTGGACGACCAGGTGATCGCCATCGCTTACGGCCAGGCCGTGAGATCAGAGTGACGTGAAGACGTAAACCAAAGCAGGTTTACAAAAAAGAGGAAGAGTGCAAAAGCGGAAAGACTAGAAGAAAAGGACATCTTGAGTGTTAAATGTCAGAGGTAGAATTATTCTAGTGTTCGCTCTTTTTTGGACGTGCTTACGGTAAGCCGGAAACATAACAAAATTTAAGGAATGTAGCCAGCGACGTATAAGCTACAAAATGGTACAAACAAGGAAATCGCAATAGCAGCAACGCAAATAAACAAACAGCATGCGTAAGCTAAAATACAAAGATCAAGGGTTAGATACAATTGGACAACGGCCGGATGTGAATGGAATAAGCGCTAAGAAGTCAAAAAAGACGAACGTTTCAGAATTCTCCTTGTGCTTAAAAAATGATGCTATCCAGGTTATTTAAAGATAAGTGAGACGTGCAGGCTCGGAAAGCTTTCACGTCGAGCCATCTAAAATTTTGGTTAATAAGCTTTGGTTACTAATGCTTGAAACATCTAAAGTTGGCCAAAACACTCAAAGGATCAATTTAAAACCCTGCTTAAAAGTTTTGCTTACTGGAACTTTGCTGAAGTCCAAAGTTTGGCTTTCCACAGTGGCACTACGTTAGTCTCTAACGTCGGTAAAAAATCGGTTAACGATTCGCTAATTTTTTGTCCTGTTAAGTGTTACTTTTGAAAGCTGAAGGTGAAATTAAGCGTGTTAGCGTAGTTAGCATAAATCCATCCTAACCAAGTATCCAAAAACGACTCCTCATCGAAATCATGAGACGGTCCCCCATCTCCTCCCAAGGTCACCCTTCCATGCAAAAACTAGGGTTTTATCAGTGCTCTCTCCTAAGGTCATCCTTCATTTGAGAACCCATGCCCATGCACAATCAATCAAACACCAACTTTCCAGTCACTTTTTAATCCTTCCACCTTTCCCATACTTTCGGAACAGATGACGGTGGAACGGCAAACTTTGTTGAAGACAGCCGTGGGAGAAGAAAACATAAACAGCGGCGACGAGTCGAAACGGACTCACTGAAGACCAGAGCTGAACGGGGGATCTTTCAGAACGCGAAAAAACGTCGGAAAACTTTTTGTTTGAAACTCGGATGTTTGCACAAGTGTCAAAAGCGTGTGCAGAAAAAGGTCAAACGCGATAGGAAAGACCGAGGCCCAGAGAACAGAAGCGTAGAGAGCGAAGTGACAACACGATAAGAATCAAGGCGACGGACGGCGTTCCTGGGACAAGCGGACCGAAATGTGGTGAGCAGAAGAGCAGATTCAAGGGTGATCTTTGATACGCACGCATGTTTGGAGTGCAACAAGATGAAGGTTGTCGACTTTGGGTGGGGAGGAGGGGAAGAAGAGGGCGAAGAGGGGGGCGAGGATAGGGAAAGCCTGAAATTGGAGATGATGGGGACTCGAAAAGGAATTGGGGACGGGGAGAAGAGGGACCGGCGGAAAAACGGCATTTAAGGAGTTGTTGTTTTCGTGAAAATGTGTTCACAGATAGTTCAATTTTAGCAGAAAATACAGGCTTCAAAGCTCTAATTTTAGCAAGCAAACAGAATTAGACCTATCAATAAACAACCTCTTCAGCACTAGCCGAACTTATCCCCTGGTCACGCTTACTTCGCAATGCAAATTCCCTTTCCGTTCTGTCTGTCGCTGTTTGCAGAACTCCCGCCGACGCGATAAGGTCAAATCATCGTTTGCGGCGGCACAAAATCACTGCACTTTTGCAATAAAAAAAGGCGCCGGCGTACGTGAGCGGTTCTGTCCACTAATGGCTCGGAAGAAGCGAACGGACCGTTTGCACGCAATCGAAATGATTCAATATACAGATAACAAAAATTACATCGACGTAACTCAATCAGGAGTCTAATCTCTGTAAATACCTTCAATTAGCGGAAATGTCGAGAAGACCGGTTTGACTGAACTTCAGATCAAACTCTTTAAACCCGTTTTTGACCTTTCACGGAGAGAGAATGCAAACTGTGGCTAGAAATCAATCTATCAATACATTTTGCAGTGATATACATATCTTGTCCATTAGGTTGCAAACCGTAACGCTCAGTGATTAAAATACACATTAGTGTTAAAACCATCTTAAAATTTGATTTCAGGACTTGGGCATTTTTGAACTTCCTAACCTTTCTGCCCGAACTGATCCAAACAAAAGGAAACACTCCTAATTGGGGTCACAATCCTTTCCTTTCCGACACTCTCTACCTTTCAATTTTCCCTTTCTCGCAATGAAAGTGATCGCTTTCCTTTTGACCATATTCTACGTCGAAGCGCTCTCAAAAGATGAAAATTCTGACGAGGAAGAGTAAGCTAAACCTTTTCCTAACGTTGTAAAAATTGAGTTTTAGAGAAAAACCGGCCGACCCCAAAGAAGAAGCCTATTACAGGTACATCTACAGACGAATGAAGGAGTCGGAAAACCATAAGAATCATGACAAAGTAAAATCTGAACCATTCTTGCTTCCTGGACCTTATGACCCTCTGCCTGGAAGGTCTCACAATGGAGATTATTGGCCTGTTTTCCCTTTTTCTAATCAGTATTCGGGAGGTTTGGATTTGGATCCGTCAAAATCTCGGGTATGTTCTTAGCTTCAGAATCATTTTCAAGGTATTCAGCATCTTGGAGGAGACATCTCGATCCCTGTTCCCACCTGGGGTATGCTAGATGTCACCGGTTTTGTCTTCAAGCGTATCTCTGATACAACGACTAAATTTGGCTACTTATCTCATCCTGTAAACATGCTGGGTCTGACCAAAGAAGACTTTACACGGCTCATGAGTGACCCGTCGCTTAACCACAATAGAAGTAAGCCTATCGTAGTCATGGCTTATCTAATCTGTTTTTCAGATCACCAGCCTCTCCTTCCCTTAGGAAAGGTACCAAAATCCAATGTTCCTTTCTCCTGTCGTCCTCCTATGTGTAACCCTTACACGCAAACGTTTCAATTCGGCATGGAACATGACATTGGAGGCAAAGATGGAATTGAAGGCGACATTAACCTTCCTATCCCAATTGGCAAAGACCTGGCCTATAGATTCCCATTAGGTGGAAACGTCTACTGGGACGTGGACAACGTCACTGTCAGCTATGGCCACAATGTCGCTCCCGTGGATCCTTACGTCAATCCTTACATGTTTGGCGCTCCTGGATTTGAAGATTTGACGCGTCTGACTGATAGGATTAACGATGCTGAACTTGCGCCAGCTAGAAGACTAAGAAGAAGCCTGGCTGAACCTGAACTGAGCCTAGAACCTGGGGTACGTTATCCTAAACAGGTTCTACCGTATTCACCCGTTTCAACGCTTCCTTATGATATTGACGTGGATCCACGCTACTTGCCAAGAACATGGACTTCAATCCCTCATGACATTTTGAATAGACGACAAGTTTATCAAGATCGTCATTTTCTTAAGCTCTTCTAAGTTCCTAATGTAGTTAAGAAATATTAGATGGAGATGAATCCTCGTTCGGTGAAAATGTAAATAGAGCAAACAGTCACGAATTAACGTTAACAGGCTGATGATGGTCATTTACAGAGCACCTTCTACTTGGTTACACTAACCTGGTCTCTCAGTACTCACCCTATTCCCGTAATTTCCCTCTCTGAATGAATGCTTCAAGTTATCTCCAAAGGCTTCAGCCTTTATGCCTTCAACTCACTTTTCCAGTCAGTTCTTATTTCCCATTCCCTCATCTACACGTTTTAGAAGCATGTTCCTTTTACTTTATCCCGTAAACACGTTTTGCAAGCATCTACTTTATCCTAGGGCCAGAGTGGTGTTTACCCAGGAGTGTACTGTGCTACATCAAAAAAGAAATTTGTGTCGGTTCGCATGCATTATTTGCTTTGGTTTGAACAGCTCTCTTTTGTGACGTGCTCATACTCTATTGTATCATATTTGCCGACAAGCCGCCTGAAGCCTGTATTTGATACTGCATATCCGACATCTTATCTCTCCCGTCTTACGTTTAGCCGAAATTTCAGGTTTTTCTCATGGTAAGCTAACAAAGTTGAAGTCAACAGAAACCATTTAGGTCACCATGTTTCCAGAAGTTGACGCTTTGATCGAAGCTTGCAAAGGCGAAAAGCTGTACCGCGCTGCTAAGGAACTTTACGACGAGGACAACGTCGAAACTCAGTGGCGGTTTGCGGCTGGCCTTTACCTTGTTCAGTAGAAACTGGGCCTGGAACAAGCTGAAAAGAAAAAAGATCTGTTAGTGGAAAGTAAGTCGATGTTTTATTCTGAATCAACCATTTTTTGAGGTCTCAGAGCCATTGGTGACGCTTACTGCAAGCAGCCTTTACACTTCAATGTTTATCGCTACGCAGCTCTCCTTTGTGGAGAATCCGTGGTCTGTCTTGGCCCCGAAATAACCTTCGAGAAGTTCCAATTCGTTCTCCACTTCGTTGCTCGTATGCACTTCTATTTCGGCAACTTGTCTCGGTTTGACAAAGCAGCTCTTTCCACTCACTTTGAGGGTCTGCCTGAAGACACTAGGAAGAAGCGTTCGAAAACAATCTTCGGTATATTGTGATACTGTTGAAAACAGGTTCAAGGAAACTGGATGAAGAACAACCTCTACCTGGCAAAGTGTTACTTGATCAGCGACAGAAAGGAGGACGCTGAACAGTATTTGAAGCTAGCTGAAAAGCTGGCTTCTAGTGACGAACACAAAAAGGACGCCATGGCCAAGGTTAAAATGTTGCTGGCTGAACAAGTTTGAGTAAAGATTGGCTCAAGATTTGATTGCCAAGTGTTGAACGAAACCCTTTGCAAGCATCAGTGCAAGTTGTAGATTTATACAGTAAGACATGAAGTAAGGCATCCGACAGTAAGGCATAGTAGATGCTTTCAATACGCTCCTCGTGGGCAAAATCCCTCCCAACCAATCACTTCCTTCAAAGAACATATTATTGTTAAGAATTCCATACATGTAAAGATTAAGTGAGGATCAAAGGAGCCGATTTCTGGCCATAGGAGATCTGTTCAGGTCTCAATGGAGATTCCCAGATCTTTGTCAATAGGAATAGGAACGTTGATATCTCCATCCGCTCCATCGTAATCTCCAATATTATTTTCCATGCCAAATTGGAACGTTTGCGTTTAAGGGTTACACATGGGAGGGGAACAGGAGAAGCTGCATCGAAAGACCTTTTTTAAGAAAAGCTTGAGCTGGACATTTTAAAAACTGATTTGGGAAACCAAAGCTCAGATAAGCATGCACCTATCCTTAAAGATTGTCTTCCTAGGCTTTGTATTGTGTAGGCTGGCTCATCTATCTTAACTTGCAGTGTTTGTGGCTATTTCTGATCCCTTTATCCTCTTCACACCAAAAACCGCGTTTCTTGTTTCCAACAATCCTGACTTGTCTCAGCCACCCTTTGGGTCTTGTTTGCAATGTTTCTATTGTGGCTCTCTTCATCCTCTCCCAAAACCAGTTTCATCAACCAAGAAATAACCGCAAATCCGGGTCAAATCGCCCTCGCTCTCGGTTGCACTTCCGATCGCTTCGGTTTCACTTTTGCCGCAATGAAAGTTGTCGTTCTATTGTTGATCTTCTCTTGTTTGCTGGTACATTCCAAGAGCATCAAAGACGACGAGGATGACTCTGCTGAGCAAGAGTAAGCTTAACTTAGCCTAAACGTTTCTAAAGTCGTGTTCAGAGAATCCAAGCCTATGAGCAAAAATGAGAAGGATTATTACAATTTTCTGTTGAAACGCTTGAAGCAACAAAGCCGGAAAAGGAATCCTGTGGCTCCTGCACCTTATCAGATTCCTGGACCGTTTGAGCCTCTGCCTGGAAGGTCTCACAATGGAGATTATTGGCCTGTTTTTCCTTTTGCTAATCAGTATTCGGGAGGTGTGGATTTGGATCCTTCGATTTCTCGGGTAAGTCGTAGCCTTTTAGTCATTTTAGAGGTTTTAGGTTATTCAAAGTGGATTTTTAGCACATTGGAGGAGACATCAACATTCCTGTACCCACTTGGGGCATGCTGGACATTACAGGACGCTTCTTCAACAGAACCTCAGACACAACGACCAAATTTGGCTACATGAACCATCCTGTGAACATGCTGGGTCTGTCCAAAGAAGATTTCACAAAGCTCATGAGTGACCCGTCTCTTCACCACAATAGAAGTAGGCCTATCTAAGTCATGGTTTCTCTAATCTGCTTTTCCAGATATCCAGCCAGTCCTTCCCTTGGGAAAAGTCCCTCGATCCAACGTTGGCCTCTCCTGTCGTCCTCCCATGTGTAACCCCTACACCCAAACGTTCCAATTCGGCATGGAACACGATATTGGAGGTTATGATGGAGTGGATGGAGATATCAACGTCCCTATCCCGATCGGAAAAGACCTGGCCTATAGATTTCCGATTGGTGGAAATCTCTACTGGGATCTGGACAACGTTACAGTCTCCTATGGTCACAATTTGGCTCCAGTGGATCCTTACGTCAATCCTGTCATGTTTGGCATTCCTAACCATGATGCGTTCTTCAAAGGAAATGACTGGTTGGGAGGGATTTTGCCTCCAGAGAGGAGACACAAGAGGAGCGTCATGGGAAAGCCTGGAATGATGTTTCCTGGTCAGATTCCTTACATGCAGTCTTATCCTATGGGTGCCTTCATGCCTCAAATGGCAGTTCCACCTTCAGAATCTGGAATACAGTATCCTGGCCAGATGCCTTATTCCTACGTGCAAGCACTTCCTACGACCGCTTATATGCCTCAAACGGCTTCAGTTCCAGCGTCCTTCTGGCAAGAACCTCAATTTTACTATTCTCAGCCAGGTCCACAAAAATTCTACAGCCCTCAAAAACCCAGAATGGTCCTCTACAGGCCTGTTAATCCCTACATGGCTACCGTCTCGCAACCTGTTAGTCCTAACCTCATGTACGTCAGACGGAGAAGCGTCCCCTACCCGTTTATGGCACCTCAACAGCCTATGACTTACATTCAACCGCCTTATATACCTTATCTGATGCCTGCGGACTGTATGGAGCCTAACATGATGCCTAATGTAAGTCAAAACTTGAATCGTTTCAAGGTAAAAAATACGTTTAGATGTATCCTACAAGGCGTGTCCCACAACGTTTTATGAGAGCGCCAGTAATGTATAGGAGACCTATGCAAACCGTAAGAATATGAATTGAGTAAAACATGGAAAACTAGCTTTTTAGGCGAATCCTGCGTTGACCCAGATAATTATGGAAGCCCAGAAGAACAAGATGAGCAAATCAACTCCAGTGAAACAAGAAGACTTCACCCATCCGTTGATGAAGAGGGTGAAAAGGTTCCACAGCATTTTTAGGAAAAATAGGAAGTGAATCTTAAGCTTAATAAGATAAATGATTCATCACAAGCAACACTTGGTCACGTTGACGATTTTAGTGTGACTGAGTGGCAAAACGTTGTTTCAAGCCAGTTTAAAACAGGTTCAATTTGAGGTTTTTACGGTTCCCTCACCGCTATCGTGTTCACTGGTCTTCTGAACCGTTATCTCTGCTAAAACATGAATCGCTATTGAATACATGGCAGGCAATCACATGATCAGACTGTAGTATAACACCATAAGAACAAGCGTACCTTGTCAGTCTCGCCGCAATGCTAAAAACGACCTCAATCGGATCTCGCTCCACAGCCCGGTGTTACTTTGCTCTCTATTCAACCTAACTCTGGTTAATCAGGAGGTTCAAGTGCCGAGGGATCTTCACGGTGAACCATTATCTCTGCTAAAATAAGAATGGCCCGGTCAGTAGCTAAGCTTTCCACCCAGTACGAAAACATCAGAATTGGCACTGGAAACACCGGCTTCTGCATGCCTGACTGTCAGCGCCCTGTTGACCCCTACTTTATAGGCGTCTTGCTCAACTTCCCTCAGACTCCTAATGACATAATGATGGCTCGCAACGACCTCAACGGGATCAGTTGCTCCACACTTAAAACTTTTGTAGATTAATGTAAATTTCAAGATCTCTTGACAAACCAAGTCCAAAAATAGAGGTAAACGATCACACGGATCTCCAAATCCAGGTCATCTCAGTTCACGGCGATCAACTCCCTTCTCTTTGCTTTCAACAGATCCTGTTTTCACTTTCCATGAAACTATTGATCATCTCTTTAACTCTCTGCTTTGCTTTAATCTTGGCTAAATCTGAGGACTCTGGCGAAGATGAAGACGTCGATGAGTAGGCTCTGAACCTTATTCGTTAGCTTTACCTTATTTTTAGCACTGAGGAAGAGAACAATAAAGACGACGATACGGATATCGAGTACTACCAATACCTGAACAAACGTCTCAAGGAACAAGCTGCGGAGATCCAAGTTAACAAGTTCAAAAAAGCGCCTGTGGCTCCTCAGCCTTATCTTCTGCCTGGACCGTGGGATCCTCTGCCTGGACGGTCTCATAATGGCGACTATTGGCCGTTGTTTCCTTTTTCTAATCAGTTTCATGGGTCGGTGGATTTGGACCCATCAATCTCTAGGGTACGCCTGACATTGATTTTGCTCTTGGTTTTGAAATCATTGGTTTTAGCACCTTATCGCAGACTTAAACATTCCTGTCTCCTCCTGGGGGATGCTGGACATAAGAGGCCGCATCTTCAACCGTACCTCTGGCACGACCACCAAATATGGATTTTTATCTCAACCTGTCAACATGCTGGGATTGACCAAAGAGGATTTTACAAGGCTCATGAGTGACCCATCGCTTCAGCACAATAGAAGTAAGCCTCAATTTTTGGACTTCAACAATAGCCATTTTTAGATATCCACCCAATCCTCCCTCTCGGAAAAATTCCAAAATCCGTAGTTCCACTCTCCTGTCGCCCTCCTCTCTGTAACCCCTACACTCAAACCTTTGCAATGGGCGTGGAACATGATTTTGGAGGATACGATGGTCTCGATGGTGGTATTGACGTCCCTATCCCAATAGGAAAACAACTGGCTTACAGATTTCCGATCGGAGGAAATATCTATTATGATAGGGACAACGTTTCTGTCAGCTATGGTCACAATGCAGCTCCGGTGGATCCTTATGTGAACCCCTTCATGCTTGGCAATAACAACTTTTTGAACAACTATAAGCTGTTTGTCCATGACTTTCAGAAAACTAGGGATAGGAGAAGTGTGCAAACGCATAGGTCACTTTATAGTCAAGTACCTACAGTCTACAGTAATCAAATTTCTGCCTATATTTCTGATTTTATCCTTGCTTCTAAGATTCATCAAACCGTGCCTTACCCCTACGTTTTAGCTAGGCCCAGAAATGTCGTCTTTTCGTATCCTGCTGCAAAGTATCATTCTTCGTACGTTAGAACTGTGCACCCATATTTATCCCAGAATACCTTGTTCATGTAGCCTCTGCTCGCAACCAATTCTGATTCTATTTTACGCTTGAAGCAAGTTAATAAATAATCTAGGGAAGCAAACATAAAAAACAACGAATTCGTGCGTTTCGATCCGGCAACCCTTACGTACCAAACCAAAAACCCGAAGTTATGTGAACAAGTGTGAAGGCTGATCGTTGCCAGACACATCGCCTAAGCGTGGTTTGAATGCATGGTCACCCGCGTGAGTTTTTAATCAGATTTATCGAACTTACAAGCATAAACTTTCAGTCAGGCGTCCAAGTCGAGTTGTTACTGTTGTGTTTAAGCTTGACTACACTATCAGTGCAAAAAATATTAAAGAAGAGCGTCCCAAATTGGCGATTCTTAAGTGGTTCTCTTATCAGTAAGGTATCAAAGTTCCAACTAGGAGTTTCATTACAGAGTTGCTTACGTAATAATTACTTGATCTTATGTTTACGCTTCAATGAAGTTAATTAAATTGTCGGTATCAAATTTCTGAGACTCTCACGGCAAAACACTATTGTCTTCAGACGAAATTCCCAGGTTCTAAGACAAAACATGTTTGCTTTGACTGAGAGCAGACTATTGTCATTGTTTAAGGGCTATCGGAGAATGTCACCTATGCGTCTATAAAGTTTGCAACTCAATTTATCTCAGTTGGTGTAGATGAAGCGCCATTTCTCCTTTCTCCCAAAAAATGATCAAAGCTTTGTTGACCGTTCAAAAGCAAAATGTCTTGCGTGGAGTTCTCAACTTAATGATCTCTAAACGCTGTTTTTAAAAATATTTGCGCGGCTAGCTACGATTATAATGTACTAGCAAAATACACTTAAGACTTAAGAAATTCAGATGCCAGCCATGTGGTGTCTTGTGTTTATATTAACGAACTAGCGAAATAACACGGGACACGGACATCGCGTTTTTCGCCAATTTTCGGGTTCTTGGATGACGCTCATTTTTAATAGAGAGGGGGTGTTCGGAACCCTAGAGCACAATTCTGCAATCAAAATCTTAAAAGACGTTTCAAGACTGCGCGATTCAGCAAAACTGAGATTAGCCCAAAAGCAGAGTTTTACCAGTTTTCGAGTGGTGCCGACGCGACTACCCTGCACAAACTACAATCGCTCACGGCAAATACGGGGTAATATGGCTTTCTGCAAAATCCGTTGTCCTCATTGCGTTGTGCTCAAGCATCTACCCGAAATCCTGCAAGAAACTCCACAATCGCGAAGAAAAACGACAATTTTGAGCATCGAACAAATGCAAAGCCGATTTCATTGTAGCCGACCGCGATTGTGCAGGACAGCTGCTTCGGGTTCCCTGAATACTGGCAGGATTCTCCTTCTGGGCTTATCTCAATTTTGCTGAATTGCGCAGTCCTAAGGCTGTTTTGCGTGATTCTGACGACAAAATTGTGATCGGCGTCTGCAAAATTCCCTCTCCCTTAGAAATGACGCGATCTGCGATGGTGCGAAAAACAAGTGGCCGTGTCCCTTTAATGAATTCAGTTGCCAGCTATGTGGGAGCATTATCATTGTTACAAAGCAACTGGATAACGTCGCCTATACATTAAAAAATTTGAAACTCAGTTTTCCCAAGAACTGTTGTGCACGAGAAACGACGCTCGTATTTTGAACGAAGTGTTTTTTGAGGTCCTGCGTCTTTGCGGACCTAACCACGGATAATAACGTGTGAAAACGTTTAAAAGTAAATTAAAGCACTTGAACGTTTTTTAATGTTACTAACTGTCTTGTTTGTCCGCTTTTCAGCAGTCAGCAAAATACTCTACAACGCGGTTCAGGCCAAATGCTAGTCTTGTCTTATACTGTCTTTCAGCTCGACTTACCAACTCAAATTTTGCAGTTTTTTAGATAAGCCATGGACCTGTACGTATTCCATCCAAGCAAGTTCGAACAGCTCTATAACTGTTCTGTTTTGACAAAAGAAGAATGGCTGGCCGAGAGGTCTCCTAATGCGCCTTTTGGTATAGCCATATTTCTTGTCAGCATGCTTTTAATGGTAAGGTTTCAGGGTCGCTTAAGCGTTAAATGTGCGTTTTTAGGTCCTCTACATACCCTGCTTAGTCGTAATGCTCAAATCCAACTTGATCAAAAACAGCAGCTACAAGATTATGTTCTTTGTGGGTATAGTCGACGTCTGCAGCCTTTTAGTCAACGGAATCGGCTCTGGGTATTTTTCCTATGTGGGAGCTGTCCCTTGTTCTTACATAGACGTAATTTTCCTGTTTGGATATTTCGCTCTGGGTAAGAAACTCTATTTATTCTTGAAATCACCTTGAAATGGTTTTTAGCTTGCTGGTACTTGCAAGGAATGACTTGCGGCCTTTTGGCTTGCAACCGGTTTTACATCCTCTGGAAATCGCACATGTCTTGGAACCTATTTGAAGGAATGAGGATCTATGTTTGGATTTTTCTATGCCTCATCTATGCCCTCACAGCAGCCTTTTTCCAGAAATCTCTGCTATTCACGTCAAAGGTGTACTCATGGCTCTACAATCCTTATTTTGGGATAGAACACGTTTCGATTGACCCTGATTTGTATACAAACCCGGGCCACCTTATCCATAATCTTAGCATAGCTGGGGTCCTTCCCGTCATAAATGTGGCCTTGATTTTTCAGCTAAGGCAGCAATTGAAAGAAATGGTTAATAGCCAATTTACGAAGATTCAGGCTTTGGTAGATAGATTTGAAGAGTGACAATTATACGATTTATTTAGATCACAATTCAGTCAATCCTTATCTGCTTTTTTACTCTAATGACAGGCTTGGCTTTCCTCTCAGAGCAATACATCAAAATGCCTCTTGAGGTTAATATGGTGACCAATTTCATTTGGTCTGTTAGTAATGGTAGGACTCTGAAAGGAATGGCTGAATGTAATGAAGGTCAATTTTAGGAGCTCCAGCAGTGATGTATCTGGTCATCAACAGGACAATAAGGAATCGAGTTTTTAAGATGCTGAAGAGCACTAATAATAAGATTAGTGAGGCTATAAGTGCAGGTTATTGTTGAAAACACTCTTATCTGTTTTGTTGAGGCGAAACTTAACGTCATTTTCGTGCTTCATTTTGATACAAACGTGTGTAGGCATAAAAAGTCCTTGATTGAAATTGTGCCATTGGGATTAATAGTGTGACATTCCTGTCTTCTTACACAATGTAGTCTATTTGCGCTTCCAGGTCGTAAATGGCTTGTAGTGTGGTGCCTTCTATATAAGTGCGTGATAACGACCATTCGGAGCTTTCGGACCTAAAAAGCAGCAATAAACGCTTTCGTGCTAACCCGAGTAGCCATCACACATGAAATAGCAGGTCGGCCAGATCCACCGAGAACGAACCTGTTCCCTCACTCACTGTAGGGAGGTATTCTGGTACATTGTCATGACTTGGTTCTTGGTGCATTTTGTCAAATTTCGTGAACTCTCTATTCACTTAAAGCACCCTGTAAGTCAGAAGATACAAATGATGGACAGGGCATGACACTCACAAATATTAAATGGTTGTCCTCACTTACTGCCGATACTTCTCCGTAGTTTCTCGGTGCTCCGAAATTGGTGATGTGATCCTTCGGGAAAACCACATTCAAAAAAAGTCGTAGCATAAGCTTAAAATACTCCAAATAGTTGGCCTCAGCCTACGCATCCCTCTGCCCGCGGAATTGTCGCTCCCAGCCTACTGCTAGACGTCTGCGGCGCTGAATCACAATAAAAAATGTCTAAGCCTAAGATGCTCCAGGAGGCTAGCCTAAGCCTACTATCCCCGCAATTTGAGCTTACTGAGCTAAAACCCACAGGAAACTTAACCGTTCGCGCACGGTTGTGAAGCCTCAGAGTGGTACAACTGTCTTAACGTTTTCGCTTGTAGTACGAACATGTATCAGCTGCATAGCTTTTCCCGAAGATGGTCCAAAAGACCGTATTTTTGTATTGGTCTCTATACAGTGAAAACAAGGCTCAAACAACCATAAAAGAAAGCTGCAGTTCAAGTGAATCTAAAACGTATTGACCAAATGAACAAGTCTTCAAAAGGATCCAGTTTTCTAACACCCCTCTCTCCTAAAATTATTTACGACTTCTGGCAACTCCTGGGCTTCCATATTTACTTGAATTGATTGGATGAGAAGATTTCTTGGAAGATGAACACAAAAGGCTCCTTTTGGAGAATAATGCGAGATTTCAGAAACTTCATTTGAAGTTCAAGCAGCCAATCACTCGCGTTCCCGCATTTTATTGCTTCCCTTGTAAGTGTGCTTTGGAGTTGTTAAGTTTGAAAGCTTCTTTGAAACTTCAATTTGATGAACATTCTAAAACACCCCAATCCCTCCCATTCATACCAATCATTCCGATTCCATCTTCAAACCTCTCCCAAAATCTCCATTTCCTTGAAAATCCGTTCCGCAAACGAGGAAGCACTATTCTTTGCCACGTCCTCTCATCAATCGCTCTCTCGTTTCTTATAAAACCCTAAAACAACATCTCATTACGTCCATCCTAACTCCTCTAGACACAGCAGGGTTACATAGCTATTTGCAATCCATACAGATGTCTGATCTCAGATTTTTCTATTTGGGCTGGTTGCAAAACTGACAAAAGACAGGTCAAGAGTAACTGGAGTCGTTTTCATGTTATTTCAGCTTGTTTCAGCTTTTGAGCTCACCAGATTACCGAACTTTGAGGTTCAAAGCGTTATGTGAGGAATCATACCGTTCTACATCATCCCAAAATGCTCAAAACGCTCAAAGCAATTTTTGCTTTTTTCGATTTCGACGTTTTTGTTTATATTCGTCGTCCTACTAAACCCTCCTTTGTCTATCACACACTCATGACGTAACGCTTAGACGTGGGTGCACGTCGTAGATTATTGAGCCAATAATCGCTCCTAATCTGACAAGTCGCGTTCTTTCCATAAACTAGTTTGCGGCTTCCAATTCGGCGTCATTGACTCTAGGATGAGCTTGTGAATTGGTTTTTGTGCTTGTTTCTCGGAACTCTTTTGAGTTGAAAATGGGAAATTTGCATTTCGCTATGTTGTTTCACGTACAAAGTGGTACGTAGCACATCGATCTTTGACTAAGAATTCAGTTTAGCTTAAAACAAGCCAATCTGCCATAACGTAGTGCGTTATTATGGACTGTTTTGGTCATTAGGTCAGGCTATAGGCCTAAATTTCTACGGGTGAATATCGATGTAGCCTGAAGGCATTGAGATAATGTGTCATTATGAACGATAAAGAGTGCTTTGCGGTTTCATAAAGAGCGAGAGAGCAACTGATGGAAGGAAACGGTAAGGAAAAGAGTTTCTTTGTTTGCAGAACGGATTTCGAGGAAAGGAGAGCTTGGAAGGAGTTTGAAGATGAAAGGATTAGGGATGATTAGAAGTAATGGTAGGGGTGTTTAGGTTTTCAGACGCAAGATTTGAGCCTAGAATGATTGATGGCCAAATGATCGAATTCGAGTTATGTTAAGTCAGCACTTTTCTCGATCTGCGAGCCAAAAGTCAATTCCTCAAACGCGGCAATTAGCTTAAGCCTCAGCATTACCCAAGTTCTGGTGTCCGCACCTGTCCACAGGACGTCAGTCTCTACGAACTCAATAAAACTCTTTTCAACTTTAAATTTTCGTTTTAAATTCAAATTCGTCAAAATTCATCTGCTTTTAAAACTCACCTGCCACTTTTGACTAGTCATTCTAAGCTCAAAACATAGCTTGTCAACGCTAAAATACTAAAAATTTCGCGTTTCCTACTAAAGTACTTTTTCAACCTTAACCTGAGTTTTTGAAAACCACTTTGGATGATCTCAAATCGATTATTCAGGCTTTACCAACTCATGACAAGGCTTCTTCGACCGTTTTTTGATTTTTTAAATAACTAGATTGTGTCAGCTAATGATATGCAGTTTAGGGTAAGTAAAACACAGCCTAGAGTTCAAGATTTAGGGATATAGTATACCATAGAAACACTAACACAAATGTGCGCGGAGGGTTTGCTCAGTAAGGCTCTGAACTGCCAGTTTTTGGATCCGCTTTCGAATCCGTCCGCTAGTAGATAACATTTACGAGTGGGAGAATTTTCGTTTGGTGTTTGGTTGCCTTCTTCGAACGTTTTTTGCGCGTTTGCTGGAAGTCTTGACAAAATGTCATTGTTCCCCGATACCAATTATTAAATTATCGACAATTCGAATGATGTGAAGGCTTCATTCTGTTCCACTTCACGTTTGTCGATGGCGTAGTCCTTTTCCAGCACACTGTGACCCCTTTCAAGCACTAGAACACCCCAACCCCTCCGATTCATCCAAATCACCCTCAATCCTCCCATCTTCAGATCTCTCCCAGCATTTCCAATTCTTCGAAAATCCGTTACGCAAACAAAGAAGCACTTTTCCACGCCACTCGGGATAGTCCCAAATCGACTACCAAGCCTTCTCTAACTTGAATCTTTCTTATCTTTGTATTTAACATTTTGATTTTTCTGTTAACACTTTTGGCTCAAAGCTCACTCTGCTTTTAACTCGATTCAAGCCTTTTTCATCTCTGATTTTTGACTTTGTCGGTTATTTTAAATAATTCACGTGTTTGTTCTACAAAAAATTCACCTGCTTTGAAAACTGTCCTTGCACTTGTGACTCAAAGCTCACCTCTGAAACCGTAAAACACCTCAACCTTTTTCGATCACACTTAATCCAGTCATCTTCAAACCACCTGCCACTTAAAACACACCTGCCACTTTCAAACTTAAACTCCAAACTTACCTCTCAAACCCTGAATCCCTTTTATTCCAGTCATCCCTAATCCTTCCATCTTTAAACCTCTCTCAACATCTCCATTTCCTCGAAAATCCGTTTCGCTAATGTAGAAGCACTTTTCCTTGCTGTCGAGCGCCGGCCAAAACTGTCGTATCGTGGAGGAGTCCGCGCCGTCCTCGCATCGGTATTTTTGGAGTGCTTGTGGATCCTGAAGAAGCGCTGATTTCTCGGGAGTGCTGGTGTATTTCTCGGCAGTCGAATGCATCCAAAAGCGTCGGAATCCGTGAGCTGCAGGGAAAGTTCGTCTGCTAAGAAATGCTAGGAAAAGCGAGGTCTTTTTAGGCTTAAAATGAGGCCTGAAATGAGAGGGCGGCGAAATAACAATGCGACGATTCGGCAGTTTCAGGCAGCGCTCGACAATACCGCTTCCTCTAATAATTGCTCCCTCGCCCCTCATAAAACCCTAAAATGACGTCCCAATCCTCATTACCTATGACACATTATCTCAACGCCTCCAGGCTGCATCACAATTTGTTATTTACCCTCCTACGTAGTCTCGCCTGACCTCAGATCTTCATATCCTCTGCAGCCTGGGTTGTTTGGGTTCCAATTAGGGCCTGATTAGTGCTGTCTTTGTTATTCGCTTTCTCCAATCCCGTTCGGGTGGAATTCTAAGCGAACAATATAAGCAGCTAATTAATTTTTTTCTATAAAACGTGCCCAGACGCGGGAGGTGACCTTTTAGAGATTAATGAGACCCGAATTTAGATGCTTGAAGAGGTTCTTTTGTGGGTTTAGGGTTGAGGGGAGATTGTAGATGCGTGTTTTTAGGAGAAATGTGAGTAAGATTCTTGGGATAAAACGTGAAAAATATGAGGTTGGAGACATGTTAATTACCGAGTCGATGAGTGCGTCTGGATTGGATTTGAAGCTTATAAGGAGATCTTTGCCTTTAGCCTAAAATCAGATTTAATACAAAACGAGGTATTCAAAAGTCGAAAATGAAATTAGCAAAAGGCTTCGTTTGCTTATCCTTTGCTAGATGCGGACTTCGCAAACAAATTTTTGTGTTTAAGCGTTTGAATTCAATACGGTTAGCTCATATCCTAAGTTTTCAAAATGCGTGAAAGGGACACGGTCACTGTTTTTCCGCACCATCACAGATCGCGCTTATTTCTGGCGCTGATCACGATTCCGTCGTCACAATTACTCGAAACGGTCTTAGGACTGCGCAATTCAGCAAAATTGAGATTAGCCCGGAAGTAGAGTTTTACCACTTTCTCAGTGGTCCCGACGCGACTGTCCTGGACTATCGCGGTCGGCTGCAATAAACCTCAAGTCGTGTCGCGTGATTCGAATTACAGAATCCTTCTCTGCGTTCCCGAATACCTCTCTTCAGTAGAAATGAGCGCAATCCAAGGACTCGAAAGTCGGCGAACAACGCGATACCCGTGTCCCTTATGGCCTAAAAAGGTCTATTTTGCTTATGCTTTTTTAGTCATTTTTAATTTTAAGAAGTGCTGGGAAGGTCATTCCGATGCCTCTCGAGTACCACCCCCTCCTTATATTTTGAGTCCCGAAAATGATTGTCACAGAAATCGAAGGTTGCCTCTAACGTGGCCAAGACGGCGCGTGCAGATGCGGGACTAGTTCTATTGGATTGGTAATCGTTTTTTGCATCTAGTCCCAACAACGTTTAACCTGTCCTGGACGAGCTAAAAGGTCAAAAAAGCAATTTTTCGCTAAAACCCAAAATTCATTTCGAAAATCGCTGTTTCTTCGGCCTGGAAGGATCGCTCTACTCTCAAACCAGTCCCGATCGTCTCAAAAATCATTTAAACTTTGATCTGTTTTGAACCGAAGCATTTTCTGCAAAAATTGAGGTCCCTCCGCGAAAATTGGCCTGCGATCGTCCCGTTTTGAATGGCGGAGGGTGGCTTGAACACATTTTGAGCTTTGACGCTTTACCATGAGTGGTTGCGGAAAAGGAACCATTTCGCAAACTCCGAAGTGTTGTGACAAACATTTTAAGCCCTCAACTGCTCGAGTTCATTAAATAGGGAAACATCACTTAATTACGCGTTGAATATCCAGCGAAATCGAGCGCTCCATGGCTTAAATTGTTTCCCAGCGTGAGGCGCAGGTCTCCCTCCCCCACAACTTCGGTTTAAACGTTTACAGGTTCCATAGCATGTGGTCACATCGCGGCGGGACCTCCCCCGCAAAATGTGACAAAGTTGGTTGCGGTCAGTATATCTCAATTTACTCGTGAGCTAAAAATCCCTGATTGATCAAGGGAGGTGTGGAATAGACCACCCCCTCCCGGTGTGGTACCAAAATATGGAAGCGGCTGCCCAGCACTGATTAAGAAAAATCGGTTGTTGGCTTATCCTTTAGTCTCAGTTTTCACAGACTTTAAAGCGGTAACCTTAAATTTTGCTTAAGGCTTTAATCAAACCAAAATCCTAGACCGCGAAATTGCATTATACGCTGTGCAAAAAGTGCAACAGGCTTTGTTATTTTTGTTTTGGTTAGGCATTAAATGAAGCCTCGAAAGTATCATTTTCATACTCGTGGACACGAGTCTCTGGCTGAAACTTTGAAATAGAGAGATCTTAGCGTTTAAAAATTATCAGACCTAAAATCACGTTTAATACGATTGGAAAGTAGAGTTCCGGACTATTGGAACGAGATGATTGGAACATCGTTATCACTGCTTTTTAAAAGTGCAGTTTGCCTAGATTTTAAGCAGAAAAAAGCGCGTTCTGGTGTGTGAACAATTTTGCATTTTCTCGAGTCATTCCCACGTAACACAATTAAAAATTCTGCTACCCTTACCTTTCATCTTAGTTAAAGCTTCAATATTGTGAAGATTGCGCGCAAAATGTAAGCGCTTAATGAACTCTTGTAAGCGTTTTCTTAACAAGGCCTGAGGCTCAGTAATCGAATGCTTAAAAAGTAACATTTCAAACAGCGGGGTGTGCCATTTAGGCTGGCCTTCTAGAACAGCTTAAGCCTAGGCTTTGACATTTTTCAACGTGCGTTTTGAAGCCGCCTGCCATCGGAGATAGTAGGCTCGAGGCTGCTTCTTTAAAACAGTGGAGATAGTAGACTGTGGCTGGCCTCCTGGGGCGTCTTAGGCTTAGGCTTGGACATTTTCATTCCGGTTTTTTGAGAGCGCCGAAGACGCGACATACAGCGCGACCCACTTCACTGACAGACTTAGTATAGCTTATGGGCTTAGGATTCAGCTTCATACTAACAATGTTTCAATCTTCCTGTTCCAACCGACTTCCTTATGTTCCTATCGTCGGATGTTCCAATGATTCGCATGTCGTTTGATATAGTTAGCTTATCTCCAGTTTTCGAAATGGCTAGAAAAGATATTGCACTCAGTTGGTCCGCAACTGACAAGGGAACCTCTCCAAGTGTCAATCTCAAATCAAGCCGAAAATTGGTGAGTAGGTAGATCTCGACGCGCTGGTTCCGTCGACGAGATCTACCTACTCACCAATTTTCGGCTTGATTTGAGATTGACACTTGGAGAGGTTCACTTGTGAGTGGATTTGGAGTGGTCTTTTTATTTCGGTTCCGTGCTTTTCTCGTTTTGCGTTTGTTTTGACCACTTTTAGCAATTTTAAACTTGAAGCAAAGTTGGTCCAAAAATTTATGTTTGCTCATCCTCTGAGTTTTGGTTGGAAACCTTAAATTTTGCTCAAGGCACTAATAAACCTAAAGTTCCGGACCTCAAAATTTCATTTTGAAAAGGATTTTCGCTATTTTTGTTCTGGTGGAGCATTAAAAAATCATCATCGTGGTATTCATGGAAACGTCTGTCAGCTGACCATTTTTTGAGAAACCCTAAAAGTAGAAACGTTTCTTGTTCCCGAGTTTATCTTTGCGCCGCGTTTACGACAATCGTAAAAACGCCTTTATCGCTTGAAAAGGAAACAAACGCTGCTAAAGCGAATTGTGCTCCAAGAGTCCACGTGATCTCATTGCTGACTCAATTGTTGGATTCCGATAACGCGCGTGATGGTCAGAAATTAGTTTTAGAGGTTAGCGAAGATTAGAGGTTAGGCAAAAGAGGCACGTATCTTAGCACATGTCATTTCCGCTTTGAGGGGTGTCTCGGGAGTTACTCTCTACGCCAACTTTTAGCTATAACTTTTGAAGTCAATCGTGGCCTCAAAACGCCATAATTTGATAAATGATTTTTGTTCCTCAAGACTGAGATTCCTCCAGTCTGAGAATGCCTTTCCCGTTTTTCAAGCACCTCAGATCACAAAATCATACTCCGACAACAATCATCAAAACGTTGCTAAAACAAAAACACACCAATTGAAGACAATTTAAACCAATTTCGACCCAATTAAGCTGTTTTTCGTACACAAGGCGCACCAATTTTTTGCGTCAATGGAAGCCGGATGTTTTTGTGAGTAACGAAAAACTACCTTTGATGGCTGGTCGCGTGATTTCGTGGTAATGGCTTTGGATCTTAAGGTTTCAAAGGAAGCAAAATTCGAGCTTTGATCGAGCGTTTAAAGCCAAAATACCTTTGGGAGACTGAGATTCCTCCAGTCTGAAAATGCCTAAAATGATCTACTAACTCTCTTTGGAACCGAAAAAAAGCCATTTAAGGTTTAAGAAGCCTTAGAACCGCTTATGGTCAATTTTTTGTGTTTTTGGGATTAACAATCTTTCCATGGTCTTGAGATCACCTTAACCTACGACGTCTGCTAGTCTAAAAAGTGCTTAGAACGTTTTGCTAGCTTTCTTAAACTGCAAACCAAAAAGTTCAATTTACGGTTTGGGAATTCTAAGATTAGCTTGAGGTCATTTTGTATGTTCTTGGGATCCATAGCCTTAGATCCACCTTCTCATGGCCTTTTCTGACATTGAGGTCACCTTCACCCACTTCTACTTTTTACTCCGAAAGTGCTTGAAAGCCTACTGGTATCCCATGGCCTACTGGCATGTTAGCCTACTGGTACCCCATGCGTCTATCGGAATATCTCACCTCTAAAATTTTCTGCATCGGCAGTTTCCCGCATAAGCTCCGCCTCACCAAAGCCTCGTCTTCTTATAAATTCTTAGACGACTCTCTATGCTGCTTCTTTGTTATGTTTAGGTGGCATTGCCATTTTTTAGCTAAAGTTCACGTAGGAGTGTACTAAGAGCCAAACCCCACACTTCCTCATGCTGCGCAATTGTGTCCCTTTAATTTCCGGTTTTAAATGCCAATGGCAAAGAGCAACAACTGCCGCCTGCACCCGATTAAGTTCAATTTGAAGCCAGTCACGCGTGCTCTTTCTGTTAGAGTCGTTTGAGGCAAATTTCGTTTTGGGAATCTTGCGTTATAATCTGGCAAATCATGGGATTTTGCAGGAGACGATTGTTTTGATCGTGCGCTTAAGTTAAAAATTCAGTTTTGGCTCTAAAAAGTGACGTTAAGGTAACAAAGCCTTTATTTCGATTAAGCTGTGTAGTCCCATTTAGCTTCCCACCTACTTTCCATAACAGAGAGAGCCCTGTTTGTGATTTTGGAAGCTCTATCCAGATAATTCAGTTACCGCATCTACAGACCCATTCTTTGGTCAGAAACAACTGAAAATAGAGATCTGGAACGGTTTTGCTTCCAGGTTCAGGTAATCACGGTTATGAGATGGTCTTTAATTGCAAAATCGTCTGCATTTTCGCGTCGTTAGGATTTGCTCAAAAGGAGGTTGTCTGGGTTAAGACTCAAATCGTAGGCTGAATCAAGTCTGTCGGGGTCCACAAAACTGTGTCTTACTAATACTGCTAACATCTAATCTCTGTTGTTTTGGTCCCTAAATAACGTGTGGCACTTTTTAACACACTTAGCTGACTATAAAAGGTTCGAAAACAGATGTGTTCCCACCCTCCCGTTCCCACCCTGGCCGTTCCCACCCTGGCTGTTGCCACCCTCTGCTGCTAAGAGTAGTCTGCCACGCTTGTAGTCGTAAGTTGTCCTATTTTTACCTCAACATCTGTGGTCTCCGTATATTCATAAACAATCAGGGCGCCGAGAGCTGTCGAATAAGTTATGGCTCGTCCAAATCTGCGGGGTGCCAGAAGTCACCTTTCCTTGTTAGCCACGTTTTATACATGTTAGGAATTTTCAAGATCCAAGCGCAAGCATTCCAACCTCAAATGTCTCTATTTTTGTAAGCCATAATTTTTTAAAGTCTTCAAGTAGTTTTTTTTAATTCAGACATAGACATGTCTCCTTAAATGTCGAAACTATAAAATTGCATGTTGACATTCCCCTGTTTTGTTTACCAGCCTACCAATTGATCCCAACCCACATGCCCAGCTGGCTCATTGACTCAAATGCACAATTGTCCCATTTTCGTGTCGTTAGGATTTCGCTCAAAAGGAGGTCGGTTCTGTTAAGAATCAAATCGTAGGCTGGATCCGATTTGTCTGTCGTGGTCCACAAAACTGTTTCCTGCTCAAATTACTAAAATCTAATCTCTGTTGTGTTGGTCCCTAAATCACGTGTGGCACTTTTTTGAACACCTGCCTGACTATATAAGGTTCCAAAACGGCTATGTTCCCATTCTCCCGTTCCCATCCTGGCCGCTCCCACCCTCTGTTGCTAAGGGTAGTCTTCTACGCTTGTTTTCATACGTTGTCCCATTTTTACCTCAACATCTGTGGTCTCTTTATTCGGCTTAGCCACGTTTTACACTATTTTCACGAGTTCTTAAACTCTAAACTCAGACTTGAAATGTCACAAATTCTGTATTTTGAGGTTTTTACGTCTTCAAGTAGTTTTTGAGATTTAGGTATAAGCATGTCTCCTTAAATGAATGTCAAAACCATAAAACTGTACGTTGACATTTGTATGTGTATGTTGACATTCCTCTGTTTTGCTTGCCAGCCTACCAATTAATCCTAACCCACATTTTCAGCCTACATGCCCAGCTGGCTCTATTCGCAACCTAAAAGATGAGTCGCACAGCGCTCTTACGTCAACACTTGTTTTCTCGTGCTTGTTTTGGCTCGCGAAGACAAAAGAGTCGCAAAACGGGAGACGCGGAAGGATTTGAGGGTTAACAGGCTTCACACAAACGTGTGTTAATTTCACTGGAGGTGGTGGTTTTGTGTACCTGTGGATTCGCTTATTATTAGATCAGCGGAGCGTAAGCGTTGTCAAGAGCTCCCGCGCTTATTAACCTGTGGTTTACCGTATTCAGGCCAGTTTAATGTCATAATTAGGCACGCTTTTAGCCTTAAGATTAAAGAAAGGTTTCCGATCACATGTGGATGAGGCTTTTGACGTGTTTGCCTTGGTTTAAGTATCTTATCCTTTATAAAATATCCGTGTGTGCGTCACGAAAATTCTATACACGACTACCCTGATTGAGTCAATAAGCAGGTTACGGTAGCGGCGCCTCCTGCTTTTTGCCCTCGTCTCGATTTTTGTAGTTTCGCGCGTCGTGTCGACCGGCTTTAAGCGCGGTTTTGGTGGAATTCGAAGCGCTAAGGTGTCCTTTAACCGATAAATCGGTCAAACGAGGGGCGTAGCGCCGAGGCTGTTGCAAAGCAAAAATCTATTCCTGCATGCTCAAAGCACAGCAATCAGGGCCAAAGTTCGTAAAAAGCTCAAACGACTCTTAAAGTGCTTAAAATTGTTTTAAAACACTTTGCAAATTCAGAAATTTGGTTGGGATGGCCTCAAATTGCAGATTCAAAACTACGCTGTAACATATCCAGAGGGCCACCTGCTATTGTGGCAAAAAGGCAGAAGAACGCTGTTTTCCGTAATTTAAGGTGTTCTCACGCAGCCCTAAAAAATAGTCTAGGGAAAGGCAACATACAGGTGCACGCTACTTGCCTCTGTTCCATTTTTCTCCTGTGTTTGACAGTGCATAAACAAGTTTGATGCTTCGACTTTATGAAATTTCGATTCCAATGGTCAGACATGTTCTGATAAGGTCGCTCTTGTTTCCCACATTCTTAAAACGTCTTATCGCACGCACAAATAATTCCTAATCCACGCAAAATTGAAAATAGTCCCTATTTCCCAGCTATGCCCATTATACTATGACGTTTCCAGAGTGCTAACCTTCTGCTTGCGACTGAATTCTAATTTATGACCCTATGACATGCGCTCGAGTCCTCGCGTAAACACTCGCGTCGTTTTCTAATCTTCCCTATTTGCAAGTTTCAGACCTGTGAGAGAATGAAGGCCAGAATAAGCGATGTCAGGTCGAGCGGCTTGGTTCTGATACTGCTCTGTGCGTTTCTTCATGAGGTCCACTCTGCGAAGCCTATCAGAAAGACGGCTAATTTTATAGAGAGCATGAATCCTATTGTTCGGTGGGTGGAACGGTTTTAGGGCTGATTTATAAGTTCTTTTAGGTATCGCTTCACGTCGCACCTCAAAAACAGGCTTCAGCAGTTCCAATCGGTCAAAGCTAACCGGTAAATCGCTTTTTCAAAAGCTTAGAAATTGTTTAAAAGAGGACAGGTGCTGGAGTTCGAACCCATGAACTCTGGATCGGTAGCCAAAGCCGTTACCACTTAACTAAACACTTCACATCAAGCTTTGCTTTCCTGCATGTATAGATCCCAAATTGCTTATTAAAACAAAATAAAATTTTGAGTTTTAAATTTTTGTTGCAGCCCAAAAGAAAACCGCAACTCCGCAAGCCGAAACTGCTTCTTCTCGCCCGTGCAGTGCCACCTCCCAGTCGAAGTGGTCGGCCAACAGCGTCCCGACAACCTCTACGTGGTGAACAAATTCCGCAAGCGTCTTGCCTCGCTTCCGTTCCTGAAATCGTCCACCTTTGACCTAGAGGACTAAGAAAGCAGATTTTGGAGATGAACACCTTGTCGCATATCCCAGAGTGATCCGTTGTGTATTTAGTTGTGTAAAGGAGATGAGGAGAGGGGAGAGGTTCTTATAGTTAAACGGTGTTTAATAAAATATTCTGTTGTAGTAGAGGAAAATAGTGAAATGGAGTAAAAAGCGACAGAAAGTACAGGGAAACAAAGCAAAAATTTTGACGAGCGGGATTCAAACCCACGCCTTCGATGAGACTGTTGCCTTAAAAATATGCATACGAGAAAAATGAGCAACTGAGGAACCTTTAAAAGAGAGCCAAAGTCAGACGTCTAACGTCGCCCACGAGCAATGGTCGATGCAGAGAAAAACGGATCGAAACGGCCGCTAGATGTTCTCCGGGAGCAGCGGTCAGAGCAAAGAACAGTGGTGCAGTTAGAGCAGTTGGAGCAATTGGAACAAACATGGCCTGAGCAGGAGCGGAGCATGAAGACAGTCCTTCCTCAACCAAGGGAAATGATTCGCTTCTTTTAAGCCTTCCCCTTGCCCGAAATAATCTAATCCAGACTTAAACTAGACAAGTGCTAGACACGATTGCCTTCACGACCTCATCCGAAGCCTTTATAAGGAGAGCAGAGCGGCTGCGCGCCCACTCGCTCCTTGGGAGTCACCAACGAGATGCCGAACCCGCCGCCGAAGGAAGACGTATGGGCGTTCCAACCTATTGGAGCGCCGTTCCCGGAGATGCCCGTGAAGGTCCTCGGGCAGCAGAACATGTACGTCGCCCTGTGGTACAAGCACGGCAAACCCATCCACGGCCGGTGAGTTCTGCTCCGTCCCCTGCTCCAACTGACCCCCCTGCTCCAATTTCAGCGCCTGGAACAACGGTGGAGTCGTCGAGTGCTCCTTCCCGTACCTGAAGGCCGAGCTCACCGGAGCGAAGGACCTCGGAGGAATGATCCAGGTGCTCCAGTACAAGGGCGACCACAACACCCTCGGCTTCTGGTACGAGTGGATCCAGTACAAGAACCGCTTTGATGATGACGTCAACCGCCAGATGCTGAAGTGCGGCGACTCGTTCCCCATCTTCTGGAAGGATCGCGCCGGAGGCCCCCTCCTTGGATTCGTCGACAACAAGACTGAGAACGCCGCCTTCTCTCACGATGGCGTTGCTGAGAACATCACCGGCAAGGCCCTCGACAACATGTGGATCATCGTCCGCAACCTCCGTGGAGGACCGCCCAACTGCGAATGCTGCGTGTGCTCCAAGAGAGGAGGACCCCGCGTCATGCTCAACGAATGGATGGACATCCGCGCTGGCGACCCGTGGCCCACTCGTCCGCTCATCAAGGCTCTCAACAAGTCCCTGGACACCCTCCCTGGCCATCCCGCCGACCAATATGTCGCTCTCTGGTATCAGCAGGGTGAGCCCATCATGGGACGCGTGTGGAACGACAACGGCAAGGTAAGCCTCTTTTAGCTTTGGTCCAAATGCTATTTTTGCCTCTTTTAAGGTTGCTGCTTCCTTCGGATGGTTCAACAACGAGTACAAGGGCAACGTCGGGTCCATCCAAGTCCTCGTGGAGCTCAGCGACCAAATTCGTGGATTCGACTACAGCTGGCAGCCGTTCTCCGTGGCCGCCGTCTTCGGAGAGAAGGAGTGGCATCCCGTGCACGTCGATTACCACAAGGGCGACATCTCTCCGTGTGTGCTGAACCTTCCTGGCGGCAAGCAGATCCTCGGCAAGGTCGATGTCCGCAACGAGAAGGCCTCCGCTGCCTACGGCGGCAAGGAAAATATCGTCGTCGGCCCTTCGGTTCACCCCTTCATGACCCTCTGCCGCAAGGCTCGCCCTGGACACAAGTTCGATTAAATCCTTACGTGTAATAAAATGAAATGCAAGCTGGAGGCGTTCATGTCTTGAATGTACACCAGGAGCAGGAAGAAATGGAACGGCGATGGCAGAAAGGGCGAAAACGGTGATTTCATTATGTGAAATCGAAATCATCGCCTTCCGCCGCGCTCCAATCAGCTCCAAAATACACGGGTAAGAGGCCATCCATGCGCTCCTAGAGCAGCGGTCGGAGCAGAGAACCATAGAGCAAGCGTGGCCGGAGAAGGACCGAAGCATCGACCGATCACTTCTTCGCCTCTAAACTTGGTGAATGAGCCCTAAGTTAACCTTTTGAGACAGCTGGACATAGACTTGCCTACTAGACCTCAAAACAATCGTTTCGAAATGCGCATTTGTCGATCGCAAAAATCGGGAAAACGCTCAGATTTTAAATCAGGCAAGTGCTCGCCAAAATCTGGCCAAATCGTGCCATCAGTGCTTATTTCGATGTACAAACCAGCTGTGAAGCCATCCGAAGACGTTTGGCTTGCAAAACATCTTAAAGAGAAGGTCATTTAAAGCCGCTGAAGCCCGTAGCGTAGCCAACCTAGAACCGAGATCTAAGGTTTTAGTAGTGCTTCTCCACGTCCTTCAAGCATTCCCGCCTCAATTTGGATCCAAAACGACGTCAAACGATACGAAATCATCATTTTCGAGAACCGACCGCTTCGCACCTGCCCTACACACCAAAATGACTCCCTTCGACCCAAACAAGACAAATTGCTTTCCGAGACGAAGTTGCAAACGCGTCCAGACACCTTCCGGCCTCATTCGAAAGCCTATAAAAGGCGGACGGAGCGGCAGCTCGGCGTTCCTCCGCCCAGGAGTCACCAACAAGATGCCGAACCCGCCGCCGAAGGAGGATGTGTGGGCGTTCCAGCCCATCGGAGCGCCGTTCCCCGAGAACCCCGTGAAGGTGATGGGCCAGCAGAACATGTACGTCGCCCTGTGGTACAAGCACGGCAAACCCATCCACGGCCGGTGAGTTCTGCTCCGCCTCCTGCTCCAACTGACCCCCCTGCTCCGATTTCAGCGCCTGGAACAACGGTGGAGTCGTCGAGTGCTCCTTCCCGTACCTGAAGGCCGAGCTCACCGGAGCGAAGGACCTCGGAGGAATGATCCAGGTGCTCCAGTACAAAGGCGACCACAACACCCTCGGATTCTGGTACGAGTGGATCCAGTACAAGAACCGCTTTGATGATGACGTCAACCGCCAGATGCTCAAGTGCGGCGACTCGTTCCCCATCTTCTGGAAGGACCGCGCCGGAGGCCCCCTCCTTGGATTCGTCGACAACAAGACCGAGAACGCCGCCTTCTCTCACGATGGCGTTGCCGAAAACATCACCGGCAAAGCCCTCGACGAGATGTGGATCATCGTTCGCAACCTTCGAGGAGGACCGCCCTTCTGCGAGTGCGGCATCTGCCCGAAGGTGCCCAAGCCCAACGGACCCCGCGTCATGCTCAACGAATGGATGGACATCCGCGCCGGAGACCCGTGGCCGCAGCGTCCTCTTGTCAAAGCCCTTAACAAGTCTCTGGACACTCTTCCTGGCCATCCCGCCGACCAGTACGTCGCGCTCTGGTACCAGCAGGGTGAGCCCATTATGGGTCGCGTGTGGAACGACAACGGCAAAGTATGTTTATTCCTAAATACGCCCAAAACTCGCCGTTTCTATCTTGCAGATTGCCGCCGCCTTCGGATGGTTCAACAACGAATACAAGGGCAACGTCGGATCCATCCAAGTCCTCGTGGAGCTCAGCGACTACGTCCGCGGTTTCGACTATAGCTGGCAGCCGTTCTCCGTGGCCGCTGTCTTCGGCGAGAAGGAGTGGCATCCCGTGCACGTCGATTACCACAAGGGCGACATCTCTCCGTGTGTGCTGAACCTTCCTGGCGGCAAGCAGATCCTCGGCAAGGTCGATGTCCGCAACGAGAAGGCTTCTGCTGCCTACGGAGGAAAGGAGAACATCGTCGTCGGCCCTTCGGTTCACCCCTTCATGACCCTCTGCCGCAAGGCTCGCCCTGGACACAAGTTCGATTAAATGCATACATCAACGTAATAAAATCTCGGTTTATTTGCGTCCATTACATCATTAAAATCTAAGCTTGTTGCCTGTTCCTTGAGCAAGCGCCGAAAGCTTGCGCGCTGAGTCGTGGAACGGGTCGAATCCTGAAAAGGCCAGGGTTAAATCAGTTCCAAAACGGTTAGGGAAACTTGCCTTCCTTGTGGCATCCGCGTTCCTGCATATCAGATTGAGCATTCGTTGAGTCTTCTGGCGCACTTGTGGAACGCCACTGGTCCGGAATCCGAATAAAGACTGCCAGTTCGATGAAGAGTTGTTGATCGCCTCGCGGTGTCGGCTCAAGAGGTCTTCATCTTGACGCGCAAAGACCGAATGATCCGGGGCTCGTTGTTCGCTGAAGAAGGAGTCGATGGCGGAAGCTCGAGGGCGCTGCAGCGGGAAGAGGAATCCAGGAGGAGGCGGAAGCAGCGGAAGAGGCAGTCCAGGAGGCAGCGGCATGTCGAGAGCGAAAAAGTCCGGCAGACCTCTCGTAGAAGCAGCGAGAGGAGGCGCACGTCGCGTTCCTATCGGCATCGGCATGCGACGGTCGAATTCCTGCGATAAGCGGTCGAAGGCGTGTTGCTGCTGCTGCTCTTGGTGCTCCTTCATTCTGGCTTCGTTCGAGTTGAATCCAAACAGCGATTGCCAATTCGAGGAAGAGCAGCTGATGGCTTCGCGATGTCTTGAAGAGAATTATTAGAATTAAGCTAAAAAAAGCCTGCAAACATACCTGGCTAAAATGTCCTCATCACGCGTGGCGATGAACAAAGGAGGCTCGGGGCGTTTCGGCGCCTCGGAAAAGAACGAATTCAGTCCAGGCGGACGAAGAGGCACGTTTGTGAGCCCGGGAGGAGGTCGAATGGGCGATCCAGGCGCTCGGCTCTCAGGATCCAGCTTGCATTGGTCCGTGAGCTGCGGTATGTACGGTTCACGCAGGGACGGGAGCGAGTGCTGCCTCAAGCCGAGTTGCTGCTGCAGGAGGAATCTGTCGAAGTCGAACGGATCGCGCATTCGGGGGCATCTTGGAACGGATTCGGGATAGGAAGATCTTGAGGAATCGGAGCAGACGGGGTCGTCGTCGCTGCAGAGGCCACTCCTTGGGCGTTGAACCCGAACAGGGATTGCCATTTCGAGGTTTTGGAGCTGCTGCTGATAGAACCGCGGTGCTTGGCTAAAATATCTTCAGCTTCTGGAGCGGCGGAAGCATCTGACGCGATCGAATCGCTGATGCCTAAAGATCGCATATTAATCCACGGTCTTGGGATGCTAAAACTCACTTGCCACAGGAACTCTAGGCTCGACCTTAGACGGCTGAGCGATCACAGCTGGAGGTGGAGGGTCAATACGCGGCTCCACGGAAGCTTCTGGCTTCGGATTCTGCGTTGGAACGACCTTACGAGCGGCAAGAATCGCTTGACGCTGCGCCTGGCGCGCGAGGCTTCGCTCGAACCGCTCCAGCAAGCGCTTCTCGTAGTCGCTGTGCTTTCCTGCTTGCATGTCTTCGGCGGTGAAGCTGATCTCCATATCCGACATTTCATGGCAATATGAGCAGTCCTAAAACTAGGATTTTAGGCCTAAGAAACACAAATAGATAAAGCTTACGGTTTTTGAGCAGCTCTGGCTTCTTAAAAACGACGCGCAGTATTTCGTAGTCCCCAGGGACACCTTAATATTCCGGCCATCTATCACCGTGTTGTGAAAGGACTGGGAAGGGTTGAATTAGGGCTAGGAAGATTAAGAGGATCAGAGCTTACCAAGATGGCACGGAGAGCCTCGTCCGACTTCGAGTAGGTGACGTAGGCGCAGGCGGATTGAAGATTCGCGCTGCCGCCGTTTCCGTTCGTTATGGAGAGCTTGAGAATCTTGCCGAATTGCCCGAAGTATTCGTTCTTCTTCAGCGTGTCCACGTCGGCAATGCGGGGCGAGAGGCCGGTAACGTAGATGAGGTTCATCTGCAGCACGCGGTAAGCGGAGAGGTCCGCCGCCTCTGGCTTCGCGGTTTTCGCCTTCGCCTTCTCATTGATCCGCTTCTCGACCTTCTCGGACGGTTTGAAACTGACCGGATCTTCGCCGTAGTCTTGACGGCACGCTGGACAACGGCCGTTTCCGTCCGTGCGCAACCTGTGCCAGCAGAACAGGCATACCGGAAACACAAAGAGGTAAGTGCTAATCTAAGGACTAAGTTACCTGGTAACCGCAGGTGCATGGGTAGAAATGCACGTCGTCGGGTTCTAAGACTTCCATGCACAGTGGACACTGAAAAATATGGATCTTAGAGGCATTGTGAGGATATAACAACGTACCTGTGGCTCACCAGCTTCTTCCGAAGATTCGCTTGGTGTTAACATCGTGGATTGAGCGTATAGCGTAATAGTCCAACTGAAAATGGCGGGCAAGCGTTATAGATGGCAAACGTAAAAGTTGCGGCGATAAGAATGTGGAAAAACGACGAAAACAAGCAAATCCGAGCCCAAAAAGAGCTGCAAACTAAAAAGTGAAGAAGCACCCGAAGGCGGTGCGATAAAATCCTAAAATTTGCAGCGATGGCAACCGTAACGCTTGCAAACGTCGCTGCAAGGAATTTCCCTTCAAAACCATTGCCAATTTGATCGAATGTGTCAGAGGTTCGGTTTAAAACGTTTCCAAACCGTGGCGCGGGAATTCGCGAATGTTCTGGAAGCTTTCATGGCCGGTAGTCACGGAAGAGCATTCGCCATTTGACGATTTCGGTTGGGTGAGGAGCGGTCGTGTTTTGGATAGCCGAGCGTGTGTTGAAAATGACGCGTTTCTCGTCTTCGTTCGCTTTTTTAGGGATTTTATAGGGTGCCCCAAAAAAAACCTAGACCAGACAAGGTGATGGAGGCACGTCTAGAAATCGTAGAACGACCGGTCGGTTTTGCGTTGTTTGTTAGCGAAACCGACCGGTTGTTCCCGGCGAGTGAGCTTGAAATGACTCCTGCGATTTCTAGACGTGCCTCCATCCCCGTCTGGTCAAGGTTTTTTTAGGCCACCCTGTACTGTTCGTGTCGCGTGCTACTCGAGATTTTAAGGATCTGCCGCTAGCTGTAATGCTAGACATCGCGCTGACGACACCAAAATTCACAGGCGGGAAAATCGCAAAATTCAAAAATGGGTTTTCTGGACGCTAATGGGACATCTCAATCCCAAGTTTTGTCTCATTTTTATCTCAAATTGTCAATCCGCAGTCGTCTGAAGCAAACGAGACTCATGTTTAGGCAAATTTCAAACACTTCCCAGACGTGTTTTGTCTGGTTTCGTCATCAAATTCATTTGAATCTCATTTTTCGAATTTTTAGCGCATAAACCATAATTTTTTGGGCTGTAGCGTGGTCAAGACCTTTTTTGGTCAAGATCTAGACCTTTTTGGGACGATTTATGCATTTAATCCCAGAATTTGTCAATATGAGTCGCACGCAGCCGTCTCAAGTAAACTAGGCGCATTTTTGGACGATTTCAGACACTTCCCAGATGTTTTGTCTTATTTTGGTCGCTTTGTTTAGCGTCAGTATGCTGAAAATGGTGTGTGCAAACAAATTGTAGACCATTTCAAGCGCAATGGCAGCAGGGAGTCGTATATAGAATCTCAACCGCTTTTCGATCTTTGACGTGCTTAGACTTTTTATTACTACTTTTTAATCGCGTTCCAGCCGTGGTTTTTCTCGCGTTCGTTTCTCCTAAGCCCAATTAACCCGACTTTATTGTTCCAGATAACGATGGAAACCGTCCCCGGTGTTCTCCGCCTGAACCCGAACATTATCCCCTACGGCAGCCGAGAAACGTCGCTGGGCCACCGCACCATCGAACGGATCGTGTGCCCCAGGGAAGGCTGCTCGCAGGACGCCACGAAGGAATGGTTCTGCGAGGTCTGTCACGATCAAGTCCTCTTCTCGCTGGGCGGAAGCTGCATGTGCCACTGCGGGCAGTACCCCTTCAGCGGCGTGGACGTCCGCTGCCACTCCGGCGGGCATCTCTTCATGGACCGATGGACCATGGCGGCGACCGAAGAATTCTACAACATCGTCGTCATCAGCACTCGCGGCGACCTGAAGACCTCGTTCCTGGGCCAAGTTCTGCCGGGCGGGAAGAGCTACCTCCGGTGCCAGCAGCAGTTCTACAGCTTTACGGACTCGGCCACCACGAAGGAAATTGTCAAAGAGGTCCACGCGTTCTGCATTGTCGTCCCCACGTTCCCGGTAGACATCCGAGTCGAGCTGTTGGAAGCGTCGCAGTACGCAGGCCAAGATGAGCTGAAGAACATCATCATCATCACCACCGACGCCGTGGACGCCGAGGTGACCATCGACAGCGACTACGTCGCTGAAGGCATGAAGTTCCCGGCGTTCTCCACCACGATGCCAAAGCTCGATCTACACAAGTTCTGCGAAGCCGTCACCTCGAAGCGAGCCACCTACCGCCCGGACTCGAACCTGAAGGACACCAAGAACGCCGTGCTGCTGGCCAACCGCTTGCAGATCATCTGCGACCTTCTCATGCGGGTGGTTGAGTACAACATGAAGATGTGGACCAGGGATGACACGCGAAACTACCGCACCCATCTCGTCATCTGCGAAGACACGGAGGATGACGACTCCGAGGACGAGGACAAGGTATCCAGCATTACGGAGCTGGCAAGCGTTCTGAAGATTGAACGATTCCCACACGACGAACTCTACGAGGTCGGCGCCAAGGTGGTGATGGTCGTCGTCGACGCCGGTAAGCCCATGGAGGAAGAGGAAGAGAATCTCTTGCCGAGGGAGTACGAAGTGCTTGCGGACTTCAAGAATCGACTCGTCCAGATCGCCGCTCGTGAGGACTCCATCATCTCGCAGCGCCGAGACTTGGTCACCATCTGCGCCGGGCTGATGGAGATGCGGTACGCGGAGGAGGTAGCCGAGTACTTCCGCTACCTCGACGTAGACAATTGGCCCCATATGGAAGGAGTTCCCCAGCAGATGATCAGAACTTTACCATTGGTAAGCCTGAATTTGCCTGAAGTTCTGACCTTACATTGAGTCTAGCAGGATGTCCCAGAAAACGCACGTGGAACAAACCCCAAGACGGCGCACGTGGAACCGCCTAGCCGGCCCGCAAGAACTGAAGTGAAGCGCGACAACTTCCTTCCAAGAAGCCGACACGTGGGAGATCTGGGAATGGACGCCTTCAAACGTTAGCTGTTTATTTCACGTCTCACCACTGTTCCTTATTAATCGCTTTGTTTAACCTGAGCAAATTGATGTTAGAATGAAGATGTTTTCATGTTTGCTTACCTGTTCAACAAGGTTGAAGTCGAGATGTGGGAGGGAACTTCCGCAGCTCCGAATTGCCGTTGGTTTCTTCCTAAGCACGTCGAAGAGCGGATGGAGAGCGCTTTCGTGGCCGAGAGGCGCAGATGAGGATCGTAGATGAGGCTGTTGGAGACCAGGTCGAATGCCTCGCTTGGAAGATCCTCGTTCTCGAAATTCTGCGACAATCCATGTGTTAGGACCAATAAAGGGACAAAAAAGGCTTACGTTTTTGAGTCCACGGCCAATTTTGCGTAAGAATCGGGGCCTCCGGATGCCCATCGCCTTGATCTGTTCCTCGGTGGGGTAGCCGAGGAGGTCGATGACGAGGCGCGCCTGTTTTTTCCGGTAAAGAGTTCGGCGACGATGCACGCAGCCGCCCAGTGATCTAAAATGAGATCTTTAAGGGTGATTTTAGAGCCAAACGCACCGATAGTGAGGGTGTAGGCGGTGCTGCCGAAGATGAGTTCCGTGGCGCGGTAGTAACGCGTGACCTGGTAGGCGGGATTCGCCTTACCGAGCTTCAGAATCTTCGCGCTGTCGAAATCCGCGAGTTCAGGAGGCCGCGCGCGTCGTCGACGATCAGATTCGATGGTTTTAGGTCGCGGTGGCAGATGCCGAGGCTGTGGATGTAGTCCAGCGCGGCGTAGATCTGGAACGAGTAGAGTCCAGCTCGTCGAGGCGCTTTCTCTCGCGGCGAAGTTTCAACAGATCCGTCGGCAGGAAGTCGAGCACCATGCAGCGGACGTCCTGAAAATCGAGAATCCCGCTTCAGAGCTCTTAAGATAAGCCTCACCTCCTTATCGATGCTTAAAGTGAAGAGCAGCTGGACGACGCGCTCGTGGCGGAGCTTCGCGAGTAGCAGAATTTTGGCGTCGGTGGTACGCGCCGTGTCCCGGTGTTTCCTAAAACTCGGATTTTAGCGAAATTCGAATTACGAAATTAAAAACTGACCAACATTTCTTGATGGCGACGGGGAGACGGCGGGGCGCCGTGAGGGCCGCCGCGTAAACGTTACTGAAGACGCCGCTGGCGTGGAGGCGCTTGTCGGCGAGCGAAATCGATACCGGAATTTGGACGCCGTTCGGGAGCACTTGAAACGCTTTTAGCTGACGCCTGAAACTTATGCCGAAAAGTCCGACCGCTCCTCACAGCTGCAAACGACCGAAATGAGGCGCGAGGCGATACGATACGTGTCTGTAGAGTGCAGACGAGACTCGGAAGCGTCGAAATCCTCATTTCGCCCTCTTTGATCGCCGCGCGCAGTCGCTCCTCGCAATGACGCAACTTCAGAGCTTCAAGTACCTAACGCTCTTGAAGAAACACCTGGTTTTCAACGCGGCTGTGAGTTCTCCCTTGTCCCAAGCCCTTCTAATCCCATTTTGCAGACTCCTGTAATTGCATACGACTTCGAGGAGCTGCTCCGCTTCCTCGCCGACTGCGTGGAGATGTTCAAAACTACGCCGCCGCTGCTCGAAATCTCCGCGCCGGCGATCGTCATCTCTGACATCCACGGCCAATACGAAGACCTCCACCGAATCTTCGAAGCCGCCGCGGAGCTCGCGAAGAAGCACGGATTGACTCCGAAAATCCTCTTTTTGGGCGACCTCGTAGACCGCGGGAGGGCGTCGCTGCAGTGCTACGTCGCCGTGATGGTCAGGGTGATGGCTTTTCCGAGCAGGGTGAGTTCTGGAAGCTTAGAGCGGGTTTAAATCGCGTTTCAGTTCTATCTCATCCGCGGAAACCACGAGAACATCAAGGTGAATAAACAATACGGATTCCGCGACGAGTTGCTTGAGCGATATCCCGAAGACAAGGCGCTTAAAATTCACAAAGCGATTGACCGCGTGTACCAGTGGACGCCGCTGTCCGCCCTCATCGCCCAGCGAATCCTCTGCGTCCACGGCGGAATCGGACCCTCCATCCGCAGCATGGACGACCTAAGAAATGTAAGAACGTTTCCTAAACTCTTCTAATATCCGAAATTTTAGATCGAACGTCCCGTCGCCGACACCCTGAAGGCCGACACCGTCGTCAACCACATTCTCTGGTCGGACCCGAGTACGAAGGTCCACATGACTTGCCACAACGACAATCGAAAGACGGGCATTTTCTACGGTCCCGGGGAGTTGGATCGAGTTCTCCGAGCTCTCAAAATCGAGTTTGTCATCCGCGGTCATCAGGTAAGCGCCGCTTATCAACTCACAAACTTAAAATACCCTTGCAGACGACCCAGAGCGGCTACGAATACCCGTTCGGGAACCGGAAGCTAATGACACTGTTCTCCGCTCCCGGCTACTGCAGGCTGAAAAACACCGGCAAGCTCAACAATGGCGCCATCCTCCTCATCAGGCACAAGAATGAAAAGGTCGGCTTCAAGTTCAAGTCCCTCGAGCCACAGGACAACGCGTACGGCCTTGGGAAGGACTTCACGGACGATATCACCACCGGCGACATCGTCGATTCTGAGCCCAGGACTACCACTTCCAAGTAAACATTGCTTAAGGCATTTTTGGGCTAAATTCCCCTATTTCCAGCTCCGACAACAAGTTTCGAAACAAGAAGTCGAGCAAAATAGCGAAAACCCAGAAGGACACGACCGTGGACAGCGACGCGGACGATCGCATGACGGAGGCCACGGAGGGGAAGAGGACGACGAAGTCGAAGTCCACCGCCCCTTCATCAAAGAACGCCTTGGCACCAAGACCGACTACCACGAAAAGCTTGATGATGGTGATGATGATGAGGACATTAGCCACGAATAATTTAATTGCATGCTAACAATGTGTAAACCATGACCAACCGAAAAAGAATTTTTTACAGTTATCAAAAGATATCTTCAGGAGCATCCAAATCACGATAGGAAAGTGGTTGACGGGGATCGCGACGGCCCATGTCCATGGGAGGCTCGTAGACACGAGGTCGAGATCCGTAGGAGCCTCCGCCGAAGCTGCGGTTAGATCCGGAGTAGCGGTTTCGGTCGTAACCGCGGTGGCCTTAAGAAACATATTAAATAAGAATTTAGCTCTAATTATGAATACCTCCATCGCGCTCTCCTCGCTCGGGCTCGCGTCGGTCGTCGGCGGGGGTTCCGGCGGGCGTCTTCACATCGGCCTCTACGGGTCGTTTGGGATCGGCGATGTAGTTGTTGAAGAATTCGGCGTCGACCTTCACGAGATCCATCTGCTCTTCGTACTTGGACGATAAGTGCTTCCTGATGAACTCCGGACCGCGGAACTTCTTGCCGGAGAGCGGGCAAAGCCATTTGTCCTTGCCGAGTTCGACGGTGTTCACGGCGACGAACTTCTCGAGCTCCTGCTCCGCGTCCTTCTTGCCCAGAGTGACCAAATCCGCCTCGGTGAGGATCGTCAAGTTGAGGAGAGCGACCGAGAGGCGCTCGTTGAAGCCCTTGCTGAAGGAGTCGACGAAGCTGAGCGGCACGAGCGGCTCGTCCTTCTCGTTCTTGCCGAACTCGTTGCCGTTCGTCGGCTGCGCGCGCACGTGCATCATCCCGCAGCGGTTCGGCATCGAGTCCTCGAAGGGATACTCGCCGTGGTTGTAGAAGTCGATCGAGTGCACTAGGCGCAGATAGAGGATCAGGCGGTCCAGCACGCCCGTGAGTTTCTCGTCGCGCTGCAGAGGCACCTTGCGCTCCTCTTCCTTGCCCGACTCGTTCAGGCCGAGCAGCTCTTCCTCCTCCGCGCAGCCCTCGTCGACGAGCATCTCCGTGATGTTCGCCATCAGAGGGTTCTTGCTCTGCATAATCGCCTTTTCCAGGTCGGATTTGGCTGAAATTGCTTTTTATAGAAAGGTTTAAGATGCTAAGAATCTTTACCGAACTGATGCGCTCCTTCGTCGCAGTACAATCCGTGGCGGCGATCGTAGGAGGCGACGAGCATGGCAGCCTGCATAAGATCGTTGAGCAAGACGGCACGATGGCATGTGATGCCGTTGACGGTGCGGACTCTACGCGTGAGGTCCTTGTTCACGATCGCTCCGAGGTCGTGGTCACGGATTTTGGTTGTGTTGAGGTTCCAGCAGATCTCCTTAATGTTCACGTCGCGGCGGTACGAAACCCAGCCGCGACGGATGAACTTCCGGTCGGGAATCGGCTCGGAGAGGCCAATGCGGAGGTAGCCGGGGTGGCTTTTGCAGAGTTCTTCGAGTTCGGCGAAGGTCACGGACGCGGGAATCGAGCGCAGGAATATGCTGCAGGTCTTGTGCATGTTCTTTCGCTTCACTAGAGCACGTTCTTCCTGTTCCGTCAGCGCGCCTTCTTCCGTCGGCTCTTCCTTGGCCTCAGCGTCGCCGTTTTCGCCTTCCTCCTTCTTCGGTCCCTCTTCCTTGGCTTCAGCTCCGTTGGATCCGTTCGTCGCTTCGCTCGATTCTTCGGTCTTCGTGGACTGCTGCAGCTCCAAAACGGATTCGTCGTCCACCTTCTCCGACATCATCATCTCGACGTCCTCGTCCGTGCCGCCTTCAAGTTTGATCACCGCTGAAAACACCCAAAATCAGCTTAGGTATCCATAGATCTGCACATACTGGCATCCATAAGCTGGATGATCTCCTTGGCATTCTTGAAGTCGAGCCGGATCTTGTCGATGGTTCCCTTGGCCTTGAACTCGTTGAAAATCTCCAGGCGCTTCTGCACGAGCTCCTGCTGCTCGTCCTTACGTTTCTTGATCTCATTAGGATGGTACTTGAAGCGAAACCTAAGAAATCATCATTAAAACAAATCCATAAGCACACGTAGCAGCACGACACCATCAACGCTCATCACAATATCACAAAGTCCAGTTTTCGCTCCATTCGGCATTGTAGAACCTACCGCGGCTATAGAAAGCCTCTGGCACGTGAACCGAGGCTGACAACCGCGGCATAAAGCGCCTCTGGTGGTCGTCGGCAACACAAATTTGAACTAAAATTTACCATTCTTCGTCTTTATGAGCATCAAAGAATTTTTGCAGTTCCTGCCGCTTGAAGTCCTGCTTGTACTCGGAATACTTCGCAATCGCGTCGTCGTCCGAGATCGAGTCGTCCTGCGTCGCCAAGAACCTCTTGAAGGTCATCATCACCGGCGCTTGAGGTTCGTCCACTTGCGAGCGAAGAAATTGTGGCTCGAACGAGTCGCAGGCGCTACTAAACAGACCCGTTAGTACTTTGAAATCCAAAGAATGAAACTTACTCCACGCGGCTTCGTTTCACGCCGCCTTCGTCGCGTCGATTGGAGCTGGATCGCTTCATGCCCGGGCCGTTGTAACGCCTAAAACGAGGTCGTTTAGGACGAGAATCACAGGGATAACGCGAGCTTCGCGCACGTGCAATAGCAGAGTGATTACATGCAGATCCACATCATGAGTTTACCTGTCACGATCGTTTCCCCCAAAATCGCGTCCTCGACGATCGTCAAATCCTCCGGGGCCACTGCGTCTTCGTCGGTCGAAGTCGTCCTCGTGCATGTTTTCCCAAAAAATCTGCAAATCAAATGGAAATCTTAAAAAATTCACCGGCAGCGAACGCTTCTGACACGAACACGCGGAGAATTCGCGCGACGCGAAGCGAAGTCTTGGCACGAAAACAGCGCTCAAAATTACGACGTTCGAACGGGGCCAAATAGGAATTTGGCGAGGGATACGAAGAGCAGAGCGATGCTGGATTTGGGACGAAAGCGACGCTTCAGTTTGCGCGAAAGTTGGCCAAATCGGCGGCAAACGTTTCCACAGAAATTCGAACTTCGAAGTCACACCTGCTACCGTAACTTGCAAGACACAAGTCAATCGTGGCGGGACCCAAAACGCGAGCGAGAGCCCAACAGTCGATTCGTATTTTGCGAACCGAGATGACGCTCAGCAGTCTGGTTGGTGTCTGAAGTAGTGCCTGAAGAACGTGGAAGTTGCCCAACAAACAAGTTGTGTCTACTTTCGTCAGTTAGACTTCATTTCAAGCTGCTGAGCGGTCGGCAGCTCTGTGGTGGATTTCGCTTCGCCCCGACCGGTTTTGCTCGCTTTTGAGGGGCGAATGAACACCGATCGCCGCGTTGCAGGTTCTCTAATATTGGCGCTCGTCCCATTAAACTTTCGTTTTTGTTTTTTGTGCGAATGGGTGGGGAACAGGTGTGCTTCCGATGCCACGCGCTTCTTCACTCCTTTTCAGAGACGGGGGTAATTAGCTGATGCTCGGCAAGCAGCGCTCTGCGGAATCCAAATTTGCGGGATTTTTCGTAAGTTTTAATCCGCCAAATTAATCGCTTTGCACGCATTCAGGGGTTTGAAATTGTCACATGTCGTCAAATTTGCTCCTCAAAAACCACTTTTTTGGACCTTTCGCTTTTTGTTGTTTTGGGGTTTCGGTAAAGTAGTAGCCAGTTGAATGTTTCGAGTTCTTTTCGGGGTTAATTTTGGGTTTTTCGGAGGGCAATTAGCCTTTGCTTTTCGAAGCGAAATCCAAATTTGCGAGTTTTTGGATGGGAATTACAAATTTTACGTATTTCGTAACCTAACAAATAACCTACACGTGCCGGCATCGATCGCTGTTAGCGCTGAGATAATGCGAACGAAGAGTTGCTATCCTTGCTATCCAGCAATCTCACGTGCGAATACTTGTTTATTTAATGCCTCGCAAAGCGGTTTTTTAGTTTTAGGAAGCAAAGTTCCGACCAAAACTCCTTGTCAGACGATTAAGGAGGACGATCTGCTTGACTCCGTTTTTGTTTTTGCCATTCTGCATCCCGCAAAAACGTTTTTACACTTTGCAGCCAAATTTATGAGTCACGAAAATGCTTGCGGGAATAAAGATGCTCACTTCGCCTCCTGGATCTGCCCCCCACTCCCGATGATGCGCCCCATTTATGCAGGTATTGTTTTGGCGCTGTCTTAAGCGACGCGGCGCCCTGATTCACGGCGCTCGTGTTGCAGATGTCCTTTTCGCGGCCACCCGCCCAGCGCATCCATATTTGCTTTTTCCACATATCATAAGTATTTACAATGTTGCGTTATCGTCGTGTGATATTTACCAACGTCGCCGGCCTCCTCACTTGCACGCAGTACTCCATATCATCTCCACGCTGCTCCAAATGACCAATCGATTCCTCGTGGCGTCCTTTAATGTGCATTAGGTTAAGCAGGTGCCTCCATCGCTCGCTTCTTGATTCGCCTTTTCACCGCTGTTGCTAGGGGTGAAGAACGCATGCGTGACTCTATTTCCCTATAATAACGCGCGCATTTCCTATTTCAGATTCGCGTGAATCGTACATCTGGGCATTAACCATGAATTACAACGGCGGCGGAAACAGCGGCGGCTACAACGGGAACAACAGCGGCTACAACGGAAACAACCGCGGATACCGCGACCGCCGCTCTGGCCAGAACAGCTACCAGCCTTATCACAAGTACCAGCGCGTCAACGAGGCGGATGTTCCCGAGAGCCGCCACTCCGTGTTTGTCCGCGGACTTCCGGCTTCGATTACCAAAGAAGAGCTCCAGTAAGTTGATTTTCTCGTTGGGTTTAAGCGGTATCCGAATACTTTCCAGTTAGTGTTCTCCTATGTTTATTTGCTTTGCTATCTATCACACGTATCCACATGATTTATTAGCACAATTAAGACCGAGTTTTATGTTGATTATTGTGGAAGGGTGAAGTTGTGACGTGTAAGTTTCGACAGTTGTGCAACATAGGGATTTTAGGGCCTTTTTGGAAGACCGCTTTGGACCTATGACCTATGACTTCTTCAAGACGAAGCCGGATGGCCGCAATATCGTCGCCGCATGCCGCTTTGATGACAAGGAACACGCCAAGACCTTCATTGAACGGTAGGATTCGTCTTATCTAAGCTCAAATTGGTGATTTCGCTTTCAGATACTCTGAAATCCTGGGATACAAAGTGGAACTCTCGTGGTTCCGCGACATTCGACGGTATTTGCAACAGTATGGAGAACTGCGGAATAATGGATACCGTAATATTTCAGTCATTCGGGGAATTTTAGGGCTTACGCGGACTGTTCAGATCGCGATAGACACGAGCGTCGCACGAGCGACTACCACAGCCGTGAGGATTATGAGCGTCGTACCAGGCGCCGCACTAAGAGCCGTAGCAGGAGCCGCAGCTACTCGCGGAGCCATTCTCGCTCCAGTTCTCGTTCCAGAAGGTCGCGTTCCCGCGACTCGCGCTCCCGATCTCGCTCGGAGTCCCCTCGACGCAAGCGATCGCGTTCGCCCTCTGTAGGTCCCGAAAATGCTTTCCGTGCCAACTCCTCGCTTGGACAGATGCTGGAGGAAGTCAAGAAGAACAGTATGGAAAAGGCCACTCCGATGTCTGCGACACCCAGCGTGGAACGTGATTTGGAGCCCGTTTCGCCCATTTTGAAGAAGGAAGCGACGCATTCTCCTGCTCGCACTGAGGAGAGCCATGACAACAAGGAGGTAGGAATAGTGTATTTGAAAACAGATTTATGGGCCTATTTTAGATTTTCAGCCGTCCCATCTCGTCCGAAGGATTCGTCGCCGATTCGCCCCGCAGCGTCACAGAGGAGGAAGAACGCCGTCAGCGCAAAAAGAAGGAAAAGAAGGAGAAAAAGAAGAAGGATAAGAAGAAGCGCGTGGCGCGTTCCAGCTCCCCCGAAGACGGAGAATCCGCCGAGAAGCGCAGCAGGCGCCAAAGCCCTTCGAAGGAAGTGCGCAGGGAGCGCCGCAGCCCCTCCATGGACGCGAACGGCGACGCTAACATCAGCTCCATGTCCAAGGTCTTCGATTTCACGCCTATTGTCGCGGCTCCAAAACCGTCGATTCCTATTCAGATTTCGACCACGGTGGGTGGTTACGACGTCGTCGAGAAGGCCAAAGCGTTGGCGATTGCCGAAAACGAACGCAGCACCCAGGAGATGGCTTCCACCACCATGGTCTCGCATCCTGATCCCATCACGTTCACTCCAATTGCAGCTACTCCTGTCCAGGCTACCCCCGTCATGGCTACGCCAACAGCGGTGGGAGTCACACCTTCAGCATCGGTCGAAGACGTCAGCGAGGAGCAGATTTTCGCCACCAATGTCCACAAGTTCAGGGTAAACTAACTTTCTTGTATTCTAAAAATGTTCTGATCCAGCGCTCGCTGATTGAAACCTCCACATACTTGCTGCCTCCATCCGAGAAGAAGAAGAAACACACGATCGGAGGCAAGGAACAGGAGCAGCGGATGCGCGAGGCCAAGGCAAACCTTCTGTCGCCTTTCCTGAGGAAGCGATACCAGTCCAGGGTCAAGGAGATCGTCGAGGTAAGGCTGAAGCTTAAAGATAGATCGGACAATATGCTTGTTTAGGACTGCAAGGACAACATGAAGCACGTGGCGAGCGTGACGAACATGTTGATCGAAGCGGATCCAGAGCTGCACGAACGCGCGAAAGCCGCAATGCTGGACGTGCTGGTGCAGATCGAAGAAGACAGCTTGCACCAGATGGAAGTCTACGTGGACGAATTGTTGTCCATCTGATACGGGCGACAGCGGGAGAGACTTATGCATTTTTTATTAAACATTTAATTATAGCACGTTGTTAGATTATTTATGTTCCAAAATTGAGAACCCGTTTAAAGTTCAGAATTGTGAATGATCAGTCCTGGAGGCACTGAGATAGTTCATAGCTCGTCCCGCTTGATGAGCTTGTGGAGCTCGATGTCGAAGAAGAGCGTCGCCTTGCCGGGGATGCTGGGAGCGCGGCCGTCGTCACCGTAGCCGAGGTCCGAGGGGATCTCTACCTTGCGACGCTCTCCCTCGCACATGTTGGTCATGGCGCGGTCCATTCCGGCGATCACCTGCTTGGCACCGAGCTGGAAGACGAAAGGAGCGTTGCGCGAGAAGCTCGAGTCCACGAAGGTTCCATCTGAACCGATTTCAACTTAGAAGCGCCTTAGAATCGTCGAAATTACCCTCAAGATGGAGGGTGTAGTGCTGGTGGATGGTATCTCCGGGGGCGGACTTGCGGCACTTATCCTCATCGATCTTGTGCGTCACTTCGATCTTAAGACCGTCCTCGTCGGTCCAGGTGGGTCCGGCAACCGGGCGGAAGATGTCCACGAGCTGCACGGTGTAGTAGAGTGAATCCTCCTCCGCGAGCTCGTTGCGCTTACGGCCGGCGTCGTTGAAGCCGAGAGCGGGTGGGATGACCACCTTGCGCTTCTCGCCGATGCACATTCCGGTCATCGCGCGGTCCATTCCCGGGATCACCTGGGCATTGCCGAGGGTGAAGGTGTAACTGAAATGAAGATTTAGATGAGAAATGGGTTGTAGGAATGATTTTTGAAAGTTTCAATGACGTAAGTAGCTTTATTTCGTAGTTGTGAAACGTTTCTGAGGATATGAAGAGCTGTGCGACGTTTCCGGACCTAGGCAACTTCAATTCACTATTGAAAGCGGAAACGTTTCACAACGGATCTTGTACCGTAGATACACCATTTCGCTTTTTTGTAGGTTGAGAAACGCCTCCCAAGCTCCATTTCGCTTTTCGTCAAACAGAAACGTTTCACCAACCGCATTGTGAAACATTTACTAACAGCGCTAACAGTTTTAGAAATACCGTAGTTGCGCCAGTTCACTTTTCACGCTGTTACGAAACGTTTCCCAAGCTCGCTTGTACCGTAGTTGCGCCATTTCGCTTTTCATTAAACTGCGAAACGTTGCAGAAATCTCATTTCGAACCGCTTCTCCTACTGTAAAAGGACCATTGAGCCTATGTTGTGGAACGTTTTACAACATCCCACATGCTTGCCCTTTAGTCTATGTTTTCACAACAAAATCGCTGCGCTCCCGCTATTCGCACTTTAGACCGAAATATCATCGTTTTTCGCTTCGAGATAAGAATAAATTCAACTCAAATCTCGCTTTTTAAGACCCAAACTAAATCTAAGATAACGCATAAGATGGCAATCAACTCACGGTTTCTTTCCGAAGTTGGATCCGATCTCCTTTCCGTCCTTGTCAGTCAGCTTGTAGTACTGATCGACGACGTCGCCAGCCTGACTCCTGATCTTACATTTCTCATCCTTGATGGGCTTGATGATCTTCACTTCGAGTCCGTCGTCGTCCTTCCATTTCAGCTTCCGCTCCTCTTGCTTCTGCTCTTCGGCAGTGCAAACGGCGATGACGCAGAGGCCGACGAAGGCGAGGATGAGCAGCGATATCCCGTTGGACATGGCGTTGGAGGGATCTGGAACAGTAACTAGTCAGTGGCGGGCAGCCCATACTTAAGATCGCGATGAAAATTGGAAAATTGAAAGAGGCTGGGATCCACGTGGAAACCGGTTAAGGCAGCCTGTTAGGAGCGGGCGGAAGAGTGGAACTGGGCGAGGGCAGAAGAAATTTTGTAGAATCACACAAACGACGTGGCCTAGATGACCACGGCAACCCGCCTGCACCCGACCACGGCCATTGGCTGCGGCCGGTCGAAATGGGCGAAGAGGAGTCCCCGGGAACGCCCGGGGAGGAGAGGTTTAGAGGGTGCAAGGGAACAAGAAGGAAACGGCGGTGATGGAACGAAGAAAGGTCAATCGGTGCCGAGGAGCGCCACGCGCCTGCTGGCGATCCCCCGCCCGCAGAACGAAGAAGTTGACCCAAAACAGCGCAATCGAACGAGAATAGAGCAAAGGGGAATAAACACATCTGGCGACGAGGGGATTTATACTGTGTTGTTAATCCTATCGCTGAGGGTTCTTACGTCTGCTCTGTAAACGCAAGCGCAGTCTGCTTGAGGGCTGCAGTGAGGAATATAGGCGGGCCGTTTGGCGGTTGTTGGTGAAATAAGGAAATCTGGACTGGAATATGGAATTAAGGCCTATTTGCAAGGTAAGAAGTGTAGGTAGGATGTAAAGGAGCTCATGGTGAGTTAGGGCTGAAATTATAGAGTTTGAACTCAAAAAAGGGTTTTTGAATTTTAGGTTTAGTTGTGCAGGTTTGGTAAAACTTGTAAGATCGAGGTTTGACCATAGGATGTAAAGGAACTGACTTACTGACTGTTAGTTCAAAAAGGCTTCCTCTGAATCATGAAAAATCTGAGTCATGAATTGGCTTGGCAATTCTTATTAAAGAGGTAAGATCTGTAAACGATTTCAAGGTTGTAAGAGACTCAAATTTGGTCTAAAAACTTTCACATTTCAGTGAAAGATCTTACGATCAATTTTACATGATGGAACGCCTTGTAAAACGCTTAAAAGTCATATCTAAAAAGAAGCTACAGTACTGGCTTTCACTGTATTTTCAAGCGTGGTGTGCTCGGAAGTGCGAAAATTTCGAGATTCACGAAAAAGCTACGATAGCCGTGAAGAGCCTACTAGTGCAAATGCAGTTTTTTGGATTACGGTAGTTTACGCCGCCGTCGGCAGCTTTTTCCAAAGATCGGTGATTCACTACTGATTAATGTTAAATTTAGCGTGCGCGGTATTACACCGAATAATCCCACAAGTGTTTTGTTACAACCTTAACATCTTGATCACCTATCGATCGGATTTAGCGCAATATCGGGGCAAGTAGAAACACTTGAAACATCATGAGGGGTCGATTGAAGTTTGAATGTTAGACCTGGTTATTGGAATTGAATTCTCTGCTTTAGAATATCGGTTCTCTTATGGCGAGCTTATCCATAAATTGTTGAGTTGAAACTTGGTTTAAATTTGAAGTTGCTATCTCAAAACATAGGTTGAAGAACACGATTAGTGGTGCGTCATCAGTTCCATTTGAGTGTTTTTCTGCTACTTGAGTGAAGAGGTTGAAAGAACGGGTTGATCCAGCAATGGCGCCAGGACGCTATATGGGCGGGTTTGGTGTTTTGGTTAGGATCGTTTAGGTTTACGTGTCATTTGTTGGCTCCAAGTTGTATTCCATATTCAAGGAGTTCTATGAATTGAATTGAACTAACTGCTGATTACATTTTAAGGCGACCTATGATAGGGATTTTTACCTCTCAGCTCAAGTTTTCAGCCTTAATTAACTCGTAAAGGTCACCAAATCCAATTTCGTTACCTGCTTCCTCACCTCATCCCACGTAACATCACCGATCACACGTACTTTAATGTCACATTCTACTCGATAAGCCTCCACAAAAGGAATTCCCATTTCAAATCCACACCACCAAATGTAATCGTTTTGATCTCTGTGGTCAGCGGAAACGTGTTCTCTCCGTGACACGAAAGTGACCATTTTCCCTGGAGGCTTCTTAGCATCAAAAGCCTCAAAACTCGTTTTCTAAGTCGCTTGGACTGGATTTTCTCTGCACTCTGTATTGTTTTCTGGATTCTCAGATGGTCTATGGTCATTTCGTGGCTTTATCTCTGTTATAAATTGGCTACAGGAGATGATTCTTATCATGCAAAAGATGGTGTTCTTAAAGGGCAGGCTATCGGTCTTATTCACCTCTTATAGGTCCAAAAACGTCTCTGTGTGTGGCCTAAAGATGGAAAGCGCCGGCTTGAATTCTATTGTGGTCTCATTGGTCGTTCTGTGCCTCTGGATCGTGACTGGATGAAGTTTTATAGTCCTTAAATGGCCTAATTTCCAGTTTCCCACCTTATCGGATGCGCAGGATCCCGTAAACGATGCGAAACGCGAATTTCGATTTCCGCGATGATGCCAAACGTGTGATATCGTCTCCGATTATAGTGTAGCCACTCTTCGCAATCTTATCTCCGAGCGAGAGGTGATCGAGAGCGCGCGAGAGGCCGCAGAAGCGAATCGAAGCGACGAACGTCGGAAGATTCGAGCGAATCGAGGAGAAGCAGAAGTCCGAAGAAGCCTAAGATGGGATTCCAGAAGTCAGCGCCCCGCTCCGCCACCTGGTCCCTCGTGCTCCTCGTCAT